>CM060913.1:971231266-972587933 GCA_030737875.1 Allium sativum | reverse complement strand
GATGTTAACACAGAAGGTGTATTTGCTTTGTTGATTATCCACGATTTAAGGGAAAGGAGATTTGGCTATAGCCACAAAAGTTTGGGCATCGTAATACACGGCTTTCTTATGTGGAAAATAATCAGTATCAAACAAATAATGGTATAGTTGTTATATTAACAAGGTTCATCCTCTCCATATTGACAAAGTCCAAATAATTCCTTTATAACTTGCTATATTAACTAGTCTCATACGGAAGGATCCATGCAGGCCATAATGGTATAGTTGAAATCATATATTGCTTTTTGATGCAATTTTAAATGCTTAGTAAATTATATTTGTATACTTGACTACACCATATTTCGCTCACATACAAACTGCTATGGACAAAGATAAAAATACCATCGTGTCAAGCAATGTGTCGCGATCCCAAAAATATAATAATATCGGTAGTTTAACTCATATTGTGAAACCCCAAAATATTGATATAGGGTGCAAAATACTGCAAATAAAAAGTTGCATATTTAATTAATTAAAAATTACAGTAAAATTCTAAAAATTAAATTATCGCTGCGCCTCAAAAGAACCTTGTCTAAATTCGAAACCGATAAGAAGTTATTTCAAATAAACCGTTATGGTCGATATACGATTTCATAGCGACTTTCTGAATATTTGATTTTGACATATCTTGCAATCTATACGACGAAATCTCAATATTTCACTTCCATTAGAAAGATACAGTTCAATAGATTCCAACGTTTCTTGTTTCACAGAAATCCGATTTAAAACGAGTCCTGTACACTTAGTTGAAGTTCAGAACGTTAAATTACGAACTGCAGCGTCGTTATGAGCTCGATTATATTTAATATATATATTTAAACGTTCAACTTCGTTTCAATCCACTTATATTACGAATTCAATATTTAACTGATTTAAATATTCAAATATAAATCGATAAAAATGCGGGACGTTACAGTTTGATTGCCACAACATCGACATCTGAGATTGCTGCAACTATTCTACCAGGCGGTCGAATGACGCATTCAAGATTTAAAATCCCACTTGATCCAACATTCGAATCAATGTGTACGGTATTTAAATAATCAGAATTAGCCAATCTTTTATGTCTAGGACTCAGGCATCTGTTCTTATTTGAGATGAAATAACTATGACTCATAGATATGCTTCCAAAGCACTTGATTGATCACTTAAGGATATTTAGGGAATAGCTTGCCATTCAGAGTAAAAATTATTATTTTTGGAGGGAATTCTCGATATGCCTTATCAGTTATACAACATGGTACAGTAGCAAAAACAATTAATGCATGCATTATTGTTAAAGTACCATTGTATAATCATGTAGAATCTTCCAAGTTACTCAAATTATGAGAACCAAAGAAGATTCTTTCTCCTCGGATTTTCTATTATGTGTTGGTGATTATAATGAAGTACCTAAATCTGACAAATTGATTCGAATTCCAGATTGAATAGTGGTATTATGGAAAGAAGAAAGTTCACTAACTGCTCTTATAAATACAGTCTTTTCTGATATACATGAAAATGCATTCCGAAGGAATATATCATGACAAGAGCTTTAGCTTCCCCTCTCAATGAATGTGTCGATAAGTTGAATAAACAAGTTATTGATTTATTTTCTAAAGAGTTACATACGTACTGCTCATTTGATTTTGTTGAAGATGATACAATAAATCCATATCAACTTGAATGCCTTAATTCAATTGCCCCAAGTTGTTTTTCTCCACTTAAGTTGGTCTTAAAAAAGGAACGCCAGTCATGCTACTTCGAAATCTTGATCCAACGAATAGATTATGTAATGGTACCAAATTCATATGTCGTGAATTTTATAGAAACTTTATAAATGCAGAAATTGCCGCTAGACAATTTGTTGAAGATCGAGTTTTCTTACCAAAAATACCTATGAAGCCTTCTAAAGATATCGCTTGCCATTCACATTATTACGTAAACAATTTCAGATAAGGTTGAGTTTTGTCCTCCTAATTAATAAAGCACAAAGATAGACAATTCTAAATATAGGAATAATGCAACCATTACTTTTGAATAATATTCTGTAACCATTACTTTTGAATTTATTAATATTATTCAGTATTTTTACTTCTTTTTCTTGCAGTGACAATTTATAAATTATGCAACATTTGTACAAACAATTTTCCTTTATATATATAAAATACACAATATTTGACAAATGGCAACTCACGCGCGAATCGCGTGGCGTTACGCTCGTGTGTGAATAATAATCTTTATTAATAATTGTCTTAGGAGCACAAATTTTTGGTCCGACCGTAAAATACCAAAATTGCCCTTCATATATAACTCTTTAAAAAATTGATCCTAAAAAATAGCATTTAAATAAAAGTTTATTAGTTTTTTAATCAATATTGACATCGCTTAAAATTAGGATCTAACAAAGCTCTTTCATATTTATTACCGAACTTGATATTACTTAACCATAGATCTAATAAATAAACTTCATATATATTTTTAACATCACGTGCGAAGCATATTATAGTATTAGATAATAGTATTAGCATATTATAGTATCATATATAAATAAACTTCCCCTAATTCTACATTTCAATCGTCTTTTAGCATATTATAGTATTGTATAATAATATGATAGCTTGCATTATCACATCAGGACTATGAGGTTAAACAAGCACAATAAAAGTAGTAACTTTCAAAGGCATAGTCACAACTTGCTCCACCATTGATAGAGCTAATGAAGACGCTTTTTAACATAAAAACGTATAGGTGTATATCTGGGTTTTTTGTGAATAATTTTATGTCGTGCCTCGTTAATTTGAAATATCAGGGCTGCTATGATGAATAAACATGTCCGAGATGCCACTTGGAAAGCTAAGCAAGATGAATATCCATAAAGGTATATACATGAAACCACACATTTTTATTTTTAATCTTTATTTTGTTCTGCTGTCAATGTGAATCTGTGATTGTGGTGCATATTGAAAAGTTTTTATCCATATTCTTATGGCTAAGGGTTATATAACATTGTTCAAATATTAGGTGAAAATGCTGGAAGCTCTTATATTGAGATTGTATCCAAGTTGGTTGGTTTTGATGGTGAAGATGATAAATCGCTTGATGAGAAGTATAAGAAGCTTCAATGTGATATTGCTCCTCTGCCTCATGATAAGATTATAAACTAGTTGAGAAGTATATTCTTCATACTCATGCACCCACCCATAAGGCTGAGAATTTGCGAACACAATAGTTAATAATGCAGCTGCTTCGTTCCATGCCAAAGTGACCTATATGTTGCTCATGGCACATGATATTATTCTTGGCATATGATATGACTGTTGGCAAAGATTTTAGGCTATTTTTTCAGGTCGGCGTTCTTCTAAGTTTCAGGTCAACCTCTTTCAAATTTTATCTAATCAGGGTAATTTATCCATATATATATATATATATATATATATATATATATGTATGTATGTATATATATTTATGTATGTATGTATGTATGTATAAACTTGGTGTTTCATTTTGAACAGGTTGTTGTTCTTCTTTATAATTGGAAGTTTTTTCTCATTTTTTTCTCATGCATATATTGGTATGACCCTTTGTTTCATATATAAAAATTGACAAAAGAACTTGTTTTTATATTTTTCGTAGAACAAGCGATTAATATATTTTATTGTTTCAATGTGATGCATATAAACATTTCTATAATCCAGTTCAGTTAATAATATTTCCTCCTTTTGCATCCCTTATTATGTATTTCCACTTTTCTTTTACATTTATGGTTTATTTAACGGAACATTGATTTCAACAAGTGGAGCAAAAAAAAGTGGAAAACTAAAGCTGAACCTTCTGCGATGTGCAGCCGGATATTCGCAAAAATTCTGTCTGCAGTTCAGCTAGTTCAAGTTTTTCAGTCAAAGCCTACTATCCTTTTTTTTACTTGTCACTTAAGGGTTCACTGGATAAAAGAAAAAAAGAAAATAAATTAAGTTATCAAAATCTGTCAAGATATCCGCACATATTAATATTATCTTTTACTCGTCTTGAATTATTACTTCCTCGTCTTTTAGTGTTGACTCCTCAATTGCGGTCAGATATATTTGATTTTCAAAATAAAAATTTTAAAAATGCCACCACCGTTTGTGAGTGCCAATTAAAAATAGAGCTATAAATTCAATTAATTGATGACAGCATTTTTTTAATTGTAAATAGTGACTTTTTTTTTGTAAAATATTGATTGGTCCCAACAATCAGTGAAATGGTTGCAAGCACAAGCATATATTGCAGATATGCATATGAATACATATTCGTTGCCTCAATTGCAGTGTACATAGACATAGATGCTAAGAACATACATAAATATACATTCATGGTTGTGGGGGTTGGGTGGTTGTTACATGCATAAAAAATTTAGAACATAGTAGCACGCATGCAACTGCTGATATTTCTCTTCATTTATGATGCTTGCAGGAGTTATAATATCGATCATAGTTCCTGCCCTATACAGTAAATTTGAAGAGCATGTGGATCATTGTGCTGGAATGGTCCATTAAAAGCTTTCATAGTTCCTTCAGTTCGCTCTTTGATCGGGCCTTCATGCTGTCATCTAGGGTTCGAGTCGGGGTCTACTTACGTTTCAGATCTAGGTATATTCAAATTCTATCATTATTTATTTTTAGATGTAAAGTTATGTGGTGAACTAATTTAGATTTGAATTAGTTTCCTTTTATTTTGAGTCAATCAGATTTTATTTTATCTTCATAGTTTCACTGCTAATTTGACGTTGACGCTGTGAAATTGAACAAGTTACTTTTCCATTTTTGTCATAAACACAACTACATAGTGATTTCTTTTTCTAATAACACATGCTGCTATACTTCACATGACTGTTAAAATTCAAATGTTAAATGGTATATTTTACTTATGTTTTGAAAATATATTGTTGGTTAAATATGCAATTAAGAGGATATCAGATCTTGGTTTTTTGGTTTAAGATTTGGAAATAAACTTGTGATGCAAATTATTTCAAAAGGTAGGGTTTACAGTAAGCAAGCGAATGTCTGTTTGTACGATATTTCCTTCCAAAGACATATTCAAATCTGAAAAATGACAATTTTGTCCCAAAGGAAGTCGATTTTACGATAAGTTTGGTGAATAATTGTATCATAAATTTTTGTTAAATAATATAAGTTAAATGTACGCTATAAAATATTCTGGATTTTCTAGTCTTAGTGCATAGAATGTAAAAAAATATTTCAAAGAATAAAATTTACAAAAGTAAAAAAAATCTTTTCCAAAGATATATTTTGGCCATTCAAAAAAAATGTCACGTGGGATAGGTGGGAAAAAAGGGCTTATATAATATATTGAAAATTATTTGTTTCTTAAATGTTGAGAAAATGTTAGTTATGCTCCACATTTCATACAAAAATATAATTAAATACGGGTAGGTACACTGAAATAAATTAAGCTGTGTTATAAAGGAAATTATACTAACTGTATTTGACATATCAATTTTCTCCGAAATTTCCTGAGATTAACATAAAATGCTAGAGAGAAAATTGTAAATGTTTCCATTTTTATTGTCAAGAAAAATATGTGATTATGCAGGTAACTGGTTGATAAATTCTTTTCTAACAACAGTAATAAACTGGAATTGAAATTTAACAGTAAAGTGTGAGTATTAAAATTCATTTTCTTATAAAACTGCATGACTTTATGGCTTGGGAGTCGCTTGGCTAGGCAAGAAATATATTAGCAGAACTGAATATGGGTAAACCATTTTTGATACATTTATGGCTTGAAAGTTATGGACAATAATGTTGTTCATCGGTGAGAAAAATATATATTATGACTGATGCTTAGAAAGAAAAGTTGATTTGATTCAACATGCATGTTTTACTTGCTCTTGCATGCCAAAAACTATTACTTGGGGTGCATATTAAATCATTGTTTAGTAGTCAGTTAATGCCTTATATAATTATTTTTCGAGTATAATGCTATTTTCTTGTGTTTATTTGCAGGGAAGACCAGTATATATAACCAAACCTAGCCGAGAGATTGTTTCCAGCTTAATTAAGGCAGCAAGTGGACAGGTACTAAATTTTTGTTATCATTTAATGTGTTGACAAATGATTTATGGGATCCATCAAGACACAAGTTGTGACACAATATGTCTGACTTTTGGGATCTTACTTATATCTAAGATTTGCTGAAGTTCCGCTGCTTGAATTTCATATGTCACCGGTTATCTCTAACTTTGTACCCCATAGCTGTTCCTATTTATAAACGATCTGTTCTAAGTGAGTTATGGTGGATGGACTTGCAAAGGATATGTAGTTTTTTAATATTTTGCTAATAGGCATTTTGAATTTATCATTTTGCATATCTTATGATAGTTGAATTTATATACTTTTTGAATAATGTTGTTTAGATCAATATAAAATGAGCCTAAAAAGATTGTGTTGAGTCCATTAGATAGATGCTACATTTTGTTTACCTACATTTTGATATATCTTTAATAATAGTTGTAATAACTTTGATGTCACACATTTTTAGTGTCAACGTGAGCTACGAAAATTGCCTTTTCAATATTATTTAAAAATATGATTTAACCATTATAATATCCTTACAAATTCAAACCACCTTTCAACAAATATTGGTAAGCCTTAATATCACTTAGAATAAGATCTATTACATAAACTTCTGCTAAAAAAATCATTCCTTATTAACAAATAATACAAATAAAAATTTAAAACCTACAACTTAAAAATTAAAATTTAGATTAAGTACATATGATTTCAATGCAAATATTCGTGCTAATCATTTTTTTTTAAATATATCAAACATATGCAATTTGCGTAAATATATATATTGTGCAAAGCACATGTTTTTTCACTTTCCTTAAAGCTAACTAATTGGTTTGCATCTTATGGAGAGAGAATCCTATCATCATCAAGAAAACGATTTATGACATGAAATGTAACTGTATCCAGATGTATTCTACTATAAGATTATGTAATTGCAACACAGTGGATGGTATACAAAAATAGTGTTCTCTTTATATGGCCCTTAATTGTCTATAATATATATATATATATATACATATACATATATATATATGTATGTATGTAGGGATGGCAATGGGGCGGGTCTAGGGTTCAAACCCGCTTGACCCGCCCATACTTTGACCCATTTAGACCCGCCCCATAGGGTCTTCGGGGCGGGTAGACCCGCGACCCTCTTTTGGAGGTCCGGGTCTAGGGTCGGGTCTGGGGCACGGCTAACCCGTCCCAACCCGACCCGCATGATTGAAACATCATTTAAACACTTTATAACTATAATGATTGCCTGTTAATCTTCTTAGGTATACATGATTATAACTTGAATATTATATTCTTACAATCAACAAACTATAATATTTCCATAATATTAAGTTGCATCAATGATAAACATACAATGACAAATGCATACTTTTGAACTATTATCTTACAACTCATTTTATTATATTATTTTATCATTGTGAGAACATTATAATATTTATATAATTGATCATTTATTTATAAAAAAATATGTATATAAATTTGTTTACATTAGAACACGATATCATCGGGTCGCGGGACGGGTCGGGTCTACCCTGACCCGTACGGGTTTCGGGTACGGGGCGAAATTCCAGACCCGCTACGGATCTACGGGGCGGGTCTGGGGCGGGGTTTAAAAAGTCCGGGTCGGGTCTGGGGCACGAGAAACCCGCCCCAACCCGCCCCATTACCATTCCTATATGTATGTATATGTATATGTGTGTATGTATGTATATGTATGTATATTTTAGAGAACAAAAAATAAAATGTGGCTATTAGGATTCGAGCCCAGGTCTCCACGGCCACAACGTGGAATTCTGACCACTAAACTACAGCCACTTTATATACAAATATTTATAGACAGTAAACTTATTTTTGAAAATAGTTGTAATACCTTTAGTGTCACTTTTTTTGTCAATGCAAATTACCGAAGTTGCCCCTTTAGTATTATTAAAAAAATTATGATCTAACAATTAAAACTTATTTACAAATTCAAAGCACATTTCAACAAATATTAAAAGGCCTTAATATCATTTAAAAATAAGATATACTACATAAACTTCTATTTAAAAATTGTCCTTTATTAACTAATAATACAATTAAAAATTAAAACTTGCAAAACAGAAAATAAAAATCCAAATTAATTACACATAATTTCAATGCAAATATTTGTGCAAATCATTTGCTTCACGTCTTTATACAGTTTTTGACCACGAAATTTGATACCTACTTTTGCTCATGTACACTTACTGCCAATTTGCATCAGATAATCTTTCACCGCAATTTTAGTACTAACACCACGTTCTTCAAGTAGGGTAGTCAATAATCTGTTTTGTCGAAATAATCCTGTCTAGCTGCTCCACGGCTTTAACACATTAACATCTACGTTCTAATATCAAATGCAAATTAACAGTTCAGTTACAGTAACTGGTTTTAGGTCGCATATCTTGTACGCAGTTAGAACCCATAAAACTGTGATGTTCCATTCATGTGCAGTAACTGCGTGATGTATCATCCATTCTAGAAACCCAGTCCCTTCAGTTCATCTTTCTTGTAACTGATAACACCACTTGAATTCTTCGATAACACACATTTTGTTTTTCCGAATAGAAGATTGCTTGATACCCATATAAGGCCCTGTCAACCATCTGTGAACTAATTCTAAATCCTGCTTCTCAAAACCATAATTTGGTACACATGATAATGAAAACCAGTAAGTCGAAAAAGTCGAGACAGTAACATTGAGCATATAATGTAACTTAGTTTTGTTCATCTTCTATTGATAGCATTAACAAGGAAACAAATGATGCTACTAGAATAAACAGCCCAATAACTCGATATTTGAGACTTAATAAGTTATCGAACAAACTAAACATCCCAAATCTTTTAATTAACACCAGTAGTAAGATTCTTACCCGATGCAAATCGAACAGAAATCAACGATGTTGACAGATCCGGTCGACAAGAGGATCGATTATGAGAAATTGAAATTCAACATGAGATATTGGAATTTGAAATCTATTACGCTGAAATACTCGGTTTTTTTGGTGTTTTGGTAGTTCAAACTACACCATCGATTATTTCAGATCGAAATTTGCTATAAGGCTGACTTAGGGAAAAAGAGATAATAAAAAATTGTGTGATTTGATCGAAGCCTCTATTTTTCTAATTATAGCGCTGTAGTAGAATGAGATTTTGGATATTAACTTGATTGGTAAAGGGAAACAAATGATTTCATTGAATTTTGAAACGCAAATTGGCTTGGGAGTTTCTCTCCATGCAATTATTATCATACCAACCATTAGGGAGGTTTCAGTACTGTAAGTGGGGCTAAATCGATTTGTCTTTACCAATGATTTTTGACTGAAAAATCTCAATTTCGCGTTCTTTCCTCTTCTCTCTTCTCCGTTTCTTCCTACGCTAACAAATCTATGCTAATTCCTCCCAATCCAAATCATCGCGCAAATTCCTCCTCTTTTCTTTTTCTTCGCTCTCTATTGTATCCGCATTTGTTCCCGCAATCTTTAAAATCCAAGTAAAATTCAATATTATTTCCGCCTTCGCATCCGTTGCCTATTTTCTTCCCTTCGTCGGTTTGATAATTTCTTCATCTTTACCAGTTCTTCAAACAAATATCAATTCTAGATTTATTTTTACCTCCATCACAAACACACTAGGGCGCAATGGCCAATGCCTGCAACTAGCGAGCGCAACTGACAACGAATTCATCGCAATTCTTGATAACGGCTAGTGCTATTGAGTTAGGGCACAACTCGAAAAATCAGTTGTTAAAACTTGAAGGTACTAGTGACTTGAGTTTTGAATTTTGAACCTTAATTCTTCTTTCAATTACTGCATTATGCATTTTTTTTTATTCCTATTATCCAATGCAAATTTTAATCCTAATTGTTTTCGTTTAGGTTTTCTAAAACCAAGTTTCTGACTAATGAATAATCTATGTTGATTTTGCTGTCGTTTAAACTTAGGCATAGAAACATAAGTTCCAGAAGCATCTGGGGAGATTTCTTTTCCATTTTATATTGTATATTTCCTCTAATTCTACATTGCAATCGCCTTTTAGCATATTATAGTATTAGATAATAATATGATAGCTTGCATTATCACATCAGGACTATGAGGTTAAACAAGCACAATAAAAGTAGTATCTTTCAAAGGCACAGTCACAGCTTGCTCCACCATTGATAGAGCTAATGAAGATGCTTTTTAACATAAAAACATATAGGTGTATATCTGGGTTTTTTGTGAATAATTTTATGTCGTGCCTCATTAATTTGGAATATCAGGGCTGCTATGATGAATAAACATGTCTGAGATGCCACTTGGAAAGCTAAGCAAGATGAATATCCATAAAGGTATATACTTGAAACCACACATTTTTATTTTTAATCTTTATTTTGTTTTGCTGTCAATGCGAATCTGTGATTGTGGTGCATATTGAAAAGTTTTTATCCATATTCTTATGGCTAAGAGTTATACAACATTGTTCAAATATTAGGTGAAAATGCTGGAAGCTCTTATATTGAGATTGTATCCAAATTGGTTGGTTTTGATGGTGAAGGTGATAAATCGCTTGATGAGAAGTATAAGAAGCTTCAATGTGATATTGCTCCTCTGCCTCATGATAAGATTATAAACTAGTTGAGAAGTATATTTTTAGTACTCATGCTCCCACCCATAAGGTTGAGAATTTGCGAACACAATAGTTAATAATGCAGCTAGTTCGTTCCGTGCCAAAGTGAACTATGTGTTGCTCATGGCACATGATATTATTCTTGGCATATGATATGACTGTTGGCAAAGATTTTAGGCTATTTTTTCAGGTCGGCGTTCTTCTAAGTTTCAGGTCAACCTCTTTCAAATTTTTCCACACAAATTTTTTTTGACGTTGTTTATCCACACACACACACACACACACACACACACACACACACACACACACATATATATATATATTAACCGGGTGTTTCATTTTGAACAGGTTGTTGTTCTTCTTCGGTTATTCTCTATAATTAGAAGTTTTTTCTCATTTTTCGCTCATGCATATATTGGTATGACCCTTAGTTTCATATATAAAAATTGACAAAAGAACTTTTTTTATATATTTTTTCTAGAACAAGCGATTAATATATTTTATTCTTTCAATGTGATGCATATAAACATTTCTATAATCCAGTTCAGTTAATAATATCTCCCCCTTTTGCAACCCTTATTATGTATTTCCACTTTTCTTTTACATTTATGGTTTATTTAACGCAACACTGATATCAACAAGTGGAGCAAAAAAAAGTGGAAAACTAAAGTTGAACCTTTTGCGATGTGAAGCCGGATATTCGCAAAAATTCTGTCTGCAGTTCAGCTAGTTCAAGTTTTTCAGTCAAAGCCTACTGTCCTTTTTTTTACTTGTCACTTAAGGGTTCATTGGATAAAAGAAAAAAGAAAATAAATTAAGTTATCAAAATCTATCAAGATATCCGCACATATTAATATTATCTTTTACTCATCTTGAATTGTTACTTGCTCGTCTTTTAGTGTTGACTCCTCAATTGTGGTCAGATATATTTCATTTTCAAAATAAAAAAATTTAAAAATGCCACCACCGTTTGTTTGTCAGTGCCAATTAAAAATAGAGCTATAAATTCATTTAATTTATGACATCATTTTTTTAATTGTAAATAGTGACCTTTTTTTGTAAAATATTGATTGGTCCCAACAATCAATGAAATGGTTGCAAGCACAAGCATATACTGCAGATATGCATATGCATACACATTCGTTGCCTTAATTGCAATGTACATAGACATACATGCTAGGAATATACATAAATATACATTCATTGTTGTGGGGATTGGGTGGGTGTTACATGCATAAAAAATTGAGAACATAGTAGCATGCATGCAGCTGCTGATATTTCTCTTCATTTATGATGCTTGCAGGCGTTATACTATCGATCATAGTTCCTGCCCTATACAGTAAATTTGAAGAGCATGTGGATCATTGTGCTGGAATGGTCCATTAAAAGCTTTCATAGTTCCTACAGTTTGCTCTTTGATCGGACCTTCAAACTGCACATTTCACACAAAAATATGATTAAATAAGGGTAGGTACACTGAAATAAATTAAGTTGCATTGTAAAGGAAATTATACTAATTGTATTTGATATATCAATTTTCTCCGAAATTTCCTGAGATTAAGATAAAATGTTAGAAAGAAAATTGTAATTGTTTCCATTTTTATTGTCAAGAAAAATATGTGATTATGCAGGTAACTGGTTGATAAATTCTTTTCATAATAATAGTAGTAAACTGGAATTGAAATTTAGCAGTAAAGTGTGAGTATTAAAATTCATTTTCTTATAAAACTGCATGACTTTATGGCTTGAGAGTTGCTTGGCTAGGCAAGAAATATATTAACAGAACTGAATCAGGGTAAACCATTTTTGATACATTTATGGCTTGAAATTTATGGACAATAATGTTGTTCATCGGTGAGAAAAATATATATTATGACTGATGCTAAGAAAGAAAAGGGGATTGGATTCAACATGCTTGTTTTACTTGCTCTTGCATGCCAAAAACTATTACTTGGGGTGCATATTAAATCATTGTTTAGTAGTCAGTTAATGCCTTATATAATTATTTTTTGAGTATAATGCAATTTTATTGTGTTTCTTTGCGGGGAAGACCAGTATATATAACCAAACCCAACCGAGAGATTGTTTCCATCTTAATTAAGGCAGCAAGTGGACAGGTACTAACTATTTGTTATCGTTTAATGTGTTGACAAATGATTTATGGGATCCGTCAAGACACAAGTTGTGACACAATATGTCTGACTTATGGGATCTTACTTATATCTAAGATTTGCTGAAGATCCGCTGCTTGAATTTCATATGTCACCGGTTATCTCTAACTTTGTACCCCATAGCCGTTCCTATTTATAAACGATCTATTTTAAGTGAGTTATGGATGATGGATTTGCAAAGGATATGTAGTTTTTTAATATTTTGCTAATAGGCATTTTGAATTTATCATTTTGCATATCTTATTATAGTTGAATTTATATACTTTTTGAATAATGTTGTTTAGATCAATATAAAATGAGTCTAAAAAGATTGTATTGAGTCCATTAGATAGATGCTGCATTTTGTTTACCTACTTTTTGATATATCTTTAATAATAGTTGTAATACCTTTGATGACACACATTTTTAGTGTCAACGTGAGCTACGAAAATTGCCTTTTAAATATTATTTAAAAATATGATTTAACAATTATAATATCCTTACAAATTCAAACCACCTTTCAACAAATATTGGTAAGCCTTAATATCACTTAGAATAAGATATAATACATAAACTTCTACTAAAAAATCATTCCTTGTTAACCAATAATACAAATAAAAATTTAAAACCTACAACTTAAAAATTAAGATTTAGATTAAGTACATATGATTTCAATGCAAATATTCGTGCTAATCATTTTCTTTTAAATATGTCAAACATATGCAATTTGCATAAATATATTTATTGGGCCAAGCACGTGTTTTTGTCACTTTCCTTAAAGCTAGCTAATTGGTTTGCGTCTTATGGAGAGAGTCATGACATAAAATATAACTATATCAAAATGTATTGTACTATAAGATTATGTAATTGCAACACAGTAGATGGTGTACAAAAATAGTGTTCTCTTTATATGTGCCTTAATTGTCTATAATATTATATAATATATATATATATATATACATATATATATATATACGTACGAGTGGAAACCCGTGCGTTGCACGGAAGCATAGAGTACGGGGTGTTGTAGTTTGCACGGGAGCATAGAGTACGGGGTGTTGTAGTTTGCACGCGCGTGGTCGTAATGGCATGCGCTTCGCGCGAAGAGCGTAACGGCACGCGCTTCGCACGTGATGATGGCACGCGCTTCGCGCGTAATCAAGGCACGCGCTTTGCGCGTGATGATGGCATGCGCTTCACGCATGATCACGGCTCGCGCTTCGCGTATGGACCGTTGTGCCACAAATATTATGTAAACAGATATAAAGCTCTGTCTCATAAACCTTTTGCTTGCTGGGCTTGCAAGCTTTCCATGCATCTTTTTGAACATTAACATAAATACACTATGTGAAGACATTAATCATATAAAAATTTCTAGCTCTTACAATTTGCTAAAACTCCATGGATAGAATTTTATTACATTTCGTGGAATAATTTCAAAAAGCATTGAAGTATATTAATAACATAACAGTTAAATGATATTTCTAAACAATTAAATGTGTATATGAATGATAAAGTATTTTTTTTGTTCTTGCAAATTAGACATTCCTGTGAAGTGTAATGTGATCACAACACTCCAATTTTACTTCATATTTGATGTTGAGTAATTAATGCTTCATAGGCTTGTGATATCATATGTTTGCATCCATTTACCTAATGAAAAGATTATTAAGTGCTAAATAAGATATACTGATAATAATATAGGTACCGTAATAAAAGGCAAACTCTGAATTAGTGCAAGTTGATTCATAAATAGCAATTCCTAATTGGTGGAATACTGAAAGTTGAAAACAAAAGTATGGTGTTAAATAATATGCAAAGAAACAAATATTTATGATTTTACATAGTTGCTCGACAACAACTTGATCAAATTATATATGGGTGAAGAAGACAAATAACATTAAAAAAACATAGTTTATATGAAATAAAGAAAATAATTATAGCAATATTTCAAAACTTTCTAAGGAGTTATATGATATTTTTAGGAATCCAAATTAGAAAATGGAAATCTAGCAAGAGTAAAAGCTCAAATCCTATTGAACTAACTATTTCTTTAAAAATGCCTAATTTTTATAGGTGGAATAAGAAAACACCTATATCAGAAAACTACAACATGTTGACCAAAATTTGGTAAGCCAAACTATCCAAAGTTGAAACCACAACGCCAATTTCGGATGCAAGACCTAGCATAAAGACCTCATTAAATAATGATTAATTTACATATTTTGGGCTAAATCTAATTGAAATTCAGTTTTTTTTAACCAAGAGAAGAATAATATGAGAAGATATGCTAAAATGAAAGTTACGATAGTTTTCAACCTAGGATGCCATGTAACATAAGTACATAATTATTTCAAATATATAAAGCTGATCCTTTAGTATCTAGTTGTATTCCTACTATGTTCATCAACTAATTTAGTAAATGCAAACTGTGTTCAATAATAGGGTATTCTCTTTATAAGTAAAGACGTTAAATATGCTAAATAATACGGGTATTAAATTCTATAGAAATTCAAAGAGTGCTAGAGAAAAACGTATTTTCTTTTTATATACAGACGTTGGATACGTTTGATAGAAATTCAAAAAGCATTAGAGAATGACACTCTTTGTTTTTAAGGAAAGACGTTAAATGTGCTAATCGTACGAATATTAAATTTTGATTGAAATACTATGCTATATTTAATAAACCTTTATATCCCTGCATGCCCTATTGCCTTATATCAAAGATTAAAATTACAGAAAATTATTATATACTTTTACCATGGATACTAATATCCACCAACATTTATGTAATGACAACGTTTTGAAATGTAGAACACATGTTTGGACGAAATTTAATGCCATACTCGTAAAAGCAATGACTTGTATTGAATTGTATAAAATTCAAACTCAAATTATCAAATATATCAGTTATGTTCTTTGTATTCCTTGGTTGCATTTGATTAAAATAGATTTGAATCAACAAAGGATATAATCAAGGTTTTATTGGATAACATTAATGTAAAGAAAGGAAAATGCACATTAAAGGAAGAGAAATTTAATTTCCCTATGTTGAAGATTACTAATTTTAATGTTCATAAAAAAATGAAATCAAACTCTAAGCCACTTGCCTGATAAAATTAGATTACAAATTGAACATCATTTACCAAAATCAAGTACCACTTATATGATGCATTTAAAGACTAAAAAAATAAGTTGAGAGTATAAGGAAAATTTCATGTGGTCCAATATTTTAATGTCAAATATCAATCACTAAAAATTCCATTCAAAAATAAAATAAAAAAACATGAAATGGTATTGGGCAAGAACTATTTTGAATTGTTTCCAGTTTTGATCAACATTTTTGGGGCAAGAAAACATACGACATACATTCAAAGGGCTATAAAATCATACAAATTGATTCCATATATCACGCAAGCTTTCAATGCCAATTCAATCCAAATAACTGCAAACAATCATGCAACAAAATCCACCGTTCCTCAATTATAGGGGATGTGTTTAAATTAGGATGGTGGATTTGTTTTTGCGGGATTAAATCTCAGCCGCTCTTTGTCTCCTTGTTTGTCTAAGGGTTTGTCTAAGGGGGGAATTTTATTATATAGATATGTATGTATATGTAGGGCTGTCAATGGGTCGTGTCGGGTCGGGTCAAATCGGGTTTAGGTTGATTTATAAACGAGTTGGGTCAACCCGTTTATTAAACGGGTCATTTTTCCTCAACCCTAACCCGACCCGTTTATAAATGGGTTGACCCAACCCGACCCCGTAACCGATTTAACTAAACGGGTTGTGTCGGGTCGGGTTTACTCGTTGACCCATCGGGAAATATTGGCTGCTAATATAAACAACAAAAGGACCAAATCATCAACATGTAGCATTATGATGTAATCACCAACAGGCAGCAAGGTACAAAATCACCAACTGTAATAAGTTACAAAATCGCCCGCAAACAGCACATATATAAAGCATGAAATCACCATATCCGAAAATCATTCTCATACATAAGAATATATGAGCATACTGCATACATAAAAAATTAACAGTATGGAAGAGATTCAGTTGTTATAAGTAAAATATAACTAATAGCATACACAAATAAATTAGTAAAATATGATAGCTTATACAAGAATATATAAGCATACTTGTTACTACATAAATAAAAGACTAACACCAATAGTATACATAAAAGACTAACAATATTAAAGAGATACAACATATAATCGGGTTTGGCAAGTCAAAATCGGGTTTGCGGGTCAACCCTAAACCCATCCGTCCAGTGTTATTAAAAGCGCACATATGTGCACGCATACGCGCAACACGCAACGATGCGCATCGCTTAAGGTATGCGATGCGACTTGAACTATGCTCGCACTTTTCTTGCTTATGCGCTATGCGCAAGGCGCAATAATGCGCAAAGTATGCGCGCTCAGCTGAAGATGTGCGAAAATATGGGAAAAAAGAAGAGTAAATGTAATTGACAAGCTTTAATCAGGTTTGACTGTTTAAAATAATTATGTTTTCACTAATTATGAGTTTAACTCATACCCATTTCAATTATCAGTCGCTTCAAACGAGATCTTCTTCTTACAATGGCTTCAGCTCGTACAACGATTAAATAAACTTCTCTTCTTCTTTAATCTTTCTTTTCTTTTTGATATATTTCATTTGTAACTTCTATCTTCTTCTGTTTTCTTTTTTATTCTTTAAATTTGTCTGCTACGTGCTTATCAATTAGTCTCAGTGGATCTCTTCAGTACTAAATGTGTTCTTTAGTGGCGTATGTAATCTGTTATGTCCTTATCAATTTGTCTCATTGAGTTTCTTCGGTATTGACATGAGTTTTTTAGTACTGTATGTATATGTTTGTATTCATAATACATATGTATGTATATATATACATATATGTGTGTGTTTATATTTATTTATATATATATTACATGTGCACGTATATACAAGTTATATTTGGTACTTTGTTTTACTTTTTTAGTGGGGTTCTTCATTACTACTATTTATCTTGTGTGTATACTACATACACATGTACATACAAGTTATGTACAAGTTTTCTTTCTGTCTATATAAGGACATAGCTATTGTTTTTTGCAGCATAACTACTCGAGTTTCTTTAATTTTTTTCGTTTGTATAAACATAACAACCGTCGTGCATTTCTTTCTAATATCACATTTTATGTTCTTTAATGTTTACAGTCTCTTCGTTTGATGTAGTGAAAATTTGATTTGCATATGTGTTATTTTCTATAAGTTCATAATGTTTACATGAATGTGTAATTTTCTATTAGTTCATAATGTTTACATTATTTACATGTGCAATGTGTGTGTATCTAAAATTTTATATATTATGCGCTTTTCTTTAATGAAGCGTGCGCTTCGCGTTTAATAACACTGCACCCGTTTATAAACGGGTCAAATTCGGGTTGACCCGAAAATGACCCGCCAACTAAACGGGTCGGTTTAACCTGCTTATTTCCGTGCGGGTTTCGGGTCGGGTTTTAGATTGTGTAGTTAACTGACAGCCCTATGTATATGTATGTATATTTAAAGAACAAAAAATAAAATGTGGATGCTGGGATTCGAGCCCAGGTCTCCACGGCCACAACGTGAAATTTTTACCACTAAACTACAGCCACTTTATATACACACATTTATAGATAGTAAACTTATTTTTGAAAATAGTTGTAATACCGTTAGTGTCACTTTTTTTGTCAATGCAAATTACCGAAGCTTCCCCTTTAGTATTATTAAAAAAATATGATCTAACAATTAAAACTTATTTACAAATTCAAACCACATTTCAACAAATATTAAAAGGCCATAATATCATTTAAAAATAAGATATACTACATAAACTTCTATTTAAAAATTGTCCTTTATTAACTAATAATACAAATAAAAAATAAAACTTGCAAAACAGAAAATAAAAATTCAAATTAATTACACATAATTTCAATGCAAATATTTGTGCAAATCATTTGCTTCACGTCTTTATACAATTTTTGACCACGAAATTTGATACCTACTTTTGCTCATGTACACTTACTGCCAAATTGCATCAGATAATCTTTCACCGCAATTTTAGTACTAACACCACATTCTTCAAGCAGGATAGTCAATAATCTGTTTTGTCGAAATACTCCTGTCTAGCTGCTCCACGCCTTTAACACATTAACATCTACGTTCTAATATCAAAAGCAAATTAACAATTCAGTTATAGTAACTGGTTTTAGGTCGCATATCTTGTACACAGTTAGAACCCATAAAACTGTGATGTTCCATTCATGTGCAACAACCGTGTGATGTATCATGCATTCTAGAAACCTAGTCCCTTCAATTCATCTTTCTTGTAACTGATAACACCACTTGAATTCTTCGATAACAAACATTTTTTTTTTCGAATAGAAAATTGCTTGATACCCATATAAGGCCCTATCAACCATCTGTGAACTAATTCTAAATCCTGCTTCTCAAAACCATAATTCGATACACATGGTATTGAAAACCAATAAGTCGAAAAAGTCGAGACAGTAACGTTGAGCATATAATGTAACTTAGTTTTGTTCATCTTCTATTGATAGCATTAACAAGGAAACAAATGATGCTACTAGAATAAACATCCCAAAAACTCGATATTTGAGACTTAGTAAATTATCCAACAAACTAAACATCCAAAATCTTTTAAATAACACCAGTTGTAAGATTCTTACCCTATGCAAATCGTGTTGGGAAATTACGCAAATTTCCTTATGATTATATTTGCGAAGAAAAGAAATGAAATGTAGAATGGTAAGAGACACACAAACTTGATAACGGAGTTCGGCCAATTATGCCTACGTCTCCTGGTGCTGCAGATCTTTTATTTCAGAGAATATTATAAAGTGATTACACAGAACACTTTATACACAACACTCGATCTCACTCTCTTCTTACTCCCCTTTTCTTCTTAGTAGATTTGGAATGAGATTTTGGAATGAGATGGGATGAAAGTTATGAAGAGGAAGGATGTATATATAGAGAGGAGATGGTTGGTGGGGGGTTGATGAGTTGGTTGTTGGCTAGGTTGGTGGTGGTTGGTGGCATACCCATGTAATAAACATGGGTTGCTTGCCTTCTTGGCTGCACCTGCAGCAATACTAACAACTCCCACTTGAAGATTGATTTCAATCCGTCTTCACACCTTGATCAATGCAACAGCCGTTCTGCTCTTTTTACTCTAGCAGACCAACTGAAGTTGAACACAAATTCAGTTTATCGATAGTTACCGTCTTTTTCAACATATCTACTGGATTCTTGCTTCCTTCGATCTTCTGTTGAAATATTTTGACAACTAGTCGAGCTTTGTATCTCTTGGAACCATCTTGCTCCTCTTTCACCCGATACATCCATTTATTATGAAGTGTCATCTTTCCTATGGGTAACTCAGCTAGTTCCCATGTCTGGTTGGAGATAAGAGACTTCATCTCATCTTTCATGGCAAGCTCCCACTTGCTAGCATCTTCAGTGTGAGATGCTTCATCATAGAATTCAGGTTCCCCTGCATCAGTCAGCAACAAATAGTTCGCATATCTTTTGTTAGGTACATGAGGTCGAGTAGACCTTCTCAATTCAGGATCTGGAGTAGAATGTTGTAGTGTGTCAGACTGGTCCACACTACTCAGATCAACGATTTCATCAGGCTGAGCACTTTCTATAGTCGGTTCTATGATGAGACTATCTGGAATATCGTTTGCATCTGCAAATACTGACTCACTCTGCTTTGAGTCGTTGACTTCTGTTTTGTGTCTGTCTTTGTAAAATACCCTTTCATTAAAAATCACATCTCGGTTACGGATCACCTTCTTGTTTTCATTATCCCAAATGCGGTAGCCAAACTCATTTTCGCCATAGCCGATGAGGGTGCATTTCTTAGATTTGCGATCAAGTTTACTCCTGCCTTGATCACTAATATGCACATATGCTGTGCAACTGAAAACTTTTAAATGTGATAATTTTACCTCTTTTCCACTCCATACCTCCTCTGGTATTTTATACTCTAATGGAACCGAAGGACCTCTGTTGATCAAATAAGCTGCTGTGTTGACTGCTTCTGCCCTGAACTGCTTTGGTAGACCTCACTGTATATGAATGCTTCTGGATCTTTCTGTCAACGTTCGATTCATACGCTCAGCTAAACCATTATGTTGAGGCATACCAGGCACGGTTCTCTGCATTTGGATCCCGTGCTCATAACAGAACTACTTGAATCTGGTGTCTTCATATTCACCTCCGTTGTCAGTTCTAAGCTTTTCGATCTTTAGGTTTGTCTCGTTTTCAACCATAGCTTTCCATATCCTGAAAGCCTCGAACACTTCAGATTTATGCCTTGAAAAATAAACCCATACCTTTCGCGAGTGATCATCGATGAAAGTAACGAACTAATGCTTTCCACCAATGGATGAGATGGTCGTTGGCCCCCAAACATAAAAATGAACAAGCTCCAGCTTTTCCTTCTTTGGGGTTTTACCACTTAATTGAAAGCTGACTCTCTTCTGCTTTCCAAATATACAATTTTCGCACATGCCTATTTCCACTGACTGTAGATCTGCAAGTTTCCCCTTCGAGTGTATAATCCTCATTCCCTTTTCACTCATATGGCCTAGCCTCTGGTGCCATATGTTGGAATTTTCGTTGCTAGCTGCAACAGTGATCGAACATTGCGCTCCTGATGTCATGTAAAGAGTACCACTCTTCTTGCCTTGAACAATCATCATTGCACCCTTCGAAATTTTCCAGTCATCACCATGGAAAGTCGTAGTATAGCCTTCACTAGCTAATTGTCCTACGGAGATCAAATTCTTCCTCAAATCCGGTATGTGCCTGACATCCTTTAGCTCCCAAACCGACGTATTTAGCTTAATCTTCACAACACCTTTACCAACGATATCACAAGGTTGATCGTCACCAAGATATACATTTCCAAGATTTCCAGAGGTGTACCTTTCAAAGAAATTTTTCTGCGGAGTGGCATGAAACGATGCTCCAGAGTCTAGCACCCACGACTCTTCCTTGCTCTCCAAAGAGCATACCAACACTTCATCTCCTCCTGAGGTAGAAGTTACATTTGCCTCTGCCTTCGCCTCCTGATCATTTGGTGCACTTCTGCATTGGTTTTTGTAGTGTCCGGTCTTTCCACCATTCCAACACTCAACGGTCTTTGAGCTATGAGAATTGTTGGGATTTCTGGATTTTGATCTCCAATCCTTCAACCTACCACGGTTGTTCGATTTGCTGCGTACATTTCCTCGTGTTGAATTACTTCCTTTTGATTGTGTATGCAGAATTGAAAATTTTGATGATTCAACAGAATCTCTTCGCCGGATCTCTTCACTGAGAACCATATCATGAATATCATCAAATTTTAACTTATTGCTTCCCGACGAGCTACTAACTGCCGTGAGAGTAGCGTTCCAACTTTCTGGCAAGGAAGACAAAAGTATCAATGTGCGTACTTCTTCGTCAAACTCAATTTCAACTGAACTTAGTCGAGAAGCAACTGTATTCAGTTCATTGAGATGTCGAGCTACTGATGCACCTTCTGTCATCCGCAAATTGAACAATCGCCTCATCAAATGAACTTTGTTAGAGGCTGACGGCTTCTCATACATACTGGAGAGAGCCTCCATAAGACCTGTCGTGGTCTTTTCCTTTGCTATGTTGAAAGCAACATTGCGAGATAACGTCAATCGAATAACTCCAAGAGCTTGTCTATCAAGAAGAGCCCAATCTTCATCCTTCATATTCTCTGGCTTCTTTTCTGAGAGAGGTTGATAAAGCCTTTTTTGGTACAGATAATCTTCAATCTGCATTTTCCAAAAGCCAAAGTCGGCTCCGTCAAACTTCTCGATTTTCACCTTTCCTTCATCTGTCGCCATCGCTCCCACTCGAATTTGATTTCCTTTCTAACAAATTGTGGCTCCGATACTAGTTGTTGGGAAATTACGCAAATTTCCTTACGATTATATTTGTGGAGAAAAGAAATGAAATGTAGAAGGGTAAGAGACACACAAACTTGATAACGGAGTTCGGCTAATTATGCCTACGTCTCCGGGCTGCTGCAGATCTTTTATTTCAGAGAATATTATAAAGTAATTACACAGAACACTTTATACACAACACTCGATCTCACTCTCTTCTTGCTCTCCTTTTATTCTTAGTAGATTTGGAATGAGATTTTGGAATGGGATGGGATGAAAGTTATGAAGAGGAAGGATGTATATATAGAGAGGAGATGGTTTAGTAAGATTCTTACCCTATGCAAATCGAACAAAAATAAACGATGCTGACAGATCCGATCGACAAGAGGATAGATTATGAGAAATGGAAATTCAACATGAGATATTGGAATTTGAAATCTATTACGTTGAAATACTCGGGTTTTTTGATGTTTTGGTAGGTCAAACTACACCATCGATCATTTCAGATCTAATTTGCTATAAGGCTGACTTAGGGAAAAAGAAACAATAAAAAATTGTGTGATTTGATCGAAGCCTCCATTTCTCTAATTCTGGCTCTGCAGTAGAATGAGATTTTGGATATTAACTTGATTTGTAAAGGGAGACAAATGATTTCTTTGAATTTTGAAACGCAAATGGCTTGGGAGTTCCTCTCCATGCATTTATTATCATACCAACCGTTAGGGAGGTTTCTGTACTGTAAGAGGGGCTAATTCAATTTGTCTGTACCAATGATTTTTGGCTGAAAAATCTCAATTTCGCGTTCTTTCCTCTTCTCTCTTCTCTCTTCCTACGCTAACAAATCTGTGCTAATTCCTCCCAATCCATATCATCGCCCAAATTCCTCCTTTTTTCTTTTTCTTCGCCCTCTATTGTCTCCGCATTTGTTCCCGCAATCTTTAAAATCCAAGTAAAATTCAATATTACTTCCCCCTTCGCATCCGTTGCCTATTATCTCTCCTTCGTCGGTTTGATAATTTCTTCATCTTTACCAGTTCTTCAAACAAACATCAATTCTAGATTTATTTTTGTTATGGATTGATTCTGAATCCTCTGTGTCAACAGCCATTCTTGATGGAGTGGTGCTGAATAATGCCAGTGTGATTTGATCTAGACGAAAACAGAAGAGGAAATAGAAAGGAGTAAGAAAGTTAAGGTAACAGTTTTAGATAAGGGAGTTATAGATGAAATGGGGTAGGGTTCAACGATCTGAAGGGGGTTAAGATGGTAGGGGAAGAAGGAGGTTAAGAGTAACAGAGAGAAAAAAGGTAAGAGGAATAAGATCGAACATAACAGAAACTGTTTGTTGGAATTTTATTGCTTGATAATTCATTACAATGACCAGGCCTTTATATAGTAGGTCCTGTAATGGTCATAAAAATAACATGAAAAGGTCAAAATAGAAACTGTTTTAACATCCCTTAATTTCCAGTGATGTATCAGCGTGTACACGTGCATACTGATACATATTTGCAATGGCTAAGAAACTCTCTCTGCTCCATCACCTTTAGCATTTGCCACCTGACCTTCCTCCACTCTATCAGAAACCATGTCAGAGAGGTTCTCCGATGATGTACTCGCCGGAAACTGGTGAACTTCAGTAACCTCTCCAATAGCTAATCCTGTGCACAAACTTAGCAAAGAATGGTTATTACACCTCCCTTCCTCTTCAAAAATGGATCTTGTCTCAAGATCCAATGTAGGAAATCGTCTAACCATGGGCCAATAATCTTCCCACGTAGCCTCTTCATCAGATTTTCCCTTCCATTTAATTAAAATTTGAACCACCGCTTGACCATCCCTGGGTACCATTCGTCGATCTAAATTTTTTTCTGGTTGGAGCACTACTTCTTCTTCGTAGCTGGGAGGATCATCTTGCACAATAATCTGTGAGCCTATCTTCTTTTTTAGCTGAGATACGTGAAAGACAGGGTGGATCCTGACGCTTTCTGGTAGTTGTAACTTGTAGGCTACCTTTCCTATTCTTTGAATAATTCTGTAGGGACCATAATACTTAGGAGGTAGTTTGTGTGTTTTGAAGTTTTCAGCAGTGATTTGACGATAAGGTTGCAACTTCAAATACACCCAGTCATCAATTTCAAATTCCCTCTCTGACCTTCTCAAATCAGCATACTTTTTCATTCGATCTTGTGCCAATTTTAAGCTGTCTTTGAGAAACTCAATGGTGATATCTCGACTAAATAATAATTCTTCCACTTGCTCCACCTTGGCAGTTTTTGATACATAACTTAGAAGGCCAGGAGGATCGATCCCATACACGGCTTTGTAAGGCGTCATCTGAATTGAGGTCTTCCACGTGGTGTTATACCAAAATTCAGCTAAAGTCAGCCACTCACTCCACTCATGTGGTCGATGGCACACAAAGCATCTCAAATAACCTTCTAATATTTTGTTAACATTTTCAGTCTGACCATCACTTTGTGGGTGATTGGCGGAGCTCAGTTTTAACTTGCATCCTTGAAGTTTAAACAACTCTTGCCAAAAATTGCTAGTAAACATTGCGTCACGATCACTTATTATGGATTTGGGTAATCCATGAAGCTTGAAAACACCATTGAAAAAGATTTTTGCTACTTCCTTCGCGGTGTATGGATGGAACATAGGGAAGAAGTGAGCATACTTGCTCAATCTGTCTACAATAACATATATTACGATATACCTGTAACTTCTAGGCAAACAAGTTATGAAATCCATTGAGATATCTTCCCATATTCTGTTGGGAATGGCAATGGATCCAAGAGGCCTGGCATTAATACATTTTCTCCTTTTGCCCTTTGACAAGCATCGCATGCTTTAACAAATAGCTCTACACTTTTCTTCATATTCTTCCAGTAAAAGGTATACCTAATTTTCTTGAGAGTACCCTTGATGCCGCAATGTCCTCCTAGTGGTGTTGAGTGATGCTCTTCGATTAGTGTTTGCAAAAGAGTTGTTAAATGATGATCTACTAAGAGTTTTCCCTTATGAAAAAGCAACCCATCTACTGTCTTATATTTTCCTTTATCAATATGTCCTTGTTGAAAGTCTAGTATTTTTTTCTGGTACCATGCTGAAGATAGTAAGGTGCATTTTAATTCTTGTAGCCAAGTGGGCTATACTGTGTAATCCTTGCCACTTTTGTACTCCACCTTGTAATCCAAACCATGTAATTTAGCTAACCATTTGTTTTGTACACCTGTATGTAGCTTTTGAGTCAGAAGATACTTCAAACTCTGGTGATCAGTTCTAATGACAAACTGTCTACCAATTAAATATTGCAACCATTTTCTTGTGGCAATAATGATAGCCATCAACTCCTTTTCATATGTAGACATAGCTATATTTCTTCCTTGCAAGGCTTTACTTAGATATGCAATAGGTTTCTCGTCTTGTAATAAAACAGCTCCAATTCCTTGGCCACTTGCATCACACTCTAGTACAAATGTCTTTGTGAAATCTGGCATTGCTAGTATAGGAGGACTAATGAGACATTGCTTCAGCGTGTTGAAAGCTTGCTTAGCTTCTTCAGTCCATTCAAAAGAATCTTTTTTTAGCATGTGAGTTAGAGGTTTTGCAATTAGTCCATAGCCCCTTACAAACTTTCTATAATATGCGGTTAGCCCTAAAAATCCGCGTAGAGCTTTTAAATTGTGAGGAAATGGCCAATCCATTACTGCTCTAACTTTTTCTGGATCTACTGCAATACCCTTTATTGAGATTATATGTCCCAGATACTCCAAAGACTGCTTTGCAAAGCTGCATTTGGGAAGCTTAATAACCAGTTGATTTGCTTTTAAAACCTGAAAAGCTAAACTAAGATGTTGCTTATGCTCAGGCATTGTCTGGCTATAAATCAGTATGTCATCAAAGAATACTAGTACAAACTTTCGTAAATATGGTCTAAAAATATCATTCATTAAGGACTGAAAAGTAGAGGGGGCATTGACTAATCCAAACGTCATAACAACAAACTCGTAGTGTCCATCATGTGTTTTAAAAGCAGTCTTATGTATATCATTTTCACACATTCTTATTTGATGGTAACCGGATTTAAGATCTAGCTTGGTGAAAAATTTCGAACCATATAACTCATCAAATAATTCATCGACTAAAGGAATAGGAAACTTATCTTTAATGGTTAAGGAATTCAAACCTCGGTAGTCAATGCATAACCTCCAAGTGCCGTCTTTCTTCCTTACCATCACAACAGGAGAAGAATATGAACTTTGGCTATGCCTTATGGTACCTTCGGCTAGTAGTTCTTTAATAATTTTTTCCAATTCGTCTTTGATATGTTTTGCATGTCTATAAGGTTTTAGACATACTGGATTTGCTCCTATCTTCAAGGGGATCTTGTGATCATGTGACCTTTGTGGTGGCAATGTAGATGATGCATTGAATACTTCAGGGTACTACTGCAGTAACTCTTGTATTTCTCTTGGGAGTGACTGTATTATATCATTATTTGTACCCACCTTTACTTCGCTAACAAGATACAACATCATTGATAGTTGTCCTTTAGATTGTTCCTTGCCGATGGTTTTTTTATCAACCAACTTAACTTCTTGCTGCTGTTCTCCTTGCCAGATATATCTCTTATTACCGTAAGTAAATTTAACCTGAAGTTTGTCCAAGTTCAAGGTAATTTCACCAAGTTTCTTCATCCATTGAGCGCCAAGAACAATTTGACATCCTTCTAGGGGTAATAGTAGCAAATCCACCGGCATTTTACACCCTTGGCAATTAAGTATTACGTCATTGCATATTCCGGATCCTTGAAGCTTTTTGCCATTAGCCACCATAACTTCATATGTTTTGGATTCATCAACCTTAAGTTTGAGCTTATGTGCGAGCTGTTCATCAATGAAGCTATGTGTTGAACCGGAGTCGATGAGTACCTGCACAGATTTACCCCTTACCGTACCTTGAACCTTGATAGTAGAAAGTGCCGGAATTCCACACATGGCCTGCAAGGTTATGGCATGTGTTTCTTCACCCGTTTCATCATTTTGAATTTCTTCATTTGTTTCCAAAAGGTCCTCATAATTTCCTTCAATTTCTATAAAAGACATCATTCCTTCCAAGACGTGAACTTGTGGGCTTCTGCACTTATGATTTCTGTCCCATGGTTCTCTACACCCAAAGCATATACCCTGCCTTCTCATCTCTACTATTTGTTGTGGGGTTAAAGCCTTGTTTCTTGTAGGGTTGTTCTTTTCTGTATTCCCCTTTTCTGCATTATTTTTGGAACTGGAAAGATTCGAGGTAGGGTTCCCTTTAATAGTAGGATAAGCTTTATTTGTCTTACTTCTTTTAGTTCGGAGCCAAACTCTCTCAAACATTTTTGCGAGGGAAACTGCTTGTTTAAAGGTTTGAGGCCGAGAAGTCATCACGTCATACCTTATTTCCTCTTTAAGTCCCCATATGAATCTATTCATAAGGAATTGAGGTGGCAAGGTTTCAATTGTAGCTTGTAATCCCTCAAATTTAGTCAAGTATGAAGAGACCGCAGTTATCTATTTCAATTTTGCCAAAGCTTCGTATGGTTGCTCCATATCTTCATCATCAAACCGTACCAAGATTTCTTCCTTGAATACAACCCATGTATGATGCTCTTGAACGTTTTTGATATACCAATTATACCATTTGAGTGCATCTTTTTTAAGATACATGGAAGCAACCTCAACCCATAGGTGGTCTTTGGTTTGATGAAACTTAAAGAATTGCTCGGCTTGGTTAATCCGTTCAAGAACCATTTCATCTCCCTTAAACTGTGGAAAGTCAAGCTTGAGGTTGGGAAAGGGAGAATTTTTATTCCAAGAATTGCTTTCTTGGCTGTTCTGATTTAATGCTGATGAGGGTTGAATCATTTGATACGAGTTTAAAGGTGGGGGATTGCTGGAACTAGTGTGATTTGGTGGAAGTAGTGGAGCATTCCTTGAGTGTTGCAACAGGGGAGGATATGGTGATTGGAGAGGTCGGTTATTAGGGTTAGGAGCAAGTATCCCCTGTTCATTTGTCAAATTAGGGTTTACAACAGGGTTATTTGGGGTTTGGTTCTTCATCAGGGTTTGCAACATAGTGTACATTCCCTTAATTTTTCCACCTTGTTGATCAACTTTATGACCCAGATCTCTCATAGCTTGTGAAAATCTGTCATTGACCTCATGTTGTTTATCCCATGCGTCTTCCTGGTCTTGCAAGAATGTAAAGAAAGCTGGATTGTTTTTCGGAGTCTGGGGGTCTGAATCTTGCCCAGATTTGTGCTCTGATACCACTTTGTTATGGATTGATTCTGAATCCTCTGTGTCAACAGACATTCTTGATGGAGTGGTGCTGAATAATGCCAGTGTGATTTGATCTAGACGAAAACAGAAGAGGAAATAGAAAGGAGTAAGAAAGTTAAGGTAGCAGTTTTAGATAAGGGAGTTATAGATGAAATGGGGTAGGGTTCAGACGATCTGAAGGGGTTTAAGATGGTCGAGGAAGAAGGAGGTTAAGAGTAACAAAGAGAAAAAAGGTAAGAGGAATAAGATCGAACATAACAGAAACTGTTTGTTGGAATTTTATTGCTTGATAATTCATTACAATGACCAGGCCTTTATATAGTAGGTCCTGTAACGGTCATAAAAATAACATGAAAAGGTCAAAATAGAAACTGTTTTAACATCCCTTAATTTCCAGTGATGTATCAGCGTGTACACGTGCATACTGATACATATTTGCAATGGCTAAGAAACTCTCTCTGCTCCATCACCTTTAGCATTTTCCACCTGACCTTCCTCCACTCTATCAGAAACCATGTCAGAGAGGTTCTCCGATGATGTACTCGCCGGAAACTGGTGAACTTCAGTAACCTCTCCAATAGCTATTCCTGTGCACAAACTTAGCAAAGAATGGTTATTACACCTCCCTTCCTCTTCAAAAATGGATCTTGTCTCAAGATCCAATGTAGGAAATCGTCTAACCATGGGCCAATAATCTTCCCATGTAGCCTCTACATCAGATTTTCCCTTCCATTTAATTAAAATTTGAACCACCGCTTGACCATCCCTGGGTACCATTCGTCGATCTAAATTTTTTTCTGGTTGGAGCATTACTTCTTCTTCGTAGCTGGGAGGATCATCTTGCACAATAATCTGTGAGCCTATCTTCTTTTTTAGCCGAGATACGTGAAAGACAGGGTGGATCCTGATGCTTTCTGGTAGCTGTAACTTGTAGGCTACTTTTCCTATTCTTTGAATAATTCTGTAGGGACCATAATACTTAGGAGGTAGTTTGTATGTTTTGAAGTTTCTAGCAGTGATTTGACGATAAGGTTGCAACTTCAAATACACCCAGTCATCAATTTCAAATTCCCTCTCTGACCTTCTCAAATCAGCAAACTTTTTCATCCGATCTTGTGCCAATTTTAAGCTGTCTCTGAGAAACTCAATGGTGATATCTCGACTAAATAATAATTCTTCCACTTGCTCCACCTTGGCAGTTTTTGATACATAACTTAGAAGGCCAGGAGGATCGATCCCATACACGGATTTGTAAGGCGTCATCTGAGTTGAGGTCTTCCACGTGGTGTTATACCAAAATTCAGCTAAAGTCAGCCACTCACTCCACTCATGTGGTCGATGGCACACAAAGCATCTCAAATAACCTTCTAATATTTTGTTAACATTTTCAGTCCGACCATCACTTTGTGGGTGATTGGCGGAGCTCAGTTTTAACTTGCATCCTTGAAGTTTAAACAACTCTTGCCAAAAATTGCTAGTAAACATTGCATCACGATCACTTACTATGGATATGGGTAATCCATGAAGCTTGAAAACACCATTGAAAAAGATTTTTGCTACTTCCTTCAAGGTGTATGGATGGCACATAGGGAATAAGTGAGCATACTTGCTCAATCTGTCTACAATAACATATATTACGGTATACCTGTAACTTCTAGGCAAACAAGTTATGAAATCCATTGAGATATCTTCCCATATTCTGTCGGGAATGGGCAATGGATCCAAGAGGCCTGGCATTAATACATTTTCTCCTTTTTCCGTTTGACAAGCATAGCATGCTTTAACAAATAGCTCTACACTTTTCTTCATATTCTTCCGGTAAAAGGTATACCTAATTTTCTTGAGAGTACCCTTGATGCCGCAATGTCCTCCTAATGGTGTTGAGTGATGCTCTTCGATTAGTGATTGCAAAAGAGTTGTTAAATGATGATCTACTAAGAGTTTTCCCTTATGAAAAAGCAACCCATCTACTATCTTATATTTTCCTTTATCAATATGTCCTTGTTGAAAGTCTAGTATTTTTTTCTGGTACCATGCTGAAGATAGTAAGGTGCATTTTAATTCTTGTAGCCAAGTGGGTTGTACTGTAGACAGAGCATGTACCTGTACCTCTTGATGGTCAATGTTTTCTTTTCTAGACAAAGCATCGACTACTGTGTTATCCTTGCCACTTTTGTACTCCACCTTGTAATCCAAACCATGTAATTTAGCTAACCATTTGTTTTGTACACCTGTATATAGCTTTTGAGTCAGAAGATACTTCAAACTCTGGTGATCAGTTCTTATGACAAACTGTCTACCAATTAAATATTGCGACCATTTTCTTGTGGCAATAGTGATAGCCATCAACTCCTTTTTATATGTAGACAGAGCTAGATTCCTTCCTTGCAAGGCTTTACTTAGATATGCAATAGGTTTCTCGTCTTGTAATAAAACAGCTCCAATTCCTTGGCCACTTGCATCACACTCTAGTACAAATGTCTTTGTGAAATCTGGCATTGCTAGTATAGGAGGACTAATGAGACATTGCTTCAACGTGTTGAAAGCTTGCTTAGCTTCTTCAGTCCATTCAAAAGAATCTTTTTTTAGCATGTGAGTTAGAGGTTTTGCAATTAGTCCATAGCCCCTTACAAACTTTCTATAATATCCGGTTAGCCCTAAAAATCCGCGTAGAGCTTTTGAATTGTGAGGAAATGGCCAATCCATTACTGCTCTAACTTTTTCTGGATCTACTGCAATACCCTTTATTGAGATTATATGTCCCAGATACTCCAAAGACTGCTTTGCAAAGCTGCATTTGGGAAGCTTAATAACCAGTTGATTTGCTTTTAAAACCTGAAAAGCTAAACTAAGATGTTGCATATGCTCAGACATTGTCTGGCTATAGATCAGTATGTCATCAAAGAATACTAGTACAAACTTTCGTAAATATGGTCTAAAAATATCATTCATTAAGGACTGAAAAGTAGAGGGGGCATTGACTAATCCAAACGGCATAACAACAAACTCGTAGTGTCCATCATGTGTTTTAAAAGCAGTCTTATGTATATCATTTTCACACATTCTTATTTGATGGTAACCGGATTTAAGATCTAGCTTGGTGAAAAATTTCGAACCATATAACTCATCAAATAATTCATCGACTAAAGGAATAGGAAACTTATCTTTAATGGTTAAGGAATTCAAACCTCGGTAGTCAATGCATAACCTCCAAGTGCCGTCTTTCTTCCTTACCATCACAACAGTAGAAGAATATGAACTTTGGCTATGCCTTATGGTACCTTCGGCTAGTAGTTCTTTAATAATTTTTTCCAATTCGTCTTTGATATGTTTTGCATGTCTATAAGGTTTTAGACATACTGGATTTGCTCCTGTCTTCAAGGGGATCTTGTGATCATGTGACCTTTGTGGTGGCAATGTAGATGATGCATTGAATACTTCAGGGTACTACTGCAGTAACTCTTGTATTTCTCTTGGGAGTGACTGTATTATATCTTTATTTGTACCCACCTTTACTTCGCTAACAGCATACAACATCATAGATAGTTGTCCTTTAGATTGTTCCTTGCCGATGGTTTTTTTATCAACCAACTTAACTTCTTGCTGCTGTTCTCCTTGCCAGATATATATCTTATTACCGTAAGTAAATTTAACCTGAAGTTTGTCCAAGTTCTAGGTAATTTCACCAAGTTTCTTCATCCATTGAGCGCCAAGAACAATTTGACATCCTTCTAGGGGTAATAGTAGCAAATCCACTGGCATTTTACACCCTTGGCAATTAAGTATTACGTCATTGCATATTCCGGATCCTTGAAGCTTTTCGCCATTAGCCACCATAACTTCATATGTTTTGGATTCATCAACCTTAAGTTTGAGCTTGTGTGCGAGCTGTTCATCAATGAAGCTATGTGTTGAACCAGAGTCAATGAGTACCTGCACAGATTTACCCCTTACTGTACCTTGAACCTTGATAGTAGAAAGTGCCGGAATTCCACACATGGCCTGCAAGGTTATGGCATGTGTTTCTTCACCCTTTTCATCATTTTGAATTTCTTCATTTGTTTCCAAAAGGTCCTCATCATTTCCTCCAATTTCTATAAAAGACATCATTCCTTCCAAGACGTGAACTTGTGGGCTTCTGCACTTATGATTTCTGTCCCATGGTTTTCTACACCCAAAGCATATACCCTGCCTTCTCATCTCTACTATTTGTTGTGCGGTTAAAGCCTTGTTTCTTGTAGGGTTGTTCTTTTCTGTATTCCCCTTTTCTGCATTATTTTTGGAACTGGAAAGATTTGAGGTAGGGTTCCCTTTAATAGTAGGATAGGCTTTATTTGTCTTACTTCTTTTAGTTCGGAGCCAAACTCTCTCAAACATTTTTGCGAGGGAAACTGCTTGTTTAAAGGTTTGAGGCCGAGAAGTCATCACGTCATACCTTATTTCCTCTTTAAGTCCCGCTATGAATCTATTCAGAAGGAATTGAGGTGGCAAGGTTTCAATTGTAGCTTGTAATCCCTCAAATTTAGTCAAGTATGAAGAGACCGTAGTTATCTATTTCAATTTTGCCAAAGCTTCGTATGGTTGCTCCATATCTTCATCATCAAACCTTACCAAGATTTCTTCCTTGAATACAACCCATGTATGATGCTCTTGAACGTTTTTGATATACCAATTATACCATTTGAGTGCATCTTTTTTAAGATACATGGAAGCAACCTCAACCCATAGGTGGTCTTCGGTTTGATGAAACTTAAAGAATTGCTCGGCTTGGTTAATCCATTCAAGAACCATTTCATCTCCCTTAAACTGTGGAAAGTCAAGCTTGAGGTTGGGAAAGGGAGAATTTTTATTCCAAGAATTGCTTTCTTGGCTGTTCTGATTTAATGCTGATGAGGGTTGAATCATTTGATACAAGTTTGAAGGTGGGGGATTGCTGGAACTAGTGTGATTTGGTGGAAGTAGTGGAGCATTCCTTGAGTGTTGCAACAGTGGAGGATGTGGTGAATGGAGAGGTCGGTTATAAGGGTTAGGAGCAAGTATCCCCTGTTCATTTGTCAAATTAGGGTTTACAACAGGGTTATTTGGGGATTGGTTCTTCATCAGGGTTTGCAACATAGTGTAAATTCCCTTAATTTTTCCACCTTGTTGATCAACTTTATGACCCAGATCGCTCATAGCTTGTGAAAATCTATCATTGACCTCATGTTGTTTAGCCCATGCGTCTTCCTGGCCTTGCAAGAATGTAAAGAAAGCCGGATTGTTTTTCGGAGTCTGGGGGTCTGAATCTTGCCCAGATTTGTGCTCTGATACCACTTTGTTATGGATTGATTCTGAATCCTCTGTGTCAACAGCCATTCTTGATGGAGTGGTGCTGAATAATGCCAGTGTGATTTGATCTAGATGAAAACAGAAGAGGAAATAGAAAGGAGTAAGAAAGTTAAGGTAGCAGTTTTAGATAAGGGAGTTATAGATGAAATGGGGTAGGGTTCAGACGATCTGAAGGGGGTTAAGATGGTCGGGGAAGAAGGAGGTTAAGAGTAACAGAGAGAAAAAAGGTAAGAGGAATAAGATAGAACATAACAGAAACTGTTTGTTGGAATTTTATTGCTTGATAATTCATTACAATGACCAGGCCTTTATAAAGTAGGTCCTGTAACGGTCATAAAAATAACATGAAAAGGTCAAAATAGAAACTGTTTTAACATCCCTTAATTTCCAGTGATGTATCAGCGTGTACACGTGCATACTGATACATATTTGCAATGGCTAAGAAACTCTCTCTGCTCCATCACCTTTAGCATTTGCCACCCGACCTTCCTCCACTCTATCAGAAACCATGTCAGAGAGGTTCTCCGATGATGTACTCGCCGAAAACTGGTGAACTTCAGTAACCTCTCCAACAGCTAATCCTGTGCACAAACTTAGCAAAGAATGGTTATTACAATTTTTACCTCCATCGCAAACACACTAGGGTTCAATGGCCACTGCCTGCAACTGGCGAGTGCAACTGACAACGAATTCGTCGTAATTCTCGATAACGGCTAGTGCTGCTGAGTAAGGGCACAACTCGAAAAATCAGTTGTTAAAACTTGAAGGTACTAGTGACTTGAGTTTTGAATTCTGAACCTTAATTCTTCTTTCAATTACTGGATTATGCATTGTTTTTTATTCCAATTATCGAATGCAAATTTTAATGTTTAGGTTTTCTAAAACCAGGTTTCAGACTAATCTATGTTGATTTTGCTGTCGTTTAAACTTAGGCACAGAAACATAAGTTCCAGAAGCATCTTGGGAGACTTCTTTTCCATTTTATATTGTATATTTCCTCTAATTCTACATTTCAATCGTCTTTTAGCATATTATAGTATTAGATAATAATATGATAGCTTGCATTATCACATCAGGACTATGAGGTTAAACAAGCACAATAAAAGTAGAATCTTCAAAGGCATAGTCACAACTTGCTCCACCATTGATAGAGCTAATGAAGACGCTTTTTAACATAAAAACATATAGGTGTATATCTGGGTTTTTTTGTGAATAATTTTATGTCGTGCCTTGTTAATTTGAAATATCAGGGCTGCTATGATGAATAAACATGTCTGAGATGCCACTTGGAAAGCTAAGCAAGATGAATATCCATAAAGGTATATACTTGAAACCACACATTTTTATTTTTAATCTTTATTTTGTTTTGCTGTCAATGTGAATCTGTGATTGTGGTGCATGTTGAAAAGTTTTTATCCATTAGATAGTTGAATTTATATACTTTTTGAATAATGTTGTTTAGATCGATATAAAATGAGTCTAAAAAGATTGTGTTGAGTCCATTAGATAGATGCTACATTTTGTTCACCTACAGATCAGTTCTGTTTTATATTGTTCGCCTCCAGATGTGAAGCATATCAGTTACTTTAAACAAGTCAATATATAGCATTTATCTAAACAAATTTTGAGTTACCTGGTTGATACGAGTATGTTGCCTAATGTTCCAACTTCCAATTAAGGATTATGATGTACGTGGTTTAGAAATTTCTCTATGTTCAAAAACCTATCTTAGTTGTACATTGCACCTTGTATTCACACGAAGATACTCTAATTTGATAAATATTGACATGTAATTGTCAATGCCAATATACATCTGATAAGTCAATTTGTCAAATTCTCAGCTTATTCACACATAATTTGATGAAAACTCAGAGCAAATGTTTGGTGTTGCATGATGAGCTGCAAGCCCATCAAATGAATTGCTGCTTCTTGCAGCAAGGCAAGCAAATTAAGCTCGTTCCTGGTCTAATTGTTGAGTAGATGTTAAGTGCCAGTGTAGGAAAAAACTTTGGATGTTGAAGTTGCTTGAATGTAGAAGAGTAAAAGTGGATGAGTTGATTGGCCTGCACCACGCCGCTTTGTGCCAAATGCAGAAATTGCAAAATCCAAGGCTTGAAAGTGCGTCCAGGCCTGTGATAAAATGGATTTGTTTGTGCCCATACAAAAGGGTGATGCTACAATGATAGAAAAGGATCGGTGTGTGCGCTTCGTCATTCAGAGAGGGCGGTTGGACGGTGATTCAGATGGCTTTTCTTCTGGGTAGAGGAACAACGCCGCTTACCAAATTACTTTAACAGCAAGACCAACGGCATGTTAATGTCTCATATGCATACTGATATATTCGTAAATGAAAGGTTGTTAGCATAAATGAAAAGAACTGTATGTGTTTATGACTGATTCGAATCCACATTGATAGTATATTCAAAGTCTCAAGTTGGTTTACATGTAAAATTCAGTTTAATTGGATTTCTACTATTAATTACTTTCATTTTCTAGTTCTTATTGAACACCTTAACGGTCGGTTTTCCACCGTTGTGCGGTGATACTACTATATATATTTATCTTTAATAATGCTTGGAATACCTAATACCTTTGGTGTCACGCTTTTTTGGTATACGTGTGAATGGCCAAAAACACCCCTTAATTAAATTATAAAAGTATGCAAACAGAAAAAATAGGATTTGAATATATTAATTCAATTATACGGCTAGAAAAACAGGATCTATATATCTCAGTTCAAACATGTAATTAACGAACGACTGACGGTATGTCATAAATGCTGTTTGTTCTATGTAATTGTAGGGTTTCCAACACAACTGTAGTCCCTTGTTTGTTTTGGTTGAATTTTGCTGCGTGTTTTCAATAGAAGTCTACATTACGCTGTAAATATTCAAGTTTAACGCATTCTGTTAAGGGTATAAATATTCAAGAGAAGTGCAGGATACATTTTAACACATTTTAATATACATATAGGCTATAAAATCAATTCTAGCTGTAGTCATTTCAATATACATTTTGGCACATTCTGCAGGAGTCATTTTGGCTCATTTCAATATATAAGTGATGGTCCTGGTGATAATATTATCATTTTCTTACCCCAGTAGCTCAAATGAGAAAGTTTTTTGTATTCAATATTATTTCAATGCAGACATGTATTTACAGCCCATATTTATACCGGTCTTAGCCTGAATATAACGTTGTTGTTACTCATATCTATATAAATTTTCTTTTATGGTATGTTATATTAAATCATAACTCATTGTACAAACAGAAACATAGGAGCAATAAACTCTATAAGACCGGTGAGCATCTGCAACAAAGACATATCCGGTCATAATATTCAGCGAGTCCTCCAATATTCAGTGTAACATTCTGAAAGACACCTAAAGTTTATGATATACAAGATGAGACGTCTATTATAGGTGTGTCTAAGATTTAAACTTTTAATAGGTGTCTACAACCAAAGGGCTATTAAATCGCTAGGCATATAGTTTACAAATTTTGGGTTAATTTCAGTTGCTAATTGTAGCAGCTTATTTGTAAAGGCTTTGAACAAAGCACCTAGGTAAAAATCTATTTCTTCCATTTTAGATGCAAAATGAATTCTGTCATAGCAGTCAATTATTGTATAGTGGTGAAATTTTGTATTATTCATACATTACAAGATGTCTTTTAGGGCATCTCCAGTGGATTCAACCCGTAATATTCAGGGTGCTGAATATTACGGGTTGAATTTAACAAAAATCTCCAATGGTCAGACGCCTATTTAATAGGTGCCTGATTCAGGCGCCTATTAAATAGGCGCCTGATTAAAAAAAAAAGAGGGCGCGGAGCAAAATGAGTGGGTGGGGGAAGAATATTTGGTCATCCAGACGCCTAATTATTAGGCTCCTGGATTGGGCGCCTACTAATTAGGCGCCTGGATCCAGGCGCCTAATAATTAGGCTCCTGGATTCCCCTTAATATTACGTTTCCAATTCAGGATCCTAAATTGGAAACGTAATATTAGCCTAAATATTAAGGCGTAATATCACCATTGAAGAGGTTCTGCTTAATATTAAGGGGTAATTTCTCACCACTGGAGTTGCCCTTAGGATCTGCTCACATGAACATCAGGAATCTTCTTTTATTTTATCTTTTTATTTTTTGTGAACCAAACTAGATAGAAAAATCCGCTTTCCACTTTGTTTGGTTGTTTCTTCTTAAGTGTGGTAATAAGTTAGTTGCCACAGCTGGGCAAACTCTACAAATAAAACATAAACGTTGTTTGTTCCATGTAATTATAGTGGTTTTCAATACTTAAATGACACGCATATATTAAAAAAAAGGACCTTTTAAGTATGCGCTGGCAGAAAAAATAGGATCCATATATCATGGTTATCACGGCAGTAATTCGAATCGAGTCGACAGAGGTCCAACTAGTCGTAGACTAGTCGAGACTAGTAGATAAATAAATAAATATATACATATATATAATTATAAACTTCTAACTAATACAGTCTGTTAGTGTTGTACATGTAGCAATGGATGGACTTTGTGGCTATGGTCAAATAGCGAAAACCTGTAGATTCATAAAGATTTAGTGTTCAAAGATTGTGAGGGGTATAACTTTTGGTCAAATATATTTAGATGATTCTAGAACTCTGGAAAGATTTTTCATTCTCTCTCTCTCTCTCCACAGGTTATGGAAGCTGATACAGATCATAAATTTTTATTCATTTGAAACAATTAGGCATTATTTTTGCATCCCTTACCATGAAATGTGAGAGCAAAGGAGAACAGTTTTTATCTTTCCATTTACCTTAAGTGTTTGTTGTTATTTGATTTTCTATTTTGCTTGTGTTTTTAATTATGCCTCACAGAATATCAGATAATAATAATAAAAAATAAAAAATTTGGAGACCTACTTTAAATATTGTTGGGATCCCTCCTTAATTGGAGAGTTTCTAGAAAATTCTAGACCTTTCTAGAGAAATCTAGAATTTTCTAGAATGTACCAGAGAAGTGTAGAATCCTCTAGAAGCCTTTGGAAGAATGTGGAACCCTCTGGAATATTCTGGAGAAGTGTGGAGTCTTCCGGAACCTTACGGAAGAGTATGACCGGAGAACTCTAGAGAAGTGTAGAATTCTCTAGAAGCATGTGAAGGAGTGTGGAACCCTCTGGAATATTCTAGAGATGTATGGAACCTTCTGGAACCTTACGGAAGGGTATGAAAGAATAAAGAAGGGAATGGAGGAGTGTAGAGATTTCTAGAGAGTGTGGAGCATACTAGAGAATCAATCTCTACCGTTGGATGCAAGTAATCTCCACCACATTATGGAGGTTGAGTAGTATAAATAGGAGAACGAGCCCTATTACTAGCCATCCAAGAATCCAAGAGAGAAGCCACTCCTTGGAGTGAGATCCAAGAAAGAAGCCACTCCTTAGAGTGAGATCTAAGGATCCAAGAGTCCAAGGGAAGAAACTACTCCTTAGAGTGAGATCAAGGATCCAAGAATCAAGAGAGTATCCACTTTTTAGAAGTGAGAAAAACTTGAGAGCTTGTGAAACACCCCACCTCCGTTAGGGTCACTCTCAAAGGGAATGCCCTAATTTTGGTGGAGGTTTATAAGTATAAGTCACAGATATACAAGACAGATATAAGAACACATATTTGTAAATAGCGGAAAATCAACAAACTTTTATTTCATGAAAGCAAATACGTGTTACAACAACATCACCATAATTGTCTTACATCTTTTCCAAAACATAACATAACACTTTCATAATCTGTCTTGATTACATTATTTAAAGAAGCATAAATAAAACATAGATAAAACTGCAAAAGCCCCATAGAGTTTGTCCAAAGCCATAGTTCAAGACGAAAAGGACCAAGCAATACATTCCTCTTCTTCAAGCTGGATGTTAAGACTGGTCAAGCTGCAGTGTTCCCTCCCTGTGGACCTGGGGGGGGGGGGGAAACGGAAGAAAAGAAGACGAAAGAAAAGTAGAGTCAGACATAAAGCCTGAGTAAGTCTAGTACTATTCTGTCTATGAATAAAGAACTGGGTATGATAAGTATAAACAAGAAGTGGGAAAGCGCTATAACTTGGTTAAGTTGTCTAGGGTCGAATAAACTATCGTACCCCATGTAAATCTCTGAACCCATATAAACTAGTTTCCAACTGGCACCCCATAATCAGGGTGAGGTGATCCATTCTATGATGATCGGCTCCTACTCGCATAGTTACATGTGTCTTACGGCCCCCGATGTTGTAGTTACCTATGCTGGTCCCACCATGGGGTGTATCAAGTCCCATGGCGGCGGCCCGACACAACCTTAGAATGCACAGGTATGCTACTGGTGCCCAGTGCTTTATTTTTCTGCGCCGGAGTGTGTGCACGCCCGCACCCCGTTAGAACCTACACTGCTACACCACCGCCGTCGATTTGACCTCTTACAATCAGCCCAGTAATCGTGCCCCACCCTGCCTAGTTTCAGGGTATCCTGATACACCTTCTAGGGTTACTGCTGAAAAGGGTCCCCCCGTTACTAGGTTTTCTATCTCTAGCCAACATGCTAAGTTGGTTAAGTGTTTTCTAACCTAACCCCCACCAGTCCGTTTAGTTTAGCATGTTCCATTTTGATTAAGTCTTTAGTTCACTTAATCCTAACAATCCTGACTCAGCCTTAATTGTCTTATTAAAGCCTTGACCTCTCACATTAGACGGGTATTGTTGTGGCTGCCTGTTGCCGGTTGGTTCCGGGCAGTCTTACGCCACAACTCAGTCTAACCTCGGGTCCTTATTGGGCTCCATGTTTAACCTCCCACATTGGATAGGTATTGTTGTGACTACTGGACAGCCGGGCGGTTCCGGGCAGGTTAACATCACAACTCAATCCAACCTCGGGTTAAACACATCGTATGTTCTACATTTACATATTTTGTCTTCCTTCTTTATTTTCTTATATGTAAATATTTGCGGCCCATTATTAAGTTAATGGTGTAAAGGTTACACCAATCATGGGCCCAACCCATACTTGAATTTGGGCCCTTTTATTTTATATTTTCATTCATTAGTAATTTTAACCCAACGTTATTTTCCCCCGTTTAATACGTCCGTTTATTATATATATGTTGGGCTTAGCCTTTTAAAGCCCAACTTAGCCATGCGAAAAGGGGAGGCTTAAAGCGTGATCACATACATGAAAAGGGGAATGTGAACGCATGAACTTGCAATATGACGTTGGAAATACAAAATAGAAACTGGTGTACTTGCATAGTAGTGACATATACTTTGGTCATAAAGCATAAGTGACATGAATCAAAGCATGTAAACTTGTAGTTAAGTTAAGAATATCACTATCGACACATAGGCTTTAACTACAACATAAACCTATATTTTTATTCAGGCATAATGTCAAACATAAGCAAATCATGTTCATAAGACTACTACATGCTTACAAAGGTGTCTACTTTTGTGACTAATACAAAAGTATAGTTAAATTTGTTCACATAACCATGGCATGAAATCATGATTTTTACTTTAGTCATGCAAGCTTGCAAAAAGGGATTTTGAATCTAACCTAGCTATGTACCACATATGTCATCATATAATCCTTGTTAACAATATGGATTTCAATTATGCAAAATATCAATCATAGCCTAATCATATTCATAAGTTTGCAAATAGGTTTTCTAATACAAAAGCATGGCTTAATACATGGTGCCAAAATTTCAACATGGTTTCATATGAATTATGATAACCCAAACTTATTCCAATTACTTCACAAAAACGATGTTTATATAAAAATACACATTATGATGGCATAGTAGCAAAACCCCAAACTTGCATGAATTTAAATTAATCAACTACATACATGTAGTTTCAACATGGATTACATCATTTGCTAATATTCCAAACGTATACTTGCATAAAACTACCGCATGTAGTTTTTCATAATTGAATAACATAATTCGAGAATATCCAAACGTATACAATATTCCAAATCGATAAGAACGCACAAATATGAATTACTTTATCGCCACAAATCCAGTATACAAACCAACACAATTATTTGTTCATACCAAAATAATACTCTACTTACAATGGTGAGGCGAATTCTCAAATTTAGGGATTTGAAGATGCGATTTGATTTGATTGAGTTGCTTTATGCCTTAGAATTTGCCTCCTAATCCTCTCTCTCCAATTGGTGGCTACCCCTAGTCGTTCCTCAGCAACATGGCGGCTTTGTTCTTATTTTTGAATGAATAGATTAGGGTTGAGTCTAGGGTCCTTTTTATAGGGGTAATGAACTGATTAGGGCCATTGATGTTGCTTGGATTGATCGTAGCCATTCATCCTAAGGAGAGACCAATTAGAGCCTGCCACCTAGCCCTAATGACAAAGCAGTCTACAGAAAATCGGCCAACATAGAATAGGCCAGCCAGGTTGGACTGGGTTCGACCTGGCTCTGGACCAGGTCGACATGCCTGTCGACAGCCCTGTCGACAGCCCTGTCGACCTGGTTAGACCAGGTCGACAGCCCAGTCGACCTGGGTGCCTTAGGCGGGTGTTTTTTCGCCCTGGCCCATTGGGCCCCATTTTGGAATTTAAACTTGATTTTATTCTGTTTGAATTTTTAAACTTAATTCAGAAACTTCCGAAGGCCATATCTTCTTCATACGGACTCCGTTTTTCGAAAACTCGGACTCTATTTCGCGTATTTTTCCGAGACGAACGCAATGGCGTATCCTGTTTCCCTTAGTTCTTTGATTTGAAATTAATTATACTTTAATTTTTGAATTTCACAGTTGTAGAATTCGCGGGGTGTTACATTCTCCCCCACTTAAAAGGATTTCGTCCCCGAAATCTTCAAGTTAGGAGGAATGTATATCCTAACATCCAATCATCCATCTACTCATCCATCAAACACGAGCATCCATTGTCCTTAAAAGACTTCTAATGCTTCATGATCATATGCGAAGTGTGTGTGTACATGTACTTATCTAATGCAAAATCAGGCGGTCTACTGATTCAGTTGACCTCCTTAATGCGAATTATGTAGGTGCCATGAATCCATTATGTATGCAAATTTTCCTATTTTGATTCTACATGAGTGCACAATCATTCAATACAAATGCAGCATCCACATGACAACACATTAAAGTTCAATCGCATATGAATGCAAACATATATGCATATGCAATATGAAGTGACTGAGCCGATCTAAAACCTAGATTGTGTGTGTATATGCAACCACGAGCAACCACTAGCAATCACTTGCAACCACTTGCAACCATCATCCATAACATGTTTCAATTACATGTTTCCATCCAAAGGGTTTCTACCTAAAAGATAAGGTCGAGGAAATATATCTAAAAAGATAGATAAAAGCGCAACTTAAGGAAAAGGAAAGATCAAGGATGTACCCTCGAACAGAAAAGGGTAGGCAGTGCATATTCTAGCTTCAGTTTCCCAAGTCGCGTCTCCCTCGGCGTCGCTCCACTGAACTTTGACGAGCTTGACTTCACGGTTGCGTAGCTTCTTCACTTCCGTTCCTAAGATGCGGGTTGGAACTTTTCTTATGGTTGCTTCGCGTTCCACTTCGGCCTCTTCTAGGACATTTGGCTCTACCACCTCAGCAGACTCATGTAGACATTTTCGGAGATGTGAAACGTGAAAAACGTTGTGGACTCCAGCCAACTTCTCGGGTAGCTCTAATCTATAGGCCATTTTCCCAATTTTCTCGATGATAGGGAATGGCCCTACGAACCTTGGGGCTAGCTTTCCTGTGGTTCCAAAACGAACAACGTTTCTTAGTGGTGATACCTTGAGAAAAACTCTGTCTCCAACCTCAAATTCAAGGTTGGTCCTTCTCTTGTCGGCATAGGACTTTTGTCTGTCTTGGGCCGTCTTCATCCTTCTTCGTATTAAGTCTACTTTCTCTGAAGTCTCTCGGATCGTATCTGGTCCAAGTATGAGCTTATCAGTAGACTCCCACCAACAAGTGGGCGATCGGCACGGTCTTCCATATAAAGCTTCGAAGGGCGCCATTCCGATGGTTGCTTGATAGCTGTTGTTGTAGGCAAATTCCACCAAAGGAAGGTGGTCTTCCCATGTCCCTCCGAAGTCAAGGACGCATAGTCTTAAAAGGTCTTCCAAAACTCTGTTCACTCTCTCTGTTTGGCCGTCGGTTTGGGGATGATAGGCTGTGCTCAAGCATAACTGCGTTCCTACTGCTTCTTGCAGACTTCGCCAAAACTCACTGGTGAAGATGGGGTCTCGGTCACTAACAATGCTAGATGGTATTCCATGGAGTCGAACGATTTCCTTGAGGTAAAGTGATGCTAGGGATGAGGCAGTTCTCTTACTTTTGACAGGTAAAAAGTGGGCGCTTTTAGTAAGCCTATCCACTATTACCCAAATGCTAGTGTTGCCTCTCCTAGACCTAGGCAGCCCATCGATGAAGTCCATTGAGATGCTATCCCACTTCCACTGCGGGACCTCCAGAGGATGTAGTAGTACGCCAGGCTTCTTCTGTTCCGCCTTAACCTGTTGGCACACCATACACTTAGAAACGAACTCTGCCACGTCCTTTTTCATGCCGTTCCAGAAGAAAGTCCTTTTTATGTCTTTGTACATTTTATCTCCGCCTGGGTGTATCGTCATCTTGGAGTGATGTGCTTCCTCGAGAACCTTCTTTACTAAATCTTTCGTCTGTGGGACGCATAGTCTTCCGTTTCGCCTTAGCAAACCCTTATCGTCGATGGAGTATCTGTTGAGGTGACTTGAAGTCTCACCCCTAATTAGCCTATCAATTATTTCCACAAGCTGAGGGTCTTCGCGTTGTGCTGTCCCTACTGAATCCACTAAAGTTGGGCGCACTTCGAGAGATGCTAGCAAGCCTGGTACGAAATTGGAGGAAGGCCTAAAGTCGAAGCTGGCTATAAACTCTAGGCTTTGTCTTTCAACAAACAACGGGCTTAGGGTCAATTTCTTTCGGCTCAACGCGTCTGCCACTACGTTGCCTTTGCCCGGAGTGTAGGAGATTTCGAAATCGTACGAGGCAAGAAACTCCATCCATCTTTGTTGCCTCAAGTTAAGATCCTTCTGCGAGAAAAGATATTTCAACGATTTATGGTCAGTGTAAAGTTCGAACTTCTCACCTAGGAGATAGTGTCGCCAAGACTTGAGTGCAAAGACGATGGCGGCTAACTCAAGATCGTGGGTTGGGTAGTTCTTTTCGTGCACCTTCAACTGCCTCCCGCCATAAGCTACTACCCTTCCTTCTTGCATTAAGACGGCGCCTAGCCCTGTCCCACATGCATCCGTATAAACAGTGAACATCTTGCTCCCATCTGGCAGCGTCAAAACTGGGGCTGTTGTGAGAGCCCTTTTCAGTCGTTGGAAAGCAAACTCGCAATCCAAGTCCCAATTGAACACTAGATTCTTCTTAGTCAATTTCGTAAGCGGAGCTGAGATTTTCGCAAAATCCCTTATAAACTTTCGATAGAAACCCGCTAGTCCTAGAAAGCTTCGGACCTCAGTTGCATTCCTTGGTGTCTTCCAATCCTGTACCGCCACTACCTTCGCAGGGTCCACTGCTAACCCTTGTCTGGATACTATGTGCCCAAGGAACCTCACCTCTTCTCTCCAAAAGTGGCATTTGGAGAATTTGGCTTTTAGTTGATGGACTCGCAAAGTTTCCATGATTGCCCTTAAGTGCTGAGCATGTTCCTCTTCACTCTTTGAGAAGATAAGGATATCATCTACGAAAACCACTACGAATTTGTTGAGGAAATCTCTAAATACCCTACTCATCAGGTCCACGAAGTAAGCAGGTGCATTTGTCAAGCCGAAAGGCATGACAAGCCATTCAAAGAAGTCGTCTGGGGTTCTGAACGCCGTTTTATCAATGCTATCTTCAGCCACCCTTAGCTGATGAAAACCGGTTGCTAAATCGAGTTGGGAGAAAACAGACGCTCCTACAAGCTGGTCAAATAAATCATCAATTCTAGGGAGAGGGTGCCTAATCTTTTTCGTTAGCTTGTTGAGCTCCCTATAGTCAACACATAGACGGAGTGAGCCATCCGCCTTTGTAGCGAACACCACTGGAGCGCCCCATTCTGAAATGCTCCTCCTAATGAACCCCTTTTCTAGAAGCTCTTTAATCTGTTTACTGAGCTCTTTCCTTTCTCGTGGAGCCATGTGTCTAACGGGCAACGCAACGGGCTTTGCATTATCTACAAGATATATGCGGAAGTCTATTTCCCGCTTCGGAGGCAAGCCCTTCACCTCTTCGAAGACATCCGGATATTCCCGGACCACTCTAACTGATTGCAAATTTTCAACAGAGGCATCTAGCGATTCAAGATAACTAAGCATAACCCCATACGAGGGATTACAAGAAATTTCCAAAGTATTACCGAGCTGGGTTAGGAGCCTAACAACCCTTTTCTCACAATCAAGGATGGCCCCATTACTGGATAGCCAATCCATACCCAAAATCAAACCATAACCCGAAAAGCCCAAAACAAAGGCACTACATTGAAATTCTACACTTAGAATAGAAATTTTCAATCCCACACAGATCATAGACAAATGAGCTGGGCCCTCAATTGGGTTTGAAACAATTAAGGGGTCCTCTACCATACTAGTTTTTAGGTGCAGAGATTCTACTAAAGCAGACGAGATAAAGGAGTGTGATGCGCCAGAATCAAATAAAGTGCGAACGGGGTGATCATAAAGATAAACTACACTTTCTACAGAAGTATTTATACCTCGCTGTTGCAGAGGTGGTGCTTCCAGCACATGAACCTGTGCCCCCGGGGTGGATCCAGCCCTTTGCCCCTGTCCTCGTTTCTTTGGACGGTCCTTAGCCCTGTGGCCTGTCTCACCGCAAGAAAAGCACCCACCATTCTCCTTGGCCTTCTTTTTCCGGCAGTCCTTTACTAAGTGCCCCACTTTGCCACAGAAATTGCACTTCCTCTTCTCTTTGTTGCCTTTTCCGCCCTTCTTAAAGTCTGTCTTCTTAGGCTGCAAACCCTCTTTCTTCCCTTGAGAGCTTTCTGCCTTTGTCTCCTTCTTGCCCTTATCCTCTTCGTTCATCAATGCCATTTGCACCAATCTTTCATACGTGGCTCCCATGGGTATATGGGTCATGGCCAAACTGTGTAATGGCTCATTCAACCCTTTGACGAACCGGAGAGCCTTCTTGTGCGGGGTGTTGACTAGGTCAAGCCCAAACCTAGCCAGCTCATCGAACTGATTCACATATTCTCTGACTGTCTTGTCCCCTTGCTTAAGAAATAAGAATCTTTCCAACTGCAAACTTCTTTCCACATCTGAGAGAAATTTAGTCTCAAACCTTGCCCTAAAGTCCTCCCATGTCTCCACTGGTCTTTCAGCATTAGTGACTTCCCACCAGTAGGAAGCCTCGCCCTTCAATAGCCACACTGCCAATTGTACTTTTTGTCTATCTTCTACCTCAAAGATGATGAATAGGTCCTCCGTTTCTTTCAGCCAATTTCTAGCTGCCACGAAGGACTCAGTTCCATGGAAATCCCTTCCTCCCATAGCCTTAAAATCTTTACATATCTTAGCAAACGTGTTTCCCCGAGGAGGAGGTGGAGGAAAAGGTGCCGCAGCAGCTGGATTATTTCCGGCAGCTGGGGGAGGAGGAATGGTAGGACCTGGCTGAGTGGCTCTTGCTTCTAAGAACCGTCTAAACCAACCAGGTATTGGCACCCCTTCCGGCAAGTTAAGATCTTCGGACATGCTAAAACAAAAAGGATAGATTCAAAACGAAGGATAAGAGATAGTACCTATGGCTTTGGGGAGTGGACTTTGCCTTTTTAAAATAAAATAATATTTTTCTTTTAAAAATGCTTCTTTAAATTTCCTTTTTGAAAATAATTTTTCAAAACTTTTTATCTTATCTGGTAAACCTATGCTCTGATACCAAGTGAAACACCCCACCTCCGTTAGGGTTACTCTCAAAGGGAATGCCCTAATTTTGGTGGAGGTTTATAAGTATAAGTCACAGATATACAAGACAGATATAAGAACACATATTTGTAAACAGCGGAAAATCAACAAACTTTTATTTCATGAAAGCAAATACGTGCTACAACAACATCACCATAATTGTCTTACATCTTTTCCAAAACATAACATAACACTTTCATAATCTGTCTTGATTACATTATTTAAAGAAGCATAAATAAAACATAGATAAAACTGCAAAAGCCCCATAGAGTTTGTCCAAAGCCATAGTTCAAGACGAAAAGGACCAAGCAATACATTTCTCTTCTTCAAGTTGGATGTTAAGACTGGTCAAGCTGCAGTGTTCCCTCCCTGTGGACCTGGGGGGGGGGGGGAACGGAAGAAAAGAAGACGAAAGAAAAGTAGAGTCAGACATAAAGCCTGAGTAAGTCTAGTACTATTCTGTCTATGAATAAAGAACTGGGTATGATAAGTATAAACAAGAAGTGGGAAAGCGCTATAACTTGGTTAAGTTGTCTAGGGTCGAATAAACTATCGTACCCCATGTAAATCTCTGAACCCATATAAACTAGTTTCCAACTGGCACCCCATAATCAGGGTGAGGTGATCCATTCTATGATGATCGGCTCCTACTCGCATAGTTACATGTGTCTTACGGCCCCCGATGTTGTAGTTACCTATGCTGGTCCCACCATGGGGTGTATCAAGTCCCATGGCGGCGGCCCGACACAACCTTAGAATGCACAGGTATGCTATTGGTGCCCAGTGCTTTATTTTTCTGCGCCGGAGTGTGTGCACGCCCGCACCCCGTTAGAACCTACACTGCTACACCACCGCTGTCGATTTGACCTCTTACAATCAGCCCAGTAATCGTGCCCCACCCTGCCTAGTTTCAGGGTATCCTGATACACCTTCTAGGGTTACTGCTGAAAAGGGTCCCCCCGTTACTAGGTTTTCTATCTCTAGCCAACATGCTAAGTTGGTTAAGTGTTTTCTAACCTAACCCCCACCAGTCCGTTTAGTTTAGCATGTTCCATTTTGATTAAGTATTTAGTTCACTTAATCCTAACAATCCTGACTCAGCCTTAATTGTCTTATTAAAGCCTTGACCTCTCACATTTGACAGGTATTGTTGTGGCTGCCTGTTGCCGGTTGGTTCCGGGCAGTCTTACGCCACAACTCAGTCTAACCTCGGGTCCTTATTGGGCTCCATGTTCAACCTCCCACATTGGATAGGTATTGTTGTGACTAATGGACAGCCGGGCGGTTCCGGGCAGGTTTACATCACAACTCAATCCAACCTCGGGTTAAACACATCGTATGTTCTACATTTACATATTTTGTCTTCCTTCTTTATTTTCTTATATGTAAATATTTGCGGCCCATTATTAAGTTAATGGTGTAAAGGTTACACCAATCACGGGCCCAACCCATACTTGAATTTGGGCCCTTCTATTTTATATTTTCATTCATTAGTAATTTTAACCCAACGTTATTTTCCCCCGTTTAATACGTCCGTTTATTATATATATGTTGGGCTTAGCCTTTTAAAGCCCAACTTAGCCATGCGAAAAGGGGAGGCTTAAAGCGTGATCACATACATGAAAAGGGGAATGTGAACGCATGAACTTGCAATATGACGTTGGAAATACAAAATAGAAACTGGTGTACTTGCATAGTAGTGACATATACTTTGGTCATAAAGCATAAGTGACATGAATCAAAGCATGTAAACTTGTAGTTAAGTTAAGAATATCACTATCGACACATAGGCTTTAACTACAACATAAACCTATATTTTTATTCAGGCATAATGTCAAACATAAGTAAATCATGTTCATAAGACTACTACATGCTTACAAAGGTGTCTACTTTTGTGACTAATACAAAAGTATAGTTAAATTTGTTCATATAACCATGGCATGAAATCATGATTTTTACTTTAGTCATGCAAGCTTGCAAAAAGGGATTTTGAATCTAACCTAGCTATGTACCACATATGTCATCATATAATCCTTGTTAACAATATGGATTTCAATTATGCAAAATATCAATCATAGCCTAATCATATTCATAAGTTTGCAAATAGGTTTTCTAATACAAAAGCATGGCTTAATACATGGTGCCAAAATTTCAACATGGTTTCATATGAATTATGATAACCCAAACTTATTCCAATTACTTCACAAAAACGATGTTTATATAAAAATACACATTATGATGGCATAGTAGCAAAACCCCAAACTTGCATGAATTTAAATTAATCAACTACATACATGTAGTTTCAACATGGGTTACATCATTTGCTAATATTCCAAACGTATACTTGCATAAAACTACCGCATGTAGTTTTTCATAATTGAATAACATAATTCGAGAATATCCAAACGTATACAATATTCCAAATCGATAAGAACGCACAAATATGAATTACTTTATCGCCACAAATCCAGTATACAAACCAACACAATTATTTGTTCATACCAAAATAATACTCTACTTACAATGGTAAGGCGAATTCTCAAATTTAGGGATTTGAAGATGCGATTTGATTTGATTGAGTTGCTTTATGCCTTAGAATTTGCCTCCTAATCCTCTCTCTCCAATTGGTGGCTACCCCTAGTCGTTCCTCAGCAACATGGCGGCTTTGTTCTTATTTTTGAATGAATAGATTAGGGTTGAGTCTAGGGTCCTTTTTATAGGGGTAATGAACTGATTAGGGCCATTGATGTTGCTTGGATTGATCGTAGCCATTCATCCTAAGGAGAGACCAATTAGAGCCTGCCACCTAGCCCTAATGACAAAGCAGTCTACAGAAAATCGGCCAACATAGAATAGGCCAGCCAGGTTGGACTGGGTTCGACCTGGCTCTGGACCAGGTCGACATGCCTGTCGACAGCACTGTCGACAGCCCTGTCTACCTGGTTAGACCAGGTCGACAGCCCAGTCGACCTGGGTGCCTTAGGCGGGTGTTTTTCCGCCCTGGCCCATTGGGCCCCATTTTGGAATTTAAACTTGATTTTATTCTGTTTGAATTTTTAAACTTAATTCAGAAACTTCCGAAGGCCATATCTTCTTCATACGGACTCCGTTTTTCGAAAACTCGGACTCTATTTCGCGTATTTTTCCGAGACGAACGCAATGGCGTATCCCGTTTCCCTTAGTTCTTTGATTTGAAATTAATTATACTTTAATTTGTGAATTTCACAGTTGTAGAATTCGCGGGGTGTTACAGCTTGAGTAAGCCTCTTTGAGAGAAAAGAGAGATAGCTTGGGAAGTCTTTATCCTCAAGCTTGAGTAAGCCTCTTTGAGACAGAAGAGAGATAGCTTGGGAAGTCTTTATCCTCAAGCTTGAGTAAGCCACTGAGTGTGAGTTACTTGTGTAATCATATTCTTGTAATCCTACTATTCTTTTGTATAGTGGAAGAATCTCCATATTGGAGATTATAAACTCTTGTGCTCCCATTGCTACTTTTAATTTTAAAGTGTCTATCTTAACTTCACGAAGCGGGAAAGGCTGAGATTTCCCCAACAGTGGTATTAGAGCCAGGTTCATCCGTAGCCAGGGCCGGTCCTGAGTATTTGTAGGCCTAGCGCGGAAAGAAAATTTTGGGCCCTTAATTATTATTTTTTACAAAATTGAAGTTAAGTCATATGTCATATCATTGTCATATGTCAACTAAATTTTATTATACTCATGATATGTTTAAAAACACAACTGGTAATAAGCAGAAACAAGAAAGTTGAATAAATTTTCCTAACCTTTCTAAAGCAAACTTAACGAGTGTTGGATCTCATTGTTCCTCACTGAGAAGATCATAATAGAAATATATTACGCATCCTGACAAGAAAAAGCAGCTCTAAGTAAATAACTCATTAAAATTAATCTAAATTTGACATAAATTATATGGGGTGAACATCATATAATAAGACACATTAAGCAAAAATAATAATATATTATGAATTATAAATGAAGTTAGTATACCTGTACAAAGATCATGGGCAAAAACAAACATCAATTCTCATTTAAAGAGACATCTTCTTGCATTTTTTGAAGCAAAATCATTGATAATATGCTCCACTTTGATATTTTTCAGCATATGCTTTTCAATGCTCAAAATTGCTAAGCCATTCAACCTATCTTGAGTCATACTTGTGCGCAAATAAGATTTAATTAACTTCAACTTTGAGAAACTCTGCTCAGCATAAACCACAATAATAGGTATAGTTAACAAAACCCTGTAAGCAACCAAAATATTTGGAAACATGTCCATCTTCTTCACAAATTCCAAAACTCTGATAGAATTCCATGGAATCTCACACTCATATGCTACACTAGGAAGCATTTCCTGTAATATTTGTAATTCAGAAAGTAAGCGTTTTCCATCAATATCGCAATAATCACCATGAGTCAAGGACTTTTCAAGTTTTACACAACATTCTTTCAATCTTTCATCATCCAAAGAAATCAACCGGGAAGCATCGAACAAAATACCAAATATAGACTCGAAAAGTTCCATTTGTTCGAACCTTATCTTCAACTGAGAGAGTGTCATATCAACTAGAACAAGAAAGTAATCAGTTCTAAAGTTCTCTGAAGCAGATTGTTGTTCTCTTTCCGTGTTAGGATTCTCATCAAATTGTCTATTTCTTTTAATCATACGCTTTATTTGAAAAACAGGTTCAATGTCCATTTCATCTGCAAGTTCTTTAGCATCAATCATAGCTGACACAAACCCATTTTCCCTATATTTCTAAAGGGAAGAAACCAACCCTTTTAAACTTGCAATTGCTACATCAAGACGCATATCTTCAGATTGCAAATTTTTGCTCACCAAATTGATTTTGTACAGAATTTCATGTCAAATAATTAAGCTCAATAAGAATTCAAAACTTGAAAATTCATTAGAAGCTAATTTTTCAGCATCCCAACTTATTTTTGGATCATCAGAAACTTCAGCTAGTTTCATTAAAGCATCTCTAATTTTAGGAGCTTGAGTTCTTATTGCTTTAACACTTTCAATTCGACTTTCCCATCTTGTCACACATAGGGATTTTAAAGTCAAATCATCAACATATTCATGCAAAAGATGCCATCTTTTAGTGGAATTTGCAAACACATTATATAATGTTTGACACGCTCCAAAAAACGATTTTCCTTTCACACAAGAGTTTGCCATATCTGAAAGTACCAAGTTAAGAGAATGACAACCACAAGGCAGATAAAAAGCTCTAGGATTAACATCAAGAAATCTTTTTTGAACACCTTGATGTTTTCCCCTCATATTAGAACCATTATCGTACCCCTGTCCCCTTACATCATTAATATCTAAATCAAGAGAGCTAAGAGCAGCTTCCAATTCACCAAAAAGACCGAAACCAGAAGTGTTCTCCACTTTCAAAAACTCTAAAAAATATTCTTCCTATTTTTATTGGGTAGCTCACGACATCAACACATCTAATCACCAAAGTCATTTGTTCAATACGACTTGCATCAGGAGTTCAATCAAGGATCACAGAAAAATATTTTGCTTCTTTTATTTTTTTTATTATGGCACTTTTGACACTCGATGCCAACATTTCAATCAAATCATTTTGAATTTTATGACTAAGATAATGATAATGAATGTCCCTATTTTGAATGAGTCTAAAATGATGTTTCATTACATGATCAAACTCAGCTATTGACTCCAGAAACCCAAAAAATTACCATTTGAATCTTCAAATATTTTGTCATGGGTCCCACGAAATGCCAAATTATTCATTGCAAGGCGTTTAACAACAGCAATTATTCTGATCATAACATCTCTCCAGTGTTCAGTGCCTTTTTTTATTTGCTCTTGCAATTCTTTATCAATAGTTTGATTTGTTTTCAGTCTAATTTGAAGTTCAGCCCAAGCTCTAAGGTTAATAAGATGTTCACGACTATCTTCATGTTGCTTAAGTTTTTCACCCAAATGCACCCAGTCATCTACTCCGGAACTTGCTAAATTGCTTTGTGAACGAGCTTTTTTCACAACTTTACAACAAAAACAGAACACTTTATCTAATTCCTTTGAGTAAACTAACCATTTTCTGTCAATAAGTTCCCCGTTCTTAATTTCTGATCAAAATAATATGTAGAGAATCCCCTATTGTACTTATCTTTAGGAAAATTGATATTTTTTTTCTCTAACAGGACCCTTTTCAACAAGCAAATCCCTCATTTTATTATTTAATCCATCCCACACTCGAGGATCATAAATATTCAAAGACAGGGAACCAGGATCACTTGGATTAGTTTCTTCCCTATTTTCACTAATCATATTTTCAAACACATCAATTTCTTCTTCAATTACTTCATTTTCAGTCTCTTTATTAACCACATTCTCATCTTCTATAGAATTTCTTATAATTTCAGGCACTTCATTTTCAACATCAGGCACTTCTTTTTCTTCAGGTGGTTTGGCTTTTTTCCAAAGTTTTTCAAGTGATCCTTTAAGGGGTTTAATCTTCTCTTCTTCCGCTTTTTTCGTTTTCTTTTCTCATGACCAGACATATGTTTTTTATTGAACATTTTCAACTTAAATTGCAACACCGAATGTGAGGATGAGAATAATAATAAAACCTGATTGAATAAAATAGTGTCACAATCTGTAGCCCGAGCAATTTAACAACAGGACTTCACGGCTCCACTAATCTTTACTGCACCAAGTAACAGCAACTCAGCAACCAATTCCAGATCTGAAAAAAAAATCATTAAAAATAAAAAAGCAGACTTCGAACGGATAAAAAAAATTATTTTGAAACACCTAAAATTATTTACATGCCTGCGGCGGAAGCAGTTCAGAATCTCAAAAGACTAAAAGGCAGTAGTAGAAATTTGTTGTTAAAAGGCAAGTAGTACGAATTTTTGGTAAAAAAGCCAGTAGTACTATTTTTTGGTCAACAACCGACGGTGTTTTCTCAAACCCTAAAAGGCAGCAGTGGGAATTTTTGGTAAAAAAGGTAATAGTGCGATACGGAACCCTACGGAAGAGTATGACCGGAGAACTCTAGAGAAGTGTAGAATTCTCTAGAAGCTTGTGGAAGAGTGTGGAACCCTCTGGAATATTCTAGAGATGTGTGGAACCTTCTGGAACCTTACGGAAGAGTATGGAAGAATAAAGAAGGGAATGGAGGTGTGTAGAGATTCCTAGAGAGTGTGGAGCATACTAGAGAATCAATATCTACCGTTGGATGCAATTAATCTCCACCATTCATTATGGAGGTTGAGTAGTATAAATAGGAGAACGAGCCCTATTACTAGCCATCCAAGAATCCAAGAGAGAAGCCACTCCTTGGAGTGAGATCCAAGAAAGAAGCCACTGCTTAGAGTGAGATCTAAGGATCCAAGTGTCCAAGGGAAGAAACCACTCCTTAGAGTGAGATCAAGGATCCAAGAGTCCAAGGGAAGAAACCACTCCTTAGAGTGAGATCAAGGATCCAAGAATCAAGGGAGTATCCACTTCTTAGAAGTGAGAAAAACTTGAGAGCTTGAGTAAGCCTCTTTGAGAGAAAAGAGAGATAGCTTGGGAAGTCTTTATCCTCAAGCTTGAGTAAGCCTCTTTGAGACAGAAGAGAGATAGCTTGGGAAGTCTTTATCCTTAAGCTCGAGTAAGCCACTGAGTGTGAGTTACTTGTGTAATCATATTCGGGATTTTTGGTAAAAAAGGTAATAGTACAAATTTTTTGGGAAAGGTATACGGCGGAAGGTATTTTCTCAAAACATAAAAGGCAGTAGTAGGAATTATTTCTGTTCAAAAAGGTAATAGTGCGAATTTTTCCGCAGAAAGGCCCTGCTGAACGTTTTGCACCGAAACACGGTAGCACAGGCTTTTTTCAAAGGGACCAGTGCAAATTCTCGGTGGGCCTCACAGGCCTCGAGGGCCCTGTGCCACCGCACGGTTTGCACCGTGTCAGGGCCGGCCTTGTCCGTAGCCGTAATCAAGCTTGGTGAGCCACCGAGATTTCCCCAACAGTGGTATCAAAGCGAGGTTCATTTGTAGCTGTAATAAAGTCGTTTAAGTTCAAGATGGAGGACAATGACGCTTACTGTTTAGGGGGAGCCTCGAAATTATAAAGAAGTTTGAAGATTGCTGTCAAGGTGTCGACGTACTACTACCTCCCAATTAAGTCGGGAGGGGGATATTGTTGGGATCCCTCCTTAATTGGAGAGTTTATATAAAATTCTAGACTTTTCTAGAGAAATCTAGAATTTTCTAGAATGTACGAGAGAAGTGTAGAATCCTCTAGAAGCTTGTGGAAGAATGTGGAACCCTCTGGAATATTCTGAAGATGTGTGGAGCCTTACGGAAGAGTATGACCGGAGAACTCTAGAGAAGTGTAGAATTCTCTAGAAGCTTGTGGAAGAGTGTAGAACCCTCTGGAATATTCTAGAGATGTGTGGTACCTTCTGGAACCTTACGGAAGAGTATGGAAGAATAAAGAAGGGAATGGAGGAGTGTAGAGATTCCTAGAGAGTGTGGAGCATACTTGAGAATCAATCTCTACCGTTGGATGCAAGTAATCTCCACCGTTCATTATGGAGGTTGAGTAGTATAAATAGGAGAACGAGCCCTATTACTAGCCTTCCAAGAATCCAAGAGAGAAGCCACTCCTTGGAGTGAGATCCAAGAAAGAAGCCACTCCTTAGAGTGAGATCTAAGGATCCAAGAGTCCAAGGGAAGAAACCACTCCTTAGAGTGAGATCAAGGATCCAAGAATCAAGAGAATATCCACTTCTTAGAAGTGAGAAAAACTTTTTTCAAGGGAAGAAACCACTCCATAGAGTGAGATCAAGGATCCAAGAATCAAGAGAGTATCCACTTCTTAGAAGTGAGAAAAACTTGAGAGCTTGAGTAAGCCTCTTTGAGAGAAAAGAGAGATAGCTTGGGAAGTCTTTATCCTCAAGCTTGAGTAAGCCTCTTTGAGACAGAAGAGAGATAGCTTGGGAAGTCTTTATCCTCAAGCTTGAGTAAGCCACTGAGTGTGAGTTACTTGTGTAATCATATTCTTGTAATCCTACTATTCTTTTGTATAGTGGAAGAATCTCCATATTGGAGATTATAAACTCTTGTGCTCTCATTGCTACTTTTAATTTTAAAGTGCTTATCTTAACTTCACGAAGCGGGAAAGGCCGAGATTTCCCCAACAGTGGTATCAGAGCCAGGTTCATCTGTAGCCGTAATCAAGCTTGGTGAGCCACCGAGATTTCCCCAACAGTGGTATCAAAGCGAGGTTCATTTGTAGTTGTAATAAACTCGTGTAAGTTCAAGATGAAGGATAATGACGCTCACTATTGAGGGGCAGCCTCAAAATTACAAAGAAGTTTGAAGATTGCTGTCAAGGTGTCGGCGTACTACTACCTCCCAATTAAGTCGGGAGGGGGAGATTGTTGGGATCCCTCCTTAATTGGAGAGTTTCTAGAAAATTTTATACCTTTCTAGAGAAATCTAGAATTTTCTAGAATGTACCAGAGAAGTGTAGAATCCTCTAGAAGCTTGTGGAAGAATGTGGAACCCTCTGGAATATTCTGGAGATGTGTGGAGCCTTCCGGAACCTTACGGAAGAGTATGATCGGAGAACTCTAGAGAAGTGTAAAATTCTCTAGAAGCTTGTGGAAGAGTGTGGAACCCTCTGGAATATTCTAGAGATGTGTGGAACCTTCTGGAACCTTACGGAAGAGTATGGAATAATAAAGAAGGGAATGAAGGAGTATAGAGATTCCTAGAGAGTGTGGAGCATACTAGAGAATCAATCTCTACCGTTGGATGCAAGTAATCTCCACCATTCATTATGGAGGTTGAGTAGTATAAATAGGAGAACGAGCCCTATTACTAGCCATCCAAGAATCCAAGAGAGAAGCCACTCCTTAGAGTGAGATCCAAGAAAGAAGTCACTCCTTAGAGTGAGATCTAAGGATCCAAGAGTCCAAGGGAAGAAACCACTCCTTAGGGTGAGATCAAGGATCTAAGAATCAAGAGAGTATCCACTTCTTAGAAGTGAGAAAAACTTGAGAGCTTGAGTAAGCCTCTTTGAGAGAAAAGAGAGATAGCTTGGGAAGTCTTTATCCTCAAGCTTGAGTAAGTCTCTTTGAGACAGAAGAGAGATAGCTTGGGAAGTCTTTATCCTCAAGCTTGAGTAAGCCACTGAGTGTGTGTTACATGTGTAATCATATTCTTGTAATCCTACTATTCTTTTGTATATTGGAAGAACCTCCATATTGGAGATTATAAACTCTTGTGCTCCCATTGCTACTTTTAATTTTAAAGTGTCTATCTTAACTTCACGAAGCGGGAAAGGCCGAGATTTCCCCAATAGTGGTATCAGAGCCAGGTTCATCCGTAGCCGTAATCAAGCTTGGTGAGCCACCGAGATTTCCCCAACAGTGGTATCAAAGCGAGGTTCATTTGTAGCTGTAATAAAGTCGTGTAAGTTCAAGATGGAGGATAATGACGCTCATTGTTGAGAGGGAGCCTCAAAATTACAAAGAAGTTTGAAGATTGCTGTCAAGGTGTCGGCGTACTACTACCTCCCAATTAAGTCGGGAGGGGGTGATTGTTGGGATCCCTCCTTAATTGGAGAGTTTCTAGAAAAATCTAGACATTTCTAGAGAAATCTAGAATTTTCTAGAATGTACCAGAGAAGTGTAGAATCCTCTAGAAGCTTGTGGAAGAATGTGGAATCCTCTGGAATATTCTGGAGATGTGTGGAGCCTTCCGGAACCTTACGGAAGAGTATGACCGGAGAACTCTAGAGAAGTGTAGAATTCTCTAGAAGCTTGTGGAAGAGTGTGGAACCCTCTGGAATATTCTAGGGATGTGTGGAACCTTCTGGAACCTTACGGAAGAGTATGGAAGAATAAAGAAGGGAATGGAGGAGTGTAGAGATTCCTAGAGAGTGTGGAGCATACTAGGGAATCAATCTCTATCGTCGGATGCAAGTAATCTTCACCATTCATTATGGAGGTTGAGTAGTATAAATAGGAGAACGAGCCCTATTACTAGCCATCCAAGAATCCAAGAGAGAAGCCACTCCTTGGAGTGAGATCCAAGAAAGAAGCCACTCCTTAGAGTGAGATCTAAGGATCCAAGAGTCCAAGGGAAGAAACCACTCCTTAGAGTGAGATCAAGGATCCAAGAATCAAGAGAATATCCACTTCTTAGAAGTGAGAAAAACTTGAGAGCTTGAGTAAGCCTCTTTGAGAGAAAAGAGAGATAGCTTGGGAAGTCTTTATCATCAAGCTTGAGTAAGCCTCTTTGAGACAGAAGAGAGATAGCTTGGGATGTCTTTATTCTCAAGCTTGAGTAAGCCACTAAGTGTGAGTTACTTGTGTAATCATATTCTTGTAATCCTACTATTCTTTTGTATAGTGGAAGAATCTCCATATTGGAGATTATAAACCCTTGTGCTCCCATTGCTACTTTTAATTTTAAAGTGCCTATCTTAACTTCACGAAGCGGGAAAGGCCGAGATTTCCCCAACAAATATAATGATTTAAATATATATATGTCTGTGAAAAAAGTTTTCATTTTCTGTCACAGTTAATCCTGCAAAACCATACGTGCACATAGCACCTCCTCGCTCTTACAAGGAGCATCCACCTGACATCACCATTGATCAGGTAACTTCGAGCTCCAACAATAATGCAGGCCCTAAAACACCTGTCACCAGGAGCATGAAGAAAGAGATGCCGAGAAACCTTCAAGAGAATGGATAGCTACTTAATTCTAAGTAGTGTAGAATAAGTGAAAAATGATGACAATAAAAATGCTATTTAAAAGGTTATGTGTTTGAGTAGTTTTGTTCGAGTTTTTGTACCCTGACCGTTATGTACACATCCTTCTCATTTTTTTTTTATAAAACCGACCGTTATGGGGGTTTCCCTAATGTAAGAGGCACTAAATCAATTTGTCCATGCCAATCATTTTCGATTGAAAAACCTCGTTTTTTCGACAATTTTGTCTCTGCCGATTCTCCTCCGACATCTGATCGGCCCAGATTCTCCTTCCGTATACCATTTCTTTTCCGATTATTTCTCCTTCCGTATACCATTTCTTCTCATATTTTTGTTGTGTTTCTCTCCTAATTTATTGGAAAGCTCAACAATTATTATTGAAAGATGTGTAGACACATCAAATTTCTATGCATATTTATGTTAACCTAATGGAAACATTATTTCCAAGGAAGAATTTTGAAAGCCACATTATGAGAGAACTTTTTGTATTCCACACATATATATATGAGTGTGAGAGAGTGTGTAAAAACATAAAAATATAAGAAAGAAAGAGAGAAATACACAATAAGAGAGATAGCTTGAGAAGTCTTTATCCTCAAGCTTGAGTGAGCCACTGAGTGTGAGATATATATAAGTTCTTGTAATCCTACTATCATCTTATAGTGGACGAATTGGACTTCTAGTCCCGCAGTTTTTCCCTCATTGGGTTTTCCGCGTAAACAAATATCTTGTGTTGTTGTTTGTTATTTTTATATGTTAATTGTTTTACTGCACTTCACTTTTAAGTTTATCTACGCAGAGGAAATGTAGAGTTTTACTCAACAATTTTTTCATTCTCCAATTTTTCATTATTCTTCTAAAGCCCTAGGTTTCCAATTGCCAAATGCCGATAATCACCAGAGTTTTCCTCCTTCCTGTTGAGTTCCTAAATCCTCCCTTTATATCTCCTTCCGTATACCATTTCTTCTCCGATTATTTCATTCTCCAATTTTTCATTATTCTTCTAAAGCTCTAGATTTCCAATTGCCAAGCGCGGATAATCACCAGAGTTTTCCTCCTTCCTGTTGAGTTCCTAAATCCTCCCTTTAAATCACCAAAACCTAAATCTGAAAGCACAACAGCAACGCTAAGTTGCTGCATTCGGTTCAACAAACCTAATGCGGATCTCATATCCAGGTATGGCAAAAAATTGGTTTTCATAATTTATCTTCATGTTTAGTTTAAACAGTGTTTTATCTTGGCATCTGAGATCAAGTATTCGCTCAGTTGAGTTTAAAATTTCAGATATCCAAAAATAGAAGTAAAAAATTGATAATTGAAGCTCCTTCTTTATGTTTAGTTTTATGTGTATTTTTTTTTACTTGGCGTTTGCTTGGAGTATACATTGTGTTTGGTGAATTTTTTTAATCGAATATCCCTCTCTATTTCCACAATTTAAAATTTGAACCTCTGTGATTTGGCTTTGAACATGAGGACTAAATAGTGATGAGAGATGAGAGCATGACCACTTTGGCTGCATATGATTGAGTGACGAACTTGCTTGCTGTCATAAATGAATTGAATTGTACAGATTCCTGCGGTAGAAAAACCCAAATCTGCTCCGTCATCTTCTAAGGCACCCGCTTCAGAATCTCAGCTTCCTCCCAAAGAAAGAGAGGAGGGTAAGTTTATGATACTATATTTATTATTATTACTATCATTATTATGATCATCGTCATCTCAATGCACTAATCATGCTCTGTTGTGCAGAATTCTTTTTTGAAATTCAAAACAGTCATTTTTATGTTAAACAATATCATATATTGACAATGGTATAACAGTATAATAGTTTTACTTCATTTTTAACAGGTTCCAATGCCAAGACTGCGGTTGAGAATTGCAACTCGGTTGAAGGATTCTCAAAACACATATGCTATGCTAACCATTTTCAATGAAGTTGACATGTAATCAATATTTATTTTAGGCTTTTAGCATTGTCTTATGGTTGTAACTTTTTATATTCGTACACAAGACGTATGTTACTATGATACAGTCATTAATGTTTCCAACTTGCCATGGTACATACTACATAGTACATACCTGTGTCAAGGTTTAACCATACCTGTAATTCATTGCATCTGTCCATTCATTTAGAGTCGTGTTTTAAGAGTCAGCATGACTGTGTCCGTATGTTTCCAATATACATATATTTGATGCTCATTTGATATTTTAGATCTAATTAGAGTTGCTGCAGACAAATTCAATGAAACTCCGTTCAGACTATAAAGATGCATTTGTTGAGTAGCATGGTGTGAAGTTCAGGGCTGATGTCAGGCTTTGTGAGAGTAAGAAGTTCATTTTGTATATCTATGTGTTATTACTATGATAAAAAAAAAAGAAAAAAAAAAGAAAGAAAGTAGATTTATATGTTCACATTACTAGGCTGCTGTCACTGGACTTCAAAACCAGCCTATCATAAACGCAGTGATTGATGGTCCTGACATTATTTACAGAGAATATATTGATATCAGTATTGCTGTTGGTACACCTAAGTTATGCACCTACTGTATGAACCTTTTTATTCAAGACTGTATTATACTCATATTCTAGTTTCACTTCATCTTTGTAGGGCCTTGTGGTTCCTGTTATCCAAAATGCTGATACTATTAATTTTTCTGATATTGAGAAAGAGATCAACACACTTGCCAATAAGGCAGTTAATGGCTCAGTTTCAATCGATGAGATGGCAGGAGGTTCATTTACAATATCTAACGGCGCTGTTTATGGAAGTCTTTTGAGCACCCCCGTTATCAATCCTCATCAGGTACTGCTCTTAGTTGTCATTGTTACGTTGATGGTTCACATAGATATACGTGGCGGTACAGTATGGTTATAGGTTGGAGGGGTTCCAATGATTTTTGACCTGTTTCCAGCTTGCTAGAGAACCCAGATTTACATCTGGAGTTCCATACATAAAGCTCTGGAATTCTGAAAATCGTAAACCTGAAGAGTTGGGACAAAACCCAAGAATATTAATTATATAAGGGATTAGGAAATTTTTTGGAATAAGAAAATTATATCAATCAAACGAACTGTAAAAGTGCAGTTTTAAAGTTAACCAGTGTGGATGTTTGGTATATTTTATTAGTTTAGATTTTTGAGTTTCTGATTGAAAAAATAAATTGTAAATACAGCATTCAAAATTTAGATTTTTTTTCCTTTAATTATTAGAATTTCTTTAAATTTATTTTTGCTGGATATTTCTTGAAATTTCCATCTTCTCAATTCTATGAACTTTTTGATTTTTTTTTAAATGCCTTTGGACTTTTTACCAAAATCTTGGATATTCAAAATAATTTAGATTCTTATAAATTACTACTTCCTTTTGAAATTCTGGATTGTTGGATTCCTTTAAGCCATCATGCATTTGTTGTGTTAGAAATTTATAGCTTTGAAATATGATAATCAGGGAACACAAGATATTTTGTAAATTTTAAGATATGTCTCCACTATTGATAATGAAAATTCAATCAATACGATTTTCACCGTGTCCATTTGATTTTCACCGTGTCCTTTTGAACAGAAAATGAGTTATGTGGAAGTGGAGTAGCAGCAAGAGTGAAGGCTGAACAGTATGGAAAAGATGTGCGAAAATTAAGATCTATTAACGAAATGTTTTACAAACACAAAGAGAAGAAACCAAAGGTAGTTGCACCAGGTGGATTTTATGAAAAGGATTAGTTTACAGATTTTGGAAAAGGGATATTTTTTCATACAATGTAATTTCAATTCCAATAATGCCTATGTTTGAATTTAATAATAAATAATGTGCCATGGTGCCAATATGTAGTGCTATAGGCTTTTCGTTCATGCCCTTGCAAGTGCAGTGAAGTTTGGTTCCAATTCATGTTTGATAGTTCAGATAATTTCCTGTACTGTACAAGTATATTTACTCCTACAATTTATGATTATATGTACGGTTCTCATGATGATAAAATTCTTTCATTTTGTATGCGGTTTGTAATGTTGGCATGAACCTTTTTTTTTTCCTTTAACGCCTGTGTATTTACCTATGATGCATGCAAGTAGATTTCTAGCTTTATACTCACTAGATTATAAGAAATGGTTGTCCAGGTACAAGCTTATAACGTGTTACACGCTTTTGAACAGATTAAAATATCAACCCATTTGTACTAAAAAAACAGGTGGGCTGAAAGCATTTAGCGCATGTAAAGGCAAAAATTTTACTACTACTGTCCTTATTCCGAAAACCGTACGCGCAGAATGTTACTGCAAATTTTACTGAATATTGTCATTGCTGTTAGCATCAAATCATACGTATTAACATATCTAAATATGCAAATCTTCAGCAACGAATTTTTGTCACTAAACTATTTGCACTTGCATTGCAAATAGTTTTTTTCTCTTCTAAAAGTAAATTTGTGCACGATTAACTTCTACCCGTGTGCGAAGCACATGTTCACACTTATTAAAAATGTATGTGTTTGTGACTAATTCAAATCAATGCATGTGTGCATGTGTTCGTGATTGATTCAAATCAATATATCAATAGTATATTCCTAGTGCATATAAAATTTAATCTAATTGAATTTCTACTTTTTCAACTATTTTTGATTTCTCTAAAAGTACCACATAATTTTTTTTAATATAACCTACCTTGAAATATGTTTTAGTAAATAAATTCATATTTCATATTGAACACCTTAACGGTCGGTTTTTCCACCGTTGTGCGGTAATACTATGATCATTATTTAATCAAATATGGGTGTGATTTTGTATGTCTTTTATAAACGAAAATAAAAGCTATATTTCATATCAAACTTTCATACATAAGAGATGTATGATTGTTACCTCTGCATTGCAAATTATTGTTTATTCTTCGAAGAATAGGCATGAATTTTCCTTTATATATTCTTTTTTTAAAAATCATATTAGAAAGTGAAAACCCTTCAAAATTTCACAAGAATATATGGTAAATGCAATGGTAATATAGCAATAATAATACATGTTCCATTGAACTGACGCCCATGTATTTTGTTCCCTTTCTTGCTGAAAATCCAATTTCAAAGTATAAAATTGCCATCTTTTGCACTTATTTTATGCAATGATAATATATTTTCACCTTCAAATTATAGGTCAAACAATGAATGCTAAACGATCCGATAAGCAGAAGTTGGTCCAAGATAATATAATGTCATCCATAGCTACATCAGTGGAAACCAATAAACAAATACAAGAGCAACCACGCAACAATTAGCAGACTCTGCTAGTAGATGAGTATGGTTGGAACGCACATTTCACTTCAAAGTTGGTAATCTACATACAAATATAATTTATGGAATAATAAATATTCATTATTTAACTATATTGTCAAATTCGTGTTTTTTAATAGATAAAATATATGGAGAAAAATGGATGGCGATAAGGAAGATAATTGAGATAAATTTTTTTTTCAATTAATAAATTCTATTAACTTTTTTAATAAGACAATTTTATATTTTTAGTATTATCATATTATATGCTTTATTGTTTGATTTTCATTTACATTTGCGTTCGTGAAGTAGATGATATGATCTTGCTTTTTTTTATACTGTAGAAATTGCAGTGTCTAAATGATACATTTAGAGCCATAGTAATCATATTTATATTTTTAAAATAGTTACATATAAAAAAAATGAATGGTCAAAGAAGACAAAGTAGAAGAGCAAATGCTTCCACTGATGAACAAAGAGAACTTAATAGGTTAAGAGCTAGATAACGACGATAAGGTATGACATCGAAGGAAAGACAAGCATATCTATCTCGACGTCGTCATGCTTATGGATTACGTCAAGAAAAGCTTTGTAATACATCTTCAAGTAGAAATTCAAGTGAATTAACCAATGAAATTTTAAATGATAGACATTAGTCAACATCATAAGCAAACAACCAAATAACAAGTTCATATCAATTTGAAGAAGCAGAAATGATGATTGTAAAGACAGATAACTCAAGTACCATAAGTAATCATATAAACGAAGAATATAATCGCTACCGCCAAGAGAGAAATCGACAAAGGGAAAGAGAGAGAAAAAAAGAACTATTTCTACAGAAGAAAGAGAACAACATATAGCTCACCATCGAGAATTTTATCGACAAAGGCGACAAATTATGGAAAGTGATAATCAAGTGCAAAGACATCATGGAATGCGTATACATATAAGAACTCATAACGTTGAAAAAAATTTCAATGACCACATTGAATTTCAAAGACATTCATTACAATAGCCAAAATTTTGTCCACGTTGATCATCAAAAATATACGAGCATGAAACATATTCTTTATGTTGTGCGAACCGACGAACCATGCTATCCCCGTTACAGTCACCAACTGAGCTCTTCAACCTTCGCACTAGTACAAATAACGATGGTGTATACTTTAGAAGAAATATTTGATCATAGAACATGCATTTTCTTTTATACTTCAATGGGAGTTCATATTGACGAAAATTTAGCAAACGGAAAAGCCAAAGTTAGATAGAAGAATACCAGAAACGATACAATATATGTTAGATGAAAACAATAATTTTGCACAAAATTTCTGTTGAGTTTCACAGCTTCCTATAATTTGTGATTGTAGATTTATAATTAAGGAACAACCATTACAGCGACAATATGCGCTTCCAACAGCTTCACAAGTTGCAGGAATAGTAGTAGGCGATGAAAAGAATGTCATAAATTGTAGAATATAGTTGTACAAACAATATCAGGACATCTTCTGAGAGTGCCAGAGGCACATGATTGTTATAATCCTTTACAGTATTGTTTTTACTATTTTATGTAAACAATGGTTGAGATCTAAATACTCACAATGAAAACGGTACTCCTGTTACATGTAGAGAGTATTACGTGTATCTCTTACAAGTATGGAAATTGATTATTAATTAATTTACATATTCTCTGTGATCTTAATATTAACCAAGTAGATTGCTCAATTTTTATTTGCCTTAATAAAATATAAATATAATTAATGGATATTCTAATTGTAGATTTAACACGAAAATACATCTCTTTTACTACTCGGTAGACGTTTGTTGCAGCAATATGCTTTGGATAATTATGTTAAAATTGAAAGTAATAGAATGAGAAGGTTTTGGGGAAAACAACACCACATTAGATCAGGACTCTATGTTGATATACAAGATGCATTGAATCCTGGAGAGAACGATGTAGGTTTATGAAATTTTATTTACATTTCTCTATAAAATCAATTTATGCAAATATGTGTGTGTGTGTGTGTATATATATATATATATATATATATATATATATATATATATATATATATATATATGCACACTCACACACACATATATACATAGACACATGATTTAATCATTCTAAAAATGATTTGAAAATTAAATATAGAAAACATAAGGAGTACAATACTGCCTGCTTCATTTAATGGAAGTCCACACAATATGTACCAACGTTACCAAGATGTTATGGTTTTGGTGCAGAAGTTTGGGAAGCCTGACCTTTTCATTACGATGACATGCAATCCTTCGTGGGGTGAAATCACTTCTGAACTACTACGTGGACACCCGGCTCAAGATCGTACAAATCTTATGATCAGAATATTACATGCAAAATACGAACAACTAAAAAGTGACATTTATAATCCATGTTTAAAAAAATATGATTGTCGCATTAATGTCGAAGTTTGTAGTAGTATTAAATTTGTCAAATACTTATGTAAATACGTTTACAGGCCCAGATCATGTGGCAGTTGAAGTTCGTCCAGGAAGCGACTATGATAAAATTTGAAGATTTGTTGATGCAAAATGGATGTCCTCAAGAAGCTTTTTGGAGAATTTTCGAATTTTCATTACATATAATTTATCCTTATATTCAATGATTGCAAATACAGCTATCTAGCAGGCAACAAGTCACGTATCACTCCAATCAAACAGTATCTTATATTTTGTTAGACGAAAGCCTCTCTATATCAACGTTGATTGAATTCTTCAACACAAACTCACAAGATCCTAAGCAAAATAATATTTATATTGTGAATTTCGAAAGAAATGTAATTGGGTAACTAATATTAAAAAATGGAGACGTTGGACATCATCAAAAAAAGTCGAGTTTTCTTACCAAAAATACCTATGAAGCCTTCTAAAGATATCGCTTGTCATTCACATTATTACGTAACAATTTCAGACAAGGTTGAGTTTTGTCCTCATAATTAATAAAGCACAAAGATAGACAATTCTAAATATAGGAATTTGCCTCAACATGTGTTCGGGCATGTTCAACTTTATGGTGCATTATCAAGAGGAGAGTTTCAATTAGTATCACAAAAAATTTGATCAAAGATGGCAATGTCAACGGAAAGTTTGTAACTTACACTAAAATTGTTGTTTATAACGATGCACTTATATCTGCTAAAAGAAAAAAAATAGTTGAATAATATTTTGTAACCATTACTTTTGAATTTATTTATATTATTCAGTATATTTACTTCTTTTTCTTGCAGTGACAATTTATAAATCATGCAACATATGTACAAACAATTTTCCTTTATATATATAAAATACACAATATTTGACAATTGGCAACTCACGCGCTAATCGCGTGGCGTTACGCTCGTGTGTGTGTAATAATCTTTATTAATAATTGTCTTAGAAGCACAAATTTTTGGTCTGACTGTAAAATACCAGAGTTGCCCTTCATATATAACTCTTTAAAAAAATGATCCTGAAAAATAGCATTTAAATAAAAGTTTATTAGTTTTTTAATAAATATTAACATCGCTTAAAATTAGGATCTAACAGATATTTTCTTTTATAAATTCAAAACGCTCTTTCATATTTATTACCAAACTTGATATCACCTAACCATAGATCTAATAAATAAACTTCATATATATCTTTAACATCATGCGCGAAGCGCTTGCCGTAATGCTCGCATTAATAATGGGCATTATTATTGACACTCCAAATATTGTTAAGCGAAGTCAAATTTTAAAAACACTCCAATCATAAAAATTAGGATCTAATAAATTTTCTTTACAAGTTTAAATTTCTTTTTCACATATATCACCAAAGTTAATGTCACTTAAAAATAGGATTCTATGAATAAACTTAATATACATCTTTCTTTATTAATAATTGTTTTGAAAGCGTCAACTTTTGATTCGATCGTGAACTTTCAAAATTGTTCTTCATATACGGTTCTTTAAACATTCGACATTCTAAAAAGTGACATCTAGATGAAATAGCATTAAAAAAAATTTAAAATGTTAACACTGCTTAAAATCAGGCTCTTACAGATTTTTTTACAAGTTCAAAATGCTTTTTTTATATGTATTACCAAACTTAATATCACTTAAAAGTATGATCCTACAAATAAACTTTATATACATTTTTATTAATAATTGTTTTGAAAGCTCAAATTTTTGGTTCATCTGTAAACTTCCAAAATTGCTCTTCATGTGCAGTTCTTTAAATAATTGACATCCTTAAAAATAGGATCTAAATGAAAGAGCGTTAATTTTATAAATGTTAACATTGTTTAAAATTACGATCTAATAGATTTTTTATAAGTTCAAAATACTTTTTCACATATATTACCAAATTTAATATCGTTTGTCCCTTCGCTACCCAATCGCTATGTCTTTGTTGATCATCCTCGCAATAATTCTCGTCTGTTGAATCTTTCTAATTCATCTCCCAGACATCACCATTCATCCTCCTTCATCTTTCCTCTATTTCAACCACATTTTCGTTCTGACCATCAACCTCCTATTTCCCATCGTACTCCTCCCCCGGATCCTTCTTGCTCCAATCGCTTTTCTGTTTTTAATGACTTACGCCATGACCATTACACTCAGACGTATGCACAAGTACCGGCTTCTCTACCGCTTTCCCTTTCGAAAGCGCCTCTTAGAAAACCTAAATCTCCATCTCCTGAATTCAAATCAATCTTCGAAACTGTCAATTTTTTGAGTGCAAAAAAGCGTTGTTTGCATTGTGCATTCAAAGGACACATGGCAAAAAATTATAGGGACCAAAAAATTTGCTATAAATGCGGCTGTTTTGGTCATTATGTTCCATGTTGTCCAACAAAAATTGGATGTGTCAGCACTTTGGCTTCTGTGCGTACAACCGGCAGAAGGAATACACACCATAGGCGTTAGAACGACTCAGACTATGATATTTCTACCTATGACTATGACTATTGTGGTTAATCGCCTAAGACTATTATGGTTAAATTGGGACTCTGTAGTTACAAACCATGTTGTACACCGAACTGGCATTTTGTTGGATCTCATACCTAGGGTGTGACTTGCTTAGTTTATTCCTATTCGCTATTATGTACACCAAAACCATTGGATCCATTATTCTTGTATTTGGCTCGCTTCTGCATGCCTATTTTTTATGCTACTTCTCATGTTTATCCTCTATTCCCTTTTTAGTTTTATTTCATGAGTATTTAGAAAACTTGTGAAATCATGGTATACGTACGTTATGAATGCGGGGTTATTTGGGTATAACATGAAATCTATATTATTTGGCATAATTTAGAGCATGTATTATAACATGACTATTAGATGCAAATTGGGGTAATTTGACGTGAATTATAGAAGATGCAATTTGATATATTGAATCTAGTATTGGCTAGTAACCTAAGCTTTATGCATAAATTGTAAACTAGAGTATTAAATCTAGTTTTGACATGAACTGTAAATGGGAATACTAGATCTAAATTGGCATAGTACTGCAGGTTGGGTTAAACGATAGGTAAATCAAGATTTGGGCCTCGAATATAGGTATGTTAGTGGGCATGACAAATGAATATGATATAGGCCAAATTTGTTTAAAAGAGTTGTTAGCAATTTACATATAGACAAAAAGGAAAAATATGTAAATCTAGGAAAGATGAATGCCTAACCCAAGGTTAGATTGAGTTACGGTATAAGATTGCCCGGAACCGCCCGGCAAATCCAGCAACTGTAACAATACCTATCTAATGTGCGTGGTTAGAGCATTGAGCCCAAAAGGACCCGAGGTTAGACTGAGTTGCGGTGTAAATCTGCCCGGAACCGACCGGCACATCCAGTGACCACAACAATATCTGTCTAATGTGAGTGGTTGGTGCTTTAAATGAATAATTTAAAGCTAAGAAACAGTTAAGCTAGAATGGGAGGGTTAAGTCCATAAGAACACTTAACCAACTTAACATGTTAACAAGACAAGACTTGTAGGGGTTAAATAACCGTTATAACATGTTAACTAGACTAGAAAGTGGGTTTAAGTAAAATACACTTAGCCCATTTAACATGTTAACTAGACTAGAAGGTGGAGTTAAGTAAACTTAGAACACATAGCCATCGTAGTGTGACAAATGAACAAGGTTAAGTTAAAACATGAAGGAACAATACTTAACCATTAGAACATGAGAATTAAATAGATGTTAGGTTAAGTTAACTAAGGGAACACTTAACCAATACAAGATGAAGGGGTGGGGTTAAGTAATAAGAAATACTTAACCAATATAACTTGATTTGTGGTAGGGTTAAGTCAACATGAACTACTGATAACACTTAACCAATTTAACATGACAAATGAATGGGTTAAGTTAACTTGAATTGACTAATGACACTTAACCAATCCAACTTGACGAGAAATAGAACTAAGTAGTAAACCTTAGTTAAGAGGACTAAGTTGTAAACCTTAGTTAAGAAAACGACAATTCAGGAACTAAGTAGTAAACCTTAGTTAAGGAAACTAAGTAGTAAACCGTAGTAAAACACGAGAAGGAGCGAACATCCATCTGATCTTAAAGAAGGATCCAACAAATTGGGTTACGAAGCACGCGACTTCGAGGGGACGTGAGGGTACTCTTGGTATCCCTCTGTGAGGATGCAGATGATCCGCCTGGGCTCACAGAGGTTAAGGCCTGCGTTAGAAGAACCAAGGGTATGCCTTGGTTGCAATATAAGGCAACCTAAAGACTAGGATGGACCAGCGTGATTCGGCGAGACCAGTAGCCCTGTGATAGCAACTCATCGTCTACCTACCATCTTGAGTCAGTCGAGATACGTACAGCGGAAAGGCGGAGAACTCCAAAAGACCATATACTTGCTATCTAGTTATGGGTGCGGATGGCTATAGGTTAGTGGGGGCATAAAGGGCTTACGTATAGTTCTCATTTTTCAAGGTGTGCCTTTCATTAGTTGAGGGAGGGGTCAGGTGGGACCATAGCCACTGGAAAAACAGACCTTAGCATCTGCATCGGTAGATATCTGAAAGCTCCCGACCGAGTTCCGTGTTTCTTGATTTGCCCTGCCATGAGACTCGGGTCGCACATATAGAGGACATGTGCATCTAGACAGCGATAACGGTCCACAACACATATATGGGGAAAGTCTAGGAACATATACCACTCTGGGTAGTGTGTCCTAGATTAGGGGCGTCGTTCGATAGGTAGCATAATCCCTAGTTGGATCTAGGTCGCGTAAACCCTAAAATCCGAGAAACGCTCAATAGGTAGCATAAACCCCAGTAGCCCTGGGTAGTGAAAACCCTGGTTGGATCTAGAATGCGCTCGATAGAAAACCCTAGGTTAGACCTAGGTAATAAATAATAGATGTACACCTGAAACAACCACAATTGCGGGGATTGGTATCACGTATCTGTTCTTATCAGTTTATATAGATTTCTAGTTAGGTGGTGCAGGGATATAGAAATTAGAATAATAAGGTAGTGGCGAAGTAGAGAAAGTATAGAAGTGCATCTAGTTTATCTTGCCTTATCATATCTTGTGCTAACCTTTTGATTCCCGTCATCAAGGTGTTGTCTCGTATTCAGTTAAATTCATGTCATGTTGCTTTTACCTATTCACATGCTGAAAGTTACTGAACTTACCAGACTTTATGTCTGACTCTGTTTTCTTTTCGCTTTCTTGTCTTCCGTTCCCCCCTCCCCTCAGGTTCGCAGGGAGGGAATATTACTACTTAGTCCAGTTTTCTTTCCAAGCTAAAGATTAGTCGAAGTTTTGCTAGGATTCTCTTTTCCATTGCTATGGCTGGCTCACGCTACATTGGGGAATATAAATGTTATTTTATGCTTCTTTATTTTGCAAGACAGATATTCTGGTATTGGAAAACAATTGTTGTACAAATTATTTTATCAATAAAGTAAAGTCCTATTTTCCGCTGTTTTAATTTTGTTTGTCTTGTAATTTATCTGTATCTTTTACCAATAACTCTCCACCGAAGTTAAGGCATTCCCTTTGTGAGTGACCTTAACGGATGTGGGGTGTTACATCAGCAGATGGTCGAAACATGTTCAGAGTGGTGAGACAAATAGATTAGCATGGAAACTTAAGTGCAAACAAATGAGTAAGCATGCACAACAGTTTTGAAGCAAAAAGGGAAAGTATAATTTCATTGAATGGCAGATCTGGATACATGGATACGTGGTCGAGCAGAAATGCAAAATCAAAATAGCTCAGTGACTCAGCATGGTTCAAGTCTGTAATTCTAAAAGCAGGAGTTTTTTTTAAAGGCCTAAAATATTTAATCAATCATGTAAGGCAATGTGAAAAGAATTTTTGGCAAGTAATAGAGTGCAGGTTTCAAAAAGTCATGGCCTGGTCAAGGCTGTTACAAGTACAGGACAGGATACAAACAGGGACGATTATTTTCAGAATGGAATAGACAATAGTTTATTCGACATGAGCATGTATGGGAAGTATATAATTCATTTCTGAAAATCTATCTATAAATCATGCAAAACAATTAATGAAAACATTTTAAAGCAATTCAGGAAATTCCAAATTTTAGGCAAGTGTTTATTATTTCATTTTGAGTAATCAGTGAAGCATCAATCTGGCATATAAGTTATTTCCAGCTTTACATATATATCGTATGTTCAGCAAATCAATACAAGAAATAAACATGGCAAGAATTTGAACAACATATTCACGCCAGGGCAAATTCAAGGGCAGAAAATCGAATCATTAATTTCCAAAGATCACGCAAAGTCATGAAAGCATTTTTTTTACAAGAAAACAAATCGGCAAAAATGTGTTTTAGCAAGTTTTTTTTTGTTTCCAGAAGTTCATTTATAGGGCAATAATTTATTCCAGGAAATCACGCAACCATTCAATCTCACATTCACGGATAGTTCAAGAATCACACAACAGTTTTGGCATGAAATCAAATTGGTTTGCTTATCACCCAAATTATCAAAAGAGGAAAGCAATACAAAATCAGACAAAGTCATTAGTTGAAATCAGATCAATTTAAGGATTTGGAATCCTATTTCTAGCACCATTCATTACTGGCAAGCAACCCATCGAAGATTCGAAAACCAAACCCACAACATTCAAGAACAAAACCGAATAAATAATTCAGAAAAACTCACTTTGTTTTCGATCAAGAGCCAGAGAGAAAAATCCCAAATTGAAGTACAAAATCCATTCATAGTTTCGAAGCATCAGAGATTTGATTCCAGAAGCATACGATCGAGATTCGGAGTGTAGAAGAACCTAACTCCCAAATCAGAGAAAGCCAAATTGAAGAATCACATACCCACAAAGACTCGAGCCTCAGTTTCATCAATTCCAGAAGCCATCGAATCGATTTGGAGGAGTTTTCAGAAACCATAGTTTTTTCTAAGCCGTCGCCATTTATGTTGTAACAAAGGACATCGGGCTTACAAATTAAATGATGGGCCCGCCAAATGACAAAGGCTTTGGACTCAGTTATTAAAAAGGGGAGATTTAATTTTTAGTTTAAATCATAGGGTTTAGCTTCTTTCTTGTTTTATTTTTGTTGTATTTTTCAATTTCTTTTATAACGGTCTTAACAGTTGCTAGAGTCTGTAAAACTCTAGGGGAATCCAGTTAGGGTTTAGCTGGTAGTTCACTAGAGTCTGTAAAATCTAGGGTTACGGATTACGGGTTTGTAATTCGGGAAAATCTGGTCGAGGGGATATCGGTCAGTCTAGGGTTTTGAGCGTAGGGTTAGTACAGGAGCAGGGAGTGCTAGTTTACATGGTCTTGTAAGCGGGATCTGTTCTATCACCTAGTAGAAACCTTAGGAATGCAGCAGTAGGCAAGGTTTTGCCGAAGCTGGGTATCTCTGTGTGTTATTTCCTTTCTGCCTTGTTATTTTTGCTGCATTCTGCGACCTGTTTATTTTTTAATATCCCGTCAAATTTATAACTAAGTGAAAAACTGTGATAAACCCTATTCGCCCCCCTCTAGGGTTCATCTAGATCCAACACAATCCTCCCTATTTTATTTTCTATCTTTTCTATTTTTCTTTCTTACTTTACTTTTGTTTTCAAACTCAAGTTTTATATATTTATACTTTATATTTATATAGTTTTAAACTTTATAATTTCGTAAATTTGTTTATATAGTTTATATTTATGTTTTCATATGATTTCCTACTTTATAATATTAATTTATAACACTATATTTTAATTTAAGAATTTCCAGAATTATATTTACATCAAAGCACTTGAAAAATGCTCAAAAAGTAATTTTGTACTAAGTATATGTCGACATATAGAAAACACTATGTCGATGTCATTTTTTCAAATTTGAGTGGCTTTTCACCATTTGTGATAATTCTGGAGCGTTGCAACCTTTCACACATTATAAAAAGGGCTTGATTTCGAATTTTTAATCACTCCTTCTTTTCCACTTTCACTCTCTTTCATTACACCATTATTTCTTATCATTTTTATGATTCCTATACCTATACTCTGCCGAATTCAATTCTGCTTTCACTAATCTTCTTCTCTCTACACTCTTTACTCACTACTCTCTGAATCAAGTGCTATTGAAGAGTTATAGGGCTATTGTAATTGTTTGGGAATTATTTGGGAATCGATGTTTTCCTTGTAGCCGTGAAATCAAGGAACGGAATCGGTGTTTTCCTTGTTGCCGTGAAATCAAGGAACGGGAGCGGTGTTAACCTTGTAGCCGTGAAATCAAAGGGTGTAATTGGATATTGATATAGTAATAAAACTCTGCGCAATCCAGCATTATGCAGGACTGGACGTAGGAGCAATCCAAACTAGTATAAAATCCAGTGTGTTCTTTCCTTTTCTAGCATTTTTATTTTTGTTTATTTTGCCTCTGCGTTTGATTCTGTGTCTTTGATTGTTTCTGTGGTGTTTGATTCATAAGTTTATCACATAAGTTTTAGATTTTGTTTAAATTCTCAAAAACACTATTCACCCCTCTTTAGTGTTTGTTTTGCCTTAACGATCCTTTTTGCAATCCCTAACGAAGTTTTCATTCAATTGCAACCAAATTTCAATTAATCTCAAACAAATTTTAATTTCCATAAGGTCATTATATTCCTATTCTACACGCATACATCCATACACATCCAAATTGATTTTAAAACAATTTATTCACTTTCAATAAACTAATCAATTTAATTACCAATCCAGTACAGTTTTATATAACTTACTTTAAATTAAATTTCAATTCATTTGATTCACATTAACTTTTACAAGTTAAATTTTAAATTTAGAATTCGAATTTCCGGCTTTTATTTCAAACAACCTTAAAATAATAAAATATATATACGTATATTTATAACTATTTGCAAATTTCAAACATTTGAATAACTTCAAACAAAATTTGCATAAATGAATTATTATGGTACCAATCCGTCACTCAGAAACTTGAAAATGAAAACTGAAAATGTCGCGATCCATTATCGGAATTATTTTCTCGCCACTGAAGTAACTTCAGTGCTTAATCACTTTCAAAATCCATTTAAAATCATTCATATTCAAAAATCCTTTAAACAATGTTATATTACTTTTAAAATACTTCTTAAAATATCTACTTAACATCTGGGATCTAAATTCCAAATTTTGGTCTGAATCCAATTCTAATTTAGCTTATTTGTATATCCCATTCATATACAAATTCAATTTGGTTTTATATAACCATTTTAATATTATAATCTCATTTGATTACAATAACGATCAATACATCCATATACAATAATATTTCGGAAATTATTACTTTTATATCAAAATAATTTTGGGTAAAATTATTTCATTTACCCATTTTAAAACAATACCATATCGAATTGCTTTGTTCGAGAGTTTAGAAACACCTATCGATACAGTTGTACATTGTGCATCAACCAGAATTCATAAACCACTTAACAAACCAACCAACACTATATAAAACAATTTTATATCAACTTTATAGATACACTCTCTCGTGTACATAATCAAACTCAATCTAGAGTATCACTAATCTCATCTCTATTGAGTAACGCCAAAGAGCCAAGGTTATTACTCAACCTTCAGCTCTGGTACCAAATGTAATTTTCCGAATTTCCGTACACTACATCAAAACAACAAATTTGGCACATCAAGATGTAGAGATTTGGTACGGCTTTAAGTCGTATCAAATTTGCTACAGTTCGTAGCCGTATCAAATTTCTTTGCCGCCATATCATTTATTTTTTTTGATCCGCACCACCCAGAACGCATAAAATCTAACCCTTCATCTTGAAGAAATCGGATCTGTTCATTTGATATGGTTTAGAACCCCATCATATTTTCGCTCCCGCACTTCCCTGCTATTTTTCATTTCTCACAGTTCCTATTATATTACAATCCCTAAATTCGAGAAAACCTATCCCCTTCGTCTCCATTTTCCTTTACCACTTCTCTACTAATAGCTAACAGCGCCCAAAAACATTTCTTCCCAATTCAGTCGACATGTTCCCTACGCACTAATCAGGATTTACTTGGTGAGTTCTAGGGGAGTCGAGTCTAATTGGAGAAGCAGATTTAAGTAAAATTAGATAAATTGAATTTCTTTTCATCTTCCAATTTTTTTATTCGGAATCCTTCCGTAGTCATTTTTTCAAATGATGATTGTATAAGCTCTTTGATGTATGTTTCTACTCGTGATGGTGAATTTACTATGCAGGCCCAAATATTGGGGAGAACTCCTTCTATGAGTTTACTAGTAGAATAGGTTTTCATGTTAATTTATGGAATGTTTGATTGATTGGAAATAAATTATGTAGTCAAGGAAGAAAGTTCGGGAATCCAAAGAGGAAAATGTCACTTTTGGGCCTATGGTCCGTAAAGGAGAGCATGTATTTGACATTGCTCACATTATTGCATCGTTCAGTAGTACTTTCATTGTGAGCATTTGCATTACTGTATATATATATATATATATATATATATATATATATATATATGTCTTAATGAAGAGAGAAAAATATTAGAAAATCGAATGGAACTAATTCTCTCCCAAACCAATATACCAATGTAATGGTCCGAATTTCCGTACCCTTGAGTCAACTAATAACACCACACGTCCAACCCAAATTGCACAGAAATACGAATCATTAGTAGAAAGAAGTTAGAGGGTGAGAAATAGAAAGAAAGAAAAATTAGAATAGAAGAAAACGAAGAACACAAAGCTTACAGCAGAAGGAATAAAATATATTATATAACATAACTTTTGAAATACAAATTTGGAAAATGTATATACATACCATCAGCAGAGCACAACAGCTATTTCTGGAACAGTTATAAACACCTGTTTCTAGATACAAACATAGTACACAGCGGAAAATATGATAGTCTATAGCTAACTAGGGAAGCCTCCTGCTTCAAGCTCCTCCAAGTGAATCTGTAAAAACCTGACTACTTGACTGCCCGTACAAATTTGGGCACCCAAGAGTTTAGGGTAAAACAAAACAAAATAAACTTTGGGTCAGCCATGGGACCGATGTGAGTAAACTCCAACCATTTGATTTAACTTTCAAAATTCTTTCGAAAGAAATGATAATTGTAGGATTGATCCACACATAAACACGAATGGTTTTTACCTTACGATAACCAAAAATATTTTGATATTAAAATCTAGTGATGTATTAATAATGTTTAAATTAAATAAATAGCAATCTAGCGGAACACTTGCATCTCACGCTCCATATATATAATATAAAATGAAAAACCGCAAGCCGCTTATTGGAGATTGGATTTCCAATTATGACAAGGTATAGGACCACGTTTCGATAGTGTATCTCTAGAGAGGAATACACTGGGTTCAACAAGAACATCTTGCAACCCGACCACACATGACATGCCAATCATTTAACTTGAGTGTACCGAGCATATTATCACCAACGGTTGTGATCAACAACCGTTACCGAAAGCATACAACAACGAATAGAATAAGAAACAAATGGAATTTTTCTAGATCATGTGATAATACCCCTAATGGGAATGACACACTTGACCATGCTGCCTGCCTAATTTCTGTCATTTCCCGGTTGATGAGACTTGAGGTCACGATTGTCTTTTTCAAACATCTTGCCATCATTTACTTTGAATGTCACATTGTCAGATTCGTCAAATCACTAGTTGACGTCCACAAATACACCTTGGATGTTAAGCTAAGAGAATATATCTCCCGCCACCATACTTGGTATATTTGAAGAAATCAGTGTATGTGACCATCTAGAAATACTCTGTCAGGCATTCGTCCATATACGTTGTCCTGGGACTGGACAAACCGAAGGCACCATTCTACTAATCAATCTTGGGCAATTTCTACTAAGATTAACAGAACAACCCTTTCACTTTAATCCAACTTCAATCATCATCAGCATAAGTTGATTCGTAATGCTTATGTCTATACGGAGTAGTTTTCAGATAATAAACTTGATCTCGGTCTCTTCGTATTGATAATGAAGGTATACAATAAACCAAAACTTTGATAGCTGTTGATTTAACTATCAAAGGAACATCTATATAACCGACGATCCTATTTCCAGATGGAAATACTACCGATCAACCATCAAGCAACACTAGGCCCCTTAAACTAATCTCTTATTAAATTATTAATTTCCAACTTCCCATATCTTTCCAGATATTTCTCAAAGATCGTTTAGCCTTCCACAATTCTTCAGAAGACATTTCCATCCATTTAAACTCTTTTATTTCCATGTTCCAAGAAATATACATTATTTTCGTTGAAAAACATTTTCACTTCTTCACATTACCAAAATTCTATTTCTCAAAATATACGTTATTAACATTGGAAAACATTTCCAATTTCCATTTCTTAACTTTTCATTAACCAAATCATATCATTTTCTGTACTTAGAATATATCTCTAATCTTATTTGGAAACCGTTTCCAAAACCCTTTTTATTTGATTAAACCGATGTCGTTAGTATAACTTATTAATCATTTATTAACTGTATTACTAACCAATTTCGCTACTGAACCTTGACCGTTCCTAAATTAATCATGAAGTCAATCAAGTTGGGGTATAATTACCTCTCAAACTTTGATTGAACATCATTCTCAACTTCGAAACAGTCAAAGCTTACAACTTTAAATACCAACAAAAACATTACTTACGAAATTCTCGTATTCAATTTAAAAATCCACTTCTTTTTACGGAAAACATTGATTATAATAATAGCGTTATAATCCCTGCTTCCGAAATATTCTAAATTAAAATATAACTTTAACTCATTAATTTAAATAATAAAAATAATTAAATAATTAAGTCTTGATTAAAACGGGAAGTAAGAATTACTTTCCTTAGTTCGATATATTTAAATTTCAATACAAAGCTCTCTTTCGTATAATTTATGTTCGATTAATATTCCGAATTTCGGAATAAATCTACCATTTCAGGTTAACTTCAAATTTGCCTTACAACTATACCCATTTGCAAAAATTTTGCTTTCATACCGTTATTTATTTTCAAAATTGAATATTATTCCTTAAATAGGAATCTACATTCGTTTTATCAATCAACTTGATTTTAGTTGCAAATATCATTATAGATTCAAATCTCAGTTATCGGTAGACCCACATCGTATTCTACTTCATTTATAAACTTTGTTTATAAAAACTTTTACCAACACCTTTCTGTTTATATAAAACAATTCGATTTCCCTTTTTAAGCGTATCCACAAGCTATACATTCCAAACTTCTGAAATCAACTTAATTTGATTTTTACGGTTCCCTGCTCGTTTAAAAATTCTAATTTAAAATAATATTAAATTATTGCAAAGCATAAAATCCTGTTTTCATATAACCAATGCAATATTTGCTTCTTAACATATTTTATTTAAATTATAGATTCATACTAAATAGAATCCATATCTCCTTTCTAAAATAAATCATTATAATAAAATTTGACATAATCGAATTATAATTATAAATCCCTTGGTTTTATCTCGCTTTATTTTATATTCCAAACTTAGAAATAAAACCCTTCTCTTTTTTCGAAAACAATTTTCTTATTCAAATTTCCATTTGAATTCATATTTCATTTATGACCATTGAGTTCCAAACTCAATTATAAATGTTGGTTTCAAAACCCACTTCCACTTTTCCATATAAATTCGGACTTGAATTTATATTTCAACTTGTCCGACGATAATGTTGCTTAATTTATAAATATCGTTTATGTAACAACCTGGAATTTCTGAACTAATTAAAAAAAATTTAGCTATTTTAATGGGTTTTGAATATTTAAAATGATTTATTTTAAATAATAAAAACTTAAAATTTATTTAAATCGAAGTTAGAACGTATAAATATAAAATTTAATTAAAACGAACTCAAAATGGAGCGGTAGTTTGAAATTTTGATTTTAAATTTCAATTGAATGTACATAATTCAAAATAAATCGGATTTCAGTAAAACAAGAAATGTTGGAATATTTTGAACTGTAATTTTCTAACGAATGTAAAAACTAAGATTTCACTTTACAAATTATAAGTTATGACCAGATTAAAATTTAGAATAGTCGCTATGGAATTTATATATATTTTAATAATATATAGCCCTTAAAAATAGCCATGGGTGTCTTGACATAAAACTGCATAATATTATGTAGCTCATTGCACTCTTAGAAACTCTTAGACAACTAAATCTTAGGCACATGTATAAAAATATTTGTGTAGCAGATATAAACAAAAATGCCATTTTCAAATTTTGAAAAATTTAAATCCATTAAAATATATAATCAAGTTTTTCATGTGAGTAACACACATTTGAAACACCTATGGTTCTCTGTTAATGTAAATCGATTAACATGTAGAGTAAAAGCATGTGCAGAAATGACTTCGTAGTATAAGGAGCGGTCCTAGTCTTGTGAAAAAAGGTACAAATGAAAGTTCGAGTAACAGGATAAGGATTATAGAAGATATATCACTATACTTGGTAATTATCTAAAACATTAAACAAATTTAATAAGGGTGCTACTATTCAAACCTTGATTTACACTTCTGGCCACCAAAACTAAAAGCACCCCAAATATTTCAGCCACATTTTATTCCTACGTACCCTTTACACCCCAAATTGAGGTACGGAAATCGCACTATCCATGGGAGAGCTCAGGATTAAACAGGAGAGACTCATTGTTGGATTTCGTTTTCGCACATTTCGATGAAAATTTCTTAGGGCCTTTTAGCATTTCTGTTTTATTATATTATATAGATAAAATGGTCACATGTCCTTTCATATTTCTCATATTCTTTCATATTCTTTTTTTCCGTAGTAGCAGTTATTATACAGTGCCCTAGCCTCGTTGTCACATTTGCAGTTTATCTTCTTCGTCCTCCAAAATCTTCCAGTTAGGGTTTATCATGAAAATTCAAACATCTGCCCATTACTAAGAATGCAGACCGAAGCTTGCCTAGACAGCTTCTGAAGATTGATTCCATATCAGGTAATTATTGTTTATATTTTAATTTCAACTCATAAATTGATTTTATTTTCGAAATTAGGGAATTTCCTTCTTTAATGACGATTTAACTGCATGGTTTTAGTTTGTAAGTTTGCGAAGTATTGAATTGTTTAATTACTCAATTTGGTTGTGGTTGAATTGCTTAATACGCATGGTATGATTATTGGTTGTTTTATAACCTGGTTTTACTGTGTTCCCGGTCCAGAGATTTAAGAATATACAAAACATTCTTGCATTATCCATGCTGCAAAATTACCCTCATTTTGGTAAATTAAAACACCTCTCCTCCTTTCCCCTTCCCCTCCTGCCGCCCTCTAACCCACGAAGCATAGTTCCAAAAATTCCAATTTTTTTTTTGAAAGTTGATTAATATGCCAACATAGTGGTCAAAGTAGGACTCGAACTCCTTACCTCTTCCAGGCAGAAGCACATCTTTCCACTATGCCACACTGTGTTGATAGTATGCTAATTTTCTCGAAACCGTTTTCATTTCATAGTATGCTAATTTGATAAATAATTGTAATGTAATACTTTACATAAAATTTGAAGTCTTCTCAAACATACCACACGCACACATTGAACCTTTTGTGATGATATTATTATCACATTTTCCGTGATAATTTCGTAAAAATGCTGCAACTATATTTCCGCATGCCGATTAAATTCGAGTAAAATGATTTTTTTTAATTTACTCAATGAATGACGCAAATAGTAAAATCAATTCTATTTATCCTTTGTTGTTAAAGTTTCTAATATCAAAACCAAATTTTGATAGATATGTAATTTTGTTAAGGACAATTCTGGAACTATATGAAGTATATGCAAACTATTTCTCTACTACATTTTCCTCACCATTAAAGATATATGCTTGGTCTCATATTAAAAATCTTTAGGTGTGATGGTTGCGGTACCTTCAGAAATTGTGAAATAGTGGTAACTCATCAAAATAAAAAGGCAAACAACAGCTTACCAAATCAAGTTCCATCTGATTCATTATTATTTTTTTGGAATGTAGAATTGATATTTAAAGGCAGTTTCTATTCATATACCAAATATTACTTTAGATACACATAAAATAATAATGCAAAAACTAGGACTGTATGGCACTCTTTTTAAACAAATAATTAAAAAAAGATTAAAGATTGGATGTTGAAACAAGTCCCACATCGGGGAATTTGTAAAATAATTCTTGTATAACTATTAAGAGTTCACTCTTCACATTACCAGTTGGTTTTGTGATAACCTGAGACTCTCTAACATGGTATCAGAGCAGGTTTACTTCGTGCGCACATTGTCACACTTATCCATGTTACCCAATAACATCCACGTGTTAGGCTCAGATATGCCACACGTGCGGGGGCGTGTTGAAACAAGTCCCACATCGGGGAATTTGTAAAATAATTCTTGTATAACTATTAAGAGTTCACCCTTCACATTACCAATTAGTTTTGTGATAACTTGGGGCTCTCTAACAGAAAAAAATCATTGTATACTCTTCTTTATTTACATAGTATATAGTTAATTTACTTTATTTAATAGATAATTAAATATTTTATACATCATCATGATTACGTTATGATCCCTTTCCGGTACTAAATTTTATTCATTTAGTTCCAATCTGTATTTGTTCATAATCAATATTAACAGTTTTCACTTTAAATTCAACATAAAAAATAAAAATGAAATTTCTATGTTGAAATAAGTTTGACTGGATGGCTAAACTCTTCTCTATCTTTTACTTGAATTAAATGAAGTCTCTATATCTAAATAATTTAACAAGTTGAATTTTTTTTCGAACAGAATATTACATGCAAAATACGAACAACTAAAAAGTGACATTTATAATCCAAGTTTAAAAAAATATGATTGTCGCATTAATGTCGAAGTTTGTAGTAGTATTAAATTTGTCAAATACTTATGTAAATACGTTTACAGGCCCAGATCATGTGGCAGTTGAAGTTCATCCAGGAAGCGACTATGATAAAATTTGAAGATTTGTTGATGCAAAATGGATGTCCTCAAGAAGCTTTTTGGAGAATTTTCGAATTTTCATTACATATAATTTATCCTTATATTCAATGGTTGCAAATACAGCTATCTAGCAGGCAACAAGTCACGTATCACTCCAATCAAACAGTATCTTATATTTTGTTAGACGAAAGCCTCTCTATATCAACATTGATTGAATTCTTCAACACAAAATCACAAGATCCTAAGCAAAATAATATTTATATTGTGAATTTCGAAAGAAATGTAATTGGGTAACTAATATTAAAAAATGGTGACGTAGGACATCATCAAAAAAGTCATAGGAACCATTTATAGTGTTTCACCATTAGAAGGATAATGTTGCTACTTGAGAATTCTTTTGAGTCATGTAAACGGACAATCAACTTTTGATCATCTTCTCACAATCGATGATGTTAAATATCCAACATTTCAGAAAACCACAGAGAAGATGGGGATGTTAAAAGAAGATCAAAGCCTCACAACATGTCTACAGGAAGCATCAGCTACAAGAATACCATCAACTTTAAGAAGATTATTCGCTTCTATCTTGGTTTATTATGCATGAACAGACATTAGAAGATCATGGGATAAATTTTTCTTCTATATGACAGAAGATTATTCAAATTCAAGTATAACAAATAAGATTATACTTGAAATTAATCTTTTAAAAGATCTCAATATTTTATTGATGAACTATTATAAAAAAGTTTCAGATTAGGATCTTCTAACAATTAGAGATGACATAGATGATTGTTCATTAACTTTGAGATGGTTAAATAAGTAATATTCAATTAAAACACACGAAGATGTTTTAACTTTTACCAGCAAGTTCAGTGAATCCCAATTGCGTGCATATACAATAATTTTGAATGTCGTTAAAACTACAGAGAGCTGAATTTATTTTATTGATGGTTCTCATGGAACGGGAAAGTCATTTCTCTATTGAGCATTACTTGCAGTGCTTCGACAAGAAGGTTTGATTGCACTCACAACATCAACATTTGAGATTGCTGCGACTATTCTACCAGGCGGTCAAACGACGCATTCAAAATTTATAATCCCACTTGATCCAACATCTGAATCAATGTGTACGGTATTTAAATAATCAGAATTAGCCAATCTTTTATGTCAAGGACTCAGGCATCTGTTCTTATTTGAGATGAAACAACTATGACTCACAGATATGCTTCCAAAGCACTTGATTGATCACTTAAGGATATTATAGGGAATAGCTTGCCATTCAGAGTAAAAATTATTATTTTTGGAGGGAATTCTCGACATGTCTTATCAGTTATACAACGTGGTACAGTAGCAAAAAGAATTAATGCATGCATTATTGTTAAAATACCGTTGTATAATCATGTAGAATCATCCAACTTACTCAAAATATGGGAACCAAAGAAGATTCTTTCTCCTCGGATTTTCTATTATGTGTTGGTGATTATAATGAAGTGCATAAATCTGACAAATTGATTCGAATTCCAGATGAAATAGTGGTATTATGGAAAGTTGAAAGTTCACTAACCACTCTTATAAATACAGTCTTTTCTGATATACATGAAAATGCATTCCGAAGGAATATATCATGACATGAGCTTTAGTTGCCCCTCTCAATGAATGCGTCGATAAGTTGAATAAACAAGTTAATGATTTATTTTCTAAAGGGTTACATACGTATTGCTCATTTGATTTTGTTGAAGATGATACAATAAATCTATATCAACTTGAATGCCTTAATTCAATTGCCCCATGTTGTTTTTCTCCACTTAAGTTGGTATTAAAAAAGGAACACCAATCATGTTACTTCGAAATCTTGATCCAACGAATAGATTATCTAATGGTACTAGATTCATATGTCGTGAATTTTATAGGAACTTTATAAATGCGGAAATTGCCGTTAGACAATTTGTTGAAGATCGAGTTTTCTTACCAAAAATACTTATGAAGCCTTCTAAAGATATCGCTTGTCATTCACATTATTACGTAACAATTTTAGACAAGGTTGAGTTTTGTCCTCATAATTAATAAAGCACAAAGATAGACAATTCTAAATATAGGAATTTGCCTCAACATGTGTTCGGGCATGTTCAACTTTATGGTGCATTATCAAGAGGAGAGTTTCAATTAGTATCACAAAAAATTTGATCAAAGATGGCAATGTCAACGGAAAGTTTGTAACTTACACTAAAATTGTTGTTTATAACGATGCACTTATATCTGCTAAAAGAAAAAAAATAGTTGAATAATATTTTGTAACCATTACTTTTGAATTTATTTATATTATTCAGTATATTTACTTCTTTTTCTTGCAGTGACAATTTATAAATCATGCAACATTTGTACAAACAATTTTCCTTTATATATATAAAATACACAATATTTGACAATTGGCAACTCACGCGCGAATCGCGTGGCGTTACGCTCGTGTGTGTGTAATAATCTTTATTAATAATTGTCTTAGAAGCACAAATTTTTGGTCTGACCGTAAAATACCAGAATTGGCCTTCATATATAACTCTTTAAAAAATTGATCCTGAAAAATAGCATTTAAATAAAAGTTTATTAGTTTTTTAATAAATATTAACATCGCTTAAAATTAGGATCTAACAGATATTTTCTTTTATAAATTCAAAACGCTCTTTCATATTTATTACCAAACTTGATATCACCTAACCATAGATCTAATAAATAAACTTCATATATATCTTTAACATCATGCGCGAAGCGCTTGCCGTAATGCTCGCATTAATAATGGGCATTATTATTGACACTCCAAATATTGTTAAGCGGAGTCAAATTTTAAAAACACTCCAATCATAAAAATTAGGATCTAATAGATTTTCTTTACAAGTTTAAATTTCTTTTTCACATATATCACCAAAGTTAATGTCACTTAAAAATAGGATTCTATGAATAAACTTAATTTACATCTTTCTTTATTAATAATTGTTTTGAAAGCGTCAACTTTTGATTCGATCGTGAACTTTCAAAATTGTTCTTCATATACGGTTCTTTAAACAATCGACATTCTAAAAAGTGACATCTAGATGAAATAGCATTAAAAAAAATTAAAATGTTAACACTGCTTAAAATCAGGCTCTTACAGATTTTTTTACAAGTTCAAAATGCTTTTTTTATATGTATTACCAAACTTAATATCACTTAAAAGTATGATCCTACAAATAAACTTTATATACATTTTTATTAATAATTGTTTTGAAAGCTCAAATTTTTGGTTCATCTGTAAACTTCCAAAATTGCTCTTCATGTGCAGTTCTTTAAATAATTGACATCCCTAAAAATAGGATCTAAATGAAAGAGCGTTAATTTTATAAATGTTAACATTGTTTAAAATTACGATCTAATAGATTTTTTATAAGTTCAAAATACTTTTTCACATATATTACCAAATTTAATATCGTTTGTCCCTTCGCTACCCAATCGCTATGTCGTTGTTGATCATCCTCGCAATAATTCTCGTCTGTTGAATCTTTCTAATTCATCTCCCAGACATCACCATTCATCCTCCTTCATCTTTCCTCTATTTCAACCACATTTTCGTTCTGACCATCAACCTCCTATTTCCCATCGTACTCCTCCCCCGGATCCTTCTTGCTCCAATCGCTTTTCTGTTTTTAATGACTTACGCCATGACCATTACACTCAGACATATGCAAAAGTACCGGCTTCTTTACCGCTTTCCCTTTCGAAAGCGCCTCTTAGAAAACCTAAATCTCCATCTCCTGAATTCAAATCGATCTTCGAAACTGTCAATTTTTTGAGTGCAAAAAAGCGTTGTTTGCATTGTGCATTCAAAGGACACGTGGCAAAAAATTATAGGGACCAAAAAATTTGCTATAAATGCGGCTGTTTTTGTTAAGGAATATTGAAGCAATAATGGGATATTATTTAGCTTCCTTATCTTTAGGCTTGATTGATAGTATAAAATCTCTGATTGTAATTTCCTTATCTTTAGGCTTGATTGATAGTATAAAATCTCTGATTGTAATCTAGAACATTCCTTTGTAACTTATATATATCAATCAATGAATGAATGGAAGAGAAATTCGATTCTCTCAAAACAATCTCAACATGGTATCAGAGCATCAGGATTTTTAATTCTCTCAAAAAAAAAAAAAAATAATAAACTGCTTCCATGGCCGGCGACCAAGAACCACCACAACCGCCGCCTTCAACAAAAATCGACCCCTCATCTCCATACTATCTTGGTCCTCATGATCGACCCGGCGACTTCATAACCCCAACTCGTCTCCGTGGAGATAATTAAGATGAATGGTCCAATGACGTACAAATGGCCTCTTCGCAAGTTTTTACCCCGGAATAATGGAAACTTCTTGCTTCTTTTGTTGGTAATACTAAAATTTATGATGACCGTTTAACTGGTGAGTTTAATTGTAATTCATGGATTATTGATACCGGTGCCTCACGACATGTTACTTGCAATGATCTGTGGTTATTTGATGTAAATAATGTTACTTGTCCGGTTGGTCTCCCTAATGGAAAATCTGTAATTGCTACGAAAGAAGGGTCCATTCGTTTGTCTAAAATTTTAATTCTTAAACATGTGCTTTTTGTCCCGGAATTATGTTGCAATTTAATTTCGGTTTCGCAAATTATTGATGATTTAAAATGTACTGTACAATTTACTCCAACTACTTGTGTTATACAGGACCAGTTGAGGGGGCCGATTGGAACGAGCATTAGAAGGGATGGACTTTTCTACTTTGAGGGAGACAACTATGAGCAACAGATTTCGGTGAATGCGGTTTCCTCCACTTTGGATTTATGGCACAAAAGGATGGGTCACCCCTCTGAAAAAGTAGTGAAACTTCTTCCTCCTGTCTCTAGTTATAGGGGTAGTTTAAATAAAGTTTGTGATGTTTGTTTCCGGGCAAAACATTCTCGTGATAAATTTAATTTGAGTGAAAATAAAGCCTCTCGAATATTTGAAAAAGTTCATTGTGATTTATGGGGACCATATAGACATCCCTCTTCCTGTGATGCAAGGTATTTTTTGACTATCGTTGATGATTTTTCGAGGGCTGTTTGGCTTTATTTGTTACTTGATAAAACAGAAGTGTTTAGTATGTTTATGTCTTTTGTGGCCATGATTGATAGACAGTTTTCTCAAACCATTAAAGTAGTTCAAACTGATAATGGAACGGAATTTAATTGTTTACTTGACTACTTTAATGATAATGGGATTTTATTCCAAACTTCTTGTGTTGGGACTCCACAACAGAATGGCCGGGTTGAACGTAAGCATAAACATATTTTAAATGTAGCACGGGCTCTACGGTTTCAAGCAAACTTACCAATTTATTTTTGGGGTGAAAGTGTTTTAACTGCTGCTCACTTAATTAATCGCACACCTACACCTTTACTCCAAAATAAAACACCTTTTGAAATTCTTTTTAACAAGTCACCCTCATATAATACAATTCGTACCTTTGGGTGTCTTTGTTTTGCCCAAAACCAAAAGACGAAGGGGGATAAGTTTGCTAGTCGAAGTCGAAAGTGTGTTTTTATGGGTTATCCTTTTGGTCAAAAAGGGTGGAAATTATTTGATTTGGATTCTAAGCAATTTTTTGTCTCTCGAGATGTGAAATTCTTTGAGGATGTTTTTCCCTTTCTTGTTCCGGAATCTACAAATATTACACCCGAAAATATTGTCCCAATACATAACCATGTGGATTTTGATTTTGCTGAGTGTACTTCTGATTGCATGCCTAACTCTACTCCAAATCAGCCCACTACTCCCAGACAGCCCACTCCACCAAATCAGTCTGATCCATCAAACCCTCCCACGCATCCAAGCCACGAAATAAATCCCACCATACCAGATCAGCCCGCCACTACTGAAATGGATCAGCCCGCCCCAGAAACACCTCAGCCCGCAAATATACCACACTCAACCACTAATGATCCGGATCAAGAGGATATGAATTTAGGACGTGGTTTACGAACGAAGTTTCCTAATGTCCGACACAGGGATTTTGTTACTCATACTATTTTGACAGAAAGTCCATCTTCTTCGAATGACTCGTCCCATAAGCATCCCTCAGGTACTCCTTATCCTATAGCACATTATGTAATTGTAACAGTTATTCTTTGCGATATCGAAATTTTCTTGCAGCTATAATTTCAGGAAAAGAGCCACGTTCGTTTAAGGAGGCTATGAAGGATGAAGGATGGAGACGCTCAATGCAGGATGAAATACGGGCTCTGGAAAAGAATGAAACATGGACTATGGAAGAACTCCCTCCGGGAAAGAAGGCCCTTGGAAGTCAATGGGTGTATCGTATCAAATACAAGTCCGATGGAACCATCGAACGACTAAAATCCAGGCTCGTTGTTTTTGGCAATCATCAAACAGAAGGCATTGACTATAACGAGACCTTTGCTCCGGTCGCTAAAATGGTCACCGTACGAGCCTTTCTGGCTATTGCAGCCTCCAAAAACTGGGAGTTGCACCAGATGGATGTTCACAATGCCTTTCTACACGGTGATCTTGATGAAGAAGTATACATGAGACTTCCACCTGGCTTTGAGTCATCATCTCCTAACAAGGCATGTCGCCTCCGGAAATCCTTATATGGTTTAAAGCAGGCTCCTAGATGTTGGTTTGCCAAATTAGTATCTGCCCTGAAAGACTACGGCTTTCTTCAGTCTTACTCCGATTACTCTCTATTTACCTACACTTCAGGTTCCATTCAAATAAATGTTTTAGTTTATGTGGATGATCTGCTTATATCCGGAAATAATTCTGCAGCTTTACAAACATTTAAAGCTTATTTGTCTGACTGTTTTCATATGAAGGATTTAGGGAGTCTGAAATATTTTTTGGGTATCGAGGTTGCTCGGAGTACCTCGGGTATATTTCTCTGTCAAAGAAAGTATACTCTTGATATTTTGTCTGAAACAGGTTTATTAGGCTCTAAACCTGTCGGATCTCCAATTGAACAAAACCATAAACTTGGTTTAGCCACAGGTGCTCTATTGTCTGATCCTGAATCTTATCGCAGACTTGTTGGCAGATTGATTTATTTGGCAGTTACTCGGCCCGACCTTGCTTATTCAGTACATATTTTATCACAATTCATGCATCAACCCAGGACTGAACATTGGGAGGCGGCCTTGCGGGTTGCACGATATTTGAAAGGTACTCCCGGACAGGGTATTTTATTACGATCCGATAGTGATCTTACTTTGCAGGGATGGTGTGACTCTGATTGGGCAGCTTGTCCACTTACTCGACGTTCTTTGACGGGGTGGTTAGTCTTTCTGGGACAATCTCCTATTTCTTGGAAGACTAAAAAGCAAAACACTGTGTCTCGTAGTTCTGCAGAAGCTGAATACCAATCCATGGCTGCGATTACTTGTGAATTGAAATGGCTGAAAGGTTTATTGTTAAGCTTAGGTGTGCAACATCTTAAGGCTATAAAATTGTTTTGCGACAGTCAGTCTGCTTTACATATAGCCAAAAATCCGGTGTTCCATGAGCGGACAAAACATATTGAAGTTGATTGTCACTTTGTTCGTGATGCAGTGTTTACAGGTCTTATTGATCCTTCTTATGTCCCTACTCATACACAACTGGCTGATGTTTTCACAAAGGCACTTGGTAAATCGCAGTTTGATAATTTATTATCCAAGTTGGGTATTTTCTCTACGGAAGCTCCAACTTGAGGGGGGGTGTTAAGGAATATTGAAGCAATAATGGGATATTATTTAGCTTCCTTATCTTTAGGCTTGATTGATAGTATAAAATCTCTGATTGTAATTTCCTTATCTTTAGGCTTGATTGATAGTATAAAATCTCTGATTGTAATCTAGAACATTCCTTTGTAACTTATATATATCAATCAATGAATGAATGGAAGAGCAATTCGATTCTCTCAAAACAATCTCAACAGTTTTGGTCATTATGTTCCATGTTGTCCAACAAAAAATGGATGTGTCAGCACTTTGGCTTCTGTGCGTACAACCGGCAGAAGGAATACACACCATAGGCGCTAGAACGACTCAGACTATGATATTTCTACCTATGACTATGACTATTGTGGTTAATCGCCTAAGACTATTATGGTTAAATTGGGACTCTATAGTTACAAACCATGTTGTACACCGAACTGGCATCTTGTTGGATCTCATACCTAGGGTGTGACTTGCTTAGTTTATTCCTATTCGCTATTATGTACACCAAAACCATTGGATCCATTATCCTTGTATTTGGCTCGCTTCTGCATGCCTATTTTTTATGCTACTTCTCATGTTTATCCTCTATTCCCTTTTTAGTTTTATTTCATGAGTATTTAGAAAACATGTGAAATCATGGTATACGTACGTTATGAATGCGGGATTATTTGGGTATAACATGAAATCTATATTATTTGGCATAATTTAGAGCATGTATTATAACATGACTATTAGATGCAAATTGGGGTAATTTGACGTGAATTATAGAAGATGCAATTTGATATATTGAATCTAGTATTGGCTAGTAACCTAAGCTTTATGCATAAATTGTAAACTAGAGTATTAAATCTAGTTTTGACATGAACTGTAAATGGGAATACTAGATCTAAATTGGCATAGTACTGCAGGTTGGGTTAAACGATAGGTAAATCAAGATTTGGGCCTCGAATATAGGTATGTTAGTGGGCATGACAAATGAATATGATATAGGCTAAATTTGTTTAAAAGAGTTGTTAGCAATTTACATATAGACAAAAAGGAAAAATATGTAAATCTAGGAAAGATGAATGCCTAACCCAAGGTTAGATTGAGTTACGATATAAGATTGCCCGGAACCGCCCGGCAAATCCAGCAACTGTAACAATACCTATCTAATGTGCGTGGTTAGAGCATTGAGCCCAAAAGGACCCGAGGTTAGACTGAGTTGCGGTGTAAATCTGCCCGGAACCGACCGACACATCCAGTGACCACAACAATATCTGTCTAATGTGAGTGGTTGGTGCTTTAAATGAACAATTTAAAGCTAAGAAACAGTTAAGCTAGAATGGGAGGGTTAAGTCCATAAGAACACTTAACCAACTTAACATGTTAACAAGACAAGACTTGTAGGGGTTAAATAACCGTTATAACATGTTAACTAGACTAGAAGGTGGGTTTAAGTAAAATACACTTAGCCAATTTAACATGTTAACTAGACTAGAAGGTGGAGTTAAGTAAACTTAGAACACTTAGCCATCGTAGTGTGACAAATGAACAAGGTTAAGTTAAAACATGAAGGAACAATACTTAACCATTAGAACATGAGAATTAAACAGATGTTAGGGTTAAGTTAACTAAGGGAACACTTAACCAATACAAGATGAAGGGGTGGGGTTAAGTAATAAGAAATACTTAACCAATATAACTTGATTTGTGGTAGGGTTAAGTCAACATGAACTACTGATAACACTTAACCAATTTAACATGACAAATGAATGGGTTAAGTTAACTTGAATTGACTAATGACACTTAACCAATCCAACTTGACGAGAAATAGAACTAAGTAGTAAACCTTAGTTAAGAGGACTAAGTTGTAAACCTTAGTTAAGAAAACGACAATTCAGGAACTAAGTAGTAAACCTTAGTTAAGGAAACTAAGTAGTAAACCGTAGTAAAACACGAGAAGGAGCGAACATCCATCTGATCTTAAAGAAGGATCCAACAAATTGGGTTACGAAGCACGCGACTTCGAGGGGACGTGAGGGTACTCTTGGTATCCCTCTGTGAGGCTGCAGATGATCCGCCTGGGCTCACAGAGGTTAAGGCCTACGTTAGAAGAACCAAGGGTATGCCTTGGTTGTAATATAAGGCAACCTAAAGACTAGGATGGACCAGCGTGATTCGGCGAGACCAGTAGCCCTATGATAGCAACTCATCGTCTACCTACCATCTTGAGTCAGTCGAGATACGTACAGCGGAAAGGCGGAGAACTCCAAAAGACCATATACTTGCTATCTAGTTATGGGTGCGGATGGCTATAGTTTAGTGGGGGCATAAAGGGCTTACGTATAGTTCTCATTTTTCAAGGTGTGCCTTTCATTAGTTGAGGGAGGGGTCAGGTGGGACCATAGCCACTGGAAAAACAGACCTTAGCATCTGCATCGGTAGATATCTGAAAGCTCCCGACCGAGTTCCGTGTTTCTTGATTTGCCCTGCCATGAGACTCGGGTCGCACATATAGAGGACATGTGCATCTAGACAGCGATAACGGTCCACAACACATATATGGGGAAAGTCTAGGAACATATACCACTCTGGGTAGTGTGTCCTAGATTAGGGGCGTCGTTCGATAGGTAGCATAATCCCTAGTTGGATCTAGGTCGCGTAAACCCTAAAATCCGAGAAACGCTCAATAGGTAGCATAAACCCCAGTAGCCCTGGGTAGCGAAAACCCTGGTTGGATCTAGAATGCGCTCGATAGAAAACCCTAGGTTAGACCTAGGTAATAAATAATAGATGTACACCTGAAACAACCCTAATTGCGGGGATTGGTATCACGTATCTGTTCTTATCAGTTTATATAGATTTCTAGTTAGGTGGTGCAGGGATATAGAAATTAGAATAATAAGGTAGTGGCGAAGTAGAGAAAGTATAGAAGTGCATCTAGTTTATCTTGCCTTATCATATCTTGTGCTAACCTTTTGATTCCCGTCATCAAGGTGTTGTCTCGTATTCAGTTAAATTCATGTCATGTTGCTTTTACCTATTCACATGCTGAAAGTTACTGAACTTACCAGACTTTATGTCTGACTCTGTTTTCTTTTCGCTTTCTTGTCTTCCGTTCCCCCCTCCCCTCAGGTTCGCAGGGAGGGAATATTACTACTTAGTCCAGTTCTCTTTCCAAGCTAAAGATTAGTCGAAGTTTTGCTAGGATTCTCTTTTCCATTGCTATGGCTGGCTCACGCTACATTGGGGAATATAAATGTTATTTTATGCTTCTTTATTTTGCAAGACAGATATTCTGGTATTGGAAAACAATTGTTGTACAAATTATTTTATCAATAAAGTAAAGTCCTATTTTCCGCTGTTTTAATTTTGTTTGTCTTGTAATTTATCTGTATCTTTTACCAATAACTCTCCACCGAAGTTAAGGCATTCCCTTTGTGAGTGACCTTAACGGATGTGGGGTGTTACATCAGCAGATGGTCGAAACATGTTCAGAGTGGTGAGACAAATAGATTAGCATGGAAACTTAAGTGCAAACAAATGAGTAAGCATGCACAACAGTTTTGAAGCAAAAAGGGGAAAGTATAATTTCATTGAATGGCAGATCTGGATACATGGATACGTGGTCGAGCAGAAATGCAAAATCAAAATAGCTCAGTGACTCAGCATGGTTCAAGTCTGTAATTCTAAAAGCAGCAGTTTTTTTTAAGGCCTAAAATATTTAATCAATCATGTAAGGCAATGTGAAAAGAATTTTTGGCAAGTAATAGAGTGCAGGTTTCAAAAAGTCATGGCCTGGTCAAGGCTGTTACAAGTATAGGACAGGATACAAACAGGGACGATTATTTTCAGAATGGAATAGACAATAGTTTATTCGACATGAGCATGTATGGGAAGTATATAATTCATTTCTGAAAATCTATCTATAAATCATGCAAAACAATTAATGAAAACATTTTAAAGCAATTCAGGAAATTCCAAATTTTAGGCAAGTGTTTATTATTTCATTTTGAGTAATCAGTGAAGCATCAATTTGGCATATAAGTTATTTCCAGCTTTACATATATAGCGTATGTTCAGCAAATCAATACAAGGAATAAACATGGCAAGATTTTGGACAACATATTCACGCCAGGGCAAATTCAAGGGCACAAAATCGAATCATTAATTTCCAAAGATCACGCAAAGTCATGAAAGCATTTTTTTTTACAAGAAAACAAATCGGCAAAAATGTGTTTTAGCAAGTTTTTTTTTGTTTCCAGAAGTTCATTTATAGGGCAATAATTTATTCCAGGAAATCACGCAACCATTCAATCTCACATTCACGGATAGTTCAAGAATCACACAACAGTCTTGGCATGAAATCAAATTGGTTTGCTTATCACCCAAATTATCAAAAGAGGAAATCAATACAAAATCAGACAAAGCCATTAGTTGAAATCAGAGCAATTTAAGGATTTGGAATCCTATTTCTAGCACCATTCATTACTGGCAAGCAACCCATCGAAGATTCGAAAACCAAACCCACAACATTCAAGAACAAAACCGAATACATAATTCAGAAAAACTCACTTTTTTTTCGATCAAGAGCCAGAGAGAAAAATCCCAAATTGAAGTACAAAATCCATTCATAGTTTCGAAGCATCAGAGATTTGATTCCAGAAGCATACGATCGAGATACGGAGTGTAGAAGAACCTAACTCCCAAATCAGAGAAAGCCAAATTGAAGAATCACATACCCACAAAGACTCGAGCCTCAGTTTCATCAATTCCAGAAGCCATCGAATCGATTTGGAGGAGTTTTCAGAAACCATAGTTTTCTCTAAGCCATCGCCATTTATGTTGTAACAAAGGACATCGGGCTTACAAATTAAATGATGGGCCCGCCAAGTGACAAAGGCTTTGGACTCGGTTATTAAAAAGGGGAGATTTAATTTTTAGTTTAAGTCATAGCGTTTAGCTTCTTTCTTGTTTTATTTTTGTTGTATTTTTCAATTTCTTTTATAACGGTCTTAACAGTTGCTAGAGTCTGTAAAACTCTAGGGGAATCCAGTTAGGGTTTAGCTGGTAGTTCACTAGAGTCTGTAAAATCTAGGGTTACGGATTACGGGTTTGTAATTCGGGAAAATCTGGTCGAGGGGATATCGGTCAGTCTAGGGTTTTGAGCGTAGGGTTAGTACAGGAGCAGGGAGTGCTAGTTTACATGGTCTTGTAAGCGGGATCTGTTCTATCACCTAGTAGAAACCTTAGGAATGCAGCAGTAGGCAAGGTTTTGCCGAAGCTGGGTATCTCTGTGTGTTATTTCCTTTCTGCCTTGTTATTTTTGCTGCATTCTGTGACCTGTTTATTTTTTAATATCCCGTCAAATTTATAACTAAGTGAAAAACTGTGATAAACCCTATTCGCCCCCCTCTAGGGTTCATCTAGATCCAACACAATCCTCCCTATTTTATTTTCTATCTTTTCTATTTTTCTTTCTTACTTTACTTTTGTTTTCAAACTCAAGTTTTATATATTTATACTTTATATTTATATAGTTTTAAACTTTATAATTTCGTAAATTTGTTTATATAGTTTATATTTATGTTTTCATATGATTTCCTACTTTATAATATTAATTTATAACACTATATTTTAATTTAAGAATTTCCAGAATTATATTTACATCAAAGCACTTGAAAAATGCTCAAAAAGTAATTTTGTACTAAGTATATGTCGACATATAGAAAACACTATGTCGATGTCATTTTTTCAAATTTGAGTGGCTTTTCACCATTTGTGATAGTTCTGGAGCGTTGCAACCTTTCACACACTATAAAAAGGGCTTGATTTCGAATTTTTAATCACTCCTTCTTTTCCACTTTCACTCTCTTTCATTACACCATTATTTCTTATCATTTTTATGATTCCTATACCTATACTCTGCCGAATTCAATTCTGCTTTCACTAATCTTCTTCTCTCTACACTCTTTACTCACTACTCTCTGAATCAAGTGCTATTGAAGAGTTATAGGGCTATTGTAATTGTTTGGGAATTATTTGGGAATCGATGTTTTCCTTGTAGCCGTGAAATCAAGGAACGGAATCGGTGTTTTCCTTGTTGCCGTGAAATCAAGGAACGGGAGCGGTGTTAACCTTGTAGCCGTGAAATCAAAGGGTGTAATTGGATATTGATATAGTAATAAAACTCTGCGCAATCCAGCATTATGCAGGACTGGACGTAGGAGCAATCCAAACTAGTATAAAATCCAGTGTGTTCTTTCCTTTTCTAGCATTTTTATTTTTGTTTATTTTGCCTCTGCGTTTGATTCTGTGTCTTTGATTGTTTCTGTGGTGTTTGATTCATAAGTTTATCACATAAGTTTTAGATTTTGTTTAAATTCTCAAAAACACTATTCACCCCTCTTTAGTGTTTGTTTTGCCTTAACGATCCTTTCTGCAATCCCTAACGAAGTTTTCATTCAATTGCAACCAAATTTCAATTGATTTCAAACAAATTTAATTTCCATAAGGTCATTATATTCCTATTCTACACGCATACATCCATACACATCCAAATTGATTTTAAAACAATTTATTCACTTTCAATAAACTAATCAATTTAATTACCAATCCAGTACAGTTTTATATAACTTACTTTAAATTAAATTTCAATTCATTTGATTCACATTAACTTTTACAAGTTAAATTTTAAATTTAGAATTCGAATTTCCGGCTTTTATTTCAAACAACCTTAAAATAATAAAATATATATACGTATATTTATAACTATTTGCAAATTTCAAACATTTGAATAACTTCAAACAAAATTTGCATAAATGAATTATTATGGTACCAATCCGTCACTCAGAAACTTGAAAATGAAAACTGAAAATGTCGCGATCCATTATCGGAATTATTTTCTCGCCACTGAAGTAACTTCAGTGCTTAATCACTTTCAAAATCCATTTAAAATCATTCATATTCAAAAATCCTTTAAACAATGTTATATTACTTTTAAAATACTTCATAAAATATCTACTTAACATCTGGGATCTAAATTCCAAATTTTGGTCTGAATCCAATTCTAATTTAGCTTATTTGTATATCCCATTCATATACAAATTCAATTTGGTTTTATATAACCATTTTAATATTATAATATCATTTGATTACAATAACAATCAATACATCCATATACAAAAATATTTCGGAAATTATTACTTTTATATCAAAATAATTTTGGGTAAAATTATTTCATTTACCCATTTTAAAACAATACCATATCGAATTGCTTTGTTCGAGAGTTTAGAAACACCTATCGATACAGTTGTACATTCTGCATCAACCAGAATTCAAAAACCACTTAACAAACCAACCAACACTATATAAAACAATTTTATATAAACTTTATAGATACACTGTAACGACCCGCATTCTACGCATCATAGGATCGTAGGATATTTATTTCTCTCACGTACGAAGTCGTATGGTCGTGTAACTTTGGGAGACGACTATTGGGGTCATTTTCCATGTTCATGATTTTTCCCGATTTTTAAATGACCATTTTACCCCTAGTTGGCACTGTTTTGGCCATAACTTTTGACTGGATAGGAGTTTTGACCTGAAACCACTTCCATTGGCTCCGGATGATGGTTTCTCTTTCCGTAGAGTGGTCACATTAGCCAAACGGACTCACCGTTTGGGAGATATGGCTGAAACAAGTTTCAGATGGTGAAAAACAGCTTAATTGGGCTTAAGCGGGTGATTAGCAGCTAGGCCCAAGGGGAATTTCGGGTTTAGAGGTATAGGAGGTCTGATTAGGGTTAAGTTATCACTTTCATTTCAGTTTTGAGCCGCCACAAACCTCCTTGAGACCTTAGTAATGGCTTTCTACATCTAAAACACCCCAAATCACTCTCTAATTGAAGATTAGGCTTAGCAAAACAAAATTAAGGAGAAAAAGCACCAAAGCAAGGTTAAAGCCGCTGTTAGACATCAGTATTCGCCCCAAATCAGAGGAGTTTCAGTTCTGAGAATTTCATTTGTGGCCAAGGTGAGTGATTTGCATAGTTTTTGCACTAATTACGGTGATTAAGGGTAATTAGTGAAGATTAGCGAATTTATACGTAAATAAATTCTGGAAAAATTCTTAAAATTCTAAAATAATGTTTTAAGGCTCTGTTAGAAATTTGGGTTAATTTCGATGTGTTTTGCTAATCGTATGCTTAAACATGATTAAGAGGGATTATAGGCAAATGTGAGGTTTTAGCCACTTTTGATTCATTTTGATTCATTTAAATTGTTGTTTGCTGTTTGTGGTTGCTATTACATGTTGCTATGACTCTATGGTATGATTCATGATTGATTAGAATAGTTAAATTGCTCGAAAACGTCGTCGAATGGCGTAGAAAGCTCGCTGGAAAGTTGCAGAAGTGTGCGGGTTCCGAACCGGTTCGGATCGGAGAAAAGGGGTCGGATCGGACTAGGGAACTGACCAAGGGAATCCGAACTGGATGGGGACTCGCCACTGGAAGAAGTTTGGCAGGAAGGAAGGCCATTGCTTAGAGTTGGAGTTGGACAGAAGATCGGATCGGAGTGATGGAGCAGATCGGATCGGAACTATGGAGCGGATCGGATCGGAAGCATAATAGAGGCCAGATCGGATCGACTCACGAATGGGAGGCTACGACTGGAGCAAGACGAAGGGATCGGATCGGATCGGATCAGAGTAGATGGGAAACGAGGAAGCTGGTCGAAGGAGGAGCATGAACTCGAAGGGAAGCAGCAACCTGACCCGACCCGGAGAAGGACACCGACCCGACCCGGAGTGAAGAAACCCGAACCGAACAGACGAGGGCAATGATCACCGAACCGAACCGAATTCTAGGACTGTTACTGCGTGACAACTCTTCTGAAGACCCACTCCAATTCGACCAAAACCCGAGATGCAAAGGAAGTCCAGATGAGAAGTTAGAGCTCAAGATTTAGATGGGAATCAATGAGTTCGCTTCATGGTTGGGCTTTGCTGCGGGACGCGTGCCAAGGAGTTATCGACGTCTATAGCTTTGGACCACTATGGTAGGAGGTACGAAGGCGGATTCAGGGCCATTATGGCATTGGTAGAACCAAGGGCTACGACCAATGAAGTGGGTCATTGAAATGTTTGGTCATGACTCCAAATGTTTGGCTTGGTCATAGCAGGGTTTCTACAAGTCGGGATTCGTCGTTGCCTCAGTTTGTCTAGTGTTTCAAAGTGGTAGATGCCGTACGCTTTACGCACTGAGTGAGAGATGCGAGAATGGTTGCCATGGATGATTTGTTTGCTATCATTGTGACATGCACACCCCACCCCCGTATTCTTACACTATTTATTATGGCACCTTGGAGTATTGTACGGTATGTGGTACTAACTCTTTGGTTGCAGGTCCAGGTTCAGGTATGGTTTAGTATACCTGTTATTTCCCTGTTTAGATGCTTATCGCTCATACCAGGCTTTATGTCTGACCCAGAGTTTTATGTCTCTTCTTATTACTCTGGGTGCTCACACGAGCAGACTAGAGACAGGTTAGCTGGTGATGCACGGGTAGATGATCCGGAGACGAGCAGGAGGCTTCCACGTACTATGCACATAATATTCTCCCTGTGTTGTTGAAGATCACTGCTTGGGCATTGTTGGTGTATCTTCTACTTTAGCTTTCTTTTGCTTAGAGACAGTAAATTTGGAAAATTGTAATAAGCTGTATTTGGATTTCCGCTGCTTTGAGATTGATGTTGTTATCAGCTTATGCACTGTCTCACCTGTTTTATGTCAAGTATGTTATTATTATATTTTATTCCATGCGCTGTGAGACATTCTACAGGTTCTTTGATTAGTTCGTTCCCTTCTTTCCTTTCTTCTGACGACCGTCTTGTGCTAGTCGGGCATGTGTACAACGCACTTTTGAAGGAAATGCAGGCTGGTGCGAGGCGGGCCGTCACACTTGGTATCAGAGCTCTAGGTTGCGTAGTTAACCTAGGGAAGTTATCAGGGAGAGATAAGATACGTATACGAGAGAGCGTATTTGTGATTACTTTGGTTTTTAAAAGCTATATATATATATATATACTATTAGTAGTATAAGGATGAAGTCGTACTGCACTAGCACCACTATGGAGTCGTTAATCATTTCCTTTTTCAGATTGACGATGAGCCGAGATACTAGAGGTGTTGGTAGGGGAGCCAATAATGGGAGTGCTGCTGACATGAGGACAATGTTTACTGACCTCATGAGAGAGATGCTTAGAGATGTACAGAGAGCAGCTCCCAATGGCGGAAATGGTGGTGGTCCAATAGTGCAGGCGCCGAGGGTCGACTTCGCCAGGTTGAATAAGGATTATACTAGCCTTGGTGGGAAACCGTTCCACGGAACGGAGTCGGCCACAGATGTTCAAGATTGGTTGGATAGTTGCGAACGTATCTTCGAGGATTTGGGTATCGAGGATGCGATGAAGAGAAAGCTAGCGTCCCGTCAGCTGCAAGGGCGGGCAATGAATTGGTGGAATGCTATAAAAGCAGCTACTCCCGAAGACCAGATTACTTGGGTTCAGTTCAAGGCTCGCTTTAGTGAGAAGTTCATTCCAGCGGCCCAGAAGTCAGTGTTGTTCAAGAGGTTCTTGGAACTCAAGCAGAATGGAAGGGCAGTTTCTGATTATATTGCGGAATTCGACACTCTGTCAAAGTATGGGTTATCTCTTATTGATACTGCCGAGAAGAAGAATGAGAAATTCATAACTGGGTTAGATCAGTACTTAGGGGAAAGGCTTATTAACCACATCGATGAGACGTTTGAGTCGATTGTGGGGAAAGCATTAAGATCAGAGAGTCTCTACCCTAAGTCGAAGACTGAGGTTACATCCGCAGATGAGCCAAAGCCACAAGCTAGTGGTGGAGGCAAAGGTGGTTCCCAGAATAAGAGAAAGCAGAATCAGGCTAAGGATGGCCAGAAGAAAAAGAATAAGCAGGATGTGGAGTGCTTCAGCTGTGGTAAGAAGGGCCATTATGCTAGTAATTGTCGGGCCAAGCCAGCGGATAGGAAGTGCTTCAACTGTGGCCAAATGGGACATCACAAAGACAAGTGTCCACAGCCCCCTAAAGAAAAGCAAATGGTGAAAGCATATGCCCTTAATGCTATTCCTTCTTCGTCGAATGCCCCAACTGCGGCGGAGAAAGGAAAGAATGTCGTCATTCAAGGTATGATTTCTGTTTATGATGTTCCTGTTAGAGTTTTGTTTGATACCGGAGCTTCCAGTTCTTTCATATCTAGTGACCTGGTAGATAGGTTGGGATTGGAGCCCGAGATTGTCGATAGACCTTTAGTAGTGACGAACCCGATTGGTGGTTCGACTAGCCTTAGCATGATTTGTCGCAATGTGGTCTTATCGAGTCATGGATGCATGTTTGTTTGTGATTGCTTTGTTTTGGGCTTTACTGGGTTTGGCATTATTTTGGGAGTAGATTGGCTCCAAAGATACGGGGTGGTGGTAGACTGTGAGGGCTTGTTGGTGACAGCTAGAACGGATGATGGGCGGAGGATAGTGTTTGGTGGTCTACCCAGTAAGGGGGTATTGGCTAGTTTTCTAAACTCCCTCGACATTCCGCATAGTGAGTTGTCAGGTTTGCCCGTGGTTGGCCAGTATCCGGATGTTTTCGAAGAAGTGACCGGACTTCCACCACACCGAGAGATTGAGTTTCGTATTGATTTGGTAAAGGATGCCAGGCCTATAGTGATGCCACTTCGTCGTATGGCACCAAGGGAGCAGCGAGAGCTCGAGGTGCAAGTCAGCGATCTTTTGAAGAAGGGATTTATCAGAAGGAGTGTTTCTGAATGGGGAGCACCAGTTGTGTTTGCTACCAAGGCGGATGGTTCCCTTCGTTTGTGTGTAGACTACCGCGAGTTGAATAAAGTGACGAGGAAGAACAAGTATCCTCTACCGCGGATAGATGATTTATTCGATCAGTTGAGTGGCGCGAGAGTATTTTCTCAGTTGGATCTCGCGACAGGTTTTCATCAGCTTAGAGTGGAAGCTGAGAGTATAGCTAAAACGGCATTTCGGACGCCGTGTGGATTTTATGAGTGGTTGGTCATGCCATTCGGGCTGACCAATGCCCCAGCATATTTTGTGGATCTTATGAATAGGGTATTCAGAGATCAGTTGAATAAGTTTGTCCTTGTGTTCGTTGATGATATTTTGGTCTATTCGAGGACAGAGGAAGAACACAAGGAACATTTAAGAGTAGCGATGGAGGTGTTGAGAAAACACCAATTGAAAGCCAAGTTTTCTAAGTGTCACTTCTGGAAGAGGGAAGTGAGGTTCTTGGGCCATGTTGTATCAGAAAATGGGATTGCCGTGGACCCGGCGAAGGTGGCTACGGTACAGGATTGGCCTACGCCCAAGAATGCAACAGATGTAAGAAGTTTCTTGGGGTTAGCGGGGTATTATCGTAAGTTTATCCAAAGTTTCTCCAAGATAGCAGCACCATTGACCCAGTTGACCAAGAAGAATCAAGCTTTTGTCTGGGATGAAAGGTGCAGGAATGCATTCAAAAGTTTAAAGGACAAGTTGACAAGCGCACCGGTGTTAGTCATTCCTAAGGGGGATGAAGAGATGACGGTATACACGGATGCCTGTGGTACCGGACTGGGTGCTGTATTAATGCAAGGCGGTAGGGTTGTAGCTTATGCAAGTCGGCAATTGAAACCGCACGAGAGAAGATACCCTACCCATGATTTAGAATTGGCAGCGATCGTGTTCGCGTTAAAGATGTGGAGACACTATCTCTTGGGAGAAAGGTTTGAGCTATTTACGGATCATAAGTCGTTAAAGTATCTATTCTCCCAGAAGGATTTAAATCTCCGTCAGCAGAGATGGTTAGAGTTCTTAGCTTCCTATGATTTTGACATCGCATACACACCGGGAAAGGGCAATGCGGTGGCCGATGCATTGAGTAGAAGACATGCCAGCTTAGGGGCCATGTTCCTTGAATGGAAGCAACTGGAGTTTATCGCGGGGTTTGATTTCAGACCAAAGTGCGGATTGGATCCAGAAGTGTTAGCAAGTTTGACGATCAGACCCACTTTGATTGAGCGGATCGGCTCTAGTCAGAGGGACGATCCTAACCTATTGGAAATCATCTCCAAGTTAGAGATGGGTATCGATGAGGAGGTGAACAAGTATGGGCTTGATCGAGATAGATGGCTTAGAAAGAATGGAAAGCTTGTTGTACCCAATGTCAATGGATTGAGAGATGAAGTGCTTAGAGAATGTCATCACTCAAAGCTGACTATACACCCCGGTGGTAATAAGATGTATCGAGATATGAAGCAGACCTACTACTGGGAAGGAATGAAAAGAGACGTTGGGAAGTTTATATCCAAGTGCATGAATTGCCAGCTAGTTAAAGCCGAGCAAAAGAAGCCTAGTGGGTTGTTGCAACCATTAGAAATTCCCGAATGGAAATGGGAGCAAGTCTCGATGGATTTCATCGATGGTTTACCAAGAACTAGATCGGGATATGACAGCATTTGGGTAATTGTAGATCGACTGACTAAAAGTGCAAGGTTTATACCAGTCAAATCGACAAGAACGACAGCTAAGTTAGCAGAATTGTATATGAAGTGGGTAGTGAGATTTCATGGAGTACCTAAAAGCATTGTGAGCGACCGAGACCCGTTGTTCACTAGTGGGTTTTGGAAGAGCTTGCAAGAGGCGCTAGGGTCAGAGTTACATCTCAGTACCGCATATCATCCTCAGACCGACGGTCAGACGGAAAGGGTGAATCGTATTTTGGAAGATCTCTTGAGAGCATGTATGTTGGACTTTGGTGGATCATGGGATGACCATTTGCATCTAGTAGAGTTTGCATATAATAATAGTTACCAATCCAGTATCGGTATGGCTCCGTTTGAAGCTTTGTATGGAAGGCCATGCAACTCACCATCATGTTGGATAGAGACTGGCGAGAAGTTTGTGCTTGGACCAGAGGTGGTGAGAGAAACGTCGGATAAGATCAAGGTCATTCAACAACGAATGAAGGCTGCCCAGGATAGGCAGAAGAGTTATGCTGATAAGAGGAGAAGAGACTTAAAATTCTCCGTTGGCGACTTGGTGTTTGTCAAGATTTCTCCGTTGAAGAGCGTAATACGATTTGGCAGGAGAGGCAAGTTGGCACCAAGGTTTGTTGGCCCATTCCATGTTCTTGAATTAGTCGGGAATTTGGCATATAGAATTGACTTACCGAAGAAGATGGCGGGAGTTCATAACGTATTTCATGTTTCCCAACTAAGGAAGTTCGTTCACGACTCAGATATGACTATTTCACCTGATCAGTTGGAGGACTTCGAAGTAGAACCCGAGGCGGTTGGGAACCGCAAGCCGGCCCGTATTGTCGAGCACGACATGAAGCAACTTCGAAGGAAGGCGGTGAAACTAGTCAAGGTTCAGTGGAGCGAGGACGAGAATGATTGTACTTGGGAGACAGAGGAGAACATTAGGAAGACTTATCCGGAAGTCTTTGCCTGGTAAGATTTTGACTTCGATTTAGTTTTTCCGCATGCTAGGATAGGCTTGTTTGCTTGTTTTGCATGTTTGATTGTTGTTATATATGGTTGTTAGGCATGCGGGATCCTTTTTATGTTTTGGGTTAAGGAATTTCGGGGACGAAATTTCTTAAGGGGGGGAGAGTGTAACGACCCGCATTCTACGCATCATAGGATCGTAGGATATTTATTTCTCTCACGTACGAAGTCGTATGGTCGTGTAACTTTGGGAGACGACTATTGGGGTCATTTTCCATGTTCATGATTTTTCCCGATTTTTAAATGACCATTTTACCCCTAGTTGGCACTGTTTTGGCCATAACTTTTGACTGGATAGGAGTTTTGACCTGAAACCACTTCCATTGGCTCCGGATGATGGTTTCTCTTTCCGTAGAGTGGTCACATTAGCCAAACGGACTCACCGTTTGGGAGATATGGCTGAAACAAGTTTCAGATGGTGAAAAACAGCTTAATTGGGCTTAAGCGGGTGATTAGCAGCTAGGCCCAAGGGGAATTTCGGGTTTAGAGGTATAGGAGGTCTGATTAGGGTTAAGTTATCACTTTCATTTCAGTTTTGAGCCGCCACAAACCTCCTTGAGACCTTAGTAATGGCTTTCTACATCTAAAACACCCCAAATCACTCTCTAATTGAAGATTAGGCTTAGCAAAACAAAATTAAGGAGAAAAAGCACCAAAGCAAGGTTAAAGCCGCTGTTAGACATCAGTATTCGCCCCAAATCAGAGGAGTTTCAGTTCTGAGAATTTCATTTGTGGCCAAGGTGAGTGATTTGCATAGTTTTTGCACTAATTACGGTGATTAAGGGTAATTAGTGAAGATTAGCGAATTTATACGTAAATAAATTCTGGAAAAATTCTTAAAATTCTAAAATAATGTTTTAAGGCTCTGTTAGAAATTTGGGTTAATTTCGATGTGTTTTGCTAATCGTATGCTTAAACATGATTAAGAGGGATTATAGGCAAATGTGAGGTTTTAGCCACTTTTGATTCATTTTGATTCATTTAAATTGTTGTTTGATGTTTGTGGTTGCTATTACATGTTGCTATGACTCTATGGTATGATTCATGATTGATTAGAATAGTTAAATTGCTCGAAAACGTCGTCGAATGGCGTAGAAAGCTCGCTGGAAAGTTGCAGAAGTGTGCGGGTTCCGAACCGGTTCGGATCGGAGAAAAGGGGTCGGATCGGACTAGGGAACTGACCAAGGGAATCCGAACTGGATGGGGACTCGCCACTGGAAGAAGTTTGGCAGGAAGGAAGGCCATTGCTTAGAGTTGGAGTTGGACAGAAGATCGGATCGGAGTGATGGAGCAGATCGGATCGGAACTATGGAGCGGATCGGATCGGAAGCATAATAGAGGCCAGATCGGATCGACTCACGAATGGGAGGCTACGACTGGAGCAAGACGAAGGGATCGGATCGGATCGGATCAGAGTAGATGGGAAACGAGGAAGCTGGTCGAAGGAGGAGCATGAACTCGAAGGGAAGCAGCAACCTGACCCGACCCGGAGAAGGACACCGACCCGACCCGGAGTGAAGAAACCCGAACCGAACAGACGAGGGCAATGATCACCGAACCGAACCGAATTCTAGGACTGTTACTGCGTGACAACTCTTCTGAAGACCCACTCCAATTCGACCAAAACCCGAGATGCAAAGGAAGTCCAGATGAGAAGTTAGAGCTCAAGATTTAGATGGGAATCAATGAGTTCGCTTCATGGTTGGGCTTTGCTGCGGGACGCGTGCCAAGGAGTTATCGACGTCTATAGCTTTGGACCACTATGGTAGGAGGTACGAAGGCGGATTCAGGGCCATTATGGCATTGGTAGAACCAAGGGCTACGACCAATGAAGTGGGTCATTGAAATGTTTGGTCATGACTCCAAATGTTTGGCTTGGTCATAGCAGGGTTTCTACAAGTCGGGATTCGTCGTTGCCTCAGTTTGTCTAGTGTTTCAAAGTGGTAGATGCCGTACGCTTTACGCACTGAGTGAGAGATGCGAGAATGGTTGCCATGGATGATTTGTTTGCTATCATTGTGACATGCACACCCCACCCCCGTATTCTTACACTATTTATTATGGCACCTTGGAGTATTGTACGGTATGTGGTACTAACTCTTTGGTTGCAGGTCCAGGTTCAGGTATGGTTTAGTATACCTGTTATTTCCCTGTTTAGATGCTTATCGCTCATACCAGGCTTTATGTCTGACCCAGAGTTTTATGTCTCTTCTTATTACTCTGGGTGCTCACACGAGCAGACTAGAGACAGGTTAGCTGGTGATGCACGGGTAGATGATCCGGAGACGAGCAGGAGGCTTCCACGTACTATGCACATAATATTCTCCCTGTGTTGTTGAAGATCACTGCTTGGGCATTGTTGGTGTATCTTCTACTTTAGCTTTCTTTTGCTTAGAGACAGTAAATTTGGAAAATTGTAATAAGCTGTATTTGGATTTCCGCTGCTTTGAGATTGATGTTGTTATCAGCTTATGCACTGTCTCACCTGTTTTATGTCAAGTATGTTATTATTATATTTTATTCCATGCGCTGTGAGACATTCTACAGGTTCTTTGATTAGTTCGTTCCCTTCTTTCCTTTCTTCTGACGACCGTCTTGTGCTAGTCGGGCATGTGTACAACGCACTTTTGAAGGAAATGCAGGCTGGTGCGAGGCGGGCCGTCACACTCTCTCGTGTACATAATCAAACTCAATCTAGAGTATCACTAATCTCATCTCTATTGAGTAACGCCAAAGAGCCAAGGTTATTACTCAACCTTCAGCTCTGGTACCAAATGTAATTTTCCGAATTTCCGTACACTACATCAAAACAACAAATTTGGCACATCAAGATGTAGAGATTTGGTACGGCTTTAAGTCGTATCAAATTTGCTACAGTTCGTAGCCGTATCAAATTTCTTTGCCGCCGTATCATTTTTTTTTTGTGATCCGCACCACCCACAACGCATTAAATCTTACCCTTCATCTTGAAGAAATCGGATCTGTTCATTTGATATGGTTTAGAACCCCATCATATTTTCGCTCCCGCACTTCCCTGCTATTTTTCATTTCTCACTGTTCCTATTATATTACAATCCCTAAATTCAAGAAAACCTATCCCCTTCGTCTCCATTTTCCTTTACCACTTCTCTACTAATAGCTAACAGCGCCCAAAAATATTTCTTCCCAATTCAGTCGACATGTTCCCTACGCACTAATCAGGATTTACTTGGTGAGTTCTAGGGGAGTCGAGTCTAATTGGAGAAGCAGATTTAAGTAAAATTAGATAAATTGAATTTCTTTTCATCATCCAATTTTTTTATTCGGAATCCTTCCGTAGTCATTTTTTCAAATGATGATTGTATAAGCTCTTTGATGTATGTTTTTACTCGTGATGGTGAATTTACTATGCAGGCCCAAATATTGGGGAGAACTCCTTCTATGAGTATACTAGTAGAATAGGTTTTCATGTTAATTTATGGAATGTTTGATTGATTGGAAATAAATTATGTAGTCAAGGAAGAAAGTTCGGGAATCCAAAGAGGAAAATGTCACTTTTGGGCCTATGGTCCGTAATGGAGAGCATGTATTTGACATTGCTCACATTATTGCATCGTTCAGTGGTACTTTCATTGTGAGCATTTGCATTACTGTATATATATATATATGTCTTAATGAAGAGAGAAAAATATTAGAAAATCGAATGGAACTAATTCTCTCCCAAACCAATATAACAATGTAATGGTCCGAATTTCCGTACCCTTGAGTCAACTAATAACACCACACGTCCAACCCAAATTGCACAGAAATACGAATCATTAGTAGAAAGAAGTTAGAGGGTGAGAAATAGAAAGAAAGTAAAATTAGAATAGAAGAAAACGAAGAACACAAAGCTTACAGCAGAAGGAATAAAATATATTATATAACATAACTTTTGAAATACAAATTTGGAAAATGTATATACATACCATCAGCAGAGCACAACAGCTATTTCTGGAACAGTTATAAACACCTGTTTCTAGATACAAACATAGTACACAGCGGAAAATATGATAGTCTATAGCTAACTAGGGAAGCCTCCTGCTTCAAGCTCCTCCAAGTGAATCTGTAAAAACCTGACTACTTGACTGCCCGTACAAATTTGGGCACCCAAGAGTTTAGGGTAAAACAAAACAAAATAAACTTTGGGTCAGCCATGGGACCGATGTGAGTAAACTCCAACCATTTGATTTAACTTTCAAAATTCTTTCGAAAGAAATGATAATTGTAGGATTGATCCACACATAAACACGAATGGTTTTTACCTTACGATAACCAAAAATATTTTGATATTAAAATCTAGTGATATATTAATAATGTTTAAATTAAATAAATAGCAATCTAGCGGAACACTTGCATCTCACGCTCCATATATATAATATAAAATGAAAAACCGCAAGCCGCTTATTGGAGATTGGATTTCCAATTATGACAAGGTATAGGACCACGTTTCGATAGTGTATCTCTAGAGAGGAATACACTGGGTTCAACAAGAACATCTTGCAACCCGACCACACATGACATGCCAATCATTTAACTTGAGTGTATCGAGCATATTATCACCAACGGTTGTGATCAACAACCGTTACCGAAAGCATACAACAACGAATAGAATAAGAAACAAATGGAATTTCTCTAGATCATGTGATAATACCCCTAATGGGAATGACCCACTTGACCATGCTGCCTGCCTAATTTCTGTCATTTCCCGGATGATGAGACTTGAGGTCACGATTGTCTTTTTCAAACATCTTGCCATCATTTACTTTGAATGTCACATTGTCAGATTCGTCAAATCACTAGTTGACGTCCACAAATACACCCTGGATGTTAAGCTAAGAGAATATATCTCCCGCCACCATACTTGGTATATTTGAAGAAATCAGTGTATGTGACCATCTAGAAATACTCTGTCAGGCATTCGTCCATATACGTTGTCCTGGGACTGGACAAACCGAAGGCACTATTCTACTAATCAATCTTGGGCAATTTCTACTAAGATTAACAGAACAGCCCTTTCACTTTAATCCAACTTCAATCATCATCAGCATAAGTTGATTCGTAATGCTTATGTCTATACGGAGTAGTTTTCAGATAATAAACTTGATCTCGGTCTCTTCGTATTGACATTGAAGGTATACAATAAACCAAAACTTTGATAGCTGGTGATTTAACTATCAAAGGAACATCCATATAACCGACGATCCTATTTCCAGATGGAAATACTACCGATCAACCATCAAGCAACACTAGGCCCCTTAAACTAATCTCTTATTAAATTATTAATTTCCAACTTCCCATATCTTTCCAGATATTTCTCAAAGATCGTTTAGCCTTCCACAATTCTTCAGAAGACATTTCCATCCATTTAAACTCTTTTATTTCCATGTTCCAAGAAATATACATTATTTCGTTGAAAAACATTTTCACTTCTTCACATTACCAAAATTCTATTTCTCAAAATATACGTTATTAACATTGGAAAACATTTCCAATTTCCATTTCTTAACTTTTCATTAACCAAATCATATCATTTTCTGTACTTAGAATATATCTCTAATCTTATTTGGAAACCGTTTCCAAAACCCTTTTTATTTGATTAAACCGATGTCGTTAGTATAACTTATTAATCATTTATTAACTGTATTACTAACCAATTTCGCTACTGAACCTTGACCGTTCCTAAATTAATCATGAAGTCAATCAAGTTGGGGTATAATTACCTCTCAAACTTTGATTGAACATCATTCTCAACTTCGAAACAGTCAAAGCTTACAACTTTAAATACTAACAAAAACATTACTTACGAAATTCTCGTATTCAATTTAAAAATCCACTTCTTTTTACGGAAAACATTGATTATAATAATAGCGTTATAATCCCTGCTTCCGAAATATTCTAAATTAAAATATAACTTTAACTCATTAATTTAAATAATAAAAATAATTAAATAATTAAGTCTTGATTAAAACGGGAAGTAAGAATTACTTTCCTTAGTTCGATATATTTAAATTTCAATACAAAGCTCTCTTTCGTATAATTTATGTTCGATTAATATTCCGAATTTCGGAATAAATCTACCATTTTAGGTTAACTTCAAATTTGCCTTACAACTATACCCATTTGCAAAAATTTTGCTTTCATACCGTTATTTATTTTCAAAATTGAATATTATTCCTTAAATAGGAATCTACATTCGTTTTATCAATCAACTTGATTTTAGTTGCAAATATCATTATAGATTCAAATCTCAGTTATCGGTAGACCCACATCGTATTCTACTTCATTTATAAACTTTGTTTATAAAAACTTTTACCGACACCTTTCTGTTTATATAAAACAATTCGATTTCCCTTTTTAAGCGTATCCACAAGCTATACATTCCAAACTTCTGAAATCAACTTAATTTGGTTTTTACGGTTCCCTACTCGTTTAAAAATTCTAATTTAAAATAATATTAAATTATTGCAAAGCATAAAATCCTGTTTTCATATAACCAATGCAATATTTGCTTCTTAACATATTTTATTTAAATTATATATTCATACTAAATAGAATCCATATCTCCTTTCTGAAATAAATCATTATAATAAAATTCGACATAATCGAATTATAATTATAAATCCCTTGGTTTTATCTCGCTTTATTTTATATTCCAAACTTAGAAATAAAACCCTTCTCTTTTTTCGAAAACAATTTTCTTATTCAAATTTCCATTTGAATTCATATTTCATTTATGACCATTGAGTTCCAAACTCAATTACAAATATTGGTTTCAAAACCCACTTCCACTTTTCCATATAAATTCGGACTTGAATTTATATTTCAACTTGTCCGACGATAATATTGCTTAATTTATAAATATCGTTTATGTAACAACCTGGAATTTCTGAACTAATTAAAAAAATTTAGCTATTTTAATGGGTTTTGAATATTTAAAATGATTTATTTTAAATAATAAAAACTTAAATTTTATTTAAATCGAAGTTAGAATGTATAAATATAAAATTTAATTAAAACGAACTCAAAATGGAGCGGTAGTTTGAAATTTCGATTTTAAATTTCAATTGAATGTACAGAATTCAAAATAAATCGGATTTCAGTAAAACAAGAAATGTTGGAATACTTTGAACTGTAATTTTCTAACGAATGTAAAAACTAAGATTTCACTTTACAAATTATAAGTTATGACCAGATTAAAATTTAGAATAGTCGCTATGGAATTTATATATATTTTAATAATATATAGCCCTTAAAAATAGCCATGGGTGTCTTGACATAAAACTGCATAATATTATGTAGCTCATTGCACTCTTAGAAACCCTTAGACAACTAAATCTTAGGCACATGTATAAAAATATTTGTGTAGTAGATATAAACAAAAATGCCATTTTCAAATTTTGAAAATTTTAAATCCATTAAAATATATAATCAAGTTTTTCATGTGAGTAATACACAATTTAAACACCTATGGTTCTCTGTTAATGTAAATCGATTAACATGTAGAGTAAAAGCATGTGCAGAAATGACTTCGTAGTATAAGGAGTAGTCCTAGTCTTGTGAAAAAAGGTACAAATGAAAGTTCGAGTAACAGGATAAGGATTATAGAAGATATATCACTATACTTGGTAATTATCTAAAACATTAAACAAATTTAATAAGGGTGCTACTATTCATACCTTGATTTACACTTCTGGCCACCAAAACTAAAAGCACCCCAAAATTTCAGCCACATTTTATTCCTACGTACCCTTTACACCCCCAAATTGAGGTACGGAAATCGCACTATCCATGGGAGAGCTCGGGATTAAACAGGAGAGACTCATTGTTGGATTTCGTTTTCTCACATTTCGATGAAAATTTCTTAGGGCCTTTTAGCATTTCTGTTTTATTATATTATATAGATAAAATGGTCACATGTCCTTTCATATTTCTCATATTCTTTCATATTCTTTTTTTCCGTAGTAGCAGTTATTATACAGTGCCTTAGCCTCGTTGTCACATTTGCAGTTTTTCTTCTTCGTCCTCCAAAATCTTCCAGTTAGGGTTTATCATGAAAATTCAAACATCTGCCCATTACTAAGAATGCAGACCGAAGCTTGCCTAGACAGCTTCTGAAGATTGATTCCATATCAGGTAATTATTGTTTATATTTTAATTTCAACTCATAAATTGATTTTATTTTCGAAATTAGGGAATTTCCTTCTTTAATGACGATTTAACTGCATGGTTTTAGTTTGTAAGTTTGCGAAGTATTGAATTGTTTAATTACTCAATTTGGTTGTGGTTGAATTGCTTAATACTCATGGTATGATTATTGGTTGTTTTCTAACCTGGTTTTACTGTGTTCCCGGTCCAGAGATTTAAGAATATACAAAACATTCTTGCATTATCCATGCTGCAAAATTACCCTCATTTTGGTAAATTAAAACACCTCTCCTCCTTTCCCCTTCCCCTCCTACCGCCCTCTAACCTTCCCTATTTTACCCATCAAACCCACGAAGCATAGTTCCAAAAATCCAAATTTTTTTTTTGAAAGTTGATTAATATGCCAACATAGTGGTCAAAGTAGGACTCGAACTCCTTACCTCTTCCAGGCAGAAGCACATCTTTCCACTATGCCACACTGTGTTGATAGTATGCTAATTTTCTCGAAACCGTTTTCATTTCATAGTATGCTAATTTGATAAATAATTGTAATGTAATACTTTACATAAAATTTGAAGTCTTCTCAAACATACCACACGCACACATTGAACCTTTTGTGATGATATTATTATCACATTTTCCGTGATAATTTCGTAAAAATGCTGCAACTATATTTCCGCATGCCGATTAAATTCGAGTAAAATGGTTTTTTTAATTTACTCAATGAATGACGCAAATAGTAAAATCAATTCTATTTATCCTTTGTTGTTAAATTTTCTAATATCGAAACCAAATTTTGATAGATATGTAATTTTGTTAAGGACAATTCTGGAACTATATGAAGTATATGCAAACTATTTCTCTACTACATTTTCCTCACCATTAAAGATATATGCTTGGTCTCATATTAAAAATCTTTAGGTGTGATGGTTGCGGTACCTTCAGAATTTGTGAAATAGTGGTAACTCATCAAAATAAAAAGGCAAACAACAGCTTACCAAATCAAGTTCCATCTGATTCATTATTATTTTTTTGGAATGTAGAATTGATATTTAAAGGCAGTTTCTATTCATATACCAAATATTACTTTAGATACACATAAAATAATAATGCAAAAACTAGGACTGTATGGCACTCTTTTTAAACAAATAATTAAAAGAAGATTAAAGATTGGATGTTGAAACAAGTCCCACATCGGGGAATTTGTAAAATAATTCTTGTATAACTATTAATAGTTCACTCTTCACATTACCAGTTGGTTTTGTGATAACCTGAGACTCTCTAACATGGTATCAGAGCAGGTTTACTTCGTGCGCACATTGTCACACTTATCCATGTTACCCAATAACATCCACGTGTTAGGCTCAGATATGCCACACGTGCGGGGGCGTGTTGAAACAAGTCCCACATCGGGGAATTTGTAAAATAATTCTTGTATAACCATTAAGAGTTCACCCTTCACATTACCAATTGGTTTTGTGATAACTTGGGGCTCTCTAACAGAAAAAAATCATTGTATACTCTTCTTTATTTACATAGTATATAGTCAATTTACTTTATTTAATAGATAATTAAATATTTTATACATCATCATGATTACGTTATGATCCCTTTCCGGTACTAAATTCTATTCATTCAGTTCCAATCTGTATTTGTTCATAATCAATATTAACAGTTTTCACTTTAAATTCAACATAAAAAATAAAAATGAAATTTCTATGTTGAAATAAGTTTGACTGGACGGCTAAACTCTTCTCTATCTTTTACTTGAATTAAATGAAGTCTCTATATCTAAATAATTTAACAAGTTGAATTTTTTTTTGAAGAATTTGGGTTGAATTTGAAATATAAAATTTGCACTTATGGAATTTAGGAATTAGTGTCGCTTAATTTAGTAAATGCATGATATAAGTAAAATTAGGGAGATGTTTTGTTGTACTCCCGATGAGGGTCATTTGTAATGTGTATAGTGTACATTAAGTAAAAAAAATGATGTATATAATTTTGGTAATTTTTTTGATATATCTTTAATAATAGTTGAAATACCTTTAATGTCACACATTTTTAGTGTCAACGTGAGCTACGAAAATTGCCTTTTCAATATTATTTAAAAATATGATTTAACAATTATAATAACCTTACAATAAGATCTAATACATAAACTTCTACTAAAAAATCATTCCTTACTAACAAATAATACAAATAAAAATTTAAAACCTACAACTTAAAAATTAAAATTTAGATTAAGTACATATTATTTCAATGCAAATATTCGTGCTAATCATTTTCTTTTAATATGTCAAACATAGGCAATTTGCATAAATATATTTATTGTGCAAAGCACATGTTTTTGTCACTTTCCTTAAAGCAAGCTAATTGGTTTGCATCTTATGGAGAGAGAACCCTATCATCATCAAGCAAACGATTTATGACATGAAATGTAACTATATCCAAATGTATTCTACTATAAGATTATGTAATTGCAACACAGTAGATGGTATACAAAAATAGTGTTCTCTTTATATGTGCCTTAATTGTCTATAATATTATATGATATGTATATATGTACGTGTACATATATGTATGTATATGTATGCATATTTTAAAGAACAAAAAATAAAATGTGGCTACTGGGATTCGAGCCCAGGTCTCCACGGCCACAACGTGGAATTCTTACCACTAAACTACAGCCACTTTATATACACACATTTATAGACAGTAAACTTATTTTTGAAAATAGTTGTAATACCTTCAGTGTCACTTTTTTTGTCAATGCAAATTACCGAAGTTGCCCTTTAGTATTATTAAAAAAATATGATCTAACAATCAAAACTTATTTACAAATTCAAACCGCATTTCAACAAATATTAAAAGGCCTTAATATCATTTAAAAATAATATATTCTACACAAACTTCTTTTTAAAAACTGTCCTTTATTAACTAATAATACAAATAAAAATTAAAACTTACAAAACAAAAAATAAAAATTCAAATTAACTACACATAATTTCAATGCAAATATTTGTGCAAATCATTTGCTTCACGTCTTTATACAGTTTTTGACCACAAAACTTGATACCTACTTTTGCTCATGTACACTTACTGCCAATTTGCATCAGATAATCTTTCACCGCAATTTTGGTACTAACACCACGTTCTTCAATCAGGGTTGTCAATAATCTGTTTTGTCGAAATACTCTTGTCTAGCTGCTCCACGCCTTTAACACATTAACATCCACGTTCTAACATCAAAAGCAAATTAACAGTTCAGTTACAATAACTGGTTTTAGGTCGCATATCTTGTACACAGTTAGAACCCATAAAACTGCGATGTTCCATTCATGTGCAGTAACTGCGTGATGTATCATCCATTCTAGAAACCCATTCCCTTCAGTTCATCTTTCTTGTAACTGATAACACCACTTGAATTCTTCGATAACAAACATTTTGTTTTTTCGAATAGAAGATTGCTTGATACCCATATAAGGCCCTGTCAACCATCTGTGAACTAATCCTAAATCCTGCTTCTCAAAACCATAATTTGGTACACATGATATTGAAAACCAGTTAGTCGAAAAAGTCGAGACAGTAACGTCGAGCATATAATGTAACTTAGTTTTGTTCATCTTCTATTGGTAGCATTAACAAGGAAACAAATGATGCTACTAGAATAAATATCCCAAGAACTCGATATTTGAGACTTAATAAGTTATCCAACAAACTAAACATCCAAAATCTTTTAATTAACACCAGTAGTAAGATTCTTACCCTATGCAAATCGAACAGAAATCAACGATGTTGACAGATCCGGTCGACAAGAGGATCGATTATGAGAAATGGAAATTCAACATGAGATATTGGAATTTGAAATCTATTAGGCTGAAATACTCGGATTTTTTGATGTTTTGGTAGGTCAAACTACACCATCAATTATTTCAGATCTAGTTTGCTATAAGGCTGACTTAGGGAAAAAGAAACAATAAAAAATTGTGTGATTTGATCGAAGCCTCCATTTCTCAAGTTCTGGCACTACAGTAGAATGAGATTTTGGATATTAACTTGATTGGTAAAGGGAGACAAATGATTTCATTGAATTTTGAAACGCAAATGGCTTGGGAGTTTCTCTCCATGCAATTATTATCATACCAACCGTTAGGGAGGTTTCGGTATTGTAAGAGGGGCTAAATCAATTTGACTGTACCAGTGATTTTTGGCTGAAAAATCTCAATTTCGCGTTCTTTCCTCTTCTCTCTTCTCCGTTTCTTCCTACGCTAACAAATATGTGCTAATTCCTCCCAGTCCAAATTATCGCGCAAATTCCTCCTCTTTTCTTTTTCTTCTCCCTCTATTGTCTCCGCATTTGTTCCCGCAATCTTTAAAATCCAAGTAAAATTCAATATTATTTCCCCCTTCGCATCCGTTGCCTATTATCTCTCCTTCGTCGGTTTGATAATTTCTTCATCTTTACCAGTTCTTCAAACAAACATCAATTCTACATTTATTTTTACCTCCATCGCGAAAACACTAGGGCGCAATGGCCAATGCCTGCAACTGGCGAGCGCAACTGACAACGAATTCATCGCAATTCTCGATAACGGCTAGTGCTACTGAGTTAGGGCACAACTCGAAAAATCAGTTGTTAAAACTTGAAGGTACTGGTGACTTGAGTTTTGAATTCTGAACCTTAATTCTTCTTTCAATTACTGCATTATGCATTGTTTTTTATTCCAATTATCCAATGAAAATTTTAATCCTAATTGTTTTCGTTTAGGTTTTCTAAAACCAGGTTTCAGACTAATGAATAATCTTATGTTGATTTTGCTGTCGTTTAAACTTAGGCACAGAAACATAAGTTCCAGAAGCATCTAGGGAGATTTATTTTCCATTTTATATTGTATATTTCCTCTAATTCTACATTGCAATCGTCTTTTAGCATATTATAGTATTAGATAATAATATGATAGCTTGCATTAGCACATCAGGACTATGAGGTTAAACACGCACAATAAAAGTAGTATCTTTCAAAGGCATAGTCAAAACTTGCTCCACCATTGATAGAGCTAATGAAGACGCTTTTTAACATAAAAACGTATAGGTGTATATCTGGGTTTTTTGTGAATAATTTTATGTCGTGCCTCGTTAATTTGAAATATCAGGGCTGCTATGATGAATAAACATGTCTGAGATGCCACTTGGAAAGCTAAGCAAGATGAATATCCATAAAGGTATATACTTGAAACCAAACATTTTTATTTTTAATCTTTATTTTGTTTTGCTGTCAATGTGAATCTGTGATTGTGGTGCATACTGAAAAGTTTTTATCCATATTCTTATGGCTAAGAGTTATATAACATTGTTCAAGTATTAGGTGAAAATGCTGGAAGCTCTTATATTGAGATTGTATCCAAATTGGTTGGTTTTGATGGTGAAGATGATAAATCGCTTGATGAGAAGTATAAGAAGCTTCAATGTGATATTGCTCCTCTGCCTCATGATAAGATTATAAACTAGTTGAGAAGTATATTCTTATTACTCATGCTCCCACCCATAAGGTTGAGAATTTGCGAACACAATAGTTAATAATCCAGCTGCTTCGTTCCGTGCCAAAGTAAACTATATGTTGCTCATGGCACATGATATTATTCTTGGCATATGATATGACTCTTAGCAAAGATTTTAGGGATATTATTCTTGGCATATGATATGACTCTTAGCAAAGATTTTAGGCTATTTTTTCAGGTCAGCGTTCTTCTAAGTTTCAGGTCATTTTCTTTCAAATTTTATCTGATCAGGGTATTTTATCCATATATATATATATTTATATTTATATATATATATGCGAGCGTTCAATGGCACCCGAAACAGTGCAGCACCCCTAAATGCCCCCTAATTTCCACCACATATCCCGTTTCTCTCTCCCTCCACTCATTCTCTCACCTCCCACTAACTTAAACTACTATAAATACTTGGTTTCTGTTGGGGGGCATTTGGGATGCTCACTATTTGGGGTGCCACCGAACGCTCCTCATATTATATATATATATATATATATATTAATCTGGTGTTTCATTTTGAACAGGTTGCTGTTCTTCTTTGGTTATTCTCTATAATTGGAAGTTTTTTCTCATTTTTTGCTCATGCATATATTGGTATGACCCTTAGTTTCATATATAAAAATTGACAAAAGAACTTGTTTTTATATTTTTCGTAGAACAAGCGATTAACATATTTTATTCTTTCAATGTGATGCATATAAACATTTCTATAATCCAGTTCAGTTAATAATATCTCCCCCTTTTGCATCCCTTATTATGTATTTCTACTTTTCTTTTACATTTATGGTTTATTTAACGCAACACTGATATCAACAAGTGGAGCAAAAAAAAAGTGGAAAACTAAAGCTGAACCTTCTGCGATGTGCAACCGGATATTCGCAAAAATTCTGTCTGCAGTTCAGCTAGTTCAAGATTTTCAGTCAAAGCCTACTATCCTCTTTTTTTTTACTTGTCACTTATGGGTTCACTGGATAAAAGAAAAAAAGAAAATAAATTAAGTTATCAAAATCTGTCAAGATATCCGCACATATTAATATTATCTTTTACTCATCTTGAATTATTACTTGCTCGTCTTTTAGTGTTGACTCCTCAATTGCGGTCAGATATATTTCATTTTCAAAATGCCACCACCGTTTGTTTGTCAGTGCAAATTAAAAATAGAGCTATAAATTCATTTAATTGATGACATCATTTTTTTAATTGTAAATAGTGACTTTTTTTTTGTAAAATATTGATTGGTCCCAACAATCAATGAAATGGTTGCAAGCACAAGCATATACTGCAGATATGCATACACATTCGTTGCCTCAATTACAGTGTACATAGACATACATGCTAAGAATATACATAAATATACATTCATTGTTGTGGGGGTTGGGTGGGTGTTACATGTATAAAAAATTGAGAACATAGTAGCATGCATGCAACTGCTGGTATTTCTCTTCATTTATGATGCTTGCAGGCGTTATAATATCGATCGTAGTTCCTGCCCTATACAGTAAATTTGAAGAGCATGTGGATCATTGTGCTGGAATGGTCCATTAAAAGCTTTCATAGTTCCTACAGTTCGCTCTTTGATCGGGCCTTCAAGCTGTCATCTAGGGTTTGAGTCGGGGTCTGCTTACGTTTCAGATCTAGGTATATTTAAATTCTATCATTATTTATTTTTAGATGTAAAGTTATATGGTGAACTAATTTAGATTTGAATTAGTTTCCTTTTATTTTGAGTCAATCATATTTTATTTTATCTTCTTAGTTTCACTGCTAATTTGACGTTGATGCTGTGAAATTGAACAAGTTACTTTTCCATTTTTGTCCTAAACACAACAAACATAGTGATTTCGTTTTCTAATAACACATGCTGCTATACTTCACATGACTGTTAAGATTCAAATGTTAAATGGTATATTTTACTTATGTTTTGAAAATATATTGTTGGTTAAATATGCAATTAAGAGGATATCAGATCTTGGTTTTTTGGTTTAAGATTTGGAAATAAATTTGTGATGCAAATTATTTCAAAAGGTAGGGTTTACAGTAAGCAATCAAATGTTTGTTTGTACGATATTTTCTTTTCTAAAGACATTCAAATCTGAAAAATGACAACTTTGTCCCAAAGGAAGTCGAGTTCACTATAAGTTAGGTGAATAATTGTATCGTAAATATTTTTTAAATAATATAAGTTAAACGTACGCTATAAAATATTTCAAAGAATAAAATTTACAAAAGTAAAAAAAAAAAAACATTCTCTGGTATAAATTTCTTTTCCAAAGATATTTTTTGGCCATTCAAAAAAAATGTCCTGTGGAATAGGTGGGAAAAAAGGGCTTATATGATATATTAAAAATTATTTGTTTCTTAAATGTTGAGAAAATGTTAGTTATGCTGCAAATTTCACACAAAAATATGATTAAATAAGGGTAGGTACACTGAAATAAATTAAGCTGCGTTATAAAGGAAATTATACTAATTGTATTTGACATATCAATTTTCTCCGAAATTTCCTGAGATTAAGATAAAATGTTAGAGAGAAAATTGTAAATGTTTCCATTTTTATTGTCAAGAAAAATATGTGATTATGCAGCTAACTGGTTGATAAATTCTTTTCTAATAATAGTAATAAACTGGAATTGAAATTTAACAGTAAAGTGCGAGTATTAAAATTCATTTTCTTATAAAACTGCATGACTTTATGGCTTGAGAGTTGCTTGGCTAGGCAAGAAATATATTAGCAGAACTGAATCTGGGTAAACCATTTTTGATACATTTATGGCTTGAAAGTTATGGACAATAATGTTGTTCATCGGTGAGAAAAATATATATTATGACTGATGCTAAGAAAGAACAGGGGATTGGATTCAACATGCATGTTTTACTTGCTCTTGCATGCCAAAAACTATTACTTGGGGTGCATATTAAATCATTGTTTAGTAGTCAGTTAATGCCTTATATAATTATTTTTCGAGTATAATGCTATTTTCTTGTGTTTATTTGCAGGGAAGACCAGTGTATATAACCAAACCCAGCCGAGAGATTGTTTCCAGCTTAATTAAGGCAGCAAGTGGACAGGTACTAACTTTTTGTTATCATTTAATGTGTTGACAAATGATTTATGGGATCCATCAAGACACAAGTTGTGACACAATATGTCTGACTTATGGGATCTTACTTATATCTAAGATTTGCTGAAGATCCGCTGCTTGAATTTCATATGTCACCGGTTTTCTCTAACTTTGTACCCCATAGCCGTTCCTATTTATAAACGATCTGTTTTAAGTGAGTTATGGTGGATGGACTTGCAAAGGATATGTAGTTTTTTAATATTTTGCTAATAGGCATTTTGAATTTATCATTTTGCATATCTTATGATAGTTGAATATATATACTTTTTGAATAATGTTGTTTAGATCAATATAAAATGAGTCTAAAAAGATTGTGTTGATTCCATTAGATAGATGCTACATTTTGTTTACCTACATTTTGATATATCTTTAATAATAGTTGTAATACCTTTGATGTCACACATTTTTAGTGTCAACGTGAGCTACGAAAATTGCCTTTTCAATATTATTTAAAAATATGATTTAACAATTATAACATCCTTACAAATTCAAACCACCTTTCAACAAATATTGGTAAGCCTTAATATCACTTAGAATAACATCTAATACATAAACTTCTACTAAAAAATCATTCCTTATTAACAAATAATACAAATAAAAATTTAAAACCTACAACTTAAAAATTAAAATTTAGATTAAGTACATATGATTTCAATGCAAATATTCGTGCTAATCATTTTCTTTTAAATATGTCAAACATATGCAATTTGCATAAATATATTTATTGGGCAAAGCACATGTTTTTGTCACTTTCCTTAAAGCTAGCTAATTGGTGTGACGATCCCAAAATCCGAGGGGCGGTATTAAGGATAATCATTGGGAAATAACACATTAATCATCATAGCTGAGAACAGATAATAGCAGAAACAATAAATAGAATAATTTTACATGGATATGACAGCGGAATCACAACATGTAATAACATCAGAATAGCATAGCGTGGGATATAACTTAGTAAATAAAAAAGAAAGTGATCAGTCATCATCGCCAGAGGCGGAATACATACATGCAGTGAGACATAATAAGGATATCAGTCTACATCGCCGAAGGCGGAATACATGTACATATAGTAAGAAATACGGAAAGTAAATCAGTCTACATCGCCAGTGGCGGAATCATAATGTAGGTACAGTAATGGCGGAAAAGTCAAAGTCATCTCTGTGAAGTCAGCCTCGCCACGAGCCAAAAATGCACTCTATGCAGCAGTGCAGAGCCAAAAACAACCTGTCACCTGTGTACTAGGCTGCCTGTGTGAAAATAAGGGCACCCGCGTTTGCAAAGTGAAACAAACAACGAGTCAGTCATGGGGACTGGTATGAGGAATCTATTTAACAATTAAACATCAGTAATAAGCGAATCATAGGACCACGCCACTTTCTTGGAACGGGTTTACTCCAGTGATTGCTAGTGCATTTAAAACAAAGTAAATTCTTTTAAAAAACAACGCAATGCTTTTTGAAAGAATGAAGCCATTATAAGATTCAGGTCCCATCACACAATGCAACGCAAGCCGGAGGATAGAGTTTTACCTTATAATAGCCAAATATGCTTGATACGTATAAAGCGAAATCATTTGATATTATTACTAGTGCATATATGTTTCAAAAATGAATAACATCATAAATATCAATCATAGACGGCATAATTGCCCCATACCACTATGTCGCCATACTAGTTCTACAATCGAGTCCGTTATTTCGTATTGGAAATTGGATTTCCGTCATGAGTCGAGGCAAGGGGCAAGCTCCTCTCCGCTTCGAGACACTATAGCAAATGCCTCAGGACTACACACTCTGGGTAACCCTTGGATCGGCTGGGCCGGTCCTCTCTTATGTTTGAGGATTATTTATTCCTAAACACACGTTTCCCGGTCCTTACAGACCTATAATCGAGGTGCCTCGCCTTCCAACAACCACATAGGTGAAAATAGATATATATGTCAGGGCTGGTAAGTCACTGACACCACCATAGCTAGAAAGAAACGTCGTGCTCTCCCAGCGGCCCGTATCCCTTTTTAACTCATACCGGGGTGTGAGGTTCGCGAATCTACGAAATACACAAAGCTAGGCTACGTAAACCTTGCTTTGATCATCATCCACAAGACTTTGCTTTGCAACAGAAGCCTTGATCACAGCATCTTGGCATGCCACATAGGCAGTCCACTCCATACGATTGATTTCCATCGATATATAACCCCTGAGCTCGTACGTCTCAGAGAAGGGCGTTAAGCAAAAGAATAAATTCTCCGCCGCCAAACAGATATATATTTAACAGAGATCAATCAGTACAGAACAAAATCCAATGTCAGACACACAGTCCATTTACAAGTCCGTCCTGGGTTTGAACGAAACCGGAGGCGTCAAATTCCTCGTATATCCGTCCAATCAACACATACGTTCAGACGGTTACTACTTCCGTCCCTTTCCGGTAGCTACTCCGGTTAGGAACCTCAGTAGCGCCCAACCAACCGATACGAAGATCGTCGGTCTTGAATCGTCTTTGCATTTTCCAATTCGAATCGCTCGATAAATTATTTGAAATGAGGGTTAGCTCGGCCTTTTCAAATAATTCACGTCATTAGAATTTAAATCGATTCATTTTACGGTTATATTATTCGACATCCATCTTTCGGTTCTTTAGTGTTATTTTCATGTCACACACATACAACCATCAAATATCAAACAATTCAAGCCCAATTGGTTTATTTTCAATCAATGTTGCTTATAATATTTTATAACGATTTTTCGCCCTTTTTATTTATTAAAAAAAATGGCCATATTTAATTAAACGACGTTTCAGGTCGTGTCGTGGCACTAGCGTTGTTTTTCCCTTAATTTGTTTTACACATATCGGAAAATCTGACCGTTGGATTTCTACAAAGTTTATATCAGTGGGAAGATATTCCCAAAGCGAACCCAACGGTTCCAGTTTTGTGAGAATCCGACGGTCGGATCTTCCACACTAGTCGTTTGAAGTTACGGTTTCAAAATTCGAACTACAGCGTCGTTATTTGATTTAATTTAATTATATTTATATTTGTATATAAATATAAACGATTCTGGCGTTGTTTTCCTTCTGATTTGATTTAAACATTCCGGACAATCCAACTGTTGGATTTTTACAAGGTTGGTGTCGTTGGAAAGATATTTTCAAGGCGAACCCAGCGGTTGCGGTTTCGGGAAAATCCGGTGGTCGGATTTCTCGTACTAATCGTTTCAAATTACGATTCCGAAATGCGAACTGCACGGCCTCTATTCCTTTTAATTATATTTATATTCATATATATAAATATAGTTCATTCTATAATTTCAACTATAGTTCATTTTATATTTTCAACTTCGTTTTCACTTCAAATATTTCACTAACGCCTTAATATTTCGAAAAATTTCGCCATAACCTCCTTTGTACGGGGAGGGGTTTGGAAATTTATTGGGCCGTATTATGTACCCAATAAATCCTAAAAAGCATTCACATATTTATAGTGATATATTTTGGTGTTTACGGGGGAGCATGTACTGATAATCACTCCAGAGAATAAATTCCCGTCACCCCGTTTCCGTGTGGAAATAAATAGTCCATGTGCCGTATCTAATAACTAGAGCGACGTGATTATTGCCAACTCCAGACCCGTGTGGGGTTTTTTTTTAATCTGGCAATTTATCGTTATAATTTATATAGTCCATATCAGTCATCAGTTCAATCTGTAGTACATAGTCATCGCCATACAAGCCTCTTGCTTATATGGTAAATCTTCCACCTCGTCACACAAGCTCCAATTGCTCATGTGGGATATGATGAAGTATGCCTATCATCAAGAAGTATGCCATGTAGTGTAGTTCAAAATTAATTGTTACTATCCTATGGCGTTGTTTATTATTTCACACAGAAAAACCAGCACTCCGCATCCAGTGGCATTCACAGGAGTTGATATATAAATAAAATTGCGCAGCCAACTCATCAAGGTTTACCTATTTGTCGGGCACGCAAAAAAAATTTCTTTACTCTACAGCTAATCCATTTTTCCTGTTCATCACATGTATATATATACAGAACAAAGCTAATAATAATATTTCTAGCAAACTATTATTTATTTCAACACATGTGTATTTTTAACTAAGCGTATACGTGATAAAAGGAATATTTTTATCCTCAAAAATATTTATTCGACACATGTGTATTTTTAACTAAGCGTATACATGATAAAAGGAATATTTTTATCATCAAAAATATTTATTCGACACATGTGTATTTTTAACACTTCATATTCACTATAAAAATATATTTTTCATGGTCGATTCATTTTATTTTTAAAAGATGATAACATTCAACACATGAACTTCAACTCAACGAATGAATTGCAACTCAACACATGAATATTCGATATAGTTTGTATATATATAAAAAATGTGATTTTTATCGCTAAAGCCATTTGTTTAAATTCAAATAATATTCAACACATGAATTTCAACTCAACGAATGAATTGCAACTCAACACATGAATATTTGATATAGTTTGTATATATATAAAAATGTGATTTTTATCGCTAAAGCCATTTGTTTAAATTCAAATAATATTCAACACATGAATTTCAACTCAACGAATGAATTGCAACTCAACACATGAATATTTGATATAGTTTGTATATATATATAAAAATGTGATTTTTATCGCTAAAGCCATTTGTTTAAATTCAAATAATATTCAACACATGAATTTCAACTCAACGAATGAATTGCAACTCAACACATGAATATTTGATATAGTTTGTATATATATAAAAATGTGATTTTTATCGCTAAAGCCATTTGTTTAAATTCAAATAATATTCAACACATGAATTTTAACTCAACGAATGAATTGCAACTCAACACATGAATATTTGATATAGTTTGTATATATATAAAAATGTGATTTTTATCGCTAAAGCCATTTGTTTAAATTCAAATAATATTCAACACATGAATTTCAACTCAATGAATGAATTGCAACTCAACACATGAATATTCTATATAGTTTATGTAATTTATTTCAACGAATGAAAATTATTCTAACACATAAATATTTCAGAAAATTTCGGCAGCATAACGGCAGGGTAGTTAAAACCGGGACCGTCCCTAGTACGGCTCCTCGCTCTACCTTAAAACCTCGCGGTTTTTGACAATGGGGATCATGCATCTAGTTCGCACGCAGGCGACATGTTTTATTTTCAATTCCACAATCCTATTCTATTTTGTTCAACCACAAGAGGGTATTTTTCAACCACAATGGTATTTTTCAACCATAATATCAACCACAAACAATTATTTCCAACCATTCGTCATACCATATAATATCACGTCAATCACAAGCAATAAATATCGTCCATGGTCCGTGGACGAGGGGAGTATATATATATATATATATATATATATATATATATAATATAGTAATTCAATTGCATTTCATCACAATTCAAAGCATATATGTTTCATTCAACGCTTGTATAATTTATACATTGCTAATATAACTTATACAACACATGTACATGAGGTATACAATGTGTATATAATTTACACTTCGCTTATATAATTTATACAACGCGATTTCATTCACACAAATAGTTTAGATTCCTCACATTGGTTATTGCAGTGCTAAAAATCGTAGGAAGGTCAGAAAAATCCGCGGCTTCTTCTAGAATGTAGAGAGCCTCCTTGCGGTCACGGTGTCTCCTGTTTCATCGAATTTCGTTAAAGAACAAAAAAGATATTATTTTTCAAAGTTTTGCAACGCTTTATAGTGTTAAAACAGTTTAAAATTATATAAGCCGTTAGTTTTCAAACCTGCTCAATTCTACGTTTGGATTTTTCTCTTGATTCGTAGCTCTATAGGATGATCAGACTGTTGGACGTCGTCGAGGGAGGGAAGAGCTTTCCGGCGCTGGTAGTTTGAGGGGGTGCGATGGCGAATCGAGGCGGCGGCGGCTCTGGGAAGGTGACGGCTTCCTCGACGTCGTTCAGGCGAAGGAGCTGACGATAGGGGGCAGCGTTTGGTCGGATGTGGAGAGGAGGCGAAGGGCTGTCGACTGGTGGTGGTGGCGCGGCCTAGCGTCGCCTGTGGCGATCGGAAAAGGGAGGAGAAGCGTGGGGCAACGAGGATCGTCGGTTTCGTCTCTGGCGGTTAGGGTTTCGTGATTTTTTTTTAAAGAAAAATTCCAATTGGTCCATGCTTTATAGGAATTTTTAAATAGTGTTTTTGCAAACGGACTCCTTTTTAAACCCAACGACTGTCGCCCCTAGCTAAATACCCCCATTCTGGACACAATGGGATATGTTTCGTTGGCCATTTCGACTGTTACAGTCAGTAAATTTTTCAAATTAAAATATAAAACATTCGATATTTAATTTAAACGTACATTTCAATTTGCCAGGGCCACAAACTGAATCGAAAAATTCCAGAAAAATAAATCTAGCTTTGTTTTGACGATACGGTCCTAACAAAACCAGTTTCGTCGAATTCTGAGCTCGTTTGAAAAACGGCCAATTTTAGGTCGACCCATTTTAACAGAATTTGACCAAACACGTTATCTTTTGCCCCGCTCACATACTAGCTTCAAAAATTATGAAATTTGAAACTTAGCAATAATTTGACATCCCGGACCCAACAAAAGTGGTTTCGTCGAATTCCGAGGTCGTATGCAAAATCTCAATTTTCAAGGGCTATATATACTATATAGTGACCTTTCTGAAAATTCATTTGGCCATAACTTTTGATTTCCGTTATGAAATTTCGATTTTTCAGATTCGTTAGAAAGGTATTGATAAACAGATTTAAACATTTTCAGTTTCGTCAAAATCCGTCATATTTTCCACCCGGTATAGTCAGACAAAGTTTGTATTCAAAATTTCAAACTGCAATATTATACCCAATTCTATATTTTATGGAAATAGGCTCTTTAAATTATTCAAATTCTTTGGTAATAACCTAATTTAAAAATTTCCAATTGGTTCACATTTTCCGGGTTATTACAATTGGTTTGCATCCTATGGAGAGAGAACCCTATCATCATCAAGCAAACGATTTATGACATGAAATGTAACTATATCCAAATGTATTCTATTATAAGATTATGTAATTGCAACACAGTAGATGGTATACAAAAATAGTGTTCTCTTTATATGTGCCTTAATTGTCTATAATATTATAATATATATATATATATATATATATATACACACACGTACGAATATGTATGTATATTTTAAAGAACAAAAAATAAAATGTGGCTGCTGGGATTCGAGCCCAGGTCTCCACGGCCACAACGTGGAATTCTTACCACTAAACTACAACCACTTTATATACACACATTTATAGACAGTAAACTTATTTTTGAAAATAGTTGTAATACCTTTAGTGTAAGGTGGTGCCTGGCGCAACGGTAAGGTTACCCGGCTGGTAATCTGGAGCGCGCAGGTTCGAGTCCCGGCCTCTTCACATATGTGAGGGAAAGGCTTTGGCACTAATCGACCACCCCCAGAGCCCGGAAAGCCGTGAGAATAGTACCAGGATGGGAGACTGACCTGGGAAGTCCTCTCGCGCTTGAGTACGAGAGCCTTTGGCACTAGGTATCCACCTTTAGTGTCACTTTTTTGTCAATGCAAATTACCGAAGTTGCCCCTTTAGTATTATTAAAAAAATATGATCTAACAATTAAAACTTATTTACAAATTCAAACCACATTACAACAAAATTTAAAAGGCCTTAATATCATTTAAAAATAAGATATACTACATAAACTTCTATTTAAAAATTGTCCTTTATTAACTAATAATACAATTAAATATTAAAACTTGCAAAACAGAAAATAAAAATCCAAATTAATTACACATAATTTCAATGCAAATATTTGTGCAAATCATTTGCTTCACGTCTTTATACAGTTTTTGACCACGAAATTTGATACCTACTTTTGCTCATGTACACTTACTGCCAATTTGCATCAGATAATCTTTCACCGCAATTTTAGTACTAACACCACGTTCTTCAAGGAGGGTAGTCAATAATCTGTTTTGTCGAAATACTCCTGTCTAGCTGCTCCACGGCTTTAACACATTAACATCTACGTTCTAATATCAAATGCAAATTAACAGTTCAGTTACAGTAACTGGTTTTAGGTCGCATATCTTGTGCACAGTTAGAACCCATAAAACTGTGATGTTCCATTCATGTGCAGTAACTGCGTGATGTATCATCCATTCAAGAAACCCAGTCCCTTCAGTTCATCTTTCTTGTAACTGATAACACCACTTGAATTCTTCGATAACAAACATTTTGTTTTTCCGAATAGAAGATTGCTTGATACCCATATAAGGCCCTGTCAACCATCTGTGAACTAATTCTAAATCCTGCTTCTCAAAACCATAATTTGGTACACATGATATTGAAAACCAATAAGTCGAAAAAGTCAAGACAGTAACGTTGAGCATATAATGTAACTTAGTTTTGTTCATCTTCTATTGATAGCATTAACAAGGAAACAAATGATGCTACTAGAATAAACAGCCCAAGAACTCGATATTTGAGACTTAATAAGTTATCCAACAAACTAAACATCCAAAATCTTTTAATTAACACCAGTAGTAAGATTCTTACCCTATGCAAATTGAGCAAAAATCAACGATGTTGACAGATCCGGTCGACAAGAGGATCGATTATGAGAAATGGAAATTCAACATGAGATATTGGAATTTGAAATCTATTACGCTGGAATACTCAGTATTTTTGATGTATTGGTAGGTCAAACTACACCATCGATTGTTTCAGATCTAATTTGCTATAAGGCTGACTTAGGGAAGAAGAAACAATAAAAAATTGTGTGATTTGATCGAAGCATCCATTTCTCTAATTCTCGCGCTGCTGCAGTAGAATGAGATTTTGGATATTAACTTGATTGGTAAAGGGAGACAAATGATTTCATTGAATTTTGAAACGCAAATGGCTTGGGAGTTTCTCTCCGTGCAATTATTATCATACCAACCATTAGGGAGGTTTAGGTACTGTAAGAGGGGCTAAATCAATTTTTCTGTACCAATGATTTTTGGCTGAAAAATCTCAATTTCGCGTTCTTTCTTCTTCTCTCTTCTCCGTTTCTTCCTACGCTAACAAATCTGTGCTAATTCCTCCCAATCCAAATCATCGCGCAAATTCCTCCTCTTTTCTTTTTCTTCGCCCTCTATTGTCTCCACATTTGTTCCTGCAATCTTTAAAATCCAAGTAAAATTCAATATTATTTCCCCCTTCGCATCCGTTGCCGATTATCTCTCCTTCGTCGACTTGATAATTTCTTCATCTTTACTAGTTCTTCAAACAAACATCAATTCTAGATTTATTTTTACTTCCATCGCTAACACACTACGGCGCAATGGCCAATGCCTGCAACTGGCGAGCGCAACTGACAACGAATTCATCGCAATTCTCGATAACGACTAGTGCTACTGAGTTAGGGCACAACTCGAAAAATCAGTTGTTAAAACTTGAAGGTACTAGTGACTTGAGTTTTGAATTCTGAACCTTAATTCTTCTTTCAATTACTGCATTATGCATTGTTTTTTATTCCAATTATCCAGTGCAAATTTTAATCCTAATTGTTTTCGTTTAGGTTTTCTAAAACCAGGTTTCAGACTAATGAATAATCTTATGTTGATTTTGCTGTCGTTTAAACTTAGGCACAGAAACATAAGTTCCAGAAGCATCTAGGGAGATTTCTTTTCCATTTTATATTGTATATTTCCTCTAATTCTACACTGCAATCGTCTTTTAGCATATTATAGTATTAGATAATAATATGATAGCTTGCATTATCACATCAGGACTATGAGGTTAAACAAGCACAATAAAAGTAGTATCTTTTAAAGGCATAGTCACAACTTGCTCCACCATTGATAGAGCTAATGACGACGCTTTTTAACATAAAAACGTATAGGTGTATATCTGGGTTTTTTTGTGAATAATTTTATGTCGTGCCTCGTTAATTTGAAATATCAGGGTTGCTATGATGAATAAACATGTCTGAGATGCCACTTGGAAAGCTAAGCAAGATGAATATCCATAAAGGTATATACTTGAAACCACACATTTTTAATTATTTTGTTTTGCGGTCAATATGAAACTGTGATTGTGGTGCATATTGAAAAGTTTTTATCCATATTCTTATGGCTAAGAGTTATATAACATTGTTCAAATATTAGGTGAAAATGCTGGAAGCTCTTGTATTGAGATTGTATCCAAATTGGTTGGTTTTGATAGTGAAGATGATAAATCGCTTGATGAGAACTATAAGAACCTTCAACGTGATATTGCTCCTCTGCCTCATGATAAGATTATAAACTAGTTGAGAAGTATATTCTTAATACTCATGCTCCCACCCATAAGATTGAGAATTTGCGAACACAATAGTTAATAATGCAGCTGCTTCGTTCCGTACCAAAGTGAACTATGTGTTGCTCATGGCACATGATATTATTCTTGGCATATAATATGACTGTTGGCAAAGATTTTAGGCTATTTTTTCAGGTCAGCGTTCTTCTAAGTTTCAGGTCAACCTCTTTCAAAATTTATCTGATCAGGGTATTTTATCCATATGTGTGTGTGTGTGTGTGTGTATTAACCTGGTGTTTCATTTTGAACATGTTGTTGTTCTTCTTTGGTTATTCTCTATAATTTGAAGTTTTTTCTCATTTTTCGCTCATGCATATATTGGTATGACCCTTAGTTTCATATATAAAAATTGACAAAAGAACTTTTTTTTTTATATTTTTCGTAGAACAAGCGATTAATATATTTTATTCTTTCAATGTGATGCATATAAACATTTCTATAATCCAGTTCAGTTAATAATATCTCCCCCTTTTGCATCCCTTATTATGTATTTCCACTTTTCTTTTACATTTATGGTTTATTTAACGCAACACTGATATCAACAAGTGGAGCAAAAAAAAGTGGAAAACTAAAGCTGAACCTTCTGCGATGTGCAGCCGGATATTCGCAAAAATTCTGTTTGCAGTTCAGCTAGTTCAAGTTTTTCAGTCGAAGCCTACTATCCCTTTTTTTACTTGTCACTTAAGGGTTCATTGGATAAAAGAAAAAAAGGAAATATATTAAGTTATCAAAATCTATCAAGATATCCGCACATATTAATATTATCTTTTACTCATCTTGAATTCTTACTTGCTCGTCTTTAGTGTCGACTCCTCAATTGCGGTCAGATATATTTCATTTTCAAAATAAAAATTTTAAAAATGCTACCACCATTTGTTTGTCAGTGCCAATTAAAAATAGAGATATAAATTCATTTAATTGATGACATCATTTTTTTAATTGTAAATAGTGACCTTTTTTTTTTGTAAAATATTGATTGGTCCCAACAATCAATGAAATGGCTGCAAGCACAAGCATATACTGCAGATATGCATATGCATACACATTCGTTGCCTCAATTGCAGTGTACATAGACATACATGCTAAGAATATACATAAATATACATTCATTGTTGTGGGGGTTGGGTGGGTGTTACATGTATAAAAAATTGAGAACATAGTAGCATGCATGCAACTGCTGGTATTTCTCTTCATTTATGATGCTTGCAGGCGTTATAATGTCGATCGTAGTTCCTGCCCTATACAGTAAATTTGTAGAGCATGTGGATCATTGTGCTGGAATGGTCCATTAAAAGCTTTCATAGTTCCTACAGTTCGCTCTTTGATCGGGCCTTCAAGCTGTCATCTAGGGTTCGAGTCGGGGTCTGCTTACGTTTCAGATCTAGGTATATTTAAATTCTATCATTATTTATTTTTAGATGTAAAGTTATGTGGTGAATTAATTTAGATTTGAATTAGTTTCCTTTTATTTTGAGTCAATCATATTTTATTTTATCTTCTTAGTTTCACTGCTAATTTAACGTTGATGCTGTGAAATTGAACAAGTTACTTTTCCATTTTTTCCTAAACACAACTAACATAGTGATTTCGTTTTCTAATAACACATGCTGCTATACTTCACATGACTGTTAAGATTCAAATGTTAAATGGTATATTTTACTTATGTTTTGAAAATATATTGTTGGTTAAATATGAAATTAAGAGGATATCAGATCTTGGTTTTTTGGTTTAAGATTTGGAAATAAATTTGTGATGCAAATTATTTCGAAAGGTAGGGTTTAACGGTAAGCAAGCGAATGTTTGTTTGTACGATATTTTCTTTTCCAAAGACATATTCTAATCTGAAAAATGACGACTTTGTCCCAAAGGAAGTCGATTCCACTATAAGTTAGGTTAATAATTGTATCATAAATATTTGTTAAATAATACAAGTTAAATGTACGCTATAAAATACTCTGGAATTTCTAGTCTTAGCGTGTAAAATGTAAAAATATATTTCAAAGAATAAAATTTACAAAAAAAACAAAAAAAACCGTTCTCTGGTATAAATTTCTTTTCCAAAGATATGTTTTGGCCATTCAAAAAAAAAAAGTCCCGTGGGATAGGTGGGAAAAAAGGGCTTATATAATATATTGAAACTTATTTGTTTCTTAAATGTTGAGAAAACGTTAGTTAAGCTGCACATTTTACACAAAAATGTGAATAAATAAGTGTAGGTACACTGAAATAAATTAAGCTGCGTTATAAAGGAAATTATACTAATTGTATTTGACATATCAATTTTCTCCGAAATTTCCTGAGATTAAGATAAAATGTTAGAGAGAAAATTGTAAATGTTTCCATTTTTATTGTCAAGAAAAATATGTGATTATGCAGCTAACTGGTTGATAAATTCTTTTCTAATACTAGTAATAAACTGGAATTGAAATTTAACAGTAAAGTGTGAGTATTAAAATTCATTTTCTTATAAAACTGCATGACTTTATGGCTTGAGAGTTGCTTGGCTAGGCAAGAAATATATTAGCAGAACTGAATCTGGGTAAACCATTTTTGATACATTTATGGCTTGAAAGTTATGGACAATAAAGTTGTTCATCGGTGAGAAAAATATATATTATGAATGATGCTAAGAAAGAAAAGGGGATTGGATTCAACATGCATGTTTTACTTGCTCTTGCATGCCAAAAACTATTACTTGGGGTGCATATTAAATCATTGTTTAGTAGTCAGTTAATGCCTTATATAATTATTTTTCGAGTATAATGCTATTTTCTTGTGTTTATTTGCAGGGAAGACCAGTGTATATAACCAAACCCAGCCGAGAGATTGTTTCCAGGTTAATTAAGGCAGCAAGTGGACAGGTACTAACTTTTTGTTATCATTTAATGTGTTGGCAAATGATTTATGGGATCCATCAAGACACAAGTTGTGACACAATATGTCTGGCTTATGGGATCTTACTTATATCTAAGATTTACTGAAGATCCGCTGCTTGAATTTCATATGTCACCGGTTATCTCTAACTTTGTACCCCATAGCCGTTCCTATTTATAAACGATCTGTTTTAAGCGAGTTATGTTGGATGGACTTGCAAAGGATATGTAGTTTTTTTTAATATTTTGCTAATAGGCATTTTGAATTTATCATTTTGCATATCTTATGATAGTTGAATTTATATACTTTTTGAATAATGTTGTTTAGATCAATATAAAATGAGTCTAAAAAGATTGTGTTGAGTCCATTAGATAGATGCTACATTTTGTTTACCTACATTTTGATATATCTTTAATAATAGTTGTAATACCTTTGATGTCATACATTTTTAGTGTCAACGTGAGCAACGAAAATTTCCTTTTTAATATTATTTAAAAATATGATTTAACAATTATAATATCCTTACAAATTCAAACCACCATTCAACAAATATTGGTAAGCCTTAATATTGTTGGGAAATTACGCAAATTTCCTTATGATTATATTTGTAGAGAAAAGAAATGAAATGTAAAATGGTAAGAGACACACAAATTTGATAACGGAGTTCAGCCAATTATATTTACGTCTCCGGGCTGCAGCAGATCTTTTATTTCAGAGAATATTACAAAGTGATTACAAAAAACACTTTTCACTCAACACTCGATCTCACTCTTAATCTTGCTCTCCTTTTCTTCTTGTTGATTTTGAGATGAGATAGAAGTTATGAGGAGGAAAGGTGTATTTATAGGTGAGAGAATGGTTGGTGGCTTGGTGGGTGGCCGGTAGGTGGAATGGTTGGTGCATGGGGTTGGTGGCACACCATGTTGAACACATGGATGGCTTGGTTATTGCTACACATGCAATATTACTAACAATCTCCCACTTAAAGACTGATTTCAATCCATCTTCACACCTTGATCGATGCAACAGTCATTCTGCTCTTTCTACTCTAGCAGACCAACTGAAGTTGAACACAACTTCAGTTTATCGATAGCTACTGTCTTTATCAACATGTCTGTTGGATTCTTGCTTGCTTCGATCTTCTGTCGGAATCTTTTGACAACTAATCGATCTTTGTATCTGTTGGAATCATCATGCTCCTCTTTCACGCGATACACCTATTTATTGTGAAGTGCCTTCTTTTCTATGGGTAACTCAGCTAGTTCCCATGTCTGGTTGGAGATGAGAGACTTCATCTCATCTTTCATGGCAAACTCCCACTTGCTAGCATCATCAACCTTAGAAGCTTCATAATAACATTCAGGTTCCCCTGCATCAGTCAGCAACAAGTAGTTCATGTATCTTTTGTTAGGTACATGAGGTCGAGAAGACCTTCTCAATTCAGGATCTGGAGTAGGATGCTGTAGTGTGTCAGACTGGTCCACACTACTCAGATCAACGATTTCACCAAGCTGAGCACTTTCTATACTCGGTTCTGTGATGAGACTATCTAGAATATTGTTTGCATCTGCAAATACTGGCTCACTTTACTTTGAGTCGTTGACTTCTGCTTTATGTCTGTCTTTGTACATTACTCTTTTGTTAAAGATCACATCTCGGCTACGGATCACCTTCTTGTTTTCATCATCCCAAATGCGGTAGCCAAACTCATTTTCTCCATAGCCGATGAGAGTGCATTTCTTCGATTTGGGATCAAGTTTATTCCTGCCTTGATCACTAATATGCACATATGTTATGCAACCGAAAACTTTTAAATGTGATAATTTTACCTCTTTTCCACTCCATATCTCTTCTGGTATTTTATGCTCTAATGGAATCGAAGGACCTCGGTTGATCAAATAAGCTGCTGTGCTAACTGCTTCAGCCCAGAACTGCTTTGGTAGACCTAACTGTATATGAATGCTTCTGACTCTTTATGTCAACGTTCGATTCATACGCTCAACTACACCATTGTGTTGAGGCGTACCCGGCACGGTTCTCTGCATTTTGATCCCATGCTCATAACAGAACTGCTTGAATCTGGTGTCTTCATATTCACCTCCATTGTCAGTTCTAAGCTTTTTGATCTTTAGATTTGTCTCATTTTCAACCATAGCTTTCCATATCCTGAAAGCCTCGAACACTTCAGATTTATGCCTCAAAAAATAATCCCATACAATTCGCGAGTGATCATCGATGAAAGTAATGAAGTAATGCTTTCCACCGATGGATGAGACGGTCGTTGGCCCCCAAACATCGGAATGAACAAGCTCCAGCTTTTCCTTCTTTGGGGTTTTACCGCTTATTTGAAAGCCGACTCTCTTCTGCTTTCCAAATATGCAATTTTCGCACATGCCTATTTCCACTGACTGTAGACCTGGAAGTTTTCCCTTCGAGTGCATAATCTTCATTCCCTTTTCATCCATATGGCCTAGCCTCTGGTGCCGTATGTTGGAATTTCCGTTGCTAGCTGCAACAGTGATCGAACATCGCGCTTCTGATGTCATGTAAAGAGTACCACTCTTCTTGCCTTGAGCAATCGTCATTGCACCCTTCGAATTTGTCCAGTTGTCACCATGGGAAGTCGTAGTATAGCCTTCACTAGCTAATAATCCTACGGAGATCAAATTCTTCCTCAAATCCGGTATGTGCCTGACATCCTTTAGCTCCCAAACCGACGCGTTTAGCTTAATCTTCACAACACCTTTACCAACGATATCACAAGGTTGATCGTCACCAAGCTATACCTTTCTAAGATTTCCAGAGGCGTACTTTTCGAAGAATTCTTTCTACAAAGTGGCATAAACGATGCTACAAAGTCTAGCACCCAAGACTCTTCCTTGCTCTCCAAAGAGCATATCAACGCTTCATCTCCTCCTGAGGTAGAAGTAACATTTGCCTCTGCCTTCGCCTCCTGGTCCTTTGGTGCACTTCTGCATTGATTTTTGTAGTGTCCGGTCTTGCCACAGTTCCAACACTCAATGGTCTTTGAGCTATTGGGATTTCTGGATTTAGATCTCCAGTCTTTCAACCTACCGCGGTAGTTCGGTTTGCTATGTCCATTTTCTCATGTTGAATTTCTTTCTCTTGATTGTGTATGCAAAATTGAAAAATTCGATGACTCACCAGAATCTCTTCGCCGGATCTCTTCACTGAGAACCATATCATGAATATCATCAAATTTTAACTTATTGCTTCCCGACGAGCTACTCACTGCTGTGACAATAGCGTTCCAACTTTCTGGCAGGGAAGATAAAAGTATCAACGCGCGTACTTCTTCATCAAACTCAATTTCAACTGAACTTAACTGAGTAATAACTGTATTCAGTTCATTGAGATGTTGAGCTACTGATGCACCTTCTGTCATCTGCAAATTGAACAATCGCCTCATCAAATGAACTTTGTTAGAGGCCGAAGGCTTCTCATACATACTGGAGAGAGCCGCCATAAGACCTGCCGTGGTCTTTTCCTTTGCTACGTTGAAAGCAACATTGCGAGATAACGTCAATCGAATAACTCCAAGAGCTTGTCTATCAAGAAGAGCACAATCTTCATCCTTCATATTCTCTTGCTTCTTTTCCAAGAGAGGTTGATAAAGCTTTTTCGGATATAGATAATCTTCAATTTGCATTTTCCAAACGCCAAAGTCAGTTCCATCAAACTTCTCGATTTTCACCCTTCCTTCATTTTGCCGCTATCGCTCCCACTCGAATTTGATTTCCTTTCTAACAAATTATGGCTCTGATACCAGTTGTTGGGAAATTACGCAAATTTCCTTATGATTATATTTGTAGAGAAAATAAATGAAATGTAGAATGGTAAGAGACACACAAATTTGATAACGGAGTTCGGCCAATTATGCCTACGTCTCCGGGCTGCTGAAGATCTTTTATTTCAGAGAATATTACAAAGTGATTATAAAAAACACTTTTCACTAAACACTCGATCTCACTCTTAATTTTGCTCTCCTTTTCTTCTTGTTAATTTTGAGATGAGATAGAAGTTATGAGGAGGAAAGGTGTATTTATAGGTGAGAGAATGGTTGGTGACTTAGTTGGTGGCCGGTAGGTGGCATGGTTGGTGCATGGGGTTGGTGGCACACCATGTTGAACACATGGATGGCTTGGTTGTTGCTACACGTGCAACATTACTAACAAATATCGCTTAGAATAAGATATAATACATAAACTTCTACTAAAAAATCATTCCTTATTAACAAATAATACAAATAAAAATTTAAAACCTACGACTTAAAAATTAAAATTTAGACTAAGTACATATGATTTCAATGCAAATATTAGTGCTAATCATTTTCTTTTAAATATGTCAAACATATGCAATTTGCAAAAATATATTTATTGGAAAAAGCACGTGTTTTTGTCACTTTCCTTAAAGCTAGCTAATTGGTTTGCATCCAATGGAGAGAGAACCCTATCATCATCCAGCAAACGATTTATGACATGAAATGTAACTATATCCAAATGTATTCTATTATAAGATTATGTAATTGCAACACAGTAGATGGTATACCAAAATAGTGTTCTCTTTATATGTGTCTTAACTGTCTAATATATATATATATATATATATATATATATATATATAAATATATATATATATATATATATGAGAGAGACTCTAGTTAGAACCCATAAAACTGTGATGTTCCATTCATGTGCAGTAACTGCGTGATGTATCATCCATTTTAGAAACCCAGTCCCTTCAGTTCATCTTTCTTGTAACTGATAACACCACTTGAATTCTTCGATAACAAACACTTTGTTTTTCCGAATAGAAGATTGTGTGATACCCATATAAGGCCCTATCAACCATCTGTGAACTAATTCTAAATCCTGCTTCTCAAAACCATAATTTGGTACACATGATATTGAAAACCAGTTAGTCGAAAAAGTCGAGACAGTAACGTCGAGCATATAATGTAACTTAGTTTTGTTCATCTTCTATTGATAGCATTAACAAGGAAACAAATGATGCTACTAGAATAAATAGCCCAAGAACTCGATATTTGAGACTTAATAAGTTATCCAACAAACTAAACATCCAAAATCTGTTAATTAACACCAGTAGTAAGATTCTTACCCTATGCAAATCGAACAGAAATCAACGATGTTGACATATCCGGTCGACAAGAGGATCGATTATGAGAAATGGAAATTCAACATGAGATATTGGAATTTGAAATCTATTAGGCTGAAATACTCAGTTTTTTTGATGTTTTGGTAGGTCAAACTACACCATCGATTATTTCAGATCTAGTTTGTTATAAGGTTGACTTAGGGAAAAAGAAACAATAAAAAATTGTGTGATTCGATTTGTCTGTACCAATGATTTTTGGCTGAAAAATCTCAATTTCGCGTTCTTTCCTCTTCTCTCTTCTCCGTTTCTTCGTACGCTAACAAATCTGTGCTAATTCCTCCCAATCCAAATCATCGCGCAAATTCCTCTTTTCTTTTTCTTCGCCCTCTATTGTCTCCGCATTTGTTCCCGCAATCTTTAAAATCCAAGTAAAATTCAATATTATTTCCTGTGTTGTACAAGTATATTTACTCCTACAATTTATGATTATATGTACGGTTCTCATGATGATAAAATTCTTTCATTTTGTATGCGGTTTGTAATGTTGGCATGAACCTTTTTTTTTCCTGTAACGCCTGTGTATTTACCTATGATGCATGCAAGTAGATTTCTAGCTTTATACTCACTAGATTATAAGAAATGGTTGTCCAGATCCAAGCTTATAACGTGTTACACGCTTTTGAACAGATTAAAATATCAACCCATTTGTACTAAAAAAAACAGGTGGGCTGAAAGGAAAAAATTTCATACTAGATACAAACCATTATTCAACGACTACTATCCTTAACGACTACTGTCCTTATTCCGAAAACCATACGAGCAGAATATTACTGCAAATTTTACTGAATATTATCATTGCTGTTAGAATCAAATCATACGTATTAACATATCTAAATATGCAAATCTTCAGCAACAAATTTTTGTCACTAAACTATTTGCACTTGCATTGCAAATAGTTTTTTCTCTTCTAAAAATAAATTTGTGCACGATTAACTTCTACCCATGTGCGAAGCACATGTTCACACTTATTAAAAATGTATGTGTTTGTGACTAATTCAAATCAATGCATGTGTGCATGTGTTCGTGATTGATTCAAATCAATATATCAATAGTATATTCTTAGTGCATATAAAATTTAATCTAATTGAATTTCTACTTTTTCAACTATTTCTGATTTCTCTAAAAGTACCACATAACTTTTTTAATATAATCTACCTTGAAATATGTTTTAGTAAATAAATTCATATTTCATATTGAACACCTTAACGGTCGGTTTTTCCACCATTGTGCGGTAATACTATGATCATTATTTAATCAAATATGGGTGTGATTTTGTATGTCTTTTATAAACGAAAATAAAAGCTATATTTCATATCAAACTTTCATACATAAGAGATGTATGATTGTTACCTCTGCATTGCAAATTATTGTTTATTCTTCGAAGAATAGGCATGAATTTTCCTTTATATATTCTTTTTTTAAAAATCATATTAGAAAGTGAAAACCCTTCAAAATTTCACAAGAATATATGGTAAATGCAATGGTAATATAGCAATAATAATACATGTTCCATTGAACTGACGCCCAAGTATTTTGTTCCCTTTCTTGCTGAAAATCCAATTTCAAAGTATAAAATTGCCATCTTCTGCACTATTTTATGCAATGATAATATATTTTCACCTTCAAATTATAGGTCAAACAATGAATGCTAAACGGTCCGATAAGCAGAAGTTGGTCCAAGATAATATAATGTCATCCAAAGCTACATCAGTGGAAACCAATAAACAAATACAAGAGCAACCACGCAACAATTAGCAGACTCTGTTAGTAGATGAGTATGGTTGGAACGCACATTTCACTTCAAGGTTGGTAATCTACACACAAATATAATTTATGGAATAATAAATATTCATTATTTAACTATATTGTCAAATTCGTGTTTTTTAATAGATAAAATATATGGAGAAAAATGGATGGCGATAAGGAAGATAATCGATAAGGAAGATAATCGAGATAAAATATATGGAGAATAATAAAGAACTATTTCTACAGAAGAAAGAGAACAATATATAGCTCACCATCGAGAATTTTATTGACAAAGGCGACAAATTATGGAAAGTGATAATCAAGTGCAAAAACATCATGGAATGCGTATACATATAAGAACTCATAACGTTGAAAAAAAATTCAATGACCACATTGAATTTCAAAGACATTCATTACAATAGCCAAAATTTTGTCCACGTTGCTCATCAAAAATATACGAGCATGAAACATATTCTTTATGTTGTGCGAACCGACGAACCATGCTATCCCCGTTACAGTCACCAACTGAGCTCTTCAACCTTCGCACTAGTACAAATAACGATGGTGTATACTTTAGAAGAAATATTTGATCATAGAACATGCATTTTCTTTTATACTTCAATGGGAGTTCATATTGACGAAAATTTAGCAAACGGAAAAGCCAGAGTTAGATAGAAGAATACCAGAAACGAATGAAAACAATAATTTTGTACAAAATTTCTGTTGAGTTTCATAGCTTCCTATAATTTGTGATTGTAGATTTATAATTAAGGAACAACCATTACAGCGACAATATGCGCTTCCAACAGCTTCACAAGTTGCAGGAATAGTGGTAGGCGATGAAAAGAATATCATAAATTGTAGAATATAGTTGTACAAACAATATCAGGACATCTTCTGAGAGTACCAGAGACACATGATTGTTATAATCCTTTACAGTATTGTTTTTACTATTTTATGTAAACAATGGTTGAGATCTAAATACTCACAATGAAAACGGTACTCCTGTTAAATGCAGAGAGTATTACGTGTATCTCTTACAAGTATGGAAATTGATTATTAATTAATTTACATATTCTCTGTGATCTTAATATTAACCAAGTAGATTGCTCAATTTTTATTTGACTTAATAAAATATAAATATAATTAATGGATATTCTAATTGTAGATTTAACATGAAAATACATCTCTTTTACTACTCGGTAGATGTTTGTTGCAGCAATATGCTTTGGATAATTATGTTAAAATTGAAAGTAATAGATTGAGAAGGTTTCGGGGAAAACAACACCACATTAGATCACGACTCTATGTTGATATACAAGATGCATTGAATGCTGGAGAGAACGATGTAGGTTTATGAAATTTTATTTACATTTCTCTATAAAATCAATTTATGCAAATATGTGTGTGTGTGTGTATGTGTGTGTGTGTTTATATATATATATATATATGGACACTCACACACACATATATACATAGACACATGATTTAATCATTCTAAGAATGATTTGAAAATTAAATATAGAAAACATCAGAAGGAGTACAATACTGCCTGCTTCATTTAATGGAAGTCCACACAATATGTACCAACGTTACCAAGATGTTATGGTTTTGGTGCAGAAGTTTGGGAAGCCTGACCTTTTCATTACGATGACATGGAATCTTTCGTGGGGTGAAATCACTTCTGAACTACTACATGGACACCCGGCTCAAGATCGTACAAATCTTATGATCAAAATATTACATGCAAAATACGAACAACTAAAAAGTGACATTTATAATCCATGTTTAAAAAAGTATGATTGTCGCATTAATGTCGAAGTTTGTAGTAGTATTAAATTTGTCAAATACTTATGTAAATACGTTTACAGGCCCAGATCATGTGGCAGTTGAAGTTCGTCCAGGAAGCGACTATGATAAAATTTGAAGATTTGTTGATGCAAAATGGATGTCCTCAAGAAGCTTTTTGGAGAATTTTCGAATTTTCATTACATATAATTTATCCTTATATTCAATGATTGCAAATACAGCTATCTAGCAAGCAACAAGTCACGTATCACTCCAATCAAACAGTATCTTATATTTTGTTAGACGAAAGCCTCTCTATATCAACGTTGATTGAATTCTTCAACACAAACTCATAAGATCCTAAGCAAAATAATATTTATATTGTGAATTTCGAAGGAAATGTAATTGGGTAACTAATATTAAAAAATGGTGACGTAGGACATCATCAAAAAAGTCATAGGAACCATTTATAGTGTTTCACCATTAGAAGGATAATGTTGCTACTTGAGAATTCTTTTGAAGCATGTAAACGGACAATCAACTTTTGATCATCTTCTCACAATCGATGATGTTAAATATCCAACATTTCAGAAAACCATAGAGAAGATGGGGATGTTAAAAGAAGATCAAAGCCTCACAGCATGTCTACAGGAACCATCAGCTACAAGAATACCATCAATTTTAAGAAGATTATTCGCTTCTATCTTGGTTTATTATGCATGAACAGACATTAGAAGATTATGGGATGAATTTTTCTTCTATATGACAGAAGATTATTCAAATTCAAGTATAACAAATAAGATTATACTTGAAATTCATCTTTTAAAAGATCTCAATATTTTATTGATGAACTATTATAAAAGAGTTTCAGATTAGGATCTTATAACAATTAGAGATGACATAGATGATTGTTCATTAACTTCGAGATGGTTAAATAAGTAATATTCAATTAAAACACACGAAGATGTTTTAACTTTTACCAGCAAGTTCAGTGAATCCCAATTGCGTGCATATACAATAATTTTGAATGTCGTTAAAACTACGGAGAGCTGAATTTATTTTACTGATGGTTCTCATGGAACGGGAAAGTCATTTCTCTATTGAGCATTACTTGCAGTGCTTCGACAAGAAGGTTTGATTGCACTCACAACATCAGCATTTGAGATTGCTGCGACTATTCTACCAGGCGGTCAAACGACGCATTCAAGATTTATAATCCCACTTGATCCAACATCTGAATCAATGTGTACGGTATTTAAATAATCAGAATTAGCCAATCTTTTATGTCAAGGACTCAGGCATCTGTTCTTATTTGAGATGAAACAACTATGACTCACAGATATGCTTCCAAAGCACTTGATTGATCACTTAAGGATATTATAGGGAATAGCTTGCCATTCAGAATAAAAATTATTATTTTTGGAGGGAATTCTCGACATGTCTTATCAGTTATACAACGTGGTACAGTAGCAAAAACAATTAATGCATGCATTATTGTTAAAATACCGTTGTATAATCATGTAGAATCATCCAACTTACTCAAAATATGGGAACCAAAGAAGATTCTTTCTCCTCGGATTTTCTATTATGTGTTGGTGATTATAATGAAGTGCATAAATCTGACAAATTGATTCGAATTCCAGATGAAATAGTGGTATTATGGAAAGATGAAAGTTCACTAACCACTCTTATAAATACAGTCTTTTCTGATATACATGAAAATGCATTCCGAAGGAATATATCATGACAAGAGCTTTAGTTGCCCCTCTCAATGAATGCGTCGATAAGTTGAATAAACAAGTTATTGATTTATTTTCTAAAGGGTTAAATACGTGTTGCTCATTTGATTTTGTTGAAGATGATACAATAAATCTATATCAACTTGAATGCCTTAATTCAATTGCCCCATGTTGTTTTTCTCCACTTAAGTTGGTCTTAAAAAAGGAACACCAATCGTGCTACTTCGAAATCTTGATCCAACGAATAGATTATGTAATGGTACTAGATTCATATGTCGTGAATTTTATAGGAACTTTATAAATGCGGAAATTGCCGTTAGACAATTTGTTGAAGATCGAGTTTTCTTACCAAAAATACCTATGAAGCCTTCTAAAGAAATCGCTTGTCATTCACATTATTACGTAACAATTTCAGACAAGGTTGAGTTTTGTCCTCATAATTAATAAAGCACAAAGATAGACAATTCTGAATATAGGAATTTGCCTCAACATGTGTTCGGGCATGTTCAACTTTATGGTGCATTATCAAGAGAAGAGTTTCAATTAGTATCACAAAAAATTTGATCAAAGATGGCAATGTCAACGGAAAGTTTGGAACTTACACTTAAAATGTTGTTTATAACGATGCACTTATATCTGCTAAAAGAAAAAAAATAGTTGAATAATATTTTGTAACCATTACTTTTGAATTTATTTATATTATTCAGTATATTTACTTCTTTTTCTTGCAGTGACAATTTATAAATTATGCAACATTTGTACAAACAATTTTCCTTTATATATATAAAATACACAATATTTGACAATTGGCAACTCACGCGCGAATCGCGTGGCGTTACGCTCGTGTGTGTGTAATAATATTTATTAATAATTGTCTTAGGAGCACAAATTTTTGGTCCGACCGTAAAATACCAAAATTTCCCTTCATATATAACTCTTTAAAAAATTGATCCTGAACAATAGCATTTAAATAAAAGTTTATTAGTTTTTTAATAAATATTAACATCGCTTAAAATTAGGATCTAACAGATATTTTCTTCTATAAATTCAAAACGCTCTTTCATATTTATTACCAAACTTGATATCACTTAACCATAGATCTAATAAATAAACTTCATATATATCTTTAACATCATGCGCGAAGTGCTTGCCGTAATGCTCACATTAATAATGGGCATTATTATTGACACTCCAAATATTGTTAAGCGGAGTCAAATTTTAAAAACACTCCAATCATAAAAATTAGGATCTAATAGATTTTCTTTACAAGTTTAAATTTCTTTTTCACATATATCAAAGTTAATGTCACTTAAAAATAGGATTCTATGAATAAACTTAATATACATCTTTCTTTATTAATAATTGTTTTGAAAGCGTCAACTTTTGATTCGATCGTGAACTTATAAAATTGATCTTCGTGTACGGTGCTTTAAACAATCGACGTTCTAAAAAGTGACATCTAGATGAAATAGCATTAATTTTTTTTAAAATGTTAACACTGCTTAAAATCAGGCTCTTACAGATTTTTTTACAAGTTCAAAATGCATTTTTTATATGTATTACCAAACTTAATATCACTTAAAAGTATGATCCTACAAATAAACTTTATATACATTTTTATTAATAATTGTTTTGAAAGCTCTAATTTTTGGTTCATCTGTAAACTTCCAAAATTGCTCTTCATGTGCAGTTCTTTAAACAATTGACATCCCTAAAAATAGGATCTAATTGAAAGAGCGTTAATTTTATAAATGTTAACATTTTTTAAAATTACGATCTAATAGATTTTTTATAAGTTCAAAATACTTTTTCACATATATTACCAAATTTAATATCGTTTGTACCATCTCTACCCAATCGCTATGTCGTTGTTGATCATCCTCGCAATAATTCTCGTCTGTTGAATCTTTCTAATTCATCTCCCAGACATCACCATTCATCCTCCTTCATCTTTCCTCTATTTCAACCACATTTTCGTTCTGACCATCAACCTCCTATTTCCCATCGTACTCCTCCCCCAGATCCTTCTTGCTCCAATCTCTTTTCTGTTTTTAATGACTTACGCCATGACCATTACACTCAGACGTATGCACAAGTACCGGCTTCTCTACCACTTTCCCTTTCGAAAGCGCCTCTTAGAAAACCTAAATCTCCATCTCCTGAATTCAAATCGATCTTCGAAACTGTCAATTTTTCGAGTGCAAAAAAGCGTTGTTTGCATTGTGCATTCAAAGGACACGTGGCAAAAAATTATAGGGACCAAAAAATTTGCTATAAATGCGGCTGTTTTGGTCATTATGTTCCATGTTGTCCAACGAAAAATGGATGTGTCAGCACTTTGGCTTCTGTGCGTACAACCGGCAGAAGGAATACACACCATAGGCGCTAGAACGACTCAGACTATTATATTTCTACCTATGACTATGACTATTGTGGTTAATCGCTTAAGACTATTATTGTAGTAACCCGCATTTTTAGCTGTTGAATAATTTATTTATTTATTTATTAAATATTGATTTATCGATATCGAGAACGTGAATTAAATAATATTGAATATTTAATTTATAATTTTAATATAATAAAATATATTATAATGTCGAAATAATAAAAAATATTGGAAATATAAATATTCTGTGAATGGGGTCATCCCAAAGATGTAATTCAACTTAGAGTTGGATTATATTGACGAATATATTCAATCGACGACAGTTTGAACGTATAATTATAATAAAATTAAAATAGAGCTTGAAACGACGCGGCAGTTCGCTAATTGGCAATTCGAACTTCAACTGAATGTACAGGATTCGTTTTAAGCCGGATTTCTGTGAAACAAGAAACATGTGGAGCTGGTGGAGTATATCTTTCTAGTGGAAGAGAAAAATCGGGATTTCGTCGTGTAGATTTTGAGATATGTCCAAATCAAATTTCAGAAAAGTCGCTGTGGAATTTCCTTTATAATTCGTAACGCTTTATATACGTTATAAAAGGGTTTTTCAATGTAAAACTGAATATCGAGGTAACCGGGAATCTGAGATATCAAACTGTAAATTCTGATATGATATTCGGGAGCTGTACGATGTCATATGTGAAGATATACGATAATATAAATTTATTTATATTTAATAATATTTAAATATATATATATATTTAAATATATATATATATTTAAATAGGCTATTTAGAGCGTTAAAAATAGCCACTTTTGCAAATGAAGTCGGAATTCGACGAAACTAATTTTGTTGGATCCGCAATATCAAATAGTTGTTAGATTTCCAGTTTCGTGATTTTTAGAGTCACTGTGTGGTCGTACGGATTTTTAGAGTGAAAAACAGTCAGTGTTTTGATAGTTAAAAATACGCTGTGTGAGCAGACGGAGTAGGAATTCGACGAAACCAGTTTCGTTGGGACCGTAATGTCGAGCTGTAGCTGGATGTCCAGTTTCGTGATTTTTGAGGATCGCATGTGATCACAGGAATTTTAGAGGACGAATAAAATCAGCAGTTGCTTATAAATAAATAAAATATTCGAATAAAAAAAATATAAATTATTTCTATAAATACTCTACACTTCCCTTAAACCCTAAACTCATTTTCATTCTGGTCAACAACATACAATTTCCGCCGTTATCATTTTCTCATCTCAGCAAACATTCTTGCAAAAGAAAAATAAATACAAACCAAATAAAATCTCTAAAATACAAATCTGGTATTCTCGGATTCGCTGGGTGATTTGCTTCAGCCCTATACCGATCCTGTTTGGTGCGACTTCAGTTGACAGCGAGCTCGAACTTCCACCGTGAGACTAGGGCTAAAACAATCGAAGGATTAAGGGCTTGATGTGAGAAATTAAGTTCGGATGTGGGTTTAGGAGGGAGAGTAGGAGTTGCGGTATGATTTTGATGGAGTACGATGGCCAGTTGGTGGCCCGACGTCGTACAGAGCTGGAGGAGATTGCGAGAAGAAAGGCGGCGAGTTGGCTCATAGGGGGTTCAGGAGATGCGGTTTCTGATGGGGAACAGGATGGTGGTGGTTGTGCCCGGCGTAGGTGACCGAAGTGGTGGTCGTTGGTGGTCAAAATGAGGTCAACGTGGAGTTCTGGTTTCCTGGAGTTCACGAGATCGTTTGAGGAAGAAGAAATGTGGGCGTGGTCTGTATAACGTGGGCGTGGGATGTGTTGATGGGCCGGGAAAAGTATAAAAGGGTAAAGCCCATTAAATCTTCTAAGTAGTTTAATTTAAATTTAAAATTTGTACATTAAGTTGTAAATCGTATAACTTTATCATACTGTGTCAGAATTTCGAACGGTAAGTCACGTTAGGATCGTATGGACGGGAGCAACACAATGAGACTGACTGGAAGTCCATCGGAGCTCGTTACAATTTATGGCAAAATAAATTGTCCGTCGTAGTCAAATAAACGCAAACCGTTATTTAACGGCTAACGCGCAAAAGTGAGTAAAAACTCACTAACTCTCCTCAATTTATATTTTAATATAAATTTTATTTTATTTCTGTATTTGACTGCTAGTTATGTACTGTTAATTTGGACTGTTAAGTTGTATTGTTAAATTGGACTGTAGATTGGACTGTTAAATAATTGATTGAAAACAGTATGTATATATATATATATATCTACAAATATATATATATATATATATCTACATATATATATATATCTACATATATATATATCGTTATTAAACGGTGATTTTGTTATCAGTGTATTTCATTAGAAATGCAAGTGATGTTATATACGTTGTTTAACATCGGTGGATGCAGGGAAACAGGTTGGAGGAATCCGACTGGATTCCTCAACATTTATTTTACTGTTATTCGTATATTGTGATATATACTGTGATATATAATCTGTTGTTGATTGTATATGTTTGGATGATATTGATCATTGACAGTTGGTTGTTTAAAAACAATAGAAAACACTGAAAATGTAGAAAATGGGATTTTCAATATTTATATTGAAAATGAATCTATTTATAAAATCGAAGGATTTTATAAAAGGATATTTATTTAGAAATAAATAAATAAAATAAAGGATATTTAATTAAGGATTAAATAATTAGAGTTACAAAGGAAAATCTATTTAGGAAAATAAATAGATTATACAAAAGGAAATCTATTTAGAAAATAAATAGAAGTTAAAATAAATAGAAATAAAAGAAAATTTAGATAGTCGGATATAAATATTCGAATCAAGTTAGTTAAGTGGTCAAACCAAGCTAGTCGAACCAAACTAGTCAAGCTAGTCAAACCAACCGAGTCGAAATGGTCGAGTCAAACCAATCGAGTCAAGATGGTCGAGTCAAACTAATCGAGTCGAAATGGTCGAGTCGAACCAATCGAGTCAAGATGGTCGAGTCAAACCAACCGAGTCAAAATGGTTGAGTCGAACCAATCGAGTCAAGCTGGTCAAGTTAGTCGAACCTGGTCAGTCGAGTCGAGTAAATCAAACTTAGTTAATCGAAAGGAGTTTATCGATTTAGTTAATCGATAGGAGTTAATTGATTTAGTCAATCGAGATGAGTTAATCGGTTTTAATAAATTGAGAGGAGTTAGTCGAATATGGTATTCGAACCAAATGGTCAAACCAAGTAGTCAAGCCCAATGGTCAAACCAAATGGGTCAGGTTAGCCAAACATGGTCAGACAAACCAAATGGGTCAGGTTAGCCAAACCTGGTCAGTCAAACCAAATGGGTCAGGTTAGTCAAACCTGGTCGGTCGAACCAGGTTAGTCGAGTTAGCCGAATAGGGTTAGTCAAATAGAATTAATCGATTAGGGTTAAACCATAGAACTAATCGATTAGAGTTAAAACAATAGAGTTAGTCGAGCCTAGTTAATCGAATCGAATTGGTCGAACCAAGTAAGTCGAGTTAGTCGAGTTAAAGTTATCGATGTTAGTTTCATCGAAAGGAGTTATCGATGTTAGTTTCATCGAAGGGAGTTATCGAATTTAGTTTAATCGAAGTGAGATTTTCAAATATGAGATATTTGAAAAGGAAGGGTTATCGAATATTAGTTATTCGAAGAGAGATTATCGAATATCATTTATTCGAGAAGGAGTTAATCGAATATAGGTTATTCGAAGAAGAGTTAATCAAACAGAGATTTCTCGAAGAGAGTTAATCGGCAAATTCGATTATATCGAATTCGGGAAAGTACTTATACTTTCCAGTGTTTAAATAGAGATTTATTTATTTATAAATAAATAAGTGTTAGGTTAATTGTTCACTAATAAGAATAGAAGTTATAATTAAAGTTAGATAATTCGAAAGTAGGGATTATAACGTTATCGTTATAACCAATGTTTTAAATATAGAAGTGGATTAGTAAAATTGAATCCGAGAAAGGCGTAAAGAAGTTGTTAAAGATTAAAAGATAAACTTTGACCATTTCGAAGTTATAACGTTGTTCAGTTAAGGTCTGAGAGGTAATTATACCCCAACTTGAGTGACTTCCTTCTTGACTAAGAAATGGTAAGGTTTGATCGTAAAGGAGTTTTGGAAATGTTTTCCAAACGAGAATCAGAAATGTTTTCTGATAAAAGAAAATAAGAATTTAGAATATAGGGAAACAGGAGATAAGTAAATAAATGAACTAAAGAGATTAATGTTAAATGATGTTTGTTCGATATAATTTCCATCTGGGAATAATATCGTTGTTTGCACACTTGTTTTTCTTTGATGGTTAAATCACAGACTATCGAAGTTTTTACCATTTTAACGTTGTTAATATGGAGAGACCGGTTGGATTTTTATCCAAAGAACCACTCTGTATTGGCATAAGCGTCGCGAATCATATATGCCAAAGATAATTGAAGACGGAGTAAAATGCAAGGGCTATCCTGTTTACAGAATAGTGCCTTCGGTTTGTCCAGTCCCAGGACAACTTGTATGGACGAAGGTCTGACAGAGTATATCCAATGGATCGCGTAAGTTGATCTGTTCAAACGTATTCACGTTTGGTGGTGGAGGAATTCGTTTCTCTTAGCTATATACCCGTGTTATTTTTGGATAAGTCAATTTGTGATTTGGCGGGTATGACGATGTGACATTCCTAAGTGAATGAAGATGGATGTCTGACATAGTATTTCCAGACGATCACGTACATTGATTTCTTCAACTATACCAAGAGTGGAAGCGGAGAAGGAGACTTCTTTTAGCTAACACGTAATGTACTATTGTAAACGTCAATTAGTGATTTCGATGGATTTGACAGTGTAGCATTCGAATTGAATCTAATGTAATGATAAAGCGTAGCTTCTAGCCTCATCAACCGGTAAATGACAGAAATCGGGCAGGCAGCATGGCTAAGTCGGTCGCACCGAAGTAGGGTGTATAATCACCTATCTAGAGAATATTCATTTGTTTCTTAAATCTATCAATGCTGTCCCATATATATACGGGAACGGTTGCTGATCCCAACCGTTGGTGATGTACATTCGATACACTCAAGCGAAATGAGTGGTCGGTCATGTGTGGCTGAGTTACAAGATGTTCTTGTTGAACTCCAGTGTATTGTTCCTAGAGTACACTGATCGGAAGGTGGTTCCATACCTTGTCATAGTTGGAAATCCAATAATCCAATACGTGCTTGCGATTTTGATTGTATACTATATATGTAGTAACGTGAGATGCAAGCGTTTCTGCTAGATTGATATCTATTTTTATTTAGACATTATTATAATATCAGAATGGTATTGCTTTGAAAAGTTATTTGGATTCTCATAAGGGAAAAACCCGTTCCGTTATGCGGCGTGGTCTTGTGAGATATCCTTTATTAAATCAAGTATTAAATTGTTTTACTCATACCAGTCCCATGACTGACCCGGAGTTTATTTTGTTGTTTTCCCTAAACTCTTGGGTGCCTAAATTTGTACGGGCAGTCAAGTAGTCGGGATTTTACAGATACACTTGGAGAACTTGGAGCAGGAGGCTTCAGGATTCTATAGCTATTATTATTTCCGCTGTTGTTGTAAGTGTTGTACTCTGATAAGTGTTATTGTATACATATACTGATGTTATTTCAAAGATATGTTATGTTATATTTTATTCGTTCCGCTGTGAGATTCGTGTTTACTCTGATGATGATGTTCTTCTTCTTCTTCTATTCTATAAGTTCTATCTTATCTATTCTCACCTTCTAATTTCTTTCATTAATTACCGGGATTTTTCGATGTTTTGGTTATCGACGTCGAGCTTACGTCGATAACCAAAGTCGCCGAAAATCCGGGTCACTACAATTATGGTTAAATTGGGACTCTATAGTTACAAACCATGTTGTACACCGAACTGGCATTTTGTTGGATCTCATACCTAGGGTGTGACTTGCTTAGTTTATTCCTATTCGCTATTATGTACACCAAAACCATTGGATCCATTATCCTTGTATTTGGCTCGCTTCTGCATGCCTATTTTTTATGCTACTTCTCATGTTTATCCTCTATTCCCTTTTTAGTTTTATTTCATGAGTATTTAGAAAACTTGTGAAATCATGGTATACGTACGTTATGAATGCGGGGTTATTTGGGTATAACATGAAATCTATATTATTTGGCATAATTTAGAGCATGTATTATAACATGAATATTAGATGCAAATTGGGGTAATTTAACGTGAATTATAGAAGATGCAATTTGATATATTGAATCTAGTATTGGCTAGTAACCTAAGCTTTATGCATAAATTGTAAACTAGAGTATTAAATCTAGTTTTGACATGAACTGTAAATGGGAATACTAGATCTAAATTGGCATAGTACTGCATGTTGGGTTAAACGATAGGTAAATCAAGATTTGGGCCTCGAATATAGGTATGTTAGTGGGCATGACAAATGAATATGATATAGGCCAAATTTGTTTAAAAGAGTTGTTAGCAATTTACATATAGACAAAAAGGAAAAATATGTAAATCTAGGAAAGATGAATGCCTAACCCAAGGTTAGATTGAGTTACGGTATAAGATTGCCCGGAACCGCCCGGCAAATCCAGCAACTATAACAATACCTATCTAATGTGGGTGGTTAGAGCATTGAGCCCAAAAGGTCCCGAGGTTAGACTGAGTTGCGGTGTAAATCTGCCCGGAACCGACCGGCACATCCAATGACCGCAACAATATCTGTCTAATGTGAGTGGTTGGTGCTTTAAATGAATAATTTAAAGCTAAGAAACAGTTAAGCTAGAATGGGAGGGTTAAGTCCATAGGAACACTTAACCAACTTAACATGTTAACAAGACAAGACTTGTAGGGGTTAAATAACCGTTATAACATGTTAACTAGACTAGAAGGTGGGTTTAAGTAAAATACACTTAGCCAATTTAACATGTTAACTAGACTAGAAGGTGGAGTTAAGTAAACTTAGAACACTTAGCCATCGTAGTGTGACAAATGAACAAGGTTAAGTTAAAACATGAAGGAACAATACTTAACCATTAGAACATGAGAATTAAACAGATGTTAGGGTTAAGTTAACTAAGGGAACACTTAACCAATACAAGATGAAGGGGTGGGGTTAAGTAATAAAAAATACTTAACCAATATAACTTGATTTGTGGTAGGGTTAAGTCAACATGAACTACTGATAACACTTAACCAATTTAACATGACAAATGAATGGGTTAAGTTAACTTGAATTGACTAATGACACTTAACCAATCCAACTTGACGAGAAATAGAACTAAGTAGTAAACCTTAGTTAAGAGGACTAAGTTGTAAACCTTAGTTAAGAAAACGACAATTCAGGAACTAAGTAGTAAACCATAGTTAAGGAAACTAAGTAGTAAACCGTAGTAAAACACGAGAAGGAGCGAACATCCATCTGATCTTAAAGAAGGATCCAACAAATTGGGTTACGAAGCACGCGACTTCGAGGGGACGTGAGGGTACTCTTGGTATCCCTCTTGAGGCTGCAGATGATCCGCCTGGGCTCACAGAGGTTAAGGCCTGCGTTAGAAGAACCAAGGGCATGCCTTGGTTGCAATATAAGGCAACCTAAAGACTAGGATGGACCAGCGTGATTCGGCGAGACCAGTAGCCCTGTGATAACAACTCATCGTCTACCTACCATCTTGAGTCAATCGAGATACGTACAGCGGAAAGGCGGAGAACTCCAAAAGACCATATACTTGCTATCTAGTTATGGGTGCGGATGGCTATAGGTTAGTGGGGGCATAAAGGGCTTACGTTTAGTTCTCATTTTTCAAGGTGTGCCTTTCATTAGTTGGGGGAGGGGTCAGGTGGGACCATAGCCACTGGAAAAACAGACCTTAGCATCTGCATCGGTAGATATCTGAAAGCTCCCGACCGAGTTCCGTGTTTCTTGATTTGCCCTGCCATGAGACTCGGGTCGCACATATAAAGGACATGTGCATCTAGACAGCGATAACGATCCACAACACATATATGGGGAAAGTCTAGGAACATATACCACTCTGGGTAGTGTGTCCTAGATTAGGGGCGTCGTTCGATAGGTAGCATAATCCCTAGTTGGACCTAGGTCGCGTAAACCCTAAAATCCGAGAAACGCTCAATAGGTAGCATAAACCCCCGTAGCCCTGGGTAGCGAAAACCCTGGTTGGATCTAGAATGCGCTCGATAGAAAACTCTAGGTTAGACCTAGGTATTAAATAATAGATGTACACCTGAAACAACCACAATTGCGGGGATTGGATCACGTATCTGTTCTTATCAGTTTATATAGATTTCTAGTTAGGTGGTGCAGGGATATAGAAATTAGAATAACAAGGTAGTGGCGAAGTAGAGAAAGTATAGAAGTGCATCTAGTTTATCTTGCCTTATCATATCTTGTGCTAACCTTTTGATTCCCGTCATCAAGGTGTTGTCTCGTATTCAGTTAAATTCATGTCATGTTGCTTTTACCTGTTCACATGCTGAAAGTTACTGAACTTACCAGACTTTATGTCTGACTCTGTTTTCTTTTCGCTTTCTTGTCTTCTGTTCCCCCCTCCCCACAGATTCGCAGGGAGGGAATATTACTACTTAGTCCAGTTTTCTTTCCAAGCTAAAGATTAGTCGAAGTTTTGCTAGGATTCTCTTTTCCATTGCTATGGCTGGCTCACGCTACATTGGGGAATATAAATGTTATATTATGCTTCTTTATTTTGCAAGACAGATATTCTGGTATTGGAAAACAATTGTTGTACAAATTATTTTATCAATAAAGTAAAGTCCTATTTTCCGCTGTTTTAATTTTGTCTGTCTTGTAATTTATCTGTAACTTTTACTAATAACTCTCCACCGAAGTTAAGGCATTCCCTTTGTGAGTGACCTTAACGGATGTGGGGTGTTACATCAGCAGATGGTCGAAACATGTTCAGAGTGGTGAGACAAATAGATTAGCATGGAAACTTAAGTGCAAACAAATGAGTAAGCATGCACAACAGTTTTGAAGCAAAAAGGGGAAAGTATAATTTCATTGAATGGCAGATCTGGATACATGGATACGTGGTCGAGCAGAAATGCAAAATCAAAATAGCTCAGTGACTCAGCATGGTTCAAGTCTGTAATTCTAAAAGCAGCATTTTTTTAAGGTCCAAAAATATTTAATCAATCATGTAAGGCAATGTGAAAAGAATTTTTGGCAAGTAATAGAGTGCAGGTTTCAAAAAGTCATGGCCTGGTCAAGGCTGTTACAAGTATAGGACAGGATACAAACAGGGACGATTATTTTCAGAATGGAATAGACAATAGTTTATTCGACATGAGCATGTATGGGAAGTATATAATTCATTTCTGAAAATCTATCTATAAATCATGCAAAACAATTAATGAAAACATTTTAAAGCAATTCAGGAAATTCCAAATTCTAGGCAAGTGTTTATTATTTCATTTTGAGTAATCAGTGAAGCATCAATTTGGCATATAAGTTATTTCCAGCTTTACATATATAGCGTATGTTCAGCAAATCAATACAAGGAATAAACATGGCAAGATTTTGGACAACATATTCACGCCAGGGCAAATTCAAGGGCACAAAATCGAATCATTAATTTCCAAAGATCACGCAAAGTCATGAAAGCATTTTTTTTATAAGAAAACAACTCGGCAAAAATGTGTTTTAGCAAGTTTTTTTTTGTTTCCAGAAGTTCATTTATAGGGCAATAATTTATTCCAGGAAATCACGCAATCATTCAATCTCACATTCACGGATAGTTCAAGAATCACACAACAGTTTTGGCATGAAATCAAATTGGTTTGCTTATCACCCAAATTATCAAAAGAGGAAAGCAATACAAAATCAGACAAAGCCATTAGTTGAAATCAGAGCAATTTAAGGATTTGGAATCCTATTTCTAGCACCATTCATTACTGGCAAGCAACCCATCGAAGATTCGAAAACCAAACCCACAACATTCAAGAACAAAACCGAATAAATAATTCAGAAAAACTCACTTTGTTTTCGATCAAGAGCCAGAGAGAAAAATCCCAAATTGAAGTACAAAATCCATTCATAGTTTCGAAGCATCAGAGATTTGATTCCAGAAGCATACGATCGAGATTCGGAGTGTAGACTAACCTAACTCCCAAATCAGAGAAAGCCAAATTGAAGAATCACATACCCACAAAGACTCTAGCCTCAGTTTCATCAATTCCAGAAGCCATCGAATCGATTTGGAGGAGTTTTCAGAAACCATAGTTTTTTCTAAGCCGTCGCCATTTATGTTGTAACAAAGGACATCGGGCTTACAAATTAAATAATGGGCCCGCCAAGTGACAAAGGCTTTGGACTCAGTTATTAAAAAGGGGAGATTTAATTTTTAGTTTAAATCATAGGGTTTAGCTTCTTTCTTGTTTTATTTTTGTTGTATTTTTAAATTTCTTTTATAACGGTCTTAACAGTTGCTAGATTCTGTAAAACTCTAGGGGAATCCAGTTAGGGTTTAGCTGGTAGTTCACTAGAGTCTGTAAAATCTAGGGTTACGGATTACGGGTTTGTAATTCGGGAAAATCTGGTCGAGGGGATATCGGTCAGTCTAGGGTTTTGAGCGTAGGATTAGTACAGGAGCAGGGAGTGCTAGTTTACATGGTCTTGTAAGCGGGATCTGTTCTATCACCTAGTAGAAACCTTAGGAATGCAGCAGTAGGCAAGGTTTTGCCGAAGCTGGGTATCTCTGTGTGTTATTTCCTTTCTGCCTTGTTATTTTTGCTGCATTCTATGACCTGTTTATTTTTTAATATCCCGTCAAATTTATAACTAAGTGAAAAACTGTGATAAACCCTATTCGCCCCCTCTAGGGTTCATCTAGATCCAACACAATCCTCCCTATTTTATTTTCTATCTTTTCTATTTTTCTTTCTTACTTTACTTTTGTTTTCAAACTCAAGTTTTATATATTTATATATTTATACTTTATATTTATATAGTTTTAAACTTTATAATTTCGTAAATATGTTTATATAGTTTATATTTATGTTTTCATATGATTTCCTACTTTATAATATTAATTTATAACACTATATTTTAATTCAAGAATTTCCAGAATTATATTTACATCAAAGCACTTGAAAAATGCTCAAAAAGTAATTTTGTACTAAGTATATGTCGACATATAGAAAACACTATGTCGATGTCATTTTTTTCAAATTTGAGTGGCTTTTCACCATTTGTGATAGTTCTGGAGCATTGCAACCTTTCACACACTATAAAAAGGGCTTGATTTCGAATTTTTAATCACTCCTTCTTCTCCACTTTCACTCTCTTTCATTACACCATTATTTCTTATCATTTTTATGATTCCTATACCTATACTCTGCCGAATTCAATTCTGCTTTCACTAATCTTCTTCTCTCTACACTCTTTACTACTCTCTGAATCAAGTGCTATTGAAGAGTTATAGGGCTATTGTAATTGTTTGGGAATTATTTGGGAATCGATGTTTTCCTTGTAGCCGTGAAATCAAGGAAAGGAATCAGTTTTTTCCTTGTTGCCGTGAAATCAAGGAACGGGAGCGGTGTTAACCTTGTAGCCGTGAAATCAAAGGGTGTAATTGGATATTGATATAGTAATAAAACTCTGCGCAATCCAGCATTATGCAGGACTGGACGTAGGAGCAATCCAAACTAGTATAAAATCCAGTGTGTTCTTTCCTTTTCTAGCATTTTTATTTTTGTTTATTTTGTCTCTGCATTTGATTCTGTGTCTTTGATTGTTTCTGTGGTGTTTGATTCATAAGTTTATCACATAAGTTTTAGATTTTGTTTAAATTCTCAAAAACACTATTCACCCCTCTTTAGTGTTTGTTTTGCCTTAACGATCCTTTCTGCAATCCCTAACGAAATTTTCATTCAATTGCAACCAAATTTCAATTGATTTCAAACAAATTTTAATTTCCATAAGGTCGTTATATTCCTATTCTACACGCATACATCCATACACATCCAAATTGATTTTAAATCAATTTATTCACTTTCAATAAACTACTCAATCTAATTACCAATCCAGTACAGTTTTATATAACTAACTTTAAGTTAAATTTCAATTCATTTGATTCACATTAACTTTTACAAGTTAAATTTTAAATTTAGAATTCGAATTTCCGGCTTTTATTTCAAGCAACCTTAAAATAATATAAATATATATACGTATATTTATAACTATTTGCAAATTTCAAACATTTGAATAACTTCAAACAAAATTTGCATAAATGAATTATTATGGTACCAATCCGTCACTCAGAAACTTGAAAATGAAAACTGAAAATGTCGCGATCCATTATCGGAATTATTTTCTCGCCACTGAAGTAACTTCAGTGCTTAATCACTTTCAAAATCCATTTAAAATCATTCATATTCAAAAATCCTTTAAACTAATGTTATATTACTTTTAAAATACTTCATAAGATATCTACTTAACATCTGGGATCTAAATTCCAAATTTTGGTCTGAATCCAATTCTAATTTAGCTTATTTGTATATCCCATTCATATACAAATTCAATTTGGTTTTATATAACCATTTTAATATTATAATCTCATTTGATTACAATAACAATAAATACATCCATATACAATAATATTTCGGAAATTATTGCTTTTATATCAAAATAATTTTGGGTAAAATTATTTCATTTACCCATTTTAAAACAATACCATATCGAATTGCTTTGTTCGAGAGTTTAGAAACACCTATCGATACAGTTGTACATTCTGCATCAACCAGAATTCATAAACCACTTAACAAACCAACCAACACTATATAAAACAATTTTATATCAACTTTATAGATACGCTCTCTCGTGTACATAATCAAACTCAATCTAGAGTATCACTAATCTCATCTATATTGAGTAACGCCAAAGAGCCAAGGTTATTACTCAACCTTCAGCTCTGGTACCAAATGTAATTTTCCGAATTTCCGTACACTACATCAAAACAACAAATTTGGCACATCAGGATGTAGAGATTTGGTACGGCTTTAAGTCGTATCAAATTTGCTACAGTTCGTAGCCGTATCAAATTTCTTTGCCGCCGTATCAATTTTTTTTTTGTGATCCGCACCACCCACAACGCATAAAATCTAACCCTTCATCTTGAAGAAATCGGATCTGTTCATTTGATATGGTTTAGAACCCCATCATATTTTCGCTCCCGCACTTCCCTGCTATTTTTCATTTCTCACAGTTCCTATTATATTACAATCCCTAATTCGAGAAAACCTATCCCCTTCGTCTCCATTTTCCTTTACCACTTCTCTACTAATAGCTAACAACGCCCAAAAATATTTCTTCCCAATTCAGTCGACATGTTCCCTACGCACTAATCAGGATTTACTTGGTGAGTTCTAGGGGAGTCGAGTCTAATTGGAGAAGCAGATTTAAGTAAAATTAGATAAATTGAATTTCTTTTCATCTTCCAAATTTTTTTATTCGAAATCCTTCCGTAGTCATATTTTCAAATGATGATTGTATAAGCTCTTTGATGTATGTTTCTACTCGTGATGGTGAATTTACTATGTAGGCTCAAATATTGGGGAGAACTCCTTCTATGAGTTTACTAGTAGAATAGGTTTTCATGTTAATTTATGGAATGTTTGATTGATTGGAATTAAATTATGTAGTCAAGGAAGAAAGTTCGGGAATCCAAAGAGGAAAATGTCACTTTTGGGCCTATGGTCCGTAAAGGAGAGCATGTATTTGACATTGCTCACATTATTGCATCGTTCAGTGGTACTTTCATTGTGAGCATTTGCTTTACTGTATATATATATATATATATATATGTCTTAATGAAGAGAGAAATTTTTTAGAAAATCGAATGGAACTAATTCTCTCCCAAACCAATATACCAATGTAATGGTCCGAATTTCCGTACCCTTGAGTCAACTAATAACACCACACGTCCAACCCAAATTGCACAGAAATACGAATCATTAGTAGAAAGAAGTTAGAGGGTGAGAAATAGAAAGAAAGAAAAATTAGAATAGAAGAAAACGAAGAACACAAAGCTTACAGCAGAAGGAATAAAATATATTATATAACATAACTTTAGAAATACAAATTTGGAAAATGTATATACATACCATCAGCAGAGCACAACAGCTATTTCTGGAACAGCTATAAACACCTGTTTCTAGATACAAACATAGTACACAGCGGAAAATATGATAGTCTATAGCTAACTAGGGAAGCCTCCTGCTTCAAGCTCCTCCAAGTGAATCTGTAAAAACCTGACTACTTGACTGCCCGAACAAATTTGGGCACCCAAGAGTTTATGGTAAAACAAAACAAAATAAACTTTGGGTCAGCCATGGGACCGATGTGAGTAAACTCCAACCATTTGATTTAACTTTCAAAATCCTTTCGAAAGAAATGATATTTGTAGGATTGATCCACACATAAACACGAATGGTTTTTACCTTACGATAACCAAAAATATTTTGATATTAAAATCTAGTGATATATTAATAATGTCTAAATTAAATAAATAGCAATCTAGCGGAACACTTGCATCTCACGCTACATATATATAATATAAAATGAAAAACCGCAAGGCGCTTATTGGAGATTGGATTTCCAATTATGACAAGGTATAGGACCACCTTTCGATAGTGTATCTCTAGAGAGGAATACACTGGGTTCAACAAGAACATCTTGCAACCCGACCACACATGACATGCCAATTATTTAACTTGAGTGTACCGAGCATATTATCACCAACGGTTGTGATCAACAACCGTTACCGAAAGCATACAACAACGAATAGAATAAGAAACAAATGGAATTTCTCTAGATCAGGTGATAATACCCCTAATGGGAATGACCCACTTGACCATGCTGCCTGCCTAATTTTTGTCATTTCCCGGTTGATGAGACTTGAGGTCACGATTGTCTTTTCCGAACATCTTGCCATCATTTACTTTGAATGTCACATTGTCTGATTCGTCAAATCACTAGTTGACGTCCACAAATACACCCTGGATGTTAAGCTAAGAGAATAGATCTCCCGCCACCATACTTGGTATATTTGAAGAAATCAGTGTATGTGACCATCTAGAAATACTCTATCAAGCATTCGTCCATATACGTTGTCCTGGGACTGGACAAACCGAAGGCACTATTCTACTAATCAATCTTGGGCAATTTCTACCTAAGATTAACAGAACAGCCCTTTCACTTTACTCCATCTTCAATCATCATCAGCATAAGTTGATTCGTAATGCTTATGTCTATACGGAGTAGTTTTCATATAATAAACTTGATCTCGGTCTCTTCGTATAGACAATGAAGGTATACAATAAACCAAAACTTTGATAGCCGGTGATTTAACTATCAAAGGAACATCCATATAACCGACGATCCTATTTCCAGATGGAAATACTACCGATCAACCATCAAGCAACACTAGGCCCCTTAAACTAATCTCTTATTAAATTATTAATTTCCAACTTCCCATATCTTTCCAGATATTTCTCAAAGATCGTTTAGCCTTCCACAATTCTTCAAAAGACATTTCCATTCATTTAAACTCTTTTATTTCCATGTTCCAAGAAATATACATTATTTTCGTTGAAAAACATTTTCACTTCTTCACATTACCAAAATTCTATTTCTCAAAATATACGTTATTAACATTGGAAAACATTTCCAATTTCCATTTCTTAACTTTTCATTAACCAAATCATATCATTTTCTATACTTAGAATATATATCTAATCTTATTTGGAAACCGTTTCCAAAACCCTTTTTATTTGATTAAACCGATGTCGTTAGTATAACTTATTAATCATTTATTAACTGTATTACTAACCAATTTCGCTACTGAACCTTGACCGTTCCAAAATTAATCATGAAGTCAATCAAGTTGGGGTATAATTACCGCTCAAACTTTGATTGAACATCATTCTCAACTTCAAAACAGTCAAAGCTTACAACTTTAAATACCAACAAAAACATTACTTACGAAATTCTCGTATTCAATTTAAAAATCCACTTCTTTTTACAGAAAACATTGATTATAATAATAGCGTTATAATCCCTGCTTCCGAAATATTCTAAATTAAAATATAACTTTAACTCATTAATTTAAATAATAAAAATAATTAAATAATTGAGTCTTGATTAAAACGGGACGTAAGAATTACTTTCCTTAGTTCGATATATTTAAATTTCAATACAAAGCTCTCTTTCGTATAATTTATGTTCGATCAAAATTCCGAATTTCGGAATAAATCTACCATTTCAGGTTAACTTCAAATTTGCCTTACAACTATACCCATTTGCAAAATTTTTGCTTTCATACCGTTATTTATTTTCAAAATTGAATATTATTCCTTAAATAGGAATCTACATTCGTTTTATCAATCAACTTGATTTTAGTTGCAAATATCATTATAGATTCAAATCTCAGTTATCGGTAGACCCACATCGTATTCTACTTCATTTATAAACTCTGTTTATAAAAACTTTTACCGACACCTTTCTGTTTATATAAAATAATTCGATTTCCCTTTTTAAGCGTATCCACAAGCTATACATTCCAAACTTCTGAAATCAACTTAATTTGATTTTTACGGTTCCCTGCTCGTTTAAAAATTCTAATTTAAAATAATATTAAATTATTGCAAAGCATAAAATCCTGTTTTCATATAACCAATGCAATATTTGCTTCTTAACATATTTTATTTAAATTATAGATTCATACTAAATAGAATCCATATCTCCTTTCTGAAATAAATCATTATAATAAAATTCGACATAATCGAATTATAATTATAAATCCCTTGGTTTTATCTCGCTTTATTTTATATTCCAAACTTAGAAATAAAACCCTTCTCTTTTTTCGAAATCAATTTTCTTATTCAAATTTCCATTTGAATTCATATTTCATTTATGACCATTGAGTTCCAAACTCAATTACAAATATTGGTTTCAAAACCCACTTCCACTTTTCCATATAAATTCGGACTTGAATTTATATTTCAACTTGTCCGACGATAATATTGCTTAATTTATAAATATCGTTTATGTAACAACCTGGAATTTCTGAACTAATTAAAAAAAAAATTTTTAGCTATTTTAATGGGTTTTGAATATTTAAAATGATTTATTTTAAATAATAAAAACTTAAAATTTATTTAAATCGAAGTTAGAACGTATAAATATAAAATTTAATTAAAACGAACTCAAAATGGCGCGGTAGTTTGAAAATTTGATTTTAAATTTCAATTGAATGTATAGAATTCAAAATAAATCGGATTTCAGTAAAATAAGAAATGTTGGAATATTTTGAACTGTAATTTTCTAACGAATGTAAAAACTAAGATTTCACTTTACAAATTATAAGTTATGACCAGATTAAAATTTAGAATAGTCGCTATGGAATATATATATATTTTAATAATACATAGCCCTTAAAAATAGCCATGGGTGTCTTGACATAAAACTGCATAATATTATGTAGCTCATTGCACTCTTAGAAACTCTTAGACAACTAAATCTTAGGCACATGTATAAAAATATTTGTGTAGCAGATATAAACAAAAATGTCATTTTCAAATTTTGAAAAATTTAAATCCATTAAAATATATAATCAAGTTTTTCATGTGAGTAACATACATTTGAAACACCTATGGTTCTCTGTTAATGTAAATCGATTAACATGTAGAGTAAAAGCATGTGCAGAAATGACTTCGTAGTATAAGGAGCGGTCCTAGTCTTGTGAAAAAAGGTACATAAATGAAAGTTCGAGTAACAGGATAAGGATTATAGAAGATATATCACTATACTTGGTAATTATCTAAAACATTAAACAAGTTTAATAAGGGTGCTACTATTCATACCTTGATTTACACTTCTGGCCACCAAAACTAAAAGTACCCCAAATATTTCAGCCACATTTTATTCTTACGTACCCTTTACACCCCAAACTGAGGTACGGAAATCGCACTATCCATGGGAGAGCTCGGGATTAAACAGGAGAGACTCGCTGTTGGATTTCATTTTCGCATATTTCGATAAAAATTTCTTAGGGTCTTTTAGCATTTCTGTTTTATTACATAGATAAAATTGTCACATGTCCTTTCATATGGGCATTGTTATTGATACTCCATTTTCTGTTATGGGGAGGCCAAATTTTAAGAACACTCCACTTTTTTTAAATTGTTAAGGGAGGGATCAATGTAGGCGACTATTTTTTTTTTTTACTTTTTACGTTTTTACCCTTACTTCTAAAAATTACTCACCATAAAAGAAAATTCTATTTATACACCGAAAATTCCTTAACATACACCATTATTTTTTCCATAAAATTTTATTACTAAATTACCCTTTTTCATAATTGTTTTTGTAATACTTCTGCATATAAAAAGTCAAATTATTCTTAAAAGTATTGAAATTTGATACAAATTAGATATGTTAATGAATTATTTAATCATGAAATCTAAAATTTCAATTAAGAAAACATTCATAAATAATGGTCTAATTTAGAAGTGTTGATTTATTTTGTAAAATTATAGTAATTTTGTTGAAATTGAATTTTTTTCATAAAGTTAATAAAAGTTGCAATACTAGTACAAGAAATATATTTCATTTTGTAAACTTTTACTCAATTTGATGCAAAGAGTTTCTAATTTTTGATAATTGTGTTTTAAATTTGAAAAAGGAAAGAAAAAGAAGATGAGAACATGGATATTTTAGTAAAAGAAACGGTGTATGTAAAGTAATATATGGTGTATATTAGTTTATTATAATTTTTGGTATATGTTTAGTAATTTTTGGTATATAAATAGAATTAGCCAACTGTAAAATCATAGGTCTCCTAAATCACAAAAACCTAAATTAAACCTAAATGGATAATAATGTAAAAGTACATTTATTTGTTAAGAGACTACTTTCCTCCTTGGTACTCCCCTTAATAATTTTTAATTTTTTAGGAAGTAAAAAATTGATCTCCCCCTGACAATATTTGGAGTGTTAACAATGACCTTTCATATTTCTCATATTCTTTCATATTCATTTTTTTCGTAGCAGTTTTTATAAAGTGCGTTAGCCTCGTTGTCACATTTGCAGTTTCTTCTTCTTCGTCATTCTCCAAAATCTTCCAATTAGGGTTTATCATGAAAATTCAAACATCTGCCCATAATTAAGAATGCAGACCGAAGCTTGCCTAGACAGCTTCTGAAGATTGATTCCATATCAGGTAATTATTGTTTATATTTTAATTTCAACTCATAAATTGATTTTATTTTCGAAATTAGGGAATTTCCTTCTTTAATGACGATTTAAGCGAAGTATTGAATTGTTTAATTACTCAATTTTGTTGTGGTTGAATTGCTTAATACGCATGGTATGATTATTGGTTGTTTTCTAACCTGGTTTTACTGTGTTCCCGGTCCAGAGATTTAAGAATATACAAAACATTCTTGCATTATCCATGCTGCAAAATTACCCTCATTTTGGTAAATTAAAACACCTCTCCTCCTTTCCCCTTCCCCTCCTACCGCCCTCTAACCTTCCCTATTTTACCCATCAAACCCACGAAGCATAGTTCCAAAAATTCCAATTTTTTTTTGAAAGTTGATTAATATGCCAACATAGTGGTCAAAGTAGGACTCGAACTCCTTACCTCTTCCAGGCAGAAGCACATCTTTCCACTATGCCACACTGTGTTGATAGTATGCTAATTTTCTCGAAACCGTTTTCATTTCATAGTATGCTAATTTGATAAATAATTGTAATGTAATACTTTACATAAAATTTGAAGTCTTCTCAAACATACCACACACACACATTGAACCTTTTGTGATGATTTTATTATCACATTTTCCTTGATAATTTCGTAAAAATGCTGCAACTATATTTCCGCATGCCGATTAAATTCGAGTAAAATGATTTTTTTTAATTTACTCAATGAATGACGCAGATAGTAAAATCAATTCTATTTATCCTTAGTTGTTAAAGTTTCTAATATCAAAACCAAATTTTGATAGATATGTAATTTTGTTAAGGACAATTCTGGAACTATACGAAGTATATGCAAACTATTTCTCTACTACATTTTCCTCACCATTAAAGATATATGCTTGGTCTCATATTAAAAATCTTTAGGTGTGATGGTTGCGGTACCTTCAGAATTTGTGAAATAGTGGTAACTCATCAAAATAAAAAGGCAAACAACAGCTTACCAAATCAAGTTCCATCTGATTCATTATTATTTTTTTGGAATGTAGAATTGATATTTAAAGGCAGTTTCTATTCATATACCAAATATTACTTTAGATACACATAAAATAATAATGCAAAAACTAGGACTGTATGGCACTCTTTTTAAACAAATAATTAAAAACAAGATTAAAGATTGGATGTTGAAACAAGTCCCACATTGGGGAATTTGTAAAATAATTCTTGTATAACTATTAAGAGTTCACTCTTCACATTACCAGTTGGTTTTGTGATAACCTGAGACTCTCTAACATGGTATCAGAGCAGGTTTAGTTCGTGCGCACATTGTCACACTTATCCATGTTACCCAATAACATCCACGTGTTAGGCTCAGATATGCCACACGTGCGGGGGCGTGTTGAAACAAGTCCCACATCGGGGAATTTGTAAAACAATTCTTGTATAACTATTAAGAGTTCACCCTTCACATTACCAATTGGTTTTGTGATAACTTGGGGCTCTCTAACAGAAAAAAATCATTGTATACTCTTCTTTATTTACATAGTATATAGTCAATTTACTTTATTTAATAGATAATTAAATATTTTATACATCATCATGATTACGTTATGATACCTTTCCGGTACTAAATTCTATTCATTCGGTTCCAATCTGTATTTGTTCATAATCAATATTAACAGTTTTCACTTTAAATTCAACATAAAAAATAAAAATGAAATTTCTATGTTGAAATAAGTTTGACTGGACGACTAAACTCTTCTCTATCTTTTACTTGAATTAAATGAAGTCTCTATATCTAAATAATTTAACAAGTTGAAATTTTGTTTGAAGAATTTGGGTTGAATTTGAAATATAAAATTTGCACTTATGGAATTTAGGAATTAGTGTCGCTTAATTTAGTAAATGCATGATATAAGTAAAATTAGGGAGATGTTTTGTTATACTCCCGATGAGGGTCATTTGGAATGTGTATAGTGTATATTAAGTAAAAAAAAATGATATATATAATTTTGGTAATTTTTTTGATATATCTTTAATAATAGTTGAAATACCTTTAATGTCACACATTTTTAGTGTCAACGTGAGCTACGAAAATTGCCTTTTCAATATTATTTAAAAATATGATTTAACAATTATAATATCCTTACAAATTCAAACCACCTTTCAACAAATATTGGTAAGCCTTAATATCACTTAGAATAAGATCTAATACATAAACTTCTACTAAAAAATCATTCCTTATTAACAAATAATACAAATAAAAATTTAAAACCTACAACTTAGAAATTAAAATTTAGATTAAGTACATATTATTTCAATGCAAATATTCGTGCTAATCATTTTCTTTTAATATGTCAAACATATGCAATTTGCATAAATATATTTATTGTGCAAAGCACATGTTTTTGTCACTTTCCTTAAAGCTAGCTAATTGGTTTGCATCTTATGGAGAGAGAACCCTATCATCATCAAGCAAACGATTTATGACATGAAATGTAACTATATCCAAATGTATTCTACTATAAGATTATGTAATTGCAACACAGTAGATGGTATACAAAAATAGTGTTCTCTTTATATGTGCCTTAATTGTCTATAATATTATATGATATGTATATATGTACGTGTACATATATGTATGTATATGTATGCATATTTTAAAGAACAAAAAATAAAATGTGGCTGCTGGGATTCGAGCCCAGGTCTCCACGGCCACAACGTGGAATTCTTACCACTAAACTACAGCCACTTTATATACACACATTTATAGACAGTAAACTTATTTTTGAAAATAGTTGTAATACCTTTAGTGTCACTTTTTTTGTCAATGCAAATTACCGAAGTTGCCCCTTTAGTATTATTAAAAAAATATGATCTAACAATCAAAACTTATTTACAAATTCAAACCGCATTTCAACAAATATTAAAAGGCCTTAATATCATTTAAAAATAATTTATTCTATATAAACTTCTTTTTAAAAACTGTCCTTTATTAACTAATAATACAAATAAAAATTAAAACTTACAAAACAAAAAATAAAAATTCAAATTAACTACACATAATTTCAATGCAAATATTTGTGCAAATCATTTGCTTCACGTCTTTATACAGTTTTTGACCACAAAACTTGATACCTACTTTTGCTCATGTACACTTACTGCCAATTTGCATCAGATAATCTTTCACCGCAATTTTGGTACTAACACCACGTTCTTCAATCAGGGTTGTCAATAATCTGTTTTGTCGAAATACTCTTGTCTAGCTGCTCCACGCCTTTAACACATTAACATCCACGTTCTAATATCAAAAGCAAATTAACAGTTCAGTTACAATAACTGGTTTTAGGTCGCATATCTTGTACACAGTTAGAACCCATAAAACTGCGATGTTCCATTCATGTGCAGTAACTGCGTGATGTATCATCCATTCTAGAAACCCAGTCCCTTCAGTTCATCTTTCTTGTAACTGATAACACCACTTGAATTCTTCGATAACAAACATTTTGTTTTTTCGAATAGAAGATTGCTTGATACCCATATAAGGCCCTGTCAACCATCTGTGAACTAATTCTAAATCCTGCTTCTCAAAACCATAATTTGGTACACATGATATTGAAAACCAGTTAGTCGAAAAAGTCGAGACAGTAACGTCGAGCATATAATGTAACTTAGTTTTGTTCATCTTCTATTGGTAGCATTAACAAGGAAACAAATGATGCTACTAGAATAAATAGCCCAAGAACTCGATATTTGAGACTTAATAAGTTATCCAACAAACTAAACATCCAAAATCTTTTAATTAACACCAGTAGTAAGATTCTTACCCTATGCAAATCGAACAGAAATCAACGATGTTGACAGATCCGGTTGACAAGAGGATCGATTATGAGAAATGGAAATTCAACGTGAGATATTGGAATTTGAAATCTATTAGGCTGAAATACTCGGATTTTTTCATGTTTTGGTAGGTCAAACTACACCATCAATTATTTCAGATCTAGTTTGCTATAAGGCTGACTTAGGGAAAAAGAAACAATAAAAAATTGTGTGATTTGATCGAAGCCTCCATTTCTCTAATTCTGGCGCTGCAGTAGAATGAGATTTTGGATATTAACTTGATTGGTAAAGGGAGACAAATGATTTCATTGAATTTTGAAACGCAAATGGCTTGGGAGTTTCTCTCCATGCAATTATTATCATACCAACCGTTAGAGAGGTTTCGGTATTGTAAAATGGGCTAAATCAATTTGACTGTACCAGTGATTTTTGGTTGAAAAATCTCAATTTCGCGTTCTTTCCTCTTCTCTCTTATCCGTTTCTTCCTACGCTAACAAATATGTGCTAATTCCTCCCAGTCCAAATTATCGCGCAAATTCCTCCTCTTTTCTTTTTCTTCGCCCTCTATTGTCTCTGCATTTGTTCCTGCAATCTTTAAAATCCAAGTAAAATTCAATATTATTTCCCCCTTCGCATCCGTTGCCTATTATCTCTCCTTCGTCGGTTTGATAATTTCTTCATCTTTACCAGTTCTTCAAACAAACATCAATTCTACATTTATTTTTACCTCCATCGCGAAAACACTAGGGCGCAATGGCCAATGCCTGCAACTGGCGAGTGCAACTGACAATGAATTCATCGCAATTCTCGATAACGGCTAGTGCTACTGAGTTAGGGCACAACTCGAAAAATCAGTTGTTAAAACTTGAAGGTACTAGTGACTTGAGTTTTGAATTCTGAACCTTAATTCTTCTTTCAATTACTGCATTATGCATTGTTTTTTATTCCAATTATCCAATGCAAATTTTAATCCTAATTGTTTTCGTTTAGGTTTTCTAAAACCAGGTTTCAGACTAATGAATAATCTTATGTTGATTTTGCTGTCGTTTAAACTTAGGCACAGAAACATAAGTTCCAGAAGCATCTGGGGAGATTCTTTTCCATTTTATATTGTATATTTCCTCTAATTCTACATTGCAATCGTCTTTTAGCATATTATAGTATTAGATAAGAATATGATAGCTTGCATTAGCACATCAGGACTATGAGGTTAAACAAGCACAATAAAAGTAGTATCTTTCAAAGGCATAGTCACAACTTGCTCCACCATTGATAGAGCTAATGAAGACGCTTTTTAACATAAAAACGTATAGGTGTATATCTGGGTTTTTTGTGAAAAAATTTATGTCGTGCCTCGTTAATTTGAAATATCAGGGCTGCTATGATGAATAAACATGTCTGAGATGCCACTTGGAAAGCTAAGGAAGATGAATATCCATAAAGGTATATACTTGAAACCAGACATTTTTATTTTTAATCTTTATTTTGTTTTGCTGTCAATGTGAATCTGTGATTGTGGTGCATATTGAAAAGTTTTTATCCATATTCTTATGGCTAAGAGTTATATAACATTGTTCAAATATTAGGTGAAAATGCTGGAAGCTCTTATATTGAGATTGTATCCAAATTGGTTCGTTTTGATGGTGAAGATGATAAATCACTTGATGAGAAGTATAAGAAGCTTCAATGTGATATTGCTCCTCTGCCTCATGATAAGATTATAAACTAGTTGAGAAGTATATTCTTATTACTCATGCTCCCACCCATAAGGTTGAGAATTTGCGAACACAATAGTTAATAATCCAGCTGCTTCGTTCCGTGCCAAAGTGAACTATGTCGCTCATGGCACATGATATTATTCTTGGCATATGATATGACTCTTAGCAAAGATTTTAGGGATATTATTCTTGGCTTATGATATGACTCTTAGCAAAGATTTTAGGGATATTATTCTTGGCATATGATATGACTCTTAGCAAAGATTTTAGGCTATTTTTTCAGGTCAGCGTTCTTCTAAGTTTCAGGTCAATTTCTTTCAAATTTTATCTGATCAGGGTATTTTATCCATATATATATATATATATATATATATATATATATATATATATATATATATATATGCGAGCGTTCAATGGCACCCGAAACAGTGCAGCACCCCCAAATGCCCCCTAATTTCCACCACATATCCCATTTCTCTCTCCCTCCACTCATTCTCTCACCTCCCACTAACTTAAACTACTATAAATACTTGGTTTCTGTTGGGGGGCATTTGGGATGCTCACTATTTGGGGTGCCACTAGGGCTGTAAATTTTGTTCGAATGTCCGACGTCCGTTCGTGTCCGTGACCGAAATACGTCCGTCCGAGTCCGTCCGATTTTCATTTAGGACACGAGTTAGGACAACAAATTTTGTACGAGAAAAAAATCATGTCCGGTCCGAGCTCGTCCGAATTACTTGTAATTCGACATATAGTTGGGAGAAAATCTAGTAAAATGTACAAAATGTGATATAAATAGCCATGTTCGACCGAGTCCGATCGGTCCGAACATGTCCGTATCCGACCGATTTTATTTAGGACACGAATTAGGACAACGAAATTTGTCCGAGAAATTTTTTGGTCCGGTCCGTGTTCGGTCCGATTTTTTTTAGGACAGAAACTGAACACACCTCCGTCCGGTCCGGTCCGACCGATTTACACCCCTAGGTGCCACCGAACGCTCCTCATATAATATATATATATATATATATATATATATATATATATATATATATATATGAACCTGGTGTTTCATTTTGGACAGGTTGCTGTTCTTCTTTGGTTATTCTCTATAATTGGAAGTTTTTTCTCATTTTTTGCTCATGCATATATTGGTATGACCCTTAGTTTCATATATAAAAATTGACAAAAGAACTTGTTTTTATATTTTTCGTAGAACAAGCGATTAACATATTTTATTCTTTCAATGTGATGCATATAAACATTTCTATAATCCAGTTCAGTTAATAATATCTCCCCCTTTTGCATCCCTTATTATGTATTTCTACTTTTCTTTTACATTTATGGTTTATTTAACGCAACACTGATATCAACAAGTGGAGCAAAAAAAAGTGGAAAACTAAAGCTGAACCTTCTGCGATGTGCAGCCGGATATTCGCAAAAATTCTGTCTGCAGTTCAGCTTGTTCAAGTTTTTCAGTCAAAGCCTACTATCCTTTTTTTTTACTTGTCACTTAAGGGTTCACTGGATAAAAGAAAAAAAGAAAATAAATTAAGTTATCAAAATCTGTCAAGATATCCGCACATATTAATATTATCTTTTACTCATCTTGAATTATTACTTGCTCGTCTTTTAGTGTTGACTCCTCAATTGCGGTCAGATATATTTCATTTTCAAACTAAAAAATTTTAAAATGCCACCACCGTTTGTTTGTCAGTGCCAATTAAAAATAGAGCTATAAATTCATTTAATTGATGACATCATTTTTTTAATTGTAAATAGTGACTTTTTTTTTGTAAAATATTGATTGGTCCCAACAATCAATGAAATGGTTGCAAGCACAAGCATATACTGCAGATATGCATATGCATACACATTCGTTGCCTCAATTGCAGTGTACATAGACATACATGCTAAGAATATACATAAATATACATTCATTGTTGTGGGGGTTGGGTGAGTGTTACATGTATAAAAAATTGAGAACATAGTAGCACGCATGCAACTGCTGATATTTCTCTTCATTTATGATGCTTGCAGGCGTTATAATATCGATCATAGTTCCTGCCCTATGCCGTAAATTTGAAGAGCATGTGGACCATTGTGCTGGAATGGTCCATTAAAAGCTTTCATAGTTCCTACAGTTCGCTCTTTGATAGGGCCTTCAAGCTGTCATCTAGGGTTCGAGTCGGGGTCTGCTTACGTTTCAGATCTAGGTATATTTAAATTCTATCATTATTTATTTTTAGATGTAAAGTTATGTGGTGAACTAATTTAGATTTGAATTAGTTTCCTTTTATTTTGAGTCAATCAGATTTTATTTTATCTTCTTAGTTTCACTGCTAATTTGACGTTAACGCTGTGAAATTGAACAAGTTACTTCTCCATTTTTGTCCTAAACACAACTAACATAGTGATTTCGTTTTCTAATAACACATGCTGCTATACTTCACATGACTGTTAAGATTCAAATGTTAAATGGTATATTTTACTTATGTTTTGAAAATATATTGTTGGTTAAATATGCAATTAAGAGGATATCAGATCTTGGTTTTTTGGTTTAAGATTTGGAAATAAATTTGTGATGCAAATTATTTCAAAAGGTAGGGTTTACAGCAAGCAAAATGTTTGTTTGTACGATATTTTCTTTTCCAAAGACATATTCAAATCTGAAAAATGACAACTTTGTCCCAAAGGAAGTCGAGTTCACTATAAGTTAGGTGAATACTTGTATCATAAATATTTGTTAAATAATATAAGTTAAATGTACGCTATAAAATATTTCAAAGAATAAGATTTACAAAAGTAAAAAAAAAAAAAAACATTCTCTGGTATAAATTTCTTTTCCGAAGATATATTTTGGCCATTCAAAAAAAATGTCCCGTGGGATAGGTGGGAAAAAAGGGCTTATATGATATATTGAAAATTATTTGTTTCTTAAATGTTGAGAAAACGTTAGTTATGCTGCACATTTCACACAAAAATATGATTAAATAAGGGTAGGTACACTGAAATAAATTAAGCTGCGTTATAAAGGAAATTATACTAATTGTATTTGACATATCAATTTTCTCCGAAATTTCCTGAGATTAAGATAAAATGTTAGAGAGAAAATTGTAAATGTTTCCATTTTTATTGTCAAGAAAAATATGTGATTATGCAGGTAACTGGTTGATAAATTCTTTTCTAATTATAGTAATAAACTGGAATTGAAATTTAACAGTAAAGTGCGAGTATTAAAATTCATTTTCTTATAAAACTGCATGACTTTATGGCTTGAGAGTTGCTTGGCTAGGCAAGAAATATATTAGCAGAACTGAATCTGGGTAAACCATTTTTGATACATTTATGGCTTGAAAGTTATGGACAATAATGTTGTTCATCGGTGAGAAAAATATATATTATGACTGATGCTAAGAAAGAAAAGGGGATTGGATTTGCATGTTTTACTTGCTCTTGCATGCCAAAAACTATTACTTGGGGTGCATATTAAATCATTGTTTAGTAGTCAGTTAATGCCTTATATAATTATTTTTCGAGTATAATGCTATTTTCTTGTGTTTATTTGCAGGGAAGACCAGTGTATATAACCAAACCCAGCCGAGAGATTGTTTCCAGCTTAATTAAGGCAGCAAGTGGACAGGTACTAACTTTTGGTTATCATTTAATGTGTTGACAAATGATTTATGGGATCCATCAAGACACAAGTTGTGACACAATATGTCTGACTTATGGGATCTTATATCTAAGATTTGCTGAAGATCCGCTGCTTGAATTTCATATGTCACCGGTTTTCTCTAACTTTGTACCCCATAGCCGTTCCTATTTATAAACGATCTGTTTTAAGTGAGTTATGGTGGATGGACTTGCAAAGGATATGTAGTTTTTTAAAATTTTGCTAATAGGCATTTTGAATTTATCATTTTGCATATCTTATGATAGTTGAATATATATACTTTTTGAATAATGTTGTTTAGATCAATATAAAATGAGTCTAAAAAGATTGTGTTGAGTCCATTAGATAGATGCTACATTTTGTTTACCTACATTTTGATATATCTTTAATAATAGTTGTAATACCTTTGATGTCACACATTTTTAGTGTCAACGTGAGCTACGAAAATTGCCTTTTCAATATTATTTAAAAATATGATTTAACAATTATAATATCCTTACAAATTCAAACCACCTTTCAACAAATATGGGTAAGCCTTAATATCACTTAGAATAACATCTAATACATAAACTTCTACTAAAAATCATTCCTTATTAACAAATAATACAAATAAAATTTTAAAACCTACAACTTAAAAATTAAAATTTAGATTAAGTACATATGATTTCAATGCAAATATTCGTGCTAATCATTTTCTTTTAAATATGTCAAACATATGCAATTTGCATAAATATATTTATTGGGCAAAGCACGTGTTTTTGTCACTTTCCTTAAAGCTAGCTAATTGGTTTGCATCCTATGGAGAGAGAACTCTATCATCATCAAGCAAACGATTTATGACATGAAATGTAACTATATCCAAATGTATTCTATTATAAGATTATGTAATTGCAACACAGTAGATGGTATACAAAAATAGTGTTATATTAATATGTGCCTTAATTGTCTATAATATTATTATATATATATATATATATATATATATATATATACACGTACGAATATGTATGTATATTTTAAAGAACAAAAAATAAAATGTCGCTGCTGGGATTCAAGCCCAGGTCTCCACGGCCACAACGTGGAATTCTTACCACTAAACTACAGCCACTTTATATACACACATTTATAGACAGTAAACTTATTTTTGAAAATAGTTGTAATACCTTTAGTGTCACTTTTTTTGTCAATGCAAATTACCGAAGTTGCCCCTTTAGTATTATTAAAAAAAAATGATCTAACAATTAAAACTTATTTACAAATTCAAACCACATTACAACAAATTTTAAAAGGCCTTAATATCATTTAAAAATAAGATATACTACATAAACTTCTATTTAAAAATTGTCCTTTATAAACTAATAATACAATTAAAAATTAAAACTTGCAAAACAGAAAATAAAAATCCAAATTAATTACACATAATTTCAATGCAAATATTTGTGCAAATCATTTGCTTCACGTCTTTATACAGTTTTTAACCACGAAATTTGATACCTACTTTTGCTCATGTACACTTACTGCCAATTTGCATCAGATAATCTTTCACCGCAATTTTAGTACTAACACCACGTTCTTCAAGTAGGGTAGTCAATAATCTGTTTTGTCGAAATACTCCTGTCTAGCTGCTCCACGGCTTTAACACATTAACATCTACGTTCTAATATCAAATGCAAATTAACAGTTCAGTTACAGTAACTGGTTTTAGGTCGCATATCTTGTACGCAGTTAGAACCCATAAAACTGTGATGTTCCATTCATGTGCAGTAACTGCGTGATGTATCATCCATTCTAGAAACCCAGTCTCTTCAGTTCATCTTTCTTGTAACTGATAACACCACTTGAATTCTTCGATAACACACATTTTGTTTTTCCGAATAGAAGATTGCTTGATACCCATATAAGGCCCTGTCAACCATCTGTGAACTAATTCTAAATCCTGCTTCTCAAAACCATAATTTGGTACACATGATATTGAAAACCAGTAAGTCGAAAAAGTCGAGACAGTAACGTTGAGCATATAATGTAACTTAGTTTTGTTCATCTTCTATTGATAGCATTAACATGGAAACAAATGATGGTACTAGAATAAACAGCCCAAGAACTCGATATTTGAGACTTAATAAGTTATCCAACAAACTAAACATCCAAAATCTTTTAATTAACACCAGTAGTAAGATTCTTACCCTATGCAAATCGAACAGAAATCAACGATGTTGACAGATCCGGTCGACAAGAGGATCGATTATGAGAAATGGAAATTCAACATGAGATATTGGAATTTGAAATCTATTACGCTGGAATACTCGGTTTTTTTGATGTATTGGTAGGTCAAACTACACCATCGATTATTTCAGATCTAATTTGCTATAAGGCTGACTTAGGGAAGAAGAAACAATAAAAAATTGTGTGATTTGATCGAAGCATCCATTTCTCTAATTCTGGCGCTGCTGCAGTAGAATGAGATTTTGGATATTAACTTGATTGGTAAAGGGAGACAAATGATTTCATTGAATTTTGAAACGCAAATGGCTTGGGAGTTTCTCTCCGTGCAATTATTATCATACCAACCATTAGGGAGGTTTAGGTACTGTAAGAGGGGCTAAATCAATTTTTCTGTACCAATGATTTTTGGCTGAAAAATCTCAATTTCGCGTTCTTTCTTCTTCTCTCTTCTCCGTTTCTTCCTACGCTAACAAATCTGTGCTAATTCCTCCCAATCCAAATCATCGCACAAATTCCTCCTCTTTTCTTTTTCTTCGCCCTCTATTGTCTCCACATTTGTTCCTGCAATCTTTAAAATCCAAGTAAAATTCAATATTATTTCCCCCTTCGCATCCGTTGCCTATTATCTCTCCTTCGTCGACTTGATAATTTCTTCATCTTTACTAGTTCTTCAAACAAACATCAATTCTAGATTTATTTTTACTTCCATCGCTAACACACTACGGCGCAATGGCCAATGCCTGCAACTGGCGAGCGCAACTGACAACGAATTCATCGCAATTCTCGATAACGGCTAGTGCTACTGAGTTAGGGCACAACTCGAAAAATCAGTTCTTAAAACTTGAAGGTACTAGTGACTTGAGTTTTGAATTCTGAACCTTAATTCTTCTTTCAATTACTACATTATGCATTGTTTTTTATTCCAATTATCCAGTGCAAATTTTAATCCTAATTGTTTTCGTTTAGGTTTTCTAAAACCAGGTTTCAGACTAATGAATAATCTTATGTTGATTTTGCTGTCGTTTAAACTTAGGCACAGAAACATAAGTTCCAGAAGCATCTGGGGAAATTTCTTTTCCATTTTATATTGTATATTTCCTCTAATTCTACACTGCAATCGTCTTTTAGCATATTATTGTATTAGATAATAATATGATAGCTTGCATTATCACATCAGGACTATGAGGTTAAACAAGCACAATAAAAGTAGTATCTTTTAAAGGCATAGTCACAACTTGCTCCACCATTGATAGAGCTAATGACGACGCTTTTTAACATAAAAACTTATAGGTGTATATCTGGGTTTTTTTGTGAATAATTTTATGTCGTGCCTCGTTAATTTGAAATATCAGGGCTGCTATGATGAATAAACATGTCTGAGATGCCACTTGGAAAGCTAAGCAAGATGAATATCCATAAAGGTATATACTTGAAACCACACATTTTTAATTATTTTGTTTTGCGGTCAATGTGAAACTGTGATTGTGGTGCATATTGAAAAGTTTTTATCCATATTCTTATGGCTAAGAGTTATATAACATTGTTCAAATATTAGGTGAAAATGCTGGAAGCTCTTATATTGAGATTGTATCCAAATTGGTTGGTTTTGATGGTGAAGATGATAAATCGCTTAATGTGAACTATAAGAACCTTCAATGTGATATTGCTCCTCTGCCTCATGATAAGATTATAAACTAGTTGAGAAGTATATTCTTAATACTCATGCTCCCACCCATAAGGTTGAGAATTTGCGAACACAATAGTTAATAATGCAGCTGCTTCGTTCCGTGCCAAAGTGAACTATGTGTTGCTCATGGCACATGATATTATTCTTGGCATATGATATGACTGTTGGCGAAGATTTTAGGCTATTTTTTCAGGTCAGCGTTCTTCTAAGTTTCAGGTCAACCTCTTTCAAATTTTATCTGATCAGGGTATTTTATCCATGTGTGTGTGTGTGTGTGTGTGTGTGTGTGTGTGTATTAACCTGGTGTTTCATTTTGGACAGGTTGCTGTTCTTCTTTGGTTATTCTCTATAATTGGAAGTTTTTTCTCATTTTTCGCTCATGCATATATTGGTACGACCCTTAGTTTCATATATAAAAATTGACAAAAGAACTTTTTTTTATATTTTTCGTAGAACAAGCGATTAATATATTTTCTTCTTTCAATGTGATGCATATAAACATTTCTATAATCCAGTTCAGTTAATAATATCTCCCCCTTTTGCATCCCTTATTATGTATTTCCACTTTTCTTTTACATTTATGGTTTATTTAACGCAACACTGATATCAACAAGTGGAGCAAAAAAAAGTGGAAAACTAAAGCTGAACCTTCTGCGATGTGCAGCCGGATATTCGCAAAAATTCTGTCTGCAGTTCAGCTAGTTCAAGTTTTTCAGTCAAAGCCTACTGTCCCTTTTTTTACTTGTCACTTAAGGGTTCATTGGATAAAAGAAAAAAAGAAAATATACTAAGTTATCAAAATCTGTCAAGATATCCGCACATATTAATATTATCTTTTACTCATCTTGAATTCTTACTTGCTCGTCTTTTAGTGTCGACTCCTCAATTCCGGTCAGATATATTTCATTTTCAAAATAAAAATTTTAAAAATGCCACCACCGTTTGTTTGTCAGTGCCAATTAAAAATAGAGCTATAAATTCATTTAATTGATGACATCATTTTTTTAATTGTAAATAGTGACTTTTTTTTTTGTAAAATATTGATTGGTCCCAACAATCAATGAAATGGTTGCAAGCACAAGCATATACTGCAGATATGCATATGCATACACATTCGTTGCCTCAATTGCAGTGTACATAGACATACATGCTAAGAATATACATAAATATACATTCATTGTTGTGGGGGTTGGGTGGGTGTTACATGTATAAAAAATTGAGAACATAGTAGCATGCATGCAACTGCTGGTATTTCTCTTCATTTATGATGCTTGCAGGCGTTATAATATCGATCGTAGTTCCTGCCCTATACAGTAAATTTGAAGAGCATGTGGATCATTGTGCTGGAATGGTCCATTAAAAGCTTTCATAGTTCCTACAGTTCGCTCTTTGATCGGGCCTTCAATCTGTCATCTAGGGTTCGAGTCGGGGTCTGCTTACGTTTCAGATCTAGGTATATTTAAATTCTATCATTATTTATTTTTAGATGTAAAGTTATGTGGTGAACTAATTTAGATTTGAATTAGTTTCCTTTTATTTTGAGTCAATCATATTTTATTTTATCTTCTTAGTTTCACTGCTAATTTGACGTTGATGCTGTGAAATTGAACAAGTTACTTTTCCATTTTTGTCCTAAACACAACTAACATAGTGATTTCGTTTTCTAATAACACATGCTGCTATACTTCACATGACTGTTAAGATTCAAATGTTAAATGGTATATTTTACTTATGTTTTGAAAATATATTGTTGGTTAAATATGCAATTAAGAGGATATCAGATCTTGGTTTTTTGGTTTAAGATTTGGAAATAAATTTGTGATGCAAATTATTTCAAAAGGTAGGGTTTAACAGTAAGCAAGCGAATGTTTGTTTGTACGATATTTTCTTTTCCAAAGACATATTCAAATCTGAAAAATGACAACTTTGTCCCAAAGGAAGTCGATTCCACTATAAGTTAGGTTAATAATTGTATCATAAATATTTGTTAAATAATATAAGTTAAATGCACGCTATAAAATATTCTGGAATTTCTAGTCTTAGCGTGTAAAATGTAAAAATATATTTCAAAGAATAAAATTTACAAAAAAAAAAAAAAAAAAAAACCGTTCTCTGGTATAAATTTCTTTTCCAAAGATATATTTTGGCCATTCAAAAAAAAGTGTCCCGTGGGATAGGTGGGAAAAAAGGGCTTATATAATATATTGAAAAATATTTGTTTCTTAAATGTTGAGAAAACGTTAGTTATGCTGCACATTTCACACAAAAATGTGATTAAATAAGTGTAGGTACACTGAAATAAATTAAGCTGCGTTATAAGGGAAATTATACTAATTGTATTTGACATATCAATTTTCTCCGAAATTTCCTGAGATTAAGATAAAATGTTAGAGAGAAAATTGTAAATGTTTCCATTTTTATTGTCAAGAAAAATATGTGATTATGCAGCTAACTGGTTGATAAATTCTTTTCTAATAATAGTAATAAACTGGAATTGAAATTTAACAGTAAAGTGTGAGTATTAAAATTCATTTTCTTATAAAACTGCATGACTTTATGGCTTGAGAGTTGCTTGGCTAGGCAAGAAATATATTAGCAGAACTGAATCTGGGTAAACCATTTTTGATACATTTATGGCTTGAAAGTTATGGACAATAAAGTTGTTCATCGGTGAGAAAAATATATATTATGACTGATGCTAAGAAAGAAAATGGGATTGGATTCAACATGCATGTTTTACTTGCTCTTGCATGCCAAAAACTATTACTTGGGGTGCATATTAAATCATTGTTTAGTAGTCAGTTAATGCCTTATATAATTATTTTTCGAGTATAATGCTATTTTCTTGTGTTTATTTGCAGGGAAGACCAGTGTATATAACCAAACCCAGCCGAGAGATTGTTTCCAGCTTAATTAAGGCAGCAAGTGGACAGGTACTAACTTTTTGTTATCATTTAATGTGTTGGCAAATGATTTATGGGATCCATCAAGACACAAGTTGTGACACAATATGTCTGACTTATGGGATCTTACTTATATCTAAGATTTGCTGAAGATCCGCTGCTTGAATTTCATATGTCACCGGTTATCTCTAACTTTGTACCCCATTGCCGTTCCTATTTATAAACGATCTGTTTTAAGTGAGTTATGTTGGATGGACTTGCAAAGGATATGTAGTTTTTTTTAATATTTTGCTAATAGGCATTTTATATTTATCATTTTGCATATCTTATGATAGTTGAATTTATATACTTTTTTAATAATGTTGTTTAGATCAATATATAATGAGTCTAAAAAGATTGTGTTGAGTCCATTAGATAGATGCTACATTTTGTTTACCTACATTTTGATATATCTTTAATAATAGTTGTAATACCTTTGATGTCACACATTTTTATTGTCAACGTGAGCAACGAAAATTGCCTTTTCAATATTATTTAGAAATATGATTTAACAATTATAATATCCTTAAAAATTCAAACCACCTTTCAACAAATATTGGTAAGCCTTAATATTGTTGGGAAATTACGCAAATTTCCTTATGATTATATTTGTAGAGAAAAGAAATGAAATGAAAATTGGTAAGAGACACACAAATTTGATAACGGAGTTCGACCAATTATATCCACGTCTCCGGGCTGCTGCAGATCTTTTATTTCAGAGAATATTACAAAGTGATTACAAAAAACACTTTTCACTCAACGCTCGATCTCACTCTTAATCTTGCTCTCCTTTTCTTCTTGTTGATTTTGAGATGAGATAGAAGTTATGAGGAGGAAAGGTGTATTTATAGGTGAGAGAATGGTTGGTGGCTTGGTTGGTGGCCGGTAGGTGGAATGGTTGGTGCATGGGGTTGGTGGCACACCATGTTGAACACATGGATGGCTTGGTTATTGCTACACATGCAACATTACTAACAATCTCCCACTTGAAGACTGATTTCAATCCATCTTCACACCTTGATCAATGCAACAGTCATTCTGCTCTTTCTACTCTAGCAGACCAACCGAAGTTGAACACAACTTCAATTTATCGATAGCTACCGTCTTTATCAACATGTCTGTTGGATTCTTGCTTGCTTCGATCTTCTGTTGGAATCTTTTGACAACTAATCGATCTTTGTATCTGTTGGAATCATCATGCTCCTCTTTCATGTGATACACCTATTTATTGTGAAGTGCCTTCTTTCCTATGGGTAACTCAGCTAGTTCCCATGTCTGGTTGGAGATGAGAGACTTCATCTCATTTTTCATGGCAAACTTCCACTTGCTAGCATCATCAACCTTAGAAGCTTCATCATAACATTCAGGTTCCCCTGCATCAGTCAGCAACAAGTAGTTCATGTATCTTTTGTTAGGTACATGAGGTCGAGAAGACCTTCTCAATTCAGGATCTGGAGTAGGATGTTGTAGTGTGTCAGCCTGGTCCACACTACTCAGATCAACGATTTCACCAAGCTGAGCACTTTCTATACTCGGTTCTGTGATGAGACTATCTAGAATATTGTTTGCATCTGCAAATACTGGCTCACTTTGCTTTGAGTCGTTGACTTCTGCTTTATGTCTGTCTTTGTACATTACTCTTTTGTTAAAGATCACATCTCGGCTACGGATCACCTTCTTGTTTTCATCATCCCAAATGCGGTAGCCAAACTCATTTTCTCCATAGCCGATGAGAGTGCATTTCTTGGATTTGGGATCAAGTTTATTCCTGCCTTGATCACTAATATGCACATATGCTATGCAACCGAAAACTTTTAAATGTGATAATTTTACCTCTTTTCCACTCCATATCTCTTCTGGTATTTTATGCTCTAATGGAGCCGAAGGACCTCTGTTGATCAAATAAGCTGCTGTGTTAACTGCTTCAGCCCAGAACTGCTTTGGTAGACCTAACTGTATATGAATGTTTCTGGCTCTTTCTGTCAACGTTCGATTCATACGCTCAACTACACCATTGTGTTGAGGCGTACCCGGCACGGTTCTCTGCATTTTGATCCCATGCTCATAACAGAACTGCTTGAATCTGGTGTCTTCATATTCACCTCCGTTGTCAGTTCTAAGCTTTTTGATCTTTAGATTTGTCTCATTTTCAACCATAGCTTTCCATATCCTGAAAGCCTCGAACACTTCAGATTTATGCCTCAAAAAATAATCTCATACCTTTCGCGAGTGATCATCGATGAAAGTAACGAAGTAATGCTTTCCACCGATTGATGAGACAGTCGTTGGCCCCCAAACATCGGAATGAACAAGCTCTAGCTTTTCCTTCTTTGGGGTTTTACCGCTTATTTGACAGCCGACTCTCTTCTGCTTTCCAAATATGCAATTTTCGCACATGCCTATTTCCACTGACTGTAGACCTGGAAGTTTTCCCTTCGAGTGCATAATCTTCATTCCCTTTTCATCCATATGGCCTAGCCTCTGGTGCCGTATGTTGGAATTTTCGTTGCTAGCTGCAACAGTGATCGAACATCGCGCTTCTGATGTCATGTAAAGAGTACCACTCTTCTTGCCTTGAGCAATCGCTATTGCACCCTTCGAATTTGTCCAGTTGTCACCATGGAAAGTCGTAGTATAGCCTTCACTAGCTAATAATCCTACGGAGATCAAATTCTTCCTCAAATCCGGTATGTGTCTGACATCCTTTAGCTCCCAAACCGACACATTTAGCTTAATCTTCACAACATCTTTACCAACGATATCACAAGGTTGATCGTCACCAAGATATACCTTTCTAAGATTTCCAGAGGCGTACTTTTCGAAGAATTCTTTCTGCAAAGTGGCATAAACGATGCTACAGAGTCTAGCACCCAAGACTCTTCCTTGCTCTCCAAAGAGCATATCAACGCTTCATTTCCTCCTGAGGTAGAAGTAACATTTGCCTCTGCCTTCGCCTCCTGGTCCTTTGGTGCACTTCTGCATTGATTTTTGTAGTGCCCGTTCTTGCCACAGTTCCAACACTCAATGGTCTTTGAGCTGTTGGGATTTCTGGATTTTGATCTCCAGTCTTTCAACCTACCGCGGTAGTTCGGTTTGCTACGTCCATTTTCTCGTGTTGAATTTCTTCCTCTTGATTGTGTATGCAAAATTGAAAAATTCGATGACTCACCAGAATCTCTTCGCTGGATCTCTTCACTGAGAACCATATCATGAATATCATCAAATTTTAACTTATTGCTTCCCGACGAGCTACTCACTAATGTGACAATAGCGTTCCAACTTTCTGGCAGGGAAGATAAAAGTATTAACGCGCATACTTCTTCGTCAAACTCAATTTCAACTGAACTTAACTGAGTAATAACCGTATTCAGTTCATTGAGATGTTGAGCTACCGATGCACCTTCTGTCATCCGCAAATTGAACAATCGCCTCATCAAATGAACTTTGTTAGAGGCCGAAGGCTTCTCATACATACTGGAGAGAGCCGCCATAAGACATGCCGTGGTCTTTTCCTTTGCTATGTTGAAAACAACATTGCGAGATAACGTCAATCGAATAACTCCAAGAGCTTGTCTATCAAGAAGAGCACAATCTTCATCCTTCATATTCTCTGGCTTCTTTTCCAAGAGAGGTTGATAAAGCTTTTTCGGATATAGATAATCTTCAATTTGCATTTTCTAAAAGCCAAAGTCAGTTCCATCAAACTTATCGATTTTCACCCACCTTCATTTTGCCGCTATCGCTCCCACTCGAATTTGATTTCCTTTCTAACAAATTATGGCTCTGATACCAGTTGTTGGGAAATTACGCAAATTTATGATTATATTTGTAGAGAAAAGAAATGAAATGTAAAATGGTAAGAGACACAAATTTGATAACGGAGTTCGGCCAGTTATGCCTACGTCTCCGGGCTGCTGCAGATCTTTTATTTCAGAGAATATTACAAAGTGATTATAAAAAACACTTTTCACTAAACACTCGATCTCACTCTTAATCTTGCTCTCATTTTCTTCTTGTTAATTTTGAGATGAGATAGAAGTTATGAGGAGGAAAGTTGTATTTATAGGTGAGAGAATGGTTGGTGACTTGGTTGGTGGCCGGTAGGTGGCATGGTTGGTGCATGAGGTTAGTGGCACACCATGTTGAACACATGGATGGCTTGGTTGTTGCTACACGTGCAACATTACTAACAAATATCGCTTAGAATAAGATATAATACATAAACTTCTACTAAAAAATCATTCCTTATTAACAAATAATACAAATAAAAATTTAAAACCTACGACTTAAAAATTAAAATTTAGACTAAGTACATATGATTTCAATGCAAATATTAGTGCTAATCATTTTCTTTTAAATATGTCAAACATATGCAATTTGCATAAATATATTTATTAGGCAAAGCACATGTTTTTGTCACTTTCCTTAAAGCTAGCTAATTGGTTTGCATCTTATGGAGAGAGAACCCTATCATCATCAAGCAAACGATTTATGACATGAAATGTAACTATATCCAAATGTATTCTATTATAAGATTATGTAATTGCAACACAGTAGATGGTATACCAAAATAGTGTTCTCTTTATATGTGTCTTAACTGTCTTATATATATATATATATATATATATGAGAGAGACTCTATTTAGACACAAAATTGCACACAATAAATCTCAACCATTGTATCTTCCCATGAATTACACTCTCTAGATAAAAACAAACAAATCCAACGGTGGAGGCTTTGTGTTTCTCTCTTTGTGTCCAAATAGCCGGCCCCATATATATACATATATATATATATATATATATATATATATATATATGTATACTTTAAAGAATAAAAAATAAAATGTGGCTGCTGGGATTCGAGCCCAGGTCTCCACGGCCACAACGTGGAATTCTTACCACTAAACTACAGCCACTTTATGTACACATATTTATAGACAGTAAACTTATTTTTGAAAATAGTTGTAATACCTTTAGTGTCACTTTTTTGTCAATGCAAATTACCGAAGTTGCCCCTTTAGTATTATTAAAAAAATATGATCTAACAATTAAAACTTATTTACAAATTAAAACCACATTTCAACAAATATTAAAAGGCCTTAATATCATTTAAAAATAAGATATACTACATAAACTTCTATTTAAAAATTGTCCTTTATTAACTAATAATACAAATTAAAATTAAAATTTGCAAAACAGAAAATAAAAATCCAAATTAATTACACATAATTTCAATGCAAATATTTGTGTAAATCATTTGCTTCACGTCTTTATACAGTTTTTGACCACGAAATTTGATACCTACTTTTGCTCATGTACACTTACTGCGAATTTGCATCAGATAATCTTTCACCGCAATTTTAGTACTAACAACACGTTCTTCAAGCAGGGTAGTCAATAATCTGTTTTGTCGAAAAACTCTTGTCTAGCTGCTCCACGCCTTTAACACATTAACATCTACGTTCTAATATCAAAAGCAAATTAACGGTTCAGTTACAGTAACTGGTTTTAGGTCGCATATCTTGTACACAGTTAGAACCCATAAAACTGTGATGTTCCATTCATGTGCAGTAACTGCGTGATGTATCATCCATTCTAGAAACCCAGTCCCTTCAGTTCATCTTTCTTGTAACTGATAACACCACTTGAATTCTTCGATAACAAACATTTTGTTTTTCCGAATAGAAGATTGCTTGATACCCATATAAGGCCCTATCAACCATCTGTGAACTAATTCTAAATCCTGCTTCTCAAAACCATAATTTGGTACACATGATATTGAAAACCAGTTAGTCGAAAAAGTCGAGACAGTAACGTCGAGCATATAATGTAACTTAGTTTTGTTCATCTTCTATTGATAGCATTAACAAGGAAACAAATGATGCTACTAGAATAAATAGCCCAAGAACTCGATATTTGAGACTTAATAAGTTATCCAACAAACTAAACATCCAAAATCTTTTAATTAACACCAGTAGTAAGATTCTTACCCTATGCAAATCGAACAGAAATCAACGATGTTGACAGATCCGGTCGACAAGAGGATCGATTATGAGAAATGGAAATTCAACATGAGATATTGGAATTTGAAATCTATTAGGCTGAAATACTCGGTTTTTTTGATGTATTGGTAGGTCAAACTACACCATCGATTATTTCAGATCTAGTTTGTTATAAGGCTGACTTAGGGAAAAAGAAACAATAAAAAATTGTGTGATTTGATCGAAGCCTCCATTTCTCTAATTCTGGCGCTGCAGTAGAATGAGATTTTGGATATTAACTTGATTGGTAAAGGGCGACAAATGATTTCATTGAATTTTGAAACGCAAATGGCTTGGGAGTTTCTCTCCATGCAATTATTATCATACCAACCATTAGGGAGGTTTCGGTACTGTAAGAGGGGTTAAATCGATTTGTCTGTACCAATGATTTTTGGCTAAAAATCTCAATTTCGCGTTCTTTCTTCTTCTCTCTTCTCCGTTTCTTCCTACGCTAACAAATCTGTGCTAATTCCTCCCAATCCAAATCATCGCGCAAATTCCTCTTTTTTTTTCTTCGTCCTCTATTGTCTCCGCATTTGTTCCCGCAATCTTTAAAATCCAAGTAAAATTCAATATTATTTCCCCCTTCGCATCCGTTGCCTATTATCTCTCCTGCGTCGGTTTGATAATTTCTTCATCTTTACCGGTTCTTCAAACAAACATCAATTCTAGATTTATTTTTACCTCCATCGCAAACACACTGGGGCGCAATGGCCAATGCCTGCAACTGGCGAGCGCAACTGACAACGAATTCATCGCAATTCTCGATAACGGCTAGTGCTACTGAGTTAGGACACAACTCGAAAAATCAGTTGTTAAAACTTGAAGGTACTAGTGACTTGAGTTTTGAATTCTGAACCTTAATTCTTCTTTCTATTACTGCATTATGCATTGTTTTTTATTCCAATTATCCAATGCAAATTTTAATCCTAATTGTTTTTGTTTAGGTTTTCTAAAACCAGGTTTCAGACTAATGAATAATCTATGTTGATTTTGCTGTCGTTTAAACTTAGGCAAAGAAACATAAGTTCCAGAAGCATCTGGGGAGATTTCTTTTCCATTTTATACTGTATATTTCCTCTAATTCAACATTGCAATCGTCTTTTTGCATATTATAGTATTAAATAATAATATGATAGCTTGCATTATCACATCAGGACTATGAGGTTAAACAAGCACAATAAAAGTAGTATCTTTCAAAGGCATAGTCACAACTTGCTCCACCATTGATAGAGCTAATGAAGACGCTTTATGAATAAATCATAGCTGTAAACTTAATATATAAATTTATGATGATTACAGCTGAGTGACTGACATGTATAAAATATTATTTTGATGGCCAAACAAATCTTATTTAAAGACTGACACAGAGATATCTATATCAACATTTACACGAAACAAAATGTTTTGCCTATGAATCAATAGATAACCACACCTAAAAGTGTAAATTCAAGATAATCAAAATCCAAATTTATTAATGTTTGCATCTGTTTGTCTTTGCTCATTATCTACACTTTAATCAGTATGCCTGCGATAATTGATTTAATTTAGCTTTTTAAGACAAGCGCATTATGCATCCACATTTGTTTCTAAATATGATGTTCTTTTATTTGTCTAAAAGATCACATCGGTCTTATTATTTAGGCACTTGAGTGTTTCCAAAGGATACAATGTCGAATCCTGGGAACTTGGTAATTCATAATTATTGTGTATATATTGTAAACGTTGTAATATGTGCAGTTATCTACTGTGAATAACTGTTATTGTTTGAACAGAAAATGAGTTATGTGGAAGTGGAGTAGCAGCAAGAGTGAAGGCTGAACAGTATGGAAAAGATGCGCGAAAATTAAGATCTATTATCGAAATGTTTACAAACATAAAGAGAAGAAATCGAAGGTAGTTGCACCAGGTGGATTTTATGAAAAGGATTAGTTTATAGATTTTGGAAAAGGGATATTTTTTCATAGAATGTAATTTCAATTTCAATAATGCCTGTGTTTGAATTTAATAATAAATAATGTGCCATGGTGCCAATATGTAGTGCTATAGGCTTTTCGTTCATACCCTTGCAAGTGCAGTGAAGTTTGGTTCCAATTCATGTTTTATAGTTCAGATAATTTCCTGTATTGTACGAGTATATTTACTCCTACAATTTATGATTATATGTACGGTTCTCATGATGATAAAATTCTTTCATTTTGTATGCGGTTTGTAATGTTGGCATGAACCTTTTTTTTTTTTTTCTGTAACGCCTGTGTGTTTACCTATGATGCATGCAAGTAGATTACGGTAATACTAGGATCATTATTTAATCAAATATGGGTGTGATTTTGTATGTCTTTTACAAACGAAAATAAAAGCTGTATTTCGTATCAAACTTTCATGCATAAGAGATGTATAATTGTTACCTCTGCATTGCAAATTATAGGCATGAATTTTCCTTTATATATTCTTTTTTTAAAACTCATTGGAAAGTGAAAACCTTCAAAATTTCACAAGAATATATGGTAAATGCAATGGTAATATAGCAATAATAATGCATGTTCCATTGAACTGAGGCCCATGCATTTTGTTCCCTTTCTTGCTGGAAATCCAATTTCAAAGTATAAAATTGCCATCTTTTGCACTTATTTTATGCAATGATAATATATTTTCACCTTCAAATTATAGGTCAAACAATGAATGTTAAACGATCCGATAAGCAGAAGTTAATCCAAGATAATATAATGTCATCCAAAGCTACATCAGTGGAAACCAATAAACAAATACAAGAGCAACCACACAACAATTAGCAGACTCTGTTAGTAGATGAGTATGGTTGGAATGCACATTTCACTTCAAAGTTGGTAATCTACATACAAATATAATTTATGGAATAATAAGTATTCATTATTTAACTATATTGTCAAATTCGTGTTTTTTAATAGATAAAATATATGGAGAAAAATGGATGGTGATAAGGAAGATAATCGAGATAATTTTTTTTTTCAATTAATAAATTCTATTAACTTTTTTAATAAGACAATTTTATATTTTTAGTATTATCATATTATATGCTTTATTGTTTGATTTTCATTTACATCTGCGTTGGTGAAGTAGATGATATGATCTTGCTTTTTTTATAGTGTAGAAATTGCAGTGTCTAAATGATACATTTAAAGCCATAGTAATCATATTTATAATTTTAAAACAGTTACATAAAAAAAATGAATGGTCAAAGAAGTTACATATAAAAAAATGAATGGTCAAAGAAGACAAAGTAGAAGAGCAAATGCTTCCACTGATGAACAAAGAGAACTTAATAGGTCAAGAGCTAGATAACGACGATAAGGTATGTTGGAAATTTATGTGAATTATTTAAAATATAGAAATAAGTGTATGATGGCTCCTATATGTGAATAGTGCCACATCATGGGATTATAAGAAAGATGAAGTATTTATACTTGTTTCTAAGAAGTCATGTTGGGGCCTTGGGCTCCCAATGCATGCTTTGTTGTGAGGAGGGAGACCATGCATCTTGAACACCACACACACGCGCGCGACCGACCGACCCGACCCGACTTGGCCCGGCTCGGTTCGGTTCGGTTCTGGGCTTGGACTTGGGCCTTGGCTATGTGGTGTAGACACTTTTATATTTTTTGACCAAAAAACATTGACTTTTTCAAACCGTTTTTATGAAAAATATTTCTGAGTCGACTTTATCATGAAGCGGTAAATTTTTGACTTGGTATTTCAGCAGATCCTATTTTCTCTTGCTGCCCAGTATTTTCGATTAACCCTAATCCCCGTCTATATATTATCTTCAGTTGTAGACGAGATTAGTACAAAAAAAATGTTTTTTTCTTCTCCGTCATTAGAATATTCTTACAAAAATTTTCGAGCAGTTATTTATTTCGAAAGTGCAAATCTGCACTGATTTGTTGTGCAAGCAAATCAGATACTGTTCTATGAGGCTGTTTTATCCTAGAGGCGGCGGCGAGAGTACGAACTGGTTTTGCACAACCGACCAGATCACCGAATCGTCTTCAAGAGAGCGACCTGGTCCGCGAATCAGCCTTTGTTTCCCAACAATTTGAAGACGATCCGTGAAACAATGGCTTCGACTGCCCCATTTACATTCAGCGACCAAACATCTTCAACCTCGCTCATTTCTGATACCCGTCTAGGGTTTGCTGTAATCATTTCTACGTTTATCTGTACATACCAGACCGCAGCTACCACTCTCGATATTCACTAAAGATCCCAGATCTAATAATTTGGCCTGATTGAGCTTTTGGGTATACCATGGATCTGAAGAAATACATGTACGGTGAAGATGAGATAGTTGAGTTGAGAGAGCTGATGCGCGGTCGTAAAGAGAAGTAAAGCTTCAGAACTTGTTTCCTACTTGCAACTTAATACCTGATATGGTTTTAATTTTTTATCGTTTCTTTTGCTCCATGTGACGTTTGAAGTATGATAACTTATACAGTAATGTGCTTTGTCAATGCTGATTAAATTGGTTGTGAATGTCGAAGCACATGTACATGGTTAAATGTAATTACACACTCAAGTGATGACCACGAGGTTGAGCAAGTAGAATTGCATGAATTGCGATGTTCAGACTGTATTATGATGCATAAATCTCTCGATTTATTTATATATATTTTTAGGGAAGATAAGAAGTGACCAAAATAAGTAATTGGTCAATACATTTGAAATGCATATGATTATATGGAAATATCACTAAAATTTTGTCATTAATAGAATGTGTATGTTATTTGAAAAATGTCAGTAAGAATTGACATTAATAGAACACATATAATATTGGGAAATGTCACTAAAAATTTGACATTAATAGAATGTGTATGTTATTTGATAATGTCCTTAAGAATTGACATTAATTGGATGAATAGGTTTTTTGCATCAAATAAATTGACATAGTTTATATGCATACAAGTGAAAAGATAGAATATAGAACACCTTTGTTGCATACATGTGGATAATTTATGTTAGTCTCTGAGTTTATGAATATTTTCCTATGAGAAAATATAAATTCTCAAACATATGAACATCTCTAAAAAATAGTAAGCATCAACAACCGACCAGTAAATAACAGAATGGAATCCGCAAGGAAACCATAAATGACAGCAACAACCAACCCAAGTGAATGATTCTGGACAGTTATTCTATAATACAACTGTAGAAAACCAGATCATATAACACGAATGTATTGGAACAGGCCAGGCCCTGCACCGTAGGCTAACCTGACTGAAGAGCCTCTTACGGCTATGATTATTGAGATTCGCCTTATTGGTAAATCAGAGGGTTGGTGGGTAGACATTGGTGTTTCTCGCCATGTTTGCTATGATCGTGATATATTCACAATATACACGGATGCTGACGATCAGAAAGTGTGTTGTGAGATTCTCGCACCACTTAAGCTGTAGAGACTGGTAATATGAAAATAAAACATATGATTGGAAAGACATTGATTCTTAAAGATGTGATGCATTTGATATGTTTGAAACATTCAAACTAGAAATCAAGCAAATAGGAAAATTAAGAGACTACATAGTGATAGAGGAACATAATATGAATCAAATTCTATTCTGGATTTTTTTTGTAATATATTGTACATAAGAGAACTGCACCATTTTCACCTGAAATGGAAGGTAAAGCTAAAAAAAATAGGACCTTTACCGAATTAGTAATTGTCATTTTATTAAATTTTGGTGCAGCAAAACATTAGTGGGGGGATATTTTATAGACTATATGTTATATTCTAAATAGAATCCCCAAATCTAAGAATAAAATTTCGCCTTGTGAAATTTTAGAGAAATATAAATTCAATATGTCATACTTTAGAACTTGGGGTTGCTTAGCATATGTTCGCATTCCAGACCCTAAGAGAATAAAATTGGTAAGTAAATCATACGAATGTGTATTTATAAGCTATGCTGTTAATAGCAAAGCATACAGAATTTATGACCTAAATACACATAATATAATTTGAATCAAATGATGCCAATTTTTATGAAACGAAAGTTCTTTTAAAATTAAGGAATAGTGGGGGCACATCAAGTACGCCTATTAGAACAGAACTTAATAAAAGTTCTGAAGTTGAACCTAGAAGAAGTAAAAGAGCAAGAACCGTAAACGAATTTGGTTCGAATTTTTGTGATTTTACTATAGAGGAGGATCCCTTAAACCTCCAAGAGGCCTTATCTTCTTTAGATGCCGATTTTTGGCGAGAGGCTATAAATAATGACATGGATTCTTTGAAATCCAATAAGACTTGGCATTTGACATATTTACCCTCTGGTTGTAAATCTATAGGTTGTAAATGAGTACTTAAAAAGAAAGCTAAAACCTGATGGTACTATTGATAAATACAAAGCACGACTAGTAGCTAAAGGTTTTAGAGAAAAAGAAAATATAGATTTCTTCGACACTTTTTCACCTGTAACTAGAATAACATCCATCCAGGTATTAATCTCACTTGCTTCCATTCATAATTTATTAATACACCAAATGGATGTTAAAACCGCATTTTTGAACGGTGAATTAGAAGAAGAAATTCATATGGACCAGCCTGAAGGATTCATAGTACATAGTCAAGAACATAAAGTATGCAAATTAGATAAACCATTATATGGTTTAAAACAAGCACATAACAATGACATACAAAAAAATTGATAACTTTAATCATTTCACATGGTTTTAAAGTTAATGAAAGTGACAAATGCATTTATTACAAATCTGAGAATGACATTTGCACTATTATATGCCTTTATGTAGATGACCTACTCATCTTTGGGTCAAACATTCATGCCATAAACTCAGTCAAATCCTTATTAATTGCCAAGTTTTGATATGAAAGATCTAGGTGAGGTGAGTGTAATCCTTGGTATTAAGATTACTGGGTAAAAAGGATATTTTCTTTGGATCAATCTCATTAAAATGAGAACACTCTAAAGAAATACAATTATTTTGACTGTAAACCTGCATATACACCATATGGTCTCAGTGTAAAGTTATTTAAGAACACTGATGAAGGTGTAAGACAGTCTGATTTTGCGAGCATCATTGGCATCCTTCGGTATGCCACTGAATGTACTAGACCCGACATTGACTATGTCGTGGGATTATTATGCAGATTTACCAGTAGACCCAGTATAGAGCACTGACTTGCTATTGAAAGGGTCATGAGATACCTTAAACGAACCATGAACCTTGGATTACATTATGAAAAGTTTCAAGCTGTACTTGAAGGATATTCCGATGCTGACTGGAATATTTTATTTGATGATTCTATTGCGACCAGTGGCTATATATTTAGCATTGCTGGAAGAACTGTTTCTTGGAAATCTAAGAAAAAGAACATCTTGACTCGGTATACTATAGTGACTGAGATAAGAGCACTAGCCACAGCTAGTGAAGAAGCAGAGAACTAAAGAAATCTGCTAGTTGAGATCCCTATACGGGAAAGATAGACACCAGTGGTGTAATCGATTGTGATAGTTCCGCGGCTATTACAAAAAGTATAGAACCGTTATAACAACGGTAGAAAACGACGTCGTAAGCACAATACTGTAAAAGAACATCACATATATAGTGATGAAAGATTTAACGACTATTGAAAGAAAAACAGAACCAATAATACAACGGTAAGAAATGACAGTCGTATGCACAGTATTGTTAGAGGACATCACATATGAAGTGATGATAATTTGGCAGATCCTTTGACGAAAGGACTGACCAGAAAGAAAGTTCTTAATAATTCTAAAAAATGGGACTATTGCCCTGAGATTGTGGAATCACGCACAATGGTAACCCGACCTAAATGACTGGAGATCCCAAGAAATAGGTTCAATGGGTAAAAACAAGTTGTGTAGTGATAGAAGTAGAACATGCTATTTAATAAACTAAGAAGCATGTATTCCTGAAGTGATTAGAGGATGAGTTAATAGAAACTCTTAATGAGGTCTATACTCTATTCGGAGTGGAGTACATACCTTCAGGAGTACTCTTGATAGACTCACATGTGTGAATGTAGAAATGTGGCCGTTTCCTATGGAGTTTTGGGCAGAACTTCTAGAGCGTTCACTAAACTGGGATAGACGTGCATGGCCATAAACGCACGGGCTTATTTGATTGCACTATAGAAAAGGTTGTGTGCGGCTTGATGTCAGGAATAGAGTTCAAGACTACGTGTCACTCTAGTAAAAACTGAATCTTACTCACTATGCAAAAGTTCAAGTCGGATGACACCTTTGTTTATGCACAGTCTTATGTTTTTAGAAACTGCTCGATAATATTTTAAAAAATTCAAGTGGGGGATTGTTGGAAATTTATGTGAATTATTTAAAATATTAAAATAAGTGTATGATGGCTCCTATATGTGAATAGTGCCACATCATGGGATTATAAGAAAGATGCAAGTATTTATACTTGTTTCTAAGAAGTCATGTTGGGGCCTTGGGCTCCCAATGCATGCTTTGTTGTGAGGAGGGAGACCATGCATCATGAACACCACACACACGCGCACGACCGACCGACTCGACCCGACCCGGCCCGGCCCAGCTCGGTTCGGTTCGGTTCTGGGCTTGGACTTGGGCCTTGGATATGTGGTGTAGACACTTATATTTTTGGACCAGAAAACCTTGACTTTTTCAAACCGTTTTTATGAAAAATATTTCTGAGCCGACTTTATCATGAAGCGGTAAACTTTTGACTCGGTATTTCAGCAGATCCTATTTTCTCCTGCTGCCCAGTATTTTCGATTAACCCTAATCCTCGTATATATATTATCTTCAGTTGTAGACGAGATTAGTACAAAAAAAATGTTTTTTCTTCTCCGCCATTAGAATATTCTTAAAAAAAAATCGAGCAGTTATTTATTTCGAAAGTGCAAATCTGCACTGATTTGTTGTGCAAGCAAATCAGTTACTGTTCTATGAGGTTGTTTTATCCTAGAGGCGGCGGCGAGAGTACGAACTAGTTTTGCACCACCGACCTGATCGCCGAATCGTCTTCAAGAGAGTGACATGGTCCACGACTCAACCATTGTTTCCCAACAAGGTATGACATCGAAGGAAAGACACGCTTATTTATCTCGACGTCGTCATGCTTATGGATTACGTCAAGAAAAGCTTTGTAATACATCTTCAAGTAGAAATTCAAGTGAAATAACCAATGAAATTTTAAATGATAGACATTAGCTAACATCATAAGCAAACAACCAAATAACAAGTTCATATCAATTTGAAGAAGCAGACATGATGATTGTAAAGACAGATAACTCAAGTACCACAAGTAATCATATAAACGAAGAATATCATCGTTACCGCCAAGAGAAAAATCGACAAAGGCAAAGAGAGCAAAAAGAACTATTTCTACAGGAGAAAGAGAACAATATATAGCTCACCATCGAGAATTTTATCGACAAAGGTGACAAATTATGGAAAGTGATAATCAAGTGCAAAGACATCATGGAATGCGTATACATATAAGAACTCATAACGTTGCAAAAAAAATTCAATGACCACATTGAATTTCAAAGACATTCATTACAATAGCCAAAATTTTGTCCACGTTGCTCAGCAAAAATATACGAGCATGAAACATATTCTTTATGTTGTGCGAACCGACGAACCATGCTATCCCCATTACAGTCACCAACTGAGCTCTTCAACCTTCGCACTAGCACAAATAATGATGGTGTATACTTTAGAGGAAATATTTGATCATAGAACATGCATTTTCTTTTATACTTCAATGGGAGTTCATATTGACGAAAATTTAGCAAACGGAAAAGCCAGAGTTTGCACTTTTCATGTTCAAGGTTGTATATATCATGAAATTGGCAGTTTACTACCCAAGAAGGATATAGGCCAAGGTTTCTGCAATTATATATATATACACACACACATATATATATCTATATATATATATGAGATACTGATCATGAAATTGAAAATCGTATGACAGACAATAGAGAGTTAGATAGAAGAATACCAGAAACGATACAATATATGTTAGATGAAAACAATAATTTTGCACAAAATTTCTATTGAGTTTCACAGCTTCCTATAATTTGTGATTGTAGATTTATAATTAAGGAACAACCATTGCAGCGACAATATGCGCTTCCAACAGCTTCACAAATTGCAGGAATAGTGGTAGGCGATGAAAAGAATATCATAAATGGTAGAATATAGTTGTACAAACAATATCAGGACATCTTATGAGAGTACCAGAGACACATGATTGTTATAATCCTTTACAGTATTATTTTTACTATTTTATGTAAATAATGGTTGAGATCTAAATACTCACAATGAAAACGGTACTCCTATTACATGCAAAGAGTATTACGCGTATCTCTTACTGGTATGGAAATTGATTATTAATTAATTTACATATTCTCTGTGATCTTAATATTAACCAAGTAGATTGCTCAATTTTTATTTGCCTTAATAAAATATAAATATAATTAATGGATATTGTAATTGTAGATTCAACACGAAAATACATCTCTTTTACTACTCGGTAGACGTTTGTTGCAGCAATATGCTTTGGATAATTATGTTAGGTTTCGGGGAAAACAACACCACATTAGATCAGAACTCTATGTTGATATACAAGATGCATTGAATGCTGGAGAGAACGATGTAGGTATATGAAATTTTATTTACATTTCTCTATAAAACCAATTTTTGCAAATGTGTGTGTGTGTATAAATATATATATGGACACTTACACACACATATATACATAGACACATGATTTCATCATTCTAAAAATGATTTGAAAATTAAATATAGAAAAAATCTGAAGGAGAACAATATTGCCTGCTTCATTTAATGGAAGTCCACACAACATGTTACCAACGCTACCAAGATGTTATGGTTTTGGTGCAGAAGTTTGGGATGCCTGACCTTTTCATTACGATGACATACAATCCTTCGTGGGATGAAATCACTTCTGAACTACTACATTGACAACTGGCTCAAGATCGTACAAATCTTATGATCAGAATATTACATGCAAAATACGAACAACTAAAAAGTGACATTTATAATCCATGTTTAAAAAAATATGATTGTCACATTAATGTCGAAGTTTGTAGTAGTATTAAATTTGTCAGATATTTTTGTATATACGTTTACAGTCCCAGATCATGTGGCAGTTGAAGTTCGTCCAGGAAGCGACTATGATAAAATTTGAAGATTTGTTGATGCAAAATGGATGTCCTCAAGAAGCTTTTTGGAGAATTTTCGAATTTTCATTACATATAATTTATCCTTATATTCAATGATTGCAAATACAGCTATCTAGTAGGCAACAAGTTATTTCTCCAATCAAACAGTGTCTTATATTTTATTAGACGAAAGCCTCTCTATATCACCGTTGATTGAATTCTTCAACACAAACTCACAAGATCCTAAGAAAAATAATATTTATATTGTGAATTTCGAAAGAAATGTAATTGGGTAACTAATATTAAAAAATGGAGACGTTGGACATCATCAAAAAAACTCATAGGAACCATTTACAGTGTTTCACCATTAGAAGGATAATGTTGCTACTTGAGAATTCTTTTGAATCATGTAAACGGACAATCAAATTTTGATCATCTTCTCGCAATCGATGATGTTAAATATCCAACATTTCAGAAAACCACAGAGAAGATGGGGATGTTAGAAGAAGATCAAAGCCTCACAGCATGTCTACCGGAAGCATCAGCTACAAGAATGCCATCAACTTTGAGAAGATTATTCGCTTCTATCTTGGTTTATTATGCACGAACAGACATTAGAAGATTATGGGATGAATTTTTCTTCTATATGACAGAAGATTATTCAAATTCAAGTATAACAAATAAGATTATACTTGAAATTTATCTTTTAAAAGATCTCAATATTTTATTGATGATCCACTATAAAAAAGTTCCAGATTAGGATCTTCTAACAATTAGAGATGACATAAATGATTGTTCATTAACTTCGAGATGGTTAAATAAGTAATATTCAATTAAAACACACGAAGATGATTTAACTTTTACCAGCAAGTTCAGTGAATCCCAATTGCAAGCATATACAATAATTTTGAATGTCGTTAAAACTACAGGGAGTTGAATTTATTTTATTGATGGTTCTCATGGAACGGGAAAGTCATTTCTCTATTGAGCATTACTTGCAGTGCTTCGACAAGAAAGTTTGATTGCACTCACAACATCAACATCTGAGATTGCTGCGACTATTCTACCAGGCGGTCGAACGACGCATTCAAGATTTATAATCCCACTTGATCCAACATCTGAATCAATGTGTACGGTATTTAAATAATCAGAATTAGCCAATCTTTTATGCCTAGGACTCAGGCATCTGTTCTTATTTGAGATGAAACAACTATGACTCATAGATTTGCTTCCAAAGCACTTGATTGATCACTTAAGGATATTATAGGGAATAGCTTGCCATTTAGAGTAAAAATTATTATTTTTGGAGGGAATTCTCGACATGTCTTATCAGTTATACAATGTGGCACGGTAGCAAAAACAATTAATGCATGCATTATTGTTAAAATACCGTTGTATAATCATGTAGAATCATCCAACTTACTCAAAATATGGGAACCAAAGAAGATTCTTTCTCCTCGGATTTTCTATTATGTGTTGGTGATTATAATGAAGTGCATAAATCTGACAAATTGATTCGAATTCCAGATGAAATAGTAGTATTATGGAAAGATGAAAGTTCACTAACTACTCTTATAAATAGTCTTTTCTGATATACATGAAAATGCGTTCCGAAGGAATATATCATGACAAGAGCTTTAGTTGCCCCTCTCAATGAATGCGTCGATAAGTTGAATAAACAAGATATTGATTTATTTTCTAAAGGGTTACATACATATTGCTCATTTGATTTTGTTGGAGATGATACAATAAATCTATATCAACTTGAATGCCTTAATTCAATTGCCCCAAGTTGTTTTTCTCCACTTAAGTTGGTCTTAAAAAAGGAACGCCAATCATGCTACTTCGAAATCTTGATCCAACGAATAGATTATGTAATGGTACCAGATTCATATGTCGTGAATTTTATAGAAACTTTATAAATGCAGAAATTGCCTTTAGACAATTTGTTGAAGATCGAATTTTCTTACCAAAAATACCTATGAAGCCTTCTAAAGATATCGCTTGCCATTCACATTATTACGTAAACAATTTCAGATAAGGTTGAGTTTTGTCCTCATAATTATTAAAGCACAAAGATAGACAATTCTAAATATAGGAATTTGCGTCAACATGTGTTCGTGCATGTTCAACTTTATGGTGCATTATCAAGAGGAGAGTTTCAATTAGTATCACAAAAAATTTGATCAAAGATGGCAATGTCAACGGAAAGTTTGTAATTTACACTAAAAATGTTGTTTATAACGATGCACTTATATCTACTAAAAGAAAAAAAAATTGAATAATATTTTGTAACCATTACTTTTGAATTTATTTATATTATTCAGTATTTTTACTTCTTTTTCTTGCAGTGACAATTTATAAATTATGCAACATTTGTTCAAACAATTTTCCTTTATATATGTAAAATACACAATATTTGACAAATGGCAACTCATGCGCGAATCGCGTGGCGTTACGCTCGTGTGTGTATAATAATCTTTATTAATAATTGTCTTAGAAGCACAAATTTTTGGTCCGACCGTAAAATACCAAATTGCCCTTCATATATAACTCTTTAAAAAATTGATCCTGAAAAATATCATTTAAATAAAAGTTTATTAGTTTTTAATAAATATTAACATCGCTTAAAATTAGGATCTAACAGATATTTTCTTTTATAAATTCGAAACGCTCTTTCATATTTATTACCAAACTTGATATCACTTAACCATAGATCTAATAAATAAACTTCATATATATTTTTAACATCATGCGCGAAGCGTGTGCCGTAATGCTCGCATTAATAATGGGCATTATTATTGACACTCCAAATATTGTTAAGCGGAGTCAAATTTTAAAAACACTTCAATCATAAAAATTAGGGTCTAATAGATTTTCTTCACAAGTTTAAATTTCTTTTTCACATATATCACCAAAGTTAATGTCACTTAAAAATAGGATTCTATGAATATACTTAATATACATCTTTCTTTATTAATAATTGTTTTGAAAGCGTCAGCTTTTGATTCGATCGGAAACTTTCAAAATTGTTCTTCGTGTACGGTTTTTTAAACAATCGACATTCTAAAAAGTGACATCTAAATGAAATAGCATTAAAAAAAATTAAATGTTAACACTGCTTAAAATCAGGATCTTACAGATTTTTTTACAAGTTCAAAATGCTTTTTTTATATGTATTACCAAACTTAATATCACTTAAAAGTATGATCCTACAAATAAACTTTATATACATTTTTATTAATAATTGTTTTGAAAGCTCAAATTTTTGGTTCTTCTGTAAACTTCCAAAATTGCTCTTCATGTGCAGTTCTTTAAACAATTGGCATCCTTAAAAGTAGCATCTAAATGAAAGAGCGTTAATTTTATAAATGTCAACATTGCTTAAAATTACGATCTAATAGATTTTTTATAAGTTCAAAATACTTTTTCACATATATTACCAAATTTAATATCGTTTGTGCCTTCTCTACCCAATTGCTATGTCGTTGTTGATTACCCTCGCAATAATTCTCGTCTATTGAATCTTTCTAATTCATCTCCCAGACATCACCATTCATCCTCCTTCATCTTTCCTCCATTTCAACCACATTTTTGTTCTGACCATCATCCTCCTATTTCCCATCGTACTCCTCCCCCAGATCCTTCTTGCTCCAATCGCTTTTCTGTTCTTAATGACTTACCCCCTGACCATTAGACTCAGGCGTATGCACAAGTACCGACTTCTCTACCGCTTTCCCTTTCGAAAGCGCCTCTTAGAAAACCTAAATCTCCATCTCCTGAATTCAAATCAATCTTCGAAACTATCAATTTTTTGAGTGCAAAAAAGCGTTGTTTGCATTGTGCATTCAAAGGACACATGGCAAAAAATTATAGGGACCAAAAATTTTGCAATAAATGCGGCTGTTTTGGTCATTATGTTCCATGTTGTCCAACAAAAAATGGATGTGTCAGCACTTTGGCTTCTGTGCGTACAACTGGCAGAAGGAATTATGACAATAAAGCTCAGTGGGTCCTAAAGAAATCTTTTCAGCCTGCAAAACCATCCTACCAAGCATCACCTCAAAACACCACACGTCGACACATTTTCCAGGATAAACCAAATAATTATCCTAATTCTCCATCTGATTATCATTTTCCATCACCTTTTTCTCAAAATTTTCAAGCTTCAAAACAATTTTCAATGGTGGATTCATCGAGATATATTGTAGCAACCGTCCTAACTGGTAAATGGAATGTGGAAACGCTGCACTATGTTCTTAAAGTGAATTTACTTTATGATGAATGGCCAGTTCGGGTAATCATAAACAACTCCTTCCTTATCTCATGTCTAACCTTCGATAAACGTGATCACGCTCTTCTTTTAAAGATTTTGACTAAGTCTGGTGGTGCCATCTGCCTTGAAGCTTGGGATGACAGTGAGAGGGAACCCTAGGTTGCTCTGGAAAGGGAATCATGGGAAAAGATTGAAGGCTTTCCTGAATTTTTGAAGAGTAACACTATGGCAGTTAAAGAAATCTTGAAGCCTATGGGACATATACTTGCTATTGATGATTGTGATTGGTCACACATTGATCACAGAGAGTTCTATGCCAAAATGCAATTCTATGAAGGTGCTCAAAGAATACTTTTGCAGCTCGTTCCAATAATGCGGTGCATATCATCAAGGTGCAACGATGCACACATTCTCACCCTGGTACAAGACCTAAAAGAATATTTTTAAGCAGCTTTCATGAGTAAGTTGTTCCTTGCTTGTGTATGCATGATGTTGGTCAAGACGTGAGTTCAGATGATAGGTTTGACATGATGATTGAAGAATATACTTTGTTGCCTCCACTGCCGTCCATTTTTAATGAATCAGAACAAAACATGAAAGTTGATCCTCCATTTCCTGATAATCAAGAGGTCAACTGTAAAGACCCGCGACCTCCCCGTAAAGGAAAGCGTCGGATAGTTCGAGAACAAACCACAACAGAACGCATACAGAAGAACATCTCATTGTATATTACAACAATGCATCAGATTACAAGAATATACAGAGTATAAATGAATATATATTACACAGAAATATCAGAGATTTAAATTACATTTAAATACATAGCAGCGGAAAATAATACAATACACAACTAGAAGAGATATACGGATACAAAGCTTTCCGGATATCGTTCCAGCTGTAAACCAGGATCCTGTGAATATAAATCTGCAAAACCAAAACTACTAGCTGCCCGTGTCGAAAATAAGGGCACCCAGAGTTTAGGTTAAAAAAATAAACTCCAGGTCAGTCATGTGACTGGTGTGAGAACTAAAATAGTTATTAATCTTTATTTTAAATCATTAGGTAAATCAAGGGACCACGCCGTATAACACGGAACGGGTTTCCTCCCAAGAATACCAGTGCATAAAACAAACAGCGCAATGCTAAATAAAGAAAGATGAAGCTGTTATAAGACCCAGGTCCCATCACACAATGCAATCGCAAGCCGGAGGATAGGGTTTTTACCTTATAATAGCCAAGAATGCTTGATACGTTTAAAACAAATCATTTGATACTATTATAAGTGTATAGTGTATAAAACAACTTCAAATCATAAGTATCAATCATAGGCGGCATGAATGCCCCATACCACTATGTCGCCATATATAGGTTATACAATCAAAATCGCAAAGTCACGTATTTGGAAATTGGGTTTCCATCTATGAACCGAGGCAAAAGATAGTCCTCAACCGATTCGAGACTGTCTAGCCCGAGCCTCAGGCAAGTACTCTGTCAAGCCTTTGGATCCTCAGGGCCGGTCCACACGGAGTGGATTAAAATGCCTGAACATGCGTTTCCCCGCCCTATGGGGCGTAAACGAGCCAACTAAATGACTCCATCGGTTCGAGAACGACCGATCAATCCGAGGCGCCTCGCAACAGCAACAACCACATAAGTCAAACTCGTCAGGGCGTGTAAAACCACTGACGCCACTTCTAGCTAGAAAGAAACGCATGCCCTCCCTGACGTCCTCTCCCGTTTTTGGTTCATTCCGGGTGTGAAACACGCGAGGTAAACGTTACACAAAGCTACGCCACAAAGGCCGTGCTTCGATCATCACCACAAGACTTTGCTTTTCAACAGAAGCCTTGATCATTTGCATCTTAGCATGCCACACAGGCAAACCATCCTATGCAACCGATATCAGTCACACAGAATGAAATCCGATGTCAGACACACAGTCCATTTACAGGTCCGTTCTGGGTCTGAACGAAACCGGAGGCACCTAGTACCCCGCATATCCATCGATCTCCAAGTACGTCTGGACGATCACCAACTGTTTCCATCTTCTTGGGTGTACAGCCCAATCAAGATCATCAGTTATCACCCAAACGACGTGAAGACCTCCGGTCTTCGACCATCGTCTTCATTTTCGACTTATCGTCGTATCAGTTATTCAGAATGGGATAAACCCGGTCTTTCCGAATAACTCGCGTATATTTAAATAAGTGTTACACAAACACAACATACGCCTCATTCCAATTCATTAGTCACTAACCGTAAATTAATCAAGAGAATAATTCCCCAAATATTAACCCCGAAGGCCGAAACCAACATCAGATCAATATCCAGAAAACCCTTCTGCTTGGCTAACCGACAGTTAGTTTCTAAATTTCACGTTCAAATCTAATTAAAGATTTAACTATCGCCTGGAGCAAAACTGGTGATACTCCATTCTCGATCTTTTCAATATAATTAAAGATTCATTAAAACTCTACTTAGTTTTAATCATTATCTGGGTTAAAGAATCAGTGTCATTTAAAACACGATTCACGATAAACCCAAAATCACATTCCATTAATTATCGGGTTAAAGAACAAGTGTTATTTAAAACACTGTTCACGATAAACCCAAAAATCAATACCAATTCAATTCCAATTAAATATCATTTAATTGGTACACTTCATTAAATCTAAATAAAAAGATTTAATCTTTTCTCAACTGGGTTCAAGAACAGTGTTAGTGAAGACACCATTCACGACAAACCCAAATCACATTCGATATTCAATACAAGACTCTGAATAGAAAATATATCGGCTTATATTCAATATCGAATTCTACGACTAACAAATGTCGTATTGGAAATAACGATACAAATATATATCTTTCAAATTTCCATAACAACACCTGTAATATCACAATTCCAACATCGAAATATTCCGAAGACAATTTCGATTCAAATCCACTCCAATGCAATCATTGGAAATTTTGGTTATTTTCAAAACCATTTCAAATTCAATTTATTTATTTAAAAATAAATAGAATTATAATTCTAGTTCAAAACTAGTTCATTTCGATAAAAATCTATTTTTATCTTTTCAAATATGGAGTTTTTTCATCCCAAATCTTCACAAATCATTTCTTATGATTTTACACAAATTATTACTATTTTTAATAATTTTATCAAGGCCCGTACAGTCGATTTCCATTAACGGCCATCGAACTGCACTTACAGCGACCTTTTTCGAATTTGATTTGGACGTATCTCCAAATCCAACCGTTAGATTTCAAATTTCTAACATTCATTAGAAAGCTCTTTTCGATACGAACCCAACGGTTCCGGTTTTAGGAGAATCCGACGGTCGGATCTCCCGCAATGTCCGTTTGAAATAAATGGTCGAAATTCACGAACTGCCGCGGCGCGGCGCGTTCTATTCAGGCCATTATATTATATATATAATATATATAATATATACTTCGTCGATTCCTATTTAAAACGAATTATATAAATAGTTTTGAATTCGTTTCAAAAACATTTTCAACCTTCTTTTCAATTCAAATCAAAATTGAATTCTTCATTTTAAATTCGTTTTAAAATTCATTTCTATTCAATTCAAATTTCAATTCAATTTGAATTCATTTCAATTCGCTTTCAATTCAATTTGAATTCGTTTTCAATTCCATTCATTTCGAAATCGTTTTCAATTCAATTCATTTCGAAATCGTTTTCAATTCAATTCATTTCGAAATCGTTTTCAATTCAATTCATTTCGAAATCGTTTTCAATTCAGTTCATTTCGAAACCGTTTTCAATCCACTTTGAATTCGTTTTCAATTCAATTCATTTCGAAATCGTTTTCAATTCAATTCATTTCGAAATCGTTTTCAATTCAATTCATTTCGAAATTGTTTTCAATTCAATTCATTTCGAAACCGTTTTCAATTCAATTCATTTCGAAATCGTTTTCAATTCAATTCATTTCGAAACTGTTTCCAATTCAATTTGAATTCGTTTTCAATTCATTTCGAAATCGTTTTCAATTCAATTCAAAATATTCGATTTCGAAATCACTTTTCAATATTCATTTTAAAATGAATAAAATCGATATAAATATCGTTCACGTCAAAATGGCGTCAATCTAATCAACACGGCTTCATAAATTTCTATTTTCAAATTTTCTTTATTTTTCAAATTGGAATGAGGCCCAATCAATTACCATATAAAATTAATTATATGGATTTCCATACAACACATGTATATAATAGCATGGAAAAATAATCAACCATCAACCAAAGTGCACTACACTGTATAAGCATCAAATATAGATATTCAACGCTTATAACAGCCTGTCAATCAATCAATCGACATATTTAATAAATCAGGATGAGTGAAATTCATATTTCATCCCAACACCCGTGTGGGGTTTCAAACAAACAAACACAGATTTTATTCGTGCAGTTGGGCGATGTGTAAAATTTATCGACCCAATCAATGTCTTCAAATAGGTGTACATAAACAAACCGTCTGGTTTGTAAATGAATATTTATTTTATTCACTTTCACTATATTCATATTCACGTTAAAAATTATATTTTTAACGATAAAACATTTTATTCTATCATATGAATTTCTATTATTCATTTACACAAAAAATGATATTTTTATTTTCTAACATATTTTAGAAAATTTCGGCGGCATAACGGCACGATACTAGAAACGGGACGAGGCCTAGCCTTATCCCCGGTCTAGTGAAGGCCCACGCCATTCACACATCAATCAAATCAATTCGTTATGTAAACCACAAAATTTGGAGTAAGAGTCTAACCTAGCCTTACTCCTTCGCCTTATAGCGGCGCACGTCTAATCCTAACCAATTTATCGATTCGATTTTTCACACCACAAATCACATTCAAACCAATATCGCAATCAATCACCAAACAGTCAAACAAACAAGTCCATGGTCTGTGGACGGTTGTGTCGGGTGCTACTAAGCACCGTCTGCATCCTAGTATATATATATATAACTAGAAAATAAATTGAAGAGTGAGAAATTCTCACATATAGCTATCCTAGCTCCACGGCTCTTCTTTTGCAGAAGTCTTCGTCGTTTCGCCTTTTTGTCACCTTCGTTGCTGCTTTCACTACATACGTAAAAATCACATTTTTACTTCGCTATTCAATATATAAAAATCGAATTTTTACTTCGATGTTCAATATATAAAAATTCTATTTTTCTATCGAAGTTCAATATATAAAAATTCTATTTTTCTATCGAAGTTCAATATATAAAAATTCTATTTTTCTATCGAAGTTCAATATATAAAAATTCTATTTTTCTATCGAAGTTCAATATATAAAAATTCTATTTTTACATCGAAGTTCAATATATAAAAATTCTATTTTTACTATATATAAAAATTCTATTTTTACTATATATAAAAATTAGTTTTCACTTTATTTAAAATTCAGTTTTCACTTTAATATAAAATCCAGTTTTCGCTTTTATATAAAATTTCAATTTTACTTTTATATAAAATTTCAGTTTTACTTTATTTAAAATTTCAGTTTTACTTTATTTAAAATTTCAGTTTTACTTTATTTAAAATTTCAGTTTTACTTTATTTAAAATTTCAGTTTTTATACTTTTAAACATTTCAGTTTAAAACTTTAAAATAAAATAAAAAATCAGTTTCGAACTTTAAAATAAAAATAAAAAATCAGTTTCGAACTTTAAAATAAAAAAATCAGTTTCGAACTTTAAAATAAAAAAATCAGTTTCGAACTTTAAAATAAAAAAATCAGTTTCGAACTTTAAAATAAAAAAATCAGTTTCGAACTTTAAAATAAAAAAATCAGTTTCGAACTTTAAAATAAAAAAATCAGTTTCGAACTTTAAAAAATCAGTTTCGAATTTTAAAATAAAAAAATCAGTTTCGAACTTTAAAATAAAAAAATCAGTTTCGAACTTTAAAATAAAAAAAATCAGTTTTGAACTTTAAAATAAAAAATCATATAAACTTACAGTTTTTTCTGCTTTTCTGTGCGAAGAAGGGGGGAGAGGTTCAGGGTGGCGGTGGATGGCCTGAGGGGGCGCAGGGGTCGGAGGATGGTGCGGTTGGCGGTTTCAGGTGGGGGTGGTCTTGCGTCGCCGAGCAGCAGGGGGGGTTGGGCGCGGGGTCTTTGAGGAAGAGGAGGGTGAGCGCGAGAGGAGGGGAGGAGATAGGGGAGGTGGGCGGCGAACGGAGGAGGCAGGTGGTGGATCGGCGGCGTCAATCGATAGTCTTAGGGTTTTCTTCTTTTTTTTTTTTTTTTTCTGCCGATTATTGGATCGGTAATGAACTACGGGGGGGGGGGGGGGGGGGCAAGGTATAGAGGGGAGAGAAATATATTTTTTTTTATTATTATTAATTAATTAATTTATTTTATCCTAAAGAGTTGACCTTCACATACGACCTCGAAACGAGGCCCACCGCCTGTCGTCCATAGCGTTTTACCCCCATTCCGAACACAATGGGATATGTATCGCAAGCTGATTTGATTGTTACAATCAGTTTCCGTTAAATTTACATTTAAATCACTATATTGAATTTTAAACGTACATTTCAAATTACCGGGGTCGCATACTAACTGGAAAAATTCCAGAAAAATATTTTCTAGCTTCGTATTGACGATACGGTCCTAACAAAACTAGTTTCATCGAATTCTGAGACCGTTTGAAAAATGGCCAATTTCCAGTCGATTAAAATCCACTGAAAATGGTCAAACGCGTTTTCCTTTGCCACGCTCACATATCGATTCGAAAAATTATGAAATTTGAAACCTAGCAATAACTTAACATCACGGACCCAACAAAACTGGTTTCGTCGAAATCCGAGGTCGTTTGCAAAATGTCCATTTTTAAGGGCCTGAATTCCATAGCGACTATTCAGAATTTTCAACTGGACATATCTTTTGATTCCCGATATGAAATCTTGATTTTTCGCATTCGTTGGAAAGATATTATCAATTAGATTCCATTATTTTTGGTTTCACAAAAATCCGGATTGTTTTGCACCCGGTACGTTCAATTGAAGTTTGAAATCGAATTATCGAACTACCGCGCCATTTTTAATTCTATTTATAATTATATATAAATATTTATATTCTAACGACGACGCGTATAATATATACGTTCGAATTCTATTCAAAATAAATTTCTCGTCGATATTATTTAAAATAACTCATTTTAAATAATCAAAATTCGCTAAAATTGCCAAAATAAAAATTTTAAACTGGCCCAGATTTTACGGGTTGTTACAATCTCCCCCACTTAAAACTTTTCGTCCCCGAAAAGGAACAAAGTCGAAAGTGGTTTGATAATTCAGCTCTACGTTCGATCTGGCTTCCATTCTCCAACTCTTTAGTTTCTGAGAATTTTCAAAATTTCAAAAATTTGGCTAACACCCTAAATTTTTGAAAAATTTCGCCATAACCTCCCCTGCAATGGGAGCATCGGGGAATTTCAAATAGCTTCCCCGGTCCTTCAGATCTCAAAAAGAAAAAGAAAAAGCCAAGCGGCTAGCCAATAGGCTCACAAAATCATCATCACCCAAACAAAACAGGAAATTATGTAGTAAACATGTACCTATTTGTCGGGCAAACCAATTTTATTCTCGGCTCTAGCCTCCTTGCTATGACCTGTTCAATGTAAGTACATATATGCAAGCAAATGCGACCAATTTTCAATACAGTTCAATATTCGATTAAATTAGGCATAATGGTTCAAAATTAGCAAACAATTAACCAAACAACACAAACATCAATCAATTAGTGAATTAGAGTCTCAAATTCGTAATTTGATATATATACAAAAATCAGATTTTTGATGCCAAATCACAACAATAGGCCCTATCTAATTTTGGTTCTCACACCAGTCAATAGGAAATATATAGAAATCTCACTTTCGTCACTCGAAAATAAATACTGGCGACAGTGCCCCATCACCAGAATTACTCCCGGGCACTAGAGGGATTCTATATCTACCCAATATATTAAAACTTCGAATACACGTTTGCAAGACATATATGAAAAATCTTTATATATCGGATTGTCCTAATCAATATAAATAAATAATCAAATACGAATAATTGATTTAAATTTTCAAAACAAAACTTGTTTTTATTTTCAAAAATATACTCTTCACACTCGTTCTAGGATACTACTGATCCCATCTCTAACGAGTCATTCCCGTTGGATATTACTAATCCAGTATCTGATGAATTCTTTCGTACGGTTCTAATGTGTCTTGTTCTCTGAGCTTTGTAAACCAAAGCTCTGATACCACGTGTAAAGACCCGCGACCTCCCCGTAAAGGAAAGCGTCGGATAGTTCGAGAACAAACCACAACAGAACGCATACAGAAGAACATCTCATTGTATATTACAACAATGCATCAGATTACAAGAATATACAGAGTATAAATGAATATATATTACACAGAAATATCAGAGATTTAAATTACATTTAAATACATAGCAGCGGAAAATAATACAATACACAACTAGAAGAGATATACGGATACAAAGCTTTCCGGATATCGTTCCAGCTGTAAACCAGGATCCTGTGAATATAAATCTGCAAAACCAAAACTACTAGCTGCCCGTGTCGAAAATAAGGGCACCCAGAGTTTAGGTTAAAACAATAAACTCCAGGTCAGTCATGTGACTGGTGTGAGAACTAAAATAGTTATTAATCTTTATTTTAAATCATTAGGTAAATCAAGGGACCACGCCGTATAACACGGAACGGGTTTCCTCCCAAGAATACCAGTGCATAAAACAAACAGCGCAATGCTAAATAAAGAAAGTTGAAGCTGTTATAAGACCCAGGTCCCATCACACAATGCAATCGCAAGCCGGAGGATAGGGTTTTTACCTTATAATAGCCAAGAATGCTTGATACGTTTAAAACAAATCATTTGATACTATTATAAGTGTATAGTGTATAAAACAACTTCAAATCATAAGTATCAATCATAGGCGGCATGAATGCCCCATACCACTATGTCGCCATATATAGGTTATACAATCAAAATCGCAAAGTCACGTATTTGGAAATTGGGTTTCCATCTATGAACCGAGGCAAAAGATAGTCCTCAACCGATTCGAGACTGTCTAGCCCGAGCCTCAGGCAAGTACTCTGTCAAGCCTTTGGATCCTCAGGGCCGGTCCACACGGAGTGGATTAAAATGCCTGAACATGCGTTTCCCCGCCCTATGGGGCGTAAACGAGCCAACTAAATGACTCCATCGGTTCGAGAACGACCGATCAATCCGAGGCGCCTCGCAACAGCAACAACCACATAAGTCAAACTCGTCAGGGCGTGTAAAACCACTGACGCCACTTCTAGCTAGAAAGAAACGCATGCCCTCCCTGACGTCCTCTCCCGTTTTTGGTTCATACCGGGTGTGAAACACGCGAGGTAAACATTACACAAAGCTGCGCCACAAAGGCCGTGCTTCGATCATCACCACAAGACTTTGCTTTTCAACAGAAGCCTTGATCATTTGCATCTTAGCATGCCACACAGGCAAACCATCCTATGCAACCGATATCAGTCACACAGAATGAAATCCGATGTCAGACACACAGTCCATTTACAGGTCCGTTCTGGGTCTGAACGAAACCGGAGGCACCTAGTACCCCGCATATCCATCGATCTCCAAGTACGTCTGGACGATCACCAACTGTTTCCATCTTCTTGGGTGTACAGCCCAATCAAGATCATCAGTTATCACCCAAACGACGTGAAGACCTCCGGTCTTCGACCATCGTCTTCATTTTCGACTTATCGTCGTATCAGTTATTCAGAATGGGATAAACCCGGTCTTTCCGAATAACTCGCGTATATTTAAATAAGTGTTACACAAACACAACATACGCCTCATTCCAATTCATTAGTCACTAACCGTAAATTAATCAAGAGAATAATTCCCCAAATATTAACCCCGAAGGCCGAAACCAACATCAGATCAATATCCAGAAAACCCTTCTGCTTGGCTAACCGACAGTTAGTTTCTAAATTTCACGTTCAAATCTAATTAAAGATTTAACTATCGCCTGGAGAAAAACTGGTGATACTCCATTCTCGATCTTTTCAATCTAATTAAAGATTCATTAAAACTCTACTTAGTTTTAATCATTATCTGGGTTAAAGAATCAGTGTCATTTAAAACACGATTCACGATAAACCCAAAATCACATTCCATTAATTATCGGGTTAAAGAACAAGTGTTATTTAAAACACTGTTCACGATAAACCCAAAAATCAATACCAATTCAATTCCAATTAAATATCATTTAATTGGTACACTTCATTAAATCTAAATAAAAAGATTTAATCTTTTCTCAACTGGGTTCAAGAACAGTGTTAGTGAAGACACCATTCACGACAAACCCAAATCACATTCGATATTCAATACAAGACTCTGAATAGAAAATATATCGGCTTATATTCAATATCGAATTCTACGACTAACAAATGTCGTATTGGAAATAACGATACAAATATATATCTTTCAAATTTCCATAACAACACCTGTAATATCACAATTCCAACATCGAAATATTCCGAAGACAATTTCGATTCAAATCCACTGCAATGCAATCATTGGAAATTTTGGTTATTTTCAAAACCATTTCAAATTCAATTTATTTATTTAAAAATAAATAGAATTATAATTCTAGTTCAAAACTAGTTCATTTCGATAAAAATCTATTTTTATCTTTTCAAATATGGAGTTTTTTCATCCCAAATCTTCACAAATCATTTCTTATGATTTTACACAAATTATTACTATTTTTAATAATTTTATCAAGGCCCGTACAGTCGATTTCCATTAACGGCCATCGAACTGCACTTACAGCGACCTTTTTCGAATTTGATTTGGACGTATCTCCAAATCCAACCGTTAGATTTCAAATTTCTAACATTCATTAGAAAGCTCTTTTCGATACGAACCCAACGGTTCCGGTTTTAGGAGAATCCGACGGTCGGATCTCCCGCAATGTCCGTTTGAAATAAATGGTCGAAATTCACGAACTGCCGCGGCGCGGCGCGTTCTATTCAGGCCATTATATTATATATATAATATATATAATATATACTTCATCGATTCCTATTTAAAACGAATTATATAAATAGTTTTGAATTCGTTTCAAAAACATTTTCAACCTTCTTTTCAATTCAAATCAAAATTGAATTCTTCATTTTAAATTCGTTTTAAAATTCATTTCTATTCAATTCAAATTTCAATTCAATTTGAATTCATTTCAATTCGCTTTCAATTCAATTTGAATTCGTTTTCAATTCCATTCATTTCGAAATCGTTTTCAATTCAATTCATTTCGAAATCGTTTTCAATTCAATTCATTTCGAAATCGTTTTCAATTCAATTCATTTCGAAATCGTTTTCAATTCAGTTCATTTCGAAACCGTTTTCAATCCACTTTGAATTCGTTTTCAATTCAATTCATTTCGAAATCGTTTTCAATTCAATTCATTTCGAAATCGTTTTCAATTCAATTCATTTCGAAATTGTTTTCAATTCAATTCATTTCGAAACCGTTTTCAATTCAATTCATTTCGAAATCGTTTTCAATTCAATTCATTTCGAAACTGTTTCCAATTCAATTTGAATTCGTTTTCAATTCATTTCGAAATCGTTTTCAATTCAATTCAAAATATTCGATTTCGAAATCACTTTTCAATATTCATTTTAAAATGAATAAAATCGATATAAATATCGTTCACGTCAAAATGGCGTCAATCTAATCAACACGGCTTCATAAATTTCTATTTTCAAATTTTCTTTATTTTTCAAATTGGAATGAGGCCCAATCAATTACCATATAAAATTAATTATATGGATTTCCATACAACACATGTATATAATAGCATGGAAAAATAATCAACCATCAACCAAAGTGCACTACACTGTATAAGCATCAAATATAGATATTCAACGCTTATAACAGCCTGTCAATCAATCGATCGACATATTTAATAAATCAGGATGAGTGAAATTCATATTTCATCCCAACACCCGTGTGGGGTTTCAAACAAACAAACACAGATTTTATTCGTGCAGTTGGGCGATGTGTAAAATTTATCGACCCAATCAATGTCTTCAAATAGGTGTACATAAACAAACCGTCTGGTTTGTAAATGAATATTTATTTTATTCACTTTCACTATATTCATATTCACGTTAAAAATTATATTTTTAACGATAAAACATTTTATTCTATCATATGAATTTCTATTATTCATTTACACAAAAAATGATATTTTTATTTTCTAACATATTTTAGAAAATTTCGGCGGCATAACGGCACGATACTAGAAACGGGACGAGGCCTAGCCTTATCCCCGGTCTAGTGAAGGCCCACGCCATTCACACATCAATCAAATCAATTCGTTATGTAAACCACAAAATTTGGAGTAAGAGTCTAACCTAGCCTTACTCCTTCGCCTTATAGCGGCGCACGTCTAATCCTAACCAATTTATCGATTCGATTTTTCACACCACAAATCACATTCAAACCAATATCGCAATCAATCACCAAACAGTCAAACAAACAAGTCCATGGTCTGTGGACGGTTGTGTCGGGTGCTACTAAGCACCGTCTGCATCCTAGTATATATATATATAACTAGAAAATAAATTGAAGAGTGAGAAATTCTCACATATAGCTATCCTAGCTCCACGGCTCTTCTTTTGCAGAAGTCTTCGTCGTTTCGCCTTTTTGTCACCTTCGTTGCTGCTTTCACTACATACGTAAAAATCACATTTTTACTTCGCTATTCAATATATAAAAATCGAATTTTTACTTCGATGTTCAATATATAAAAATTCTATTTTTCTATCGAAGTTCAATATATAAAAATTCTATTTTTCTATCGAAGTTCAATATATAAAAATTCTATTTTTCTATCGAAGTTCAATATATAAAAATTCTATTTTTCTATCGAAGTTCAATATATAAAAATTCTATTTTTACATCGAAGTTCAATATATAAAAATTCTATTTTTACTATATATAAAAATTCTATTTTTACTATATATAAAAATTAGTTTTCACTTTATTTAAAATTCAGTTTTCACTTTAATATAAAATCCAGTTTTCGCTTTTATATAAAATTTCAATTTTACTTTTATATAAAATTTCAGTTTTACTTTATTTAAAATTTCAGTTTTACTTTATTTAAAATTTCAGTTTTACTTTATTTAAAATTTCAGTTTTACTTTATTTAAAATTTCAGTTTTTATACTTTTAAACATTTCAGTTTAAAACTTTAAAATAAAATAAAAAATCAGTTTCGAACTTTAAAATAAAAATAAAAAATCAGTTTCGAACTTTAAAATAAAAAAATCAGTTTCGAACTTTAAAATAAAAAAATCAGTTTCGAACATTAAAATAAAAAAATCAGTTTCGAACTTTAAAATAAAAAAATTAGTTTCGAACTTTAAAATAAAAAAATCAGTTTCGAACTTTAAAATAAAAAAATCAGTTTCGAACTTTAAAATAAAAAAATCAGTTTCGAACTTTAAAATAAAAAAATCAGTTTCGAACTTTAAAATAAAAAAATCAGTTTCGAACTTTAAAATAAAAAAATCAGTTTCGAACTTTAAAATAAAAAATCATATAAACTTACAGTTTTTTCTGCTTTTCTGTGCGAAGAAGGGGGGAGAGGTTCAGGGTGGCGGTGGATGGCCTGAGGGGGCGCAGGGGTCGGAGGATGGTGCGGTTGGCGGTTTCAGGTGGGGGTGGTCTTGCGTCGCCGAGCAGCAGGGGGGGTTGGGCGCGGGGTCTCTGAGGAAGAGGAGGGTGAGCGCGAGAGGAGGGGAGGAGATAGGGGAGGTGGGCGGCGAACGGAGGAGGCAGGTGGTGGATCGGCGGCGTCAATCGATAGTCTTAGGGTTTTCTTCTTTTTTTTTTTTTTTCTGCCGATTATTGGATCGGTAATGAACTACGGGGGGGGGGGGGGGGGCCAAGGTATAGAGGGGAGAGAAATATTTTTTTTTTTATTATTAATTAATTAATTAATTTTATCCTAAAGAGTTGACCTTCACATACGACCTCGAAACGAGGCCCACCGCCTGTCGTCCATAGCGTTTTACCCCCATTCCGAACACAATGGGATATGTATCGCAAGCTGATTTGATTGTTACAATCAGTTTCCGTTAAATTTACATTTAAATCACTATATTGAATTTTAAACGTACATTTCAAATTACCGGGGTCGCATACTAACTGGAAAAATTCCAGAAAAATATTTTCTAGCTTCGTATTGACGATACGGTCCTAACAAAACTAGTTTCGTCGAATTCTGAGACCGTTTGAAAAATGGCCAATTTCCAGTCGATTAAAATCCACTGAAAATGGTCAAACGCGTTTTCCTTTGCCACGCTCACATATCGATTCGAAAAATTATGAAATTTGAAACCTAGCAATAACTTAACATCACGGACCCAACAAAACTGGTTTCGTCGAAATCCGAGGTCGTTTGCAAAATGTCCATTTTTAAGGGCCTGAATTCCATAGCGACTATTCAGAATTTTCAACTGGACATATCTTTTGATTCCCGATATGAAATCTTGATTTTTCGCATTCGTTGGAAAGATATTATCAATTAGATTCCATTATTTTTGGTTTCACAAAAATCCGGATTGTTTTGCACCCGGTACGTTCAATTGAAGTTTGAAATCGAATTATCGAACTACCGCGCCATTTTTAATTCTATTTATAATTATATATAAATATTTATATTCTAACGACGACGCGTATAATATATACGTTCGAATTCTATTCAAAATAAATTTCTCGTCGATATTATTTAAAATAACTCATTTTAAATAATCAAAATTCGCTAAAATTGCCAAAATAAAAATTTTAAACTGGCCCAGATTTTACGGGTTGTTACAATCTCCCCCACTTAAAACTTTTCGTCCCCGAAAAGGAACAAAGTCGAAAGTGGTTTGATAATTCAGCTCTACGTTCGATCTGGCTTCCATTCTCCAACTCTTTAGTTTCTGAGAATTTTCAAAATTTCAAAAATTTGGCTAACACCCTAAATTTTTGAAAAATTTCGCCATAACCTCCCCTGCAATGGGAGCATCGGGGAATTTCAAATAGCTTCCCCGGTCCTTCAGATCTCAAAAAGAAAAAGAAAAAGCCAAGCGGCTAGCCAATAGGCTCACAAAATCATCATCACCCAAACAAAACAGGAAATTATGTAGTAAACATGTACCTATTTGTCGGGCAAACAAATTTTATTCTCGGCTCTAGCCTCCTTGCTATGACCTGTTCAATGTAAGTACATATATGCAAGCAAATGCGACCAATTTTCAATACAGTTCAATATTCGATTAAATTAGGCATAATGGTTCAAAATTAGCAAACAATTAACCAAACAACACAAACATCAATCAATTAGTGAATTAGAGTCTCAAATTCGTAATTTGATATATATACAAAAATCAGATTTTTGATGCCAAATCACAACAATAGGCCCTATCTAATTTTGGTTCTCACACCAGTCAATAGGAAATATATAGAAATCTCACTTTCGTCACTCGAAAATAAATACTGGCGACAGTGCCCCATCACCAGAATTACTCCCGGGCACTAGAGGGATTCTATATCTACCCAATATATTAAAACTTCGAATACACGTTTGCAAGACATATATGAAAAATCTTTATATATCGGATTGTCCTAATCAATATAAATAAATAATCAAATACGAATAATTGATTTAAATTTTCAAAACAAAACTTGTTTTTATTTTCAAAAATATACTCTTCACACTCGTTCTAGGATACTACTGATCCCATCTCTAACGAGTCATTCCCGTTGGATATTACTAATCCAGTATCTGATGAATTCTTTCGTACGGTTCTAATGTGTCTTGTTCTCTGAGCTTTGTAAACCAAAGCTCTGATACCACGTGTAAAGACCCGCGACCTCCCCGTAAAGGAAAGCGTCGGATAGTTCGAGAACAAACCACAACAGAACGCATACAGAAGAACATCTCATTGTATATTACAACAATGCATCAGATTACAAGAATATACAGAGTATAAATGAATATATATTACACAGAAATATCAGAGATTTAAATTACATTTAAATACATAGCAGCGGAAAATAATACAATACACAACTAGAAGAGATATACGGATACAAAGCTTTCCGGATATCGTTCCAGCTGTAAACCAGGATCCTGTGAATATAAATCTGCAAAACCAAAACTACTAGCTGCCCGTGTCGAAAATAAGGGCACCCAGAGTTTAGGTTAAAACAATAAACTCCAGGTCAGTCATGTGACTGGTGTGAGAACTAAAATAGTTATTAATCTTTATTTTAAATCATTAGGTAAATCAAGGGACCACGCCGTATAACACGGAACGGGTTTCCTCCCAAGAATACCAGTGCATAAAACAAACAGCGCAATGCTAAATAAAGAAAGATGAAGCTGTTATAAGACCCAGGTCCCATCACACAATGCAATCGCAAGCCGGAGGATAGGGTTTTTACCTTATAATAGCCAAGAATGCTTGATACGTTTAAAACAAATCATTTGATACTATTATAAGTGTATAGTGTATAAAACAACTTCAAATCATAAGTATCAATCATAGGCGGCATGAATGCCCCACACCACTATGTCGCCATATATAGGTTATACAATCAAAATCGCAAAGTCACGTATTTGGAAATTGGGTTTCCATCTATGAACCGAGGCAAAAGATAGTCCTCAACCGATTCGAGACTGTCTAGCCCGAGCCTCAGGCAAGTACTCTGTCAAGCCTTTGGATCCTCAGGGCCGGTCCACACGGAGTGGATTAAAATGCCTGAACATGCGTTTCCCCGCCCTATGGGGCGTAAACGAGCCAACTAAATGACTCCATCGGTTCGAGAACGACCGATCAATCCGAGGCGCCTCGCAACAGCAACAACCACATAAGTCAAACTCGTCAGGGCGTGTAAAACCACTGACGCCACTTCTAGCTAGAAAGAAACGCATGCCCTCCCTGACGTCCTCTCCCGTTTTTGGTTCATACCGGGTGTGAAACACGCGAGGTAAACGTTACACAAAGCTACGCCACAAAGGCCGTGCTTCGATCATCACCACAAGACTTTGCTTTTCAACAGAAGCCTTGATCATTTGCATCTTAGCATGCCACACAGGCAAACCATCCTATGCAACCGATATCAGTCACACAGAATGAAATCCGATGTCAGACACACAGTCCATTTACAGGTCCGTTCTGGGTCTGAACGAAACCGGAGGCACCTAGTACCCCGCATATCCATCGATCTCCAAGTACGTCTGGACGATCACCAACTGTTTCCATCTTCTTGGGTGTACAGCCCAATCAAGATCATCAGTTATCACCCAAACGACGTGAAGACCTCCGGTCTTCGACCATCGTCTTCATTTTCGACTTATCGTCGTATCAGTTATTCAGAATGGGATAAACCCGGTCTTTCCGAATAACTCGCGTATATTTAAATAAGTGTTACACAAACACAACATACGCCTCATTCCAATTCATTAGTCACTAACCGTAAATTAATCAAGAGAATAATTCCCCAAATATTAACCCCGAAGGCCGAAACCAACATCAGATCAATATCCAGAAAACCCTTCTGCTTGGCTAACCGACAGTTAGTTTCTAAATTTCACGTTCAAATCTAATTAAAGATTTAACTATCGCCTGGAGCAAAACTGGTGATACTCCATTCTCGATCTTTTCAATCTAATTAAAGATTCATTAAAACTCTACTTAGTTTTAATCATTATCTGGGTTAATGAATCAGTGTCATTTAAAACACGATTCACGATAAACCCAAAATCACATTCCATTAATTATCGGGTTAAAGAACAAGTGTTATTTAAAACACTGTTCACGATAAACCCAAAAATCAATACCAATTCAATTCCAATTAAATATCATTTAATTGGTACACTTCATTAAATCTAAATAAAAAGATTTAATCTTTTCTCAACTGGGTTCAAGAACAGTGTTAGTGAAGACACCATTCACGACAAACCCAAATCACATTCGATATTCAATACAAGACTCTGAATAGAAAGTATATCGGCTTATATTCAATATCGAATTCTACGACTAACAAATGTCGTATTGGAAATAACGATACAAATATATATCTTTCAAATTTCCATAACAACACCTGTAATATCACAATTCCAACATCGAAATATTCCGAAGACAATTTCGATTCAAATCCACTGCAATGCAATCATTGGAAATTTTGGTTATTTTCAAAACCATTTCAAATTCAATTTATTTATTTAAAAATAAATAGAATTATAATTCTAGTTCAAAACTAGTTCATTTCGAAAAAAATCTATTTTTATCTTTTCAAATATGGAGTTTTTTCATCCCAAATCTTCACAAATCATTTCTTATGATTTTACACAAATTATTACTATTTTTAATAATTTTATCAAGGCCCGTACAGTCGATTTCCATTAACGGCCATCGAACTGCACTTACAGCGACCTTTTTCGAATTTGATTTGGACGTATCTCCAAATCCAACCGTTAGATTTCAAATTTCTAACATTCATTAGAAAGCTCTTTTCGATACGAACCCAACGGTTCCGGTTTTAGGAGAATCCGACGGTCGGATCTCCCGCAATGTCCGTTTGAAATAAATGGTCGAAATTCACGAACTGCCGCGGCGCGGCGCGTTCTATTCAGGCCATTATATTATATATATAATATATATAATATATACTTCGTCGATTCCTATTTAAAACGAATTATATAAATAGTTTTGAATTCGTTTCAAAAACATTTTCAACCTTCTTTTCAATTCAAATCAAAATTGAATTCTTCATTTTAAATTCGTTTTAAAATTCATTTCTATTCAATTCAAATTTCAATTCAATTTGAATTCATTTCAATTCGCTTTCAATTCAATTTGAATTCGTTTTCAATTCCATTCATTTCGAAATCGTTTTCAATTCAATTCATTTCGAAATCGTTTTCAATTCAATTCATTTCGAAATCGTTTTCAATTCAATTCATTTCGAAATCGTTTTCAATTCAGTTCATTTCGAAACCGTTTTCAATCCACTTTGAATTCGTTTTCAATTCAATTCATTTCGAAATCGTTTTCAATTCAATTCATTTCGAAATCGTTTTCAATTCAATTCATTTCGAAACCGTTTTCAATTCAATTCATTTCGAAATCGTTTTCAATTCAATTCATTTCGAAACTGTTTCCAATTCAATTTGAATTCGTTTTCAATTCATTTCGAAATCGTTTTCAATTCAATTCAAAATATTCGATTTCGAAATCACTTTTCAATATTCATTTTAAAATGAATAAAATCGATATAAATATCGTTCACGTCAAAATGGCGTCAATCTAATCAACACGGCTTCATAAATTTCTATTTTCAAATTTTCTTTATTTTTCAAATTGGAATGAGGCCCAATCAATTACCATATAAAATTAATTATATGGATTTCCATACAACACATGTATATAATAGCATGGAAAAATAATCAACCATCAACCAAAGTGCACTACACTGTATAAGCATCAAATATAGATATTCAACGCTTATAACAGCCTGTCAATCAATCGATCGACATATTTAATAAATCAGGATGAGTGAAATTCATATTTCATCCCAACACCCGTGTGGGGTTTCAAACAAACAAACACAGATTTTATTCGTGCAGTTGGGCGATGTGTAAAATTTATTGACCCAATCAATGTCCTTCAAATAGGTGTACATAAACAAACCGTCTGGTTTGTAAATGAATATTTATTTTATTCACTTTCACTATATTCATATTCACGTTAAAAATTATATTTTTAACGATAAAACATTTTATTCTATCATATGAATTTCTATTATTCATTTACACAAAAAATGATATTTTTATTTTCTAACATATTTTAGAAAATTTCGGCGGCATAACGGCACGATACTAGAAACGGGACGAGGCCTAGCCTTATCCCCGGTCTAGTGAAGGCCCACGCCATTCACACATCAATCAAATCAATTCGTTATGTAAACCACAAAATTTGGAGTAAGAGTCTAACCTAGCCTTACTCCTTCGCCTTATAGCGGCGCACGTCTAATCCTAACCAATTTATCGATTCGATTTTTCACACCACAAATCACATTCAAACCAATATCGCAATCAATCACCAAACAGTCAAACAAACAAGTCCATGGTCTGTGGACGGTTGTGTCGGGTGCTACTAAGCACCGTCTGCATCCTAGTATATATATATATATATAACTAGAAAATAAATTGAAGAGTGAGAAATTCTCACATATAGCTATCCTAGCTCCACGGCTCTTCTTTTGCAGAAGTCTTCGTCGTTTCGCCTTTTTGTCACCTTCGTTGCTGCTTTCACTACATACGTAAAAATCACATTTTTACTTCGCTATTCAATATATAAAAATCGAATTTTTACTTCGATGTTCAATATATAAAAATTCTATTTTTCTATCGAAGTTCAATATATAAAAATTCTATTTTTCTATCGAAGTTCAATATATAAAAATTCTATTTTTCTATCGAAGTTCAATATATAAAAATTCTATTTTTACATCGAAGTTCAATATATAAAAATTCTATTTTTACTATATATAAAAATTCTATTTTTACTATATATAAAAATTAGTTTTCACTTTATTTAAAATTCAGTTTTCACTTTAATATAAAATCCAGTTTTCGCTTTTATATAAAATTTCAATTTTACTTTTATATAAAATTTCAGTTTTACTTTATTTAAAATTTCAGTTTTACTTTATTTAAAATTTCAGTTTTACTTTATTTAAAATTTCAGTTTTACTTTATTTAAAATTTCAGTTTTTATACTTTTAAACATTTCAGTTTAAAACTTTAAAATAAAATAAAAAATCAGTTTCGAACTTTAAAATAAAAATAAAAAATCAGTTTCGAACTTTAAAATAAAAAAATCAGTTTCGAACTTTAAAATAAAAAAATCAGTTTCGAACTTTAAAATAAAAAAATCAGTTTCGAACTTTAAAATAAAAAAATCAGTTTCGAAATTTAAAATAAAAAAATCAGTTTCGAACTTTAAAATAAAAAAATCAGTTTTGAACTTTAAAATAAAAAAATCAGTTTCGAACTTTAAAATAAAAAATCATATAAACTTACAGTTTTTTCTGCTTTTCTGTGCGAAGAAGGGGGGAGAGGTTCAGGGTGGCGGTGGATGGCCTGAGGGGGCGCAGGGGTCGGAGGATGGTGCGGTTGGCGGTTTCAGGTGGGGGTGGTCTTGCGTCGCCGAGCAGCAGGGGGGGTTGGGCGCGGGGTCTCTGAGGAAGAGGAGGGTGAGCGCGAGAGGAGGGGAGGAGATAGGGGAGGTGGGCGGCGAACGGAGGAGGCAGGTGGTGGATCGGCGGCGTCAATCGATAGTCTTAGGGTTTTCTTCTTTTTTTTTTTTTTTTTTTCTGCCGATTATTGGATCGGTAATGAACTACGGGGGGGGGGGGGGGGCCAAGGTATAGAGGGGAGAGAAATATTTTTTTTTTTTATTATTAATTAATTAATTAATTTTATCCTAAAGAGTTGACCTTCACATACGACCTCGAAACGAGGCCCACCGCCTGTCGTCCATAGCGTTTTACCCCCATTCCGAACACAATGGGATATGTATCGCAAGCTGATTTGATTGTTACAATCAGTTTCCGTTAAATTTACATTTAAATCACTATATTGAATTTTAAACGTACATTTCAAATTACCGGGGTCGCATACTAACTGGAAAAATTCCAGAAAAATATTTTCTAGCTTCGTATTGACGATACGGTCCTAACAAAACTAGTTTCGTCGAATTCTGAGACCGTTTGAAAAATGGCCAATTTCCAGTCGATTAAAATCCACTGAAAATGGTCAAACGCGTTTTCCTTTGCCACGCTCACATATCGATTCGAAAAATTATGAAATTTGAAACCTAGCAATAACTTAACATCACGGACCCAACAAAACTGGTTTCGTCGAAATCCGAGGTCGTTTGCAAAATGTCCATTTTTAAGGGCCTGAATTCCATAGCGACTATTCAGAATTTTCAACTGGACATATCTTTTGATTCCCGATATGAAATCTTGATTTTTCGCATTCGTTGGAAAGATATTATCAATTAGATTCCATTATTTTTGGTTTCACAAAAATCCGGATTGTTTTGCACCCGGTACGTTCAATTGAAGTTTGAAATCGAATTATCGAACTACCGCGCCATTTTTAATTCTATTTATAATTATATATAAATATTTATATTCTAACGACGACGCGTATAATATATACGTTCGAATTCTATTCAAAATAAATTTCTCGTCGATATTATTTAAAATAACTCATTTTAAATAATCAAAATTCGCTAAAATTGCCAAAATAAAAATTTTAAACTGGCCCAGATTTTACGGGTTGTTACATCAACCAACCCATCCACGATGTAGACCAGGAAATGCACAACTGGAATGCACCTTTTAATGAGCTTATCCCCATACCACATGATGTTCAACCTTCTCTGTTCGATTTTTCCATGATCCCTATCCAGACTATTCCACCTGAGCTTCCTCTACCGCAATCTCCTTCTCTTCAACCTGCACCTCCTCAGCATTTACCAGACTGGGAACAGGATTGGCCACAATATCTTTCTCACATCATTGTGCGTCGAAGTGGAGGCACAACAATCATGATATGGCTGGTAGTTTTCTAGTTCCTGTAGTTTTTGCTTCGGCTAATAAGCGCTTAAATAAAAGAATTTCAAAATGCATGGGTGTGAGTTTGCATGATTCTCAATACAGTGTCATGCACGCACTAGAATTGGAGTGTATTAAATATCATCAACGAAAGTAATCACATGGAATGTACGTGGCATGAGGAGGAAAGGTGTATTTATAGGTGAGAGAATGGTTGGTGACTTGGTTGGTGGCCGGTAGGTGGCATGGTTGGTGCATGGGTTTGGTGGCACACCATGTTGAACACATGGATGGCTTGGTTGTTGCTACACATGCAACATTACTAACAAATATCGCTAAGAATAAGATATAATACATAAACTTCTACTAAAAAATCATTCCTTATTAACAAATAATACAAATAAAAATTTAAAACCTACGACTTAAAAATTAAAATTTAGATTAAGTACATATGATTGCAATGAAAATATTAGTGCTAATCATTTTCTTTCAAATATGTCAAACATATGCAATTTGCATAAATATATTTATTGGGCAAAGCACGTGTTTTTGTCACTTTCCTTAAAGCTAGCTAATTGGTTTACATCCTATGGAGAGAGAACCCTATCATCATCAAGCAAACGATTTATGACATGAAATGTTACTATATTCAAATGTATTCTATTATAAGATTATGTAATTGCAACACAGTAGATGGTATACAAAAATAGTGTTCTCTTTATATGTGCCTTAACTGTCTAATATATATATATATATATGTATGTATATATATATGGGAGACTCTATTTAGACACAAAATTGCACACAATAAATCTCAACCATTGGATCTTCCCATGAATTACACTCTCTAGATAAAAACAAACAAATCCAACGGTGGAGGCTTTGTGTTTCTCTCTTTGTGTCCAAATAGCCGGCCCCATATATATATGTACATATATGTATGTATATTTTAAAGAACAAAAAATAAAATGTGGCTGCTGGGATTCGAGCCCAGGTCTCCACGGCCACAACGTGGAATTCTTACCACTAAACTACAGCCACTTTATATACACACATTTATAGACAGTAAACTTATTTTTGAAAATAGTTGTAATACCTTTAGTGTCACTTTTTTGTCAATGCAAATTACCGAAGTTGCCCCTTTAGTATTATTAAAAAATATGATCTAACAATTAAAACTTATTTACAAATTCAAACCACATTTCAACAAATATTAAAAGGCCTTAATATCATTTAAAAATAAGATATACTACATAAACTTCTATTTCAAAAATTGTCCTTTATTAACTAATAATACAAAAAAGAAAAAAAAATTCGGATAACTTTTCCCCTTTCTGCTATCTTCTTCCTAACCTAAAAGTATTCGTTTGCTGTCATTTTTGCGATATATCTTTCCCCCTTTCTCCTGTCGTTTACTATTTGTCATGCCCAACACCATCCCACTTTGCATCAAAATCCCTTGATTGATCAGTCTACGATTTCCTTTAGCTTGATAACCATCGACCCGCTGTCGTTTGATTCAAGAGTTACCCACCGTCCACCATTATCTCCACTTCAAGTCTGGTATGTTGAAGTCCACCAAAATATTGTCTGATGTGTCACTATCTTCCACATCTACTACCGTGCCTTCCTTCGCGGTTTTGAGAGAATCATTCAAGAGAAAATCAACGACCGACTGAGCCCGATCAGTCTACTGGGCGTGCCCCAATTACTAGTCAAGGACCTCCCATCATTTTTGATGTCGACCTCCGACTCAGACCAGATCACAAAGGAGCTTTTTGCTTTTTTCAAGGAAGGGTTGCTTGCGTTGCAGGTGGAAAAGGCTGCTACGAAGATAAACCCAAAGGTGTTGGTGAACACGTTCGGGGAACACGAGCCGGTCGCGCTTGCGAGCGTGGAAGACGTCGAGCTGATTGCTGTCGGCTCGACATTTGAATCTGATGCGACGACTAAGACAAGCATAAGTACAGATATCAAGCCGGACGAAGAACGGTGCGTCGGGTGGCTGGATTCGAAGCCAGGGAGATCAGTCGTGTACGTGTCGTTCGGGAATCTGTCTGCTCCTTCTTCAGCACGAACAGACACCCGAACCACACGTACACGACTGATCTCCCCGGCTTCGAATCCAACCATCCGACGTACCGTTCTTCGTTCGGCTTGATATCTGTACTCATGCTTGTCTTAGTCATCGCATCCGATTCTAATGTTGGGCCGACAACAATCAGCTCGACGTCTTCCATGCTCGCAAGCGCGACCGGCTCGAGTTCCTCGAACGTGTTCACCAATAACTTTGGGTTTGTCTTCGTAGCATCCTTTTCCTCCTGCAACGCGAGCAATCCTACCTTAAACATTGGAAAGGGTTCCTTTGTGATCTGATCAGAGGCGAAGGTCGGCATCAAAAATGACGGAAGGTCCTTGACCAGTAATTGGGGCACACCCAGTAGACTGATCGGGCTCAGTTGTTTGTTGATTTTTCTGTTGGATGGTTCTCTAAAAACCGCGAAGGAAGGCGTGGTATTAGATGTAGAAGATGATGTCCGGACCGGCTGTATCCAGTACTGGGCATATTGGATGCCACATGCACGTGCCATCCAGGGAAGCATGAGTGTGTACAGCACACGGGTCTGCCCGTGGACTCGAGGATGCCGAGCATGGAGGGGATGGATTCGGATTCGATGGTTTTGTATTTCTTGAAGAATTCAGGTACGTTTGAGGTTTTCGGATCGATACCATCGATGAATGGGAGATACGTGACTGAATTGATGGTTACTTCTTGGTTTGGTATGGAGATGTCTGGGAACATTTTGCGGTGGCCTGAGATGGGGGTAAAGAAGGTTATGTAGGCCAATGTGGACTCGGAGAGGCGGTGGGCAAGGTGGAGGGTCGGGTTTATGTGGCCTTGGGCCGGATATGATAGTATCAAAAAATGTTTCTTTTCTGTTTTTTGTTATTGTTAATGTTTTTGTTTGTGAGTGCTGATGATATATGGTTCTATATCTTATACCAGTGGCTAAGCAGAAGATAGATTCAATGACTGACTACAGGTTAAAGAGGACTCAATGACTGACTACAGGTTAGAGAGAAAGATACAGAATTCAAATTATGATTAATGTGGTAAGAGACGAAGATCTGTCGCTCCTTCCTAGGTATAAAACTATTGTTCACGTGAAATTATATATAGTTAGGTAAGTTTAATTATTTATATACAAATTTATCCACATTTTGACCAAAAAAAATTTAAAATTAAAATTTGCAAAACAGAAAATAAAAATCCAAATTAATTACACATAATTTCAATGCAAATATTTGTGCAAATCATTTGCTTCACGTCTTTATACAGTTTTTGACCACGAAATTTGATACCTACTTTTGCTCATGTACACTTAATGCGAATTTGCATCAGATAATCTTTCACCGCAATTTTAGTACTAACACCACGTTCTTCAAGCAGGGTAGTCAATAATCTGTTTTGTCGAAAAACTCCTGTCTAGCTGCTCCACGGCTTTAACACATTAACATCTACGTTTTAATATCAAAAGCAAATTAACGGTTCAGTTACAGTAACTGGTTTTAGGTCGCATATCTTGTACACAGTTAGAACCCATAAAACTATGATGTTCCATTCATGTGCAGTAACTGCGTGATGTATCATCCATTCTAGAAACCCAGTCCCTTCAGTTCATCTTTCTTGCAACTGATAACACCACTTGAATTCTTCGATAACAAACATTTTGTTTTTCCGAATAGAAGATTGCTTGATACCCATATAAGGCCCTATCAACCATCTGTGGACTAATTCTAAATCCTGCTTCTCAAAACCATAATTTGGTACACATGATATTGAAAACCAGTTAGTCGAAAAAGTCGAGACAGTAACGTCGAGCATATAATGTAACTTAGTTTTGTTCATCTTCTATTGATAGCATTAACAAGGAACAAATGATGCTACTAGAATAAATAGCCCAAGAGCTCGATATTTGTAACACCCCACTCCCGCTATGATCACTCACTAAGGGAATGCCATAGCATCGGTGGAGTATTTTAGTGAATATAGAACAGAAAAATTACAACAAGACAGATATAAATAGTACTTGAAATTTTAAAACATCATCTCATAACAGCGGAAGTAAAACATGTCTGGTTACATCATAAAACCACAATAAAGGTCAAGTACAATATCCATCAAAATAAAGAAGTACATAATCCCACTCTCATACAATAGCCAAACAAAAGAAAAGATAACTGGATAACTGGAGCTTTACATCTATCCAAGCTCCTAAAGACTGGAACAGCAATCCGATCAAGCTCCACTACTGCTAGGATCCACCGTAGGACCTGAGGGTTGGGAAAAAGATAAAAACAACAGGGTCAGACATAAGTCTGAGCGAGTCCTATAACTTTAACAATACAATCGTTAAAGTAACCAGAGAAGACATAAACTGATATACGGTAACATATAGGGATGAATGGCTACCCTAAGCAGTCAACTAAACGAAGATAAAGGATAAAGACGCATCTACCCTCCCTAAGGTAAATTACTAAACTGCACCACACCAGTCGTTCCTAACTTAAAGGTTGATCCCACCCAAGGACTTATAAAATTTACTAATTAGTACCTGCGTACCCCTAGGTGACCAAGTAGGCGCCACGGGGCCCTACAATCCACTAGGTGTACACACTACTTCCCATTCGATCGGCTCCCTAACGTAGATACCCGTGCTGGCCCCACCATGGGGTGTACCATTCCCCAACGTGGCAACCCGATATAATTAACGGTGCACGGCTTATATCTACACGATGCAACAACGGCTTATCTACCAGCCCGGGCCCCCTCACGCATATGAAGCCCGTTGGACTTGCGTTGCCACCGCTAACCCGTTTTGGCCTCTTATAATCAAGCCCAATATGCGTGTCCCGTCACTCGACATGGGTCGAGCCCACAAAGATACGTTTGGGATATTGGTTGAAATGGGCCCCCACAAGCTACCCACTTAAGCTTGTCAAATATCTAGTGTATCCCACTTAACCCTTTAATCATGTTTAATTACATGTTTCTCTTGGTTAAGTATTCTAATCGTATTTTCTATTGCCACCCAAGGCAACCCACTTAAGATTCCACATGCCACCCAAGGCACCCACTTAACCCCTCATGTCCCACTACATGCTATAATGGTTAAGTGTTTCTTAATTAATTAAGACCGTGATCTCCCGTAAAGACCTCCCACATTAGACTGACTGTTATGACCGCCTGGTTAAGCCGGTAGAATCCGGGCAGTCTTACGTCATAACAGAGTCTAACCTCGTGTCTTTACCTTAATCACGTATTTAATTTATGGCCAAGACCTCTCACATTGGGCTGACATTTGTAGCAACTGGTTAAGCCGGTCGGGTCCGGGCAGTTTTACACTACAAATGAGTCCAACCTCGTGTCTTAGTCGATTAATTACACCTAATTAATCACCCCCATATTAATTATCCCTAATTAATGTCAAGCTTTTCATAACATGGGTAGACCTAACTTAATAGGTAAATTCCCATGGGGTAGACCTAACTCAATAGGTAAATTCCCAACACATAGTATGGGTACACCTAACCAAATAGGCAAATTCCCATACTATGTTTATTTATTTTGTGTTATGCATAATTATATTAATTTCACACAATCTTATTAACTTATGCATTTAATTACCCCATCGTTCCCACGTAATTTCGTTCATGATATAACACATATAAAAGGTGTCAACTTGCATATGAATGAACATGTTTCAAAGGTGCCATCTTGCATATTAACAAACACATAACTTGCATATGAACTTGCATAACATGTCACATAACTTGCATATAATATGTCACATAACTTACATATTCATTTTGCATAACAAACTTGCATATTAGCTTATAGACTTGCATAATGTGTCATCATGAACTTGCATATTAATAAACATGTAACTTGCATATTTACATACATGTAACTCGCATATTAACAAACATGTAACTTGCATATAAAGAAACATGTAACTTGCATATTTACATACATGTAACTTGCATATTAACAAACATGTAACTTGCATATTAACAAACATGTAACTTGCATATTTACATACATGTAACTTGCATATTAACAAACATGTAACTTGCATATTAACAAACATGTAACTTGCATAGCATATTACCATGAACTTGCATAACATGCATATGATTACATAGCCCACAACTTGCATATTTAGCATCATGCAAACATAACATACATCATATTAAACTTGCATAAGCTTACATACTCAACATGCATAAACATAAGATTAATGCTAACATCATATCATATGATTCAAAGCTCATTAACCCACATACAAAACCATAAATCTCATCACATCTCATCTAATTAGTTTACCAAAAGATCATCAAAGTGATAGAAACTCACAACTAGCAACTTTGAACACCAAATGAAGAAGATTAAGATGCTAAGAAGGGATTAGAAGTTGATTAGAGAGTGATTAGTATGCAACCCTCTTCATAAAATTAGTGGAGGCCATGAGAGCTAGCATTTTGCCATAGTTTAGTCACTAGGTTTAATTATGAATGAATTAGGGTAGGTTAGGGTCTTATTTATAGATTAGGCAAGTGTTTTAGGCCATAGGATTAACCCTAGATTCAATCCAAGCCATCAAAGCATGTCTTGGGGAAGAAGTCAAGTGTAGGAACCATCTAGGGCCTTTAGATTAAAGATGGACCATGAGAACCATTCAAATGCAAAATCTGCACTTGAGCGAATCGGCCCACGGGTTGACAGCCAAACACCCTGGATTAACCCCTAGTCGACCCAGCGGGCTCGGGTCGACTTCAAAAATCGGCCGGTTCGGTTATTCCCCTCTCCCAATTCGCTGTTTTGAGCATTTTTGCATATTTATTTATTAAATTTTCAATTATATATATATATATATATCAATATATATATATATATCTACACAACCCATTTCACTTAATTAAGTATACTTTAATTTGGGAATTTTCGTGAAACTTCGCGAGGCCATATCTTGGTCATACGGACTCCGATTTTCGAAAACTCGGACTCTATTTCGCGTATTTTTCCGAGACGAACACAATGGCATAGCCCGTTTCCCTTGATTCCCATTTTAGAATTAAATTCTGCCTCGATTTATGTTATTACAGGTTATTGAAAATACGGGTTGTTACATTCTCCCCTCCTTAAAGGATTTCGTCCCCGAAATCTTCAAGTTAGGAAGAACGTATCCTACCATCCAATCATCCATCTACTCAAAGCATCATCCACGAGCAATCATTGTCCTTACAAGATTCTAAATGCAGGATGGATATATGCAAAAGTGTGTGTATATGTACTTACCTAATGCGAAAATCAGGCGGTTACTGATACAGTAAACCTCCTTAATGCAAACCATGATAGTGCCATGCATCCAATATGTATGCGAAACCCTATTGACACATACAAATTTCTACATGCGTGCACAACCATACACAAAAATGCATCATCCATATGATAACACAGCCATGATACATCCATCAATCTAACTACCACATCCATTTATGCAATATGCAACATGAAGTGACTGAGCCGATCTAGTGCCTAATGTGTGTGTATATGCATCCACGAGCAACCACTAGCAAACAATTGCATCCATATGCATCCATCAACCATAACATGTTTCAAACACATGTCTCAACCATAGGTTTTACCCTATCTAAAGGTCATAGGTATTAGCGAGAGGATATACTAAAGATAAGATAAGTACTAGACAAGCAATAAAGGAGAAGTTAAAAGACATACTCTCAAAAAGAAATGGATACAAAGAACGCATCTTTGCTTCCGTCTCCCAAGTAGCATTGCTTTCGTCATCTCCCCATTGCACTTTAACTAGCTGAACTTCTCTGTTCCTCAACTTCCTAGTTTCTGACCCAAGGATGCGAGTAGGAGCTCGTCGAATCGTCGCATCACGCTCTACCTCTACATCTCTAAGCAAGCTCGGCTCTACCACCTCCGCGGTCTCATCTAAGCACTTCCTCAAATGTGATACATGGAATACATCATGAACACCACTAAGTCTGTCGGGCAACTCCACCCTATATGCCATCCGTCCAATCCTTTCCTTAATAGGAAACGGCCCAACAAATCTCGGTGCTAACTTCCCTACGGACCCAAAGCGAACAACATTTCTCAATGGAGATACTTTGACAAAAACCATGTCCCCAACCTCAAACTCAAGATCCGTCCTTCTCCGATCCGCATAAGATTTCTGTCTATCTTGCGCTGCTTTCATCCTTTTTCGAATTAAATCAATCTTCTCTGAAGTCTCTCTAACCATATCCGGCCCAAGCAAGATCTTATCCGTAGATTCCCACCAACATGTAGGAGATCGACAAGGCCTTCCATAAAGAGCTTCGAAAGGAGCCATACCAATACTGGACTGAAAGCTGTTATTATATGCGAACTCCACCAAAGGAAGATGTTCTTCCCATGTACCTCCAAAATCCAAGATACAAAGCCTCAAAAGATCTTCTAAGATACGGTTCACCCTCTCGGTCTGACCGTCCGTCTGAGGATGATATGCGGTGCTCAAACACAACTGAGTCCCTACCGCCTCTTGCAAACTTCTCCAAAACTCACTAGTGAAAATAGGATCTCGATCACTCACAATGCTGGATGGTACGCCATGCAATCTAACAATCTCTCTAACATAGACTGAAGCAAGCCATGGAGCGGTCCTCTTACTCTTTACGGGTATAAAATGGGCACTCTTTGTAAGTCTGTCTACCACAACCCAAATTCCCGTATTGCCCTTCCTCGATCTCGGTAACCCGTCGATGAAATCCATCGAGACACTATCCCACTTCCACTGTGGAACTTCCAATGGGTGTAGCAACCCACCGGGTTTCCTTTGCTCCACTTTAACTTGTTGGCACACTAAGCATCTAGCCACATACTCGGCCACATCTTTCTTCATACCGGCCCAAAAGAAAACTCTCTTCATGTCTTGGTACATTTTGTCTCCACCGGGATGAATAGTCATTCTTGAACGATGTGCATCATCCAAAATAGCCTTCTTCAAACCCTCATCTTGCGGTACACAAAGTCTACCGTCTCTATGCAACCATCCCTTATCATCTATGGTGTATCTACCCAAATGGCTGGACGACTCCCCTCTTATAAGCTTCTCTACCAACACAACCAACTGTGGGTCGTCTCGCTGAGCCTCGCCAATCCGTCTCAAAAGAGTAGGTCTAACCTCCAAGGATGCCAACAAACCAGGTACAAAATCAACAGAAGGTCTGAAGTCAAACAAAGAAAGAAACTCCAAGCTTCGTCGTTCCACGAACAATGGACTCAAAGATAGCCTTTTTCTACTTAAGGCGTCTGCCACCACGTTACCCTTACCAGGGGTATACGCTATCTCGAAATCATAGGATGCTAAGAACTCCATCCACCTTTGCTGTCTTAAGTTTAAATCCTTCTGAGAGAATAAGTACTTCAATGATTTATGGTCGGTGAACAACTCGAATCTCTCACCAAGAAGATAATGGCGCCAAGACTTAAGTGCGAAAACAATCGCGGCCAACTCTAGATCATGGGTAGGGTAATTCTTCTCATGCACTCTCAATTGTCTCCCTCCATAGGCTATTACCCTTCCCTCCTGCATCAAGACTGCGCCTAATCCTGTTCCACAAGCATCGGTATAAACAACAAACGGCTTACTCCCATCTGGAAGCACTAAAACTGGAGCGGTGGTCAAAGCTCTCTTTAACCGTCGGAAAGCATCATCACAATCTACATCCCATGAGAAAACCAGATTCTTCTTCGTCAAGCGGGTTAATGGGGCTGATATCTTCGCGAAGTCTTTGATGAACTTCCTATAATATCCTGCCAACCCCAAGAAACTTCTTACCTCGGTAGCATTTCTAGGAACTTTCCAATCCTGGATAGATACTATCTTTGCGGGATCCACAGCTATCCCTTCCTTAGAGACCACATGCCCTAAGAATCGCACTTCTCTTCTCCAAAAATGGCATTTAGAGAATTTAGCTTTAAGACTATGCGCTCGAAGAGTCTCCAACACTTCCTTGAGATGTAAGGCATGCTCTTCTTCATTCTTGGAAAAGACCAAGATGTCATCCACAAAAACTACTACAAACTTATTCAGATACTCTCTGAACACTCTACTCATGAGATCAACAAAGTATGCGGGGGCGTTTGTCAACCCAAATGGCATCACTAGCCACTCATAAAAACCATCCGGAGTCCGGAAAGCAGTCTTCTCTATACTGTCCTCCGCCACTCTTAACTGATGAAACCCTGTAGCTAAGTCCATCTGCGAAAATACTGACGCGCCAACCAACTGATCAAAGAGATCATCTATCCTCGGTAATGGGTGTCTATTCTTCTTAGTGAGCTTATTAAGTTCCCTATAATCCACACAAAGTCTGAGGGACCCATCCGCCTTCGTGGCAAACACTACTGGAGCTCCCCACTCCGATATACTTCGCCTTATGAACCCCTTCTCAAGCAACTCCCCTACTTGCTTATGAAGTTCCCTTCTCTCACGAGGAGCCATGTGGCGTACTGGCAAAGACACTGGTTTGGCATTATCCACCAAATAAATTCGGAAATCTATCTCCCGCTTCGGAGGCAAACCCTTTACTTCTTCAAACACATCCGGATATTCCCGGACTACTCTGACAGAACACAAACTTTCGACCGAAGCATCGAGCGATTCAAGATAACTTAGCAAAACAGATTCCATGGGATTGCAAGAGATCTCGAGAGTGTTACCCAAGCGGGTCATGAGCCTGACAACTCTCCTTTCGCAATCAAGAACGGCACCATTACTGGATAACCAGTCCATGCCCAAGATCAACCCATAGCCCGTGAAGCCCAATACAAAAGCATCACATCTAAACTCAACGCTAAGTATAGAAATCTTCAAACCCAAACATATCATAGACAGATATATGGAGCCCCCAATTGGGTTTGAGACAACCAAGGGATCATCAACTAGACTGGTGTCTAAGTGCAGTGACTCAACTAACGATGATGAGATAAAAGAATGCGATGCGCCAGAGTCAAACAAAGTACGAACTGGATGATCAAACAGAAAAACCAGACTTTCAACGGAAATAGTTCTACCTCTCTGCTGAATCGGTGGAACTGAGAGAACCTGAACTTGCCCCCCTGACTGAGGTGGTGCTATAAGAGCTTGCACCTGGCCTCCTGAGGTAGACCCCGTCTTCTGCCCCTTCTTTGGGCAGTTTTTCACAAGATGCCCTGCTTCACCACAATGAAAGCAACCGGTCTTCTTCTTTTTGCGACAATCCTTACTGAGGTGTCCTGGTGTTCCACAATTAAAGCACTTCTTCTTTGTCTTCTTCTTGTCACCATTGCCTTTTCCACCCTTGCCTTGTTGTTGTTGCGGTTTCTTCTGATCCCCCTTTTTCTCTGGTGCCTTAGAATTCTTATCATCCTCATGCATAAGTGCCATGTAGACAAGCTTCTCAAAGGTGGCCCCCATAGGAATGTGAGTCATAGCTATTCCTTGCAATGGTTCGTTCAAGCCTCTAACGAACCTCAAAGCCTTCTTCTCCGGTGTATTCACCAACTCTATGCCAAATCTTGCTAATTGATTGAATTTGTTGACATATTCTTTCACCGTGAGATTCCCTTGCTTCAAATTCAAGAACTTCTCCATAAACAGATTCTCTTCCGCCCTTGAGAGAAACTTAGCCCCAAATCTTTGCTTAAAATCTGCCCAAGAGTCAACAGGGCGTTCTCCATTAGTGACCTCCCACCAGAATGAGGCCTCTCCCTTCATTAACCAAGCCGCCAACTTGACTTTCTTTCCCTCTTCCACTTCGAAGATATCTAGCAACTCTTCCACTTCCTTAAGCCAATCTCTAGCCTCTACGAAGGTCTCTGAACCTAGAAAAGGTTTTCCTCCTATCGCCTTGAACTCCTTGCAAACCTTAGCAAAATTATCCACTCTAGGCTGAGGAGGAGGAGCGGTTGTCTCTGGTGTAGTAGCATTGGCTGGACCCGCAGCCGCGGCCCTAGCCTCTTGCAACCTCCTATACCATAGTGGTATCACTAAACCTTCCGGGATGTTAAGATCTTCAGCCATGCTGAAACGAAAGAGGAAAGATTCAAAAAGGAGATTCCGAAAGATAAAGATATGGCTATTGGGGATTATGCTTTTCTTTTTCAAAAACTTTTCTTTTAAAAGACATGTTTTTGAAAATACTTTCTTCGAAAATACTCTTAGAAAATAGTTTTTTCTAAAAAAAATTTTATCTGTTCTGGTAACCTTAAGCTCTGATACCACGTGTAACACCCCACTCCCGCTATGATCACTCACTAAGGGAATGCCATAGCATCGGTGGAGTATTTTAGTGAATATAGAACAGAAAAATTACAACAAGACAGATATAAATAGTACTTGAAATTTTAAAACATCATCTCATAACAGCGGAAGTAAAACATGTCTGGTTACATCATAAAACCACAATAAAGGTCAAGTACAATATCCATCAAAATAAAGAAGTACATAATCCCACTCTCATACAATAGCCAAACAAAAGAAAAGATAACTGGATAACTGGAGCTTTACATCTATCCAAGCTCCTAAAGACTGGAACAGCAATCCGATCAAGCTCCACTACTGCTAGGATCCACCGTAGGACCTGAGGGTTGGGAAAAAGATAAAAACAACAGGGTCAGACATAAGTCTGAGCGAGTCCTATAACTTTAACAATACAATCGTTAAAGTAACCAGAGAAGACATAAACTGATATACGGTAACATATAGGGATGAATGGCTACCCTAAGCAGTCAACTAAACGAAGATAAAGGATAAAGACGCATCTACCCTCCCTAAGGTAAATTACTAAACTGCACCACACCAGTCGTTCCTAACTTAAAGGTTGATCCCACCCAAGGACTTATAAAATTTACTAATTAGTACCTGCGTACCCCTAGGTGACCAAGTAGGCGCCACGGGGCCCTACAATCCACTAGGTGTACACACTACTTCCCATTCGATCGGCTCCCTAACGTAGATACCCGTGCTGGCCCCACCATGGGGTGTACCATTCCCCAACGTGGCAACCCGATATAATTAACGGTGCACGGCTTATATCTACACGATGCAACAACGGCTTATCTACCAGCCCGGGCCCCCTCACGCATATGAAGCCCGTTGGACTTGCGTTGCCACCGCTAACCCGTTTTGGCCTCTTATAATCAAGCCCAATATGCGTGTCCCGTCACTCGACATGGGTCGAGCCCACAAAGATACGTTTGGGATATTGGTTGAAATGGGCCCCCACAAGCTACCCACTTAAGCTTGTCAAATATCTAGTGTATCCCACTTAACCCTTTAATCATGTTTAATTACATGTTTCTCTTGGTTAAGTATTCTAATCGTATTTTCTATTGCCACCCAAGGCAACCCACTTAAGATTCCACATGCCACCCAAGGCACCCACTTAACCCCTCATGTCCCACTACATGCTATAATGGTTAAGTGTTTCTTAATTAATTAAGACCGTGATCTCCCGTAAAGACCTCCCACATTAGACTGACTGTTATGACCGCCTGGTTAAGCCGGTAGAATCCGGGCAGTCTTACGTCATAACAGAGTCTAACCTCGTGTCTTTACCTTAATCACGTATTTAATTTATGGCCAAGACCTCTCACATTGGGCTGACATTTGTAGCAACTGGTTAAGCCGGTCGGGTCCGGGCAGTTTTACACTACAAATGAGTCCAACCTCGTGTCTTAGTCGATTAATTACACCTAATTAATCACCCCCATATTAATTATCCCTAATTAATGTCAAGCTTTTCATAACATGGGTAGACCTAACTTAATAGGTAAATTCCCATGGGGTAGACCTAACTCAATAGGTAAATTCCCAACACATAGTATGGGTACACCTAACCAAATAGGCAAATTCCCATACTATGTTTATTTATTTTGTGTTATGCATAATTATATTAATTTCACACAATCTTATTAACTTATGCATTTAATTACCCCATCGTTCCCACGTAATTTCGTTCATGATATAACACATATAAAAGGTGTCAACTTGCATATGAATGAACATGTTTCAAAGGTGCCATCTTGCATATTAACAAACACATAACTTGCATATGAACTTGCATAACATGTCACATAACTTGCATATAATATGTCACATAACTTACATATTCATTTTGCATAACAAACTTGCATATTAGCTTATAGACTTGCATAATGTGTCATCATGAACTTGCATATTAATAAACATGTAACTTGCATATTTACATACATGTAACTCGCATATTAACAAACATGTAACTTGCATATAAAGAAACATGTAACTTGCATATTTACATACATGTAACTTGCATATTAACAAACATGTAACTTGCATATTAACAAACATGTAACTTGCATATTTACATACATGTAACTTGCATATTAACAAACATGTAACTTGCATATTAACAAACATGTAACTTGCATAGCATATTACCATGAACTTGCATAACATGCATATGATTACATAGCCCACAACTTGCATATTTAGCATCATGCAAACATAACATACATCATATTAAACTTGCATAAGCTTACATACTCAACATGCATAAACATAAGATTAATGCTAACATCATATCATATGATTCAAAGCTCATTAACCCACATACAAAACCATAAATCTCATCACATCTCATCTAATTAGTTTACCAAAAGATCATCAAAGTGATAGAAACTCACAACTAGCAACTTTGAACACCAAATGAAGAAGATTAAGATGCTAAGAAGGGATTAGAAGTTGATTAGAGAGTGATTAGTATGCAACCCTCTTCATAAAATTAGTGGAGGCCATGAGAGCTAGCATTTTGCCATAGTTTAGTCACTAGGTTTAATTATGAATGAATTAGGGTAGGTTAGGGTCTTATTTATAGATTAGGCAAGTGTTTTAGGCCATAGGATTAACCCTAGATTCAATCCAAGCCATCAAAGCATGTCTTGGGGAAGAAGTCAAGTGTAGGAACCATCTAGGGCCTTTAGATTAAAGATGGACCATGAGAACCATTCAAATGCAAAATCTGCACTTGAGCGAATCGGCCCACGGGTTGACAGCCAAACACCCTGGATTAACCCCTAGTCGACCCAGCGGGCTCGGGTCGACTTCAAAAATCGGCCGGTTCGGTTATTCCCCTCTCCCAATTCGCTGTTTTGAGCATTTTTGCATATTTATTTATTAAATTTTCAATTATATATATATATATATATCAATATATATATATATATATATATCTACACAACCCATTTCACTTAATTAAGTATACTTTAATTTGGGAATTTTCGTGAAACTTCGCGAGGCCATATCTTGGTCATACGGACTCCGATTTTCGAAAACTCGGACTCTATTTCGCGTATTTTTCCGAGACGAACACAATGGCATAGCCCGTTTCCCTTGATTCCCATTTTAGAATTAAATTCAGCCTCGATTTATGTTATTACAGGTTATTGAAAATACGGGTTGTTACAATATTTGAGACTTAATAAGTTATCCAACAAACTAAACATCCAAAATCTTTTAATTAACACCAGTAGTAAGATTCTTACCCTATGCAAATCGAACAGAAATCAACGATGTTGACAGATCCGGTCGACAAGAGGATCGATTATGAGAAAAGGAAATTCAACATGAGATATTGGAATTTGAAATCTATTAGGTTGAAATACTCGGTTTTTTTGATGTTTTGGTAGGTCAAACTACACCATCGATTATTTCAGATCTAGTTTGCTATAAGGCTGACTTAGGGAAAAAGAAACAATAAAAAATTGTGTGATTTGATCAAAGCCTCCATTTCTCTAATTCTGGCGCTGCAGTAGAATGAGATTTTGGATATTAACTTGATTGGTAAAGGGAGACAAATGATTTCATTGAATTTTGAAACGCAAATGGCTTGGGAGTTTCTCTCCATGCAATTATTATCATACCAACCATTAGGGAGGTTTCGGTACTGTAAGAGGGGTTAAATCAATTTGTCTGTACCAATGATTTTTGGCTGAAAAATCTCAATTTCGCGTTCTTTCCTCTTCTCCCTTCTCTGTTTCTTCCTACGCTAACAAATCTGTGCTGATTCCTCCCAATCCAAATCATCGCGCAAATTCCTCCTCTTTTCTTTTTCTTCGCCCTCTATTGTCTCCGCATTTGTTCGCGCAATCTTTAAAATCCAAGTAAAATTCAATATTATTTCCCCCTTCGCATCCGTTGCCTATTCTCTCTCCTTCGTCGATTTGATAATTTCTTCATCATTTGCAGTTCTTCAAACAAACATCAATTCTAGATTTATTTTTACCTCCATCGCAAACACACTAGGGCGCAATGGCCAATGCCTGCAACTGGCGAGCGCAACTGACAACGAATTCATCGCAATTCTCGATAACGGCAAGTGCTACTGAGTTAGGGCACAACTCGAAAAATCAGTTGTTAAAACTTGAAGGTACTAGTGACTTGAGTTTTGAATTCTGAACCTTGATTCTTCTTTTTATTACTGCATTATGCATTGTTTTTTATTCCAATTAACCAATGCAAATTTTAATCCTAATTGTTTTTGTTTAGGTTTTCCAAAACCAGGTTTCAGACTAATGAATAATCTATGTTGATTTTGCTGTCGTTTAAACTTAGGCACAGAAACATAAGTTCCAGAAGCATCTAGGGAGATTTCTTTTCCATTTTATATTGTATATTTCCTATAATTCTACATTGCAATCGTCTTTTAGCGTATTATAGTATTAAATAATAATATGATAGCTTGCATTATCACATCAGGACTATGAGGTCAAACAAGCACAATAAAAGTAGTATCTTTCAAAGGCATAGTCACAACTTGCTCCACCATTGATAGAGCTAATGAAGACGCTTTTTAACATAAAAACGTATAAGTGTATATCTGTGTTTTTTTGTGAATAATTTTATGTCGTGCCTCGTTAATTTGAAATATCAGGGCTGCTATGATGAATAAACATGTCTGAGATGCCACTTGGAAAGCTAAGCAAGATGAATATCCATAAAGGTATATACTTAAAACTACACATTTTTGTTTTTAATCTTTGTTTTGTTTTGCTGTCAATGTGAATCTGTGATTGTGGTGCATATTGAAAAGTTTTTATCCATATTCTTATGGCTAAGAGTTATATAACATTGTTCAAATATTAGGTGAAAATGCCGGAAGCTCTTATATTGAGATTGTATCCAAATTGGTTGGTTTTGATGGTGAAGATGATAAATCGCTTGATTAGAAGTATAAGAAGCTTCAATGTGATATTGCTCCTCTGCCTCATGATAAGATTATAAACTAGTTGAGAAGTGTGACGGCCCGCCCCGCACCAACCGACATTTACTCCAAAAGTGCGCTGTACACATGTCCAGTTAGCACGGAACGGGTCGCCAGAAGGAAAAAGGAAGAAGGAAATGAACATACAAAGAACCTGTAGAATGTCTCACAGCGCATAGAACAAAATATAATAATAACATACTTGACATAAAACAGGAGAGACAGTGCATAAGCTGAAAATCAGAACTAAACATCATAGCAGCGGAAATTCAGAATACAGCTTATTACAACTTTCAATTGTCTCAAAGCAAAGTAAGGTAAATGAGGTACACTACTAATGCCCAAGTAGTGATCACCAACGACACAGGGAGAATGTGTATATATATATAATACGTGGAAGCCACCTGCCCGCCTCCGAATCAGCTACTCGCGCATCACCAGCTAACCTGTCTCTAGTCTGCTCGTGTGAGCACCCAGAGTAATAAGAGGAGACATAAAACTCTGGGTCAGACATAAAGCCTGGTATGAGCGATAAGCATTTAAAGTGAACAATAACAGGTAGACTAAAACATACCTGAACCTGGACCTGCAACCAAAGAGTTAGCACTACATACTGTACACACTCTAAGGTATCATATCAAACTGTGTAAGATACGGAGGTGGGGGAGGTGTGCATGTCATAATGGTGGAAAACAATCAAGCATAGCATCCATCCTCACGTCTCTCACTCAGTGCATAAAGCATACGATATTCACCACTTCGATCACCCAACATTCCTTGCTACGATCACTTTGCCCCATGAAGTCATAAATGGCTTCACTGCACTGATAACGTAGCCACAAATTCCTCGCTATGTCCACTTGCCCCATGGAGTTATTCACCCCATCTGCGCTGGCTCATAGCCTTACCAATCCTTACTATGTCCACTTGCCCCATGGAGTTATTCACCCCATCTGCGCTGGCTCATAGTCTTACTACGCATCACCTTGCCCCTCAGGTCATAATGACCCTACTGCACTGATAACGTAGTCTTGCTACCATCACTTTGCCCCTCAGGTCGTAATGACCCTACTGCACTGATAAGTAGCCATCATCCATTCTTAGTGGTGAATCGAAGTTATGAACGTCGACAACTCCTTAGCACACGTCCCGCAACAAAGTCCAACCATGAAGTGAACTCGTTGGTTCCCAACTGGTTCTGGGATCCTGAGCTCTAACTTCCCTTATTGGACTACCTTTGCATCTCGGGTTATTGGTCAATACTGGGTCGGGTCGGATTCCTCATCAAGCCATCGGTTCGGGTCAGGTTCCCCCTTCTGGTGCGGTTCGGGTCGGCACTCATCTTTTGATGCGGTTCGGGTCGGGTTCCTCTGGGTTCGAGTCAGCTGCTTCTTCTTCTTCGGGTCGGGTCGGTGCTTCCTTTCAGGTCGGGTCGGGTCCTTCTTGGTTCGTGCTTTCGATCCGTCTTCATGCTCCCCTTCATATGCTCCTATCCGATCCGCTTTCCTTGCTCCTGCTCTGATTCGCCTTTGTATTTCCGATCCGATCCGTCCTCTTCGGTCCGATCCGTCTTCTCGATCCGATCTGCTTTTCTCTATCCGATCCGATCCCAGTTCAGCTAGCGTGGCCTTCCTTTTTGCCACTTTTCCCAAGTGTTGGGTTCCGATCCGATCAGATTCTTTGCTCAGTTCCACATATCCGATCCGAGCCCCCTTATCCGATCCGATCCGAACTCTGCACTGTTTTCTGAAACTATTCCAGCAATTGTTTACGCCATTCGACGACGTTTTCGACCATTCTAACTATTGAAATCAATCACAAAGCATTTCATACAGTCATAGCAACATGCATAATCAACCACAAACATCATTCACATCAATATCATAGGTTAAAATGGATCAAACATACCCAAAATCCCATATTTCCCCTTAAGCATGTTTAGGTGAAACTAATAATAGGATTAGCAAAACTTAACCAAATTAACCCAAATTCATATCAGAGGTCTAAAACATCATTTAGGAATTTATGAACATTTTTCCCGAATTTTATCATGCTTGAATTCGCTAATTAGCACTAATCACCCCTAATTAGCCATAATTAGTGTAAAACTATGCAAATCACTCACCTTAGTCACAAAATAAACTAAGATCTGAAACAATTCTCTAATTTGATGTGAATCTCAATGCCAACAGCAGCTCCTATATTGATTTGGTGAAGATCTTCCTTGATTAGGGGTTGCTAAGCCAAATCCTTAACCTAAAGGTGATTTGGAGGTGATTTAGAGGTTGGAGGCCATTTTTAGGGATCCTTGGTGATAAGTGGAGGCTAGAAAACTGAAATGGAATGATTCTCCATCTCATTTCAGCCCTCCCATAACCCTAATCCCGAAATGGGTTATGGGCCTACTCACTAATCACCCGATTTGGCCCGGTTAAGCAGTTTTTCACCCTCCAAATCTTGTTTTAGCCATATCTCCCAAACGGTAAGTCCGCTTGGCTAATGCGACCACTCTACGGAAAGAGAAACCATCAAACGAATCAAATGGAAGTGGTTTCAGGTCAAAATTCCTTTCCAATCAAAAGTTATGGCCAAAACAGTACCAACTAGGGCAAAATGGTCATTTAAAAATCGACAAAAATAATAAGCATGGGAAATGACTCTAATAAATGTTTCCCAAAGTTACATGACCATACGACTTCACATGGGAAATAAATAAATATTCTACGATCCTATGATGTGTAGAATACGGGTCATTACACTCTCCCCCCCCTTAAGAAATTTCGCCCCCGAAATTCCCTAATCCAAACATACAAAGGTTCCCGCATGCCTATCATTCATAAAACAACAATCAAACATGCAAACAAGCAAAGCAAGTCTATCCTAGCATGCGGAAAACTAAATTGCAAAGTAAATCTTACCAGGCAAAGAGTTCTGGATAAGCCTTCCTAATGCTCTCCTCTGTCTCCCAAGTACAATCATTCTCGTTCTCGCCCCACTGAACCTTGACTAGCTTCACCGACTTCCTTCGAAGTTGCTTCGTATCGTGCTCCACAATACGAATCGGCTTGCGGTTCCCAACCGCCTCGGGTTCTACTTTGAAGTCCTCTAACTGATCAGGTGAAATAGTCACATCTGAGTCGTGAACGAACTTCCTTAGCTGGGAAACATGAAATACATTATGAACTCCCGCTATTTTCTCTGGTAAGCCAACTCTATATGCCAAATTCCCGACTAGTTCAAGAACAGGGAATGGGCCAACAAATCTTGGTGCCAACTTGCCTCTCCTGCCAAATCGTATCACGCTTTTCAACGGAGAGATCTTGACAAACACCAAGTCACCAATGGGGAATTTCAAGTCTCTTCTCCTCTTATCAGCATAGCTTTTCTGTCTATCTTGAGCAGCTTTCATTCGTTGCTGAATGATCTTGATCTTATCCGACGTTTCTCTCACCACATCTGGTCCAAGCACAAACTTCTCGCCAGTCTCTATCCAACATGATGGTGAGTTGCACGGTCTTCCGTACAAAGCTTCATATGGAGCCATACCGATACTGGATTGGTAGCTATTATTATATGCAAACTCTACTAGATGCAAATGGTCATCCCATGATCCACCAAAATCCAATATACACGCTCTCAAGAGATCTTCCATTATACGATTCACCCTCTCCGTCTGACCGTCGGTCTGAGGATGATATGCGGTACTGAGATGTAATCTTGACCCTAGAGCCTCTTGTAAGCTCTTCCAAAACCCACTAGTGAACAACGGGTCTCGGTCACTCACAATGCTTTTGGGTACTCCATGAAATCTCACTACCCACTTCATATACAATTCTGCCAACTTGGCTGCCGTTCTGGTCGATTTGACTGGTATAAATCTTGCGCTCTTAGTCAATCGATCCACTATTACCCAAATGCTATCATATCCCGATCTAGTCCTTGGTAAGCCATCGATGAAATCCATCGAGACTTGCTCCCATTTCCATTCGGGAATTTCTAATGGTTGTAACAATCCACTAGGCTTCCTTTGCTCGGCTTTAACTAGCTGGCAATTCATGCATTTGGATATAAACTTCCCAACGTCTCTTTTCATCCCTTCCCAGTAGTAGGTCTGTCTCATGTCTCGATACATCTTATTACCACCGGGATGTATAGTCAGTTTTGAGTGATGACATTCTCTAAGCACTTCATCTCTCAAACCATTCACGTTGGGCACAACTAGTCTTCCATTCTTTCGAAGCCATCCATCTCGATCAAGCCCATACACATTCACCTCCTCACCAATACCCATCTCTAACTTGGAGATGATTTCTAATAGATTAGGATCGTCCCTCTGGCTAGAACCAATCCGCTCTATCAAAGTGGGTCTGATCGTCAAACTAGCTAGCATAACTGGATCCAATTCGCACCTTGGTCTGAAATCAAACCCCGCGATAAACTCCAGTTGCTTCCATTCAAGAAACATTGCCCCTAAGTTGGCATGTCTCCTACTCAAGGCATCGGCTACCGCATTACCTTTCCCAGGTGTATATGCGATATCAAAATCATACGAAGCCAAGAACTCTAACCATCTCTGCTGACGGAGATTCAGATATTTCTGAGAGAAGAGATACTTTAACGATTTATGATCGGTAAACAACTCAAATCTTTCTCCCAAGAGATAGTGTCTCCACATCTTCAGCGCAAATACAATCGCTGCCAATTCCAAATCATGGGTAGGATACTTCTTCTCATGCGGCTTTAGCTGTCGACTAGCATAAGCTAAAACCCTACCTCCTTGCATCAATACTGCACCTAGTCCGGTACCACAAGCATCCGTGTATACCGTCATCTCTTCATTCCCTTTAGGAATGACTAACACTGGCGCACGCGTCAACTTCTCTTTTAGACTCTTGAAGGCATCCTCACACACTCCGTCCCAGACGAAGGACTGATTCTTCTTAGTCAACTGAGTCAACGGTGCTGCTATCTTGGAGAAGTCCTGGATAAACTTACGATAATATCCAGCTAATCCCAAGAAACTTCTTACATCTGTAGCATTCTTGGGTGTAGGCCAATCCTGAACCGTAGCCACCTTCGCAGGGTCCACGGCAATACCACTCTCGGAAACAACATGACCCAAGAATCTTACTTCCCTTCTCCAAAAATGACACTTAGAGAATTTCGCTTTCAATTGGTGTTTCCTCAACACCTCCATCACTGTCCTCAAGTGTCCCTTGTGTTCCTCCTCTGTCCCTGAATAAACAAGGATATCATCCACGAACACAAGAACAAACTTATTCAACTGATCTCTGAATACTCGATTCATAAGATCCACAAAATAGGCTGGTGCATTGGTCAACCCAAATGGCATAACCAACCACTCATAAAATCCAGACGGCGTCCTAAATGCCGTTTTCGGAACACTCTCATCTGCTACTCGAAGCTGATGAAATCCTGTCGCGAGGTCCAACTGGGAGAACACTCTAGCTCCTTCCAGCTGATCAAACAAATCATCTATCCGCGGTAGAGGATACTTATTCTTCCTCGTCACCTTATTCAACTCGCGATAGTCCACACACAAACGAAGGGAACCATCTGCCTTAGTGGCAAATACAACTGGTGCTCCCCCCTCGGAGACACTCCTTCTAATCAATCCCCTCTTCAAAAGATTGCTGACTTGCACCCCGAGCTCTCGCTGCTCCTTTGGTGCCATACGACGAAGTGGCATCACTATAGGTCTGGCATCTTTCACTAAATCAATACGGAACTCAATCTCTCAGTGTGGTGGAAGCCCAGTCACCTCCTCGAAGACGTCCGGATACTGGCCAACCACGGGCACATCTGACAACTCATCCTGCGGGATGTCGAGGGAATTTACAAAACTAGCCATAACCCCATCACTGGGTAGACTACCAAACACTACCCTCCGCCCATCATCCGCCCTCACTGTCACCAAAAAGCCCTCACAGTCTACCACCACCCCGTATCTTTGGAGCCAATCGACTCCCAATATAATGCCATACCCAGTAAAGCCCAAAACAAAGCAATCACATACAAACATACATCCATGACTCGATAAGACCAAATTCCTGCAAATCATACTAAGGCTAGTCGAACCGCCAATCGGGTTCGTCACAATCAATGGTCTATCGACTATCTCGGGTTCCAGTCCCAACCTATCTACCAGGTCACTAGATATGAAGGAACGGGAAGCCCCAGTATCAAACAAAACTCGAACTGGTATATCATAAATAGAAAGCATACCTTGAATAACGACATTCTTTCCTTTCTCCGCCGCAGTTGGGGCATTCGACGAAGAAGGAATAGCATCAAGAGCATATGCTTTCACAGTCTGCTTCTCCTTAAGAGGTTGCGGACACTTATCCTTCTGATGTCCCACTTGACCACAGTTGTAGCACTTCCTTTCCGCTGGCTTGGCCCGACATTCCTTAGCATAATGGCCTTTCTTTCCACAGCTGAAGCACTCAACATCCTTCTTGCTCTTTTTCTGGCCACCTTTAGATTGGTCATGCTTCCTCTTATTCTGAGAATTATTCTTGCCTCCACCGCCTGCTTGCGGCTTTGGCCCTTCCGCAGATGCAGCCTCAGTCTTTGACTTAGGGTAAAGACTCTCTGACCTCAAAGCTTTCCCCACAATCGATTCAAAAGTCTCATCGATGTGGTTAATGAGCCTCTCCCCCAAGTACCCATCCAGACCAGTAATGAACTTCTCATTCTTCTTCTCAGGAGTATCGATAAGAGACAGTCCATACTTCGACAAAGTGTCGAACTCAGCAATATAATCAGAAACTGCCCTTCCGTTCTGCTTGAGTTCCAAGAACCTCTTGAACAACACTGACTTCTGGGCAGCTGGAATGCTTCTCGCTAAAGCGAGCCTTGAACTGATCCCAAGTAACCTGATCCTCTGGAGTAGCTGTTCTGATAGCATTCCACCAATTCATCGCTCGCCCTTGCAGCTGACGAGACGCTAGCCTTCTCTTCATCGCATCCTCAAGACCCAAGTCATCAAAGATACGATCACAGCTATCCATCCAATCTTGAACATCTGTGGCCGACTCCGTTCCATGGAACGGCTTCCCACCAAGATTAGTGTAATCTTTGCACAACTTGGCAAAATTGACCCTAGGCGCCTGCACTACTGGGCCAGCACCAACTCCGGGATTGGGAATTGCCCCTTGCACTTCTCTAAGCATGTCTCTCATGAGGTTGGTAAACATCGCCCTCATGTCAGCGGCATTCCCATTATTGGCCCCTCTACCGGTACCTCTAACATGTCGGTTCATCGTCAATCTGTAAAAGGGAAAAGGTTAACGACCCCATAGCGGTACTAGTGCAGTGCGACTTCATCTTTATACTACTAATAGTATATACATACATAGTTTTGAAAACCAAAGTAATAACAAATACGCGCTCTCATATACGTACTATCTCTCCCTAGTGTCTTTCCCTAGGTTAACTACGCAACCTAGAGCTCTGATACCAAGTGTGACGGCCCGCCCCACACCAACCGACATTTACTCCAAAAGTGCGCTGTACACATGTCCAGTTAGCACGGAACGGGTCGCCAGAAGGAAAAAGGAAGAAGGAAATGAACATACAAAGAACCTGTAGAATGTCTCACAGCGCATAGAACAAAATATAATAATAACATACTTGACATAAAACAGGAGAGACAGTGCATAAGCTGAAAATCAGAACTAAACATCATAGCAGCGGAAATTCAGAATACAGCTTATTACAACTTTCAACTGTCTCAAAGCAAAGTAAGGTAAATGAGGTACACTACTAATGCCCAAGTAGTGACCACCAACGACACAGGGAGAATGTGTATATATATATAATACGTGGAAGCCTCCTGCCCGCCTCCGAATCAGCTACTCGCGCATCACCAGCTAACCTGTCTCTAGTCTGCTCGTGTGAGCACCCAGAGTAATAAGAGGAGACATAAAACTCTGGGTCAGACATAAAGCCTGGTATGAGCGATAAGCATCTAAAGTGAACAATAACAGGTAGACTAAAACATACCTGAACCTGGACCTGCAACCAAAGAGTTAGCACTACATACTGTACACACTCTAAGGTATCATATCAAACTGTGTAAAGATACGGAGGTGGGGGAGGTGTGCATGTCATAATGATGGAAAACAATCAAGCATAGCATCCATCCTCACGTCTCTCACTCAGTGCATAAAGCATACGATATTCACCACTTCGATCACCCAACATTCCTTGCTACGATCACTTTGCCCCACGAAGTCATAAATGGCTTCACTGCACTGATAACGTAGCCACAAATTCCTCGCTATGTCCACTTGCCCCATGGAGTTATTCACCCCATCTGCGCTGGCTCATAGCCTTACCAATCCTTACTATGTCCACTTGCCCCATGGAGTTATTCACCCCATCTGCGCTGGCTCATAGTCTTACTACGCATCACCTTGCCCCTCAGGTCATAATGACCCTACTGCACTGATAACGTAGTCTTGCTACCATCACTTTGCCCCTCAGGTCGTAATGACCCTACTGCACTGATAAGTAGCCATCATCCATTCTTAGTGGTGAATCGAAGTTATGAACGTCGACAAATCCTTAGCACATGTCCCACAGCAAAGTCCAACCATGAAGTGAACTCGTTGGTTCCCAACTGGTTCCGGGATCCTGAGCTCTAACTTCCCCTATTGGACTACCTTTGCATCTTGGGTTATTGGTCAATACTGCGTCGGGTCGGATTCCTCATCAAGCCATCGGTTCGAGTCAGGTTCCCCCTTCTGGTGCGGTTCGGGTCGGCACTCATCTTCTGATGCGGTTCGAGTCGGGTTCCTCTGGGTTCGAGTCAGTTGCTTCTTCTTCTTCGGGTCAGGTCGGTGCTTCCTTTCAGGTCGGGTCGGGTCCTTCTTGGTTCGTGCTTTCAATCCGTCTTCATGCTCCCCTTCATATGCTCCTATCCGATCCGCTTTCCTTGCTCCTGCTCTGATTCGCCTTTGTATTTCCGATCTGATCCGTCCTCTTCGGTCCGATCCGTCTTCTCGATCCGATCCGCTTTTCTCTATCCGATCCGATCCCAGTTCAGCTAGCGTGGCCTTCTTTTTTCCACTTTTCCCAAGTGTTGGGTTCCGATCCGATCAGATTCTTTGCTCAGTTCCACATATCCGATCCGAGCCCCCTTATCCGATCCGATCCGAACTCTGCACTATTTTCTGAAACTATTCCAGCAATTGTTTACGCCATTCGACGACGTTTTCGACCATTCTAACTATTGAAATCAATCACAAAGCATTTCATACAGTCATAGCAACATGCATAATCAACCACAAACATCATTCACATCAATATCATAGGTTAAAATGGATCAAACATACCCAAAATCTCATATTTCCCCTTAAGCATGTTTAGGTGAAACTAATAACAGGATTAGCAAAACTTAACCAAATTAACCCAAATTCATATCAGAGGTCTAAAACATCATTTAGGAATTTATGAACATTTTTCCCGAATTTTATCATGCTTGAATTCGCTAATTAGCACTAATCACCCCTAATTAGCCATAATTAGTGTAAAACTATGCAAATCACTCACCTTAGTCACAAAATAAACTAAGATCTGAAACAATTCTCTGATTTGATGTGAATCTCAATGCCAACAGCAGCTCCTATGTTGATTTGGTGAAGATCTTCCTTGATTAGGGGTTGCTAAGCCAAATCCTTAACCTAAAGGTGATTTGGAGGTGATTTAGAGGTTGGAGGCCATTTTTAGGGATCCTTGGTGATAAGTGGAGGCTAGAAAACTGAAATGGAATGATTCTCCATCTCATTTCAGCCCTCCCATAACCCTAATCCCGAAATGGGTTATGGGCCTACTCACTAATCACCCGATTTGGCCCGGTTAAGCAGTTTTTCACCCTCCAAATCTTGTTTCAGCCATATCTCCCAAACGGTAAGTCCGTTTGGCTAATGCGACCACTCTACGGAAAGAGAAACCAACAAACGAATCAAATGGAAGTGGTTTCAGGTCAAAATTCCTTTCCAATCAAAAGTTATGGCCAAAACAGTACCAACTAGGGCAAAATGGTCATTTAAAAATCGACAAAAATAATAAGCATGGGAAATGACTCTAATAAATGTTTCCCAAAGTTACATGACCATACGACTTCACATGGGAAAGAAATAAATATTCTACGATCCTATGATGTGTAGAATACGGGTCATTACAAGAAGTATATTCTTAATACTCATGCTCCCACCCATAAGGTTGAGAATTTGCGAACACGATAGTTAATAATGCAGCTGCTTCGTTCCGTGCCAAAGTGAACTATGTGATGCTCATGGCACATGATATTATTCTTGGCATGTGATATGACTCTTAGCAAAGATTTTAGGCTATTTTTTCAGGTCAGCGTTCTTCTAAGTTTCAGGTCAGCCTCTTTCAAATTTTATCTGATCAGGGTATTTTATCCATATATATATATATGTGTGTGTGTGTGTGTGTATATATATATATATATATATATATAGGCGAACGTTCAATGGCACCCGAAACAGTGCAGCACCCCTAAATGCCCCTAATTTCCACCACATATCTCGTTTCTCTCTCCCTCCACTCTTTCTCTTACCTTCCACTAACTTAAACTACTATAAATACTTGGTTTCTGTTGGGGGGCATTTGGAGTGCTCACTATTTGGGGTGCCACCGAACGCTCCTCATATTATATATATATATATATATATATATATATATATATATATATATATATATATATATATATATATATATATATATTAACCCGGTGTTTCATTTTCAACAGGTTGTTGTTCTTCTTTGGTTATTCTCTATAATTGGAAGTTTTTTCTCATTTTTTTCTCATGCATATATTGGTATGACCCTTAGTTTCATATATAAAAATTCACAAAAGAACTTGTTTTTATATTTTTCGTAGAACAAGCGATTAATATGTTTTATTCTTTCAATGTGATGCATATAAACATTTCTATAATCCAGTTCAGTTAATAATATCTCCCCCTTTTGCATCCCTTATTATGTATTTCCACTTCTCTTTTACATTTATGGTTTATTTAATGCAACACTGATATCAACAAGTGGAGCAAAAAAAAAGTGGAAAACTAAAGCTGAACCTTCTGCGATGTGCAACCGGATATTCGCAAAAATTATGTCTGCAGTTCAGCTAGTTCAAGATTTTTAGTCAAATCCTACTATCCTTTTTTTTACTTGTCACTTAAGGGTTCAATAGATAAAAGAAAAAAAGAAAATAAATTAAGTTATCAAAATCTATCAAGATATCCGCACATATTAATATTATCTTTTACTCATCTTGAATTATTAATTGCTCGTCTTTTAGTGTTGACTCCTCAATTGCGGTCAGATATATTTCATTTTCAAAATAAATTTTTTTAAAATGCCACCACCGTTTGTTTGTCAGTGCCAATTAAAAATAGAGCTATAAATTCATTTAATTGATGACATAATTTTTTTAATTGTAAATATTACTTTTTTTTGTAAAATATTGATTGGTCCCAACAATCAATGAAATGGTTGCAAGCACAAGCATATACTGCAGATATGCATATGCATACACATTCGTTGCCTCAATTGCAGTGTACATAGACATACATGCTAAGAATATACATAAATATACATTCATTGTTGTGGGGGTTGGGTGGGTGTTACATGTATAAAAAATTGAGAACATAGCAGCACGCATGCAACTGCTGATATTTCTCTTCATTTATGATGCTTGCAGGCGTTATAATATCGATCATAGTTCCTGCCCTATGCAGTATATTTGAAGAGCATGTGGACCTTTGTGCTGGAATGGTTCATTAAAAGCTTTCATAGATCCTACAGTTCGCTCTTTGATCTGGCCTTCAAGCTGTCATCTAGGGTTCGAGTCTGGGTCTACTTACGTTTCAGATCTAGGTATATCTAAATTCTATCATTATTTATTTTTAGATGTAAAGTTATGTGGTGAACTAATTTAGATTTGAATTAGTTTCCTTTTATTTTGAGTCAATCAGATTTTATTTTAGCTTCTTAGTTTCACTGCTAATTTGATGTTGACGCTGTAAAATTGAACAAGTTACTTTTCCATTTTTGTCCTAAACACAACTACATAGTGATTTCTTTTTCTAATAGCACAAGCTGCTATACTTCACATGACTGTTAAAATTCAAATGTTAAATGGTATATTTTACTTATGTTTTGAAAGTATATTGTTGGTTAAATATGCAATTAAGAGGATATCAAATCTTGGTTTTTTGGTTTAAGATTTGGAAATAAATTTGTGATGCAAATTATTTCAAAAGGTAGGGTTTACAGTAAGCAAGCGAATGTTTGTTTGTACAATATTTTATTTTCCAAAGACATATTCAAATCTGAAAAATGACAACTTTCCAAAGGAAGTCGATTTCACTATAAGTTAGGTGAATAATTGTATCATAAATATTTGTTAAATAATTTAAGTTAAATTTACGCTATAAAATATTCTGGATTTTCTAGTCTTAGTGCATAAAATGTAAAAAAGAAATTCAAAGAATAAAATTTACAAAAGTAAAAAAAATAAACCGTTCTCTTGTATAAATTTCTTTTCCAAAGATATATTTGGCCATTCAAAAAAAATGTCCCATGGGATAGGTGGAAAAAAAGGCTTATATAATATATTGAAAATTATTTGTTTCTTAAATGTTGAGAAAACGTTAGTTATGCTGCACATTTTACACAAAAATATGATTAAATAAGAGTAAGTACATTGAAATAAATTAAGTTGCGTTATAAAGGAAAGCATACTAATTGTATTTGACATATCAATTTTCTTCGAAATTTCCTGAGATTAAGATAAAATGTTAGAGAGAAAATTGTGAATGTTTCCATTTTTATTGTCAAGAAAAATATGCGATTATGCAGGTAACTGGTTGATAAATTCTTTCTAATAATAGTAGTAAACTGGAATTGAAATTTAACAGTAAAGTGTGAGTATTAAAATTCATTTTCTTATAAAACTGCATGACTTTATGGCTTGAGAGTTGCTTGGCTAGGCAAGAAATATATTAGTAGAACTGAATCTGGGTAAGCCATTTTTGATACATTTATGGCTTCAAAGTTATGTACAATATTGTTGTTCATCGGTGCGAAAAATATATATTATGATTGATGCTAAGAAAGAAAAGGGGATTGGATTCAACATGCATGTTTTACTTGCTCTTGCATGCCAAAAACTATTACTTGGGATGCATATTAAATCATTGTTTAGTAGTCAGTTAATGCCTTATATAATTATTTTTCGAGTATAATGCTATTTTCTTGTTTTTATTTGCAGGGAAGACCAGTATATATTACCAAACCCAGCCGAGAGATTGTTTCCAGCTTAATTAAGGCAGCAAGTTGACAGGTACTAACTTTTTGTTATCATTTAATGTGTTGACAAATGATTTATGGGATCCATCAAGACACAAGTTGTGACACAATATGTCTGACTTATGGGATCTTACTTATATCTAAAATTTGCTGAAGATCCGCTGCTTGAATTTCATATGTCACCGGTTATCTCTAACTTTGTACCCCATAGCCGTTCCTATTTATAAACGATCTGTTTTAAGTGAGTTATGGTGGATGGACTTGCAAAGGATATGTAATTTTTTAATATTTTGCTAATAGGCATTTTGAATTTATCATTTTGCATATCTTATGATACTTGAATTTATATACTTTTTGAATAATGTTGTTTGGATCAATATAAAATGAGTCTAAAAAGATTGTGTTGAGTCCATTAGATAGATGCTACATTTTGTTTACCTACATTTTGATATATCTTTAATAATAGTTGTAATACCTTTGATGTAACACATTTTTAGTGTCAACGTTAGCTACGAAAATTGTCTTTTCAATATTATTTAAAAATATGATTTAACAATTATAATATCCTTACAAATTCAGACCACCTTTCAACAAATATTGGTAAGCCTTAATATCACTTAGAATGAGAAATAATACACAAACTTCTACTAAAAAATCATTCCTTATTAACAAATAATACAAATAAAAATTTAAAACCTACAACTTAAAAATTAAAATTTAGATCAAGTACATATGATTTCAATGCAAGTATTCGTGCTAATCTTCTTCTTTTAAATATGTCAAACATATGCAATTTGCATAAATATATTTATTGGGCAAAGCACGTGTTTTTGTCACTTTCCTTAAAGCTAGCTAATTGATTTGCATCTTATGGAGAGAGAACCCTATCATCATCAAACAAACGATTTATGACATGAAATGTAACTATATCCAAATGTATTGTACTATAAGATTATGTAATTGCAACACAGTAGATGGTGTACAAAAAATGAAACACCCCACCTCCATTAAGGTCACTCACAAAGGGAATGCCTTAATTTTGGTGGAGGTTTATAAGTAAAAGCCACAGATAAACTCAAGACAGATACAAATAGACATATTTTAAACAGCGGAAACCAACAGACTTTTATTCATCAATACGTGTTCCAAAACATAACATTCCATAATTGTCTCAAAATACTTCCATCATTACAACAACATAACTGTCTTGATTATTAAAGAAGCATAAAACATAAATAAAATGACAAAAATCCCCATAGTGATATCCAAAGCCATAGTCCGAGTAAAAGAGACCCAAATCATACATCTACGTTCTTGGAGCTTGAACAGAACCTGACTGAGCTGGGCTGTTTCCTCCCTGTGGATCTGGGGGGGGGGGAACGAAAGAAAGAAGACGAAAAGAAAATAGGGTCAGACATAAAGCCTGAGTAAATCTAGTAACTCTTTAGTATGCGAATAAGAAAAGGGCATGATAGATATATACTGAAAATAGGATGGTGTCACAAGCTAAGGGAGTGTTGAATGTACTATCGCACCCATACTATATCTCTGCATCTACTTGAGTTTACTCTAACTGGCACCCCATGGTAAGGGTGAAGTGATCCCCAACTTTATTTAAAGATCGGCTCCTACTCGCGTTAACATGTGTCATACGGCCCCTAAGAGTTGTGGATACCTATGCTGGTCCCACCATGGGGTGTATCAAGACCCATGGTGGCGCCCCAGACACAAATTCTAGAAGGAATAGGTTATACTACTGGTGTCCCCAGTGCCCTGGTTGTCTGCTCCGAAGTGTGTGCACGCCCACACCCCGTTAGACCTGCACTATACACACCGCCGTCGTTTGACCGCTTACAATCAGCCCAGTAATCGTGCCCCACCCTGCCTAGTTTCAGGGTACCGTTGATACCTAAATTGGGTTACTGCTGAAACGGGTCCCTCGTTACCAGGATTTTCTAGTCAAACATAGTGGTTAAGTGTCTGTATTTACCTAACCCCCACCCATCAATTCTTGTTAACATGTTGAATATGGTTAAGTGTTATAGTTGACTTAACCCTACCACCTGTCCTTAGCCTCTTAGGAGCACCAGACCACTCACATTAGACAGGTATTGCTACGGTTACTGGATATGCCGGTCGGTTCCGGGCAGGTTTATACCGTAGCTCAGTATAACCTCGGGTCTTTATTGGGCTCAATGCTTAACCACCCACATTGGATAGGTATTGTTGTGACTACTGGACAGCCGGGGGGTTCCGGGCAGGTTTACATCACAACTCAATCCAACCTTGGGTTAAGCACGTCGTGTTTTCTAAATTTACATATTTTATTATTATATATGTAAATGTCATATCTTTTATTTTTGGGCATAACAATTTATACCGCTTAAATGTCATTGTCCTTGGCATGTGCCAAACATGCCAACATATATTTTCATGTTTTACACCCAACGTCATTACCCCCGTTTATACGTTCGCAACGTTATAACAAATGTTGGGCTCGACACAATTCAGCCCAACTTTATAAGCGTAAGAAAAGGGGAAATTAAGAACATGTAATATTTTGCAACATATAAAGGTGTGTAGCGCATGAACTTGCAGTTTAGCGATACTAACATAAATGATAGGTCATGTGAACTTGCATTCAAATCAGAGTACAACTAAGTAGGTGACATATGAAATGGCATAGTTTACAACTTGTGTTTAAATATGTTTAACTTGGCATAATGTCAAACACATAACTAGCATGATGTATATTCACCAAAAGGTCCAATTATAACATTTAATCACATAGCCTATTTCAACATGAACTTGCATAGTTTTTGAAACCCAAACGATACTTAACATAGATCCAATTACACTTGCAAATAAACATGAATTTGCATAGTTTATGAAACCCAAACGATGCTTAACATAGATCAATCATACTTGCAAATAGACATGAAAATGATATCATAGGTTTTGGGTCATGTAGGCATAAACAGTTTCAAGTGTCATAGGAATATACATAGTATATACATAGTCCAAGCCTTCGACATATACATAAAGGAATCAATTTCTAATCTTTGCCACAAACTTGCAAGTGTCATTGTTTTCATATACAATTGTTCAATAGGCTTGCATCAATCAAATTTATGCCACATACATCAGTATATAAGTCATGATAGAACCATCACAATACATAGAATTTTATACAATATAATAACACAATTCTATTTTCATTCACATCGAACTACATCGCAATTCTTATTCATATTCTGAAAGGTTACTATACTTACAACGAATGCAGAATCTTGAATTCTGGATTTTGAATTCTGAAATTGGAATGCGCTCCTTTGGGTAGACTAACGTTGCGTTGGAAACTTTTGATTAAAACTTTAAATCTTCTTCTTAGTTTGAATCGTCTCTAGGCTTTTCTCTTGACGGCTATGTTCAATCCCTCCCTAGCAGCATGACGACCCCTTTCTCATATTTTTGTGTGAATTTTCAGTTGAGAGTTAGGGTGTATTTATAGATTTTTAAGTTGTTTTGAGCCGTCAGATGAAGATAGGAGGAATCTAGGCCACTCAATATTCAGAGAGCCAATCAAGAGGTGTCACGTCAGCCCTAGTGACACACAGGGCCTCAGAAATTCGAGCCAGAGTCAGATCTGGCCAGCCAGGTCGACACTATGGTCGACCTGGGGGGCGGGCCAGGTCGACACTGTGGTCGACCTGGGGTGACCAGGTCGACACCATGGTCGACCCTATGGTCGACCTGGTCTCTGGGCGGTAATTTTCCCGCCCAGTCCAGTTTGAACTTGAAATTCGAAATTTTGAATTAAAAACTGAGCTGTTTGGATTTAAATTTGATTCTGAAACTTCCGAAGGCTATAACTCCTTCATACGGAGTCCGATTCGCGCAAACTCGGACTCTATCTTAAGTAGAATTCTGAGACGAACGCAATGACGTAACCCGTTTCCCTTAATTCTTTCATTTAGAATTAATTATACTTTAATTTGCAAAGTTTAACATTATAGAATTCACCGGGTGTTACATTCTCTCCCCTCCCTTTAAAAGTATTTCGTCCCCGAAATCTTTAAGTTAGGAAGAATGTAAATCCTACCATCTAATAGTCCATCTACTCAACCAACAAACACATGCATCCACTGTCCTTAAAAGACTTCTAATGCTTCGTGATCATATGCATAGTAAGTGTATATGTCCTTATCTAATGCAGAAATCAGGTGGTCTACTGAATCAGTTGGCCTCCTTAATGCGAATTATGTAAGTGTCATGAATCCATTATGTATGCAAAATTTTCCTACTCATAATTCTACATGAGTGCACAACTATTCATACAAATGCGAAAACCGTATGACAGCATATCAAGTTTCAACCAAATATAAATGAGGATACACATATGCATATGCAATATGAAGTGATTGAGCCGATCTATAACCTAGGATGTGTGTATATGCATCCACGAGCAACCACTAGCAACCATTTACAGCCATCATCCATAACATGTTTTCAAATACATGTTTGCATCCATTCATTTTCTACCTAAGGAGTTAGGGAAAGGACCGAGGAGATATACCTAAAAAGATAGATAAAGCATAACTTTAAGGAAAAATAGAGGTCAAAGATGTACCCTCAAAAAGAAGAGGGTAGGCAGCGCGTATTCTGTCCTCAGTTTCCCAAGTCGCGTCTTCCTCGGCGTCGCTCCACTGAACTTTAACGAGTTTGACTTCGCGGTTGCGTAGCTTTCTCACTTCCGTTCCTAAGATGCGAGTTGGAACTCTCCTTACAGTTGCTTCACGTTCCACTTCGGCTTCTTCTAGAATGCTAGGTTCCACCACTTCCGCTGACTCATGCAAACACTTCCGGAGGTGAGAAACATGAAAGACGTTGTGAACTCCGGCCAGTCTCTCGGGTAGCTCTAATCTATAGGCCATCTTTCCAACCTTCTCGATGATAGGAAACGGTCCTACAAATCTTGGTGCTAGATTTCCGGTGGATCCAAAACGAACGACGTTCCTTAAAGGTGATACTTTAAGGAAAACCCTGTCCCCAACCTCAAACTCAAGGTCGGTCCTTCTTTTGTCTGCGTAGGATTTCTGTCGGTCTTGGGCAGTCTTCATTCTCCTACGTATCAAGTACACTTTCTCAGAAGTCTCTCGAATCATATCTGGTCCAAGTATATGTTGAGTCAAAGCTTCGATGGTTATTTTGATTTATGACAAGAAGAAGCTTCTACATCGACAAAAAGAAGACGAGATGACTTCATAGGTTAGAAGTTGATTATTTTAGAGTTATATAATGTTAAAATCTATCCTCAAATGATCATACTTCTAATTGCTTAAAAATATCACTCATGAAAACATTTTTTATGCATATGGTCAAAAACATGTCGACCTACAACTTTTTATAGGTCAACAGGATTTTAAAATGTAATGGTCAAAAATAGGTCGACCTACAAAATTTTATAGGTCAACAGGTTTTTGAACTCCAACGGCTAAAAACATGTCGACCTACAAAATTCTATAGGTCAACAGTTTTTTGAATTTTCATGAAAAGTCATCTTCTTCCTTTAAGAGTTGCATCCATTTCTCTTCATGAATAATCACTTATTTTAGATGCAACTTTTCATCAACAATTGCAACCTCTCGATTTCTATAAATACATGAGTTTGCAATCATTCAAATCATCGAATTTACTCTCTATTTTCTGATCTATCTTGCATTATCCTTTTCTCTCAAAAAGCACTCAAAAGCATTCAATTATCGTTTGAATCTCCAAGCATAATTAATACACTTGTGATTCAACTCGATAATTTACTTCCTAATCTTTCTAAACATCAAAATACATTTGAGGATAAGATTATAGGAAGGGTGTACTCAATCGTTGGCAAATCAGTGTTGAAAGAAGAACACAATCAGAAGTCAAACTCTTGTAATTGTCCTGTGTGGGTAAGCTTGTAGCCCGTGAAATCAAGTGGGTAAGCTTGTGGCCCGTAAATCAAGTGGGTAAGCTTGTAGCCCGTGAAATCAAGTGGGTAAACTTGTAGCCCGTAAATCAAGTAGTTGTGAACCTGTTCCTCTGGGTGAAGCGAGGGTGTTGTTTAGTGAAAAGCCGAAGAGAAGCTTCGGGACTGGACGTAGGACTGGAGGTCTGAACCAGTATAAAAATCCTGGTGTCGTTACTCTACTTTACTTTACTTTACTGCATTTAAAGTTATCTGTGATATATATACATATATATATATATATATATTGTTATCATATTCCGCATAGCCATATTATAGATCCTGCATAAGTCGTACACACCCGACTTTTCAATTGGTATCAGAGCGCGGTCATCTTATAACCGTAACACAGTTATTTGATATATTCTAGTAATATGGCAAATAACGCAAGCACCAGCACTAACACTTACACTGAAGGTCAATCTACACAAAGACCTCCTTTCTTTAATGGCCTAAACTATAGTTATTGGGCAACACGTATGGCTTTCTATATGCAATCAACAAGTTATGATGCTTGGAATGCTACTCAGAAAGAAATAGTTAATCCAACTACTGAGTATGCAGAATGGACTCCTGCTGAGAAAACAGCAGCAACAGTAAATGCAAAAGCAATAAATATGTTGTTTTGTGCATTAGATCAAAATGAGTATAACCGTGTTAGTATCTGTACCACTGCTTATCAAATTTGGCAAACGCTAAAAACCACTCATGAAGGTACTAACAAGGTTAAACAAGCAAAAATAGCTTTGTTGAAAAGCCAATTCCAAAATTTCAAAATGAAGCCAAATGAAACAATCAATGAGATGTATTCAAGGTTTCAAACCATTCATCATGCTCTTATTGGATTAGGACAAAAATATTCTGACTTTGATGTAGTTTCAACAATCCTACATTCACTGACTAATGAATGGGAAGGAAAAGTATTAGCCATAGAAGAAGCTAATGATCTTTCTACCATGAAGCCAGATGAATTGATAGGAAATCTAATGTCCTACGAAGCAAATTTACAGGCTAGAAGAGAACAAAAAGAAGAAAAGAAAAATGTTGCTTTTCATGCCGAAAAAGATGAAGACATTTCAGATTCTGAAGATGAAGACTTAGCACTTATTGCAAAAGGTTTTAAGAAGTTCTTGAAGCAAAGAAAAGCTAGTCGATACGACAAAAAGAAGTTTGGATCAAATAAACCATCATCTTCAATTATGGAATGCTTCAACTGTCACAAAAAGGGACATTTGCAAAAAAGATTGTCCGGATAAAAAGAAGAAATCCGAAAAATTCAAGAAGGACAAATCAAAGAAAAGAGCATTCTCAGTAACATGGGATGATTCAGACTCATCTTCATCTGATAGCGAAAGTGACTCAGACACTGAACAAGCAAATGTATGTTTTATGGCAACAGAGGATGAGGTACAAATTCCTACTCTTGAGGATATGCTTGATATTTATGATAAATTAATGGTTAAATTTAAAGATACAAAACATCAATTAAAAGAAGTCAAAACAATGTTGAATAGATCAGAATTAGAAAGAGATATGTTAAAAGATGAGAAGAAAATATTAGAAGAGGAACTTGAAAAGGCTCAAGAATCATCTTCTAATTCTAATTCTCAACTATCTCTTTTGACTCAAGAAATTGAAGTTCAAAAAGAAAAGAATGATATTCTCACTACTGAAAATCATGAGCTTAAAGCTAAAGTCAAGATTCTAGACCTTGAAAAAGTTAGTTTACAATCAAAGTTAGACGACATTACTAAAAATGTTTCTAACTTTAACAAAGGTCGAGAAAATCTGACAAAAATCATTGAGAATTCACAATCAGCTACAAATAAGCCAGGATTGGGATATAAGAAACAAGTTATCAAGAAACATCTTGGTAAAAGAATAAAGAAAAATAAGTTAGTAAAAGAAACTGAAGCTAAGAAAAATCTGAGTTTATTATATTTCAAACCAAAACCGAGTGTGAAATCTCAAAAGAAGAATGTCAAAGTATGGGTTCCTAAAACAAATAATATTTTGATTAGGAACAAGTACATTCAAAATTTCTTGAGTACTGTGCATCATAATCCAAATTATTTGTATAAAGGGGATACCGGACCCGTATGGGTTTGGACTCCTAAGACCTAACTCTTAGGACCCTATAAAAAGTGGGTACCATGGATTTAACTTTATTTTTTGCAGGTCCCACTAAAGAAAAGAGGAAGATGGATTTTGGACAGTGGTTGCTCGAAGCATATGACTGGAGACAAGAGCATATTGACGAATATTACATACTTTAATGGGGGCTCAGTCACTTTTGGAGATAATTCAAAAGGCTTCATCATCGGCAAAGGCGATGTGAGCAATTACGGTACATCTAATTTACCTCTTATTACGAATATCATGCTAGTTAGAAATCTAAAACATAACTTACTTAGTATTAGTCAGTTATGTGATAAAGGGTTTACAATTTCCTTTTCAAATGACAAATGTAACATTCTTGACCAAGATAAAAATTTAGTTTTTGAAGGATATAGAGACAGAAATATATATATTTTAAATATGAATTTTAATCAAAATTCAAATATGTGCCTTATTGCTAAGGAAAATGATCCATGGATATGGCACAAACGGTTCTGTCATATAAACTTTAAAACTATTGACAAGCTAGCTAAAAATGATCTAGTTAAAGGTTTACCAAAACTGAGTTTCAAAGTTGACAATCTTTGTGACGCTTGCCAAATCGGAAAATTAACCAAGTCGTCATTTAAATCTAAGAAGGTAATCTCGACATTACAACCACTTGAACTATTACATTTGGATTTATTTGGACCTACTCAAATACAATCCATAAATCATAGTCGGTATGTGTTTGTAATTGTTGATGATTATTCTCATTATACTTGGACTATGTTTTTGAAAAATAAAAGTGACACTTTCGAAAAATTCAAATCTTTCGTCAAACGTATTCAGAAATCGAAGGGACTTAAAGTCAAAAATATAAGAAGTGATCATGGCGGAGAGTTCGAAAATAATGAATTTGAACATTTTTGTGCAAAGAAAGGTATATCACACAATTTTTCCTTTCCTAGAACTCCACAACAAAATGGGGTTGTAGAACGGAAAAATCGAACATTACAAGAATGTGCAAGAACATTATTAAATGGAAGCACTCTATCAAAACATTTTTGGGCAGAAACTGTAGCAACTGCGTGTTATGTTTTGAATCGAGTTTCCATTCGACCTCTAACTAAAAATACACCATATGAGTTATTCAATGAAAGAAAACCAAATATTTCTTATTTCAAAGTTTTTGGTTCGAAATGTTTTATTTTAAATACGAAAGATCACCTTGGAAAATTTGATTCAAAAGCTGACGAAGGAATCTTTGTTGGTTATTCGGATCGAAGTAAGGCTTATCGTATATTCAATAAAAGAACCAAAATTATTGAAGAATCACTTCATATATCTTTCGATGAATACTACAAGTTTTCTAATATAAAAATTGATGATGACGAAAATATCAATACAAATGACACTGTTGTCACAAATGAGGATTCTGACTCCAAAATTATCAACGATATTCCTCAACCCCCTGTGATAGTTTCTCCACCTAGAATGCGATCTCCTCCAAGAATATTGAGAGATCATCCGGTTCAAAATGTAATTGGAGAAGTATCATCTCAAATTAGAACTAGAAGTCAACTTAACCAAATGGGACATGTTGCATTTATTTCAAGCATCGAACCTAAGAATCCTAAAGAAGCTGCTACCGATGAATATTGGATCATTGCTATGCAAGAAGAACTAAATCAGTTCGAACGCAATGATGTATGGGAACTTGTTCCAAGGCCAACCGATCAATCAGTTATCGGAACTAAATGGGTTTACAAAAACAAGGCTGATGAACAAGGAAACATAACACGAAACAAAGCACGGTTAGTAGCACAAGGATATAATCAAGAAGAGGGTATCGATTATGAAGAAACTTTTGCACCTGTTGCTAGACTAGAAGCAATTCGAATACTTCTATCTTTTGCTTGTCACCATAATTTTAAATTATATCAGATGGATGTCAAGAGTGCGTTCCTAAATGGTTTTATAAAAGAAAAAGTATATGTTGAACAACCACCTTTATTCAAACATGAAAAATATCCAGATCATGTTTTCAAGCTTAAGAAGGCTTTGTACGGTTTAAAACAAGCACCACGTGCTTGGTATGAACGACTACGAAGTCATCTTATCAACTCTGGATTTCAAATAGGAAAGGTTGATCAAACATTATTTATTAAACATTCGCACAAAGAGATACTTGTTGTTCAAATATATGTGGATGACATAATCTTTGGTTCAACAAACGAGAGACATTGTAAAGAATTTTCAGATATCATGACCAAAGAATTTGAAATGTCACATATGGGAGAGTTATCATACTTTCTTGGTCTTCAAATTAAACAACTTTCAAATGGTATTTTCATAAATCAAGAAAAATATTGTGAAAATCTTGTTAAAAGATTCGGACTTGAAAATACTTCTGGAAAACCGACTCCAATGAGTACCACTAGTCATCTTGAAAAGGATGAAAGTGGAAAGAGTATAGACCAAAAGACGTATCGTAGTATGATAGGTTCTCTCCTATATTTGATAGCTAGTCGTCCTGACATTATGATGAGTGTTTGTTTGTGTGCACGTTTTCAAGCTGATCCTAAGGAATCACATTTGCGAGCAGTGAAACGAATTATTCGATATCTTAATAACACCAAAGATTTCGGTCTTTTCTATCCTAAGGATTGTGCATTCGAATTAGTATCATATAGTGATGCTGATTTCGGAGGATCACGAACGGATAGAAAGAGTACAAGTGGTACGTGCCATTTCATTGGAAAATCACTTGTCTCTTGGTTTAGTAAGAAACAAAATTGTGTTTCACTATCAACATGCGAGGCAGAGTATATTTCAGCAGCTTTGGCATGTACACAAGTTATATATATGCAACAAACACTTAAAGATTTTGGTATGAATTTATCGAATTCCATTATATATTGCGATAACGCTAGTGCGATAAATTTATCCAAAAACCCAGTTAATCACTCTCGGACTAAACACATTGACATTCGTCATCATTTTCTACGAGATAACATTGAAAAGGGAAATATAAACCTCGAATATGTCAACACAGAAAATCAACCAACAGATATATTTACAAAGCCTCTACTAGAGTCAAGCTTTATCAAGTTACGTAGAGAGCTAGGATTGGTTTCACGAAAAGAACTCGAAGATTAATTTTTATAAGAATTCGTATTTTGTTTATCAGAAACCAATGTTTTTTTTTTACTATATATAGCAGAGGATTTTTCTATGGTAAAACATATACAAACCATTTATTTATTATCTTAAAATAGAAAACTCCTACTATATATATGACTATTTTTGAGTGCTTTCATTCATTCTCTCAAACTTCTATAACTTTTAAATAATCTCATGGCACACATCTGTGAGAAATGTGCTGAAAATTCCCACATTTCAATCACAAGTTCCGAACCGACTGAATATAACTCCCCAAAAACACCAGAGCATCCACCTGGCTTTCATCCGCCTTCTCGAACGCCAGGAACTACTCCTACTTCTAAGAAGAGCAAGAAAGTTTTATTTTGTTCTCCACGAACTAAGGAGAAGATAGATGAAATGCATTATTATCAACAACAAACGTTTTATGAGCAAAAACTGACGACTTCTCGTTTGACGTACCTCGAACGATTAGCTACTCTCTTTTGTGGCTCTGACAGACATAATGTACATGAGCCAATGCCAATACCATCATCTTCATGAACTCCAAATTCATGGGATAGAAATTATCAAAACAATGAAGGAGCTAGTGGAAGGTTTAGCCATTGGGAACCAAAGAATTCATGGGAGCCAAGGAAATAATTTATATCGTTTAAACTCTTCTTTAAAAATAAATTTGTATTTTGTTCTTCAAGTATTTGGTGTTTTGAAATCTTGTTATTGAATAAAATTTGTTTTAATATATATATACATCTTTTCAAAAGCCAGAAAAACAAATTTTCTCTGCACCTGTCGACCGATCTTGTTCACGCTGTCGACCGGTTAAGGATTCTTAGCCTTTATATTGAAACCAGAATTAAAAACGGTCGACCGCATCATACTCCCCTGTCAACCGTTATGCCTAAAGAATTGATTTCAAACATTTCCAGAACTAATAACTGTCGACCGGTCATTTAAATCATGTCGACCGCCATAGTTCAAGTTTAAGTTCTTTATCAAACAGAACTTTTACCTGTCGACCGCTCCTTATTCCTCCTGTCGACCGGTCAGACCAAACATATGTATGTTTGTGTTCCAGAACTATTTCCTGTCGACCGCCCAAACTCCAACCTGTCGACCGGTCAGTTCGAAAACACGTGCATCAATTTTTCCAGAGATTTTACTGGTCGACCGGCTCATTGATATATGTCGACCGGTTTCCCTGGAAACTTCCTTTTCACCCAATCAACACGTCCATTCCCTTTTCAAACTTCACAACTCTTCATCAAAGGTCATTTCTTTTCATTCTCTATACTCTTTATAACCTGATCTATTAGAATTTTTCAAATTTCCTAACCTCTCCAATGGCTCCAAAGCAAAAGAAGTCCAAAACATCATCTTCTCAAGCCCCTGTTCAACCTATTGATACTCAAATCAAACAATGGCTAATGGATCCTCTTGCGGTGAAGAGATGGAACAAGATGAAAGACTATACAATTCACCACGGTTCTTTTCTCAAATTCTCTGATTTCGCCCTCTACGATGTTAGTGGACAATCAAACAGAGCGGGTATAGAGTCTCTTCTAAATTTTGAAGACAATCATGTTGAGATAAGCCATACTTTGATAAAACTATTCTATGCTAATCTCAATTTAGACAAATTTAAACCCCAAAACTCGGATGATTGCTTATGGTCCGTTGTTTGTGGTCAACACATCTTTCTCTCCAAAGACCGGATGGCAGAAATTCTTCGAACCCATAACGAAGGTATTCAATTCGGTAGTGATTTCTGCCCTATACATATTCGCGACAAAAATAGTCACCTTTTCATAGAAGACCATAAGTCAAGTACTAAAGGTATCCATCTAAGACCATCTGCCAGACTTCTACACCTTTGTATCACACTCTCTCTTCTTCCAAGGACTGGAAACTTTGATGCAGTTTACAGAGAAAACTTTAAGGCACTGTATGCCATTTATGCAAATATCAAGGTAAATTGGATTGAGATGATTTTCGACGAGATTGTGATGGTAAATAAACGTTCAAGGCCACACTTGTTTTATAACGAGTATATTATGCGTTGTCTCATGGAATGTCACGTAAGATCTCCCGAATCTAAAATCTCAATACCAAAATGTATTGATAAAGCATCTAAAAAGAGGATGAAGCTACCGTTTCCTTATTTGAATATTATTCCTTTTGAGCGATATGTCGAACAAGGACCTCCACAGACTTTCTCTTCTCAAGTTCCCACGCAAAGGCCTGAAGACGTTTTAATTCCGCCTCCTACTTCTTCAACTAAGGACACTCTTGAGCAAATTGCACGTAATCAATTCTTACTCGAAGCTAGACTCAAAAGAACTGACAATAAAATTGACCGCTTAGATTCTAAACTTGATAAGCGGTTCAACAAATTAAAGTCCTTCTTTGGAACGATTTGGGATGCAATCTCTTGTGCATCAGCCTCCGCACCGCTTGCTCAAGACCCAGGAAAACGACCAATGCCACCTACGTTTACATGGTCCTCATCTGAAGAAGGTACTAGCTCTGGAGCAAGTACCCAACATACTCGTGGTCGTGGACTGTCGCATATTGAAGAAGGAGCTCATGACGATATTGAGAAGGACAATGGTGATAGCAACAATGAGGAACAAGAGGAGGAAGGAAACAAAGATGAAGAAGAAGCTAGTGATTCGGATTGGCCATCACAATAGTCGTCTCGTTTTTATCTTTCAAGTTTTTTAATTTGCTTATGTATTTAACTATGCTACTTCCTAGTACTTCTGGTGTGTTTATTTTTGGTTTGCCTTGAATGTATAACACAATCTATGTATTTTGTTGTATGGTTTCTCTATGAATTATTTCTTTCTCTTATAGACACCCTTTTTGTCGATGACAAAGGGGGAGAAAATATTACTAACGAATGCTATGCAGATTATATATAATTCAGGGGGAGCATATATACAGGGGAGCAATATACAAGGAACAATACCTTTATTAGGCCATGTTGTCATCAATCAAAAAGGGGGAGAATGTTGAGTCAAAGCTTCGATGGTTATTTTGATTTATGACAAGAAGAAGCTTCTACATCGACAAAAAGAAGACGAGATGACTTCATAGGTTAGAAGTTGATTATTTTAGAGTTATATAATGTTAAAATCTATCCTCAAATGATCATACTTCTAATTGCTTAAAAATATCACTCATGAAAACATTTTTTATGCATATGGTCAAAAACATGTCGACCTACAACTTTTTATAGGTCAACAGGATTTTAAAATGTAACAGTCAAAAATAGGTCGACCTACAAAATTTTATAGGTCAACAGGTTTTTGAACTCCAACGGCTAAAAACATGTTGACCTACAAAATTCTATAGGTCAACAGTTTTTTGAATTTTCATGAAAATTCATCTTCTTCCTTTAAGAGTTGCATCCATTTCTCTTCATGAATAATCACTTATTTTAGATGCAACTTTTCATCAACAATTGCAACCTCTCGATTTCTATAAATACATGAGTTTGCAATCATTCAAATCATCGAATTTACTCTCTATTTTCTGATCTATCTTGCATTATCCTTTTCTCTCAAAAAGCACTCAAAAGCATTCAATTATCGTTTGAATCTCCAAGCATAATTAATACACTTGTGATTCAACTCGATAATTTACTTCCTAATCTTTCTAAACATCAAAATACATTTGAGGATAAGATTATAGGAAGGGTGTACTCAATCGTTGGCAAATCAGTGTTGAAAGAAGAACACAATCAGAAGTCAAACTCTTGTAATTGTCCTGTGTGGGTAAGCTTGTAGCCCGTGAAATCAAGTGGGTAAGCTTGTGGCCCGTAAATCAAGTGGGTAAGCTTGTAGCCCGTGAAATCAAGTGGGTAAACTTGTAGCCCGTAAATCAAGTAGTTGTGAACCTGTTCCTCCGGGTGAAGCGAGGGTGTTGTTTAGTGAAAAGCCGAAGAGAAGCTTCGGGACTGGACGTAGGACTGGAGGTCTGAACCAGTATAAAAATCCTGGTGTCGTTACTCTACTTTACTTTACTTTACTGCATTTAAAGTTATCTGTGATATATACACATATATATATATATATATATATATATATATATATTGTTATCATATTCCGCATAGCCATATTATAGATCCTGCATAAGTCGTACACACCCGACTTTTCAGTATAAGCTTATCTATAGATTGTACCAACAAGTTGGTGATTTGCACGGTCTTCCATACAAGGCTTCGACGGGTTCCATACCGATGGTAGCTTGGTAGTGGTTGTTATAGGCAAATTCCACTAAAGGAAGGTGATCCTCCCACGTCCCTCCAAAGTCGAGAACGCAAAGTCTCAAAAGATCCTCTAAAACTCTATTCACCCTTTCCGTCTGGTCGTCGGTTTGGGGGTGATAGGCCGTGCTCAAACATAACTGTGTGCCTACAACTTCTTGTAGACTCCGCCAAAACTCGCTTGTGAAGATAGGGTCTCGGTCACTAACAATGCTGGAGGGTATCCCATGGAGTCGAACTATTTCCTTGAGATAAAGAGATGCTAGAGATGCGGCAGTCCTTCTACTTTTGATAGGTATGAAGTGGGCGCTCTTAGTAAGCCTATCCACTATTACCCAAATGCTAGTGTTGCCTTTTCTCGACCTAGGTAGTCCATCAATGAAGTCCATTGAAATGCTATCCCACTTCCACTATGGGACCTCTAAAGGATGAAGTAGTCCTCCAGGCTTCTTTTGTTCCGCCTTGACCCGTTGGCAGGTTATGCACTTAGAAACGAAATCTGCCACGTCTTGTTTCATGCCGTTCCAAAAGAAAGTCCTTTTTATATCCTTGTACATCTTATCACCGCCAGGGTGTATGGTCATCTTGGAATGATGTGCTTCTTCGAGAACCTTCTTTGTCAACTCCCTTGCTTGTGGGACGCATAATCTTCCATCTCGCCTCAGCCAACCCTTATCATCGATGGCGTACCTACCGAGATGACTAGAAGTCTCACCCCTAATAAGTTTATCAATCACATCAACAAGCTGAGGGTCTTAACGTTGTGCAGCCCCTATTGAGTCCAAGAGAGTAGGGCGTACTTCGAGAGATGCTAGCAAACCCGGTACAAAATCTGAGGAGGGCCTAAAGTCAAACCTGGCTATATACTCCAAGCTTTGCCTTTCCACAAAGAGAGGGCTTAAGGTCAGTTTCTTATGGTTCAACGCGTCTGCTACTACGTTGCCTTTGCCGGGAGTATAGGAAATTTCATAGTCATACGAGGAAAGAAACCCATCCATCTTTGCTGCCTCAAGTTAAGATCCTTCTGCGAGAAGAGATATTTCAACAATTTATGGTCAGTGTATAATTCGAACTTCTCACCTAGGAGATAATGGCGCTATGACTTAAGCGCAAAGATGATGGCGGCTAACTCAAGATCGTGGGTTGGGTAGTTCTTTTCATGATCTTTTAATTGTCTTCCACCATAAGCTAATACCCTTCCTTCTTGCATTAGAACAGCGCCTAGTCCTGTTCCACATACATCCGTGTATACCGTGAACATTTTGCTTCCATCTGGCAAAGTCAGAACTGGGGCTGTTGTGAGAGCCCTTTTTAATCGTTGGAAAGCAAACTCGCAGTCCAAATCCCAAGTGAACGCCAGATTCTTCTTTGTTAGCCTTGTGAGTGGGGCCGAGATCTTTGCGAAATCCCTAATATACTTTCGGTAAAAACCGGCTAGCCCAAGAAAGCTTCGAACTTCGATTGCATTTCTTGGTGTCTTCCAATCTTGTACTGCCACCACTTTTGCGGGGTCCACGGCCAACCCTTCTTTGGATACTATATGCCCCAGAAATCTTACCTCTTTTCTCCAGAAGTGATACTTGGAGAATTTGGCTTTTAGTTGATGAGCTCGAAGAGTTTCCATGATTTCTTTCAGATGCTGGGCATGCTCTTCCTCATTCTTTGAGAAGATTAAGATATAATCTACGAAGACAACCACAAATTTGTTGAGGAATTCTCTGAACACCCTGCTCATTAGGTCTACGAAATAAGTGGGTGCATTTGTCAAGCCGAAAGGCATGACAAGCCACTCGAAGAAACCGTCTGGGGTTCTAAACGTTATTTTATCAATACTATCTTCAGCTACTCTTAGCTGATGGAACCCAGTTGCCAGATCAAGTTGGGACAAGACCGTTGCACCTACAAGCTGATTAAACAAATCGTCGATTCGGGGAAGAGGGTGCCTATTTTTCTTGGTCAATTTGTTTAACTCCCTATAGTCGACGCAAAGGCGAAGCGAACCATCTGCTTTAGTTGCGAACACCACTGGAGCACCCCATTCCGAAATCTCCGTCTAATGAACCCCTTTTCGAGAAGTTCTTTAACTTGCTTACTGAGCTCCTTTCTTTCCTTTGGAGCCATGTGTCTGACAGGTAAAGCTACAGGCTTTGCGTTATCCACAAGATATATGCGGAAGTCTATTTCCCGCCTCAGAGGTAAGCCTTTCACCTCCTCAAAGACATCCGGATATTCCCGGACTACCCTAACCGATTGCAAATTTTCATCAGAAGCATCAAGAGACTCTAGATAACTTAGCATAACAGCATTCAAGGGATTACAAGAAATTTCTAGAGTGTTACCAAGCCGAGTCAAGAGCCTAACTACTCTTTTCTCACAATCAAGAATGGCACTATTACTGGATAACCAGTCCATGCCTAAGATCAAACCATATCCCGAGAAGCCTAAGACAAAGGCATCACAACTAAACTCAATGCTGAGAATAGAGATTTTCAAACCCAAACAAACCATTAACAAGTAAGCGGAGCCCCCAATTGGATTTGAAACTACTAAGGGATCTTCTACCATACTAGTGTCTAGATGCAGAGATTCTACTAAGGCAGAGGAAATAAAAGAGTGTGATGCGCCAGAGTCAAAAAGTGTACGAACTGGATGATCATAAAGATAGACTACACTTTCTACAGAAATATAACTACCTCGTTCTTGTTGAGGTGCCACTAGCGCATGAACCTGACCCCCTAAAGTGGGTCCAGCTTTCTGTCCCTGCCCTTTCTTCTTTGGGCAGTCCTTAGCTTGGTGCCCAGTCTCTCCACAATGGAAGCAACCACCCATCTTCGCCTTCCTTTTCCGGCAGTCTTTTGATATATGGCCCACAATGCCACAGAAATTGCACCTTCTCTTCTCACGGGGCTTATTGTTTTTTCCTCCTTTCTTGAAATCTGTTTTCTTTGCTTGCAGACCCTCTTTCTTCTCTTCCACCTTAACTTCTTTCTTACCGTGATCTTCCTCGTGTAGCAACGCCATGTCCACCAAGCTTTCATAAGTCTCTCCTGTGGATACATGGGTCATGGCAAGGCTGTGTAGAGGCTCATTCAAACCCTTCACGAAGTGAAGTGCCTTCTTGTGTTGGGTGTTTACTAAGTCTAACCCAAATCTGGCCAGCTGGTTAAACTGATTAACATATTCCCTGATCGTCATGCTTCCCTGTTTCAGAGTTAGGAACTTTTCCATTTGCAAGCTCCTTTCTACTTGGGAGAGAAATTTCATCTCAAACCTCGTCCTGAAGCCTTCCCATGTTTCCACCTCCCTCTGAGCATTGGTAACTTCCCACCAATAGGAAGCCTCATCCTTAAGCAACCATACCGCTAGTTGAATCTTTTGCCTGTCATCCACTCCAAAGATGACAAACAGATCCTCAGTCTCCTTTAGCCAGTTTCTTGCCCCTACAAAGGATTCTGTCCCATAAAAATCTTTTCCACCCATGGCCTTGAAGTCTCTACATGTTTTTGCGAAGGCATTTCCACGAGGAGGTGGAGGAGGAAGAACCGCAGCCACTAGAGGAGGGATGTCTGCTGGGCCCGCGCCATTGGCCCTTGCTTCTAAGTACCTCCTAAACCAGCCGGGAATCGACACTCCTTCCGAGAGGTTAAGGTCTCTAGACATGCTGAAACAAAAAGGGAAAAAATTCAAAACGAAGGATAGAGAGAGATAGATAGGGCACATGGCTTTAGGAGATTTTGTCTTTTATAAATATAACACTTTTTTTTTTGAAAAATGCTTCTTTAAACTTTCTTTTGAAAACAATTTCAAAAACTTTTATCTTATCTGGTAAACCTATGCTCTGATACCAAGTGAAACACCCCACCTCCATTAAGGTCACTCACAAAGGGAATGCCTTAATTTTGGTGGAGGTTTATGAGTAAAAGCCACAGATAAACTCAAGACAGACACAAATACACATATTAAACAGCGGAAACCAACAGACTTTTATTCATCAATACGTGTTCCAAAACATAACATTCCATAATTGTCTCAAAATACTTCCATCATTACAACAACATAACTTTCTTAATTATTAAAGAAGCATAAAACATAAATAAAATGAAAAAAATCCCCACAGTGATATCCAAAGCCATAGTCCGAGTAAAAGAGACCCAAATCATACATCTACGTTCTTGGAGATTGAACAGAACCTGACTGAGCTGAGCTGTTTCCTCCCTGTGGACCTGGGGGGGAAACGAAAGAAAGAAGATGAAAAGAAAATAGGGTCAGACATAAAGCCTGAGTAAATCTAGCAACTCTTCAGTATGCGAATAAGAAAAGGGCATGATAGATATATACTGAAAATAGGATGGTGTCACAAGCTAAGGGAGTGTCGAATGTACTATCGCACCCATACTGTATCTCTGCATCTACTTGAGTTTACTCTAACTGGCACCCCATGGTAAGGGTGAAGTGATCCCCAACTTTATTTAAAGATCGGCTCCTACTCGCGTTAACATGTGTCATATGGCCCCCAAGAGTTGTAGATACCTATGCTGGTCCCACCATGGGGTGTATCTAGACCCATGGTGGCGCCCCCGACACAAATTCTAGAAGGCATGGGTTATACTACTGGTGTCCCCAGTGCCCTGGTTGTCTGCTCCGAAGTGTGTGCATGCCCACACCCCGTTAGACCTGCACTGTACACCCACCGCCGTCGTTTGACCGCTTACAATCAGCCCAGTAATCGTGCCCCACCCTGCCTAGTTTCAGGGTACCGTTGATACCTAAATTGGGTTACTGCTGAAACGGGTCCCTCGTTACCAGGATTTTCTAGTCAAACATGTTAAGTGGTTAAGTGTCTGTATTTACCTAACCCCCACCCATCAATTCTTGTTAACATGTTGAATTTGGTTAAGTGTTATAGTTGACTTAACCCTACCACCTGTCCTTAGCCTCTTAGGAGCACCAGACCACTCACATTAGACAGGTATTGCTACGGTTACTGGATATGCCGGTCAGTTCCGGGAAGGTTTATACCGTAGCTCAGTCTAACCTCGGGTCTTTATTGGGCTCAATGCTTAACCACCCACATTGGATAGGTATTGTTGTGACTACTGGACAGCCGGACGATTCCGGGCAGGTTTACATCACAACTTAATCCAACCTCGGGTAAAGCACGTCGTGTTTTCTAAATTTACATATTATTTATTATATATGTAAATGTCATATCTTTTATTTTTGGGTATAACAATTTATACCGCTTAAATGTCATTGTCCTTGGCATGTGCCAAACATGCCAACATATATTTTCATGTTTTACACCCAACGTCATTACCCCCGTTTATACGTTCGCAACGTTATAACAAATGTTGGGCTCGACACGGTTCAGCCCAACTTTATAAGCGTACGAAAAGGGAATATTAAGAACATGTAATATTTTGCAACATATAAGGGTGTGTAGCGCATGAACTTGCAGTTTAGCGATACTAACATAAATGATGGGTCATGTGAACTTGCATTCAAATCAAAGTACAACTAAGTAGGTGACATATGAAATGGCATAGTTTACAACTTGTGTTTAAATATGTTTAACTTGGCATAATGTCAAACACATAACTAGCATGATGTATATTCACCAAAAGGTCCAATTATAACATTTAATCACATAGCCTATTTCAACATGAACTTGCATAGTTTTTGAAACCCAAACGATACTTAACATAGATCCAATTACACTTGCAAATAAACATGAATTTGCATAGTTTATGAAACCCAAACGATGCTTAACATAGATCAATCATACTTGCAAATAGACATGAAAATGATATCATAGGTTTTGGGTCATGTAGGCATAAACAGTTTCAAGTGTCATAGGAATATACATAGTATATACATAGTCCAAGCCTTCGACATATACATAAAGGAATCAATTTCTAATCTTTGCCACAAACTTGCAAGTGTCATTGTTTTCATATACAATTGTTCAATAGGCTTGCATCTATCAAATTTATGCCACAAACATCAGTATATAAGTCATGATAGAACCATCACAATACATAGAATTTTATACAATATAATAACACAATTCTATTTTCATTCACATCGAACCACATCGCAATTCTTATTCATATTCTGAAAGGTTATTATACTTTCAACGAATGCAGAATCTTGAATTCTGGAATCTAAATTCTGAAATTGGAATGCGCTCCTTTGGGTAGACTAACGTTGCGTTGAAAACTTTTGATTTAAACTTTAAATCTTCTTCTTAGTTTGAATCGTCTCTAGGCTTTTCTCTTGACGGCTATGTTCAATTCCTCCCTAGCAGCATGAGGACTCCTTTCTCATATTTTTGTGTGAATTTTCAGTTGAGAGTTAGGGTGCATTTATAGATTTTTAGTTGTTTTGAGCCGTCAGATGAAGATAGGAGGAATCTAGGCCATTCAAAATTCAGAGAGCCAATCAAGAGATGACACGTCAGCCCTAGTGACACACAGGGCCTCAGAAATTCGAGCCAGAGTCAGACCTGGCCAGCCAGGTCGACCACCCAGGTCGACACCCAGGTCGACACTATGGTCGACCTGGGGGGCGGGCCAAGTCGACACTGTGGTCGACCTGGGGTGACCAGGTCGACACCATGGTCGACCCTACGGTCGACCTGGTCTCTGGGCAGGAATTTTCCCGCCCAGCCCAGTTTGAACCTGAAATTTGAAATTTTGTATTAAAAACTGAGCTGTTTGGATGTAAATTTGATTCTAAAACTTCAGAAGGCCATAACTCCTTCATACGGAGTCCGATTCGCGCAAACTCGGACTCTATCTCAAGCAGAATTCTGAGACGAACCCAATGGCGTAACCCATTTCGCTTAATTCTTTCATTTAGAATTAACTATACTTTAACTTGCAAAGTTTAATATTATAGAATTCACGGGGTGTTACAAAAATAGTGTTCTCTTTATATATGCCTTAATTGTCTATAGTATTTATATATGTACATGTAACAACCCGTATTTTGATAACGTGTTATAACCATAAATCTAGGCAAAATTAAATTTTAAAATAATAACCAAGGGAAACGGGTTGCGCCATTGCGTTCGTCTTGAAATTCTGCTTGGAAACGAGTCCGAGTTTGCCAGAATCGGAGTCCGTATGAGGGAGATATGACCCTCCGAAGTTTCAGAAATTTTCAGAGCTAAAAACAGCTTGAATTCGAATTTCAAACGCAGAACAGACTGGGCGGGAAATTTCCCGCCCAGACCCAGGTCGACTGGGGAGTCGACTGGGCAATCGACACCCCTAGGACCAGGTCGACTGCGCAGTCGACTTGGGTGTCGACCTGGTCCCCGAGCCCATTTTTGGGCCAGTGTTCGTTCTGATGTATCTAATCTGATTTCTGTCCAGATTCATCTGCCTAAACCTATTTAAACAGCCCCAAACCTAGCCTTCTCTACACACAATTCTATTCTGCTTCTACTCTGCCCCTGTTCTAAATAAAAATAAAAATGGCATCGCTACTCTGCTGGAATCAAAACTAGAAGCTAATCAACATCAACCTAAGCAACTCAATTCAAACTAGAGATTTAAGCTTCTGCTACGACGCCTAGACCAAATTGAATCAAATCAGAAGATTAATCAAGTTAGATGTTTCAACACGACAACGAATCGATTTGTCCTCTCTTAGCCAATCAATGTAAGTTCAAGTTACTTTTAGAAAAAAGTTGTAAACTTAATATCCATGTTGTAAATTGGAATTGGATCTATGTATGGTGATTGATTCTTATCTATTCTTGTTCGTCTTGGATCTTGACTTTCGGACCTATTCATGTTGTAAATTAAACTCTCTCGTGTCTATAACCTTAACATGCCTATGACGTTGAATGTATTGTTAATGGACAAGGACTATGACTAAGAACATAAGACTGCCTATGACTAATATGATTATGCCTGTGACTATGAGGGTGAACATAAGACCGCCTATGATTAATAAGACCATGCCTAGGCCTATGACGGTGAACGTAAGACTGTTGCCTATGACTATGACAAGGACAATTGTGGTTAATCACCTATGACTCTTGACTATGAGGATTATTATCTATGATTATGAACATAAGACCATTATCTATGGGACTTTGAAACTATTGCTGTTAATTGTCCATGACTATTTGCCTAGAACTATTTTTGATAATTATCCATGATCATGTGATGAGTCGCTTATGATTCATAGTTATGAGATTTGTACCTATGACTGTTGGGGTTAATTGCCTAAGACTATTATAGTTGATTGTTCATGCCCATGATACCATAGTTGAAAACCATGTTGTGCACCGAATTGACCTTTTGTTGAATCATATACCTAGGGTGTGACTTGCTTAGTTTATTCGCAATTATGTACACCAAAACCACTGGATCCATTATTTTTGTATTTGGCTTGCTTTTGCATGCCTATTCTTTTATGTCGGTGTTTATCATGAACATCGCCTTATCTTGCTAGATTTGGAATCCTATATGCCAGTGATGTGGTAACCAATTATCTCAAGTTATGTCATGCTAGTCTTGTAACACCCTTTTTATCGCTTTATGCTCGTCTCTTTTGCCTATCATAGTTTTGATGCTATTCCATCTATTTCGAGATTTGGATTTGTTTGTAGTATGGAACGATTCGCGTTCACATGCGATGGGAATACGATTTGGGTAGAATAGGCAAAAACATGAGTTGGTTATGAACATGAATTATGAACTCGATAATAGGCAAAACTTGAAACATGAACGCTGTTATAACTTGAACCTGGATATGGACACGAACCTGACATCGACTTGATATGAAACTTGCCTTGAAAACTCGACACGATTTGACATGAAAACTCGACATGAATTTTGACATAAAAACTTGAATGTGGGCATGACAATTAGAAAAACTTGAAAATGGCCAACTCGAGGTTGGGTTGAGTTTGCAGTGTAAATCTGCCCGGAACCGCCCGGCAAATTCAGTGGCTGTAAACAATAGGATCCAATGTGGGTAGTTGGTCATATCGCACGTAAAACCCGAGGTTAGACTATGTTGTGGTGTAAATCTGCCCGGAACCGCCCGGCAAATCCAGTGACCACAACAGTTAGTCTAATGTGAGGTTGAAGTGCATTAATGAATTAATGCCACGTGATAGGGTTAAGTCATGAACCGCTTGAATATACTTAACCAATTTGACACAATGACTTGATAGGGTTAAGTCATGAACCGCTTGAATATACTTAACCAATTTGACACGATGACTTGATAGGGTTAAGTCACGAACCGCTTGAACATACTTAACCAACTTAACACATGATTCGTAGGGCTAAGTCATGAACTTGAACGACAACACTTAGCCATTTTGACATGACACGTAGACGGGTTAAGTCACGAACTTGAATGACCACACTTAACCAACTTGACATGCTAGACTGATGGGGTTAAGTCTCGAATTTAAATGACTTAACCTGCTGGACGGAAACCCTAGTTACGCGGTCCTTTTCAGCAGTAACCCACTAGATGTATCATGGTACACTGGAACTAGGCAGGGTGGGGCACGATTACTGGGCTGATTGTAAGCGACCAGAACGACGACTGAGTTGGTGCGCCATTGTAGGTTCAGGCGGACTACGGTCGTGCACGTAGCCCGGAGGTGAAAAAGCAGGCATTGGGCACCAGTAGGTTTACACTGTGCGTGCTTGATTCGTGTCGGTGGTTGGCACCCTAGGGCTTGATACACCCTATGGTGGACCTAGCACAGGTGACAACATTCGTGATAGGGCCGTATGACACGGCCACATGAACGAGATAGGACTTGTAGGGAGCCGATCGATTAATAGATCGTTTCGTGAGACCAAGTAATGGATCATTTCATGACATTGGGCAAGGGATCATTTTATAGTCAACACATGACACGGGTTGGGATACTAGTACGGGTGGTGCAGAGCAAATAGATATCATGAAAATATTTTAATGGTAAAGCAGATAAATCTTGCGATGCTTGATAGAAATATTGCGAAATTATACTTAGTTTATCTTGAATGGAAACCTGGTGATGTTATACTTGACAAAAACCATATGAGGTTATTCTTAGTTATCTTTCCTGTAGCTTATCTTGTCATCATGCTTATGTTTACTTTCAGTTTATTCATGCCATGTTATCTTTACCTGTTTTTATGCTGAAAGTCACTAGGACTTACTCAGTCTTTATGACTGACCCGTTTTGTTTCGCCTCTTTTTCTTCCGTTCCCCCCCCCCCCAGGTCCGCAGGGTGGGAATACAGCTTAGTTCGGATCTTACCAAGCTCCAAAGCTCTTTCATGTACGGTTTGGATTTCTCTTGGCTATGGCTTGCTTTGCTTTATTGGGGAATGATTTATAACTATGGTTTTATGCTTCTTTACTATTGCAAGACAGATTTCGATGTAATTGACTTAATAGTATTTTGATGTAAAAGGCTTTAGACCTTACTAGATTTTAAAGCAATGAAATTTGGGTTTTCCTTCCGCTGTTTTATTTATGTTCCGTCTTGTAATATTTCTGTGTATGTTTACCTGGATAATACTCCACCAAAGCTAGTGCATTCCCTTTGTGAGTGACCCTAGCGGAGGTGGGGTGTTACATTTGGTATCAGAGCAGAAGGTTACCAGACTGGGCAAAAGCTTTTAAAAAACCTTCTGAAACTATTTTCAAAACGTTTACAAAGAAGCATTTTTCTAAAGCAAAGTTTTGTTTTACGAAAGGCATGTTCCCCAAAGCCATATGCACTATCTTTTGATTCTCACCTTGAGCCTCTTCTCTCTTTCTTTTTCACCATAGTTTGAAGGCATACAACACATGTCGGAGGGCAAAGTAGTGCCCAACCTCCATCTGTAGCCGCAGTAGTTCCATCTGCGACTAATCTTATTTCAAACTTTGTAGGGTTGCCGTGAGATGGAGGTAGCTTTCGAGAGACTTGTCAACAAGTTATACAAGGATAGTAAGAACATAAAGAACACAAGCCTAAGGATGAGAAACTTGTTGTAATGGCTTAATCCACGAAGGAGGAAAAAGGTGAAAGGAAAGAGGCCAAGGTGAAAGAGTAATAAAACCATGACAAGAGAAAGTCTCTTTAGTATAATAAAAAAAAAGACAAGATCGTCGAGAGGGCAATTGTATGTTCTCACTACTAGCGTACCTAAGAGAGGTGGTAACGTTTCTGTTAAAGGTTTAGTTTTTCTTTTCTATCATCTCGCTAGAACTTTGTTTTAGTACATCGCATCCTTTTAATTCTGCCTCGATAGTTGAGTCTCTGCACCTTAGTACTAGCGTAGTAGAGGATCCCATTTTTGTCTCAAATCCTGTTGGGGAATCGGCTCATGTATTCATGATTTGTTTGGGTTTGAGAATGTTTATGCTAAGTGTTGAGTTTAGAAGTAATGCTTATGTTTATGCTTTGGGCTATGGGTTGATTCTAGCGATGGAGTAGTTATCCAGTAAGGGTGACATTCTCGGTTTTGAAAAAAGGGTAGTTAGACTCTTGACTTGCCTCGGTAATACCCTCGAAGTCGCATGTAACCTTTAGGGTTCTCTCATGATTAGTTACCTAGAATCTCTTGATACATTTATTGATCCGCTCGAGTAGTTTTCACCACTAAGGCGGATGGTTCATTTCACTTATGCATGAGTTGTAGAAAGTCACCTTAGTAAGTACATTTGGCAACATGGTTGATATTTGTTATTTTCAAGAGATAGTTCTTTTGCGTGGAATACCTCCTAGTAAGTGAACGAGATCCAAGATTCACTAGTGAATTTTGGAGAGCTTGCATGAAACCATGAGTACGTAGTTAAGTTTGAGCTGAGTATACTAGAAGGAGGATAAGTGAAAGTGGAACGAGAGGCAACAGTGAAATGAGTTCCAACTCATATTTTGGAAACAAGAATTAAGAATCTATGAAGTTGAAGACGGTCAAAGCACAATGGAGTTAAGCTCAAGGAAACGCGACTTAGAAGATTGAAGACTAGATACGTGCATCATATCTCTTTTTAAGAGTATATCCTTGGTCCCTCTTTTCCTGTAGAGCTTACTTGCATGTTATCTTTTTCCTCTCGGTTGCAAACCCCATAGGGAGTATGACTCATCTGTTAGTAATACATTTTGGGGCTTGAGGGTGTCCGTTGGGTTGACTAAACTCTTTGGGTTTTATAGGATACGGGTTGGTTTTAGGAAGGGATTCCCTTATGACCTAAAAGGAGTTCATCATGTTTAGTTTCCTCGAAACGTATATTGGTTTGATTGAGTAATTCTTTGGGTGTCAGCCTGATGTTGATTTTGGTCTCCGGGGCTGGTGCTTAGGGAGTTCTTCTCCGGATCAGTATATATATGACATATATTTCCAGTTTTGACATGGCCTAATGGGCACAAGGTTTTTACTTGCTTCTATCATTCGGCTATACCTTTAGGTAGGAACAATTGGGTGTAAACATGTGTTTGAGACATGTTATGATTGATGGTTGCAAGTGGCTGCAAGTGGTTGCTAGTGGTTGCTCGTGGATGCATTTACACATTAGGCACTAGATCGGCTCAGTCACCTTTCATATTGCATATGCATGAGTGTTTATACTTGTTTATGGATGAATTTGAATGTGTTATCATGTGGATGTTGCATATGGATGGATGTTTGTGCACACATATAGTGTTATTGTGACTAGGACTATTTGCATACATGTTGGACTCATGGCACTAGACGTATTTTGCATTAAGAAGATCAATCAGGACTGATCATTTGCATCAGATAAGGAACATATACACACACTTTCTGCATATATTCATACAGCATTAGAAATATCTTAAGGACAATGTTTGCTTGTGGATGATGTTTTGAGTAGATGGATGATGGATGGTAGGATACGTTTTTCCTAACTTAGAGATTTCGGGGACGAAATCCTTTAAGGAGGGGAGAATGTAACAACCAGTATTTTGATAATGTGTTATAACCATAAATCTAGGCAAAATTAAATTTTAAAATAAGAACCAAGGGAAACGGGTTGCACCATTGCGTTCGTCTTGAAATTCTGCTTGGAAACGAGTCCGAGTTTGCCAGAATCGGAGTCCGTATGAGGGAGATACGACCCTCCGAAATTTCAGAAATTTTCAGAGTTCAAAACAGCTCGAATTCGAATTCAAAATTCGAATTTCAAATGCAGAACAGACTGGGCGGGAAATTTCCCGCCCAGACCCAGGTCGGCTGGGGATTCGACTGGGCAGTCGACACCCCCAGGACCAGGTCGACTGCGCAGTCGACTTGGGTGTCGACCTGGTCCCCAAGCCCATTTTTGGGCCAGTGTTCGTTCTGATGTATCTAGTCCGATTTCTATCCAGATTCATCTGCCTAAACCTATTTAAACAGCCCCAAACCTAGCCTTCTCTACACACAATTCTATTCTGCTTCTACTCTGCCCCTGTTCTAAATAAAAATAAAAATGGCATCGCTACTCTGCTGGAATCAAAACTAGAAGCTAATCAACATCAACCTAAGCAACTCAATTCAAACTAGAGATTGAAGCTTCTGCAACGACGCCTAGACCATATTGAATCAAATCAGAAGATTAATCAAGTTAGACGTTTCAACGCGACAACGAATCGATTTGTCCTCTCTTAGCCAATCAATGTAAGTTCAAGTTACTTTTAGATAAAAGCTGTAAACTTAATATCCATGTTGTAAATTGGAATTGGATCTATGTATGGTGATTGATTCTTATCTATTCTTGTTCGTCTTGGATCTTGACTTTCGGACCTATTCATGTTGTAAATTAAACTCTCTCGTGTCTATAACCTTAACATGCCTATGACGTTGAATGTATTGTTAATGGACAAGGACTATGACTAAGAACATAAGACTGCCTATGACTAATATGACTATGCATGCGACTATGACGGTGAACATAAGACCGCCTATGACTAATAAGACCATGCCTATGCCTATGACGGTGAACGTAAAACTGTTGCCTATGACTATGACAAGGACAATTGTGGTTAATCACCTATGACTCTTGACTATGAGGATTATTATCTATGATTATGAACATAAGAACATTATCTATAGGACTTTGAAACTATTACTGTTAATTGTCCATGACTATTTGCCTAGAACTATTTTTGATAATTATCCATGATCATGTGATGAGTCGCTTATGATTCATAGCTATGAGATTTGTACCTATGACTGTTGGGGTTAATTGCCTAAGACTATTATAGTTGATTGTTCATGCACATGACACTATAGTTGAAAACCATGTTGTGCACCGAATTGACCTTTTGTTGAATCATATACCTGGGGTGTGACTTGCTTAGTTTATTCGCAATTATGTACACCAAAACCACTGGATCCATTATTTTTGTATTTGGCTTGCTTTTGCATGCCTATTCTTTTATGTCGGTGTTTATCATGAACATCGCCTTATCTTGATAGATTTGGAATCCTATATGCCAGTGATGTGGTAACCAATTATCTCAAGTTATGTCATGCTAGTCTTGTAACACCCTTTTTATCGCTTTATGCTCGTCTCTTTTGCCTATCATAGTTTTGATGCTATTCCCTCTATTTCGAGATTTGGATTTGTTTGTAGTATAGAACGATTCGCGTTCACGTGCAATTGGAATACGATTTGGGTAGAATAGGCAAAAACATGAGTTGGTTATGAACATGAATTATGAACTCGATAATAGGCAAAACTTGAAACATGAACGCTGTTATAACTTGAACCTGGATATGGACACGAACCTGACATCGACTTGATATGAAACTTGCCTTGAAAACTTGACACGATTTGACATGAAACTGACATGAATTTTGACATGAAAACTTGAATGTGGGCATGACAATTAGAAAAACTTGAAAATGGCCAACTCGAGGTTGGGTTGAGTTTGCAGTGTAAATCTGCACGGAACCGCCCGACAAATCCAGTTGCTGCAAACAATAGGCTCCAATGTGGGTAGTTGGTCATATCGCACGTAAAACCCGAGGTTAGACTATGTTGTGGTGTAAATCTGCCCGGAACCGCCCAGCAAATCCAGTGACCACAACAGTTAGTCTAATGTGAGAGGTTGAAGTGCATTAATGAATTAATGCCACGTGATAGGGTTAAGTCATGAACCGCTTGAATATACTTAACCAATTTGACACGATGACTTGATAGGGTTAAGTCATGAACCGCTTGAATATACTTAACCAATTTGACACGATGACTTGATAGGGTTAAGTCACGAACCGGTTGAACATACTTAACCAACTTAACACATGATTCGTAGGGCTAAGTCATGAACTTGAACGACAACACTTAGCCAATTTGACATGACACATAGATGGGTTAAGTCACGAACTTGAATGACCACACTTAACCAACTTGACATGCTAGACTGATGGGGTTAAGTCTCAAATTTAAATGACAACACTTAACCTGCTAGACGGAAACCGTAGTTACGCGGTCCTTTTCAACAGTAACCCACTAGATGTATCATGGTACCCTGGAACTAGGCAGGGTGGGGCATGATTACTGGGCTGATTGTAGGCGACCAGAACGACGGCTGAGTTGGTGCGCCATTGTAGGTTCAGGCGGACTACGGCCGTGCACGTAGCCCGGAGTTGAAAAAGCAGGCATTGGGCACCAGTAGGTTTACACTGTGCGTGCTTGATTCGTGTCGGTGGTTGGCACCCTAGGGCTTGATACACCCTTTGGTGGACCTAGCACAGGTGACTACATTCGTGATAGGGCCGTATGACACAGACACATGAACGAGATAGGACTTGTAGGGAGCCGATCGATTAATAGATCGTTTCGTGAGACCAAGTAATGGATCATTTCATGACATTGGGCAAGGGATCATTTTATAGTCAACACATGACACGGGTTGGGATACTAGTACGGGTGGTGCAGAGCAAATAGATATCATGAAAATATTTTAATGGTAAAGCAGAGAAATCTTGCGATGCTTGATAGAAATCTTGCGAAATTATACTTAGTTTATCTTGAATGGAAACCTGGCGATGTTATACTTGACAAAAACCATATGAGGTTATTCTTAGTTATCTTTCTTGTAGCTGATCTTGTCATCATGCTTATGTTTACTTTCAGTTTATTCATGCCATGTTATCTTTACCTGTTTTTATGCTGAAAGTCACTAGGACTTACTCCATCTTTATGACTGACCCGTTTTGTTTTGCCTTTTTTAAAGCAATGAAATTTGGGTTTTCCTTCCGCTGTTTTATTTATGTTCTATCTTGTAATATTTCTGTGTATGTTTACCTAGATAATACTCCACCAAAGCAAGTGCATTCCCTTTGTGAGTGACCCTAGCGGAGGTGGGGTGTTACAGTACATGTACATATATTTTTGTATATGTATGCATATTTTAATGAACAAAAAGTAAAATGTGGCATTTTGTTTACCTACATTTTGATATATCTTTAATAATAGTTGTAATACCTTTGATGTCACACATTTTTTAGTGTCAACGTGAGCTACGAAAATTGTCTTTTCAATATTATTTAAAAATATGATTTAACAATTATAATATCCTTACAAATTCAAACCACCTTTCAACAAATATTGGTAAGCCTTAATATCACTTAGAATGAGATATAATACATAAACTTGTACTAAAAAATCATTCCTTATTAACAAATAATACAAATAAAAATTTAAAACCTACAACTTAAAAATTAAAATTTAGATTAAGTACATATGATTTCAATGCAAGTATTCGTGCTAATCATTTTCTTTTAAATATGTCAAAAAAAAGGAATTTGCATAAATATATTTATTGGGCAAAACACGTGTTTTTGTCACTTTCCTTAAAGCTAGCTAATTGGTTTGCATCTTATGGAGAGAGAACCCTATCATCATCAAACAAACGATTTATGACATGAAATGTAACTATATCCAAATGTATTGTACTATAGGATTATGTAATTGCCACACAGTAGATGGTGTACAAAAATAGTATTCTCTTTATATGTGCCTTAATTGTATATAGTATTTATATATGTACATGTACATATATGTATGTATATGTATGCATATTTTAAAGAACAAAAAGTAAAATGTGGCTGCTGGGATTCGAGCCCAGGTCTCCACGGCCACAACGTGGAATTCTTACCACTAAACTACAGCCACTCTATATATGCACATTTATAAAGAATAAACTTATTTTTAAAAATAGTTGTAATACCTTTAGTGTCACTTTTTTGTTCAATGCAAACTACCGAAGTTGCCCCTTTAGCAGTATTAAAAAAATATGATCTAACAATTTAAACTTGTTTACAAACTCAAACCACATTTCAACAAATATTAAAAGGCCTGAATATCATTTAAAAATAAGATATACTACATAAACTTCTATTTAAAAATTGTCCTTTATTAACTAATAATACAATTAAAAACTAAAACTTGCATAACAGAAAATAAAAATTCAAATTAATTACACTTAATTTCAATGCAAATATTTGTGCAAATCATTCGCTTCACATCTTTATACAGTTTTTCACCACGAAATTTGATACCTACTTTTGCTCATATACACTTACTGCCAAATTGCATCTGATAATCTTTCACCGCAATTTTAGTACTAACACCACATTCTTCAAGTAGGGTAGTCAATAATCTGTTTTGTCGAAATACTCCTGTCTAGCTGCTCCACGCCTTTAACACACTAACTTCCACGTTCTAATATCAAAAGCAAATTAACAATTCAGTAACTGGTTTTAGCTCGCATATCTTGTACACAGTTAGAACCCATGAAACTGTGATGTTCCATTCAGGTGCAGTAACTGCGTGATCATCCATTCTTGAAACTCAGTCCCTTCAGTTCATCTTTCTTATAACCGATACCACCACTTGAATTCTTCGATAACAAACATTTTGTTTTTCCGAATAGAAGATTGCTTGATATCCATATAAGGCCCTATCAACCATCTGAGAACTAAATTCTAAATCCTGCTTCTCATAATTTGGTACACATGATTTTGAAAACCAGTAAGTCGAAAAAGTCGAGACAGTAACGTTGAGCATATAATGTAACTTAGTTTTGTTCATCGTCTATTGATAGCATTAACAAGGAAACAAATGATGCTACTAGAATAAACAGCCCAAGAACTCGATATTCGAGACTTAATGAGTTATCCAACAAACTAAACATTCAAAATCTTTTAATTAACACCAGTAGTAAGATTCTTACCCTATGCAAATCGAACAGAAATTAACGATGTTGACAGATCCGGTCGACAAGAGGATCGATTATGAGAAATGGAAATTCAACATGAGATATTGGAATTTGAAATCTATTACGCTGAAATACTCGGTTTTTTTATGTTTTGGTAGGTCAAACTACACCACCGATTATTTCAGATCTAATTTGCTATAAGGCTGACTTATGGAAAAAGAAACAATAAAAATTGTGTGATTTGATCGAAGCCTCCATTTCTTTATTTCTGGCGCTGCAGTAGAATGAGATTTTGGATATTAACTTGAGTGGTAGAGGGAGACAAATGATCTCATTGAATTTTGAAATGCAAATGGCTTGCGAGTTTCTCTCCATGCAATTCTTATCATAGACACTGTTAGGGAAGTTTCAGTACTGTAAGAGGGGATAAATCAATTTCTTATTGCAAATCATTTTTCGCTGAAAAATCTCAATTTCGCGTTCTTTCCTCTTCTCTCTTCTCCGTTTCTTCCTACGCTAACAAATCTGTGCTAATTCCTCCCAATCCAAATCATCACGCAAATTCCTCCTCTTTTCTTTTTCTTTGCCCTCTATTGTCTCCGCAATCTTTAAAATGCAAATAAAATTCAATATTATTTCCCCCTTCGCTTCCGTTGCCTATTTTCTCTCCTTCTTTGGTTTGATAATTTCTTCATCTTTACTAGTTCTTCAAACGAACATCGATTCTAGATTTATTTTTACCTCCATCGCGAACCCACTAAGGTGCAATGACCAGTGCCTGCAACTGGCGAGTGCAACTGACAATGAATTCATCGCAATTCTCGATAATGGCTAGTGTTACTGAGTTAGGGCACAACTCGAAAAATCAGTTGTTAAAACTTGAAGGTACTAGTGACTTGAGTTTTGAATTCCGAACCTTAATTCTTCTTTCAATTACTGCATTACGCATTGTTTTTTATTCCAATTATCCAATGCAAATTTTAATCCTAATTGTTTTCGTTTAGGTTTTCTAAAACCAGGTTTCAGACTAATGAATAATCTATGTTGATTTTGCTGTCGTTTAAACTTAGGCACAGAAACATTAGTTCCAGAAGCATCTGGGAAGATTTCTTTTCCATTTTATATTGTATATTTCCTCTAATTCTACATTGCAATCGTCTTTTAGCATATTATAGTATTAGATAATAATATGATAGCTTGCATTATCACATCAGGACTATGAGGTCAAACAAGCACAATAAAAGTAGTATCTTTCAAAGGCATAGTCACAACTTGCTCCACCATTGATAGAGCTAATGAAGACGCTTTTTAACATAAAAACATATAGGTGTATATCTGGGTTTTTTTGTGAATAATTTTATTTCGTGCCTTGTTAATTTGAAATATCAGGGCTGCTACGATGAATAAACATGTCTGAGATGCCACTTGGAAAGCTAAGCAAGATGAATATCCATAAAGGTACATACTTGAAACCATACATTTTTATTTTTAATCTTTATTTTGTTTTGCTGTCAATGTGAATCTGTGATTGTGGTGCATATTGAAAAGTTTTTATCCATATTCTTATGGCTAAGAGTTACATAACATTGTTCAAATATTAGGTGAAAATGCTGAAAGCTCTTATATTGAGATTGTATCCAAATTGGTTGGTTTTGATGGTGAAGATGATAAATCGCTTGATGAGAAGTATAAGAAGCTTCAATGTGATATTGCTCCTCTGCCTTATGATAAGATTATAAACTAGTTGAGAAGTATATTCTTAATACTCATGCTCCCACCCATAAGGTTGAGAATTTGCGAACACAATAGTTAATAAAGCAGCTGCTTCGTTCCGTGCCAAAGTGAACTATGTGTTGCTCATGGCACATGATATTATTCTTGGCATATGATATGACTCTTGGCAAAGATTTTTGGCTATTTTTTCAGGTCAGCGTTCTTCTAAGTTTCAGGTCAACCTCTTTCAAATTTTATCTGATCAGGGTATTTTATCCATATACACACACACACACACACACAAACACACACACACACACATACACCTGGTGTTTCATTTTGAATAGGTTGCTGTTCTTCTTTGGTCATTCTCTTCTCAATTTTCGCTCTTGCATATATTGGTATGACCCTTAATTTCATATATAAAAATTGACAAAAGAACTTGTTTTTATATTTTTCGTAGAACAAGCGATTAATATATTTTATTCTTTCAATGTGATCCGTATAAACATTTCTATAATCCAGTTCAGTTAATAATATCTCCACCTTTTGCATCCCTTATTATGTATTTCCAATTTTCTTTTACATTTATGGTTTATTTAACTCAATACTGATATCGACAAATGGAGCAAAAAAAAGTGGAAAACTAAATCTGTACCTTCTGCGATGTGCAGCCGGATATTCACAAAAATTCTATCTGCAGTTCAGCTAGTTCAAATTTTTCAGTCAAAGCCTATTATCCTTTTTTTTACTTGTCACTTAAGGGTTCACTGGATAAAAGAAAAAAAGAAAATAAATTAAGTTATCAAAATCTGTCAAGTTATCCGCACATATTAATATTATCTTTTAGTCATCTTGAATTATTACTTGCTTGTCTTGTAGTGTTGACTTCTCAATTACGGTCAGATATATTTCATTTTCAAAATAAATTTTTTAAAAATGCCACCACCGTTTGTTTGTCAGTGCCAATTAAAAATAGAGCTATAAATTCATTTAATTGATGACATCATTTTTTTAATTGTAAATAGTGACTTTTTTTTTGTAAAATATTGATTGGTCCCAACAATCAGTGAAATGGTTGCAAGCACAAGCATATATTGCAGATCTGCATATGCATACATATTCGTTGCCTCAATTGCAGTGTACATAGACATACATGCTAAGAACATACGTAAATATACATTCATTGTTGTGGGGGTTGGGTGGGTGTTACATGTATTAAAAATTGAGAACATAGTAGCACGCATGCAACTGCTGATATTTCTCTTCATTTATGATGCTTGCAGGCGTTATAATATCGATCATAGTTCCTGCCCTATACAGTAAATTTGAAGAGCATGTGGATCATTGTGCTGGAATGGTCCATTAAAAGCTTTCATAGTTCCTTCAGTTCGTTCTTTGATCTGGCCTTCAAGCTGTCATCTAGGGTTCGAGTCGGGGTCTACTTATGTTTCAGATCTAGGTATATTTAAATTCTATCATTATTTATTTTTAGATGTAAAGTTATGTGGTGAACTAATTTAGATTTGAATTAGTTTCCTTTTATTTTGAGTCAATCATATTTTATTTTATCTTCTTAGTTTCACTGCTAATTTGATGTTGACACTGTGAAACAGAACAAGTCACTTTTCCATTTTTGTCCTAAACACAACTACGTAGTGATTTCTTTTTCTAATAACACATGCTGCTATACTTCACATGACTGTTAAAATTCAAATGTTAAATGGTATATTTTACTAATGTTTTGAGAATTTATTGTTGGTTAAATATGCAATTAAGAGGATATCAGATCTTGGATTTTTGGTTTAAGATTTGGAAATAAATTTGTGATGCAAATTATTTCAAAAGGTGGGGTTTACAGTAAGCAAGCGAATGTTTGTTTGCACGATATTTTCTTTTCCAAAGACATTCAAATCTGAAAAATGACAACTTTGTCCCAAAGGAAGTCGATTTCACCATAAGTTAGGTGAATAATTGTATCATAAATATTTGTTAAATAATATAAGTTAAACGTACGCTTTAAAATATTCTGGATTTTCTAGTCTTAGTGCATAAAATGTAAAAAAATATATTTCAAAGAATAAAATTTACAAAAGTAAAAAAAGGCTCTCTGGTATAATTTTCTTTTCCAAAGATATATTTTGGCCATTCAAAAAAAATGTACCGTGGGATAGGTGGGAAAAATGGGCTTAAAAAATATACTGATATTTATTTATTTCTTAAATGTTGAGAAAACGTTAGTTATGCTGCACATTTCACACAAAAATATGATTAAATAAGGGTAGGTACACTGAAATTAATTAAGCTGCGTTATAAAGGAAATTATACTAACTGTATTTGACATATCAGTTTTCTCCGAAATTTCCTGAGATTAAGATAAAATGTTAGAGAGAAAATTGTAAATGTTTCCATTTTTATTGTCAAGAAAAATATGTGATTATGCGGGTAACTGGTTGATAAATTCTTTTCTAATAATAGTAATAAACTGGAATTGAAATTTAACAGTAAAGTGTGAGTATTAAAATTCATTTTCTTATAAAACGCATGACTTTATGGATTGAGAGTTACTTGGCTAGGCAAGAAATATATTAGCAGAACTGAATCTGGTAAACCATTTTTGGCACAATTATGGCTTGAAAGTTATGGACAATAATGTTGTTCATCGGCGAGAAAAATATATATTATGACTGATGCTAAGAAAGAAAAGGGGATTGGATTCAACATGTATGTTTTACTTGCTCTTGCATGCCAAAAACTATTACTTGGGGTGCATATTAAATCATTGTTTAGTAGTTAGTTAATGCCTTATATAATTATTTTTTGAGTATAATGCTATTTTCTTGTGTTTATTTGCAGGGAAGACCAGTATATATAACCAAAGCCAGCCGAGAGATTGTTTCCAGCTTAATTAAGGCAGCAAGTGGACAGGTACTAACTTTTTGTTATCATTTAATGTGTAGACAACTGATTTATGGGATCCATCAAAGGCACAAGTTGTGACACAATATGTCTGACTTATGGGATCTTACTTATATCTAAGATTTGCTGAAGACCGCTGCTTGAATTTCATATGTCACCGGTTATCTCTAACTTTGTACCCCATAGCCGTTCCTATTTATAGACGATCTGTTTTAAGTGAGTTATGGTGGATGGACTTGCAAAGGATATGTAGTTTTTTAATATTTTGCTAATAGGCATTTTGAATTTATCATTTTGCTGATCTTATGATAGATGAATTTATATACTTTTTGAATAATGTTGTTTAGATCAATATAAAATGAGTCTAAAAAGATTGTGTTGAGTCCATTAGATAGATGCTACATTTTGTTCACCTACAGATCAGTTCTGTGTTATATTGTTCGCCTATAGATGTGAAGCATATCAGTTACGTTAAACAAGTCAATATATAGCATTTATCTAAACAAATTTTGAGTTACCTGGTTGATACGAGTATGCTGCCTAATGTTCCAACTTCCAATTAAGGATTATGATGTATGTGGTTTAGAAATTTCTCTATGTTCAAAAACCTATCTTAGTTTTACATTGCCCCTTGTATTCACACGAAGATACTCTAATTTGATAAAAATTGACTTGTAATTGTCAATGCCAATATACATCTGATAAGTCAATTTGTCAAATTCTCAGCTTATTCACACATAATTTAGGTGTATAAAACATTCAAATATGTCGTTATGGTAATTTCTATGTTTCCATCATTGCATGTAGAGTACAAATTTCATTACTATTGCTGCTGACAAGGATAGGTATGTTGAATGAACCCAATAACGCTGAAGATCGATAAATAAAAGTTTTCATTTCATATCTAAAAAAGGAAAAGAAATGGATCGCTCATGGCATAAACCCTAAGGGAATGTGCTTTCGCTTAAATATATCCTGGTATTTCCAAGGTTGCATTGTATGCCATTGTTGTATTTATATTGATAAAAAGATGTATTGTTTATGTTCGTCAAGATGACAAGGTCCATCGAATGCTTGGTGGTGGTTAGTTTAAGTGGACCACAGGCCCATCAAATAAGTGTGCAGATGACAAGGCCAGTAGATGAATAGATCGTTGGAGCGATGAATACAAGGTGAAGAGGATAAGCCAAGGAGAAAACTCGGAGCAGATGCTTGGTGTTGCATGATGAGCTGCATGTTGCTGCAAGCCCATCAAATGAATTGTTGCTTCTTGCAGCAAGGCAAGTAATTAAGCTCGTTCCTGGTCTAATTGTTGAGTAGATGTTAAGTGCCAGTGTAGGAAAAAACTGTGGATGTTGAAGTTGCTTGAATGTAGAAGAGTAAAAGTGGATGAGTTGATTGGCCTGCACCACGTCGCTTTGTGCCAAATGCAGAAATTGCAAAATCCAAGGCTTGAAAGTGCGTCCAGGCCTGTGATAAAATGAATTTGTTTGTGTCCATACAAAAGAGTGATGCTACAATGATAGAAAAGGATCGGTGTGTGCGCTTCGTCATTCAGAGAGGGCGGTTGGACGGTGATTCAGATGGCTTTTCTTCCGGGTAGAGGAACAACGCCGCTTACCAAATTGCTCGAACAGCAAGACCAACAGCATGTTAATGTCTCATATGTATACTGATATATTCGTAAATGAAAGGTTCTTAGCATAAATGAAGAGAAATGTATGTGTTTATGACTGATTCGAATCCACATTGATAGTATATTCTAAGTCTCAAGTTGGTTTACATGTAAAATTTAGTTTAATTGGATTTCTACTTTATTAATTACTTTCATTTTCTCTTAAAGTACCCTATAATATTTTAAATAAAATCTAACTTGAAATATGTTTTAATAAATAATTTTATAGTTCTTATTGAACACCTTAACGGTCGGTTTTCCACCGTTGTGCGGCGATACTACTATATATATTTATCTTTAATAATGCTTGGAATACCTAATACCTTTGGTGTCACTCTTTTTCGGTATACGTGTGAATGGCCGAAAACATCCCTTAATCAAATTATAAAATATGCAAACAGAAAAAATAGGATTTGAATATATTAATTCAATTATACGGCTAGAAAAACATGATCTATATATCTCAGTTCAAACATGTAATTAACGAACGACTGACGGTATGTCATAAATGTTGTTTGTTCTATGTAATTGTAGGGTTTCCAACACAACTTTAGTCCCTTGTTTGTTTTGGTTGAATTTTGCTGTGTGTTTTCAATAGAAGTCTACATTAGGCTGTAAATATTCAAGTTTAACGCATTCTGTTAAGGGTATAAATATTCAAGAGAAGTGCAGGATACATTTTAACACATTTTAATATGCATATAGGCTATAAAATCAATTCTAGCTGTAGTCATTTCAATATACATTTTGGCACATTCCGCAGGAGTCATTTTGGCTCATTTCAATATATAAGTGATGGTCCTGGTGATAATATTATCATTTTCTTACCCTAGTAACTCAAATGAGAAAGTTTTTTGTATTTAATATTATTTCAACGCAGACATGTATTTACAGCCCATATTTATACCGGTCTTAGCCTGAATATAACTTTGTTGTTACTCATATCTATATAAATTTTCTTCTATGGTATGTTATATTAAATCATAACTCATTGTACAAACAGAAACATAGGAGCAATAAACTCTTTAAGACCGGTGGGCATCTGCAACAAAGACATATTCAGTCATAATATTCAGCGAGTCCTCCAATATTCAGTGTAACATTCTGAAAGACACCTAAAGTTTATGATTTACAAGATGAGACATCTATTATAGGTGTGTCTAAGATTTAAACTTTTAATAGGTGTCTACAACCAAAGGGCTATTAAATCGATAGGCATATAGTTTACAAATTTTGGGTTAATTTCAGTTGCTAACTGTAGCAGCTTATTTGTAAAGGCTTTGAACAAAGCACCTAGGTAAAAAGCTATTTCTTCCATTTTAGATGCAAAATGAATTCTGTCATAGCAGTCAATAATTGTATAGTGGTGAAATTTTGTATTATTCATACATTACAAGATGTCTTTTAGGACCTGATCACATCAACATCAGGAATCTTCTTTTATTTTATCTTTTTAATTTTTATTTTTTGTGAACCAAACTAGATAGAAAAATCCGCTTTCCACTTTGTTTGGTTGTTTCTTCTTAAGTGTGGTAATAAGTTAGTTGCCACAGCTGAGCAAACTCTACAAATAAAACATAAACGTTGTTTGTTCCATGTAATTATAGTGGTTTTCAATACTTAAATGACACGCGGATATTAAAAAAAAGGACCTTTTAAGTATGCGCTGGCAGAAAAAATAGGATCCATATATCATGGTTATCACGGCAGTAAGTCGAATCGAGTCGACAGAGGTCCAACTAGTCATAGACTAGTCGAGACTAGTCGATAAATAAATAAATATATACATATATATAATTATAAATTTCTAACTAATACAGTCTGTTAGTGTTGTACATGTAGCAATGGATGGACTTTGTGGCTATGGTCAGATAACAAAAACCTGTAGATTCATAAAGATTTAGTGTTCAAAGATTGTGAGGGGTATAACTTTTGGTTAAATATATTTAGATGATTCTGGAACTCTGAAAAGATTTTTCATTCTCTCTCTCTCTCCACAGGTTATGGAAGCTGATACAGATCATAAATTTTTATTCATTTGAAACAATTAGGCATTATTTTTGCATCCCTTACCATGAAATGTGAGAGCAAAGGAGAACAGTTTTTATCTTTCCATTTACCTTAAGTGTTTGTTGTTATTTGATTTTCTATTCTGCCTGTGTTTTTAATTATGCCTCACAGAATATAGAATAATAATAAAAAAATAAAATTTGGAGGCCTACTTTAAATATTGTTGGGATCCCTCCTTAATTGGAGTGTTTCTAGAAAATTCTAGACCTTTCTAGATAAATCTAGAATTTTCTAGAATGTACCAGAGAAGTGTAGAATCCTCAAGAAGCCTGTGGAAGGATGTGGAACCCTCTGGAATATTCTGGAGATGTGTGGAGCCTTCCGGAACCTTACGGAAGAGTATGACCGGAGAACTCTAGAGAAGTGTAGAATTCTCTAGAAGCTTGTGGAAGAGTGTGGAACCCTCTGGAATATTCTAGAGATGTGTGGAACCTTATGGAACCTTATGGAAGAATAAAGAAGGGAATGGAGGAGTGTAGAGATTTCTAGAGAGTGTGGAGCATACTAGAGAATCAATCTCTACCGTTGGATGCAAGTAATCTCCACCATTCATTATGGAGGTTGAGTAGTATAAATAGGAGAACGAGCCCTATTACTAGCCATCTAAGAGAGAATCCACTCCTTGGAGTGAGATCCAAGAAAGAAGCCACTCCTTAGAGTGAGATCTAAGGATCCAAGAGTCCAAGGGAAGAAACTACTCCTTAGAGTGAGATCAAGGATCCAAGAATCAAGAGAGTATCCACTTCTTAGAAGTGAGAAAAACTTGAGAGCTTGAGTAAGCCTCTTTGAGAGAAAAGAGAGATAGCTTGGGAAGTCTTTATCCTCAAGCTTGAGTAAGCCTCTTTGAGACAGAAGAGAGATAGCTTGGGAAGTCTTTATCCTCAAGCTTGAGTAAGCCACTGAGTGTGAGTTCCTTGTGTAATCATATTCTTGTAATCCTACTATTCTTTTGTATAGTGGAAGAATCTCCATATTGGAGATTATAAACTCTTGTGCTCCCATTGCTACTTTTAATTTTAAAGTTTCTATCTTAACTTCACGAAGCGGGAAAGGCCGAGATTTCCCCAACAGTGGTATCAGAGCCAGGTTCATCCGTAGCCAGGGCCCGTCCTGAGTATTTGTAGGCCTGGTGCGGAAATAAAATTTTAGGCCCTTAATTTTTTTTTTTTTACAAAATGAAGTTAAGTCATATGTCATATCATTGTCATATGTCAACTAAATTTTTTTATACTCATGACATGTTTAAAAACACAACTGATAATAAGCAGAAACAAGAAAGTTGAATAAATTTTCCTAACCTTTCTAAAACAAACTTAACAAGTGTTGGATCTCATTGTTCCTCACTGAGCAGATCATAATGGAGATATATTATGCATCCTGACAAGAAAAAGCAACTCTAACTAAATAACTCATTAAAATTAATCTAAATTTGACATAAATTATATGGGGTGAACATCATATAATAAGACACATTAAGCAAAAAAAAAAAGATATTATGAATTATAAATGAAGTTAGTATACCTGTACAAAGATCATGGGCAAAAACAAACATCAACTCTCATTTAAAGTGACATCTTCTTTCATTTTTTGAAGCAAAATCATCGATAATATGCTCCACTTTGATATTTTTCAGCATATGCTTTTCAATGCTCAAAATTGCTAAGCCATTCAACCTATCTTGAGTCATACTTGTGCGCAAATAAGATTTTATTAACTTCAACTTTGAGAAACTCCGCTCAGCAGAAGCCACAGTAATAGGTATAGTTAACAAAACCCTGTAAGCAACCAAAATATTTGGAAACATGTCCATCTTCTTCACAAATTCCAAAACTCTGATAGAATTCCATGGAATCTCACACTCATATGCTACACTAGGAAGCATTTCCTGTAATATTTGTAATTCAGAAAGTAAGCGTTTTCCATCAATATCGCAATAATCACCATGAGTCAAGGACTTCTCAAGTTTTACACAACATTCTTTCAATCCTTCATCATCCAAAGAAATCAACCGGGAAGCATCGAACAAAAAACCAAATATAGACTCGAAAAGTTCCATTTGTTCGAACCTTATCTTCAACTAAGAGAGTGCCATATCAACTAGAACAAGAAAGTAATCAGTTCTAAAGTTCTCTGAAGCAGATTGTTGTTCTCTTTCCGTGTTAGGATTCTCATCAAATTGTCTATTTCTTTTGATCATACGCTTTATTTGAAAAACAGGTTCAATGTCCATTTCATCTGCAAGTTCTTTAGCATCAATCATAACTGACACAAACCCATTTTCCCTATATTTCTCAAAGAAATAAACCAACCTTTTTAAACTTGCAATTGCTACATCAAGACGCATATCTTCAGATTGCAAATTTTTGCTCCCCAAATTGATTTTGTACAGAATTTCATGCCAAATGATTAAGCTCAATAAGAATTCAAAACTTGAAAATTCATTAGAAGCTAATTTTTCAGCATCCCAGCTTATTTTTGGATCATCAGAACTTCAGCTAGTTTCATTAAAGCATCTCTAATTTTAGGAGCTTGAGTTCTTATTGCTTTAACACTTTCAATTCGACTTTCTCATCTTGTCACACATAGGGATATTAAAGTCAAATCATCAACATATTCATGCAAAAGATGCCATCTTTTAGTGGAATTTGCAAACACATTATATAATGCTTGACACGCTCCAAAAAACGATTTTCCTTTCACACAAGACTTTGCCATATCTGAAAGTACTAAGTTAAGAGAATGACAACCACAAGGCATATAAAAAGCTCTAGGATTAACATCAAGCAATCTTTTTTAAACACCTTGATGTTTCCCCTCATATTAGAACCATTATCGTATCCCTGTCCCCTTACATCATTAATATCTAAATCAAGAGAGCTAAGAGCAGCTTCCAATTCACCAAAAAGACCCAAGCCAGAAGTGTTCTCCACTTTCAAAAACTCTAAAAAATATTCTTCTATTTTTATTGGGTAGCTCACGACATCAACACATCTAATCACCAAAGTCATTTGTTCAATACGACTTGCATCAGGAGTTCAATCAAGGATCACAGAAAAATATTTTGCTTCTTTTATTTTTTTATTATGGCACTTTTGACACTCGATGCCTACATTTCAATCAAATCATTTTGAATTTTATGACTAAGATAATGATAATGAATGTCCCTATTTTGAATGAGTCTAAAATGATGTTTCATTATAGGATCAAACTCAGCTATTGACTCCAGAAAACCCAAAAAATTACCATTTGAATCTTCAAATATTTTGTCATGGGTCCCACAAAATGCCAAATTATTCATTGCAAGGCGTTTAACAACAACAATTATTCTGATCATAACATCTCTCCACTGTTCAGTGTCTTTTTTTATTTGCTCTTGCAATTCTTTGTCAATAGTTCGATTTGTTTTCAGTCTAATTTGAAGTTCAGCCCAAGCTCTAAAGTTAATAAGATGTTCACGACTATCTTCATGTTGCTTAAGTTTTTCACCCAAATGCACCCAGTCATCTACTCCGGAACTTGCTAAATTGCTTTGTGAACGAGCTTTTTTCACAACTTTACAACAAAAACAGAACACTTTATCTAATTCCTTTGAGTAAACTAACCATTTTCTGTCAATAAGTTCCCCGTTTCTTAATTTCTGATCAAAATAATATGCAGAGAATCCCCAATTGTACTTATCTTTAGGAAAATTGATATTTTTTTCTCTAACAGGACCCTTTTCAACAAGCAAATCCCTCATTTTATTATTTAATCCATCCCACACTCGAGGATCATAAATATTCAAAGACAGGGAACCAGGATCACTTGGATTAGTTTCTTCCCTATTTTCACTAATCATATTTTCAAACACATCAATTTCTTCTTCAATTACTTCATTTTCAGTCTCTTCATTAACCACATTCTCATCTTCTATAGAATTTTTTATAATTTCAGGCACTTCATTTTCAACATCAGGCACTTCTTTTTCTTCAGGTGGTTTGGCTTTTTTCTAAAGTTTTTCAAGTGATCCTTTAAGGGGTTTAATCTTCTCTTCTTCCACTTTTTTTCGTTTTCTTTTCTCATGACCAGACATATGTTTTTTATTGAACATTTTCAACTTAAATTGCAACATCGAATGTGAGGATGAGAATAATAATAAAACCTGGATGAATAATTTGTGTCACAATCTGTAGCCCGAGCAATTTAACAACAGGACTTCACGGCTCCACTAATCTTTACTGCATCAAGTAACAGCAACTCAACAACCAATTCCAGAACTGAAAAAAAAACCATTAAAAAAAAAAAGCAGACTTCGAACGGATAAAAAAAAATTATTTTGAAACACCTAAAATTATTTACATGCTTGCGGCGGAAGAACACCACGGCGGAAGCAGTTCAGAATCTCAAAAGACTAAAAGGCAGTAGTAGAAATTTGTTGTTAAAAGGCAAGTAGTACGAATTTTTGGTAAAAAAGCCAGTAGTACTATTTTTTGGTCAACAACCGACGGTGTTTTCTCAAACCCTAAAAGGCAGCAGTGGGAATTTTTGGTAAAAAAGGTAATAGTGCAATACGGAACCTTACGGAAGAGTATGACCGAAGAACTCTAGAGAAGTGTAGAATTCTCTAGAAGCTTGTGGAAGAGTGTGGAACCCTCTGGAATATTCTAGAGATGCGTGGAACCTTCTGGAACCTTACGGAAGAGTATAGAAGAATAAAGAAGGGAATGGAGGAGTGTAGAGATTCCTAGAGAGTGTGGAGCATACTAGAGAATCAATATCTACCGTTGGATGCAAGTAATCTCCACCATTCATTATGGAGGTTGAGTAGTATAAATAGGAGAACGAGCCCTATTCCTAGCCATCCAAGAATCCAAGAGAGAATCCACTCCTTGGAGTGAGATCCAAGAAAGAAGCCACTCCTTAGAGTGAGATCTAAGGATCCAAGAGTCCAAGGGAAGAAACCACTCCTTAGAGTGAGAGAATTGCTCCAAGAATCAAGAGAGTATCCACTTCTTGGAAGTGAGAAAAACTTGAGAGCTTGAGTAAGCCTCTTTGAGAGAAAAGAGAGATAGCTTGGGAAGTCTTTATCCTCAAGCTTGAGTAAGCCTCTTTGAGACAGAAAAGAGATAGCTTGGGAAGTCTTTATCCTCAAGCTCGAGTAAGCCACAGAGTGTGAGTTACTTGTGTAATCATATTCTTGTAGTAGGGATTTTTGGTAAAAAAGGTAATAGTACAAATTTTTTGGTAAAGGTTTACGGCGGAAGGTATTTTCTCAAAACATAAAAGGCAGTAGTGGGAATTATTTCTGGTCAAAAAGGAAATAGTGCGAATTTTTCCGCAGAAAGGCCCTGCTGAATGTTTTGCACCGAATCGCGGTAGCACAGGCTGTTTTCAAAGGGACCAGTGCAAATTCTCGGTGGGCCCCACAGGCCTCGGGGGCCCTGTGCCACCGCACGGTTGGCACCGTGTCAGGGCCAGCCATGTCCGTTGCCGTAATCAAGCTTGGTGAGCCACCGAGATTTCCCCAACAGTGGTATCAAAGCGAGGTTCATTTGTAGTTGTAATAAAGTCGTTTAAGTTCAAGATGGAGGATAATGACGCTTACTGTTGAGGGGGAGCCTCAAAATTACAAAGAAGTTTGAAGATTGCTGTCAAGGTGTCGACATACTACTACCTCCCAATTAAGTCGGGAGGGGGAGATTGTTGGGATCCCTCCTTAATTGGAGAGTTTCTAGAAAATTCTAGACTTTTCTAGAGAAATCTAGAATTTTCTAGAATGTACGAGAGAAGTGTAGAATCCTCTAGAAGCTTGTGGAAGAATGTGGAACCCTCTGGAATATTTTGGAGATGTGTGGAGCCTTCCGGAGCCTTATGGAAGAGTATGACCGGAGAACTCTAGAGAAGTGTAAAATTCTATAGAAGCTTGTGGAAGAGTGTGGAACCCTCTGGAATATTCTAGAGATGTGTGGAACCTTCTGGAAACTTACGGAAGAGTATGAAAGAATAAAGAAGGGAATGAAGGAGTGTAGAGATTCCTAGAGAGTGTGGAGCATACAAGAGAATCAATCTCTACCGTTGGATGCAAGTAATCTCCACCATTCATTATGGAGGTTGAGTAGTACAAATAGGAGAACGAGCCCTATTACTAGCCATCCAAGAATCCAAGAGAGAAGCCACTCCTTTGAGTGAGATCGAAGAAAGAAGCCACTCCATAGAGTGAGATCTAAGGATCCAAGAGTCCAAGGGAAGAAACCACTCCTTAGAGTGAGATCAAGGATCCAAGAATCAAGAGAGTATCCACTACTTAGAAGTGAGAAAAACTTTGTCCAAGGGAAGAAACCACTCCTTAGAGTGAGATCAAGGATCCAAAATCAAGAGAGTATCCACTTCTTAGAAGTGAGAAAAATCTGAGAGCTTGAGTAAGCCTCTTTGAGAGAAAAGAGAGATAGCTTGGGAAGTCTTTATCCTCAAGCTTGAGTAAGCCTCTTTGAGACAGAAGAGAGATAGCTTGGGAAGTCTTTATCCTCAAGCTTGAGTAAGCCACTGAGTGTGAGTTACTTATGTAATCATATTCTTGTAATCCTACTATTCTTATGTATAGTGGAAGAATCTCCATATGGGAGATTATAAACTCTTGTGCTCTCATTGCTACTTTTAATTTTAAAGTGCCTATCTTAACTTCACGAAGCAGGAAAGACCGAAATTTCCCCAACAGTGGTATCAGAGCCAGATTCATCCGTAGCCGTAATCAAGCTTGGTGAGCCACCGAGATTTCCCCAACAGTGGTATCAAAGCGAGGTTCGTTTGTAGATGTAATAAAGTCGTGTAAGTTCAAGATGGAGGATAATGATGCTCACTGTTAAGGAAGAGCATCAATATTACAAAGAAGTTTGAAGATTGTTGTCAAGGTGTCGGCGTACTACTACCTCCCAATTAAGTCGGGAGGGGGAGATTGTTGGGATCCCTCCTTAATTGGAGAGTTTCTAGAAAATACTATACCTTTCTAGAGAAATCTAGAATTTTCTAGAATGTACCAGAGAAGTGTAGAATTCTCTAGAAGCTTGTGGAAGAATGTGGAACCCTCTGGAATATTCTGGAGATGTGTGGAGCCTTCTGGAACCTTACGGAAGAGTATGACCAGAGAACTCTAGAGAAGTGTAGAATTCTCTAGAAGCTTGTGGAAGAGTGTGGAACCCTCTGGAATAATCTAGAGATGTGTGGAACCTTCTGGAACCTTACGGAAGAGTATGGAAGAATAAAGAAGGGAATGGAGGAGTGTAGAGATTACTAGAGAGTATGGAGCATACTAGGGAATCAATCTCTATCGCCGGATGCAAGTAATCTTCACCATTCATTATGGAGGTTGAGTAGTATAATAGGAGAACGAGCCCTATTACTAGCCATCCAAGAATCCAAGAGACAAGTCACTCCTTTGAGTGAGATCCAAGAAAGAAGCCACTCCTTAGAGTGAGATCTAAGGATCCAAGAGTCCAAGGGAAGAAACCACTCCTTAGAGTGAGATCAAGGATCCAAGAATCAAGAGAGTATCCACTTCTTAGAAGTGAGAAAAACTTTGTCCAAAGGAAGAAACAACTCCTTAGAGTGAGATCAAGGATCCAAGAATCAAGAGAGTATCCACTTCTTAGAAGTGAGAAAAACTTGAGAGCTTGAGTAATCCTCTTTGAGAGAAAAGAGAGATAGCTTGGGAAGTCTTTATCCTCAAGCTTGAGTAAGCCTCTTTGAGACAGAAGAGGGATAGCTTGGGATGTCTTTATCCTCAAGCTTGAGTAAGCCACTGAGTGTGAGTTACTTGTGTATTCATATTCTTGTAATCCTACTATTCTTATGTATAATGGAAGAATCTCCATATTGGAGATTATAAACTCTTGTGCTCTCATTGCTACTTTTAATTTTAAAGTGCCTATCTTAAATTCACGAAGCGGGAAAGGCCGAGATTTCCCCAACAGTGGTATCAGAGCCAGGTTCATCCGTAGCCGTAATCAAGCTTTGTGAGCCACCGAGATTTCCCCAACAGTGGTATCAAAGCGAGGTTCATTTGTAGTTGTAATAAAGTCGTGTAAGTTCAAGATGGAGGATAATGACGCTCACTGTTGAGGGGGAGCCTCAAAATTACAAAGAAGTTTGAAGATTGTTGTCAAGGTGTCGGCGTACTACTACCTCCCAATTAAGCCGGGAGGGGGAGATTGTTGGGATCCCTCCTTAATTGGAGAGTTTCTAGAAAATTCTATACCTTTCTAGAGAAATCTAGAATTTTCTAGAATGTACCAGAGAAGTGTAGAATCCTCTAGAAGCTTATGGAAGAATGTGGAACCCTCTGGAATATTCTGGAAATGTGTGGAGCCTTTCGGAACCTTACGGAAGAGTACGACCGGAGAACTCTAGAGAAATGTAGAATTCTCTAGAAGCTTGTGGAACCCTCTGGAATATTCTAGAGATGTGTGGAACCTTCTGGAACCTTACGGAAGAGTATGGAAGAATAAAGAAGGGAATGGAGGAGTGTAGAGATTCCTAGAGAGTGTGGAGCATACTAGAGAATCAATCTCTACCGTTGGATGCAAGTAATCTCCACCATTCATTATGGAGGTTGAGTAGTATAAATAGGAGAACGAGCCCTATTACTAGCCATCCAAGAATCCAAGAGAGAAGCCACTCCTTGGAGTGAGATCCAAGAAAGAAGCCACTCCTTAGAGTGAGATCTAAGGATCCAAGAGTCCAAGGGAAGAAACTACTCCTTAGAGTGAGATCAAGGATCCAAGAATCAAGAGAGTATCCACTTTTTAGAAGTGAGAAAAACTTGAGAGCTTGAGTAAGCCTCTTTGAGAGAAAAGAGAGATAGCTTGGGAAGTCTTTATCCTCAAGTTTGAGTAAGCCTCTTTAAGACAGAAGAGAGATAGCTTAGGAAGTCTTTATCCTCAAGCTTGAGTAAGCCACTGAGTGTGAGTTACTTGTGTAATCATATTCTTGTAATCCTACTATTCTTTTGTATAGTGGGAGAATCTCCATATTGGAGATTATAAACTCTTGTGCTCTCATTGCTACTTTTAATTTTAAAGTGCCTATCTTAACTTCACGAAGTGGGAAAGACCGAGTTTTCCCCAACAGTGGTATCAGAGCCAGGATCATCCGTAGCCGTAATCAAGCTTGGTGTGCCACCGAGATTTCCCCAACAGTGGTATCAAAGCGAGGTTCATTTGTAGCTGTAATAAAGTCGTGTAAGTTCAAGATGGAGGATAATGATGCTCACTGTTAAGGGGGAGCATCAATATTACAAAGAAGTTTGAAGATTGCTGTCAAGGTGTCGGCGTACTACTACCTCCCAATTAAGTTGGGAGGGGGAGATTGTTGTGATCCCTCCTTAATTGGAGAGTTTCTAGAAAATTCTATACCTTTCTAGAGAAATCTAGAATTTTCTAGAATGTACCAGAGAAGTGTAGAATCCTCTAGAAGCTTATGGAAGAATGTGGAACCCTCTAGAATATTCTGGAGATGTGTGGAGCCTTCCGGAACCTTACGGAAGAGTATGACCGGAGAACTCTAGAGAAGTGTAGAATTCTCTAGAAGCTTGTGGAAGAGTGTGGAACCCTCTGGAATATTCTAGAGATGTGTGGAACCTTCTGGAACCTTACGGAAGAGTATGGAAGAATAAAGAAGGGAATGGAGGAGTGTAGAGATTCCTAGAGAGTGTGGAGCATACTAGGGAATCAATCTCTATCGTCGGATGCAAGTAATCTTCACCTTTCATTATGGAGGTTGAGTAGTATAAATAGGAGAACGAGCCCTATTACTAGCCATCCAAGGATCCAATAGAGAAGTCACTCCTTTGAGTGAGATCCAAGAAAGAAGCCACTCCTTAGAGTGAGATCTAAGGATCCAAGAGTCCAAGGGAAGAAACCACTCCTTAGAGTGAGATCAAGGATCCAAGAATCAAGAGAGTATCCACTTCTTAGAAGTGAGAAAAACTTTGTCCAAGGGAAGAAACCACTCCTTAGAGTGTGATCAAGGATCCAAGAATCAAGAGAGTATCCACTTCTTAGAAGTGAGAAAAACTTGAGAGCTTGAGTAAGCCTCTTTGAGAGAAAAGAGAGATAGCTTGGGAAGTCTTTATCCTCAAGCTTGAGTAAGCCTCATTGAGACAGAAGAGAGATAGCTTGGGAAGTCTTTGTCCTCAAGCTTGAGTAAGCCACTGAGTGTGAGTTACTTGTGTAATCATATTCTTGTAATCCTACTATTCTTTTGTATAGTGGAAGAATCTCCATATTGGAGATTATAAACTCTTGTGCTCTCATTGCTATTTTTAATTTTATAGTGCCTATCTTAACTTCATGAAGCGGGAAAGGCCGAGATTTCTCCAACAGTGGTATCAGAGCCAGGTTCATCCGTAGCTATAATCAAGCTTTGTGAGCCACCGAGATTTCCCCAACAGTGGTATCAAAGTGAGGTTCATTTGTAGTTGTAATAAAGTCGTGTAAGTTCAAGATGGAGGATAATGACGCTCACTATTGAGGGGGAGCCTCAAAATTACAAAGAAGTTTGAAGATTGTTGTCAAGGTGTCGGCGTACTACTACCTCCCAATTAAGTCGGGAGGGGGAGATTGTTGGGATCCCTCCTTAATTGGAGAGTTTCTAGAAAATTCTATACCTTTCTAGAGAAATCTAGAATTTTCTAGAATGTACCAGAGAAGTGTAGAATCCTCTATATGCTTGTGGAAGAATGTGAAACCCTCTGGAATATTCTGGAAATGTGTGGAGCCTTTCGGAACCTTACGGAAGAGTATGACCGGAGAACTCTAGAGAAGTGTAGAATTCTCTAGAAGCTTGTGGAAGAGTGTAGAACCCTCTGGAATATTCTAGAGATGTGTGGATCCTTCTGGAACCTTACGGAAGAGTATGGAAGAATAAACAAGGGAATGAACGAGTGTAGAGATTCCTAGAGAGTGTGGAGCATACTAGAGAATCAATCTCTAACGTTGGATGCAAGTAATCTCCACCATTCATTATGGAGGTTGAGTAGTATAAATAGGAGAACGAGCCCTATTACTAGCCATCCAAGAATCCAAGAGAGAAGCCACTCCTTGGAGTGAGATCCAAGAAAGAAGCCACTCCTTAGAGTAAGATCTAAGGATCCAAGAGTCCAAGGGAAGAAACTACTCCTTAGAGTGAGATCAAGGATCCAAGAATCAAGAGAGTATCCACTTTTTAGAAGTGAGAAAAACCTGAGAGCTTGAGTAAGCCTCATTGAGAGAAAAGAGAGATAACTTGGGATGTCTTTATCCTCAAGCTTGAGTAAGCCTCTTTGGGACAGAAGAGAGATAGCTTGGGAAGTCTTTATCCTCAAGCTTGAGTAAGCCACTGAGTGTGAGTTACTTGTGTAATCATATTCTTGTAATCCTACTATTCTTTTGTATAGTGGAAGAATCTCCATATTGGAGATTATAAACCCTTGTGCTCTCATTGCGAATTTTAATTTTAAAGTGCCTATCTTAACTTCACGAAGCGGGAAAGACCGAGATTTCCCCAACAGTGGTATCAGAGCCAGGTAAATCTGTAGCCGTAATCAAGCTTGGTGAGCCTCCGAGATTTCCCCAACAGTGGTATCAAAGTGAGGTTCATTTGTTGCTGTAATAAAGTTGTGTAAGTTCAAGATGGAGGATAATGATGCTCACTGTTAAGCGGGAGCATCAAAATTACAAAGAAGTTTGAAGATTGCTGTCTAGGTGTCGGTGTACTACTACCTCCCAATTAAGTCAGGAGGGGGAGATTGTTGGGATCCCTCCTTAATTGGAGAGTTTCTGGAAAATTCTATACCTTTCTAGAGAAATCTAGAATTTTCTAGAATGTACCAGAGAAGTGTAGAATCCCCTAGAAGCTTGTGGAAGAATGTGGAACCCTCTGGAATATTCTGGAGATGTGTGGAGCCTTCTGGAACCTTACGGAAGAGTATGACCGGAGAACTCTAGAGAAGTGTAGAATTCTCTAGAATCTTGTGGAAGAGTGTGGAACCCTCTGGAATATTCTAGAGATGTGTGGAACCTTCTGGAACCTTACGGAAGAGTATGGAAGAATAAAGAAGGGAATGGAGGAGTGTAGAGATTCCTAGAGAGTGTGGAGCATACTAGGGAATCAATCTCTATCGTCGGATGCAAGTAATCTTCACCATTCATTATGTAAGTTGAGTAGCATAAATAGGAGAACGAGCCCTATTACTAGCCATCCAAGAATCCAAGAGAGAAGTCACTCCTTTGAGTTAGATCCAAGAAAGAAGCCACTCCTTAGAGTGAGATCTAAGGATCCAAGAGTCCAAGGGAAGAAATCACTCCTTAGAGTGAGATCAAGGATCCAATAATCAAGAGAGTATCCACTTCTTAGAAGTGAGAAAAACTTTGTCCAAGGGAAGAAACCACTCCGTAGAATGAGATCAAGGATCCAAGAATCAAGAGAGTATCCACTTCTTTGAAGTGAGAAAAACTTGAGAGCTTGAGTAAGCCTCTTTGAGAGAAAATAGAGATAGCTTGGGAAGTCTTTATCCTCAAGCTTGAGTAAGCCTCTTTGAGACAGAAGAGAGATAGCTTGGGAAGTCTTTTTCCTCAAGCTTGAGTAAGCCACTGAGTGTGAGTTACTTGTGTAATCATATTCTTGTAATCCTACTATTCTTTTGTATAGTGGAAGAATCTCCATATTGGAGACTATAAACTCTTGTGCTCTCATTGCTACTTTTAATTTTAAAGTGCATATCTTAACTTCACGAAGCGGGAAAGGCCGAGATTTCCCCAACAGTGGTATCAGAGCCAGGTTCATCCGTAGCCGTAATCGAGCTTTGTGAGCCACCGAGATTTCCCCAACAGTGGTATCAAAGCGAGGTTCATTTGTAGTTGTAATAAAGTCGTGTAAGTTCAAGATGGAGGATAATGACGCTCACTGTTGAGGGGGAGCCTCAAAATTACAAAGAAGTTTGAAGATTGCTGTCAAGGTGTCGGCGTACTATTACCTCCCAATTAAGTCGGGAGGGGGAGATTGTAGGGATCCCTCCTTAATTGAAGATTTTCTAGAAAATTCTATACCTTTCGAGAGAAATCTAGAATTTTCTAGAATGTACCAGAGAAGTGTAGAATCCTCTAAAAGCTTGTGGAAGAATCTGGAACCCTCTGGAATATTCTGGAGATGTGTGGAGCCTTTCGAGACCTTACGGAAGAGTATGACCAGAGAACTCTAGAGAAGTGTAGAATTCTCTAGAAGCTTGTGGAAGAGTGTTGAACCCTCTGGAATATTCTAGAGATATGTGGAACCTTCTGGAACCTTACGGAAGAGTATGGAAGAATAAAGAAGGGAATGGAGGAGTGTAGAGATTCCTAGAGAGTGTGGAGCATACTAGGGAATCAATCTCTATCGTCGGATGCAAGTAATCTTCACCATTCATTATGTAAGTTGAGTAGCATAAATAGGAGAACGAGCCCTATTACTAGCCATCCAAGAATCCAAGAGAGAAGCCACTCCTTGGAGTGAGATCCAAGAAAGAAGCCACTCCTTAGAGTGAGATATAAGGATCCAAGAGTCCAAGGGAAGGAACTACTCCTTAGAGTGAGATCAAGGATCCAAGAATCAAGAGAGTGTCCACTTTTTAGAAGTGAGAAAAACTTGAGAGCTTGAGTAAGCCTCTTTGAGAGAAAAGAGAGATAGCTTGGGAAGTCTTTATCCTCAAGCTTGAGTAAGCCTCTTTGAGACAGAAGAGAGATAGCTTGGGAAGTCTTTATCCTCAAGCTTGAGTAAGCCACTGAGTGTGAGTTACTTATGTAATCATATTCTTGTAATCCTACTATTCTTTTGTATAGTGGAAGAATCTCCATTGGAGATTATAAACTCTTGTGCTCCCATTGCTACTTTTAATTTTAAAGTGTCTATCTTAACTTCACGAAGCGGGAAAGGCTGAGAATTCCCCAACAGTGGCGTCAGAGCCAGGTTCATCTGTAGTCGTAATCAAGCTTGGTGAGCCACCGAGATTTCCCCAACAGTGGTATCAAAACGAGGTTCATTTGTAGCGGTAATAAAGTCATGTAAGTTCAAGATGGAGGATAATGACGCTCACTGTTGAGAGGGAGCCTCAAAATTACAAAGAAGTTTGAAGATTGTTGTCAAGGTGTCGGCGTACTACTACCTCCCAATTAAGTCGGGAGGGGGTGATTATTGGGATCCCTCCTTAATTGGAGAGTTTCTAGAAAAATCTAGACCTTTCTAGAGAAATCTAGAATTTTCTAGAATGTACCAGAGAAGTGTAGAATCCTCTAGAAGCTTGTGGAAGAATGTGGAAACCTCTGGAATATTCTAGAGATGTGTGGAGCCTTCCGGAACCTTACGGAAGAGTATGACCGGAGAACTATAGAGAAGTGTAGAATTCTCTAGAAGCTTGTGGAAGAGTGTGGAACCCTCTGGAATATTCTATAGATGTGTGGAACCTTCTGGAACCTTACGGAAGAGTATGGAATAATAAAGAAGGGAATGGAGGAGTGTAGAGATTCCTAGAGAGTGTGGAGCATACTAGGGAATCAATCTCTATCGTCGGATGCAAGTAATCTTCACCATTCATTATGGAGGTTGAGTAGTATAAATAGGAGAACGAGCCCTATTACTAGCCATCCAAGAATCCAAGAGAGAAGCCACTCCTTGGAGTGATATCCAAGAAAGAAGCCACTCCTTAGAGTGAGATCTAAGGATCCAAGAGTCCAAGGGAAGAAACCACTCCTTAGAGTGAGATCAAGGATCCAAGAATCAAGAGAATATCCACTTCTTTGAAGTGAGAAAAACTTGAGAGCTTGAGTAAGCCTCTTTGAGAGAAAAGAGAGATAGCTTGGGAAGTCTTTATCCTCAAGCTTGAGTAAGCCTCTTTGAGACAGAAGAGAGATAGCTTGGGATGTCTTTATCCTCAAGCTTGAGTAAGCCACTAAGTGTGAGTTACTTGTGTAATCATATTCTTGTAATCCTACTATTCTTTTGTATAGTGGAAGAATCTCCATATTGGAGATTATAAACCCTTGTGCTCCCAATGCTACTTTTAATTTTAAAGTGCCTATCTTAACTTCACGGAGCGGGAAAGGCCGAGATTTCCCCAACAAATATAATGATTTAAATATATATGTATGTGTAAAAAAGTTTTCATTTTCTGTCACAGTTAATCCTGCAAAACCATACGTGCACATAGCACCTCCTCGCTCTTACAAGGAGCATCCACCTGACATCACCATTGATTAGGTAACTCCGAGCTCCAATGATAATGCAGGCCCTAAAACTCCTGTCACTAGGAGCATGAAGAAAGAGATGCCGAGAAACCTTCAACAGAATGGATAACTACTTAATTCTAAGTAGTGTAGAATAAGTGAAAAATGATGACAATAAAAATGCTATTTAAAAGGTTATGTGTTTGAGTAATATTGTTCGAGTTTTTGTACTCTGACTTCCCTGCGTGGAAGTATTATGCTGATATGTTTCATTGCATATCACCTGTACCTCAATGTGCTCCTTTATCTCTTTTTCCTTAATAAAACAGTGTTACGGATCACTATAAAAACCGGTCAGCCTTGCCAAAAAAAAGTTTTCATTTTTTGTCCCAAAATTTTGCCTTCCATACTTTATGTTGATAAATTATTCCTTTTCAGGATCAAGAGATTGCAAAAAGAATTTATTGTGACAAAGCCCTGCTTCTTTTTGCAAAAAGAATAAATTATTCCTTTTTAGGATCAAGGGTCCATCCATTGTAATGTTACCAATATTGGAGACATGCTTCTATTATTATTTTTGGATTTTGGGCCCAAATTGAAACGATTTGAAACCAGTCTGTTAAGTCAAGTCGACTAGTCGACTGACTAATCGAATAGTCGCTCCATGTCGTTTCAGTCGCTCGACATATTAACAAAATTCATGTCGAGAGTCCATGTCACTGACTGGCGACCGACTGGTCGACTAATCGACGACTAGTCGTGACTAGTCGGTCGCCATGATAACAGTGCTATGTATCTCAGTTCAAACATGCCATAGAAAAAAAAATGAATTGTTGCTCTCATATTGTAGCCTCTTCAATGATTGATAAAACTGTTATTTTGAAATATTTGAAAGTTTCATTGGGCCTTATTATGATTATTGGTTTTCAGTTGTTGATTTAGATGTAAAGAAAGTTTCACTTGTCTACCTAATGTAGTTTCTTCTTAAGTCTTCTCAAGGTATTTAATGATCAGTGATCTACCCGCATTTCCAAGCAATTTTATTTTTTTGTTCCTTTTCCATTGACGCATTTTACCTGTTTTCTATAACTAAGATGGCAGCAGCACATACAATGTGCACAGGATATTTTGTTTGTGCATGAAATGGGCTGATACAAAGATGTTATAAGGACAATGAGCCGTCACTATTCCATTCTTCTACCATCACTGTGTCTAAGTTCTGTTTTTGTTTGGTTTATTCATTGTGTACAGGTAGCTTTGGATGAGAGAGATCATAGGAAATTGAAGTTGAGGCTGTATAATAAGCTAAATACTCTGTATAGCAAGTTAGAAGTGTTCAGACAAATTGGATATGCAGAGTCGGTGGGTATTGTGTACTGTATCGTAAGCTAGATACTCTATCACATTTTAAGGTGGTGAAGAGAATTTCCTTCGCCTAGAATATGTACACATCCTTCTCATTATTTTTTTATAAAACCGACCGTTATGGAGGTTTCCCTAATGTAAGAGGCACTAAATCAATTTGTCCATGCCAATCATTTTCGGTTGAAAACCTCGTTTTCTCGACAATTTTGTCTCTGCCGATTCTCCTCCGACATCTGATCAGCCCTGATTCTCCTTCCGTATACCATTTCTTCTCCGATTATTTCTCCTTCCGTATACCATTTCTTCTCATATTTTTGTTGGGTTTCCCTCCGAATTTATTGGAAAGCTCAACAATTATTATTGAAAGATGACATCAAATTTCTATGCATATTTATGTTAACCCAATGGAAACATTATTTCCAAGGAAGAATTTTGAAAGCCACATTGTGAGAGAACCTTTTGTATTCCACACATATATATATGAGTGTGAGAGAGAGTGTGTAAAAACATAAAAATATAAGAAAGAAAGAGAGAAATACACAATAAGAGAGATAGCTTGAGAAGTCTTTATCCTCAAGCTTGAGTGAGCCACTAAGTGTGAGATATATATAAGTTCTTGTAATCCTACTATCATCTTATAGTGGAAGAATTGGACTTCTAGTCCCGCAGTTTTTCCCTCATTGGGTTTTCCGCGTAAACAAATATCTTGTGTTGTTGTTTGTTATTTTTATCTGTTAATTGTTTTACTGCACTTCACTTTTAAGCTTATCTACACGGGGATTGTTATTGACACTCCACTTTTTGTTAAGAGGGGGCTAAGTTAAAAAAAAAATGTTAAGGGAGGGACTAAATAAGAGCGTAACCCCCTTAACAAATAAATCTAATTTTACAAAATTACCCATGGTTTACCTTCTTTGATCGTGTTATTGCTAATTGTTCTCAAAACCTTTACTTATGGAGAAACCAAGCCCTAATGAAAACAACATGAAAGAGAAAGAAGACAATATGAAAGAGGAAGAAGGCGATATGATTTTGACGCAAGAGAGCGAGTGATTTGTTGGTATTCATATGGTATGGAATCGTTAATTTTTTTTTAATTAAAGTTACGTTAGGGTTTATGCATATCGATTCATGATATTGTTCGGTTCGATATGCAGATGTAATTGGTAAACATTTTTCTCGACCTGAGTATATCGAGGACTGTAAAATTCAATGATATGTCTCTACGATATGGTTTGGCCGATGTATGAATTTTACTTCGACATAAAACTGTCGATATTGTGTTCGTAGTGAGATCGCCGAACTTCTAGCATAACACCGACATAGGAACGTCGTGTATTGATTTCGGCGTACCATTTTTGAATTTGACCTACATTTTTTTTTTTACAATGTAGTCTAACTCAATAAACAAATATAAACCTGAACACTAAAAATCACTAACCAATGCCTTGTAAAATATCATGATTTCGTGCAACACGAATCTGCAAATTCAATTGCCAGACTATGCTGACATCCACATTCTAAAACACCACCAAGATTGCATGCAACATAGCACCACCAGATAAAACATTATTATGATAATGAAGTATCATAGACCTGAACCATGGAACAAAGATTTATTGCAACATGAATCCACAAATTCAATTGCCAAACTATGCTGACATCCACATTCTAAAACACCACCAAGATTGCATGCAACATAGCACCACCAGATAAAACATTATTATGATAATGAAGGATCATAGACATGAACCATGCAACAAAGATTTATTGCAACATGAATCCGCAAATTCAATTGCCAAACTATGCTGACATCCACATTCCAAAACACCACCAAGCTTGCATGCAACATATATAGCACCAGATAAAACTTTATTATGATAATGAAGGATCATACATAGGCTTTACCTGAGATGATGTAACAAAGCCCACTGATTTGATGATGGAGGAGCTCAGCATATTAGCTGTCTTCGAGATTGTTGCTCTCTCCACATCGGCTTCCACATCACGTTACAAAGACTTTAATCCAAAATCCTCCATTAACTCATTAGATCTATCAACATTTAATGGAGCTTCATTATTGCCAGTAGCCATTACTTTACAACCTTTATTTGATGTACAAGTATTACCCTCTGCATTCCAATTATTGTCCTTATCAACATCAACCTCAACATTCCCAACCACATCCCCATCTACAACAGCTTTATCCTTATTATTCTGTACTGTTTCTGTTTTGTTTATTACTTCAAATTGTTTTTTATTTTACTTATCTGACCTCAATATGTTCGCAGGTAGAAGAGACCAATAACAATCTGAATCAAGTGAATAATGGAATTGAAGCTGAGAATGATGGAAATATTGATTGCAATGAATCAAATGAAATTTTCGAGAACGAAGACATTGGAGTGGATAACGAGTATGACAAGGAGGATGAACAAGAAACCATTTCGCCTATTGATTTTCCTGATCAAACTTCTCACTTCATGACTGACATGGTACACTAAAAATATATCAATATTTAGTATATTAGTCATATTTATTTATGTTCTCCTTTGTAATGCAGTTGTTTGATTCAAAAGAAAAACTAAGAGAATGGTGCATGAACCGTGGAATGGAAGCAAAATGCGTTATCATGACTAAAAGAACAAGAATGAGAAATGTGCTCTTAAATGGAAAAGGCTCTTGGATGGTTCTTGTGTGTGAAAGAAGTGGCGAGTATATAGATCATAAAACAAAAAATCATGCTCCAAAAACTCAACAAAAGAGACGTCGGTGTGGTAGTAGAAAATGTGGATGTCCATTCACATTGAGTGCACATTGTAGAGATGATGGAAGATGGTTTTTAATTGTGAAGGATGGACGCCACAAACACATGCTTGCGAATGTACTTACCGGACATCCGTATGTAGCACGGTTGAAAGACGATGAAGTGAAAACCGTAGAAACAATGACAAACAGTGGTGTTCGGCCTCGAAATATTCTAACTGCTATCAAAATAAACAATCCGGACAACCAATCAACCATTCGAAGTATTTACAATGCCAAGGTAAAACTGAAAGAGCGTAGTACCGAAGGTAGATCGGTAATGCAACAATTTATGAAATTGGCAGTTAGTCACCATTATTCCGTGCATCATAGAGTTGACGGTACAACTAACGAAGTTTCCGATTTATTCTTTAGCCACCCTAGATGTGTTGTTCTTGCGCAGTGTTTTCATAAAATATTATTCTTGGATTGCACGTTCAAGACAAATCGATATAAACTACCATGCTTTCATATGGTGTCGCAAACATCAACCGGGGCTTCATTTACTGTGGCACTTGCTTTTCTTAGTCGTGAGACTATGGAATCGTATATTTGGGCTCTTGAATGTGTGAGAACGTGTTATAGAGGTAAAGAAATTCCAAGTGTTATCATCACCGATGCTGAAATTGCTCTAACCAATGCAGTCGCAAGTGTGTTTCCAACGGCACGTCATATTCTTTGCGCTTGGCACATCTCAAAGAATGTTCAAGCAAATTGCAAACCCAATTTCATAAAAAAGAAAAGGGTAATGATTGGTGATAAAGAAGTTATACTGGAGGATGAGGAAGGAAAGAAAGAGTATGAACTGTTTTGGGATGGGTGGATGAATGTGATTAATTCGTTGTCCGAAGAGGAGTACCATCGGAACTTAAAATTGTTTTGTGATGCATGGCAAGTGAAACAAAAAAATCTTTCAAGTACGTAACAAAAAACTGGCTTAGTAAATACAGGGAGATGTTTGTGTTGGCATGGACCAATAAAATTAAACACTACGATAATGTGTCAACAAGTATAGTTGAAAGTGCACACCATCGGTTGAAATTGTATTTCGATTCGGCCGCAGGAAGTTTTGTGCAATGTTGGACTAGTGCTCATCTTTGCTGCGAGAATGAGTTAGTTGCAATTGAACATGCATTCGAAATGAGTACGTCTAGATCAATGCATAGATTCCGAAGTGAACCAATGTTAAAAGCAATTATTGGATTTGTGTCTCACAAAGCACTTGATTTACTGTTAGAGGAATTGCGTGGCATTTCGACCGTGGGATTGACTATCGAGAATTGTGGCTGTGTTTTATGGAAGGTAAACGGGCTACCATGTGGTCATATGCTTATGGAGTTCAGACATTCAAACGGCTTCATCCCTCTAAGCGTAATTGATCCATATTGGAAGCAATTGTCTTGTACTCCACGCACATTGCATCGTTCAACCCTAGATTTTCTAGACTTGCCTGAGTTATAAGCATTGAAAAATAGATACGATGAATCTCCGGATAACGTGAGACTTGATTTGCAACAACAATTAAAAGTGCTAGCATTCCCTCAGATGACCAGTATCTTAGAACCTCCAGTGGCGACTATTAAAAAAGGAAGACCTTCAAAAAAAGAAAAATCAACTAAAAGAGATCCTTCTTACTTCGAACATGTTGAAGCGTCACTGTCTTGTGGTTCTAATCCTACTCCGGTTAGTCGTTACTTGAACAAACTTGGCGTAAGGACGAACGCATGCGATAATAACCAAGTTGACGATGACTATTTGTTGCAAATGCCCGAAATTATGAGACCGTACATAATTGGAATAAATGACATGCCGAGTGATGGAAACTGTGGTTACTGGGTTGTGGTTAATCAATTGAATCTTCATAACAAAAGAGCGGAAAATCCGTGTAAGTATGTACGTGAAGCTATATATGGTAGACAATTTAATGCTATACTCGGAAATGTACACAAAATGGTGGGATACTTGTGGTTATGAAGAAATGAAGAAAAAAATACGTTGTCCTAATGTAGTCGGGGCTAGCGAGTGGATGCAAATGCCGGAATCGGGATTTATAATAGCTGAAACGTTTGACACAGTTGTAGTCTTGTTAAGCAAGCACATGAGTTGTACATTTGTTCCAACAACTGTTCGTGCAACTTTGTTAAATAGTGATAGGATGATTGTTATGGATCACGTGGGTAATTCTCATTATGTTGGCATCAGACTTAGTCCGGAATCTCCATTGCCGCCTACTCCTTGTTTTTCGTATTTTGAACAATGTTATAATATTAACGCAGAAGATTGGATCAGACCCTACCCGGAACAAGTAAATAAATACGTCGCTTCTATGGACAGCAATAAAGAGGAGCCCTCCATAATTAAACTTTGAGTAGCATAAGGATATAATTTTTTTTCGTTAAAGCTTCAAATAATATGGTTGTAATTGTGCTCATAGAAGTACAACATTTTACCCTATTTTAGTTGATTTTGAAATTGTAAACATTTTCCACTATGTACAAAATTGGTTGAGTTGGTTAGAATAAGAAGAAAGGTACGAAATTAAAGTGTTTGTGCATTGGTTTCTGATTATTTAGATGCAGTTTGAAGTATTAGACTTAATGTTGCTTTTCCAGCACTCTTGTTTTTCATATTTTGAACAATGCAGTTTGAAGTTTGTTACTATTTGTATAATCATTATGTTTGTCAGTATAAATTTTTTGGATTGCGCATCACTGTTAACAAAAAATATTGTTTGTAAATGACTTCTTGTTCCAATAGGAAGTGTAGTGATGTATTTACAAGCGCTGAAAACTGAGAAGATAACATTGTATTATTGGTTGCTGAATTGATAGATTAATAATACAAATGGTATGTATCATACAATCGACAGTGTTAAATCGTCTGAAAAAGAAAATTTCGACAGGAGCCCGTCGTTCCTGAGAGTTCGCACAATTTTCGTTATTCATATGTCGAAGAAAATTGGTAAGTTCGGAAGAGTCACATCGCAACTGCTTCCATTTAGAAAACACCCATCCAAAAAATGATAACTCTGAGAAACGTACAGGAATTGCCATGCATTCGACATGCACTTGTCGTCTGTAATTCTTTTACTCGACATACCACCGCCGTTCCTGCAAATTCATGCCATTTTCAATATAATGATGTCGAACTAAAAATTATAAGTTGATATCATTTCGCCGAAACTTCTGTTATCATAAGCAAAATAGTACAACTAATCTGATTTGAAAAAAGTCATGCCAGAAAAAAAACCAAACAGAAGTTGAATTGATTTTTTTGTCTATAATTATAGTTTAAACTATAATGAACTTGACAAAATTTGTTCATATATAATTTTCAAGTCATATAGCCTGTTCTTAAAAAAATTAAAAATAAAAAAAAAGAAAGAAAGAAAGAAAGAAAGAAACGCAACATATAAAACCACTCAAATATTACAAACAATTTTTGCAAGCAAAAGGTGTGTAACCAAAGTTACCAAACACTCACAGCCTGACAGTGAATTAAGTACTTAGTAACCATTGTACGCAAAAGGATCTGCTTCTTCAAGCTTCAAATTCAGTTTTTCAAGGTTACCAAACAATTTTTACAAGCAAAAAGATCTGCTTCTTCAAGCTTCAAATTCAACACCGTACTATTCATAACAAAAAAACCAGAACCATAACATTCATAACAACTACAAAACAATATCCAACACCGTATTATTCATAAAACAATAAAAAAAACCAAACTTGTGAATTTAACCCACAGGCTGACAACCCAAAAAAAATTATTCATTTTTGCTTCCATTTTTTCTTCGTTTGGGCACTGTTTTTTTCCTTCGCCACATCCGATGCTTTCGCCATATTTTTTTCCTTTCTTTTATATTGTTCATTACAACCCGCATTCCTATTTCTCTTTGACTTTGATCCTTCTGTTTCTTCTTCCACATTATTATCTTTGCCGTAGATTCTAAGCGGTTTGTCTTCTTCGATTCTTTCAACTCTTTCTAAGATTTGCGACACTGTATCACTAGGCGTACATGATTTTATGAAATCGGTTAAGTGACGAAGTCTCCGTTTCTACAAAATTAAAATCAAAACAATAAATTAAGTAAATGTGGAAAGACAAAGCTGTAACACGTAGCGAAGACTGACAAAGTTTATCACTAACAACCCGCAAACTTCCTACAAACAACTATAGCCAGTCAAAAGACATTGAGTTTAGGACCCACCAAGCAAGAAATTTAGGCCATTCCCTTATCACACTCAAGATATAAACCGCCTTTGACTGCTACATTGGTTCACTGAACAAAACATTGAGTTTAGGACCCACCAAGCAAGAAATTTAGGTCATTCCCTTATCACACTCAAGATATAAACCGACTTTGACTGCTACATTGGTTCACCGAACAAAACATCGAGTGGGGGATAAGTTGGTGGCCAAAGTTAAAAAATTAGTTTAAGGGCCCTTTTACATTAGTTAAACAAAGGATGCATGTTCAAGTCAATGTCAAAAAGGATGAGCTATAAGAAGTTGTATTCTACAGATTCCATGTTTATGCAAAAGAGGGGATCAGTGCATAAGCATAGCAGAATGTTACCTATAGATCCCACTTCAAACAACTACGTTACACATATCATCCGTGTTTCATACTTACCTACATTCATCCATTTTAAAAAGGATATTTTATGTTTTCGACAACATGATAACAGCATATGATTAGCATAAAATTAAACTATCAGCTTTGAATCTAAAAAAAAGAAATATTAACTTACAATGCGAACCAAAAGCGAACTTTGCTCAGTTGTATGAAGCCGTTCAGTAACGCGTGACACGAGATTAGCTACAAACGGATGTGACACAGATATATACCACTCCATATATTTTTCGTCGCAATCTGCAGGTTGTACTACTAGATTGGATGTTACACCTTCGTGCAATAGATGATTTCTCCATTCGTTCCATGTCAAATCTCCTATGTTGGAGTAAACAGCCTTGTATGCTTTTGACGAAGATTTCAATTTTTTTTTATCGATTGTGAAAGGATTAGCCGGTATAGGCTGAACATATCCAAACTGACGAAGGAATCGTTGCGGCAAGTACAACTCCAGGATTTCAAAGCAAACCAGAGGACCATTATATAATGAACAACACTGAAATGGATAATTTTCTCTAATGTCTTTTAAAAAATCCTAAATAACATCGGTAGCTCGAAGGTCATCAATCTTCTCCCGTAGAGTGACCAAATCCAATGACATACGGTTACTCGGATCCATCGCAAAGTAGAAAGCAGACCTTGGTTCACCAATTACTGCACCAATACTCCGATTATGGCGCCTAAATATTGGAAAGTGCTCGTATATCCATACCTAATCGAATATAAATGAGATATATTATAAAGCAATATTGGAAAATGCGCGTATATGTCAAATTGCCGGATTTACAAAGAAATAGATATACATGTTATTGTTCAAATACAAATTTAAACACAATACCATGTCAAAAGTCTAATTTTCATGCTATTTCAATACCTAATGCATGATAAAGACAAACAAAAATACATCTATGCGTTTTCCATATGAGTCCCAGTTGTATACTTTAGGTGCTATAAATTTAGAGCCCTAAATTTATATGATAATTTAACTTACAGTTATCATAAGATTACATATATATATTAATACGATGAAAGAGAGATAAAAAATAATCTGTGAATTTGGAAGGCCACATGATCCAGTCCCCCGTCATCTTGTGTGAACCCAGATGATATTACATATTGAATGCATGTTGGTGGAGGTAGTTCATGCCCCAGAAACATATGCTGGAAAAGAGATTAGTAGTAGTTTATAATTTTAATCATGTACATTTATTAACGGTAGCAACAATCTGTTTATCCCGACTTGTATACTTTTTATTACGTACTTGTTCGATAAAAAAAATCTTGATAAAAAACTATGACTGCCAATTGAGTAAAAACCAAATTTTTTTTTAAGTCATCTATTTAAGAAAACATTCGGCTATATTGGAAAGTGCTCGTATACTCCGATTATAGTATAAAGAGTCAAACATCCGGCAATTTGACGCATGTTTTTCCTAGTACCCTGAGCCAAGTTATAAAACAGCCAACTCAGACAAGCAGTACCCCATGAATATGTGTGCACTTGTCTTAGAACACGTAAGCACTGCAAAAAATGCACAGAAACTTTATTGTCGGATTTGTCGCCGCAAATTAAAATCCCAATGGTATACAGGAGGTAAGCAATTGCACATTGTCTTTTTCTCTCTGTGGTATCTTGTTCTTTAGATCTAGAAAACGTTGTTCGTAACCATTCCAACCTTACTTTTTTCTCTCCACTCAAGAGCTCGCAGCTGTATCTGAATCAACACCAAGACATTTATCCAACAACTCATACATGTCATTATCGCTTATCCCTCTCGAACCTCCAAGTGGTCCAGTAACGGCTTTTCCATCCACAGGAAGCCCAGTAATGTGAAAAACTTCATCTATATTAATACTCATTTCGCCGAATGGAAGATGAAATGTATTAGTTTCAGGATAAAATCTCTCTATAAAAGCGTTAACCAATACCTTGTCCACTTTGTCATGCGCATATTTTATTATATTCCCAAATCCGGATTCGGCTACTGCACTCTTCACAAACTCACATTCCTTGCTTAGATCCCACCGTTTTTGCGTTCTAACATGACTGTGAAGCTTTACAATTCTAGCTTCTTCTCTTGGATCCTACAACAAATTTGATGATAGTGAGCACATGTTCCATATAGTTTAGGATTATCATTTATAAGATTTTATACAAGGTTAACCTTCGCATTCCAAATAGAGTTGGATATGTGATCTGCATAAGCGAAAAGCAATGCTGGTTGAGGTCCGGTTTGTATACTATCAACTGAAGCTTCAGTTCTGACCTTCTTCCCTTTTTTTTTTCTCCATTTCAACTTCTAGCTCCGGTTGGTCTTCGGTTTCCAAATTCTGATCTTCAATTTGCCCCTCAACTTGTTCCTCATTTTCCTGCTCATCATATTCTTCACTATCGTCTGCATCGTCTCCATCATTATTTTGTGATTGCGAGTTTTCCTCACTAGATGTACTGCCACTGCTATTACTCCTATCAAGGCCTAATCTTTCCTCATCAACTCTTGCCTTCAATCTTTCCAATGCTATCCGTTTCCGGTTTGAGGCCGTTGGAGGAAATCGACTACTGCATTCGGCTTGTGCTTGCTTACTACAAAAGGATAACATAAATGTAAGCAAAATGGTATTACACATTCACATACAAAAAGCAATATGGTGGAAAAGGACTTGGCATCCTAAGAAAATGACTTAAGAATAAGATAGCTGCGAATGTGCTCTTTTACCAACGGACATCATAATCCATGTTCCTTAAAGTCCGAAATTTCATATAAGCATCCCATCCATGCACTTGAACCGATGAATGCAAAATATTTGCAAGATAGAAGGGTTAAGGAAATTATTCCATTAAAAAAGTATGAATACAGACAAAACTAGAAACTACTATTGATAGGTTACCTCTACAACTTTAATAAATTTATGAATAAATGACAATTGTTACTAGAAAATCCTACTGTGCACGCAAAGTATTTTCCTATGGCAGATCATTAAATCATAAACATCTAGAAGCATTTTTCATGTGACGAGTCAGGACACAAATAAACATGAGTGTCACATATTGGCCTGAGAGTAAAGCCCCGGTACAGTTGCACAAAACAAGCTTTTAAAAAACAATTAACATAGACATTCCTTGTGAGCATTCAAAATTTTATACACTGTGCACTAGTTCATCGGGATAGTCGACCACATTAAAAAATGATCACTGGAAGACAAACTAGCATGATGTATGTACGCAAATGTGCATGCACAACTAAGAAAAGTATTTTTGGGTCTGACCAAAATAAGTTTTGACTACTTCTGCCTATTATCCAAGCACCTTCCACGATGCACAAATATAAGCATGAACAATACACAAGTAATTTTCATCATATTACAGTTTATTATATTACTATAAGCAACCTGGAATTACTTATGATCAATTAAGCATAGATATTTGTTTTTAATTCAAATATATTTCTAAACTATGTTTTTAGATGTTAATCTAAACCAACATTTGCTCATTTATGTCAATTGAGAGTTTGTCTAAAATGAGCATATGCCCAGCAATCTCAACACACAATCCAGTAACTCACCAGTTTTTTCAAACATCAATGAGCCGCTTCGATTTACTACCACATACAGATAGTTTCAACTCGAACAAATCGAACAAAAACAATCGAAACGAGGAAGAACGAGTATCCATATCACGTACCTTTGAACTATCTTCTTCAATATCCCATTATCTAGCAGAGAAGAGAGCAACGTGTTCTTGGTTCTCACCATTTTCACTTCGAAGATTGACTGAATTTTATCAACGACGAAACGATTAAGCTTTTTTTTTGGGATTTAGGGTTTTGCGTTTTTACGGTTGGGAAGTTTTTAAGATAAAGGGTAAAAATGTAAGCATAAAAATAAATTAGCTACCTACCAATGGCCCCTCCTTAACATTTTTTAAAAAGTGGAGTGGTTTTAAAATTTGACCAACCCCCCCTCCCCCCCACCAAAAAGTGGAGTGTCAGTTACAATGCCCATCTCCACAGAGGAAATATAAAGTTTTACTCTACAATTTTTTCATTCTCCAATTTTTCATTATTCTTCTAAAGCCCTGGATTTCCAATTGCCAAATGCCGATAATTGCCAGAGTTTTCCTCCTTCCTGTTGAGTTCCTAAATCCTCCCTTTATATCTCCTTCCGTATACCATTTCTTCTCCGATTATTTCATTCTGCAATTTTTCATTATTCTTCTAAAGCTCTAGATTTCCAATTGCCAAGCGCGGATAATCACCAGAGTTTTCCTCCTTCCTGTTGAGTTCCTAAATCCTCCCTTTAAATCACCAAAACCTAAATCTGAAAGCACAACAGCAACGCTATGTTGCTGCATTCGGTTCAACAAACCTAATGCGGATCTCATATCCAGGTATGGCAAAAAATTGGTTTTCATTATTTATCTTCATGTTTAGTTTAAACAGTGTTTTATCTTGGCATCTGAGATCAAGTATTCGCTCAGTTGAGTTTAAAATTTCAGATATCCAAAAATAAAAGTAAAAAATTGATAATTGAAGCTCCTTCTTTATGTTTAGTTTTATGTGTATTTTTTTTTACTTGGCGTTTGCTTGGAGTATACATTGTGTTTGGTGAATTTTTTTAATCGAATATCCCTCTCTATTTCCACAATTTAAAATTTGAACCTCTATGATTTGGCTTTGAACATGAGGACTAAATAGTGATGAGAGATGAGAGCATGACCACTTTGGCTGCAGATGATTGAGTGACGGACTTGCTTGCTGTCATAAATGAATTGAATTGTACAGATTCCTGCGGTAGAAAAACCCAAATCTGCTCCGTCATCTTCTAAGGCACCCGCTTCAGAATCTCAGCTTCCTCCCAAAGAAAGAGAGGAGGGTAAGTTTATGATACTATATTTATTATTATTACTATCATTATTATGATCATCGCCATCTCAATGCACTAATCATGCTCTGTTGTGCAGAATTCTTTTTTGAAATTCAAAACAGTCATTTTTATGTTAAACAATATCATATATTGACAATGGTATAACAGTATAATAGTTTTACTTCATTTTTAACAGGTTCCAATGCCAAGACTGCGGCTGAGAATTGCAACTCGGTTGAAGGATTCTCAAAACACATATGCTATGCTGACCATTTTCAATGAAGTTGACATGTAATCAATATTTATTTTAGGCTTTTAGCATTGTCTTATGGTTGTAACTTTTTATATTCGTACACAAGACGTATGTTACTATGATACAGTCATTAATGTTTCCAACTTGCCATGGTACATACTACATAGTACATACCTGTGTCAAGGTTTAACCATACCTGTAATTCATTGCATCTGTCCATTCATTTAGAGTCGTGTTTTAAGAGTCAGCATGACTGTGTCCGTATGTTTCCAATATACATATATTTGATGCTCATTTGATATTTTAGATCTAATTAGAGTTGCTGCAGACAAATTCAATGAAACTCCGTTCAGACTATAAAGATGCATTTGTTGAGTAGCATGGTGTGAAGTTCAGGGCTGATGTCAGGCTTTGTGAAAGTAAGAAGTTCATTTTGTATATCTATGTGTTATTGCTATGATAAAAAAAAGTAGATTTATATGTTCACATTACTAGGCTGCTGTCACTGGACTTCAAAACCAGCCTATCATAAACGCAGTGATTGATGGTCCTGACATTATTTACAGAGAATATATTGATATCAGTATTGCTGTTGGTACACCTAAGGTATGCACCTACTGTATGAACCTTTTTATTCAAGACTGTATTATACTCATATTCTAGTTTCACTTCATCTTTGTAGGGCCTTGTGGTTCCTGTTATCCAAAATGCTGATACTATTAATTTTTCTGATATTGAGAAAGAGATCAACACGCTTGCCAATAAGGCGGTTAATGGCTCAGTTTCAATCGATGAGATGGCAGGAGGTTCATTTACAATATCTAACGGCGCTGTTTATGGAAGTCTTTTGAGCACCCCCGTTATCAATCCTCATCAGGTACTGCTCTTAGTTGTCATTGTTACGTTGATGGTTCACATAGATATACGTGGCGGTACAGTATGGTTATAGGTTGGAGGGGTTCCAATGATTTTTGACCTGTTTCTAGCTTGCTAGAGAACCCAGATTTACATCTGGAGTTCCATACATAAAGCTCTGGAATTCTGAAAATCATAAACCTGAAGAGTTGGGACAAAACTCAAGAATATTAATTATATAAGGGATTAGGAAATTTTTGGAATAAGAAAATTATATCAATCAAACAAACTGTCAAAGTGCAGTTTTAAAGTTAACCAGTGTGGATGTTTGGTATATTTTATTAGTTTAGATTTTTGAGTTTCTGATTGAAAAAATAAATTGTAAAAACAGCATTCAAAATTTAGATTTTTTTTCCTTTAATCATTAGAATTTCTTTAAATTTATTTTTGTTGGATATTTCTGGAAATTTCCATCTTCTCAATTCTATGAACTTTTTGATTTTTTTTTTTAAATGCCTTTGGACTTTTTACCATAATCTTGGATATTCAAAATAATTTAGATTCTTATAAATTACTACTTCCTTTTGAAATTCTGGATTGTTGGATTCCTTTAAGCCATCATGCATTTGTTGTGTTAGAAATTTATAGCTTAGAAAGATGATAATCAGGGAACACAAGATATTTTGTAAATTTTAAGATATGTCTCCACTATTGATAATGAAAATTCAATCAATACGATTTTCACCGTGTCCTTTTGACTTTCCGAGAATACCCAAGATGGTATCCCTTCATGGTTTCATGCCCATTTATCAGAGGAATATCGCCATCGGTTTGCAACGTCCATCATAACTGATGACGGATTATATATACTATCTTGAGATTTAACATGCATATTTCTTATTTGCATGAAACAAAGAGTTGTGTTCATTGAGGAGGCTGCTAAGTTATAAGATGTTATCTTCACTGTCCATATCTGAGCATGCACAATAGGATATTCAAGACTTGCCTAACTTTTGTAAATTACATTTCAAAACAGTAATGTGATCAAATGCGAGAAGTTTTCATCTTGGTCGCTAATGAATAACAGTATAACTAATTCTGAAAAGCAACACCTTGTTCGCTAAAAACTTTTGCCAAAGATTACTCCAAATTAAACTTATAAAAAAAAAAAAAAAAAAAAAAAAACTTTCTTAAAATCATGTAATCACCTAATACCATTTCAAACTGGTTACCCTTTATGAATAAATCATAGCTGTAAACTTAGTATATAAATTTATGATGATTACAGCTGAGTGACTGACATGTATAAAATATTATTTTGATGGCCAAACAAATCTTATTTAAAGACTGACACAGAGATATCTATATCAACTCGTTCAACATTTACACGAAACAAAATGTTTTGCCTATGAATCAATAGATAACCACACCTAAAAGTATAAATTCAAGATAATCAAAATCCAAATTTATTAATGTTTGCATCTGTTTGTCTTTGCTCATTATCTACACTTTAATCAGTATACCTGCGATAATTGATTTAATTTAGCTTTTTAAGACAAGCGCATTATGCATCCACGTTTGTTTCTAAATATGATGTTCTTTTATTTGTCTAAAAGATCACATCAGTCTTATTATTTAGGCACTTGAGTGTTTCCAAAGGATACAATGTCGAATCCTGGGAACTTGGTAATTCATAATTATTGTGTATATACAGTAAACGCCGTAATATGTGCAGTTATCTGCTGTGAATAACTGTTATTGTTTGAACAGAAAATGAGTTATGTGGAAGTGGAGTAGCAGCAAGAGTGAAGGCTGAACAGTATGGAAAAGATGTGCGAAAATTAAGATCTATCATCGATATGTTTACAAACATAAAGAGAAGAAACCAAAGGTAGTTGCACCAGGTGGATTTTATGAAAAGGATTAGTTTATAGATTTTGGAAAAGGGATATTTTTTCATACAATGTAATTTCAATTCCAATAATGCCTGTGTTTGAATTTCATAATAAATAATGTGCCATGGTGCCAATATGTAGTGCTATAGGCTTTTCGTTCATACCCTTGCAAGTGCAGTGAAGTTTAGTTCCAATTCATGTTTTATAGTTCAGATAATTTCCTGTATTGTACGAGTATATTTACTCCTACAATTTATGATTATATGTACGGTTCTCATGATGATAAAATTCTTTCATTTTGTATGCGGTTTGTAATGTTGGCATGAACCTTTTTTTTTTTCCTTTAACGCCTGTGTGTTTACCTATGATGCATGCAAGTAGATTTCTAGCTTTATACTCACTAGATTATAAGAAATGGTTGTCCAGGTCCAAGCTTATAACGTGTTACACGCTTTTGAACAGATTAAAATATCAACCCATTTGTACTAAAAAAAAAGGTGGGCTGAAAGCATTTAGCGAAAACCGTACGCGCAGAATGTTACTGCAAATTTTACTGAATATTGTCATTGCTGTTAGCATCAAATCATACGTATTAACATATCTAAATATGCAAATCTTCAGCAACGAATTTTTGTCACTAAACTATTTGCACTTGCATTGCAAATAGTTTTTTTCTCTTCTAAAAATAAATTTGTGCACGATTAACTTCTACCCGTGTGCGAAGCACAGGTTCACACTCATTAAAAATGTATGTATGTGTTTGTGACTAATTCAAATCAATGCATGTGTGCCTGTGTTTGTGATTGATTCAAATCAATACATCAATAGTGTATTCTTAGTGTACATATAAAATTTAATCTAATTGAATTTCTACTTTTTCAACTATTTCCGATTTCTCTAAAAGTACCATATTTTTTTTTTAATATAATCCGTCTTGAAATATGTTTTAGTAAATAAATTCATATTTCATATTGAACTACTTAACGGTCGGTTTTTCTATCGTTGTGCGGTAATACTAGGATTATTATTTAATCAAATATGGGTGTGATTTTGTATGTCTTTCACAAACGAAAATAAAAGCTATATTTCATATCAAACTTTCATACATAAGAGATGTATAATTGTTACCTCTGCATTGCAAATTATTGTTTACTCTTCGAAGAATAGGCATGAATTTACCTTTACATATTCTTTTTTTAAAACTCATATTAGAAAGTGAAAACCCTTCAAAATTTCACAAGAATATATGGTAAATGCAATGGTAATATAGCAATAATAAATATACATGTTCCATTGAACTGACGCCCATGTATTTTGTTCCCTTTCTTGCTGAAAATCCAATTTCAAAGTATAAAATTGCCATCTTTTGCACTTATTTTATGCAATGATAATATATTTTCACCTTCAAATTATAGGTCAAACAATGAATGCTAAACGATCCGATAAGCATAAGTTGGTCCAAGATAATATAATGTCATCCAAAGCTACATCAGTGGAAACCAATAAACAAATACAAGAGCAACCACGCAACAATTAGCAGACTCTGTTAGTAGATGAGTATGGTTGGAACGCACATTTCACTTCAAAGTTGGTAATCTACATACAAATATAATTTATGGAATAATAAATATTCATTATTTAACTATATTGTCAAATTCGTGTTTTTTAATAGATAAAATATATGGAGAAAAATGGATGGTGATAAGGAAGATAATCGAGATAAAATATTTTTTTTTCAATTAATAAATTCTATTAACTTTTTTAATAAGACAATTTTATATTTTTAGTATTATCATATTATATGCTTTATTGTTTGATTTTCATTTACATTTGCGTTCGTGAAGTAGATGATATGATCTTGCTTTTTTTATACTGTAGAAATTGCAGTGTCTAAATGATACATTTAGAGCCATAGTAATCATATTTATATTTTTAAAACAGTTACATATAAAAAAATGAATGGTCAAAGAAGACAAAGTAGAAGAGCAAATGCTTCCACTGATGAACAAAGAGAACTTAATAGGTTAAGAGCTAGATAACGACGATAAGGTATGACATCGTAGGAAAGACAAGCATATCTATCTCGACGTCGTCATGCTTATGGATTACGTCAAGAAAAGCTTTGTAATACATCTTCAAGTAAAAATTCAAGTGAATTAACCAATGAAATTTTAAACGATAGACATTAGCCAACATCATAAGCAAACAACCAAATAACAAGTTCATATCAATTTGAAGAAGCAGAAATGATGATTGTAAAGACAGATAACTCAAGTACCATAAGTAATCATATAAACGAAGAATATAATCGCTACCGCCAAGAGAGAAATCGACAAAGGCAAAGAGAGAAAAAAGAACTATTTCTACAGAAGAAAGAGAACAATATATAGCTCACCATCGAGAATTTTATCGACAAAGGCGACAAATTATGGAGAGTGATAATCAAGTGCAAAGACATCATGGAATGCGTATACATATAAGAACTCATAACGTTGAAAAAAAATTCAATGACCACATTGAATTTCAAAGACATTCATTACAATAGCCAAAATTTTGTCCACGTTGCTCAGCAAAAATATACGAGCATGAAACATATTCTTTATGTTGTGCGAACCGACAAACCATGCTATCCCCGTTACAGTCACCAACTGAGCTCTTCAACCTTCGCACTAGTACAAATAACGATTGTGTATACTTTAGAAGAAATATTTGATCATAGAACATGCATTTTCTTTTATACTTCAATGGGAGTTCATATTGACGAAAATTTAGCAAACGGAAAAGCCAGAGTTAGATAGAAGGATACCAGAAATGATACAATATATGTTAGATGAAAACAATAATTTTGCACAAAATTTCTGTTGAGTTTCACAGCTTCATATAATTTGTGATTGTAGATTTATAATTAAGGAACAACCATTACAACGACAATATGCGCTTCCAACAGCTTCACAAGTTGCAGGAATAGTGGTAGGCGATGAAAAGAATATCATAAATGGTAGAATATAGTTGTACAAACAATATCAGGACATCTTATGAGAGTACCAGACACACATGATTGTTATAATCCTTTACAGTATTGTTTTTACTATTTTATGTAAATAATGGTTGAGATCTAAATACTCACAATGAAAACGGTACTCCTGTTACATGCAGAGAGTATTACGTGTATCTCTTACAAGTATGGAAATTGATTATTAATTAATTTACATATTCTCTGTGATCTTAATATTAACTATTGACCCGCTTTTTAGTTAAAGCAGTTACACATGGAATCTCTTCTCAACAATACGCTCAAGTGTTGAAAATACCGTCAGAAGACAGCAAGCGATTTGGTTGAAGTCGCATCACAAACAAAGAATGGCCCGGAACTCCTATCAGATGACCTTTTTTGGGCCCGAAATCAACAAACTCCTGTAGCTCTCTGAATCAGCTTCAGTTTGAGCTTTGGTTCAGCTCAATCGGACTTACGGTTTGAAAGTTATGCCCGTTTCCGTGAACGCATGCAGAACCGAAAACTTGGAATTTGGAAATTAGCTTGACCTCCCGGATCGGATCGGACCCGCTCCGACTCCACACTTCGAAGATGCTCAGACTTGGATTCCTGCTCACCTCGGTTCGGATCGGACCATCCGAACCCGACCCGCCTTGCACACTGCACAGAAGTGCACATCACGTCTTCGGTTCAATTGCTCCACCCCGGATCGGCTTCCACCTGTCCTAGCACGATCTGAAGACCACTACTTCCGAGATCACCTCGGAGCTCGCCACATGTCCCTCCGAACCGATCCGCTCCTGAGCTCCCTAGCAGCTTTTCTCCGCCTATAAATACACCACAAGGTGGCCATTTGAAGGGGCCGCTTGGGAGACGTTTTTGGAACTCTAATTCTCCATGGCTTCAACTATGGTTCTTCGCAAGGCTATTGCATAACCTAGAAGTCGAATTCCACATTACAACACGAGGATTTCATGTATAATCTCCTCTTTTATCTCCTCCACTTCATTGTAAACACGAGGATTTCGTGTATAAACCGCAAACAAACTACATTGTAATAGCTTCTTAGGATTTAAGAAACTATAAAGTGGACGTAGGCTTGGATTGAGCCGAACCACTATAAAAATCTCGTGTGTCCCCTCTTATTTTACTGCTTTTTCTGCATTTATTCTGTGATTGTGAGGTTTTCACATAGAGTTTGGGTGTTAGGCCCAGATTTCGGTCTAACATTTTGGCGCGCCAGGAAGGGGGCACACGATACAACTTCTTCTACTAGCTTGAAAGGAAGCGGATTTTTTGGCTATTGGATTACTGGCCAAACGAAAACTTCCCCATCCTGAGGATGAAGACACAAGAAACGAGGCGAGTCAGGGAGCCTCCTCTCATGAAAATCCATCGGCATACTTAACCAGAGAAGAGATGGATGGCGTTCTTGCTGAATTGAGAACCCAGATGGCTAGGCAAGATGATCTCCTCCGCAAACAACAGGAGATGATCGACCAATTCTTCGCTCGGATGGAAGGTAGGCCAAGTGGCAACACACAACTCGCTGGAAATAGCACGGAAATAGCCCCAGCAGCAGCTGCAAACCGGATCGGTTCGGATCCGATCCGAACCGAGGGCCAAAACTTGAATCAAACGCAGATGGAAATGGGGGGCAATCCTCACCGGATCGGTTCGGATCCGATCCGAACCGCCACCTTACATGAGCTTGGGGGCAGCAGCCTCCACTCTGGAAATCAAGACTTCGTTCCAGCACGACCTACCTCCGCACCGGTTCGGATCGGTAATTCCACACAGCTTCAGCATCAAGCTCCCCGGTTCGGAACAGGAGAACCTGATCGGATCGGCACATCTGATCCGAACCGTGCACCTCTCCATAACCTCCCTCGCTTCTTCGAGCCACAGCAAGGGGGCACCTCCGAACCGAACCGGATGGCCTTCCAAGCTCCCTATACTTCTCTGAACTCTTCTGGACTCAACGCTGGGGGCACCAGCTCTGAACTTGTCAACTTGCAACAGCTCTTTGAAGGCGATCGGCTCGCCAGCCTTATTGAACGCCTCTCGAGAGGCCGCACTTATCAGAATGACATGGATGATGTCATTCACAATCCATTCGCACAGGAAATCAGGAATTCCCGCAATCCTCCAGATTTCAAACTTCCACAACTGGAACCCTACAACGGCAGGGCAGATCCTACCGTGCACCTAATGCGCTATAAACGGCAATCGGCGTCGGAAAACGTCATGGCTAAATGCTTTCCTCCCTTTTTGACTGATATTGCTGCTATGTGGTTTCGGCAGCTGGAATCTGAATCGATCAACAGCTGGAACACGTTGGTCGCTCGCTTTATTGAACAGTTTCGGGTCCATATCGCTCGACCCAAGAATGTAATGTCACTAACTACAATCAAGCAGAGGCCTAAAGAAACTCTGTGGTCATTTCTGGAAAGGTTCAACGTTGCAGCAGCATCAGTTGATCGACCTGAGCCATCTATGGTATTGATGGCGGCAGTATCCGGCGTTCTAGACAACTCGGAGTTCAAAAAATCCTTGTACCGAGACCCACCAAGGAATCTCAGCGAATTCTATCTTGAATCGGATAGGTTTTTGCGTGAAGAAGACGCAACGTCCGAAAAGAAAATTCTCGATGTTAACATGCTCAAAGACGGAGAACCATCTGATTCTGGTAAACGCAAAGGAAAAGCTGCCGTCAAGAATGACCGCAACGCTCAGCCCCAGAGAGGGCCCAGATATGAAAAGTACACAGAACTCAATTCGTCACTAACCGACATCTACGTGAACACAAACGGTGACGTCTCCTATCCAAAGCCTCCCAGGAGGGAGCCATCGCAAAGAGAACGCGATTCTGGGAAATACTGCATGTTTCACGATATGGACGGTCATGACACAAATGACTGTAGACACTTGCGAGATCTGATTGAGGAACGGGTTAGACGTGGAGAGCTACCCGAGTATGTGAAGCAGCCTACAGCTCCTGCACCCGCGCTGCTACCACCTGCTCCCCGGAGAGGGAATGACCCTGGAACGAGCTCCCATCGGCTCATCATCAACTGATCTAGATGAGATCAGCCTGGATTTCCTGCATTTCTTAGGATTTAAGATATGTTTCTTTGCTTTCTTTAGGTTTTCCGATACACACGTTCGGGGTTAGGATCTAGCTCCAAAACGTGCTCTGGACTCGATGACAAACCAATCAGGATTTGCTTTGGTTTTGTACTTTGAATTGAATAAGGGAGGACTTCCCGAGCATGGATTATGTTTGGCAAATTTAAGTGTCTTGCCAGGTTGTGGCAGGATTCTCAATCTTAACTAAAGTATGGCTTATACTTATCTCGAAACCCTTGGTACGGATTGTGCCTTGGGACGGACTATCTTGTCAGGCTTTGGCAAGTATAGCTCCCTCTCGGTATGAGTATGGATTGTACTCCACTACATTTCTGAGTATGGATTATACTCTGGAATGGCTTATTGTCTTGTCAGGATTTGGCAAAGGAACTCAACAAAACTCGAGTATGGCTTATGCTCGGTTTGAACTTCCTGGTATGGCTTATACCTGGAAGGTTAGGTCCCTCGTCAGGTTTTGACAGGATGATTTGATCGTCCCTTGAGTATGGTTTATGCTCAAACAAACGCCCAAGCATGGTTTATGCTCGAAAGTGTAATCAGTTTTGTTAGGTTTTGACACACCCGTTTGCTTTCTCTTCTTCGCAGGTATGGTTTATACTTGCAACTGGCAGGCCCGGCGTGGCCTTGGATTTCTTGGATTATCCAGAACACATCTTCCTTCATTCAGCAAGATATGTTCTGAAGGGGCAAAATGTTGATCCGCTTTTTAGTTAAAGCAGTCACACATGGAATCTCTTCTCAACAATACGCTCAAGTGTTGAAAATACCGTCAGAAGACAGCAAGCGATTTGGTTGAAGTCGCATCACAAACAAAGAATGGCCCGGAACTCCTATCAGATGACCTTTTTTGGGCTCGAAATTAGCAAACTCTTATAGCTCTCTGAATCAGCTTCAGTTTGAGCTTTGGTTCAGCTCAATCGGACTTACGGTTTGAAAGTTATGCCCGTTTCCGTGAACGCATGCAAAACCGAAAACTTGGAATTTGGAAATTGGCTTGACCTCCTGGATCGGATCGGACCCACTCCGACTCCACACTTCGAAGATGCTCAGACTTGGATTCCAGCTCACCTCGGTTCGGATCGGACCATCCGAACCCAACCCGCCTTGCACACTGCACAGAAGTGCACATCACGTCTTCGGTTCGGATGCTCCACCCCGGTTCGGTTCGGACCCGAACCGACCCGCCTGTATCATTTCCTGCACACAAGTTTGACCTATTCTCAAGGAGTAACCGTCTCCTATTAATCCGGATCGGCTTCCACCTGTCCTAGCACGATCTGAAGACCACTACTTCCGAGATCACCTCGGAGCTCGCCACGTGTCCCTCCGAACCGATCCGCTCCTGAGCTCCCTAGCAGCTTTTCTCCGCCTATAAATACACCACAAGGTGGCCATTTGAAGGGGCCGCTTGGGAGACTTTTTTGGAACTCTAATTCTCCATGGCTTCAACTATGGTTCTTCGCAAGGCTATTGCATAACCTAGAAGTCGAATTCCACATTACAGCACGAGGATTTCGTGTATAATCTCCTCTTTTATCTCCTCTACTTCATTGTAAACACGAGGATTTCGTGTATAAACTGCAAACAAACAACATTGTAATAGCTTCTTAGGATTTAAGAAACTATAAAGTGGACGTAGGCTTGGATTGAGCCAAACCACTATAAAAATTTCGTGTGTCCCCTCTTATTTTACTGCTTTTTCTGCATTTATTCTACGATTGTGAGGTTTTCACATAGAGTTTGGGTGTTAGGCCCAGATTTCGGTCTAACATTAACCAAGTAGATTGCTCAATTTTTATTTGCCTTAATAAAATATAAATATAATTAATGGATATTCTAATTGTAGATTCAACACGAAAATACATCTTTTTTACTACTCGGTAGACGTTTGTTGCAGCAATATGCTTTGGATAATTATGTTAAAATTGAAAGTAATAGAATAAGAAGGTTTCGAGGAAAACAACACCACATTAGATCAGGACTCTATGTTGATATACAAGATGCATTCAATGCTGGAGAGAATGATGTAGGTTTATGAATTTTTTTTTACATTTCTCTATAAAATCAATTTATGCAAATATGTGTGTGCGTGTGTGTATGTGTATATATATATATATATATATATATATATATATATATATGGACACTCACACACACATATATACATAGACACATGATTTCATCATTCTAAAAATGATTTGAAAATTAAATATAGAAAACATCAGAAGGAGTACAATACTGCCTGCTTCATTAAATGGAAGTCCACACAATATGTACCAACGCTACCAAGATGTTATGGTTTTGGTGCAGAAGTTTGGGAAGCCTGACCTTTTCATTACGATGACATGCAATTCTTCGTGGGGTGAAATCACTTCTGAACTACTACATGGACAACCGGCTCAAGATCGTACAAATCTTATGATCAGAATATTACATGCAAAATACGAACAACTAAAAAGTGACATTTATAATCCATGTTTAAAAAAATATGATTGTCGGGCCCAGATCATGTGGCAGTTGAAGTTCGTCCAGGAAGCGATTATGATAAAATTTGACGATTTGTTGATGCAAAATGGATGTCCTCAAGAAGCTTTTTGGAGAATTTTCGAATTTTCATTACATATAATTTATCCTTATATTCAATGATTGCAAATACAACTATCTAGCAGGCAACAAGTCACATATCACTCCAATCAAACAGTATCTTATATTTTGTTAGACGAAAGCCTCTCTATATCAACGTTGATTGAATTCTTCAACACAAACTCACAAGATCCTAAGCAAAATAATATTTATATTGTGAATTTCGAAAGAAATGTAATTGGGTAACTAATATTAAAAAATGGTGACGTAGGACATCATCAAAAAAGTCATAGGAACCATTTATAGTGTTTCACCATTAGAAGGATAATGTTGCTACTTGAGAATTCTTTTGAATCATGTAAACGGACAATCAACTTTTGATCATCTTCTCACAATCGATGATGTTAAATATCCAACATTTCAGAAAACCACAGAGAAGATGGGGATGTTAAAAGAAGATCAAAGCCTCACAGCATGTCTGCAGGAAGCATCAGCTACAAGAATGCCATCAACTTTAAGAAGATTATTCGCTTCTATCTTGGTTTATTATGCATGAACAGACATTAGAAGATTATGGGATGAATTTTTCTTCTATATGACAGAAGATTATTCAAATTCAAGTATAACAAATAAGATTATACTTGAAATTCATCTTTTAAAAGATCTCAATATTTTATTGATGAACCATTATAAAAAAGTTTCAGATTAGGATCTTCTAACAATTAGAGATGACATAGATGATTGTTCATTAACTTCGAGATGGTTAAATAAGTAATATTCAATTAATACACACGAAGATCTTTTAACTTTTACCAGCAAGTTCAGTGAATCCCAATTGCGTGCATATACAATAATTTTGAATGTCGTTAAAACTACAGAGAGCTGAATTTATTTTATTGATGGTTCTCATGGAACGGGAAAGTCATTTCTCTATTGAGCATTACTTGCAGTGCTTCGACAAGAAGGTTTGATTGCACTCACAACATCAACATTTGAGATTGCTGCGACTATTCTACCAAGCGGTTAAACGACGCATTCAAGATTTATAATCCCACTTGATCCAACATCTGAATCAATGTGTACGGTATTTAAATAATCAGAATTAGCCAATCTTTTATGTCTAGGACTCAGGCATCTGTTCTTATTTGAGATGAAACAACTATGACTCACAGATATGCTTCCAAAGCACTTGATTGATCACTTAAGGATATTATAGGGAATAGCTTGCCATTCAGAGTAAAAATTATTATTTTTGGAGGGAATTCTCGACATGTCTTATCAGTTATACAACGTGGTACATTAGCAAAAACAATTAATGCATTCATTATTGTTAAAATACCGTTGTATAATCATGTAGAATCATCCAACTTACTCAAAATATGGGAACCAAAGAAGATTCTTTCTCCTCGGATTTTCTATTATGTGTTGGTGATTATAATGAAGTGCATAAATCTGACAAATTGATTCGAATTCCAGATGAAATAGTGGTATTATGGAAAGATGAAAGTTCACTAACTACTCTTATAAATACAGTCTTTTCTGATATACATGAAAAATGCATTCCGAAGGAATATATCATGACAAGAGCTTTAGTTGCCCCTCTCAATGAATGCGTCGATAAGTTGAATAAACAAGTTATTGATTTATTTTCTAAAGGGTTACATATGTATTGCTCATTTGATTTTGTTGAAGATGATACAATAAATCTATATCAACTTGAATGCCTTAATTCAATTGCCCCATGTTGTTTTTCTCCACTTAAGTTGGTCTTAAAAAAGGAACGCCAATCATGATACTTCGAAATCTTGATCCAACGAATAGATTATGTAATGGTACTAAATTCATATGTCGTGAATTTTATAGGAACTTTATAAATGTAGAAATTGCCGTTAGACAATTTGTTGAAGATCGAGTTTTCTTACCAAAAATTCCTATGAAGCCTTCTAAAGATATCGCTTGCCATTCACATTATTACGTAACAATTTCAGATAAGGTTGAGTTTTGTCCTCATAATTAATAAAGCACAAAGATAGACAATTCTAAATATAGGAATTTGCCTCAACATGTGTTCGGGCATGTTCAACTTTATGGTGCATTATTAAGAGGAGAGTTTCAATTGGTATCACAAAAAATTTGATCAAAGATGGCAATGTCAGCGGAAAGTTTGTAACTTACACTAAAAATGTTGTTTATAACGATGCACTTATATCTGCTAAAAGAAAAAAAATAGTTAAATAATATTTTGTAACCATTACTTTTGAATTTATTTATATTATTCAGTATTTTTACTTCTTTTTCTTGCAGTGACAATTTATAAATTATGCAACATTTGTACAAACAATTTTCCTTTATATATATAAAATACACAATATTTGACAAATGGCAACTCACGCGCGAATCGCGTGGCGTTACGCTCGTGTGTGTATAATAATCCTTATTAATAATTGTCTTAGGAGCACAAATTTTTGGTCCGACCGTAAAATACCAAAATTGCCCTTCATATATAACTCTTTAAAAAAATGATCCTGAAAAATAGCATTTAAATAAAAGTTTATTAGTTTTTTAATAAATATTAACATCGCTTAAAATTAGGATCTAACAGATATTTTCTTTTATAAATTCAAAACGCTCTTTCATATTTATTACCAAACTTGATATCACTTGACCATAGATCTAATAAATAAACTTCATATATATTTTTAACATCATGCGCGAAGCGCTTGTCGTAATGCTCGCATTAATAATGGGCATTATTATTGACACTCCAAATATTGTTAAGCAGAGTCAAAATTTAAAAACACTCCAATCATAAAAATTAGGATCTAATAGATTTTCTTTACAAGTTTAAATTTCTTTTTCACATATATCACCAAAGTTAATGTCACTTAAAAATAGGATTATATGAATATACTTAATATACATCTTTCTTTATTAATAATTGTTTTGAAAGCGTCAACTTTTGATTCGATCGTGAACTTTCAAAATTGTTCTTCGTGTACGGTTCTTTAAACAATTGACATTCTAAAAAGTGACATCTAGATGAAATAGCATTAATTTTTTTTTAAAATGTTAACACTGCTTAAAATCAGGCTCTTACAGATTTTTTTACAAGTTCAAAATGCTTTTTTTTATATGTATTACCAAACTTAATATCACTTAAAAGTATGATCCTACAAATAAACTTTATATACATTTTTATTAATAATTGTTTTGAAAGCTCAAATTTTTGGTTCATCTGTAAACTTCCAAAATTGCTCTTCATGTGCAGTTCTTTAAACAATTAACATCCCTAAAAATAGGATCTAAATGAAAGAGCGTTTATTTTATAAATGTTAACATTGTTTAAAATTACGATCTAATAGATTTTTTATAAGTTCAAAATACTTTTTCACATATATTACCAAATTTAGTATCGTTTGTACCTTCTCTACCCAATCGCTATGTCGTTGTTGATCATCCTCGCAATAATTCTCGTCTGTTGAATCTTTCTAATTCATCTCCCAGACATCACCATTCATCCTCCTTCATCTTTCCTCTATTTCATCCACATTTTCGTTCTGACCATCAACCTCCTATTTCCCATCGTACTCCTCCCCCAGATCCTTCTTGCTCCAATCGCTTTTCTGTTTTTAATGACTTACGCCATGACCATTACACTCAGACGTATGCACAAGTACCGGCTTCTCTACCGCTTTCCCTTTCGAAAGCGCCTCTTAGAAAACCTAAATCTCCATCTCCTGAATTCAAATCGATCTTCGAAACTGTCAATTTTTTGAGTGTAAAAAAGCGTTGTTTGCATTGTGCATTCAAAGGACACGTGGCAAAAAAAAAATAGGGACCAAAAAATTTGCTATAAATGCGGCTGTTTTGGTCATTATGTTCCATGTTGTCCAACAAAAAATGGATGTGTCAACACTTTGGCTTCTGTGCGTACAACCGGCAGAAGGAATACACACCATAGGCGCTAGAACGACTCAGTCACTTTCATATTACATTCGCATATATGTATTTGCTTAACGGATTTAACTGGATATGTTATCATATGGATATTGCATATGGATGAATGTCTATGCATACATGTAGTATTTACATAACTAGGGATGCTTGCATACATGATTGGACGCATGACACTGACATAATTCGCATTAAGGAGGTCAACTGAATCAGTAGACCGCCTGATTTTGCATTAGATAAAGACATATACACACACTATGCATATGAACATGAAAGCATTAGAAATCTTTTTAAGGACAATGAACGCCTGCGATTGAATGGTTGAGTAGATGGGTGATTGAATGGTAGGATACGTTCTTCCTAACTTGAAGATTTCGGGGACGAAACCCTTTTAAGAGGGGGAGAATGTAACACCCCGTAATTCTATGACATTAAGTTTCGCAAATTAAAGTATAATTAAATTTTAAAATAAGAATCAAGGGAAACGGGTTGTGCCATTGTGTTCGTCTCGAAATTCTGCTTGGAAACGAGTCCGAGTTTTCGAGAAACGGAGTCCGTATGAGGGAGATATGACCCTCCGAAGTTTCAAGGATTTTCAGAATAGAAAAACAACTCGAAATTCGAATTCAAATTTGAATTCAAAACCCAGAACAGGCTGGGCGGGAAAATTTCCGCCCAGGACCAGGTCGACCTGGGGGTCGACCATAGTGTCGACCTCCCAGGGACCAGGTCGACCTGGGGGTCGACCTGGTACTGAAACCCAATTTTGAGCCTGGATTCATTTTGATGTTTCTGGTCTCGTTTTCAGTCTAGATTCGTCCGTCTAATCCTATATAAACGGCCCCTAGCCCCATTCTCTTTACACCATTCTATTCTCTCCTTATGTTGCCTCTGGAATAATTGAAATAAATAAATTAATTAAAATAAAACACGAAGACTATTCTTGAAGACTACGGCTAGGAATTGCATATTGGAGATTCAAATAAAGTTAAAGCTTCAAGAAGGGAAGCAAAGGCTGATTCAACGGCTTCGAGCAACGTTGCGCGAATCATAGCAAAACACCTCAGCGTTATTATCCTTTTCTAAAACCGATCAATGTAAGTCAGTTACTTTTTTGATTTGAACGTCTAGATCTATTTGTGGCATGAAATTAAAAGAATATAAGAATATGTCTGATCCTCTCATTTGAATCTGTGCTTGTATATGCCTTTGGATCTAATTAAGAACTATTGTGATCAGTTACCGATGAGACTATGTATATGCCTATGACGTTGAAAACTAATGTTAATGGCCTAAGCCTACGACTGTGAACATAAGACTATGCTTATGCCTATGACTGTGAACATAAGACTATGCCTATGTCGATGACTATGAACATAAGACTATTGCCTACGACCATGATTCATGATTATGAGATTATTGCCTATGATTATGAACATAGGACTATTGTCTATGACCATGACTTTGAAATTATTACAGTTAATTGCCTATGACTATTTAGGATAATTGCCTAGGACTATTTTGGTTAATTATACATGACTATTGTGGTTAATCGCCTATGATTCATAACTATGATATTTCTACCTATGACTATGACTATTGTGGTTAATCGCCTAAGACTATTATGGTTAAATTGGGACTCTATAGTTACAAACCATGTTGTACACCGAACTGGCATTTTGTTGGATCTCATACCTAGGGTGTGACTTGCTTAGTTTATTCCTATTCGCTATTATGTACACCAAAACCATTGGATCCATTATCCTTGTATTTGGCTTGCTTCTGCATGCCTATTTTTATGCTACTTCTCATGTTTATCCTCTATTCCCTTTTTAGTTTCATTTCATGAGTATTTAGAAAACTTGTGAAATCATGGTATACGTACGTTATGAATGCGGGGTTATTTGGGTATAACATGAAATCTATATTATTTGGCATAATTTAGAGCATGTATTATAACATGACTATTAGATGCAAATTGGGGTAATTTGACGTGAATTATAGAAGATGCAATTTGATATATTGAATCTAGTATTGGCTAGTAACCTAAGCTTTATGCATAAATTGTAAACTAGAGTATTAAATCTAGTTTTGACATGAACTTTAAATGGGAATACTAGATCTAAATTGGCATAGTACTGCAGGTTGGGTTAAACGATAGGTAAATCAAGATTTGGGCCTCGAATATAGGTATGTTAGTGGGCATGACAAATGAATATGATATAGGCCAAATTTGTTTAAAAGAGTTGTTAGCAATTTACATATAGACAAAAAGGATAAATATGTAAATCTAGGAAAGATGAATGCCTAACCCAAGGTTAGATTGAGTTACGGTATAAGATTGCCCGGAACCGCCCGACAAATCCAGCAACTGTAACAATACCTATCTAATGTGGGTGGTTAGAGCATTGAGCCCAAAAGGACCCGAGGTTAGACTGAGTTGCGGTGTAAATCTGCCCGGAACCAACCGACACATCCAGTGACCGCAACAATATCTGTCTAATGTGAGTGGTTGGTGCTTTAAATGAATAATTTAAAGCTAAGAAACAGTTAAGCTAGAATGGGAGGGTTAAGTCCATAGGAACACTTAACCAAATTAACATGTTAACAAGACAAGACTTGTAGGGGTTAAATAACCGTTATAACATGTTAACTAGACTAGAAGGTGGGGTTAAGTAAAATACATTTAGCAAATTTAACATGTTAACTAGACTAGAAGGTGGGGTTAAGTAAAATACACTTAGCCAATTTAACATGTTAACTAGACTAGAAGGTGGGGTTAAGTAAAATACACTTAGCCAATTTAACATGTTAACTAGACTAAAAGGTGGAGTTAAGTGAACTTAGAACACTTAGCCATCGTAGTGTGACAAATGAACAAGGTTAAGTTAAAACATGAAGGAACAATACTTAACCATTAGAACATGAGAATTAAACAGATGTTAGGGTTAAGTTAACTAAGGGAACACTTAACCAATACAAGATGAAGGGGTGGGGTTAAGTAATAAGAAATACTTAACCAATATAACTTGATTTGTGGTAGGGTTAAGTCAACATGAACTACTGATAACACTTAATCAATTTAACATGACAAATGAATGGGTTAAGTTAACTTGAATTGACTAATGACACTTAACCAATCCAACTTGACGAGAAATAGAACTAAGTAGTAAACCTTAGTTAAGAGGACTAAGTTGTAAACCTTAGTTAAGAAAACGACAATTCAGGAACTAAGTAGTAAACCTTAGTTAAGGAAACTAAGTAGTAAACCGTAGTAAAACACGAGAAGGAGCGAACATGTAACGACCCAGGGATTTTCGACTCCGAAAATCGACACAAAACCCAGCGTCGATTGTTCAGACATCAAAAATACCAGGTCATTAATAGAAAGAAATTAGAGGACGAGATAGAAAAGATAGAACTAATAGAATAGAAGAAGGAGAACACAACTGAGCAGAATCAGAGTAAACACGAATCTCACAGCGGAACGAATAAAATATGTTATATAACATAACTTTGAAATACAAAACTATACATACCATTTATCAGAGTACAATATATCATATCACAGCGGAAATAATCTCTAACTAACTAATAGTGAAGCCTTCTGCTTCCAGCTCCTCCAAGTGAATCTGCAAAGCCTGAAACACTTGACTGCCCGTACAAATTTGGGCACCCAAGAGTTTAGGGAAAACAAACAAAATAAACTCTGGGTCAGTCATGGGACTGGTGTGAGTAAATTCCAACCATACGGTTTAACTTGAAAATCCTTTTTGAAACAAAAGGGATAATAGTAAGACCAATCCACACATAAACACGGATGGTTTTTACCTTACTATAACCCAAAACACTTTTGATATCAAAATCCAGTGATATTATATTAATGTCTAATCAAATAAATAACCAAATAGTAGAACGCTTGCATCTCACGCTCTACATATATAGTATAAAATCAAAACCCGCAGGGCGCTTATTGGAGATTGGATTTCAACTATGACAAGGTATGGGACCACCTTCTGATAATGTATCTCTAGAGGCGAATACACAGGGTTCAACAAGAACATCTTGTAACCCGGCCCACACATGACCGACCACTCATTTCGCTTGAGTGTATCGAATGTATATCACCAACGGTTGGACTCAAACCACCGTTCCCGAATGGGCAGAATCGATAGATTAAGAAACAAAAGGAATTTCTCTAGATAGGTGATTATACACCCTAACGGGAGCGACCCACATAGCCATGCTGCCTGCCCGATTTTTGTCATTTCCCGGTTGTGAAGCTTGAGGCTACGCCTACCTTTTAGAAAAACTGGCCACCATACACTTTGAATGCCACATCGTCAAACCCGTCAAATCACTAGTTGATCTTCCCAAAATATCACGGGTATAAAAGCTAAGAGAAACGAATTTCTCCGCCACCAGACGTAATACCTTGAAAAGAACGTCTTAGGTGATCTTCTAAGAATACGCTGTCAGGCATTCATCCATACAAGTTGTCCTGGGTCTGGACAAACAGAAAGCACCATTCTGAACAGGATGACCCTTGCACTTCACTCCATCTTCAATTTTCTTCAGTATAAATTTGCAGCGCTTATGCCTATACGGAGTGGTTTCAGATAATATATCCAACCGGTCTCTCCGTATTGACAACGATGGTCAAAACACTTCGATAGTCGGTTATTTAACTATCGAAGTAAAAACAAACATCCAATCAAATGTATAATTATCATCACACAACCATGGGCACTTTTATTTAACATTCGTCATTGTCGAATTATAGTTCCCATTTCTAATAGTGTTATTTAACTCTAATCATATTTCAAACATCGAAATGATGTCATCGTTTTCTGAAACGATTCTCCACTACTCGTTCTTATATTTCTTTAGACAATCATCGTTACTTATTACTTTAGAATAAGTGGATTTCAAAACAAACTGTTATTAATCATCAAGTTAATCTCCGCCTACTTACTTATTAATCTTATTAATATAAGAATCCATTTTACCAAATCATTTAGTAAGTATGGTGAAACACGTGCTTCGCACACGGTGGGATTTTGGTAAAACAACAGCGGTTAAAACAAATGATACATTTATGGTTGGTTGTTGCCATTTTTTTCTAATTCATATCATCTATTGATTAAATCAAAATAACGTTTGAATTTCCATTCAACGCTAATATCAACACAAGGTTTCAAAAGTCATTTGGGTTCAAACAGTGCATCTATATAAAACAACCCGTACATGTAAATATTGAGAAATCCGGTTGGATTCCTCCAACCGGTGTCCTGCATCCACCGATGTTAGTCAACAATTAACACTGATTCCATACCAGGAAATATTATAATCGATGGAATCAGTCCAACCAATGATGTGTATATATATGCAACGATATATAATTCAATCAATTTAATTGTAATCTACCAAAGCGACCATCACACAACATTCAACCAATATTATAATATTTAAAAATAGATCAAAGTCAGTGAATTTACTCACCTTTGCGCGTTAACCATTAAATAATGATTTTGCGTCGGTCGATGGTACCCTTAAATTGTTGCGACATATTTGATCATCATTTTCCACAAAACATGCCGACGTTCACGCCTTGCACCCACGAGCGCCGCTTCACCTCCGGTCTCTGCTACATCCCCTTTCTTATGCTACTGCTTTTCGCACCATCAGCTTTACCAATAAAGTGCCATGCCGACGCAGCGTTCAACTCCACTTCTGTGTTTGATACGCACCCATTATTTCTAACGTTTAAACGCCAAAGCCCCGCCCTCCTTGCGTTCTACCCCCTTTCCATGCCCAGAAAGATGATGCTACATAATGGACATGTACCACCTCCATTGCAATTAGATATAGCTTTTAATTCCCTTGTATCCACCTCGTCACCTTTTTCCCAGTCCACACAGAAGCACCTTCTTCCTTTGATTTCTTTTATTTCATTTCCTAGTTTCCACCGCAACTTTTCATGAACCCACTCACCATTCACGTACTTCATTTATTCCACCTTAACGCACACAACACTACATGCCTTTATGCTCCTCTCATACCAATGCTTACGTCCAGCATATGGTACCCCCAACCCACGGCCATCCATGCAAAACGAAAAGAAATCTTCCCACTAAAACCGCACTAGTTGAAACAAAACCCACTTATGTTAACTCCACTTCAGTCTTTCCCATCCGCACTTCCAGATCTTGCTCAAACCAAGACCGCATCTTTAAAGTTTATATACAAATGATTTTAGAATTTTATTGTGGAAGATGAAGTTGTTTTAATTTTTAGTCCGACTGTTTTTAATTAGCTCCACCGGAAAGAACGATTTTCTTAAGTATTTATAAGGGATGATTCCTTGCGTTCCAAGGAGTAGATGCTAGAGTAGCTGTACGAGTTTTCACATCGGGTACGTAGCTGTTTCTATTCGACGAGTTTTACTTTCATGGGTGAACAGGTGATGTGTTGACAGCATGAGTTTTCATTTAGTCTTGTCTTTGTAGTTGACAGAAATGAAAGAAAAATCCAGCTAGATCTATTGAATAGATGTATCGAAGCTTTAGGGTGGTTCCTAGTTGAGTACTGTTTTGCCTTACTGTGTTATTAGATTTTTAGGTGGCTGTGAAGTGAAACAACACTGTTGCTGCGTGGATCAGCTTTTATATTTCCACACGTCTTAGATATTACTACATATTCAGACCAGCATATGCATTTCAGCTTGTAAACATAGACAGTGTGACTTTAGGCCTGTACGCATGTGGAATATTAAATGTTTTGTCGAGGACGTTCTATACCACATAGCTGCATATGTGACTGCGTAAGGCATGTGCGTTTGTTCTTATAGGGTGGCATGCAGGTGCTTTGGAAACAACGGTGGTAGGCTTCTTAGGCTTGGTTTGCCATGTGCTTTATGTGCAACATAGAGTCGTATGATTTGAAACCATAGGAACCATAGGCTGCGTGAAAACTTGGCATGTGCATCATCTCAGTTTGCACAGGGTAGGTAGTAACATGGGTAACATGTCGGTCCCATATGTTTTAAATTTTCCTTTTATCTTATATAGTTATGCGTACCCGCTACATATAATTTCGTTTATGAATGAGCTGCTACAGACTGAGATAAAAATGTCGTTGTGACAAGCGATGTGCAACGACCCCAAAAATATAATAATACCGGTAGATTAACTTATATTGTGAAACCCCGAGATACTGATACAGGGTACAAAATACTTCAAATAAAAGTTGTGTATTAAATTAATTAAAAATTACAGTAAAATTCTAAAAATTAAATTATAACTACGCCTCAAAAGAACCTCGTCCAAATTCGAATCCGGTGTGTAGTTATTTCAAATAAACCGTTATGGCCAAAACGAATATGTCGCTGCTTTTCTGAATATTTATTTTTGACATAACTTCTCATTTATAATACGAAATCTTGGTTTTTCACTTCTGTTAGACAAATACAGTTCAACAGATTCGGATGTTTCTTGTTTCGCAGAAATCCGATTTAAAACGAGTCATGTATACTTAGTTGAAGTTCAGAACGTTAAATTACGAACTGCAGCGATATTACGGGCTCGATTATATTTAATATACATCTTTATACGTTCAACTTCGTTTTAATTAATATTCAAATCTACTTATATTAAGAATTCAATATTTAAACTGATTTAAATATTCAAATATAAACCGATAAAAATGCGGGACATTACAGAACATCCATCTGATCTTAAAGAAGGATCCAACAAATTGGGTTACGAAGCACACGACTTCAAGGGGACGTGAGGGTACTCTTGGTATCCTTCTGTGAGGCTGCAGATGATCCGCCTGGGCTCACAGAGGTTAAGGTCTGCGTTAGAAGAACCAAGGGTATGCTTTGGTTGCAATATAAGGCAACCTAAAGACTAGGATGGACCAGCGTGATTCGGCGAGACCAGTAGCCCTGTGATAGCAACTCGTCGTCTACCTACCATCTTGAGTCAGTCGAGATACGTACAGCAGATAGGCGGAGAACTCCAAAAGACCATATACTTGCTATCTAGTTATGGGTGTGGATGGCTATAGGTTAGTGGGGGCATAAAGGGCCTACGTATAGTTCTCATTTTTCAAGGTGTGCCTTTCATTAGTTGAGGGAGGGGTCAGGTGGGACCATAGCCACTGGAAAAACAGACCCAAGCATCTGCATCGGTAGACATCTGAAAGCTCCCGACCGAGTTCCGTGTTTCTTGATTTGCCCTGCCACGAGACTCGGGTCGCACATATAGAGGACATGTGCATCTAGACAGCGATAACGATCCACAACACATATATGGGGAAAGTCTAGGAACATATACCACTCTGGGTAGTGTGTCCTAGATTAGGGGCGTCGTTCGATAGGTAGCATAATCCCTAGTTGGACCTAGGTCGCGTAAACCCTAAAATACGAAAAACGATCAATAGGTAGCATAAACCCCAGTAGCCCTGGGTAGCGAAAACCCTGGTTGGATCTAGAATGCGCTCGATAGAAAACCCTAGGTTAGACCTAGGTAATAAATAATAGATGTACACCTGAAACAACCACAATTGCGGGGATTGGGATCACGTATCTGTTCTTATCAGTTTATACAGATTTCTAGTTAGGTGGTGCAGGGATATAGAAATTAGAATAACAAGGTAGTGGCAAAGTAGAGAAAGTATAGAAGTGCATCTTGTTTATCTTGCCTTACAATATCTTGTGCTAACCTTTTGATTCCCGTCATCATGGTGTTGTCTCGTATTCAGTTAAATTCATGTCATGTTGCTTTTACTTGTTCACATGCTGAAAGTTACTGAACTTACCAAACTTTATGTCTGACTCTGTTTTCTTTTCGGTTTCTTGTCTTCCGTTCCCCCCTCCCCTCAGGTTCGCGGGGAGGGAATATTACTACTTAGTCTAGTTTTCTTTCCAAGCTAAAGATTAGTCGAAGTTTTGCTAGGATTCTCTTTTCCATTGCTATGGCTGGCTCACGCAACATTGGGGAATATAAATGTTATTTTATGCTTCTTTATTTTGCAAGACAGATATTCTGGTATTGGAAAACAATTGTTGTACAAACTATTTTATCAATAAAGTAAAGTCCTATTTTCCACTATTTTAATTTTGTCTGTCTTGTAATTTATCTGTATCTTTTACCAATAACTCTCCACCGAAGTTAAGGCATTCCCTTTATGAGTGACCTTAACGGATGTGGGGTGTTACATCAGTAGATGGTCGAAACATGTTCAGAGTGGTAAGACAAATAGATTAGCATGGAAACTTAAGTGCAAACAAATGATTAAGCATGCACAACAGTTTTGAAGCAAAAAGGGGAAAGTATAATTTCATTGAATGGCAGATCTGGATACATGGATACGTGGTCGAGCAGAAATGCAAAATCAAAATAGCTCAGTGACTCAGCATGGTTCAAGTCTGTAATTCTAAAAGCAGCAGTTTTTTTAAGGGCCAAAAATATTTAATCAATCATGTAAGGCAATGTGAAAAGAATTTTTGGCAAGTAATAGAGTGCAGGTTTCAAAAAGTCATGGCCTAGTCAAGACTGTTACAAGTATAGGACAGGATACAAATAGGGACGATTATTTTAAGAATGGAATAGACAATAGTTTATTCGACATGAGCATGTATGGGAAGTATATAATTCATTTATGAAAATCTATCCATAAATCATGCAAAACAATTAATGAAAACATTTTAAAGCAATTTAGGAAATTCCAAATTCTAGGCAAGTGTTTATTATTTCATTTTGAGTAATCAGTGAAGCATCAATTTGGCATATAAGTTATTTCCAGCTTTACATATATGGCGTATGTTCAGCAAATCAATACAAGGAATAAACATGGCAAGATTTTGGACAACATATTCACGCCAGGGCAAATTCAAGGGCACAAAATCGAATCATTAATTTCCAAAGATCACGCAAAGTCATGAAAGCATTTTTTTTACAAGAAAACAACTCGGCAAAAATGTGTTTTAGCAAGTTTTTTTTTGTTTCCAGAAGTTCATTTATAGGGCAACAATTTATTCCAGGAAATCACGCAATCATTCAATCTCACATTCACGGATAGTTCAAGAATCACACAACAGTTTTGGCATGAAATCAAATTGGTTTGCTTATCACCCAAATTATCAAAAGAGGAAAGCAATACAAAATCAGACAAAGCCATTAGTTGAAATCAGAGCAATTTAAGGATTTGGAATCCTATTTCTAACACCATTCATCACTGGCAAGCAACCCATCAAAGATTCGAAAACCAAACCCACAACATTCAAGAACAAAACTAAATAAATAATTCAGAAAAACTCACTTTTTTTCGATCAAGAGCCAAAGAGAAAAATCCCAAATCGAAGTACAAAATCCATTCATAGTTTCGAAGCATCAGAGATTTGATTCCAGAAGCATACGATCGAGATTCAGAGTGTAGAAAACCCTAACTCCCAAATCAGAGAAAGCCAAATTGAAGAATCACATACCCACAAAGACTCGAGCCTCAGTTTCATCAATTCCAGAAGCCATCGAATCGATTTAGAGGAGTTTTCAGAAACCATAGTTTTTTCTAAGCCATCGCCATTTATGTTGTAACAAAGGACATCGGGCTTACAAATTAAATGATGGGCCCGCCAAGTGACAAAGGCTTTGGACTTAGTTATTAAAAAGGGGAGATTTAAATTTTAGTTTAAATCATAGGGTTTAGCTTCTTTCTTGTTTTATTTTTGTTGTATTTTTCAATTTCTTTTATAACGGTCTTAACAGTTGCTAGAGTCTGTAAAACTCTAGGGGAATCCGGTTAGGGTTTAGCTGGTAGTTCACTAGAGTCTGTAAAATCTTGGGTTACGGATTACGGGTTTGTAATTCGGGAAAATCTGGTCGAGGGGATATCGGTCAGTCTAGGGTTTTGAGCGTAGGGTTAGTACAGGAGCAGGGAGTGCTAGTTTACATGGTCTTGTAAGCGGGATCTGTTCTATCACCTAGTAGAAACCTTAGGAATGCAGCAGTAGGCAAAGTTTTGCCGAAGCTGGGTTTCTCTGTGTGTTATTTCCTTTCTGCCTTGTTATTTTTGCTGCATTCTGTGACCTGTTTATTTTTTAATATCCCGTCAAATTTATAACTAAGTGAAAAACTATGATAAACCCTATTCGCCCCCCTCTAGGGTTCATCTAGATCAAACACAATCCTCCATATTTTATTTTCTATCTTTTTTATTTTTCTTTCTTACTTTACTTTTGGTTTCAAACTCAAGTTTTATATATTTATATATTTATACTTTATATTTATATAGTTTTAAACTTTATAATTTCGTAAATATGTTTATATAGTGTGTATTTATATTTTCATATGATTTCCTACTTTATAATATTAATTTATAACACTATATTTTAATTCAAGAATTTCCAGAATTATATTTACATCAAAGCACTTGAAAAATGCTCAAAAAGTAATTTTGTACTAAGTATATGTCGACATATAGAAAACACTATGTCGATGTCATTTTTTCAAATTTGAGTGGCTTTTCACCATTTGTGATATTTCTGGAGCGTTGCAACCTTTCACACACTATAAAAAGGGCTTGATTTCGAATTTTTAATCACTCCTTCTTCTACACTTTCACTCCCTTTCATTACACCATTATTTCTTATCATTTTTATGATGCCTATACCTATAATCTGCCGAATTCAATTCTGCTTTCACTAATCTTCTTCTCTCTACACTCTTTACTCGCTACTCTCTGAATCAAGTGCTATTGAAGAGTTATAGGGCTATTGTAATTGTTTGGGAATTATTTGGGAATTGATGTTTTCCTTGTAGCCGTGAAATCAAGGAACGGAATCGGTGTTTTCCTTGTTGCCGTGAAATCAAGGAACGGGAGCGGTGTTTACCTTGTAGCCGTGAAATCAAAGGGTGTAATTGGATATTGATATAGTAATAAAACTCTATGCAATCCAGCATTATGCAGGACTGAACGTAGGAGCAATCCAAACTAGTATAAAATCCAGTGTGTTCTTTTGTTTTCTAGCATTTTTATTTTTGTTTATTTTGCCTCTGCGTTTGATTCTGTGTCTTTGATTGTTTCTGTGGTGTTTGATTCATAAGTTTATCACATAAGTTTTAGATTTTGTTTAAATTCTCAAAAACACTATTCACCCCTCTTTAGTGTTTGTTTTGCCTTAATGATCCTTTCTGCAATCCCTAACGAAGTTTTCATTCAATTGCAACCAAATTTCAATTGATTTCAAACAAATTTTAATTTCCATAAGGTCATTATATTCCTATTCTACACGCATACATCCATACACATCCAAATTGATTTTAAATCAATTTATTCACTTTCAATAAACTACTCAATTTAATTACCAATCCAGTACAGTTTTATATAACTTACTTTAAGTTAAATTTCAATTCATTTGATTCACATTAACTTTTACAAGTTAAATTTTAAATTTAGAATTCGAATTTCCGGCTTTTATTTCAAACAACCTTAAAATAATATAAATATATATATACGTATATTTATAACTATTTGCAAATTTCAAACATTTGAATAACTTCAAACAAAATTTGCATAAATGAATTATTATGGTACCAATCCGTCACTCAGAAACTTGAAAATGAAAACTGAAAATGTCGCGATCCATTATCGGAATTATTTTCTCGCCACTGAAGTAACTTCGGTGCTTAATCACTTTCAAAATCCATTTAAAATCATTCATATTCAAAAATCCTTTAAACTAATGTTATATTACTTTTAAAATACTTCATAAAATATCTACTTAACATCTGGGATCTAAACTCCAAATTTTGGTCTGAATCCAATTCTAATTTAGCTTATTTGTATATCCCATTCATATACAAATTCAAATTGGTTTTATATAACCATTTTAATATTATAATCTCATTTGATTACAATAATAATCAATACATCCATATACAATAATATTTCGGAAATTATTACTTTTATATCAAAATAATTTTGGGTAAAATTATTTCATTTACCCATTTTAAAACAATACCATATCGAATTGCTTTGTTCGAGAGTTTAGAAACACCTATCGATACAGTTGTACATTTGCATCAACCAGAATTCATAAACCACTTAACAAACCAACCAACACTATATAAAACAATTTTATATCAACTTTATAGATACGCTCTCTCATGTACATAATCAAACTCAATCTAGAGTATCACTAATCTCATCTTTATTGAGTAACGCCAAAGAGCCAAGGTTATTACTCAACCTTCAGCTCTGGTACCAAATGTAATTTTCCGAATTTCTGTACACTACATCAAAACAGCAAATTTGGCACATTAGGATGTAGAGATTTGGTACGGCTTTAAGTCGTATCAAATTTGCTACAGTTCGTAGCCGTATCAAATTTCTTTGCCGCAGTATCAAATTTTTTTTTGTGATCCGCACCACCCACAACGCATAAAATCTAACCCTTCATCTTGAAGAAATCGGATCTGTTCATTTGATATGGTTTAGAACCCCATCATATTTTCGCTCCCGCACTTCCCTGCTATTTTTCATTTCTCACAGTTCCTATTATATTACAATCCCTAAATTCGAGAAAACCTATCCCCTTCGTCTCCATTTTCCTTTACCACTTCTCTACTAATAGCTAACAGCGCCCAAAAATATTTCTTCCCAATTTAGTCGACATGTTCCCTACGCACTAATCAGAATTTAGTTGGTGAGTTCTAGGGGAGTCGAGTCTAATTGGAGAAGCAGATTTAAGTAAAATTAGATAAATTGAATTTCTTTTCATCTTCCAATTTTTCTATTCGGAATCCTTCCGTAGTCATATTTTCAAATGATGATTGTATAAGCTCTTTGATGTATGTTTCTACTCATGATGGTGAATTTACTATGCAGGCTCAAATATTGGGGAGAACTCCTTCTATGAGTTTACTAGTAGAATAGGTTTTCATGTTAATTTATGGAATGTTTGATTGATTGGAAATAAATTATGTAGTCAAGGAAGAAAGTTCGGGAATCCAAAGAGGAAAATGTCACTTTTGGGCCTATGGTCCGTAAAGGAGAGCATGTATTTGACATTGCTCACATTATTGCATCGTTCAGTGATACTTTCATTGTGAGCATTTGCATTACTGTATATATATATATATATATATATATATATATATATATATATATATATATATATATGTTAATGAAGAGAGAAAAATATTAGAAAATCGAATGGAACTAATTCTCTCCCAAACCAATATACCAATGTAATGGTCCGAGTTTCCGTACCCTTGAGTCAACTAATAACACCACACGTCCAACTCAAATTGCACAGAAATATGAATCATTAGTAGAAAGAAGTTAGAGGGTGAGAAATAGAAAGAAAGAAAAATTAGAATAGAAGAAAATGAAGAACACAAAGCTTACAGTAGAAGGAATAAAATATATTATATGACATAACTTTTGAAATAAAAATTTGGAAAATGTATATACATACCATCAGCAGAGCACAACAGCTATTTCTGGAACAGTTATAAACACTTGTTTCTAGATACAAACATAGTACACAACGGAAAATATGATAGTCTATAGCTAACTGGGGAAGCCTCCTGCTTCAAGCTCCTCCAAGTGAATCTGTAAAAACCTGACTACTTGACTGCCCGTACAAATTTGGGCACCCAAGAGTTTAGGGTAAAACAAAACAAAATAAACTTTGGGTCAGCCATGGGACCGATGTGAGTAAACTCCAACCATTTGATTTAACTTTCAAAATCCTTTCGAAAGAAATGATAATTGTAGGATTGATCCACACATGAACACGAATGGTTTTTACCTTACGATAACCAAAAATAATTTGATATTAAAATCTGGTGATATATTAATAATGTCTAAATTAAATAAATAGCAATCTAGCGGAACACTTGCATCACACGCTCCATATATATAATATAAAATGAAAAACTGCAAGGCGCTTATTGGAGATTGGATTTCCAATTATGACAACGTATAGGACCACCTTCCGATAGTGTATCTCTAGAGAGGAATACACTGGGTTCAACAAGAACATCTTGCAACCCGACCACACATGACATGCCACTCATTTAACTTGAGTGTACCGAGCATATTATCACCAACGGTTGTGATCAGCAACCGTTACCGAAAGCATACAACAACGAATAGAATAAGAAACAAATGGAATTTCTCTAGATCAGGTGATAATACCCCTAATGGGAATGACCCACTTGACCATGTTGCCTGCCTAATTTCTGTCATTTCCCGGTTGATGAGACTTGAGGTCCCGATTGTCTTTTCCGAACATCTTGCCATCATTTACTTTGAATGTCACATTGTTAGATTCGTCAAATCACTAGTTGACGTCCACAAATACACCCTGGATGTTAAGCTAAGAGAATAAATCTCCCGCCACCATACTTGGTATATTTGAAGAAATCAGTGTACGTGACCATCTAGAAATACTCTGTCAGGCATTCCTCCATTTACTTTGTCCTGGGACTGGACAAACCGAAGGCACCATTCTACTAATCAATCTTGGGAAATTTCTACCTAAGATTAACAGAACGTCCCTTTCACTTTACTCCATCTTCAATCATCATCAGCATAAGTTGATTCGTAATGCTTATGTCTATACGGAGTGGTTTTCAGATAATAAACCTGATCCCGGTCTCTTCGTATTGACAATGAAGGTATACAATAAACCAAAACTTTGATAGCCGGTGATTTAACTATCAAAGGAACATCCATATAACCGACGATCCTATTTCCAGATGGAAATACTACCGATCAACCATCAAGCAACACTAGGCCCCTTAAACTAATCTCTTATTAAATTATTAATTTCCAACTTCCCATATCTTTCCAGATATTTCTCAAAGATCGTTTAGCCTTCCACAATTCTTCGGAAGACATTTCCATTCATTTAAACTCTTTTATTTCCATGTTCCAAGAAATATACATTATTTTCGTTGAAAAACATTTTCACTTTTTCACATTACCAAAATTCTATTTCTCGAAATATACGTTATTAACATTGGAAAACATTTCCAATTTCCATTTCTTAACTTTTCATTAACCAAATCATATCATTTTATGTAGTTAGAATATATCTCTAATCTTATTTGGAAACCGTTTCTAAAACCCTTTTTATTTGATTACACCGATGTCGTTAGTATAACTTATTAATCATTTATTAATTGTATTACTAACCAATTTCACTACTGAACCTTGACCGTTCCTAAATTAATCATGAAGTCAATCAAGTGGGGTATAATTACCTCTCAAACCTTGATTGAACATCATTCTCAACTTCGAAACAGTCAAAGCTTATAACTTTAAATACCAACAAAAACATTGCTTACGAAATTCTCGTATTCAATTTAAAAATCCACTTCTTTTTACGGAAAACATTGATTATAATAATAGCGTTATAATCCCTGCTTCCGAAATATTTTAAATTAAAATATAACTTTAACTCATTAATTTAAATAATAAAAATAATTAAATAATTAAGTCTTGATTAAAACGGGAAGTAAGAATTACTTTCCTTAGTTCGATATATTTAAATTTCAATACAAAGCTCTCTTTCGTTTAATTTATGTTCGATTAATATTCCGAATTTCGGAATAAATCTACCATTTCAGGTTAACTTCAAATTTGCCTTACAACTATACCCATTTGCAAAATTTTTGCTTTCATACCGTTATTTATTTTCAAAATTGAATATTATTCCTTAAATAGGAATCTACATTCGTTTTATCAATCAACTTGATTTTAGTTGCAAATATCATTATAGATTCAAATCTCAGTTATCGGTAGACCCACATCGTATTCTACTTCATTTATAAACTCTGTTTATAAAAACTTTTATCGACACCTTTCTATTTATATAAAACAATTTGATTTCCCTTTTTTAGCGTATCCACAAGCTATACATTCCAAACTTCTGAAATCAACTTAATTTGATTTTTACAATTCCCTGCTCGTTTAAAAATTCTAATTTAAAATAATATTAAATTATTGCAAAGCATAAAATCCTGTTTTCATATAACCAATGCAATATTTGCTTCTTAACATATTTTATTTAAATTATAGATTCATACTAAATAGAATCCATATCTCCTTTCTGAAATAAATCATTATAATAAAATTCGACATAATCGAATTATAATTATAAATCCCTTGGTTTTATCTCGCTTTATTTTATATTCCAAACTTAGAAATAAAACCCTTCTCTTTTTTCGAAAACAATTTTCTTATTCAAATTTCCATTTGAATTCATATTTCATTTATGACCATTGAGTTCCAAACTCAATTAAAATATTGGTTTCAAAACCCACTTCCACTTTTCCATATAAATTCGGACTTGAATTTATATTTCAACTTGTCCGACGATAATATTGCTTAATTTATAAATATCGTTTATGTAACAACCTGGAATTTCTGAACTAATTTTAAAAAAAAATAGCTATTTTAATGGGTTTTGAATATTTAAAATGATTTATTTTAAATAATAACGACTTAAAATTTATTTAAATCGAAGATAGAACGTATAAATATAAAATTTAATTAAAACGAACTCAAAATGGCACGGTAGTTTGAAAATTCGATTTTAAATTTCAATTGAATGTATATAATTCAAAATAAATTGGATTTCAGTAAAACAAGAAACGTTGGAATATTTTGAACTGTAATTTTCTAACGAATGTAAGAAACTAAGATTTCACTTTACAAATTATAAGTTATGACCAAATTAAAATTTAGAATAGTCGCTATGGAATTTATATATATTTTAATAATATATAGCCCTTAAAAATAGCCATGGGTGTCTTGACATAAAACTGCATAATATTATGTAGCTCATTGCACTCTTAGAAACTCTTAGACAACTAAATCTTAGGCACATGTATTAAAATATTTGTGTAGCAGATAAAAACAAAAATGCCATTTTCAAATTTTGAAAATTTTAAATCCATTAAAATATATAATCAAGTTTTTCATGTAAGTAACACACATTTGAAACACCTATGGTTCTCTGTTAATGTAAATTGATTAACATGTAGAGTAAAAGCATGTGTAGAAATGACTTCATAATATAAGGAGCGGTCCTAGTCTTGTGAAAAAGGGTACATAAATGAAAGTTCGAGTAATAGGACAAGGATTATAGAAGATATATCACTATATTTGGTAATTATCTAAAACATTAAACAAATTTAATAAGGGTGCTACTATTCATACCCTGATTTACACTTCTGGCCACCAAAACTAAAAGCACTCCAAATATTTTAGATTTCTTCTACTAGTCGCCATCTAGATTAATAACCTAAAAATGGAGAGGCCACCAACACCCTCCTCTACATGAACACTTCTTACCTCACTTACATCATGAATTTATGTCTTTTGATCGAATATCTTGCATCATATTATCACAACCATCATATTTATTGTCTAATTTATCATCATTCAAATACTCTATCTATCAAACGACCAAAAAAAGTTAATGTATCAATTTGTAAAAGTAGATACGAAAGTTATATGGATAAGACCCCTACAAGTCAAAACCTACATTGCCATTTTCTATTACAACGTCGTCAAATTCAATGTTCTCCAAACTTAAAATTTCCAACGGAGCGTAAAAAATATCCTAAAACGCAATGAAAAACCCTAACCATTAAAAAAAACCTAACAACATGTTCTATAACATAGTAGAGAACAGTAAAAATCAAGCAATCCTAACCTCTTTTTTATCTTCGTCTTCCATCTCTATTAGACACAAAAGAATATATGCTTTTGTTAGGTTTTTGGATTTGAAATTGTAGAGAAGTACATGTTTTTCTTAGAAGAAATACAGTGGTGAATAATGAGTGAAAGAATAATAATGGTAGCCAGAAGAATATAAAAAATAATCATTTGTATTAAATTTAGAAAGGTGGCCGAAAGTGTAATTCGGGGTTTGAACAGTAGCTTCCATTTAATAATTATTTACCAATTATAAATAATTAGCAAAATGATAAGGAACATCAATAAGAACATAAAAAATATAGCATTCTATGGGGGAAAATGTAAAATTAAAAATATTTGAGTACCAAAAAAAGTTGGCAGCAGGCATAGTAGTTGGTGAGAGTATTGATTTGAGAAGAACCAATGCGATTTCGTTTAAGGAGAATTTTTTTTTCATAATAATACCTTATAGGTTACTGCTCTCATTGAAGAGAGAAACATTTTGATATTGAATTGAGATTTTGTGTTGGGAGAAACATCGATGAGAAGAGGGGGAATGGATTGGAAGTTAAAGTAGGGGAGAAACAAAAAGGAGTAATTGAGGATTTTGTTTTTGGGCGATGAAAACTGAATGACGAATAAGAGAAGCCATGTTTAGTTCCACCCACTTATTGTTTTTCCCCCCTCATTATTTAAACAAAATACATCGCACCTCTCTTTTTACTTTTCTCACCTCGATATATACCAAAATTTCCCTTTATTTTACCATTTCAATGATAATAACTTAACATTAATAATAAAATTAAAAAATGAAATAAAAAAATCAATGTAGTAGTAATTCATAATCATTATTTTTATCAAACGTGCAATATAAAAAAGTTACATTTCAATTTAATTCCAAAAACAATTGAACTATAAATATTCTTTTAGAAGGGAAAATTTAAAATAAAATATTATCTTTTTCTTAAAAAAGAATATTGTCTTCTTCAATAATTTGTCCTTTGTTCTCATAGTATTTTACCATGGATAAAGTCCATAATATAATGAAAAAATGAATATGCTAAGTATAATAATATATAAATGTAAATTTGTCATTTTTTTTCTTTTATTGGGGTGGGTGTAATACCCCACACCTTTCTGCATCCAAATTTTTGATAAAAATTAAAAACTTGAGCACATCCAAGCATGGAGCGTGTATATCTGCCAAGTTTTTTATTTTTATAAAAAAAATGGGTGTAGAAAAGTATGAGATGTTACAGTGGTTAAGGCAAAAGTTGGGATGCTAATAGAATTGGCCATAAGAGAATGAGAGATAAGTGGAGGCAATCGTGGGGGAGAAAAGGTGGAGTAAAAGCATACGGAGGCTTTAACGACATAATTAAATATTTGACAGAAATTGTAATGGAGTTTGGATATATACCTTTTTAGCTAACGTGAATGAAGCATATCCATCTGATATCTTTCTCACTATTAAATCATGTCCGCTTTTTGTCAAAGGAATTTTATTATCAGTAGTGCTAGAGGATTCGGAAATTGAGGTACGGAAATCGCACTATCCATGGGAGAGCTCGGGATTAAACAGGATAGACTCATTGTTGGATTTCGTTTTCGCACATTTGGATGAAAATTTCTTAGGGCCTTTTAGCATTTCTGTTTTATTATATTATATAGATAAAATGGTCACATGTCCTTTCATATTTCTCATATTCTTTCATATTCTTTTTTTCCGTAGTAGCAGTTATTATACAGTGCCTTTGCCTCGTTGTCACATTTGCAGTTTTTCTTCTTCGTCATTCTCCAAAATCTTCCAGTTAGGGTTTATCATGAAAATTCAAACATCTGCCCATTACTAAGAATGCAGACCGAAGCTTGCCTAGACGGCTTCTGAAGATTGATTCCATATCAGGTAATTATTGTTTATATTTTAATTTCAACTCATAAATTGATTTTATTTTCGAAATTAGGGAATTTCCTTCTTTAATGACGATTTAACTGCATGGTTTTAGTCTGTAAGTTTGCGAAGTATTGAATTGTTTAATTACTCAATTTGGTTGTGATTGAATTGCTTAATACACATGGTATGATTATTGGTTGTTTTCTAACCTGGTTTTACTGTGTTACCGGTCCAGAGATTTAAGAATATACAAAACATTCTTGCATTATCCATGCTGCAAAATTACCCTCATTTTGGTAAATTAAAACACCTCTCATCCTTTCCCCTTCCCCTCCTACCGCCCTCTAACCTTCTCTATTTTACCCATCAAACCCACGAAGCATAGTTCCAAAAATTCCAATTTTTTTTGAAAGTTGATTAATATGCCAACATAGTGGTCAAAGTAGGACTCAAACTCCTTACCTCTTACCAGGCAGAAGCACATCTTTCCACTATGCCACACTGTGTTGATAGTATGCTAATTTTCTCGAAACCATTTTCATTTCATAGTATGCTAATTTGATAAATAATTGTAATGTAATACTTTACATAAAATTTGAAGTCTTCTCAAACATACCACACACACACATTGAACCTTTTGTGATGATTTTATTATCACATTTTCCTTGATAATTTCGTAAAAATGCTGCAACTATATTTCCGCATGCCGATTAAATTCGAGTAAAATGATTTTTTTTTAATTTACTCAATGAATGACGCAGATAGTAAAATCAATTCTATTTATCCTTAGTTGTTAAAGTTTCTAATATCAAAACCAAATTTTGATAGATATGTAATTTTGTTAAGGACAATTCTGGAACTATATGAAGTATATGCAAACTATTTCTCTACTACATTTTCCTCACCATTAAAGATATATGCTTAGTCTCATATTAAAAAAATTTAGGTGTGATGGTTGCGGTACCTTCAGAATTTGTGAAATAGTGGTAACTCATCAAAATAAAAAGGCAAACAACAGCTTACCAAATCAAGTTCCATCTGATTTATTATTATTTTTTTGGAATGTAGAATTGATATTTAAAGGAAGTTTCTATTCATATACCAAATATTACTTTAGATACACATAAAATAATAATGCAAAAACTAGGACTGTATGGCACTCTTTTTAAACAAATAATTAAAAACAATATTAAAGATTGGATGTTGAAACAAGTCCCACTTCGGGGAATTTGTAAAATAATTCTTGTATAACTATTAAGAGTTCACCCTTTACATTACCAATTGGTTTTGTGATAACCTGAGGCTCTCTAACATGGTATCAGAGCAGGTTTAATTCGTGCGCACATTGTCACACTTATCCATGTCACCCAATAACATGCACGTGTTAGGCTCAGATATGCCACACGTGCGGGGGCGTGTTGAAACAAGTCCCACATTGGGGAATTTGTAAAATAATTCTTGTATAACTATTAAGAGTTCACCCTTCACATTACCAATTGGTTTTGTGATAACTTGGGGCTCTCTAACAGAAAAAATCATTGTATACTCTTCTTTATTTACGTAGTATATAGTCAATTTACTTTATTTAATAGATAATTAAATATTTTAAACATCATCATGATTACGTTATGATTCCTTTCTGGTACTAAATTCTATTCATTCGGTTCCAATCTGTATTTGTTCATAATCAATATTAACAGTTTTCACTTTAAATTCAACATAAAAAATAAAAATGAAATTTTTATGTTGAAATAAATTTGACTGGACGACTAAACTCTTCTCTATCTTTTACTTGAATTAAATGAAGTCTCTATATCTAAATAATTTAACAAGTTGAAATTTTGTTTTAAGAATTTGGGTTGAATTTGAAATATAAAATTTGCATTTATGGAATTTAGGAATTAGTGTCTCTTAATTTAGTAGATGCATGATATAAGTAAAATTAGGGAGATGTTTTGTTATACTCCCGGTGAGGGTCATTTGTAACGTGTATAGTGTATATTAAGTTATAAAAATGATGTATATAATTTTGGTATTTTTTTTGATATATCTTTAATAATAGTTGAAATACCTTTAATGTCACACATTTTTAGTGTCAACATGAGCTACGAAAATTGCCTTTTCAATATTATTTAAAAATATAATTTAACAATTATAATATCCTTACAAATTCAAACCACCTTTCAACAAATATTGGTAAGCCTTAATATATCTTAGAATAAGATCTAATACATAAACTTCTACTAAAATATCATTCCTTATTAACAAATAATACAAATAAAAATTTAAAACCTACAACTTAAAAATTAAAAATTAGATTAAGTACATATTATTTCAATGCAAATATTCGTGCTAATCATTTTCTTTAAAATATGTCAAACATATGCAATTTGCGTAAATATATTTTTTGTGCAAAGCACATGTTTTTGTCACTTTCTATAAATATCCAAATGTATTGTACTATAAGATTATGTAATTGCAACACAGTAGATGGTATACAAAAATAGTGTTCTCTTTATATGTGCCTTAATTGTCTATAATATTATATGATATATATATATATATATATATATATATATATATGTGTGTGTGTACATGTACATATATGTATGTATGTGTATGCATATTTTAAAAAACAAAAAATAAAATGTGGCTGCTGGGATTCAAGCCCAGGTCTCCACGACCACAACGTGGAATTCTTACCCCTAAACTACAACCAATTTATATACACACATTTATAGACAGTAAACTTATTTTTGAAAATAGTTGTAATACCTTTAGTGTCACTTTTTTTGTCAATGCAAATTACCAAAGTTGCCCCTTTAGTATTATTAAAAACATATGATCTAACAATTAAAACTTATTTACAAATTCAAACCACATTACAACAAATATTAAAAGGCCTTAATATCATTTAAAAATAAGATATAATACATAAACTTCTATTTAAAAATTGTCCTTTATTAACTAATGATACAATTAAAAATTTAAACTTGCAAAATAGAAAATAAAAATCCAAATTAATTACAAATAATTTCAATGCAAATATTTGTGCAAATCATTTGCTTCACGTCTTTATACAGTTTTTGACCACGAAATTTGATACCTACTTTTGCTCATGTACACTTACTGCCAATTTGCATCAGATAATCTTTCACCGCAATTTTAGTACTAACACCACGTTCTTCAAGTAGGGTAGTCAATAATCTGTTTTGTCGAAATACTCCTGTCTAGCTGCTCCACGGCTTTAACACATTAACATCTACGTTCTAATATCAAATGCAAATTAACAGTTCAGTTACAGTAACTGGTTTTAGGTCGCATATCTTGTACGTAGTTAGAACCCATAAAACTGTGATGTTCCGTTCATGTGCAGTAACTGCGTGATGTATCATCCATTCTAGAAACCCAGTCCCCTCAGTTCATCTTTCTTGTAAGTGATAACACCACTTGAATTCTTCAATAACAAACATTTTGTTTTTCCGAATAGAAGATTGCTTGATACCCATATAAGGCCCTATCAACCATTTGTGAACTAATTCTAAATCCTGCTTCTCAAAACAATAATTTGGTACACATGATATTGAAAACCAGTAAGTCGAAAAAGTCGAGACAGTAACGTTGAGCATATAATGTAACTTAGTTTTGTTCATCTTCTATTAATAGCATTAACAAGGAAACAAATGATGCTACTAGAATAAACAGCCCAAGAACTCGATATTTGAGACTTAATAAGTTATCCAACAGACTAAACATCCAAGATCTTTTAATTAACACCAGTAGTAAGATTCTTACCCTATGCAAATCGAACAGAAATCAACGATGTTGACAGATCCGGTCGACAAGAGGATCGATTATGAGAAATGGAAATTCAACATGAGATATTGGAATTTGAAATCTATTAGGCCGAAATACTCGGTTTTTTTGATGTTTTGGTAGGTCAAACTACACCATCGATTCTTTTAGATCTAGCTTGCTATAAGGCTGACTTAGGGAAAAAGAAACAATAAAAAATTGTGTGATTTGATCGAAGCCTCCATTTCTCTAATTCTGGCGCTGCAGTAGAATGAAATTTTGGATATTAACTTGATTGGTAAAGGGGGACAAATGATTTCATTGAATTTTGAAACGCAAATGGCTTGGGAGTTTCACTCTATGCAATTATTATCATACCAACCGTTAGGGAGGCTTCAGTACTGTAAGAGGTGCTAAATCAATTTGTCTGTACCAATGATTTTTGGCTGAAAAATCTCAATTTCGCGTTCTTTCCTCTTCTCTCTTCTCTGTTTCTTCTTACGCTAACAAATATGTGCTAATTCCTCCCAGTCCAAATCATCGCGCAAATTCCTCCTCTTTTCTTTTTCTTCGCCCTCTATTGTCTCCGCATTTGTTCCCGCAATCTTTAAAATCCAAGTAAAATTCAATATTATTTCCCCCTTCGCATCCGTTGCCTATTATCTCTCCTTCGTCGGTTTGATAATTTCTTCATCTTTACCAGTTCTTCAAACAAACATCAATTCTACATTTATTTTTACCTCCATCGCGAACACACTAGGGCGCAATGGCCAATGCCTGCAACTGGCGAGTGCAACTGACAATGAATTCATCGCAATTCTCGATAATGGCTAGTGCTACTGAGTTAGGGCTCAACTCGAAAAATCATTTGTTAAAACTTGAAGGTACTAGTGACTTGAGTTTTGAATTCTGAACCTTAATTCTTCTTTCAATTACTGTATTATGCATTGTTTTTTATTCCAATTATCCAATGCAAATTTTAATCCTAATTGTTTTCGTTTAGGTTTTCTAAAACCAGGTTTCAGACTAATGAATAATCTTATGTTGATTTTGCTGTCGTTTAAACTTAGGCACAGAAACATAAGTTCCAGAAGCATCTGGGGAGATTTCTTTTCCATTTTATATTGTATATTTCCTCTAACTCTACATTGCAATCGTCTTTTAGCATATTGTAGTATTAGATAATAATATGATAGCTTGCATTATCACATCAGGACTATGAGGTTAAACAAGCACAATAAAAGTAGTATTTTCAAAGGCGTAGTCACAACTTGCTCCACCATTGATAGAGCTAATGAAGACGCTTTTTAACATAAAAACGTATAGGTGTATATCTGGGTTTTCTTGTGAATAATTTTATGTCGTGCCTCGTTAATTTGAAATATCAGGGCTGCTATGATGAATAAACATGTCTGAGATGCCACTTGGAAAGCTAAGCAAGAATAATATCCATAAAGGTATATACTTGAAACCACACATTTTTATTTTTAATCTTTATTTTGTTTTGCTGTCAATGTGAATCTGTGATTGTGGTGCATTGCATATTGAAAAGTTTTTATCCATTATCTTATGGCTAAGAGTTATATAACATTGTTCAAATATTAGGTGAAAATGCTGGAAGCTCTTATATTGAGATTGTATCCAAATTGGTTGGTTTTGATGGTGAAGATGATAAATCGCTTGATGAGAAGTATAAGAAGCTTCAATGTGATATTGCTCCTCTGCCTCATGATAAGATTATAAACTAGTTGAGAAGTATATTCTTATTACTCATGCTCCCACCCATAAGGTTGAGAATTTGCGAACACAATAGTTACTAATCCAACTGCTTCGTTCCGTGCCAAAGTGAACTATATGTTGCTCATGGCACATGATATTATTCTTGGCATATGATATGACTCTTAGCAAAGATTTTAGGCTATTTTTTCAGGTCAGTGTTCTTCTAAGTTTCAGGTCAACCTCTTTCAAATTTTATCTGATCAGGGTATTTTATCCACACACACACACACACACACACACATATATATATATATATAAGCGAGCGTTCAATGGCACCCGAAACAGTGCAGCACCCCTAAATGCCCCCTAATTTCCACCATATATCCCGTTTCTCTCCCTCCACTCATTCTCTCACCTCCCACTAACTTAAACTACTATAAATACTTGGTTTCTGTTGGGGGCATTTGGGGTGCCACCGAATGCTCCTCATATATATATATATATATATATATATATATATATATATATATATATATATATATATATAAACCCGGTGTTTCATTTTGAACAGGTTGCTGTTCTTCTTTGGTTATTCTCTATAATTGGAAGTTTTTTTCTCATTTTTTGCTCATGCATATATTGGTATGACCCTTAGTTTCATATATAAAAATTGACAAAAGAACTTGTTTTTATATTTTTCGTAGAACAAGCGATTAATATATTTTATTCTTTCAATGTGATGCATATAAACATTTCTATAATCCAGTTCAGTTAATAATATCTCCCCCCTTTTGCATCCCTTATTATGTATTTACACTTTTCTTTTACATTTATGGTTTATTTAACGCAACACTGATATCAACAAGTGGAGCAAAAAAAAAGTGGAAAACTAAAGCTGAACCTTCGGCGATGTGCAGCCGGATATTCGCAAAAATTCTGTCTGCAGTTCAGCTTGTTCAGGATTTTCAGTCAAAGCCTACTATCCTTTTTTTTTACTTGTCACTTAAGGGTTCACTGGATAAAAGAAAAAAAGAAAATAAATTAAGTTATCAAAATCTATCAAGATATCCGCACATATTAATATTATCTTTTACTCATCTTGAATTATTACTTGCTCGTCTTTTAGTGTCGACTCCTCAATTGCGGTCAAATATATATCATTTTAAAAATAAAAAATTTAAAAATGCCACTACCGTTTGTTTGTCAGTGCCAATTAAAAATAGAGCTATAAATTCATTTAATTGATGACATAATTTTTTTAATTGTAAATAGTGACTTTTTTTTGTAAAATATTGATTGGTCCCAACAATCAATTAAATGGTTGCAAGCACAAGCATATACTGCAGATATGCATATGCATACACATTCGTTGCCTCAATTGCAGTGTACATAGACATACATGCTAAGAATATACATAAATATACATTCATTGTTGTGGGGGTTGGGTGGGTGTTACATGTATAAAAAATTGAGAACATAGTAGCATGCATGCAACTGCTGGTATTTCTCTTCATTTATGATGCTTGCAGGCGTTATAATATCGATCGTAGTTCCTGCCCTATACAGTAAATTTGAAGAGCATGTGGATCATTGTGCTGGAATGGTCCATTAAAAGCTTTCATAGTTCCTACAGTTCGCTCTTTGATCGGGCCTTCAAGCTGTCATCTAGGGTTCGAGTCGGGGTCTGCTTACGTTTCAGATCTAGGTATATTTAAATTCTATCATTATTTATTTTTAGATGTAAAGTTATGTGGTGAACTAATTTAGATTTGAATTAGTTTCCTTTTATTTTGAGTCAATCAGATTTTATTTTATCTTCTTAGTTTCACTGCTAATTTGACGTTGACGCTGTGAAATTGAACAAGTTACTTTTCCATTTTTGTCCTAAACACAACTACATAGTGATTTCGTATTCTAATAACATATGCTGCTATACTTCACATGACTGTTAAGATTCAAATGTTAAATGGTATATTTTACTTATGTTTTGAAAATATATTGTTGGTTAAATATGCAATTAAGAGGATATCAGATCTTGGTTTTTTGGTTTAAGATTTGGAAATAAATTTGTGTTGCAAATTATTTCAAAAGGTAGGGTTTACAGTAAGCAAGCGAATGTTTGTTCGTACGATATTTTTTTTGATTTACGTGTGGAACCTAAGACTTCACTCAAGCCATTGTTTGTCGGTCTTAGTAAACCCCACGGGTAGTGATATACCCCGATTTTTCAACGTCTTCACACTACCTACGCAGTCACCCCTAGAAATGGGCAGAGGTGGCCCTCGAACATGAGACCTATGTCTCATCCCAATTCGCCCAACTCTAACCAACCGAGCTAGGAGTGTCGGGTTGTTCGTACGATATTTTCTTTTCCAAAGACATATTCAAATCTGAAAAATGACAACTTTGTCCCAAAGGAAGTCGATTTCACTATAAGTTAGGTGAATAATTGTATCATAAATATTTTTTAAATAATATAAGCTAAATGTACGCTATAAAATATTTCAAAGAATAAAATTTACAAAAGAAAAAAAAAACGTTCTCTGGTATAAATTTCTTTTCCAAAGATATATTTTGGCATTCCAAAAAAAAAAAAAAAAAAAACGTCCCGTGTGATTGGTGGGAAAAAAGGGCTTATAAAATATATTGAAAATTATTTGTTTCTTAAATGTTGAGAAAACGTTAGTTATGCTGCACATTTCACACAAAAATATGATTAAATAAGGGTAGGTACACTGAAATAAATTAAGCTGCGTTATAAAGGAAATTATACTGGTTGTATTTGACATATCAATTTTCTCCGAAATTTCCTGAGATTAAGATAAAATGTTAGAGAGAAAATTGTAAATGTTTCCAATTTTATTGTCAAGAAAAATATGTGATTATGCTGGTAACTAGTTGATAAATTCTTTTCTAATTATAGTAATAAACTGGAATTGAAATTTAACTGTAAAGTGTGAGTATTAAAATTCATTTTCTTATAAAACTGCATGACTTTATGGCTTGAGAGTTGCTTGGCTAGGCAAGAAATATATTAGCAGAACTGAATCTGGGTAAACCATTTTTGATACATTTATGGCTTGAAAGTTATGGACAATAATGTTGTTCATCGGTGAGAAAAATATATATTATGACTGATGCTAAGAAAGAAATGGGGATTGGATTCAACATGCATGTTTTACTTGCTCTTGCATGCCAAAAACTATTACTTGGGGTGCATATTAAATCATTGTTTAGTAGTCAGTTAATGCATTATATATTTATTTTTCGAGTATAATGCTATTTTCTTGTGTTTATTTGCAGGGAAGACCAGTATATATAACCAAATCCAGCCGAGAGATTGTTTCCAGCTTAATGAAGGCAGCAAGTGGACAGGTACTAACTTTTTGTTATCATTTAATGTGTTGACAAATGATTTATGGGATCCATCAAGGCACAAGTTGTGACACAATATGTCTGACTTATGGGACCTTACTTATATCTAAGATTTGCTGAAGATCCGCTGCTTGAATTTCATATGTCACCGGTTATCTCTAACTTTGTACCCCATAGCCGTTCCTGTTTATAAACGATCTGTTTTAAGTGAGTTATGGTGGATGGACTTGCAAAGGATATGTAGTTTTTTAATATTTTGCTAATAGGCATTTTGAAGTTGAATATATATACTTTTTGAATAATTTTATTTGGATCAATATAAAATGAGTCTAAAAAGATTGTGTTGAGTCCATTAGATAGATGCTACATTTTGTTTACCTACATTTTGATATATCTTTAATAATAGTTGTAATACCTTTGATGTCACACATTTTTAGTGTCAACGTGAGCTACGAAAATTGCCTTTTCAATATTATTTAAAAATATGATTTAACAATTATAATATCCTTACAAACTCAAACCACCTTTCAACTAATATTGGTAAGCCTTAATATCACTTAGAATAAGATCTAATACATAAACTTCTACTAAAAAATCATTCCTTATTAACAAATAATACAAATAAAAATTTAAAACCTACAACTTAAAAATTAAATTTTAGATTAAGTACATATGATTTCAAAGCAAATATTCGTGCAAATCATTTTCTTTTAAATATGTCAAACATATGCAATTTGCATAAATATATTTATTGAGCAAAGCACATGTTTTTGTCACTTTCCTTAAAGCTAGCTAATAGGTTTGCATCTTATGGGGAGAGAACCCTATCATCATCAAGCAAACGATTTATGACATGAAATGTAACTATATCCAAATGTATTGTACTATAAGATTATGTAATTGCAACACAGTAGATGGTATACAATAATAGTGTTCTCTTTATATGTGCCTTAATTGTCTATAATATTATGTAATATATATATATATATATATATGAATATGTATCTATATTTTAAAGAACAAAAAATGAAATGTGGCTGCTGGGATTTGAGCCCAGATCTCCACGGCCACAACGTGGAATTCTTACCACTAAACTGCAGCCACTTTATATACACACATTTATAGACAGTAAAATTATTTTGGAAAATAGTTGTAATACCTTTAGTGTCACTTTTTTTGTCAATGCAAATTACCGAAGTTGCCCCTTTAGTACTATTAAAAAAATATGATCTAACAATTAAAACTTATTTACAAATTCAAACCACATTACAACAAATATTAGAAGGCCTTAATATCATTTAAAAATAAGATATACTACATAAACTTCTATTTAAAAATTGTCCTTTATTAACTAATAATACAAATAAAAATTAAGACTTGCAAAACAGAAAATAAAAATCCAAATTAATTACACATAATTTCAACGCAAATATTTGTGCAAATCATTTGCTTCACGTTTTTATACAGCTTTTGACCACGAAATTTGATACCTACTTTTGCTCATGTACACTTACTGCCAATTTGCATCAGATAATCTTTCACCGCAATTTTAGTACTAACACCACGTTCTTCAAGCAGGGTAGTCAATAATCTGTTTTGTCGAAATACTCCTGTCTAGCTGCTCCACGGCTTTAACACTTTAACATCTACGTTCTAATATCAAAAGCAAATTAACAGTTCATTTTACAGTAACTGGTTTTAGGTCGCATATCTTGTACGCAGTTAGAACCCATAACTGCGATGTTCCATTCATGTGCAGTAACTGCGTGAAGTATCATCCATTCTAGAAACCCAGTCCCTTCAGTTCATCTTTCTTGTAACTGATAATACCACTTGAATTCTTCGATAACAAACATTTTGTTTTTTCGAATAGAAGATTGCTTGATACCCTTATAAGGCCCTATCAACCATCTGTGAACTAATTCTAAATCCTGCTTCTCAAAACCATAATTTGGTACACATGATATTGAAAACCAGTAAGTCGCAAAAGTCAATACAGTAACGTTGAGCATATAATGTAACTTAGTTTTGTTCATCTTCTATTGATAGCATTAACAAGGAAACAAATGATGCTACTAGAATAAACAGGCCAAGAACTCGATATTTGAGACTTAATAAGTTATCCAACAAACTGAACATCCAAAATCTTTTAATTAACACCAGTAGTAAGATACCCTATGTAAATCGAACAGAAATCAACGATGTTGACAGATCCGGTCGACAAGAGGATCGATTATGAGAAATGGAAATTCAACATGAGATATTAGAATTTGAAATCTATTACGCTGAAAAACTCGGTTTTTTGATGTTTTGGTAGGTCAAATTGCACCATCGATTATTTCAGATCTAATTTGCTATAAGGCTGACTTAGGGAAAAAGAAACAATAAATAATTGTGTGATTTGATCGAAGCCTCCATTTCTCTGATTGTAGCACTGCAGTAGAATGAGATTTTGGATATTAACTTAATTTGTAAAGGGAGACAAGTGATTTCATTGAATTTTGAAACGCAAATGGCTTGGGAGTTTCTCTCCATGCAATTATTATAATACCAACCGTTAGGGAGGTTTCGGTACTGTAAGATGGGCTAAATCAATTTGTCTGTACCAATGATTTTTGGCTGAAAAATCTCAATTTTGTGTTCTTTCCTCTTCTCTCTTCTCCGTTTCTTCCTACGCTAACAAATCTGTGCTAATTCCTCCCAATCCAAATCATCGCGCAAATTCCTCCTCTTTTCTTTTTCTTCGCCCTCTATTGTCTCCGCATTTGTTCCTGCAATTTTTAAAATCCAAGTAAAATTCAATATTATTTCCCCCTTCGCATCCGTTGCCTATTATCTCTCCTTCGTCGACTTGATAATTTCTTCTCTTTACCAGTTCTTCAAACAAACATCAATTCTAGATTTATTTTTACTTCCATCGCTAACACACTAGGGCGCAATGGCCAATGCCTGCAACTGGCGAGCGCAACTGACAACGAATTCATCGCAATTCTCGATAACGGCTAGTGCTACTGAGTTAGGGAACAACTCGAAAAATCAGTTGTTAAAACTTGAAGGTACTAGTGACTTGAGTTTTGAATTCTGAACCTTAATTCTTCTTTCAATTACTGCATTATGCATTGTTTTTTATTCCAATTATCCAATGCAAATTTTAATCCTAATTGTTTTCGTTTAGGTTGTCTAAAACCAGGTTTCAGACTAATGAATAATCTTATGTTGATTTTGCTGTCGTTAAAACTTAGGCACAGAAACATAAGTTCCAGAAGCATCTGGGGAGATTTCTTTTCCATTTTATATTGTATATTTCCTCTAATTCTACATTGCAGTCGTCTTTTAGCATATTATAGTATTAGATAATAATATGATAGCTTGCATTATCACATCAGGACTATGAGGTTAAACAAGCACAATAAAAGTAGTATCTTTCAAGGGCATAGTCACAACTTGCTCCACCATTGATAGAGCTAATGAAGACGCTTTTTAACATAAAAACGTATAGGTGTATATCTGGGTTTTTTTGTGAATAATTTTATGTCGTGCCTCGTTAATTTGAAATATCAGGGCTGCTATGATGAATAAACATGTCTGAGATGCCACTTGGAAAGCTAAGCAAGATGAATATCCATAAAGGTATATACTTGAAACCTCTTATTTTTATTTTTAATCTTTAGTTTGTTTTGCGGTCAATGTGAATCTGTGATTGTGGTGCATATTGAAAAGTTTTTATCCATATTCTTATGGCTAAGAGTTATATAACATTGTTCAAATATTAGGTGAAAATGCTGGAAGCTCTTATATTGAGATTGTATCCAAATTGGTTGGTTTTGATGGTGAAGATGATAAATCGCTTGATGAGAAGTATAAGAAGCTTCAATCAGTTCAATGTGATATTGCTCCTCTGCCTCATGATAAGATTATAAACTAGTTGAGAAGTATATTCTTAATACTCATGCTCCCACCGATAAGGTTGAGAATTTGCGAACACAATAGTTAATAATGCAGCTGCTTCGTTCTGTGCCAAAGTGAACTATGTGTTGCTCATGGCACATGATATTATTCTTGGCATATGATATGACTGTTGGCAAAGATTTTACGCTATTTTTTCGGGTCAGCGTTCTCCTAAGTTTTAGGTCAACCTCTTTCAAATTTTATCTGATCAGGGTATTTTATCCATACGTGTGTGTGTGTGTATATATATATTAACCTGGTGTTTCATTTTGAACAGGTTGCTGTTCTTCTTTGGATATTCTCTATAATTGGAAGTTTTTTCTCATTTTTCGCTCATGCATATATTGGTATGACCCTTAGTTTCATATATAAAAACTGACAAAAGAACTTTTTTTATATTTTTCGTAGAACAAGCGATTAATATATTTTATTCTTTCAATGTGATGCATATAAACATTTCTATAATCCAGTTCAGTTAATAATATCTCCCCCTTTTGCATCCCTTATTATGTATTTCCACTTTTCTTTTACATTTATGGTTTATTTAACGCAACACTGATATCAACAAGTGGAGTAAAAAAAAAGTGGAAAACTAAAGCTGAACCTTCTGCGATGTGCAGCTGGATATTCGCAAAAATTCTATCTGCAGTTCAGCTAGTTCAAGTTTTTCAGTCAAAGCCTACTATCCTTTTTTTTTACTTGTCACTTAAGGGTTCATTGGATAAAAGAAAAAAAGAAAATAAATTAAGTTATCAAAATCTGTCAAGATATCCGCACATATTAATATTATCTTTTACTCATCTTGAATTATTACTTGCTCGTCTTTTAGTGTCGACTCAATTGCGGTCAGATATATTTCATTTTCAAAATTAAAAAATTTTAAAAATGCCACCACCGTTTGTTTGTCAGTGCCAATTAAAAATAGAGCTATAAATACATTTAATTGATGACATCATTTTTTTAATTGTAAATAGTGACCTTTTTTTGTAAAATATTGATTGGTCCCAACAATCAATGAAATGGTTGCAAGCACAAGCGTGTATTGCAGATATGCATATGCATACACATTCGTTGCCTCAATTGCAATGCACATAGACATACATGCTAAGATTATACATAAATATACATTCATTGTTGTGGGGGTTGGGTGGGTGTTACACGTATAAAAAATTGAGAACATAGTAGCACGCATGCAACTGCTGATATTTCTCTTCATTTATGATACTTGCAGGCGTTATAATATCGATCATAGTTCCTGCCCTATACAGTAAATTTGAAGAGCATGTGGATCATTGTGCTGGAATGGTCCATTAAAAGCTTTCATAGTTCCTACAGTTCACTCTTTGATCGGGCCTTTAAGATGTCATCTAGGGTTCGAGTCGGGGTCTACTTACGTTTCAGATCTAGGTATATTTAAATTCTATCATTATTTATTTTTAGATGTAAAGTTATGTGGTGAACTAATTTAGATTTGAATTAGTTTCCTTTTATTTTGAGTCAATCAGATTTTATTTTATCATCTTAGTTTCACTGCTAATTTGACGTTGACGCTGTGAAATTGAACAAGTTACTTTTCCATTTTTTTTCCTAAACACAACTACATTGTGATTTCTTTTTCTAATAACACATGCTGCTATACTTCACATGACTGTTAAAATTCAAATGTTAAATGGTATATTTTACTTATGTTTTGAAAATATATTGTTGGTTAAATATGCAATTAAGAGGATATCAGATCTTGGTTTTTTGGTTTAAGATTTGGAAATAAATTTGTGATGCAAATTATTTCAGAAGGTAGGGTTTACAGTAAGCAAGCGATTGTTTGTTTGTGCGATATTTTCTTTTCCAAAGACATATTCAAATCTGAAAAATGACAACTTTGTCCCAAAGGAAGTCGATTCCACTATAAGTTAGGTGAATAATTGTATCATAAATATTTGTTAAATAATATAAGTTAAATGTACGCTATAAAATATTCTGGAATTTCTATTCTTAGTGTGTAAAATGTAAAATAATATTTCAAAGAATAAAATTTACAAAAAAGAAAAAAAAAACCGTTCTCTGGTATAAATTTTTTTTCCAAAGATATATTTTGGCCATTCAAAAAAAATGTCTCGTGGGATAGGTGGGAAAAAAGGGCTTGTATAATATATTGAAAATTATTTGTTTCTTAAATGTTGAGAAAACGTTAGTTATGCTACACATTTCACACAAAAATATGACTAAATAGGTGTAGGTACACTGAAATAAATTAAGTTGCGTTATAAAGGAAATTATACTAATTGTATTTGACGTATCAATTTTCTCCGAAATTTCCTGAGATTAAGATAAAATGTTAGAGAGAAAATTGTAAATGTTTCCATTTTTATTGTCAAGAAAAATATGTGATTATGCAGGTAACTGGTTGATAAATTCTTTTCTAATTATAGTAATAAACTGGAATTGAAATTTAACAGTAAAGTGTGAGTATTAAAATTCATTTTCTTATAAAACTGCATGACTTTATGGCTTGAGAGTTGCTTGGCTAGGCAAGAAATATATTAGCAGAACTGAATCTCGGTAAACCATTTTTGATACATTTATGGCTTGAAAGTTATGGACAATAATGTTGTTCATCGGTGAGAAAAATATATCTTATGACTGATGCTAAGAAAGAAAAGGGGATTGGATTCAACATGCATGTTTTACTTGCTCTTGCATGCCAAAAACTATTACTTGGGGTGCATACTAAATCATTGTTTAGTAGTCAGTTAATGCCTTATATAATTATTTTTCGAGTATAATGCTATTTTCTTGTGTTTATTTGCAGGGAAGACCAGTATATATAACCAAACCCAGCCGAGAGATTGTTTCCAGCTTAATTAAGGCAGCAAGTGGACAGGTACTAACTTTTTGTTATCATTTAATGTGTTGAAAAATGATTTATGGGATCCATGAAGACACAAGTCGTGACACAATATGTCTGACTTATGGGATCTTACTTATATCTAAGATTTGCTGAAGATCCGCTGCTTGAATTTCATATGTCACCGGTTATCTCTAACTTTGTACCCCATAGTCGTTCCTATTTATAAACGATCTGTTTTAAGTGAGTTATGTTGAATAAACTTGGAAAGGATATGTAGTTTTTTAATATTTTGCTAATAGGCATTTTGAATTTATCACTTTGCATGTCTTATGATAGTTGAATTTATATACTTTTTGAATAACGTTGTTTAGATCAATATAAAATGAGTCTAAAAAGATTGTGTTGAGTCCATTAGATAGGTGCTACATTTTGTTTACCTACATTTTGATATATCTTTAATAATAGTTGTAATACCTTTGATGTCACACATTTTTAGTGTCAACGTGAGCTACGAAAATTGCCTTTTCAATATTATTTAAAAAAATGATTTAACAATTATAATATCCTTACAAATTCAAACCACCTTTCAACAAATATTGGTAAGCTTTAATATTGTTGGGAAACTACGGAAATTTCCTTATGATTATATTTGTAGAGAAAAGAAATGAAATGTAGAATGGTAAGAGACACACAAATTTGATAACGGAGTTCGGGCAATTATGCCTACGTCTCCGGACTGCTGCAGATCTTTTATTTCAGAGAATATTACAAAGTGATTACAAAAAACACTTTTCACTCAACACTCGATCTCACTCTTAATCTGGCTCTCCTTTTCTTCTTGTTGATTTTGAGATGAGATAGAAATTATGAGGAGGAAAGGTGTATTTATAGGTGAGAGAATGGTTGGTGGCTTGGTTGGTGGCCGGTAGGTGGCATGGTTGGTGCATGGGGTTGGTGGCACACCTTGTTGAACACATGGATGGCTTGGTTGTTGCTACACATGCAACATTACTAACAATCTCCCACTTGAAGACTGATTTCAAACCGTCTTCACACCTTGATCAATGCAACAGTCATTCTGTTCTTTCTACTCTAACAGACCAACTGAAGTTGAACACAACTTCAGTTTATCGATAGTTACCGTCTTTATCAACATGTCTGTTGGATTCTTGCTTCCTTCGATCTTTTGTTGGAATCTTTTGACAACTAATCGATCTTTGTATCTGTTGGAACCATCATGCTCCTCTTTCACGCGATACACTCATTTATTGTGAAGTACATTCTTTCCTATGGGTAACTCAACTAGTTCCCATGTCTGGTTGGAGATGAGAGACTTCATCTCATCTTTCATGGAAAACTCCCACTTTCTAGCATCATCAACCTCAGAAGTTTCATCATAACATTCAGGTTCCCCTGCATCAGTCAGCAACAAGTAGTTCATGTATCTTTTGTTAGGTACATGAGGTCGAGAAGACCTTCTCAATTCAGGATCTGGAGTAGGATGCTGTAGTGTGTCAGACTGGTCCACACTACTCAGATCAACGATTTCACCAAGCTGAGCACTTTCTATACTCGGTTCTGTGATGAGACTATCTAGAATATTGTTTGCATCTGCAAATACTGGCTCACTTTGCTTTGAGTCGTTGACTTCTGCTTTATGTCTGTCTTTGTACATTACTCTTTTGTTAAAGATCACATCTCGGCTACGGATCACCTTCTTGTTTTCATCATCCCAAATGCGGTAGCCAAACTCATTTTCTCCATAGCCGATGAGAGTGCATTTCTTGGATTTGGGATCAAGTTTATTCCTGCCTTGATCACTAATATGCACATATGCTATGCAACCGAAAACTTTTAAATGTGATAATTTTACCTCTTTTCCACTCCATATCTCTTCTGGTATTTTATGCTCTAATGGAGCCGAAGGACCTCTGTTGATCAAATAAGCTGCTGTGCTAACTGCTTCAGCCCAGAACTGCTTTGGTAGACCTAACTGTATATGAATGTTTCTGGCACTTTCTGTCAATGTTCGATTCATACGCTCAACTACACCATTGTGTTGAGGCGTACCCGGCACGGTTCTCTGCATTTTGATCCCATGCTCATAACAGAACTGCTTGAATCTGGTGTCTTCATATTCACCTCCGTTGTCAGTTCTAAGCTTTTTGATCTTTAGATTTGTCTCATTTTCAACCATAGCTTTCCATATCCTGAAAGCCTCGAACACTTCAGATTTATGCCTAAAAAAATAATCCCATACCTTTCGTGAGTGATCATCGATGAAAGTAACGAAGTAATGCTTTCCACCAATGGATGAGACGGTCGTTGGCCCACAAACATCGGAATGAACAAGCTCCAGCTTTTCCATCTTTGGGGTTTTACCGCTTATTTGAAAGCTGGCTCTCTTTCGCTTTCCAAATATGCAATTTTTGCACATGCCTATTTCCACTAACTGTAGACCTGGAAGTTTTCCCTTCGAGTGCATAATCTTCATTCCCTTTTCACCCATATGACCTAACCTCTGGTGCCATATGTTGGAATTTTCGTTGCTAGCTGCAACAGTGATCGTACATCGCGCTCCTGATAAAGAGTACCACACTTCTTGCCTTGAGCAATCGTCATTGCACCCTTCAAAATTTTCCAGTTGTCACCATGGAAAGTCGTAGTATAGCCTTCACTAGCTAATTGTCCTACGGAGATTAAATTCTTCCTCAAATTCGGTGTGTGCCTGACATCCTTTAGCTCCCAAGCCGACGCATTTAGTTTAATCTTCACAACACCTTTACCAACGATATCACAAGGTTGATCGTCACCAAGATATACCTTTCTAAGATTTCCATAGGCGTACCTTTCGAAGAATTCTTTCTGCAAAGTGGCATAAACGATGCTCCAGAGTCTAGCACCCAAGACTCTTCCTTGCTCTCTAAAGAGCATAACAACGCTCCATCTCCTCCTGAGGTAGAAGTAACATTTGCCTCTGCCTTCGCCTCCTGGTCCTTTGGTGCACTTCTGCATTGATTTTTGTAGTGTCCGGTCTTGCCACAGTTCCAACACTCAATGGTCTTTGAGCTGTTGGGATTTCTGGATTTAGATCTCCAGTGTTTCGACTTACCGCGGTAGTTCGGTTTGCTACGTCCATTTCCTCGTATTGAATTTTTTCCTCTGGATTGTGTATGCAAAATTGAAAAATATGATAACTTACCAGAATCTCTTCGTAGGATCTCTACGCTGAGAACCATTTCACGAATATCATCAAATTTTAACTTATTGCTTCCCGACGAGCTACTCACTGCTGTGACAATAGCGTTCCAACTTTCTGGCAGGGAAGATAAAAGTATCAACGCGCGTACTTCTTCGTCAAACTCAATTTCAACTGAACTTAACTGAGTAGTAAGTGTATTCAGTTCATTGAAATGTTGAGCTACCGATGCACGTTCTGTCATCTGCAAATTGAACAATCGCCTCATCAAATGAACATTGTTAGAGGCCGACGGCTTCTCATACATACTGGAGAGAGCCGCCGTAAGACCTGCCGTGGTCTTTTCCTTTGCTATGTTGAAAGCAACATTGCGAGATAACGTCAATCAAATAACTCCAGGAGCTTGTCTATCAAGAAGAGCCCAATCTTCATCCTTCATATTCTCTGGCTTCTTTTCCAAGAGAGGTTTATAAAGATTTTTCCGATATAGATAATATTCAATTTGCATTTTCCAAAAGCCAAAGTCAGCTCCATCAAACTTCTCGATTTTCACCCTTCCTTCATCTTGCCGCCATCGCTCCCACTCGAATTTGATTTCCTTTCTAACAAATTGTGGCTCTGATACCAATTGTTGGGAAATTACGCAAATTTACTTATGATTATATTTGTAGAGAAAAGAAATGAAATGAAATATAGAATGGTAAGAGACACACAAATTTGATAACGGAGTTCGGCCAATTATGCCTACGTCTCCGGGCTACTGCAAATCTTTTATTTCAGAAAATATTACAGAGTGATTACAAAAAAACACTTTTCACTCAACACTCGATCTCACTGTTAATCTTGCTCCCCTTTTCTTCTTGTTGATTTTGAGGTGAGATAGAAGTTATGAGGAGGAAAGGTGTATTTATAGGTGAGAGAATGGTTGGTGGCTTGGTTGGTGGCCGGTAGATGGCATGGTTGGTGCATGGGGTTGGTGGCACACCATGTTGAACACATGGATGGCTTGGTTGTTGCTACACATGCAAAATTACTAACAAATATCGCTTAGAATAAGATATAATACATAAACTTCTACTAAAAAATCATTCCTTATTAACAAATAATACAAATAAAAATTTAAAACCTACTACTTAAAAATTAAAATTTAGATTAAGTACATATGATTTCAATGCAAATATTCGTGCTAATCATTTTCTTTTAAATATGTCAAACATATGCAATTTGCATAAATATATTTATTGGGCAAAGCATGTGTTTTTGTTATTTTCCTTAAAGCTAGCTAATTGGTTTGCATCTTATGGAGAGAGAACCCTATCATCATCAAGCAAACGATTTATGACATGAAATGTAACTATATCCAAATGTATTGTACTATAAGATTATGTAATTGCAACATAGTAGATGGTATACAAAAATAGTGTTCTCTTTATATGTGCCTTAATTATCTATAATATTATATATATATATATGCATGAATATGTATGTATATTTTAAAGAACAAAAAATAAAATGTGGCTGTTGGGATTCGAGCCCAGGTCTCCACGGCCACAACGTGGAATTCTTAGCACTAAACTACAACCACTTTATATACACACTTTTATAGACAGTAGGCTTATTTTTGAAAATAGTTGTAATACCTTTAGTGTCACTTTTTTGTCAATGCAAATTACCGAAGTTGCCCCTTTAGTATTATTAAAAAAATAAGATCTAACAATTAAAACTTATTTACAAAGTCAAACCACATTTCAACAAATATTAAAAGGCCTTAATGTCATTTAAAAATAAGATATACTACATAAACTTCTATTTAATAATTGTCCTTTATTAACTAATAATACAAATTAAAATTAAAATTTGCAAAATAGAAAATAAAAATCCAAATTAATTACACATAATTTCAATGCAAATATTTGTGCAAATCATTTGCTTCACGTATTTATACAGTTTTTGACCACGAAATTTGATACCAACTTTTGCTCATGTACACTTACTGCGAATTTGCATCAGATAATCTTTCACCGCAATTTTAGTACTAACACCACGTTCTTCAAGCAGGGTAGTCAATAATCTGTTTTGTCGAAATACTCCTGTCTGGCTGCTCCACGCCTTTAACACATTAACATCTACATTCTGATATCAAAAGCAAATTAACAGTTCAGTTACAGTAACTAGTTTTAGGTCGCATATCTTGTACACAGTTAGAACCCATAAAACTGTGATGTTCCATTCATGTGCAGTAACTGCGTGATGTATCATCCATTCTGGAAACTCAGTCCCTTCAGTTCATCTTTCTTGTAACTGATACCACCACTTGAATCCTTCGATAACAAACATTTTGTTTTTCCGAATAGAAGATTGCTTGATATACATATAATGCCCTATCAACCATCTATGAACTAAATTATAAATCCTGCTTCTCATAATTTGGTACACATGATATTGAAAACCAGTAAGTCGAAAAAGTCGAGACAGTAACATTGAGTATATAATGTAACTTAGTTTTGTTCATCTTCTATTAATAGCATTAACAAGGAAACAAATGATGCTACTAGAATAACCAGCCCAAGAACTCGATATTTGAGACTTAATGAGTTATCCAACAAACTAAACATCCAAAATCTTTTAATTAACACCAGTAGTAAGATTCTTACCCTATGCAAACGAACAGAAATTAATGATGTTAACAGATCCGGTCGACAAGAGGATCGATTAGGAGAAATGGAAATTCAACATGAGATATTGGAATTTGAAATCTATTACGCTGAAATACTCGGTTTTTTTATGTTTTGGTTGGTCAAACTACACCATCGATTATTTCAGATCTAATTTGCTATAAGGCTGACTTAGGGAAAAAGAAACAATAAAAATTGTGCGATTTGATCGAAGCCTCCATTTCTCTAATTCTGGCGTTGCAGTAGAATGAGATTTTGGATATTAACCAAGGTTCGAAAACTCGTCCGATACCCCGAGATCTCGGGGGTATCAGATCGGTTTCGGTTGTCACCAATCCGAAATCTAGCCCTAAAATCGGGATCGGATTAAACACTGAAGGAAAAAAAAAACGAATACTTCTGCAATTCTTCGGCATAAATCTTCATGAGTTTTCCTCTCTTCTTTTCTACGCGAGATCGTTCGAATCGATTATTTGAGTCGAATCGATTCGATCGACAGCTTTTTTTTTCTTCTTTTTTTCTGCTGCGTGTGGTTTTTTTGTTTTTTTCATTTCAGTTGACTTCGAATCATTGATCCGAAGCGGAAATGGGTGTGTGGGCTTTTGGATATTGCGGCAGAGACTAGAGTAGAGAGCATTCAGCCATGGGTGTGTGGGTTTTGGGCCTTTGGCTAATGCGTGTGTGGGTTTTGTGACTTTTGTCTAATGCGTGTGTGGGTACTAAAATACTGAAAACCGAAATCTGGACCGAAACCGAAATAAAACCGAAACCAACGAAATTTACGAAACCCGCCGAAACTAACAAATTTTCAAACGGCCGAAACCGAGACCGAAACCGAGTTCTTGAACCTTGATATTAACTTGATTGGTAGAAGGAGACAAATGATCTCATTGAATTTTGAAACGCAAATGGCTTGGGAGTTTCTCTCCATGCAATTCTTATCATACACACTGTTATGGAGGTTTCGGTACTGTAAGAGGGGCTAAATCAAATTGTCTGTGCCTATGATTTTTGACTTAAAAATATCAATTTCGCGTTCTTTCCTCTTCCCTCTTCTCCGTTTATTCCTACGCTAACAAATATGTGCTAATTCCTCCCAATCCAAATCATCACGCAAATTCCGCCTCTTTTCTTGTCTTTGCCCTCTATTGTCTCTGCATTTGTTCCCGCAATCTTTAGAATGCAAATAAAATTCAATATTATTTCCCCCTTCGCATCCGTTGCCTATTTTCTCTCCTTCGTCGGTTTGATAATTTCTTCATCTTTACCAGTTCTTCAAACGAACATCGATTCTAGATTTATTTTTACCTCCATCGCTAACCTACTAGGGTGCAATGACCAATGCCTGCAACTGGCGAGTGCAACTGACAATGAATTCATCGCAATTCTCGATAACGACTAGTGCTACTAAGTTAGGGCACAACTCGAAAAGTCAGTTGTTAAAACTTGAAGATACTAGTGACTTGATTTTGAATTCCGAACCTTAATTCTTCTTTCAATTACTGCATTATGCATTGTTTTTTATTCCAATTATCCAATGCAAATTTTAATCCTAATTGTTTTCGTTTAGGTTTTCTAAAACCAGGTTTCAGACTAATGAATAATCTATGTTGATTTTGCTGTCGTTTAAACTTAGGCACAGAAACATAAGTTCCAGAAGCATCTGAAGAGATTTCTTTTCCATTTTATATTGTATATTTCCTCTAATTCTACATTGTAATCCTCTTTTAGCATATAATAGTATTAGATAATAATATGATATCTTGCATTATCACATCAGGACTATGAGGTTAAACAAGCACAATAAAAGTAGTATCTTTCAAAGGCATAGTCACAACTTGCTCCACCATTGATAGAGCTAATGAAGACGCTTTTTAACATAAAAACATATAGGTGTATATCTGGGTTTTTTTGTGAATAATTTTATGTCGTGCCTTGTTAATTTGAAATATCAGGGCTGCTATGATGAATAAACATGTCTGAGATGCCACTTGGAAAGCTAAGCAAGATGAATATCCATAAAGGTACATACTTGAAACCATACATTTTTATTTTTAATCTTTATTTTGTTTTGCTGTCAATGTGAATCTGTGATTGTGGTGCATATTGAAATGTTTTTATCTATATTCTTATGGCTAAGAGTTACATAACATTGTTCAAATATTAGGTGAAAATGCTGGAAGCTCTTATATTGAGATTGTATCCAAATTGGTTGGTTTTGATGGTGCTTGCAGTCACCAGGCCCGGGCGACTGTTTACCAAAAACACAGGTCTCCGCAAAGTCGTAAGAACATGTATGGAGGCTGACTGAATTTTTACTGAATTTTTATTCTTACTATAGTATTTTATTCTTATTATAGTACATTACTTCATCATGGGCGGATAGCGGGAATCGAACCCGCATCTTCACCTTGGCAAAGAGAAATTTTACCATTCGACCATATCCGCATTTTTGCATTTCTAAAACATATGCATATGTCCGAATATACCATACCAATTCGTTATGTATGGATGATGAGATTCCGTTGATACAGAGCCAATTCCAATAGACTTATTGAACGTTCCCATTGGCGTGCATCCAGCAGGAATTGAACCTACGAATTTGCCAATTATGAGTTGGGCGCTTTAACCATTCAGCCATGGATGCTTAACAGGGCTCATTGTATAGATTAAACGATCTTTCGAATTGGGAAAGACTCTCCAGTTTATGGCCTCTTCTCTATGGTACCAGTTGATGTTTCATTGAATTTGCTTCATTAATAGGCTCGCGATTCGACTTTGATCGTTATGGATTAGTACCAAGATCGAGCCCTGGGCAAGCAGACCTAATTTTAACAGCCGGTAAACAACTACTAATTCATCCGCAAATATATTTCCGAAAAGTCGAAAACTCAGAGATAAAGGTTTTGTGAAATCTTCTAGGATGTTAATTGTTAAAAGGATTGGAGTGGTTGAATGTATTTTCCAAAATAAGATGATAAATCGCTTGATGAGAACTATAAGAAGCTTCAATGTGATATTGCTCCTTTGCCTCATGATAAGATTATAAACTAGTTGAGAAGTATTTTCTTAATACTCATGCTCCCACCCATAAGGTTGAGAATTTGCGAACACAATAGTTAATAATGCAGCTGCTTCGTTCCGTGCCAAAGTGAACAATATGTTGCTCATGGCACATGATATTATTCTTGGCATATGATATGACTCCTAGCAAAGATTTTAGGCTATTTTTTCAGGTCAGCGTTCTTCTAAGTTTCAGGTCGACCTCTTTCAAATTTTATATGATCAGGGTATTTTATCCATACACACACACACACACATACACCTGGTGTTTCATTTTGAACAGGTTGCTGTTCTTCTTTGGTCATTCTCTTCTCATTTTTCGCTCATGCATATATTGGTATGACCGTTAATTTCATATATAAAAATTGACAAAAGAACTTGTTTTTATATTTTTCATAGAACAAGCGATTAATATATTTTATTCTTTCAATGTGATGCGTATAAACATTTCTATAATCCAGTTCAGTTAATAATATCTCCCCCTTTTGCATCCCTTATTATGTATTTCCATTTTCTTTTACATTTATGGTTTATTTAACGCAATACTGATATCAACACATGGAGCAAAAAAAAGTGGAAAACTAGATCTGAACCTTCTGCGATGTGCAGCCGGATATTCACAAAAATTCTATCTGCAGTTCAGCTAGTTCAAGTTTTTCAGTCAAAGCCTATTATCCTTTTTTTTACTTGTCACTTAAGGGTTCACTGGATAAAAGAAAAAAAAGAAAATAAATTAAGTTATCAAAATCTGTCAAGATATCCACAAATATAAATATTATCTTTTACTCATCTTGAATTATTACTTGCTCGTCTTGTAGTGTTGACTTCTCAATTGCGGTCAGATATATTTCATTTTCAAAATAAAAATTTTAAAAATGCCACCATCGTTTGTTTGTCAGTGCAATTAAAAAATAGAGCTATAAATTCATTTAATTGATGACATCATTTTTTTAATTGTAAATAGTGACTTTTTTTTTGTAAAATATTGATTGGTCCCAACAATCAGTGAAATGGTTGCAAGCACAAGCATATATTGCAGATATGCATATGCATACATGTTCGTTGCCTCAATTGCAGTGTACATAGACATACATGCTAAGAACATACGTAAATATACATTCATTGTTGTGGGGGTTGGGTAGGTGTTACATGTATTAAAAATTGAGAACATAGTAGCACGCATGCAACTGCTGATATTTCTCTTCATTTATGATGCTTGCAGGCGTTATAATATCGATCATAGTTCCTGCCCTATACAGTAAATTTGAAGAGCATGTGGATCATTGTGCTGGAATGGTCCATTAAAAGCTTTCATAGTTCCTACAGTTCGCTCTTTGATCGGGCCTTCAAGCTGTCATCTAGGGTTCGAGTCGGGGTCTACTTACGTTTCAGATCTAGGTATATTTAAATTCTATCATTATTTATTTTTAGATTTACAGTTATGTGGTGAACTAATTTAGATTTGAATTAGTTTCCTTTTATTTTGAGTCAATCAGATTTTACTTTATCTTCTTAGTTTCACTGCTAATTTGATGTTAACGCTATGAAATTGAACAAGTCACTTTTCCATTTTTGTCCTAAACACAACTACATAGTGATTTCTTTTTCTAATTATTAAGTGTTTACATCGGTTTACACTGGTACCCCGTCCCTCTACATACAAAACAAATGGGCCTCGGCCCAATATCCATGTACATTAGTTTACATTAGCTTTTCAGCCCATATCACATTTCGCTGCTTATAAATGTTCTTGTACAGTATTGTTCAACAATTAATTGAAAAGCAATAAACAGAATTACATCTTTACTCTGATTCTTTTGCAATTCGAATATGGTATCAGAGCCAATTTGGTAACAGCATCAAGAACTCGATCCAATCTCAAAAAAAAAAAAAGGAAAATAAATCTATCAAAAAAGATAGATTGTCCATCAGCAAGTTATCATCATCTGGACCCTCTCATCCAAGATTTTTTTTCAAATCTTTTCCTGCGAGAGTTAAGAATGTGAATCCAAACAGTGCCTTGCCAATCATCAGTGGCTGCATCTGTTCTTCATCACAGTTTGGTGGTAAATCAGATCTGAAGCCTCAAATTCGATCAAAAAGTTTGAAGAAATAATTCACTGAATCTAAAAGCCGCCCTAGAAAGCCTGTTGACATCATATTACCAATCTGGTTACTCTCAATTGATTAAATCACATTGAAAGTCATCCAAGATTGTAATCAGTCAAGACAGAAGTTTTAATACAAGCTTCTGGTTGCATTTTTCTAAATTCAGTAAGGAAATCATTCAGATTCTTCAATCCAAGAATCTGAAGTTCAGATAAGTTTACCTGTTTTTTTTTCATGTACTGAAGATTCCCTCTGTATTCTGCAATCATGGTGGAAACAGATCCTCCAACCACGCCATGATCATCAGCTAGATCAAATCAGACGAGTGCAGAAAGCACAGAAGACCTCATCAAATCCATTGTAAAGCCCCAGAGTCAGATAATTTCAATCCAACTCGATGAAGCCAATTACCTCCTATGGAAACTGCAAGTTAAAACCGCTGCAAAAGGTTATGGTCTTGAAGAATTCGTCTACGGAACTAAAACAGTTCTAGCAAAATACATAAGAGACAGCAGTAATAGTCTTGTTCTCAATCAAGAATTTACGGTTTATCAAAGGCAAGATAACCTAATCAGTGCATGGTTAATGTCATCAGTGAGTGCATCTCTAATGCCACAATTAATTGGTACAAAGACTGCTCATGAGATTTGGACAGCATTAGAAAGATCTTTTACAAGTCAATCTGCTGCCAGGGTGTTACATTTCAAGAAACAGCTTCAAAGTATAAAGAAGGAAAACTCAACCATGAGTGAGTATCTAATGAAGATTAAAAATCTGTGTGATCAACTTGCTTTCACTGGTAACAAGATTAAAGAAAAAGAACAAATTCTCTATATTGTAGGGGGATTGGAAGATGAATATGAGTCAGTTATAGCATTTATCACATCAATTGAACCTACCCCTTCACTACAGAGTGTCTACAACATGCTTCTTGCTCAAGAAGGAAGGTTTTTGCAAAAGAAAGATCAAGGAACAGACTTTAATGTCAACCATACAACTACTGGCAAAGGCAAGAACCAAAAAAGCAATCAAAGAAATCAAAGTACTTACCAAAGAGGAGGACAATCAAACCGTGGAAGAGGTAGAGCTGGGAGATGGAATCCCAACAACAGACCAAAGTGTCAAATCTGTGACAAACTTGGACACACAGCCAACAGATGCTACTTTAGATTTGACAACAACTTCAATATTAATCAGCAAGGCAACAATAATAACAGGAATAATAATCCTAATGCAAATCTGGTTAATAGTCAGTCATAAAACAAAGGAAGTCAAGAGTCAACATCAAATACTGCTAGCATTGAAGATATTCAGGATGAAGCATGGTACCCATATTCTGGTGCAACTCATCATGTTACCAACAATCTAAACAATCTCAACCTTGGCAATCGTGAATACAAAGGTGAAAAGTCTCTAATTATGGGTAATGGTAATTCTATTCTTATCTCTCACATTGGACATGCTAGTATTAAGGGTGCAAAACTACTTCACTTAAATAATATGCTATGTGCACCACACATAAGAAAAAATTTAATTAGTGTGTCACAGTGTGCAAAAGACAATCAAGTGTCTTTTGAATTCTACCCAAACCACTGTGTAGTTAGGGACTTGCTAACTAAACATATCTTATTGCAGGGTAACCAACAAAATGGATTGTACAAGTTTGACTCTGAAAGTACCAGAAATAATGAATTAAAGGAAAATTTCTGTAATGTGACAAAATTAGATAAACACAATGACTGTACTGAATTTGTTATGTTGCATCTCAAGTTTGGACATCCAAGTCTCAAAGTTATGAAAGAAATTTTAAACACTTGTGATATCTCTATCGATGTTCCCGATAATTACATATGTACATATTGTCAAATGGGAAAAGGTCACAATCTACCTTTTTCAAACTCTGAAACTAGTTATCAAAACCCTCTAGAATTAATTGTTGTAGACCTATAGGGTCCAGCACCTGTCAACACTGACTATGGTTACAATTACTACATCTCATTTATTGATGCTTGTTCAAGAAATGTATGGATTTACTTTTTAAAATCAAAGTCTGATATTTACAATACAGTGATTCAATTTATAACTAACATTGAAAATCAGTTAGGTCATAAAGTCAAGATTTTTCAAAGTGATGGTGGAAGGGAATTTTTACCCTTAAAACAGTTTTTTAACAAAAAAGGTATAACACACAGGTTAACCTGTCCTCATACTTTAGAACAAAATGGTCTAATTGAACGAAAACACAGACACATTGTTGAAACAGGACTAACATTATTGGCACATGCATCATTACCATTGAAATTCTGGACTGATGCATTTGCTACAGCTGTGTACTTAATAAATAGATTGCCTACAAAGGTTTTGAATCTAAAATGTCCTTTTGAAATGCTAAACAAGGTCATACCCAATTACAATGATCTCAAAACCTTTGGTTGTTTGTGTTTTCCCCATATAAGACCCTATAACAAGCACAAACTTGACTTTAGATCTATACCATGTGCATTTTTGGGTTACTCTCCTAATCACAAAGGCTACAAGTGTTTAAGTAATGATGGTAAACTGTATATTTCCAGGCATGTCATATTCAATGAGAAAATATTTCCATTTAAAAGTGATACGTTTAAATCAACTAGAAAAATATACAACCCAAAAATTTCTATTACACCCATTCCTGAAACTATAAATGAGGCTGACCATCTTCCACGCACAAAGCACAACACGACACATGCACAACATCAACAAAATATCACGTCATCCAACAATTCTACACCTAGTACTGAAAATAATCAAGGCAGAGCTAGTACTGATAACAATCAAAGCAACAATGATGGAAATGAGGACAATTCCCAGCATCATGATACAAGCAATAGTGAGAGCAGCAATGAAGAAAACATTCAAGCTGACGAAAACAGGGAAGTCACTCAAACTTGCAATAGACATCATATGATTACAAGAGCCAAAAGTGGTATCTTTAAACCAAAAACTTACTGCACTGAGTTTGATAACATTGAGCCATCCACTTATCATCAGGCAGTGCAAAATGATAAGTGGAAAGCAGCAATGAAAGAAGAACTAGATGCTTTGAACAAAAAGCAAACCTGGCACCTAGTTCAACCATCCAAACACAAAAATATAATTGGGTGTAAATGGACTTATAGGATAAAGAGGAATGCAGATGGTACAATTTCTAAATACAAGGCTAGGTTAGTGGCAAAAGGCTACTCACAACAGAGTGGAATAGACTTCAATGAGACATTCTCACCTGTTGTGAAACCAACCACAATAAGAATAATATTAACCATAGCCTTGCATAGAAATTGGATCATCAAACAAATTGATGTCAATAATGCTTTTTTGAATGGTGAATTGCGGGAAGAAGTATACATGGAACTACCACAAGGACTTGATGAAAAAACTAGCAAAGGAAAGGTGTGCAAGTTAAACAAGGCAATATATGGTTTAAAGCAAGCTCCTAGAGTATGGTTCAACAAATTGAAGACAACTCTATCAAGACTGGGATACACTTCAACAAAATCTGACAATTCACTGTTCACAAAGTTCACAACTGATACTGTTACCTATGTGCTAATCTACGTGGATGATTTCATAATCACAGGTAACAGCATATCAGAAATCAGAACCATCACAAGTCAGCTAAATAAAGAATTCTCTGTAAAAGATCTAGGTGGCCTATCTTACTTCTTGGGAATTGAAGTTCATAGAACAAGTAAAAATGAACTTCAGCTATGTCAAAGGAAATTCATATCTGAAATTTTAGTAAGAGCTAAAATGGATGGTGCTAAAGCCGTACCCACTCCTATGATAACAAATTTACACCTAAGCAAAGACAAGGGTGAGCCAACTTGCAATGAAAGGATGTACAGAAGTATTATTGGGGCTTTGCAATATGTGACCATAACTAGACCAGATATCTCATATAGTGTTAATAAAGCTAGTCAATTTATGCAAAGACCCTTAAGCGATCACTGGCAAGCTGTCAAAAGAATTCTACGATATTTAAAAGGCACTATTAATCAAGGTCTCATCCTAAAGTCCAGCACAGATTTAAATATCAAGGCATATGCTGATGCAGATTGGGCAAACGACTACGATGACAGAAAATCAACTAGTGGCTACTGTATATTTTTAGGTAAGAATCCTATATCTTGGTGTGCCAAAAAGCAGAACACTATTTCTAGGTCGAGTACAGAGGATGAATACAGAAGCATTGCTAGCACTACAACTGAGATAATGTGGATTCAGTCCCTACTTAGTGAAATCAGATTCAAAACTAATGCTAAGGCAACTATATGGTGTGACAATATGAGTGCTATTGCACTAACAGCTAACCCTGTATTACACTCTAGAACCAAGCATCTGGAACTCGACATATACTTTGTTCGAGAGTTAGTCGAAAAGGAAAAATTAGTGGTAAACCACGTACCTTCCACTTACCAGACTGCAGACATCCTGACTAAACCTCTATCAAGAGCGAGATTCGAACAACTCCGAAGCAAGCTCTGCATAAATGAAGTCAACAGTCCTCAACTTCAGCTCAACCAGAAGGAATCTACAAACGAGAATCAAAGGATCAGAAAGTTGAGAACAGAAAAAAAGGCTTATTTACAAGTAAAGACAACGCTTACCAGAGATCTGAAGAAATTCCAGCCACAATCAGCAATCGCCATCAACATAGCTCCAAAATCAATGAAGTAACCACTCATATGCCTCGCAACAACAGCTAGAAAGGATAAATCTAGGAATGAAAAGTGGAGAATAATGGAGAAAAAGCAAATTGAAGAAAACTCATCAGGGAAATGCGATGACGAAGACAATTGCGGCTGCCATTTTTAATCGTCAAACCCTAGCTCTAACTCTAGGGTTTGCCGGGGGGTATTAAGTGTTTACATCGGTTTACACTGGTACCCCGTCCCTCTACATACAAAACAAATGGGCCTCAGCCCAATATCCATGTACATTAGTTTACATTAGCTTTTCAGCCCATATCACTTTTCGCTGCTTATAAATGTTCTTGTACAATATTGTTCAACAATTAATTGAAAAGCAATAAACAGAATTACATCTTTACTCTGATTCTTTTGCAATTCGAATACTAATAACACATGCTGCTATACTTCAAATGACTGTTAAAATTCAAATGTTAAATGGTATATTTTACTAATGTTTTGAAAATTTATTGCTGGTTAAATATGCAATTAAGAGGATATCAGATCTTGGTTTTTTGGTTTAAGATTTGGAAATAAATTTGTGATGCAAATTATTTCAAAAGGTAGGGTTTACAGTAAGCAACCGAATGTTTGTTTGCACGATATTTTCTTTTCCAAAGACATTCAAATCTGAAAAATGACAACTTTTCCTCGAAGGAAGTCGATTTCACTATAAGTTAGGTGAATAATTGTATCATAAATATTTGTTAAATAATATAAGATAAACGTACGCTTTAAAATATTCTGTATTTTCTAGTCTTAATGGATAAAATGTAAAAAAAATATTTCAAAGAATAAAATTTACAAAAGTAAAAAAAAAAATCATTCTCTGGTATAATTTTCTTTTCCAAAGATATATTTTGGCCATTCAAAAAAAAATGTCCCGTGGGATAGGTGGGAAAAATGGGCTTAAATAATATACTGAAAATTATTCGTTTCTTAAATGTTGAGAAAACGTTAGTTATGCTGCACATTTCACACAAAAATATGATTAAATAAGGGTAGGTACACTGAAATAAATTAAGCTGCGTTATAAAGGAAATTATACTAACTGTATTTGACATATCAATTTTCTCCGAAATTTCCTGAGATTAAGATAAAATGTTAGAGAGAAAATTGAAAATGTTTCCATTTTTATTGTCAAGAAAAATATGTGATTATGCAGGTAACTGGTTGATAAATTCTTTTCTAATAATAGTAATAAACTGGAATTGAAATTTAACAGTAAAGTGTGAGTATTAAAATTCATTTTCTTATAAAATGCATGACTTTATGGCTTGAGAGTTACTTGGCTAAAGCAAGAAATATATTAGCAGAACTGAATCTGGGTAAACCATTTTTGACACAATTATGGCTTGAAAGTTATGGATAATAATGTTGTTCATCAGCGAGAAAAATATATATTATGACTAGTGCTAAGAAAGAAAAGGGGATTGGATTCAACATGTATGTTTTACTTGCTCTTGCATGCCAAAAACTATTACTTGGGGTGCATATTAAATCATTGTTTAGACTATTAATGCCTTATATAATTATTTTTCGAGTATAATGCTATTTTCTTGTGTTTATTTGCAAGGAAAACCAGTATATATAACCAAACCCAGCGAGAGATTGTTTCCAGCTTAATTAAGGCAGCAAGTGGACAGATACTAACTTTTTGTTATCATTTAATGTGTTGACAACTGATTATGGGATCCATCAAAGGTACAAGTTGTGACACAATATGTCTGACTTGTGGGATCTTACTTATATCTAAGATTTGCTAAAGATCCACTGCTTGAATTTCATATGTCACCGGTTATCTCTAACTTTGTACCCCATAGCCGTTCCTATTTATAAACGATCTGTTTTAAGTGAGTTATGGTGGATGGACTTGCAAAGGATATGTAGTTTTTTAATATTTTGCTAATAGGCATTTTGAATTTATCATTTTGCTGATCTTATGATAGTTGAATTTATATACTTTTTGAATAATGTTGTTTAGATCAATATAAAATGAGTCTAAAAAGATTGCGTTGAGTCCATTAGATGGATGCTACATTTTGTTCACCTACAGATCAGTTCTGTGTTATATTGTTCGGCTACAGATGTGAAGCATATCAGTTACTTTAAATAAGTCAATATATAGCATTTGTCTAAACAAATTTTGAGTTACCTGGTTGATACGAGTATGCTGCCTAATGTTCCAACTTCCAATTAAGGATTATGATGTACGTGGTTTAGAAATTTCTCTATGTTCAAAAACCTATCTTAGTTGTACATTGCCCCTTGTATTCACACAAAGATACTCTAATTTGATAAAAATTGACATATAATTGTCAATGCCAATATACATCTGATAAGTCAATTTTTCAAATTCTCAGCTTATTCACACATAATTTAGGTGTATAAAACATTCAAATATGTTATGGTAATTTCTATGTCTCCATCATTGCATGTTGAGTACAAATTTCATTACTATTGCTGCTGACAAGGATAGGTATGTTGAATGAACCCAATAACGCTGAAGATCGATAAATAAAAGTTTTCATTTCATATCTAAAAAAGGAAAAGAAATGGATCGCTCAGGACATAAACCCTGAGGGAATGTGCTTTCGCTTAAATATATCCTGGTATTTCCAAGGTTGCATTGTATGCCATCGTTGTATTTATATTGATAAAAAGATTTGTTGTTTATGTTTGTCAAGATGACATGGTCCATCGAATGCTTGGTGGTGGTTAGTTTAGGTGGACCACAGGCCCATCAAATAAGTGTGCAGATGACAAGGCCAGTAGATGAATAGATCGTTGGAGCGATGAATACAAGGTGAAGAGGATAAGCCAGGGAGAAAACTCGGAGCAAATGCTTGGTGTTGCATGTTGCTGCATGTTGCTGCAAGCCCATCTCAGTTCAAACATGCCATAGTAAAAAAATGAATTGTTGCTCTCATATTGTAGCCTCTTCAATGATTGATAAAACTGTTATTTTGAAATATTTGAAAGTTTCATTGGGCCTTATTATGATTATTGGTTTTCAGTTGTTGATGTAGATGTAAAGAAAGTTTCAGTTGTCTACCTAATGTAGTTTCTTCTTAAGTCTTCTCATTTTAATCGAATATCCCTCTCTATTTTAATCGAATATCCTTCTCATTTTAATCAAATATCTCTCTCTATTCCCACAATTTAAATTTTGAACCTCTATAATTTGGCTTCGAACATGAGGACTAATTAGTGATGAGAGATGAGAGCATGACCACTTTGGCTGCAGATGATTGAGTGGCGAACTTGCTTGCTGTCATAAATGAATTGAATTGTACAGATTCCTGCAGTAGAAAAACCCAAATCTGCTCCGTCATCTTTGTTAGTAATGTTGCATGTGTAGCAACAACCAAGCCACCCATGTGTTCAACATGGTGTGCCACCAACCTCATGCACCAACCATCACCAACCCCCACCAACCATTTCTCACCTATATATACATCCCTCCTCTTCATAATTCATATCTCATCCCAATCTCATATCCAACAAGAAGTAAAGGAGCGAGCAAGCTTAGAGTGAGAACGAGTGTTGAGTGAAAAGTGTTTTGTGTAATCACTATGTAATATTCTCTGAAATAAAAGATCCGCAGCAGCCCAGAGACGTAGGCATAATTGGCCGAACTCCGTTATCAAATTTGTGTGTCTCTTACCATTCTACATTTCATTTCTTTTCTCCACAAATATAATCATAAGGAAATTTGCGTAATTTCCCAACAACTGGTATCAGAGCCATAATTTGATAGAAAAGAAATTAAATTCGAGTGGGAGCGATGGCGGCAGATGAAGGAAAGGTGAAAATCGAGAAGTTTGACGGAGCCGACTTTGGCTTTTGGAAAATGCAGATTGAAGATTATCTGTACCAGAAAAGGCTTTATCAACCTCTCTCAGAAAAGAAGCCAGAGAATATGAAGGATGAAGATTGAACTCTTCTTGATAGACAAACCCTTGGAGTTATTCGATTTACGTTATCTCGCAATGTTGCTTTCAACATAGCAAAAGAAAAGACCATGGCGGGTCTTATAGCGGCTCTCTCCAGTATGTACGAGAAGCCATCGGCCTCTAACAAAGTTCGTTTGATGAGGCGATTGTTCAATTTGCGGATGACAGAAGGTGCATCGGTAGCTCAACATCTCAATGAACTGAATACAGTTACTACTCAGTTAAGTTCAGTTGAAATTGAGTTTAACGAAGAAGTACGCACGTTGATACTTTTGTCTTCCCTGCCAGAAAGTTGGAACGCTACTGTCACAGCAGTGAGTAGCTCGTCGGGAAGCAATAAGTTAAAATTTGATGATATTCGTGATATGGTTCTCAGTGAAGAGATCCGACGAAAAGATTCTGGTGAGTTATCAAAATTTTCAATTCTGCATACACAATCAAGAGGAAGTAATTCAACACGAGGAAATGGACGCAGCAAATCGAACAATCGAGGTTAGGATTGGAGATCTAAATCTAGCAATCCAAACAATTTCCACAGCTCAAAGACTGTTGAGTGTTGGAATTGTGGAAAGACCGGGCACTACAAAAACCAATGCAGAAGTGCACCAAAGGATCAGGAGGCGAAGGCAGAGGCAAATGTTACTTCTACCTCAGGAGGAGATGAAGCGTTGATATGCTCTTTGGAGAGCAAGGAAGAGTCTTGGGTGCTAGACTCTGGAGCATCGTTTCATGTCACTTCGCAGAAAGAATTTTTCGAATGGTACGCCTCTGGAAATCTTGGAAAGGTATATCTTGGTGACGGTCAACCTTGTGATATCGTTGGTAAAGGTGTTGTGAAGATTAAGCTGAATGCGTCAGTTTGGGAGCTAAAGGATGTCAGGCACATACCGGATTTGGGGAAGAATTTGATCTCGACAATTAGCTAGTGAAGGCTATACTACGAGTTTCCATGGTGATGACTGGAAAATTTCGAAGGGTGCAATGACAATTGCTCAAGGCAAGAAGAGTGGTACTCTTTACATGACATCAGGAGCGCGATGTTCGATCACTGTTGCAGCTAGCAACGAAAATTCCAACATATGGCACCAGAGGCTAGGCCATATGAGTGAAAAGGGAATGAAGATTATGCACTCGAAGGGGAAACTTCCAGGTCTACAATCAGTGGAAATAGGTATGTGCGAAAATTTCATATTTGGAAAGCAGAAGAGAGTCAGCTTTCAAATAAGTGGTAAAACCCCAAAGAAGGAAAAGCTGCAGCTTGTTCATTCGGATATTTGGGGGCCAACGACCGTCTCATCCATTGGTGGAAAGCATTACTTCGTTACTTTCATCGATGATCACTCGCGAAAGGTACGAGTTTATTTTTTAAGGCATAAATCTGAAGTGTTCGAGGCTTTCAGGATATGGAAAGCTATGGTTGAAAATGAGACAAATCTAAAGAACAAAAAGCTTAGAACTAACAATGGAGGTGAATATGAAGACACCAGATTCAAGCAGTTTTGTTATGAGCACGGGATCAAAATGCAGAGAACCGTGCCGGGTACGCCTCAACACAATGGTGTAGCTGAGCGTATGAATCGAACGTTGACAGAAAGAAACATAAGCATTCATATACAGTCAGGTCTACCAAAGCAGTTCTGGGCAGAAGCAATCAACACAGCAGCTTATTTGATCAACAGAGGTCCTTCGGTTCCATTAGAGCATAAAATACCAGAGGAGATATGGAGTGGAAAAGAGGTAAAATTATCACATTTAAAAGTTTTCGGTTGCATAACATATGTGCATATTAGTGATCAAGGCAGGAATAAACTTGATCCCAAATCCAAGAAATGCACTCTCATCGGCTATGGCGAAAACGAGTTTGGCTACCGCATTTGGGATGATGAAAACAAGAAGGTGATCCATAGTCGAGATGTGATTTTTAACGAAAGAGTAATGTACAAAGACAAACACAAAACAGAAGTCAATGGCTCAAAGCAGAGTGAGTCAGTTTTTGCAAAAGCAAACGATATTCCAGATAGTCTCCTCATAGAACCGACTATAGAAAGTGCTCAGCCTGATGAAATCGTTGATCTGAGTAGTGTGGACCAGTCTGACACACTACAACATCCTACTCCAGTTCCTGAATTGAGAAGATCTTCTCGACCTCATGTACCTAACAAAAGATACATGAATTATTTGTTACTGACTGATGCAGGGGAACCTGAATGCTATGATGAAGCATCTCAGATGCTAGTAAGTGGGAGCTTGCCATGGAAGATGAGATGAAGTCTCTTATCTCCAACCAGACATGTGAACAAGTTGAGTTGCCCATAGGAAAGAATGCACTTCACAATAAATGGGTGTATCACGTGAAAGAGGAGCATGATGGTTCCAAGAGATACAAAGCTCGACTAGTTGTCAAAGGATTCCAACAGAAGGAAGGAGTGGACTACACTGACATTTTCTCTCCCGTTGTGAAGCTCAATACTATCAGGTCAGTATTAAGTATTGTTGCTATTGAAGACCTTCATCTTGAACAGTTAGATGTGAAGACCGCATTTCTTCATGGAGACATGGATGAGGAGATATACATGCACCAACCAGAAGGTTTTTTTGAGAAAGGAAAGAAGAACATGGTGTGTAGACTAAAGAAAAGCTTGTATGGCCTGAAACAAGCCCCAAGACAATGGTACAAAAAGTTTGATGGATTCATGCACAAGGAAGAGTTCCAGAAGTGCAATGCTGATCATTGTTGCTACTTCAAGCGATATAGGTCTAGTTATATCATTTTACTATTTTATGTTGATGACATGTTAGTAGCAGGATCAAATATGGATGATATCAAATGGTTGAAGCAGCAACTGTCAAAGGAGTTTGACATGAAAGACTTAGGCCCAGCAAAGAAGATTCTCGGAATGCAAATCACTAGAGATAAGCAGAAAAGACTCTTGCAGCTATCTCAGGCAGATTACATCAATCGTGTTTTGCAGAGATTCAACATGGACGATGCTAAGTCAGTCAGTACACCATTGGCTAGTCACTTTCGTCTATCCAAGGATCAGTCCCGGCAAACCGAGGAAGAAAGAAATTTCATGAATGGTGTTCTTTATTCCTCGGCTATTGGAAGCTTAATGTATGCCATGGTCTGTACGAGACCAGACATTGGCCATGCAGTGGGAGTTGTTAGCAGGTTCATTTCAAATCCAGGGAAAGCTCATTGGGAAGCAGTCAAGTGGATTTTGAGATATCTACGAGGTAACGTACATAACTCTTTGTACTTTGGTAAAGGGTAGGTTAAAGCTCAAGGCTATGTAGATGCAGACTTTGGAGGCGAAGTCGATCATCGAAGAAGTACTACAAGTTATGTATTCACGGTTGGAACTACAGCTGTTAGTTGGATGTCACAGGTACAGAAGATTGTCACTTTATCCACTATAGAAGCTGAGTATGTAGCAATAACTAAAGCTAGTAAAGAGATGATATGTCTTCAAGGTTTGTTAACTGAGATGGGTTTCAAACAGGAAATGCATGTTTTATACAGTAATAGTCAAAGTGCAATACATTTGGCGAAGAATTCAGCATTTCATTCCAGAACCAAACATATTGGACTTCGTTATCACTTCATCAGATCTCTGCTAGAAGATGATGTGTTAATACTGGAGAAGATCGAAGGAAGCAAGAATCCATCAGATATGTTGACAAAGACGGTAACTATCGATAAACTGAAGTTGTGTTCAACCTCAGTTGGTCTGCTAGAGTAAAAAGAGCAGAATGGCTGTTGCATCGATCAAGGTGTGAAGATGAATTGAAATCAGTCTTCAAGTGAGAGATTGTTAGTAATCTTGCATGTGTAGCAACAACCAAGCCACCCATGTGTTCAACATGGTGTGCCACCAACCTCATGCACCAACCACCACCAACCGGGCCACCAACCCCCACCAACCATTTCTCACCTATATATACATCCCTCCTCTTCATAATTCATATCTCATCCCAATCTCATATCCAACAAGAAGTAAAGGACCGAGCAAGCTTAGAGTGAGAAAGAGTGTTGAGTGAAATGTGTTTTGTGTAATCACTTTGTAATATTCTCTGAAATAAAAGATCTGCAGCAGCCCGGAGACGTAGGCATAATTGGCCGAACTCCGTTATCAAATTTGTGTGTCTCTTACCATTCTACATTTCATTTCTTTTCTCTACAAATATAATCATAAGGAAATTTGCGTAATTTCCCAACAATCTTCTAAGGCACCCGCTTCAGAATCTCAGCTTTCTCCCAAAGAAAGAGAGGAGGGTAAGTTTATGATACTATATTTATTATTATTACTATCATTATTATGATCATCGTCATCTCAATGCACTAATCATGCTCTGTTGTGCAAAATTCTTTTTTGAAATTCAAAACAGTCATTTTTATGTTAAACAATATCATATATTGACAATGGTATAACAGTATAATAGTTTTACTTCATTTTTAACAGGTTCCAACGCCAGGATTGCGGTTGAGAATTGCAACTCGGTTGAAGGATTCTCAAAATGCATATGCTATACTGACCATTTTCAATGAAGTTGACATGTAATCAATATTTATTTTAGGCTTTTAGCATTGTCTTATGGTTGTAACTTTTTATATACATACACAAGGCGTATGTTACTATGATACAGTCATTAATGTTTCCAACGTGCCATGGTACATACTACATAGTACATACCTATGTCAAGGTTTAACCATACCTGTAATTCATTGCATCTGTCCATTCATTTAGAGTCATGTTTTAAGAGTCAGCATGACTGTGTCCGTATGTTTCCATTATACATATATTTGATGCTCATTTGATATTTTAGATCTAATTAGAGTTGCTGCAGATAGATTCAATGAAACTCTGTTCAGACTATAAAGATGCATTTGTTGAGAAGCATGGTGTGAAGTTCAAGGCTGATGTCAGGCTTTGTGAAAGTAAGAAGTTCATTTTGTATATCTATGTGCTATTGCTATGATAAAAAAAAAGAAGTAGATTTATATGTTCACATTACTAGGCTGTTGTCACTGGACTTCAAAACCAGCCTATCATAAACGTAGTGATTGATGGTCCTGACATTATTTACAGTGAATATATTGGTATCAGTATTGCTGTTGGTACACCTAAGGTATGCACCTACTGTATGAACCTTTTTATTCAAGACTGTATTATACTCATATTCTAGTTTCACTTCATCTTTGTAGGGTCTTGTGGTTCCTGTTATCCGAAATGCTAATACTATGAATTTTTCTGATATTGAGAAAGAGATCAACACACTTGCCAATAAGGCGGTTAATGGCTCAGTTTCAATCGATGAGATGGCAGGAGGTTCATTTACAATATCTAACGGCGCTGTTTATGGAAGTCTTTTGAGCACCCCCGTTATCAATCCTCATCAGGTACTGCTCTTTTTGGAAATTTATGTGAATTATTTAAAATATAGAAATAAGTGTATGATGGCTCCTATATGTGAATAGTCCCACATCATGGGATTATAAGAAAGATGCAAGTATTTATACTTGTTTCTAAGAAGTCATGTTGGGGCCTTGGGCTCCCAATGCATGCTTTGTTGTGAGGAGGGAGACCATGCATCATGACCACCACACACGCTCACGCGACCGACCGGCCCGGCCCGGTTCGGTTCGGGATTGGGCTTGGGCTTTGGGCCTTGGCTATGTGGTGTAGACACTTATATTTTTGAACCAGAAAAAAATTTTTTTTTTTTTTTCTGAACTGAATTTTAAAACGGGAGATTTTTTCTGAGCCGACTTTCCCATGAAGCGGTAAACTGTTGACACTGCCCAATTCTTATCTATATATTATCTTCAGCTGTAGACGAAAAATAGACACAAAAAAAAAAATTCTCCTCCACCATTAAAATATTCTTACAGAAATTTTTAAGCAGTTATTTATTTCGAAAGTGCAAATCTGCACTGATTTGTTGTGCAAGAAAATCACTTACTGTTCTACGAGGCTGTTTTATCCTAGAGGCGGCGGCGAAAGTACGAACTGGTTTTGCACCACCGACCAGATCGTCGAATCGTCTTCAAGAGAGCGACCTGGTCCGCGACTCAGCCATTGTTTTCCAACAATTTGAAGACGATTTCGAAGCAATGGCTTATGCAACCCTAGATGAACCGCCCCCTCTTTCACAATCAATTGATTCCAAAGGACAATTCCAAACTTGCCATAAATCGATGGAATAATGGCAGATCAAATCAGATCTTGCGCAACCTTGATTGCACGCTGGTAGATCCAAAGGCAATGAGTCAATTGAAAAAATGAGGCAAAGGACGGCTCTATAACAAACGCGAATATAAGTATTTTTCTTTTGATTATTGATTCTAATCTCGCAGAAATAGGATATCAATTTTTGTGCATAGAACCTCAGACCTCACAGTAACATGCATATTTTTTTTGAATGCTTGCTTATTTCTTCCAAGCCAGATATGCCGAATAGTGGCTATAGTATATATATTGATCGCTTTTACTGAATTTGTTAGCAGTATTTTTTTTTTGAAATAATCACTGATAGCTTATATGTGTAAAATTTGGAACTTTGAATGACCTAAAAATGTTATACCTCAAAGCCTTGAAGAGCAAGCGATCTAAGCTTAATGTAAGTCAAACTGGTGAATCCAGTTTTATGCGTTTTAAGAACTTAGTAGGTCTGTGATGTGTAGGCACAATTTGAATGCAAACTTTTGAAAATGTCTTTATTATAAATTGACAATAATTAAGTGCATACTTATTTGGAAAATGTCATTAAAATTTTGGCATTAGTGAAATGCATATGATTATATGGAAATGTCATTAAAATTGACATTAATAGAACACATATAATATCGGGAAATGTCACTAAAAATTTGACATTAATAGAATGTGTATGTTATTTGATAATGTCATTAAGAATAAACATTAATTTGATGAATAGGTTTTTTTTGCATCAAATAAATTGACATAGTTTATATGCATACAAGTGAAAAGATATAATATAAAACATTTTTGTTGCATACATGTGAATAACCTATGTTAGTCTATGAGATTGGATATATTTTTCTATAAGAAAAATATAATTTTTTCAAACATATTGACATTCAAAATAGTAAGCATCCACAACCGGCCAGTAAATAACAGAATGGAATCCGCAAGGAAACCATAAATGACAGCAACAACCAACCCAAAAGAATGATTCTGGACAGTTGTTTCTATTTTACAACTGTAGAAAACCAGATCATATGACACGAATGTATTTGAACAGGCTAAGCCATGCACCGCAGGCAAACCTGACAAAGGAGCCTCTTATGGTTATAATTACTGAGATTCACCTTGTTGGTGGATCATAGGGTTGGTGGGTAGACATTGGTGTTTCTCGCCATGTTTGCTATGATCGTGGTATATTCACAATATACACGGTTGTTGACGATCAGAAAGTGTGTTGTGATATCTTCGCACCACTTAAGCTGTAGAGACTGGTAATATGAAAATAAAGCATATGATTGGAAAGACATTGATTCTTAAAGATGTGATGCATTTGATATGTTTGAAACATTAAAAATTGAAAACAAGCAAATAGGAAAATTAAGAGGGTTTATAGTGATAGAGAAACAGAATATGAATCCAGTTTATTATGATTTTTTTATAAATGTACATGATAGAACTGCACCTTATACATTTGAAATGAACGGTAAAGTTGAAAGAAAATCAGGATCTTTACCGAATTAATAGTTGTCATTTTTATTAAATTTTGGTGCAGCAAAGCATTAGTGGGGGGATATTTTATAGACTGTATGCTATGTTCTGAATAGAATCCCCAAATCCAAGAATAAAATTTCGCATTATGAAATTTTAAAGAAATATAAATACAATATACCATACTTTAGAACTTGGGGTTGTTTAGCATATATTCGCATTCCAGACCCTAAGAGAATAAAATTAGCAAAGAAAATCATACGAATGTGTATTTATAAGCTATGCTGTTAATAGCAAAGCATACCGAATTTATGACCTAAATACACATAATATAATTTGAATCAAATGATGCCAATTTTTATGAAATGAAATTTCCTTTTAATTTAAGGAATAGTGGGGGCACAACAAGTATGCCTATTAGAACAGAACTTAATAAAAGTTCTGAAGTTGAACCTAGAAGAAGTAAAAGAGCGAGAACCGTAAAAGATTTGGTTCAGATTTTTGTGCTTTTACTATAGAGAAGGATCACTTAAACCTCCAAGAGGCCTTATCTTATTTAGACGTCGATTTTTGGCGAGAGGCTATAAATGATGAGATGGATTCTCTGGAATCCAATAGGACTTGGCATTTGACAGATTTACCTTTTGGTTGTAAATCTATAGGCTGTAAATGAGTACGTAAAGGAAAATTAAAACTTGATGGCACTGTTAATAAATATAAGGCACGATCAGTAGCTAAAGGTTTTTAAACAAAAAGAAAATATAAACTTCTTCGACAATTTCTCACATGTAACTAGAATAACATCCATTCGGGTATTAATCTCACTTGCTTCCATTCATAATTTATGAATACACCAAATGGATGTTAAAACCGTCTTTTTAAACGGTGAATTAGACGAAGAAATTTATATGGACCAGCCTAAAGGATTTGTAGTACATGATCAAGAACATAAAGTATGCAAATTAGATAAATCATTATATGGTTTAAAACAAGAACTTTAACAATGGCATGAAATATTTGAGAACTTTAATCATTTCACATGGTTTTAAAGTTAATGAAAGTGACAAATGCATTTATTACAAATCTGAGAATGACATTTGCACTATTATATGCCTTATGTAGATGACCTACTCATCTTTGGGTCAAACATTCATGCCATAAATTTAGTCAAATCTTTATTAAGTGCCAATTTTGATATGAAAGATCTAGGTAAGGCGAGTGTAATCCTTGGTATTAAGATTACTGGGTCAAAAAGGGAATTTTTTTTGGATCAATCTCATTAAATTGAGAATACTCTAAAGAAATACAATTATTTTGACTGTAAACCTGAATGTACACCATATGGTCTCAGTCGGATTTTGCGAGCATCATTGGCAGCCTACGGTATGCCACTGAATGTAGTAGACCCGACATTGCCTATGTCGTCGGATTATTATGAAGGTTTACCAGTAGACCTAGTATAAAGCATTGACATGATATTGAAAGGGTCATGAGATACCTTAAACAAACCATGACCTTGGATTACATTATGAAAAGTTTCAAGCTGTACTTGAAGGATATTCCGATGCTGACTGGAATATTTTATCTGATGATTCTATTGCGACCAGTGGCTATATATTTAGCATTGCTGGAAGAATTGTTTCTTGGAAATCTAAGAAACAGAATATCTTGACTCAGTATACTATAGTGACTGAGATAATAGCACTAGCTACAGCTAGTTAAGAAGCAGAGAACTAAAGAAATATGCTATTTGAGATCCCTATAAAGGAAAAATAGACACCAGTGGTGTAATCGATTGTGATAGTTCCGCGGCTATTACAAAAAGTATAGAACTGTTATAACAACGGTAGAAAACGAAGTCGTAAGCACAATACTATAAAAGAACATCACATATATAGTGATGAAAGATTTGACGACTATTGAAAGAAAAAAAGAACCGATAATACAACGGTAAGAAATGACAGTTTTATGCACAGTATTGTTAGAGGACATCACATAAGAAGTGATGATAATTTGGCAGATCCTTTGACGAAAGGACTGACCAGAAAGAAAGTCCTTAATAATTCTAAAAGAATGGGACTATTGCCCTGAGATTGTGGAATCACGCACAATGGTAACCCGACCTAAATGACTGGAGATCCCAAGAAATAGGTTCAATGGGTAAAAACAAGTTGTGTAGTGATAGAAGTAGAACATGCTATTTAATAAACTAAAAAGCATGTATTCCTGAAGTGATTAGAGGATGAGTTAATAGAAACTCTTAATGAGATCTATACTCTATTTGGAGTGGAGTACCTACCTTCAGGAGTACTCTTGATAGACTCACCTGTGTGAATGTGGAAATGTGGCCGTTTCCTATGGAGTTTTGGGCAGAACTTCTAGAGCGTTCACTAAACTGGGATAGACGTGCATGGCCATAAACGCACGGGCTTATTTGATTGCACTATAGAAAAGGTTGTGTGTGGTTTGATGTCAGGAATAGAGTTCAAGACTACGTGTCACCACTACAAGAAGAACCGAGATTAGCGACAGATTTTTAGAAACGGAAAATTCCGTCGCTAATTAGCGGCGGATTTCCATGTGAACTGCAAGGGATAGTTTTTTAAATTTTCAACTTTTTTTTCTTTTATTTATCACTATCATTTTCTACCATCCCTCACTAAGCTGTTGCAAATTGCGTCAAATTACCGATAGAAAATTTTTGCCGCTATTTTCCGCTGCAAATCCAGGTAGAATACCGACGAATACTTATCGAAGCTATTTTGCAGCAAGATTCCAACAGATTTGCAAGAGATGTTTATATTATTTTTCTAAGATATACTTTAGGGTTATTTTTTAATAATTATTAACATGTTCAATAATTAATAATTAATTTGTTCTAATTAATGATTTATAAGTAATAATAAATATTAATTTACGTTCTATAATAAATAACTTATAATCATTGCTTATTTAAAATTAACAAAATAATCTTTGCTCATAACCAATGTAATTACTAAATTCTTAATTAAGTCCTCTGCTTTCATCACAAATCTCAGTCAGTATGCCAGTATATTTTATGCTAAATCCCAAAATTTTAAATTGTTCTTTTATAATTATTCCCCTAAATAATACGAATGTGAATACCTAAATATATGTACCTAAATACCTATATTGTTTTAATAAATAAGAAGGAAAAATTATTATTTTGTATCTAAAATTCAATAATTATAATTGATAATTATGTTTAATACGTATTAATTAAAAAAAATACTTTCGTATTTTTTAACATAAATATAAAGTTTAAATATAAACTTTTGAAGTTTTCATAATTTGAAATAAATTTAAAATTTTGTAAAATGTTCAAAATTTAAAAATAAGAAATTTTATAAATATTAAAGAGTTTTAAATTTTATAAAACTTTAAACATTAAATGTTATAGAATTTTATAAATATTGAAGAGTTTTAAATTTTATTTAATATTAAAGAGTTTTAAATTTCTTATTATAAAATTTAAAAATAAGAAATTTTATAACATTAAATATTTGTTTTATACTATAACATTTATAGTATAATACACATTAAAAATGCAGTTTTGGTCAATGATTTCAAAATTTCACATTAACATAAAAACATCCACACGTTTTTTTCATTTAACTGTAATGAAAATAGGAAACAAAACTTAAAACAAGGAAGTAACGTTCAAAAGGCGGGCTGCAAAATTTAGAAAGGCGGGCTCTCAAATATTTCGTTCCGCTTCTTCTCTCAAATTAGTTCCCGTTTACCCAGTCCCTATAACCCTAAATCGCAACCCTAAATGGCAGCTGCATAGCAGTATAATCAACAATAGATACTTTATAAAAAAAATTGGATACTGCGGATTTAGTTTCTCTAGCGATTAACTCCATGCCTTGCCTCGTACTTCGTTCCTCTCTGCCTTCGCTCCTCGTTTTCTATCTCTTGATGACTCGTAGGAAGAGGAAAGTAGCTGCGCCTCCTAGATCTGACCCTAGGTTTGTACATTGATTCAGATGTAGATGGAAGTTGTGCCGGATCTGGGGTCTCGGAACTTCCTTTAGTTGATTTAAGGTTTGTACATTGATTCAGATGTAGATGGAAGCTTTAATTCGGTTGTTATTAAACAAGCAGGCCTCTTTTTTATTTACTTTACAATTTACTTGTGAATCTAATATATTTCCTTCAAAATCTGTAAGCATTTATTCAGTTTTTTTTATAGAGAGAATGATAATATTATCGAGACAAATAATAAATGGCATACAAGGAGTATGGCTGTGATTCAAAATGAGCAGCCTTACGTGAATACAGCCACAAGCGTGTAATCAAAAGCAGAGCAAAAGGTGAGTGAAATGCCTGACAATTGTAAAATTCGCATCAACAATTCCTTCTCCGTCCATGATTTATCTATGTTTAATTTTTTGATAATAGTGGTGTTCCACCCATCTAGTCCTGTTGACCGTCAATTGTAAAAATTAGAATGTGAATTGGGTTACCTTTTATAAATTGATGTCTTCCAAGTTCAGTCCAGTGTACTACTGGCTTGATCATGATGCCAATTTCTGTACCTTTACAATACTCTGAACTGTCAGATAACGTGTTAACATTTAAAATACTCTGATCATGTGCGGCTATTGTGAAATTTAATTTAATTTGTAGGAAGATTAACGTGTTAACGTCATGGTATCACATGCAACTGACCAAGCTTAGCCAAAAAAAGAGAATAGGGAAGGGATTGTCAATCAAGTATATGATTATTTGTTGAATTTTCTCTGTTGTTTTGTTGATAAATATTTCAATTCCTGTTCAAATGATCTATTCCCATTGTTCACAGTCCTTACCTGTTTGTTTGATATGCATGACAGTTAATCAAACATTCATGCTCCTCTACACCTCTTTTGCACATATGTCTGATCATCTTATGCCTACCGACTTCTATTCTGACTTATACATGCTGAAACTGTACTGTATTCTAACACAAACAATCATGTCTTTTTTAACCATCCGAAATTTGAATTAAACACTTACTATACTGCTGTCCGCGTTATTCTTAGCCATACTAATTGCTTATCTTCGTTCTCCACAGGAAGGTGGCAGAGTCTATTATGATGATCCAATGCTGGAAGCAAGGTCCGTGAGAAGCAGGGCCGGTTTTGGCATAGTGCAAACCATGCCCACGCACTGGGCATCAAAAATATAGAGGCAGAAATTTTATCATTTAAAGCTTCGAACAAAGAAAATGACGGAAAACATTGTGAAGAAAGGAATAACAAGCGGGCAGCACAATAGCATAACACATATCGGTAAAAGCCATAAACCCTAATTTATTTAATTGTGGAAAGGTCGTCGTTGCTTGCCAAATTTTTGTGATTATTCTGATGCTTTGTTTCCCAATAGGTATCGACAATGATAGACTAATTTTTTAGGAACAAAAGTAAAGAGCACGATTTGTTACATGTATGGAAATGGAGAAGACTCTTTAGGGGTACTGTATACTGCAAAAAAATTGGATTTGAATCTTAATTTTATCATGGGAAGAGATCACACTGATGATTCAATTCATAGGTATTACCATATTTTTTGATCCAAAATACTTGGTTAATCTCGTTTGGGTTACTAATTTATAGAGCTTATATCAGTGAAAATAATGCAAGTTATGATAACAGTTTTGGACAGTATATATAAAGAGTATTTGTATTCTTCTACTACTATCAGGCTTTTATTTTGAGCTGTGGTTTAAATGGGAATGATAATTCACGAAAACAAAAAAAGTATTCCATATCCCTTTGATTCTTTGTTATATACAAAGATTTTTGTTTTTAGAAGTTATGGTCAACAAGAATATTATTGTTGGCTTACAGTTGCTGTTGGCATTTTTACATATATTGAACAAGGCTTTTGGTAAGAAGCTCCTTTCTGTGATGGAACCTGAAGTTTTCATCTTCTAATTTGGGTAACTCACACTAGAAGAATAACAAAGCAGCGCTTGAAATCTAGGTTGGCTTTTGTATGTTTTTTATACAAATTCTCAGTTGACAGATTTTGGGTTCAATTAAATACTAGAGTTATGCAGCTGTACTGCTTATAATTGATAAGCATTACTTGAATCAGCACGTTTTTTATAACTTATTTTTATTTGCATATTTTGGATACACAACCGAAGTGTTTAGAATTACAAACTTCGTGCTTTATGTGTTTATACCATGTGGGTTTTCCCAGACTGTCATTGCATGGTTTTGGGTTTCATTTTGGGTTATGGATTTGGAGGATGATCAGGATTGATGTCGAAGCTTCTAGGACGATTGAGGTGGGGATGCATAACTCGGCTTGGGGTTGGTTCTTGCGAGCATGCATTTCAGGAGCTGGATGACTGTGGTTCCGTGTGCTGATGCAGGGATTTGTCGTTTGATATATGGCAGTGGGCTTTTAATTTATGGAAGTAGGCTTTTGCTACCTTTTGGAGAAGCATGCATGAGAAGAGTAAGAATTCTTTATACTGTTTCATGCTTTCATGTGTGAAGTTGTAAAATTGAGCTTGCTAACAAATATTTTATAATTTCATCTTTTTGACAAACTGCAATATTGCCATATTCACTTGCAGTGCATAATACAAGTTGTAATTGTAGGGCAGTTGCATAGGAATAACAATTTTGGGCTTGGAAATGAAGAGAATCTTAGTTTCTAACTAATAGTCAATTTTCAAATATCGTAACATGTCAGTTTTCAAACGTTGTAGTGCATAATACTGACTGTTTTTAGCGGATGGTAACATGTCAATTTTCAATGACTTTTAGTTTTTTCCATAACACGAATTTGCCGGAGTTTGTGGTCAGTTTATTCTGGGCTAATGAATGCATATGTTTTTCTTTCCTCATGTTTTTGCATGCCAGAAATAGACAAGTTAATGCATAAGCATCAGATGCTTTAATCATGGAATTCTACTTCAATCTAAACGAGGAAGCAGTAATGTTGCTGATATACCTCTGTAAGAACTTTATCATTTTGTTAACTTTTGAGATGTTTTTTTAATAACACATAATTTCCAGCTAACTTATAGGGAGTGCAAAAGCTGCTTTTTGCGCCTTGAAATATATGAAGTTTGGCAATTTATGTTATGTTATTTAATTATAAATATGTAAATTAATGGTCACAAAATTAATAGCTAAACTTGCAATTTAATTGTGGTACAATAAGATTGTATGTTTCAGTCTCTAATGTTGGAGTTTAATATGCAATTTAATTTTGGCAACATCATAATGCTTTGTATGATATTTATAGGTAATGCAATTAAGTGGCCACATCAAATATTTCAATCTTCTTCATCTTTGACCCAATGGAGAATGGCAGCTTATAAGGTTTTGAGGCCAAATGCTAGTGGACCACTAACCAGGCCGAGGTACTTTTGGGGTCAAATTTCTGTAAACTAATTTTTATGTTATTAGATATTGACGCATCTTGTATTTTACAACTTCTGTGCTATTAGATGTTCTATCTTGTTGTATTAAACACGGGTTAATAACATTATCAATGAATTCTATTGCTTTCTATTATCCTGTTGCTCTCAAATGTATGAATTGTTGACCTACCAATGAATTATATTTATGTGTTGTATTCTATTTGTATTGTTATCAAGTTTGATTATATAATTGCAAACAAGAATTCTTTTTGCACAACCGAAGCAAAAAAATCAAAAGTGGAATACCGACGGATTACCAACAAAAAAAAGTGAGGTTAAGTTTTCTCCATTTTAATTTTCGTCGCTAATCCCTTGGCAATTAGTGAGGGTTTACCCACTCCTTTTTTAAATAATATTTTATTATAAATTAATTACTCGTCGGTAAACAGTCGGTATATAAATTAAAATTAAATTAATAAATAAAATTTTATTTTTATTAAAAAATTAGTAAAATGACGGAAAATTGTCGGAAAACTCATGCTAAAGTCCGTCGCTAAATCTGACACAATTACCGTCATGGTTTTTACCGACCACCATGTTATGCAGGAAATCCGTCGCTAAAGCCAATATAGCGACGGATTAGCAACAGATTTTGCCGCTGCTATATGCTGTTTTTCTTGTAGTGCACTCTAGTAAAAACTGAATCTTACTCACTATGCAAAGGTTCAAGCCGGATGACACCTTTGTTTATGCACAGTCTTATGTTTTTAGAAACTGCTCGATAATATTTTAAAAAATTCAAGTGGGGGATTGTTGGAAATTTATGTGAATTATTTAAAATATACAAATAAGTGTATGATGGCTCCTATATGTGAATAGTCCCACATCATGGGATTATAAGAAAGATGCAAGTATTTATACTTGTTTCTAAGAAGTCATGTTGGGGCCTTGGGCTCCCAATGCATGCTTTGTTGTGAGGAGGGAGACCATGCATCATGACCACCAAACACGCACGCGCGACCGACCGATTCGGCCCGTCCCGGTTCGGTTCGGGATTGGGCTTGGGCTTTGGGCCTTGGCTATGTGGTGTAGGCACTTATATATTTGAACAAGAAAAAAAAATTGTTTTTTTTCTAAACTGAATTTTAAAACGGGAGATTTTTTCTGAGCCGACTTTCCCATGAAGCGGTAAACTGTTGACTCGGTATTTTAGCAGATCCAATTTTCTCCCACTGCCCAATTCTTATCTATATATTATCTTCAGCTGTAGACGAAAAATAGACAAAAAAAAAAATTCCTCCACCATTAAAATATTTGTACAGAAATTTTCGAGCAATTATTTATTTCTAAAGTGCAAATCTGCACTGATTTGTTGTGCAAGCAAATCAGTTACTGTTCTACGAGGCTGTTTTATCCTAGAGGCGGCGGCGAAAGTACGAACTGGTTTTGCACCACCGACCAGATCGCCGAATCGTCTTCAAGAGAGCGACCTGGTCCGCGACTCAGCCATTGTTTTCCAACAGCTCTTAGTTGTCATTGTTACGTTGATGGTTCACATAGATATACGTGGCGGTATAGTATGGTTATAGGTTGGAGGGGTTCCAATGATTTTTGACCCATTTCTAGTTTGCTAGAGGACCCAGATTTACATCTGGAGTTCCATACATAAAGCTCTGGAATTCTAAAAATCGTAAACCTGAAGAGTTGGGAAAAAACTCAAGAATATTAATTATATAAGGGATTAGGAAATTTTTGGAATAAGAAAATTATATCGATCAAACAAACTGTAAAAGTGCAGTTTTAAAGTTAACCAGTGTGGATGTTTGGTATATTTTATTAGTTTAGATTTTTGAGTTTCTGATTGAAAAAAATAAATTGTAAAAACAGCATTCAAAATTTTGATTTTTTTTCCTTTAATTATTAGAATTTCTTTAAATTTATTTTTGTTGGATATTTCTGGAAATTTCCATCTTCTCAATTCTATGAACTTTTTGATTTTTTTAAAATGCCTTTGGACTTTTTACCAAAATCTTGGATATTCAAAATAATTTAGGTTCTTATAAATTACTACTTCCTTTTGAAATTCTGGATTGTTGGATTCCTTTAAACCATCATGCATTTGTTGTGTTAGAAATTTATAGCTTAGAAATATGATAATCCGGGAACACAAGATATTTTGTAAATTTTAAGATATGTCTCCACTATTGATAATGAAAATTCAATCAATACGATTTTCACCGGGTCCTTTTGACTTTCCGAGAATACCCAAGATGGTATCCCTTCATGGTTTCATGCCCATTTATCAGAGGAATATCGCCATCGGTTTGCAACGTCCATCATAACTGACGATGGATTATATATACTATCTTGCTGCGCCTATTTACTGTGATTGCCGTTTTATATTTTGCAACGTTTATTTCAAAATAATTTAAGGAGGATACTCTCATGCACCCGATGATCTTGTATGTGGCGGGGATATGAAACAAATCAGATGGTGTGGAATCAGAAGGTATAAATAGTATTTAATGATTCCCAGATTTTTATTTATGGGATTTAAGTCTCACAGATATAAACTTAAATTTCTATGTATAAATCTTGAGATTTAACATGCATATTTCCTATTTGCATGAAACAAAGAGTTGTGTTCATTAAGGAGGCTGCTAAGTTATAAGATGTTATCTTCACTGTCCATATCTGTCGCATGCACAATAGGATATTCAAGACTCACCTAACTTTTGTAAATTACATTTCAAAACAGTAATGTGATCAAATGCGAGAAGTTTTCATCTTGGTCGCTAATGAATAACAGTATAACTAATTCTGAAAAGCAACACCTTGTTCGCTAAAAACTTTTGCCGAAGATTTCCAAATTAAACTTAAAAAAAAGCTTTCTTAAAATCATGTAATCACCTAATACCATTTCAAACTGGTTACCCTTTTTGAATAAATCATAGCTGTAAACTTAATATATAAATTTATGATGATTACAGCTGAGTGACTGACATGTATAAAATATTATTTTGATGGCCAAACAAATCTTATTTAAAGACTGACACAGAGATATCTACATCAACATTTACACGAAACAAAATCTTTTGCCTATGAATCAATAGGTAACCACACCTAAAAGTATAAATTCAAGATTATCAAAATCCAAATTTATTAATGTTTGCATCTGATTGTCTTTGCTCATTATCTACACTTTAATCAGTATACCTGCGATAATTGATTTAATTTAGCTTTTTAAGACAAGCGCATTATGCATCCACGTTTGTTTCTAAATATTATGTTCTTTTATTTGTCTAAAAGATCACATCAGTCTTATTATTTAGGCACTTGAATGTTTCCAAAGGATACAATGTCGAATCTTGGGAACTTGGTAATTCATAATTATTGTGTATATACAGTAAACGCCGTAATATGTGCAGTTATCTGCTGTGAATAACTGTTATTGTTTGAACAGAAAATGAGTTATGTGGAAGTGGAGTAGCAGCAAGAGTGAAGGCTGAACAGTATGGAAAAGATGTGCGAAAATTAAGATCTATCATCGATATGTTTACAAACATAAAGAGAAGAAACCAAAGGTAGTTGCACCAGGTGGATTTTATGAAAAGGATTAGTTTATAGATTTTGGAAAAGGGATATTTTTTCATAGAATGTAATTTCAATTCCAATAATGCCTGTGTTTGAATTTCATAATAAATAATGTGCCATGGTGCCAATATGTAGTGCTATAGGCTTTTCGTTCATACCCTTGCAAGTGCAGTGAAGTTTGGTTCCAATTCATGTTTGATAGTTCAGATAATTTCCTGTGTTGTACAAGTATATTTACTCCTACAATTTATGATTATATGTACGGTTCTCATGATGATAAATTCTTTCATTTTATATGATTATATGTACGACTACTATCCTTAACGACTACTGTCCTTATTCCGAAAACCATACGAGCAGAATATTACTGCAAATTTTACTGAATATTGTCATTGCTGTTAGCATCAAATCATACCTATTAACATATCTAAATATGCAAATCTTCAGCAACGAATTTTTGTCACTAAACTATTTGCACTTGCATTGCAAATAGTTTTTTTCTCTCCTAAAAATAAATTTGTGCACGATTAACTTCTACCCGTGTGCGAAGCACATGTTCACACTTATTAAAAATGTATGTGTTTGTGACTAATTCAAATCAATGCATGTGTGCATGTGTTCGTGATTGATTCAAATCAATACATCAATAGTATATTCTTAGTGCATATAAAATTTAATCTAATTAAATTTCTAATTTTTCAACTATTTCTGATTTCTCTAAAAGTACCACATAATTTTTTTAATATAATCTGCCTTGAAATATGTTTTAGTAAATAAATTCATATTTCATATTGAACACCTTAACGGTCGGTTTTTCCACCGTTGTGTGGTAATACTAGGATCATTATTTAATCAAATATGGGTGTGATTTTGTATGGCTTTTATAAACGAAAATAAAAGCTATATTTCATATCAAACTTTCATACATAAGAGATGTATGATTGTTACCTCTGCATTGCAAATTATTGTTTATTCTTCGAAGAATAGGCATGAATTTTCCTTTATATATTCTTTTTTTAAAACTCATATTAGAAAGTGAAAACCCTTCAAAATTTCACAAGAATATATGCTAAATGCAATGGTAATATAGCAATAATAATACATGTTCCATTGAACTGACGCCCATGTATTTTGTTCCCTTTCTTACTGAAAATCCAATTTCAAAGTATAAAATTGCCATCTTTTGCACTTATTTTATGCAATGATAATATATTTTCACCTTCAAATTATAGGTCAAACAATGAATGCTAAACGATCCGATAAGCAGAAGTTGGTCCAAGACAATATAATGTCATCCAAAGCTACATCAGTGGAAACCAATAAACAAATACAAGAGCAACCACGCAACAATTAGCAGACTCTGTTAGTAGATGAGTATGGTTGGAACGCACATTTCACTTCAAAGTTGGTAATCTACATACAAATATAATTTATGGAATAATAAATATTCATTATTTAACTATATTGTCAAATTTGTGTTTTTAATAGATAAAATATATGGAGAAAAATGGATGGTGATAAGGAAGATAATCGAGATAAAATTTTTTTTTTTTTCAATTAATAAATTCTATAAACTTTTTTAATAAGACAATTTTATATTTTTAGTATTATCATATTATATGCTTTATTGTTTGATTTTCATTTACATTTGCGTTCGTGAAGTAGATGATATGATCTTGCTTTTTTTATACTGTAGAAATTGCAGTGTCTAAATGATACATTTAGAGCCATAGTAATCATATTTATATTTTTAAAACAGTTACATATAAAAAAATGAATGGTCAAAGAAGACAAAGTAGAAGAGCAAATGCTTCCACTGATGAACAAGGAGAACTTAATAGGTTAAGAGCTAGATAACGACGATAAGGTATGACATCGAAGGAAAGACAAGCATATCTATCTCGACGTCGTCATGCTTATGGATTACGTCAAGAAAAGCTTTGTAATACATCTTCAAGTAAAAATTCAAGTGAATTAACCAATGAAATTTTAAATGATAGACATTAGCCAACATCATAAGCAAACAACCAAATAACAAGTTCCTATCAATTTGAAGAAGCAGAAATGATGATTGTAAAGACAGATAACTCAAGTACCATAAGTAATCATATAAACGAAGAATATAATCGCTACCGCCAAGAGAGAAATCGACAAAGGCAAAGAGAGAAAAAAATAACTATTTCTACAGAAGAAAGAGAACAATATATAGCTCACCATCGAGAATTTTATCGACAAAGGCGACAAATTATGGAAAGTGATAATCAAGTGCAAAGACATCATGGAGTGCGTATACATATAAGAACTCATAACATTGAAAAAAAATTCAATGACCACATTGAATTTCAAAGACATTCATTACAATAGCCAAAATTTTGTCCACGTTGCTCATCAAAAATATACGAGCATGAAACATATTCTTTATGTTGTGCGAACCGACGAACCATGCTATCCCCGTTACAGTCACCAACTGAGCTCTTCAACCTTCGCACTACTACAAATAATGATGGTGTATACTTTAGAAGAAATATTTGATCATAGAACATGCATTTTCTTTTATACTTCAATGGGAGTTCATATTGACGAAAATTTAGCAAACGGAAAAGCCAGAGTTAGATAGAAGAATACCAGAAACGATACAATATATGTTAGATGAAAACAATAATTTTGCACAAAATTTCTGTTGAGTTTCACAACTTTCTATAATTTGTGATTATAGATTTATAATTAAGTAACAACCATTACAGCGACAATATGCGCTTCCAACAGCTTCACAAGTTGCAGGAATAGTGGTAGGCGATGAAAAGAATATCATAAATGGTAGAATATAGCTGTACAAATAATATCAGGACATCTTATGAGAGTACCAGAGACACATGATTGTTATAATCCTTTACAGTAATGTTTTTACTATTTTATGTAAACAATGGTTGAGATCTAAATACTCACAATGAAAACGGTACTCCAGTTACATGCAGAGAGTATTACGTGTATCTCTTACAAGTATGGAAATTGATTATTAATTAATTTACATATTCTCTATGATCTTAATATTAACCAAGTAGATTGCTCAATTTTTATTTGCCTTAATAAAATATAAATATAATTAATGGATATTCTAATTGTAGATTTAACACGAAAATACATCTCTTTTACTACTCGGTAGACGTTTGTTGCAGCAATATGCATTGGATAATTATGTTAAAATTGAAAGTAATAGAATGAGAAGGTTTCGAGGAAAACAACACCACATTAGATCAGGACTCTATGTTGATATACAAGATGCATTGAATGCTGGAGAGAACGATGTAGGTTTATGAAATATTATTTACATTTCTCTATAAAATCAATTTATGCAAATATGTGTGTGTGTGTATGTATGTGTGTGTGTGTATATATATATATATATATGGACACTCACACACACATATATACATAGACACATGATTTAATCATTCTAAAAATGGTTTGAAAATTAAATATAGAAAACATCAGAAGGAGTACAATACTGCCTGCTTCATTTAATGGAAGTCCACACAATATGTACCAACGTTACCAAGATGTTATGGTTTTGATGCAGAAGTTTGGGAAGCCTGACCTTTTCATTACGATGACATGCAATCCTTCGTGGGGTGAAATCACTTCTGAACTACTACATGGACACCCGGCTCAAGATCGTACAAATCTTATGATCAGAATATTACATGCAAAATACGAACAACTAAAAAGTGACATTTATAATCCATGTTTAAAAAAATATGACTGTCGCATTAATGTTGAAGTTTGTAGTAGTATTAAATTTGTCAAATACTTATGTAAATACGTTTACAGGCCCAGATCATGTGGCAGTTGAAGTTCGTCCAGGAAGCGACTATGATAAAATTTGAAGATTTGTTGATGCAAAATGGATGTCCTTAAGAAGCTTTTTGGAGAATTTTCGAATTTTCATTACATATAATTTATCCTTATATTCAATGATTGCAAATACAGCTATCTAGTAGGCAATAAGTCACGTATCACTCCAATCAAACAGTATCTTATATTTTGTTAGACGAAAGCCTCTCTATATCAACGTTGATTGAATTCTTCAACACGAACTCACAAGATCCTAAGCAAAATAATATTTATATTGTGAATTTCGAAAGAAATGTAATTGGGTAACTAATATTAAAAAATGGTGACGTAGGACATCATCAAAAAAGTCATAGGAACCATTTATAGTGTTTCACCATTAGAAGGATAATGTTGCTACTTGAGAATTCTTTTGAATCATGTAAACGAACAATCAACTTTTGATCATCTTCTCACACTCGATGATGTTAAATATCCAACATTTCAGAAAACCATAGAGAAGATGGAGATGTTAAAAGAAGATCAAAGCCTTACAGCATGTCTACAGGAAGCATCAGCTACAAGAATACCATCAACTTTAAGAAGATTATTCGCTTCTATCTTGGTTTATTATGCATGAACAGACATTAGAAGATTATGGGATGAATTTTTCTTCTATATGACAGAAGATTATTCAAATTCAAGTATAACAAATAAGATTATACTTGAAATTCATCTTTTAAAAGATCTCAATATTTTATTGATGAACTATTATAAAAAAGTTTCAGATTTGGATCTTCTAACAATTAGAGATGACATAGATGATTGTTCATTAACTTCGAGTTGGTTAAATAAGTAATATTCAATTAAAACACACGAAGATGTTTTAACTTTTACCAGCAAGTTCAGTGAATCCCAACTGCGTGCATATACAATAATTTTGAATGTCGTTAAAACTACAGAGAGCTGAATTTATTTTGTTGATGGTTCTCATGGAACGGGAAAGTCATTTCTCTATTGAGCATTACTTGCAGTGCTTCGACAAGAAGGTTTGATTGCACTCACAACATCAACATTTGAAATTGCTGCGACTATTCTACCAGGCGGTCAAACGACGCATTCAAGATTTATAATCCCACTTGATCCAACATCTGAATCAAAGTGTACGGTATTTAAATAATCAGAATTAGCCAATCTTTTATGTCAAGGACTCAGGCATCTGTTCTTATTTGAGATGAAACAACTATGACTCACAGATATGCTTCCAAAGAACTTGATTGATCACTTAAGGATATTATAGGGAATAGCTTGCCATTTAGAGTAAAAATTATTATTTTTGGAGGGAATTCTCGACATGTCTTATCAGTTATACAACGTGGTACAGTAGCAAAAACAATTAATGCATGCATTATTGTTAAAATACCGTTGTATAATCATGTAGAATCATCCAACTTACTCAAAATATGGGAACCAAAGAAGATTCTTTCTCCTCGGATTTTCTATTATGTGTTGGTGATTATAATGAAGTGCATAAATCTGACAAATTGATTCGAATTCCAGATGAAATAGTGGTATTATGGAAAGATGAAAGTTCACTAACCACTCTTATAAATACAATCTTTTCTGATATACATGAAAATGCATTCCGAAGGAATATATCATGACAAGAGCTTTAGTTGCCCCTCTCAATGAATGCGTCGATAAGTTGAATAAACAAGTTATTGATTTATTTTCTAAAGGGTTACATACGTATTGCTCATTTGATTTTGTTGAAGATGATACAATAAATCTATATCAACTTGAATGCCTTAATTCAATTGCACATGTCGTTTTTCTCCACTTAAGTTGGTCTTAAAAAAGGAACACCAATCATGCTACTTCGAAATCTTGATCCAACGAATAGATTATGTAATGGTACTAGATTCATATGTCGTGAATTTTATAGGAACTTTATAAATGCGGAAATTGCCGTTAGACAATTTGTTGAAGATCGAGTTTTCTTACCAAAAATACCTATGAAGCCTTCTAAAGATATTGCTTGTCATTCACATTATTACGTAACAATTTCAGACAAGGTTGAGTTTTGTCCTCATAATTAATAAAGCACAAAGATAGACAATTCTAAATATAGGAAGTTGCCTCAACATGTGTTCGGGCATGTTCAACTTTATGGTGCATTATCAAGAGGAGAGTTTCAATTAGTATCACAAAAAATTTGATCAAAGATGGCAATGTCAACGGAAAGTTTGTAACTTACACTAAAAATGTTGTTTATAACGATGCACTTATATCTGCTAAAAGAGAAAAATAGTTGAATAATATTTTGTAACCATTACTTTTGAATTTATTTATATTATTCAGTATATTTACTTCTTTTTCTTGCAGTGACCATTTATAAATTATGCAACATTTGTACAAACAATTTTCCTTTATATGTATAAAATACACAATATATGACAATTGGCAACTCACGCGCGAATCGCGTGGCGTTACGCTCGTGTGTGTGTAATAATCTTTATTAATAATTGTCTCAAGAGCACAAATTTTTGGTCCGACCGTAAAATACCAAAATTGCCCTTCATATATAACTCTTCAAAAAATTGATCCTGAAAAATAGCATTTAAATAAAAGTTTATTAGTTTTTTAATAAATATTAACATCGCTTAAAATTAGGATCTAACAGATATTTTCTTTTATAAATTCAAAACGCTCTTTCATATTTATTACCAAACTTGATATCACTTAACCATAGATCTAATAAATAAACTTCATATATATCTTTAACATCATGCGCGAAGCGCTTGCCGTAATGCTCGCATTAATAATGGGCATTATTATTGACACTCCAAATATTGTTAAGCGGAGTCAAATTTTAAAAACACTCCAATCATAAAAATTAGGATCTAATAGATTTTCTTTACAAGTTTAAATTTCTTTTTCACATATATCACCAAAGTTAATGTCACTTAAAAATAGGATTCTATGAATAAACTTAATATACATCTTTCTTTATTAATAATTGTTTTGAAAGCGTCAACTTTTGATTCGATCGTGAACTTTCAAAATTGTTCTTCGTGTACGGTTCTTTAAACAATCGACATTCTAAAAAGTGACATCTAGATGAAATAGCATTAATTTTTTTTTAAAATGTTAACACTGCTTAAAATCAGGCTCTTACAGATTTTTTTACAAGTTCAAAATGCTTTTTTTATATGTATTACCAAACTTAATATCACTTAAAAGTATGATCATACAAATAAACTTTATATACATTTTTATTAATAATTGTTTTGAAAGCTCAAATTTTTGGTTCATCTGTAAACTTCCAAAATTTCTCTTCATGTGCAGTTCTTTAAATAATTGACATCCCTAAAAATAGGATCTAAATGAAAGAGCGTTAATTTTATAAATGTTAACATTGTTTAAAATTACGATCTAATAGATTTTTTATAAGTTCAAAATATTTTTTCACATATATTACCAAATTTAATATCGTTTGTACCTTCTCTACCAAATCGCTATGTCGTTGTTGATCATCCTCGCAATAATTCTCGTCTGTTGAATCTTTCTAATTCATCTCCCAGACATCACCATTCATCCTCCTTCATCTTTCCTCTATTTCAACCACATTTTTGTTCTGACCATCAACCTCCTATTTCTCATCGTACTCCTCCCCCAGATCCTTCTTGCTCCAATCGCTTTTCTGTTTTTAATGACTTACGCCATGACTATTACACTCAGACGTATGCAAAAGTACCGGCTTCTCTACCGCTTTCCCTTTCGAAAGCGCCTCTTAGAAAACCTAAATCTCCATCTCCTGAATTCAAAACGATCTTCGAAAATGTCAATTTTTTGAGTGCAAAAAAGCGTTGTTTGCATTGTGCATTCAAAGGACACGTGGCAAAGAATTATAGGGACCAAAAAATTTGCTATAAATGTGGCTGTTTTGGTCATTATGTTCCATGTTGTCCAACAAAAAATGGATGTGTCGGCACTTTGGCTTCTGTGCGTACAACCGGCAGAAGGAATACACACCATAGGCGCAAGAACGACTCAGACTATGATATTTCTACCTATGACTATGACTATTGTGGTTAATCGCCTAAGACTATTATGGTTAAATTGGGACTCTATAGTTACAAACCATGTTGTACACTGAACTGGCATTTTGTTGGATCTCATACCTAGGGTGTGACTTGCTTAGTTTATTCCTATTCGCTATTATGTACACCAAAACCATTGGATCCATTATCCTTGTATTTGGCTCGCTTCTGCATGCCTATTTTTTATGCTACTTCTCATGTTTATCCTCTATTCCCCTTTTAGTTTCATTTCATGAGTATTTAGAAAACTTGTGAAATCATGGTATACGTACGTTATGAATGCGGGGTTATTTGGGTATAACATGAAATCTATATTATTTGGCATAATTTAGAGCATGTATTATAACATGACTATTAGATGCAAATTGGGGTAATTTGACGTGAATTATAGAAGATGCAATTTGATATATTGAATCTAGTATTGGCTAGTAACCTAAGCTTTATGCATAAATTGTAAACTAGAGTATTAAATCTAGTTTTGACGTGAACTGTAAATGGGAATACTAGATCTAAATTGGCATAGTACTGCAGGTTGGGTTAAACGATAGGTAAATCAAGATTTGGGCCTCGAATATAGGTATGTTAGTGGGCATGACAAATGAATATGATATAGGCCAAATTTGTTTAAAAGAGTTGTTAGCAATTTACATATAGACAAAAAGGAAAAATATGTAAATCTAGGAAAGATGAATGCCTAACCCAAGGTTAGATTGAGTTACGGTATAAGATTGCCCGGAACCGCCTGGCAAATCCAGCAACTGTAACAATACCTATCTAATGTGGGTGGTTAGAGCATTGAGCCCAAAAGGACTCGAGGTTAGATTGAGTTGCGGTGTAAATCTGCCCGGAACCGACCGGCACATCCAGTGACCGCAACAATATCTGTCTAATGTGAGTGGTTGGTGCTTTAAACGAATAATTTAAAGCTAAGAAACAGTTAAGCTAGAATGGGAGGGTTAAGTCCATAGGAACACTTAACCAACTTAACATGTTAACAAGACAAGACTTGTAGGGGTTAAATAATCGTTATAACATGTTAACTAGACTAGAAGGTGGGGTTAAGTAAAATACACTTAGCCAATTTAACATGTTAACTAGACTAGAAGGTGGGTTTAAGTAAAATACACTTAGCCAATTTAACATGTTAACTAGACTAGAAGGTGGAGTTAAGTAAACTTAGAACACTTAGCCATCGTAGTGTGACAAATGAACAAGGTTAAGTTAAAACATGAAGGAACAATACTTAACCATTAGAACATGAGAATTAAACAGATGTTAGGGTTAAGTTAACTAAGGGAACACTTAACCAATACAAGATGAAGGGGTGGGGTTAAGTAATAAGAAATACTTAACCAATATAACTTGATTTGTGGTAGGGTTAAGTCAACATGAACTACTGATAACACTTAACCAATTTAACATGACAAATGAATGGGTTAAGTTAACTTGAATTGACTAATGACACTTAACCAATCCAACTTGACGAGAAATAGAACTAAGTAGTAAACCTTAGTTAAGAGGACTAAGTTGTAAACCTTAGTTAAGAAAACGACAATTCAGGAACTAAGTAGTAAACCTTAGTTAAGGAAACTAAGTAGTAAACCGTAGTAAAACACGAGAAGGAGCGAACATCCATCTGATCTTAAAGAAGGATCCAACAAATTGGGTTACGAAGCACGCGACTTCGAGGGGACGTGAGGGTACTCTTGGTATCCCTCTGTGAGGCTGCAGATGATCTGCCTGGGCTAACAGAGGTTAAGGTCTGCGTTAGAAGAACCAAGGGTATGCCTTGGTTGCAATATAAGGCAACCTAAAGACTAGGATGGACCAGCGTGATTCGGCGAGACCAGTAGCCCTGTGATAGCAACTCATCGTCTACCTACCATCTTGAGTCAGTCGAGATACGTACAGCGGAAAGGCGGAGAACTCCAAAAGACCATATACTTGCTATCTAGTTATGGGTGCGGATGGTTATAGGTTAGCGGGGGCATAAAGGGCCTACGTATAGTTCTCATTTTTCAAGGTGTGCCTTTCATTAGTTGAGGGAGGGGTCAGGTGGGACCATAGCCACTGGAAAAACAGACCTTAGCATCTGCATCGGTAGATATCTGAAAGCTCCCGACCGAGTTCCGTGTTTCTTGATTTGACCTGCCATGAGACTTGGGTCGCACATATAGAGGACATGTGCATCTAGACAGCGATAACGATCCACAACACATATATGGGGAAAGTCTAGGAACATATACCACTCTGGGTAGTGTGTCCTAGATTAGGGGCGTCGTTCGATAGGTAGCATAATCCCTAGTTGGACCTAGGTCACGTAAACCCTAAAATCCGAGAAACGCTCAATAGGTAGCATAAACCCCAGTAGCCCTGGGTAGCGAAAACCCTGGTTGGATCTAGAATGTGCTCGATAGAAAACCCTAGGTTAGACCTAGGTAATAAATAATAGATGTACACCTGAAACAACCACAATTGCGGGGATTGGGATCACGTATCTGTTCTTATCAGTTTATATAGATTTCTAGTTAGGTGGTGCAGGGATATAGAAATTAGAATAACAAGGTAGTGGCGAAGTAGAGAAAGTATAGAAGTGCATCTAGTTTATCTTGCCTTATCATATGTTGTGCTAACCTTTTGATTCCCGTCATCATGGTGTTGTCTCGTATTCAGTTAAATTCATGTCATGTTGCTTTTACCTGTTCACATGCTGAAAGTTACTGAACTTACCAGACTTTATGTCTGACTATGTTTTCTTTTCGCTTTCTTGTCTTCCGTTCCCCCCTCCCCTCAGGTTCGCAGAGAGGGAATATTACAACTTAGTCCAGTTTTCTTTCCAAGCTAAAGATTAGTTGAAGTTTTGCTAGGATTCTCTTTTCCATTGCTATGGCTGGCTCACGCTACATTGGGGAATATAAATGTTATTTTATGCTTCTTTATTTTGCAAGACAGATATTCTGGTATTGGAAAACAATTGTTGTACAAACTATTTTATCAATAAAGTAAAGTCCTATTTTCCGCTGTTTTAATTTTTTCTGTCTTGTAATTTATCTGTATCTTTTACCAATAACTCTCCACCAAAGTTAAGGCATTCCCTTTGTTAGTGACCTTAACGGATGTGGGGTGTTACATCAGCAGATGGTCGAAACATGTTCAGAGTGGTGAGACAAATAGATTAGCATGGAAACTTAAGTGCAAACAAATGAGTAAGCATGCACAACAGTTTTGAAGCAAAAAGGGGAAAGTATAATTTCATTGAATGGCAGATCTGGATACATGGATACGTGGTCGAACAGAAATGCAAAATCAAAATAGCTCAGTGACTCAGCATGGTTCAAGTCTGTAATTCTAAAAGCAGCAGTTTTTTTAAGGGCCAAAAATATTTAATCAATCATGTAAGGCAATGTGAAAAGAATTTTTGGCAAGTAATAGAGTGCAGGTTTCAAAAAGTCATGGCCTGGTCAAGGCTATTACAAGTATAGGACAGGATACAAACAGGGACGATTATTTTCAGAATGGAATAGACAATAGTTTATTCGACATGAGCATGTATGGGAAGTATATAATTCATTTCTGAAAATCTATCCATAAATCATGCAAAACAATTAATGAAAACATTTTAAAGCAATTCAGGAAATTCCAAATTCTAGGCAAGTGTTTATTATTTCATTTTGAGTAATCAGTGAAGCATCAATTTGGCATATAAGTTATTTCTAGCTTTACATATATAGCGTATGTTCAACAAATCAATACAAGGAATAAACATGGCAAGATTTTGGACAACATATTCACGCCAGGGCAAATTCAAGGGCACAAAATCGAATCATTAATTTCCAAAGATCATGCAAAGTCATGAAAGCATTTCTTTTACAAGAAAACAACTCGGCAAAAATGTGTTTTAGCAAGTTTTTTTTTGTTTCCAGAAGTTCATTTATAGGGCAATAATTTATTCCAGGAAATCACGCAATCATTCAATCTCACATTCACGGATAGTTCAAGAATCACACAACAGTTTTGGCATGAAATCAAATTGGTTTGCTTATCACCCAAATTATCAAAAGAGGAAAGCAATACAAAATCAGACAAAGCCATTAGTTGAAATCAGAGCAATTTAAGGATTTGGAATCCTATTTCTAACACCATTCATTACTGGTAAGCAACCCATCGAAGATTCGAAAACCAAACCCACAACATTCAAGAACAAAACCGAATAAATAATTCAGAAAAACTCACTTTGTTTTCGATCAAGAGCCAGAGAGAAAAATCCCAAATCGAAGTACAAAATCCATTCATAGTTTCGAAGCATCAGAGATTTGATTCCAGAAGCATACGATCGAGATTCGGAGTGTAGAAGACCCTAACTCCCAAATCAGAGAAAGCCAAATTGAAGAATCACATACCCACAAAGACTCGAGCCTCAGTTTCATCAATTCCAGAAGCCATCGAATCGATATGGAGGAGTTTTCAGAAACCATAGTTTTTTCTAAGTCATCGCCATTTATGTTGTAACAAAGGACATCGGGCTTACAAATTTAATGATTGGCCCGCCAAGTGACAAAGGCTTTGGACTTAGTTATTAAAAAGGGGAGATTTAAATTTTAGTTTAAATCATTGGGTTTAGCTTCTTTCTTGTTTTATTTTTGTTGTATTTTTCAATTTCTTTTATAACGGTCTTAACAGTTGCTAGAGTCTGTAAAACTCTAGGGGAATCCAGTTAGGGTTTAGCTGGTAGTTCACTAGAGTCTGAAAAATCTAGGGTTACGGATTACAGGTTTGTAATTCGGGAAAATCTGGTCGAGGGGATATCGGTCAGTCTAGGGTTTTGAGCGTAGGGTTAGTACAGGAGCAGAGGGTGCTAGTTTACATGGTCTTGTAAGCGGGATCTGTTCTATCACCTAGTAGAAACCTTAGGAATGCAGCAGTAGGCAAGGTTTTGCCGAAGCTGGGTATCTCTGTGTGTTATTTCCTTTCTGCCTTGTTATTTTTGCTGCATTATGTGACCTGTTTATTTTTTAATATCCCGTCAAATTTATAACTAAGTGAAAAACTGTGATAAACCCTATTCGCCCCCCTCTAGGGTTCATCTAGATCCAACACAATCCTCCCTATTTTATTTTCTATCTTTTCTATTTTTCTTTCTTACTTTACTTTTGTTTTCAAACTCAAGTTTTATATATTTATATATTTATACTTTATATTTATATAGTTTTAAACTTTATAATTTCATAAATATGTTTATATAGTTTATATTTATGTTTTCATATGATTTCCTACTTTATAATATTAATTTATAACACTATATTTTAATTCAAGAATTTCCAGAATTATATTTACATCAAAGCACTTGAAAAATGCTCAAAAAGTAATTTTGTACTAAGTATATGTCGACATATAGAAAACAATATGTCGATGTCATTTTTTCAAATTTGAGTGGCTTTTCACCATTTGTGATAGTTCTGGAGCATTGCAACCTTTCACACACTATAAAAAGGGCTTGATTTCGAATTTTTAATCACTCCTTCTTCTCCACTTTCACTCTCTTTCATTACACCATTATTTCTTATCATTTTTATGATTCCTATACCTATACTCTGCCGAATTCAATTCTGCTTTCACTAATCTTCTTCTCTCTACACTCTTTACTCACTACTCTCTGAATCAAGTGCTATTGAAGAGTTATAGGGCTATTGTAATTGTTTGGGAATTATTTGGGAATCGATGTTTTCCTTGTAGCCGTGAAATCAAGGAACGGAATCGGTGTTTTCCTTGTTGTCGTGAAATCAAGGAACGGGAGCGGTGTTAACCTTGTAGCCGTGAAATCAAAGGGTGTAATTGGATATTGATATAGTAATAAAACTCTGTGCAATCCAGCATTATGCAGGACTGGACGTAGGAGCAATCCAAACTAGTATAAAATCCAGTGTGTTCTTTCCTTTTCTTCCATTTTTATTCTTTTTTATTTTGCCTCTGCATTTGATTCTGTGTCTTTGATTGTTTCTGTGGTGTTTGATTCATAAGTTTATCACATAAGTTTTAGATTTTGTTTAAATTCTCAAAAACACTATTCACCCCTCTTTAGTGTTTGTTTTGCCTTAACGATCTTTTCTGCAATCCCTAACGAAGTTTTCATTCAATTGCAACCAAATTTCAATTGATTTCAACAAATTTTAATTTCCATAAGGTCATTATATTCCTATTCTACACGCATACATCCATACACATTCAAATTGATTTTAAATCAATTTATTCACTTTCAATAAACTACTCAATTTAATTACCAATCCAGTACAGTTTTATACAACTTACTTTAAGTTAAATTTCAATTCATTTGATTCACATTAACTTTTACAAGTTAAATTTTAAATTTAGAATTCGAATTTCCGACTTTTATTTCAAACAACCTTAAAATAATATAAATATATATACGTATATTTATAACTATTTGCAAATTTCAAACATTTGAATAAGTTCCAACAAAATTTGCATAAATGAATTATTATGGTTCCAATCCGTCACTCAGAAACTTGAAAATGAAAATTGAAACTGTCGCGATCCATTATCGGAATTATTTTCTCGCCACTGAAGTAACAGTGCTTAATCACTTTCAAAATCCATTTAAAATCATTTATATTCAAAAATCCTATAAACTAATGTTATATTACTTTTAAAATACTTCATAAAATATCTACTTAACATCTGGGATCTAAATTCCAAATTTTGGTCTGAATCCAATTCTAATTTAGCTTATTTGTATATCCCATTCATATACAAATTCAATTTGGTTTTATATAACCATTTTAATATTATAATCTCATTTGATTACAATAACAATCAATACATCCATATACAATAATATTTCGGAAATTATTACTTTTATATCAAAATAATTTTGGGTAAAATTATTTCATTTACCCATTTTAAAACAATATCATATTGAATTGCTTTGTTCGAGAGTTTAGAAACACCTATCGATACAGTTGTACATTCTGCATCAACCAGAATTCATAAACCACTTAACAAACCAACCAACACTATATAAAACAATTTTATATCAACTTTATAGATACGCTCTCTCGTGTACATAATCAAACTCAATCTAGAGTATCACTAATCTCATCTCTATTGAGTAACGCCAAAGAGCCAAGGTTATTACTCAACCTTCAGCTCTGGTACCAAATGTAATTTTCCGAATTTCCGTACACAACATCAAAACAACAAATTTGGCACATCAGGATGTAGAGATTTGGTACGGCTTTAAGTCGTATCAAATTTGCTACAGTTCGTAGCCGTATCAAATTTCTTTGCCGCCGTATTAATTTTTTTTTGTGATCCGCACCACCCACAACGCATAAAATCTAACCCTTCATGTTGAAGAAATCGGATATGTTCATTTGATATGGTTTAGAACCCCATCATATTTTCGCTCCCGCACTTCCCTGTTATTTTTCATTTCTCACGGTTCCTATTATATTACAATCCTTAAATTCGAGAAAACCTATCCCCTTCGTCTCCATTTTCCTTTACCACTTCTCTACTAATAGCTAACAGCGCCCAAAAATATTTCTTCCTAATTCAGTCGACATGTTCCCTACGCACTAATCAGGATTTACTTGGTGAGTTCTAGGGGAGTCGAGTCTAATTGGAGAAGCAGATTTAAGTAAAATTAGATAAACTGAATTTCTTTTCATCTTCCAATTTTTTTATTCGGAATCCTTCCGTAGTCATATTTTCAAATGATGATTGTATAAGCTCTTTGATGTATGTTTCTACTCGTGATGGTGAATTTACTATGCAGACTCAAATATTGGGGAGAACTCCTTCTATGAGTTTACTAGTAGAATAGGTTTTCATGTTAATTTATGGAATGTTTGATTGATTGGAAATAAATTATGTAGTCAAGGAAGAAAGTTCGGGAATCCAAAGAGGAAAATGTCACTTTTGGGCCTATGGTCCGTAAAGGAGAGCATGTATTTGACATTGCTCACATTATTGCATCGTTCAGTGGTACTTTCATTGTGAGCATTTGCATTACTGTATATATATATATATATATATATATATATATATATATTTTAATGAAGAGAGAAAAATATTAGAAAATCGAATGGAACTAATTCTCTCCCAAACCAATATACCAATGTAATGGTCCGAATTTATGTACCCTTGAGTCAACTAATAACACCACACGTCCAACCCAAATTGCACAGAAATATGAATCATTAGTAGAAAGAAGTTAGAGGGTGAGAAATAGAAAGAAAGAAAAATTAGAATAGAAGAAAACGAAGAACACAAAGCTTACAGCAGAAGGAATAAAATATATTATATAACATAACTTTTGAAATACAAATTTGGAAAATGTATATACATACCATCAGCAGAGCACAACAGCTATTTCTGGAACAGTTATAAACACCTGTTTCTAGATACAAACATAGTACACAGCGGAAAATATGATGGTCTATAGCTAACTAGGGAAGCCTCCTACTTTAAGCTCCTCCAAGTGAATCTGTAAAAACCTGACTACTTGACTGCCCGTACAAATTTGGGCACCCAAGAGTTTAGGGTAAAACAAAACAAAATAAACTTTGGGTCAGCCATGGGACCGATGTGAGTAAACTCCAACCATTTGATTTAACTTTCAAAATCCTTTCGAAAGAAATGATAATTGTAGGATTGATCCACACATAAACACGAATGGTTTTTACCTTACGATAACCAAAAATATTTTGATATTAAAATCTAGTGATATATTAATAATGTCTAAATTAAATAAATAGCAATCTAGCGGAACACTTGCATCTCACGCTCCATATATATAATATAAAATGAAAAACCGCAAGGCGCTTATTGGAGATTGGATTTCCAATTATGACAAGGTATAGGACCACCTTTCGATAGTGTATCTCTAGAGAGGAATACACTGGGTTCAACAAGAACATCTTGCAACCCGACCACACATGACATGCCAATCATTTAACTTGAGTGTACCGAGCATATTATCACCAACGGTTGTGATCAACAACCGTTACCGAAAGCATACAACAACGAATAGAATAAGAAACAAATGGAATTTCTCTAGATCAGGTGATAATACCCCTAATGGGAATGACCCACTTGACCATGCTGCCTGCCTAATTTCTGTCATTTCCTGGTTGATGAGACTTGAGGTCACGATTGTCTTTTCCGAACATCTTGCCATCATTTACTTTGAATGTCACATTGTCAGATTCGTCAAATCACTAGTTGACGTCCACAAATACACCCTGGATGTTAAGCTAAGAGAATAAATCTCCCGCCACCATACTTGGTATATTTGAAGAAATCAGTGTATATGACCATCTAGAAATACTCTGTCAGGCATTCGTCCATATACGTTGTCCTGGGACTGGACAAACCGAAGGCACCATTCTACTAATCAATCTTGGGCAATTTCTACCTAAGATTATAGAACAACCCTTTCACTTTACTCCATCTTCAATCATCATCAACATAAGTTGATTCGTAATGCTTATGTCTATACGGAGTGGTTTTCAGATAATAAACTTGATGTCGGTCTCTTCGTATTGACAATGAAGGTATACAATAAACCAAAACTTTGATAGCCGGTGATTTAACTATCAAAGGAACATCCATATAACCGACGATCCTATTTCCAGATGGAAATACTACCGATCAACCATCAAGCAACACTAGGCCCCTTAAACTAATCTCTTATTAAATTATTAATTTCCAACTTCCCATATCTTTCCAGATATTTCTCAAAGATCGTTTAGCCTTCCACAATTCTTCGGAAGACATTTCCATTCATTTAAACTCTTTTATTTCCATGTTCCAAGAAATATACATTATTTTCGTTGAAAAACATTTTCACTTCTTCACATTACCAAAATTCTATTTCTCAAAATATACGTTATTAACATTGGAAAACATTTCCAATTTCCATTTCTTAACTTTTCATTAACCAAATCATATCATTTTCTGTACTTAGATTATATCTCTAATCTTATTTGGAAACCGTTTCCAAAACCCTTTTTATTTGATTAAACTAATGTCGTTAGTATAACTTATTAAACATTTATTAACTGTATTACTAACCAATTTCGCTACTGAACCTTGACCGTTCCTAAATTAATCATGAAGTCAATCAAGTTGGGGTATAATTACCTCTCAAACTTTGATTGAACATCATTCTCAACTTCGAAACAGTCAAAGCTTACAACTTTAAATACCAACAAAAACATTACTTACGAAATTCTCGTATTCAATTTAATAATCCACTTCTTTTTACGGAAAACATTGATTATAATAATAGCGTTATAATCCCTGCTTCCGAAATATTTTAAATTAAAATATAAACTTTAACTCATTAATTTAAATAATAAAAATAATTAAATAATTAAGTCTTGATTAAAACGGGAAGTAAGAATTACTTTCCTTAGTTCGATATATTTAAATTTCAATACAAAGCTCTCTTTCGTATAATTTATGTTCGATTAATATTCCGAATTTCGGAATAAATATACCATTTCAGGTTAACTTCAAATTTGCCTTACAACTATACCCATTTGCAAAAAATTTCCTTTCATACCGTTATTTATTTTCAAAATTGAATATTATTCCTTAAATAGGAGTCTACATTCGTTTTATCAATCAACTTGATTTTAGTTGCAAATATCATTATAGATTCAAATCTCAGTTATCGGTAGACCCACATCGTATTCTACTTCATTTATAAACTCTGTTTATAAAAACTTTTACCGACACCTTTCTGTTTATATAAAACAATTCGATTTCCCTTTTTAAGCGTATCCATAAGCTATACATTCCAAACTTCTGAAATCAACTTAATTTGATTTTTACAATTCCCTGCTCGTTTAAAAATTCTAATTTAAAATAATATTAAATTATTGCAAAGCATAAAATCCTGTTTTCATATAACCAATGCAATATTTGCTTCTTAACATATTTTACTTAAATTATAGATTCATACTAAATAGAATCCATATCTCCTTTGTAAAATAAAACATTATAATAAAATTCGACATAATCGAATTATAATTATAAATCCCTTGGTTTTATCTCGCTTTATTTTATATTCCAAACTTAGAAATAAAACCCTTCTCTTTTTTCGAAAACAATTTTCTTATTCAAATTTCCATTTGAATTCATATTTCATTTATGACCATTGAGTTCCAAACTCAATTACAAATATTGGTTTCAAAACCCACTTCCACTTTTCCATATAAATTCGGACTTGAATTTATATTTCAACTTGTCCGACGATAATATTGCTTAATTTATATATATCGTTTATGTAACAACCTGGAATTTCTGGACTAATTTAAAAAAAAAAATTAGCTATTTTAATGGGTTTTGAATATTTAAAATGATTTATTTTAAATAATAAAAACTTAAAATTTATTTAAATCCAAGTTAGAACGTATAAATATAAAATTTAATTAAAACGAACTCAAAATGGCGCGGTAGTTTGAAAATTCGATTTTAAATTTCAATTGAATGTATAGAATTCAAAATAAATCGGATTTCAGTAAAATAAGAAATGTTGGAATATTTTGAACTGTAATTTTCTAACGAATGTAAGAAACTAAGATTTCACTTTACAAATTATAAGTTATGACCAGATTAAAATTTAGAATAGTCGCTATGTAATTTATATATATTTTAATAATATATAGCCCTTAAAAATAGCCATGTGTGTCTTGACATAAAACTGCATAATATTATGTAGCTCATTGCACTCTTAGAAACTCTTAGACAACTAAATCTTAGGCACATGTATAAAAATATTTGTGTAGCAGATATAAACAAAAATGCCATTTTCAAATTTTGAAAAATTTAAATCCATTAAAATATATAATCAAGTTTTTCATGTGAGTAACACACATTTGAAACACCTATGGTTCTCTGTTAATGTAAATTGATTAACATGTAGAGTAAAAGCATGTGCAGAAATGACTTCGTAGTATAAGGAGCGGTCCTAGTCTTGTGAAAAAGGGTACATAAATGAAAGTTCGAGTAACAGGATAAGGATTATAGAAGATATATCACTATACTTGGTAATTATCTAAAACATTAAACAAATTTAATAAGGGTGCTACTATTCATACCTTGATTTACACTTCTGGCCACCAAAACTAAAAGCACCCCAAATATTTCAACCACATTTTATTCCTACGTACCCTTTACACCCCAAAGTGAGGTACGGAAATCGCACTATCCATGGGAGAGCTCGGGATTAAACAGGAGAGACTCATTGTTGGATTTCGTTTTCGCACATTTCGATGAAAATTTCTTAGGGCCTTTAAGCATTTCTGTTTTATTATATTATATAGATAAAATGGTCACATGTCCTTTCATATTTCTCATATTCTTTCATATTCTTGTTTTCCGTAGTAGCAGTTATTATACAGTGCCTTAGCCTCGTTGTCACATTTGACGTTTTTCTTCTTCGTCCTCCAAAATCTTCCAGTTAGGGTTTATCATGAAAATTCAAACATCTGCCCATTACTAAGAATGCAGGCCGAAGCTTGCCTAGACAGCTTCTGAAGATTGATTCCATATCAGGTAATTATTGTTTATATTTTAATTTCAACTCATAAATTGATTTTATTTTAGAAATTAGGGAATTTCCTTCTTTAATGACGATTTAACTGCATGGTTTTAGTTTGTAAGTTTGCGAAGTATTGAATTTGCTTAATTACTCAATTTGGTTGTGGTTGAATTGCTTAATACGCATGGTATGATTATTGGTTGTTTTCTAACCTGGTTTTACTGTGTTACCGGTCCAGAGATTTAAGAATATACAAAACATTCTTGCATTATCCATGCTGCAAAATTACCCTCATTTTGGTAAATTAAAACACCTCTCCTCCTTTCCCCTTCCCCTCCTACCGCCCTCTAACCTTCTCTATTTTACCCATCAAACCCACGAAGCATAGTTCCAAAAATTCCATTTTTTTTTTGAAAGTTGATTAATATGCCAACATAGTGGTCAAAGTAGGACTCAAACTCCTTACCTCTTACCAGGCAGAAGCACATCTTTCCACTATGCCACACTGTGTTGATAGTATGCTAATTTCTCAAAACCGTTTTCATTTCATAGTATGCTAATTTGATAAATAATTGTAATGTAATACTTTACATAAAATTTGAAGTCTTCTCCAACATACCACACACACACATTGAACCTTTTGTGATGATTTTATTATCACATTTTCCTTGATAATTTCGTAAAAATGCTGCAACTATATTTCCGCATGCCGATTAAATTCGAGTAAAGTGATTTTTTTTAATTTACTCAATGAATGACGCAGATAGTAAAATCAATTCTATTTATCCTTAGTTGTTAAAGTTTCTAATATCAAAACCAAATTTTGATAGATATGTAATTTTGTTAAGGACAATTCTGGAACTATATGAAGTATATGCAAACTATTTCTCTACTACATTTTCCTCACCATTAAAGATATATGCTTGGTCTCATATTAAAAATCTTTAGGTGTGATGGTTGCGGTACCTTCAGAATTTGTGAAATAGTGGTAACTCATCAAAATAAAAAGGCAAACAACAGCTTACCAAATCAAGTTCCATCTGATTCATTATTATTTTTTTGGAATGTAGAATTGATATTTAAAGGCAGTTTCTATTCATATACCAAATATTACTTTAGATACACATAATATAATAATGCAAAAACTAGGACTGTATGGCACTCTTTTTAAACAAATAATTAAAAACAATATTAAAGATTGGATGTTGAAACAAGTCCCACATCGGGGAATTTGTAAAATAATTCTTGTATAACTATTAAGAGTTTACCCTTCACATTACCAGTTGGTTTTGTGATAACCTGAGACTCTCTAACATGGTATCAGAGCAGGTTTAATTCGAGCGCACATTGTCATACTTATCCATGTCACCCAATAACATCCACGTGTTAGGCTCAGATATGCCACACGTGCGGAGGCGTGTTGAAACAAGTCCCACATCGGGGAATTTGTAAAATAATTCTTGTATAACTATTAAGAGTTCACCCTTCACATTACCAATTGGTTTTGTGATAACTTGGGGCTCTCTAACAGAAAAAAATCATTGTATACTCTTCTTTATTTACATAGTATATAGTCAATTTACTTTATTTAATAGATAATTAAATATTTTATACATCATCATGATTACATTATGATTCCTTTCCGGTACTAAATTCTATTCATTCGGTTCCAATCTGTATTTGTTCATAATCAATATTAACAGTTTTCACTTTAAATTCAACATAAAAAATAAAAATGAAATTTCTATGTTGAAATAAGTTTGATTGGAAGACTAAACTCTTCTCTATCTTTTACTTGAATTAAATGAAGTCTCTATATCTAAATAATTTAACAAGTTGAAATTTTGTTTGAAGAATTTGGGTTGAATTTGAAATATAAATTTTGCACTTATGGAATTTAGGAATTAGTGTCGCTTAATTTATTAAATGCATGATATAAGTAAAATTAGGGAGATGTTTTGTTATACTTCCGATGAGGGTCATTTGTAATGTGTATAGTGTATATTAAGTAAAAAAAAAATGATGTATATAATTTTGGTAATTTTTTTGATATATCTTTAATAATAGTTGAAATACCTTTAATGTCACACATTTTTAGTGTCAACGTGAGCTACGAAAATTGCCTTTTCAATATTATTTAAAAATATGATTTAACAATTATAATATCCTTACAAATTCAAACCACCTTTCAACAAATATTGGTAAGCCTTAATATCACTTAGAATAAGATCTAATACATAAACTTCTACTAAAAAATCATTCCTTATTAACAAATAATACAAATAAAAATTTAAAACCTACAACTTAAAAATTAAAATTTAGATTAAGTACATATTATTTCAATGCAAATATTCGTGCTAATCATTTTCTTTTAATATGTCAAACATATGCAATTTGCATAAATATATTTATTGTGCAAAGCACATGTTTTTGTCACTTTCCTTAAAGCTAGCTAATTGGTTTGCATCTTATGGAGAGAGAACCCTATCATCATCAAGCAAATGATTTATGACATGAAATGTAACTATATCCAAATGTATTCTACTAAAAGATTATGTAATTGGAACACAGTAGATGGTATACAAAAATAGTGTTCTCTTTATATGTGCCTTAATTGTCTATAATATTATATGATATCTATATATGTACATGTACATATATGTATGTATATGTATGCATATTTTAAAGAACAAAAAATAAAATGTGGCAGCTAGGATTCGAGCCCAGGTCTCCACGGCCACAACGTGGAATTCTTACCACTAAACTGCATCCACTTTATATACACACATTTATAGACAGTAAACTTATTTTTGAAAATAGTTGTAATACCTTTAGTGTCACTTTTTTTGTCAATGCAAATTACCGAAGTTGCCCCTTTAGTATTATTAAAAAAATATGATCTAACATTTAAAACTTATTTACAAATTCAAACCACATTTCAACAAATATTAAAAGGCCTTAATATCATTTAAAAATAATATATTCTACATAAACTTCTATTTAAAAATTGTCCTTTGTTAACTAATAATACAAATAAAAATTAAAACTTACAAAACAGAAAATAAGAATTCAAATTAACTACACATAATTTCAATGCAAATATTTGTGCAAATCATTTGCTTCACGTCTTTATACAGTTTTTGACCACAAAACTTGATACCTACTTTTGCTCATGTACATTACTGCCAATTTGCATCAGATAATCTTTCACCGCAATTTTAGTACTAACACCACGTTCTTCAATCAGGGTTGTCAATAATCTGTTTTGTCGAAATATTCCTGTCTAGCTACTCCACGCCTTTAACACATTAACATCCACGTTCTAATATCAAAAGCAAATTAACAGTTCAGTTACAATAACTGGTTTTAGGTCGCATATCTTGTACACAGTTAGAACCCATAAAACTGTGATGTTCCATTCATGTGCAGTAACTGCGTGATGTTTCATCCACTCTAGAAACCCAGTCCCTTCAGTTCATCTTTCTTGTAACTGATAACACCACTTGAATTCTTCGATAACAAACATTTTGTTTTTTCGAATAGAAGATTGCTTGATACCCATATAAGGCCCTATTAACCATCTGTGAACTAATTCTAAATCCTGCTTCTCAAAGCCATAATTTGGTACACATTATATTGAAAACCAGTAAGTCGAAAAAGTCGAGACAGTAATGTTGAGCATATAACGTAATTTAGTTTTGTTCATCTTCTATTGATAGCATTAACAAGGAAAAAATGATGCTACTAGAATAAATAGTCCAAGAACTCGATATTTGTTACTAAATAGGTTATCCAACAAACTAAACATCCAAAATCTTTTAATTAACACCAGTAGTAAGATTCTTACCCTATGCAAATCGAACAAAAATCAACGATGTTGACAGATCTGGTCGACAAGAGGATCGATTATGAGAAATGGAAATTCAACATGAGATATTGGAATTTGAAATCTATTAGGCTGAAATACTCGGCTTTTTTGATGTTTTGGTAGGTCAAACTACACCATCTTTTATTTCAGATCTAGTTTGCTATAAGGCTGACTTAGGGAAAAAGAAGCAATAAAAAATTGTGTGATTTGATCGAAGCCTCCATTTCTCTAATTCTGGCGCTGCAGCAGAATGAGATTTTGGATATTAACTTGATTGGTAAAGGGAGACAAATGATTTCATTGAATTTTGAAACGCAAATGGCTTGGGAGTTTCTCTCCATGCAATTATTATCATACCAACCGTTAGGGAGGTTTCGGTATTGTAAGATGGGCTAAATCAATTTGACTGTACCAGTGATTTTTGCCCGAGAAATCTCAATTTCGCGTTCTTTCCTCTTCTCTCTTCTCCGTTTCTTCCTACGCTAACAAATATATGCTAATTCCTCCCAGTCCAAATTATCGAGCAAATTCCTCCTCTTTTCTTTTTCTTCGCCCTCTATTGTCTCTGCATTTGTTCCCACAATCTTTAAAATCCAAGTAAAATTCAATATTATTTCCCCCTTCGCAACCGTTGCCTATTATCTCTCCTTCGTCGGTTTGATAATTTCTTCATCTTTACCAGTTCTTCAAACAAACGTCAATTCTACATTTATTTTTACCTCCATCGCGAAAACACTAGGGCGCAATGGCCAATGCCCGCAACTGGCGAGTGCAACTAACAATGAATTCATCGCAATTCTCGATAACGGCTAGTGCTACTGAGTTAGGGCACAACTCGAAAAATCAGTTGTTAAAACTTGAAGGTACTAGTGACTTGAGTTTTGAATTCTGAACCTTAATTCTTCTTTCAATTACTGCATTATGCATTGTTTTTTATCCAATTATCCAATGCAAATTTTAATCCTAATTGTTTTCGTTTAGGTTTTCTAAAACCAGGTTTCAGACTAATGAATAATCTTATGTTGATTTTGCTGTCGTTTAAACTTAGGCACAGAAACATAAGTTCCAGAAGCATCTGGGGAGATTTCTTTTCCATTTTATATTGTATATTTCCTCTAATTCTGCATTGCAATCGTCTTTTAGCATATTATAGTATTAGATAATAATATGATAGCTTGCATTAGCACATCAGGACTATGAGGTTAAACAAGCACAATAAATGTAGTATCTTTCAAAGGCATAGTCACTACTTGCTCCACCATTGATAGAGCTAATGAAGACGCTTTTTAACATAAAAACGTATAGGTGTATATCTGGGTTTTTTTGTGAATAATTTTTTGTCGTGCCTCGTTAATTTGAAATATCAGGGCTGCTATGATGAATAAACATGTCTCAGATACCACTTGGAAAGCTAAGCAAGATGAATATCCATAAAGGTATATACTTGAAACCACACATTTTTATTTTTAATCTTTATTTTGTTTTGCTGTCAATGTGAATCTGTGATTGCGGTGCATATTGAAATTTTTTTATCCATATTCTTATGGCTAAGAGTTATATAACATTGTTCAAATATTAGGTGAAAATGCTGGAAGCTCTTATATTGAGATTGTATCCAAATTGGTTGGTTTTGATGGTGAAGATGATAAATCGCTTGATGAGAAGTATAAGAAGCATCAATGTGATATTGCTCCTCCGCCTCATGATAAGATTATAAACTAGTTGAGAAGTATATTCTTATTACTCATGCTCCCACCCATAAGGTTGAGAATTTGCGAACACAATAGTTAATAATCCAGCTGCTTCGTTCCGTGCCAAAGTGAACTATATGTTGCTCATGGCACATGATATTATTCTTGGCATATGATATGACTCTTAGCAAAGATTTTAGGGATATTATTCTTGGCATATGATATGACTCTTAGCAAAGATTTTAGGCTATTTTTTCAGGTCAGCGTTCTTTTAAGTTTCAGGTCAACCTCTTTCAAATTTTATCTGATCAGGGTATTTTATCCATATATATATATATATATATATATATATATATATATATATATATAGGCGAGCGTTAAATGGTACCCGAAACAGTGCAGCACACCTAAATGCCCCCTAATTTCCACCACATATCCGGTTTCTCTCTCCCTCCACTCATTCTCTCACCTCCTACTAACTTAAAATACTATAAATACTTGGTTTTTGTTGGGGGGCCTTTGGGGTGCTCACTATTTGGGGTGCCACCGAACGCTCCTCATATATATAATATATATATTTATATATATATTAACCTGGTGTTTCATTTTGAACTGGTTGCTGTTCTTCTTTGGTTATTCTCTATAATTGGAAGTTTTTTCTCATTTTTTGCTCATGCATATATTGGTATGACCCTTAGTTTCATATATAAAAATTGACAAAAGAACTTGTTTTTATATTTTTCGTAGAACAAGCGATTAATATATTTTATTCTTTCAATGTGATGCATATAAACATTTCTATAATCCAGTTCAGTTAATCATATCTCCCCCTTTTGCATCCCTTATTATGTATTTCCACTTTTCTTTTACATTTATGGTTTATTTAACGCAACACTGATATCAACAAGTGGAGCAAAAAAAAGTGGAAAACTAAAGTTGAACCTTCTGCGATGTGCAACCGGATATTTTCAAAAATTCTGTCTGCAGTTCAGCTAGTTCAAGATTTTCAGTCAAAGCCTACTATCCTTTTTTTTACTTGTCACTTAAGGGTTCACTGGATAAAAGAAAAAAAAGAAAATAAATTAAGTTATCAAAATCTGTCAAGATATCCGCACATATTAATATTATCTTTTACTCATCTTGAATTATTACTTGCTCGTCTTTTAGTGTTGACTCCTCAATTGCGGTCAGATATATTTCATTTTCAAAATAAAAAATTTTAAAATGCCACCACCGTTTGTTTGTCAGTGCCAATTAAAAATAGAGCTATAAATTCATTTAAGGGTGCGTTTTTTACAGGTCCCTATTAAGTTTCAAAATTAGGCTCATCCCCAGTCATAAACTTATTGTAAATTTAGTCCCTGTTTTTTCAAAATTCATCAAAAAAATAAAAAAAAAATAAAAAAAAATCATGTAAATTCGTAATTAATTAAATCAAATAATCGTGAAAAAAATCAGATCAAAAAAACATTAAAAACAACGTCAAAATCAAAAAGTACACAAAAACAACGAAATGCAGTAAAATGCATAAAAAGATGCATATAATTCAATTAGTTGCATACATACATGCATTTATTTCAATTCTGCGTCAAAACTGCAGTATAAATGCATGCATGTATGCATATATTACAAATACATGCATCTTTCCATGAATTTATTTAAAAACTGCATACATACGTGCAACTTTTCCACGTTTGATTGGTTTTGACATATATGCACACATATATGCAGTTATACAGAAAAACTGCATACATGTATGCTGTTATTCATGGGGCGTGTGTAAACATATGCATGCGTACTCAAATAGTTGCATATATGTATACAACTATTTGCTAAAGTTGCATACATATATGAAACTTTTTGTTTTTTCTTTCCGTGGACTTCTGGGATTATTTCCAGATTTTAGAATTTTTTTTATGTCAAAGCGCATTTTTTTTTTTGCATCAAAATAGGGAGAAGGCGGAACAAAACATGGCCGGAGCGAATGGATTAAAAAAAAGCGGGCGGCAGCTAATTCTAGGGACCGGAAACGTATGGAAAGTTTATGGGGGATGTGGCGTGAATTAAGTTTGCTTGGTGACATCATTTTTTTAATTGATGACATCATTTTTTTAATTGATGACATCATTTTTTTAATTGTAAATAGTGACTTTTTTTTGTAAAATATTGATTGGTCCCAACAATCATTGAAATGGTTGCAAGTACAAGCATATACTGCAGATATGCATATGCATACACATTCGTTCCCTCAATTGCAGTGTACATAGACATACATGCTAAGAATATACATAAATATACATTCATTGTTGTGGGGGTTGGGTGGGTGTAACATGTATAAAAAATTGAGAACATAGTAGCACGCATGCAACTGCTGATATTTCTCTTCATTTATGATGCTTGCAGGCGTTATAATATCGATCATAGTTCCTGCCCTATGCAGTAAATTTGAAGAGCATGTGGACCATTGTGCTGGAATGGTCCATTAAAAGCTTTCATAGTTCCTACAGTTCGCTCTTTGATCGGGCCTTCAAGCTGTCATCTAGGGTTCGAGTCGGAGTCTACTTACGTTTCAGATCTAGGTATATTTAAATTCTATCATTATTTATTTTTAGATGTAAAGTTATGTGGTGAACTAATTTAGATTTGAATTAGTTTCCTTTTATTTTGACTCAATCAGATTTTATTTTATCTTCTTAGTTTCACTGCTAATTTGACGTTAACGCTGTGAAATTGAACAAGTTACTTTTCCATTTTTGTCCTAAACACAACTAACATAGTGATTTCGTTTTCTAAAAACACATGCTGCTATACTTCACATGACTGTTAAGATTCAAATGTTAAATGGTATATTTTACTTATGTTTTGAAAATATATTGTTGGTTAAATATACAATTAAGAGGATATCAGATCTTGGTTTTTTGGTTTAAGATTTGGAAATAAATTTGTGATGCAAATTATTTCAAAAGGTAGGGTTTACAGTAAGCAAGCGAATGTTTATTTGTACGATATTTTCTTTTCCAAAGACATATTCAAATCTGAAAAATGACAACTTTGTCCCAAAGGAAGTCGAGTTCACTATAAGTTAGGTGAATAATTGTATCATAAATATTTGTTAAATAATATAAGTTAAATGTACGCTATAAAATATTTCAAAGAATAAAATTTACAAAAGTAAAAAAAAAAAAAAACATTCTCTGGTATAAATTTCTTTTCCAAAGATATATTTTGGCCATTCAAAAAAAATGTCACGTGGGATAGGTGGGAAAAAAGGGCTTATATAATATATTGAAAATTATTTGTTTCTTAAATGTTGAGAAAACGTTAGTTATGCTGCACATTTCACACAAAAATATGATTAAATAAGGGTAGGTACACTGAAATAAATTAAGCTGCGTTATAAAGGAAATTATACTAATTGTATTTGACATATCAATTTTCTCTGAAATTTCCTGAGATTAAGATAAAATGTTAGAGAGAAAATTGTAAATGTTTCCATTTTTATTTTCAAGAAAAATATGTGATTATGCAGGTAACTGGTTGATAAATTCTTTTCTAATTATAGTAATAAACTGGAATTGAAATTTAACAGTAAAGTGCGAGTATTAAAATTCATTTTCTTATAAAACTGCATGACTTTATGGCTTGAGAGTTGCTTGGCTAGGCAAGAAATATATTAGCAGAACTGAATCTGGGTAAACCATTTTTGATACATTTATGGCTTGAAAGTTATGGACAATAAAGTTGTTCATCGGTGAGAAAAATATATATTATGGCTGATGCTAAGAAAGAAAAGGGGATTAGATTCAACATGCATGTTTTACTTGCTCTTGCCTGCCAAAAACTATTACATGGGGTGCATATTAAATCATTGTTTAGTAGTCTGTTAATGCCTTATATAATTATTTTTCGAGTATAATGCTATTTTCTTGTGTTTATTTGCAGGGAAGACCAGTGTATATAACCAAACCCAGCCGAGAGATTGTTTCCAGCTTAATTAAAGCAGCAAGTGGACAGGTACTAACTTTTTGTTATCATTTAATGTGTTGACAAATGATTTATGGGATCCATCAAGACACAAGTTGTGACACAATATGTCTGACTTATGGGATCTTACTTAAATCTAAGATTTGCTGAAGATCCGCTGCTTGAATTTCATATGTCACTGGTTTTCTCTAACTTTGTACCCCATAGTCGTTCCTATTTATAAACGATCTGTTTTAAGTGAGTTATGGTGGATGGACTTGCAAAGGATATGTAGTTTTTTAATATTTTGCTAATAGGCATTTTGAATTTATCATTTTGCATATCTTATGATAGTTGAATATATATACTTTTTGAATAATGTTGTTTAGATCAATATAAAATGAGTCTAAAAAGATTGTGTTGAGTCCATTAGATAGATGCTACATTTTGTTTACCTACATTTTGATATATCTTTAATAATAGTTGTAATACCTTTGATGTCACACATTTTTAGTGTCAACGTGAGCTACGAAAATTGCCTTTTCAATATTATTTAAAAATATGATTTAACAATTATAATATCCTTACAAATTCAAACCACCTTTCAACAAATATTGGTAAGCCTTAATATCACTTAGAATAAGATCTAATACATAAACTTCTACTAAAAAATCATTCCTTATTAACAAATAATACAAATAAAAATTTAAAACCTACAACTTAAAAATTTAAATTTAGGTTAAGTACATATGATTTCATTGCAAATATTCGTGCTAATCATTTTCTTTTAAATATGTCAAACATATGCAATTTGCATAAATATATTTATTGGGCAAAGCACGTGTTTTTGTCACTTTCCTTAAAGCTAGCTAATTGGTTTGCATCCTATGGAGAGAGAACCCTATCATCATCAAGCAAACGATTTATGACATGAAATGTAACTATATCCAAATGTATTCTACTATAAGATTATGTAATTGCAACACAGTAGATGGTATACAAAAATAGTGTTCTCTTTATATGTGCCTTAATTGTCTATAATATTATTATTATTATTATATATATATATATATGTACGAATATGTATGTATATTTTAAAGAACAAAAAATAGAATGTGGCTGCTGGGATTCGAGCCCAGGTCTCCACGGCCACAACGTGGAATTCTTACCACTAAACTACAGCCACTTCATATACACACATTTATAGACAATAAACTTATTTTTGAAAACAGTTGTAATACCTTTAGTGTCACTTTTTTTGTCGATGCAAATTACCGAAGTTGCCCCTTTAGTATTATTAAAAAAATATGATCTAACAATTAAAACTTATTTACAAATTCAACCCACATTACAACAAATTTTAAAAGGCCTTAATATCATTTAAAAATAAGATATACTACATAAACTTCTATTTAAAAATTGTCTTTTATTAACTAATAATACAATTAAAAATTAAAACTTGCAAAACAGAAAATAAAAATCCAAATTAATTACACATAATTTCAATGCAAATATTTGTGCAAATCATTTGCTTCACGTCTTTATACAGTTTTTGACCACGAAATTTGATACCTACTTTTGCTCATGTACATTTACTGCCAATTTGCATCAGATAATCTTTCACCGCAATTTTAGTACTAACACCACGTTCTTCAAGTAGGGTAGTCAATAATCTGTTTTGTCGAAATACTCCTGTCTAGCTGCTCCACGGCTTTAACACGTTAACATATACGTTCTAATATCAAATGCAAATTAACAGTTCAGTTACAGTAACTGGTTTTAGGTCGCATATCTTGTAAGCAGTTAGAACCCATAAAACTGTGATGTTCCATACATGTGCAGTAACTGCGTGATGTATAATCCATTCTAGAAACCCAGTCCCTTCAGTTCATCTTTCTTGTAACTGATAACACCAATTGAATTCTTCGATAACAAACATTTTGTTTTTCCGAATAGAAGATTGCTTGATACCCATATTAGGCCCTGTCAACCATCTCTGAACTAATTCTAAATCCTGCTTCTCAAAACCATAATTTGGTACACATGATATTGAAAACCATTAAGTCGAAAAAGTCGAGACAGTAACGTTGAGCATATAATGTAACTTAGTTTTGTTCATCTTTTATTGATAGCATTAACAAGAAAACAAATGATGCTACTAGAATAAACAGCCCAAGAACTCGATATTTGAGACTTAATAAGTTATCCAACAAACTAAACATCCAAAATCTTTTAATTAACACCAGTAGTAAGATTCTTACCCTATGCAAATCGGACAGAAATCAACGATGTTGACAGATCCGGTCGACAAGAGGATCGATTATGAGAAATGGAAATTCAACATGAGATATTGGAATTTGAAATCTATTACGCTGTAATACTCGGTTTTTTTGATGTATTGGTAGGTCAAACTACACCATCGATTATTTCAGATCTAATTTGCTATAAGGCTGACTTAGGGAAAAAGAAACAGTAAAAAAATTGTGTGATTTGATCGAAGCCTCCATTTCTCTAATTCTGGCGCTGCAGTATAATGAGATTTTGGATATTAACTTGATTGGTAAAGGGAGACAAATGATTTCATTGACTTTTGAAACGCAAATGGCTTGGGAGTTTCTCTCCGTGCAATTATTATCATACCAACCATTAGGGAGGTTTAGCTACTGTAAGAGGGGCTAAATCAATTTTTCTGTACCAATGATTTTTGGCTGAAAAATCTCAATTTCGCGTTCTTTCTTCTTCTCTCTTCTCTGTTTCTTCCTACGCTAACAAATATGTGCTAATTCCTCCCAATCCAAATCATCGCGCAAATTCCTCCTCTTTTCTTTTTCTTCGCCCTCTATTGTCTCCACATTTGTTCCTGCAATCTTTAAAATCCAAGTAAAATTCAATATTATTTCCCCCTTCGCATCCGTTGCCTATTATCTCTCCTTCGTCGACTTGATAATTTCTTCATCTTTACTAGTTCTTCAAACAAACATCAATTCTAGATTTATTTTTACTTCCATCGCTAACACACTAGGGCGCAATGGCCAATGCCTGCAACTGGCGAGCGCAACTGACAACGAATTCATTGCAATTCTCGATAACGGCTAGTGCTACTGAGATAGGGCACAACTCGAAAAATCAGTTGTTAAAACTTGAAGGTAATAGTGACTTGAGTTTTGAATTCTGAACCTTAATTCTTCTTTCAATTACTGCATTATGCATTGTTTTTTATTCCAATTATCCAATGCAAATTTTAATTCTAATTGTTTTCATTTAGGTTTTCTAAAACCAGGTTTCAGACTAATGAATAATCTTATGTTGATTTTGCTGTCGTTTAAACTTAGGCACAGAAACATAAGTTCCAGAAGCATCTGGGGAGATTTCTTTTCCATTTTATATTGTATATTTCCCCTAATTCTACATTGCAATCGTCTTTTAGCATATTATAGTATTAGATAATAATATGATAGCTTGCATTATCACATCAGGACTATGAGGTTAAACAAGCACAATAAAAGTAGTATCTTTCAAAGGCATAGTCACAACTTGCTCCACCATTGATAGAGCTAATGAAGACGCTTTTTAACATAAAAATGTATAGGTGGATATCTAGGTTTTTTTGTGAATAATTTTATGTCGTGCCTCGTTAATTTGAAATATCAGGGCTGCTATGATGAATAAACATGTCTGAGATGCCACATGGAAAGCAAAGCAAGATGAATATCCATAAAGGTATATACTTGAAACCACACATTTTTATTTTTAATCTTTATTTTGTTTTGCGGTCAATGTGAAACTGTGATTGTGGTGCATATTGAAAAGTTTTTATCCATATTCTTATGGCTAAGAGTTATATAACATTGTTCAAATATTTGGTGAAAATGCTGGAAGCTCTTATATTGAGATTGTATCCAAATTGGTTGGTTTTGATGGTGAAGATGATAAATCGCTCGATGAGAAGTATAAGAAGCTTCAATGTGATATTGCTCTTCTACCTCATGATAAGATTATAAACTAGTTGAGAAGTATATTCTTAATACTCATGCTCCCACCCATAAGGTTGAGAATTTGCGAACACAATAGTTAATAATGCAGCTGCTTCGTTCCGTGCCAAAGTGAACTATGTGTTGCTCATGGCACATGATATTATTCTTGGCATATGATATGACTGTTGGCAAAGATTTTAGGCTATTTTTTCAGGTCAGCGTTCTTCTAAGTTTCAGGTCAACCTCTTTCAAATTTTATCTGATCAGGGTATTTTATCCATGTGTGTGTGTGTGTGTGTATTAACCTGGTGTTTCATTTTGAACAGTTTGAACAGGTTGCTGTTCTTGTTTGGTTATTCTATATAATTGGAAGTTTTTTCTCATTTTTCGCTCATGAATATATTGGTATGACCCTTAGTTTCATATATAAAAATTGACAAAAGAACTTTTTATATGTTTTTCGTAGAACAAGCGATTAATATATTTTATTCTTTCAACATGATGCATATAAACATTTCTATAATCCAGTTCAGTTAATAACATCTCCCCCTTTTGCATCCCTTATTATGTATTTCCACTTTTCTTTTACATTTATGGTTTATATAACGCAACACTGATATCAACAAGTGGAGCAAAAAAAGTGGAAAACTAAAGCTGAACCTTCTGCGATGTGCAGCCGGATATTCGCAAAAATTCTGTCTGCAGTTCAACTAGTTTAAGTTTTTCAGTCAAAGCCTACTATCCTTAAAGCTGGAATGGTCCATTAAAAGCTTTTTACGATGTGCAGCTGGAATGGTCCATTAAAAGCTTTCATAGTTCCTACAGTTCACTCTTTGATCGGGCCTTCAAGCTGTCATCTAGGGTTCGAGTCGGGGTCTGCTTACGTTTAAGATCTAGGTATATTTAAATTCTATCATTATTTATTTTTAGATGTAAAGTTATGTGGTGAACTAATTTAGATTTGAATTAGTTTCCTTTTATTTTGAGTCAATCAGATTTTATTTTATCTTCTTAGTTTCACTGCTAATTTGACGTTGATGCTGTGAAATTGAACAAGTTACTTTTCCATTTTTGTCCTAAACACAACTACATAGTGATTTCTTTTTCTAATAACACATGCTGCTATACTTCACATGACTGTTAAAATTCAAATGTTAAATGGTATATTTTACTTATGTTTTGAAAATATATTGTTAGTTAAATATGCAATTAAGAGGATATCAGATCTTGGTTTTTTGGTTTAAGATTTGGAAATAAATTTGTGATGCAAATTATTTCAAAAGGTAGGGTTTAACAGTAAGCAAGCGAATGTTTGTTTGTACGATATTTTCTTTTCCAAAGACATATTCAAATCTGAAAAATGACAACTTTGTCCCAAAGGAAGTCGATTCCACTATAAGTTAGGTTAATAATTGTATCATAAATATTTGTTAAATAATATAAGTTAAATGTACGCTATAAAATATTCTGGAATTTCTAGTCTTAGTGTGTAAAATGTAAAAAAATATTTCAAAGAATAAAATTTACAAAAAAAAAAAAACCGTTCTCTGGTATAAATTTCTTTTCCAAAGATATATTTTGGCCATTCAAAAAAAAATGTCCCGTGGGATAGTTGGGAAAAAAGGGCTTATATAATATATTGAAAATTATTTGTTTCTTAAATGTTGAGAAAACGTTAGTTATGCTGCACATTTCACACAAAAATGTGATTAAATAAGTGTAGGTACACTGAAATAATTTAAGCTGCGTTATAAAGGAAACTATACTAATTGTATTTGACATATCAATTTTCTCCGAAATTTCCTGAGATTAAGATAAAATGTTAGAGAGAAAATTGTAAATGTTTCCATTTTTATTGTCAAGAAAAATATGTGATTATGCAGCTAACTGGTTGATAAATTCTTTTCTAATAATATTAATAAACTGGAATTGAAATTTAACAGTAAAGTGTGAGTATTAAAATTCATTTTCTTATAAAACTGCATGACTTTATAGCTCGAGAGTAGCTTGGCTAGGCAAGAAATATATTAGCAGAATTGAATCTGGGTAAACCATTTTTGATACATTTATGGCTTGAAAGTTATGGACAATAAAGTTATTCATCGGTGAGAAAAATATATATTATGACTGATGCTAAGAAAGAAAAGGGGATTGGATTCAACATGCATGTTTTACTTGCTCTTGCATGCCAAAAACTATTACTTGGGGTGCATATTAAATCATTGTTTAGTAGTCAGTTAATGCCTTATATAATTATTTTTCGAGTATAATGCTATTTTCTTGTGTTTATTTGCAGGGAAGACCAGTGTATATAACCAAACCCAGCCGAGAGATTGTTTCCAGCTTAATTAAGGCAGCAAGTGGACAGGTACTAACTTTTTGTTATCATTTAATGTGTTGACAAATGATTTATGGGATCCATCAAGACACAAGTTGTGACACAATATGTCTGACTTATGGGATCTTACTTATATCTAAGATTTGCTGAAGATCCGCTGCTTGAATTTCATATGTCACCAGTTATCTCTAACTTTGTACCCCATAGCCGTTCCTATTTATAAACGATCTGTTTTAAGTGAGTTATGTTGGATGGACTTGCAAAGGATATGTAGTTTTTTAAATATTTTGCTAATAGGCATTTTGAATTTATCATTTTGCATATCTTATGATAGTTGAATTTATATACTTTTTGAATAATGTTGTTTAGATCAATATAAAATGAGTCTAAAAAGATTGTGTTGAGTCCATTAGATAGATGCTACATTTTGTTTACCTACATTTTGATATATCTTTAATAATAGTTGTAATACCTTTGATGTCACACATTTTTAGTGTCAACATGAGCAATGAAAATTGCCTTTTCAATATTATTTAAAAATATGATTTAACAATTATAATATCCTTACAAATTCAAACCACCTTTCAACAAATATTGGTAAGCCTTAATATTGTTGGGAAATTACGCAAATTTCCTTATGATTATATTTGTAGAGAAAAGAAATGAAATGTAGAATGGTAAGAGACACACAAATTTGATAACGGAGTTCGGCCAATTATACCCACGTCTCCGGGCTGCTACAGATCTTTTATTTCAGATAATATTACAAAGTGATTACAGAAAACACTTTTCATTCAACACTCGATCTCACTCTTAATCTTGTTCTCCTTTTCTTCTTGTTGATTTTGAGATGAGATAGAAGTTATGAGGAGGAAAGGTGTATTTATAGGTGAGAGAATGGTTGGTGGCTTGGTTGGTCGCCAGTAGGTGGAATGGTTGGTGCATGGGGTTGGTGGCACACCATGTTGAACACATGGATGACTTGGTTATTGCTACACATGCAACATTACTAACAATCTCCCACTTGAAGACTGATTTCAATCCGTCTTCACACCTTAATCAATGCAACAGTCATTCTGCTCTTTCTACTCTAGCAGACCAACTTAAGTTGAACACAACTTCAGTTTATCGATAGTTACTGTCTTTATCAACATGTCTGTTGGATTCTTGCTTGCTTCGATCTTCTGTTGGAATCTTTTGACAACTAATCGATCTTTGTATCTGTTGGAATCATCATGATCCTCTTTCACGCGATACACCCGTTTATTGTGAAGTGCCTTCTTTCCTATGGGTAACTCAGCTAGTTCCCATGTCTGGTTGGAGATGAGAGACTTCATCTCATCTTTCATGGCAAACTCCCACTTGCTAGCATCATCAACCTTAGAAGCTTCATCATAACATTCAGGTTCCCCTGCATCAGTCAGCAACAAGTAGTTGATGTATCATTTGTTAGGTACATGAGGTCGAGAAGACCTTCTCAATTCAGGATCTGGAGTAGGATGCTGTAGTGTGTCAGACTGGTCCACACTACTCAGATCAACGATTTCACCAAGTTGAGCACTTTCTATACTCGGTTTTGTGATGAGACTATCTAGAATATTGTTTGCATCTGCAAATACTGGCTCACTTTGCCTTGAGTCCTTGACTTCTGTTTTATGTCTTCCTTTGTACATTACTCTTTCATTAAAGATCACATCTCGGCTACGGATCACCTTCTTGTTTTCATCATCCCAAATGCGGTAGCCAAACTCATTTTCGCCATAGCCGATGAGAGTGCATTTCTTGGATTTGGGATCAAGTTTATTCCTGCCTTGATCACTAATATGCACATATGTTATGCAACCGAAAACTTTTAAATGTGATAATTTTACCTCTTTTCCACTCCATATCTCTTTTGGTATTTTATGCTCTAATGGAACCGAAGGACCTCTGTTGATCAAATAAGCTGCTTTGCTAACTGCTTCAGCCCAAAACTGCTTTGGTAGACCTGACTGTATACGAATGCTTCTGGCTCTTTCTGTCAACGTTCGATTCATACGCTCAACTACACCATTGTGTTGAGGCGTACTCGGCACGGTTCTCTACATTTAGATCCCATGCTCATAACAGAACTGCTTGAATCTGGTGTCTTCATATTCACCTTCGTTGTCAGTTCTAAGCTTTTTGATCTTTAGATTTGTCTCATTTTCAACCATAGCTTTCCATATCCTGGAAGCCTCGAACACTTCAGATTTATGCCTCAAAAAATAATCCCATACCTTTCGCGAGTGATCATCGATGAAAGTAACGAAGTAATGCTTTCCACCGATGGATGAGACGGTCGTTGGCCCCCAAATATCGGAATGAACAAGCTCCAGTTTTTCCTTCTTTGGGGTTTTACCGCTTATTTGAAAGCCGACTCTCTTCTGCTTTCCAAATATGCAATTTTCGCACATGCCTATTTCCACTGACTGTAGGCCTGGAAATTTTCCCTTCGAGTGCATAATCTTCATTCCCTTTTCACCCATATGGCCTAGCCTCTGATGCCGTATGTTGGAATTTTTGTTGCTAGCTGCAACAGTGATCGAACATCGCGCTCCTGATGTCATGTAAAGAGTACCACTCTTCTTGCCTTGAGCAATCGTCATTGCACCCTTCGAAATTTTCCAGTTGTCACCATGGAAAGTCGTAGTATAGCCTTCACTAGCTAATAATCCTACGGAGATCAAATTCTCTCTCAAATCCGGTATGTGTCTGACATCCTTTAGCTCCCAAACCGACGCATTTAGCTTAATCTTCACAACACCTTTACCAACGATATCACAAGGTTGATCGTCACCAAGATATACATTTCTAAGATTTCCAGAGGCGTACTTTTCGAAGAATTCTTTCTGCAAAGTGGCATAAACGATGCTACAGAGTCTAGCACCCAAGACTCTTTCTTGCTCTCCAAAGAGCATATCAACGCTTCATCTCCTCCTGAGGTAGAAGTAACATTTGCCTCTGCCTTCGCCTTCTGGTCCTTTGGTGCACTTCTGCATTGATTTTTATAGTGCCCAGTCTTGCCACAGTTCCAACACTCAATGGTCTTTGAGCTGTTAGGATTTCTGGATTTAGATCTCCAGTCTTTCGACCTACCGCGGTAGTTCGGTTTGGTACGTCCATTTCCTCGTGTTGAATTTCTTCCTCTTTATTGTGTATGCAAAATTGAAAAGTTCGATGACTCGCCGGAATCTCTTCGCCGGATCTCTTCACTGAGAACCATATCACGAATATCATCAAATTTTAACTTATTGCTTCCCGACGAGCTACTCACTACTGTGACAGTAGCGTTCCGACTTTCTAGCAGGGAAGATAAAAGTATCAACGCGCGTACTTCTTCGTCAAACTCAATTTCAACTGAACTTAACTGAGTAGTAACTGTATTCAGTTCATTGAGATGTTGAGCTACCGATGCACCTTCTGTCATCCGCAAATTGAACAATCGCCTCATCAAATGAACTTTGTTAGAGACTGACGGCTTCTCATACATACTGGAGAGAGCCGTCATAAGACCTGCCGTGGTCTTTTCCTTTGCTATGTTGAGAGCAACATTGCGAGATAACATCAATCGAATAACTCCAAGAGCTTGTCTATCAAAAAGAGCATGATATTCATCCTTCATATTCTCTGGCTTCATTTCCAAGAGAGGTTGATAAAGCTTTTTCGGATATAGATAATCTTCAATTTGCATTTTCCAAAAGCCAAAGTCAGCTCCATCAAACTTCTCGATTTTCACCCTTCCTTCATCTTGTCGCTATCGCTCCCACTCGAATTTGATTTCCTTTCTAACAAATTATGGTTCTGATACCAGTTGTTGGGAAATATCCAAATTTCCTTATGATTATATTTGTAGAGAAAAGAAATGAAATGTAGAATAGTAAGAGACACACAAATTTGATAAAGGAGTTCGGCCAATTACGCCTACGTCTCCGGACTGCTGTAGATCTTTTATTTTAGAGAATATTACAAAGTGATTACAAAAAACACTTTTTACTAAACACTCGATCTCACTCTTAATCTTGCTCTCCTTTTCTTCTTGTTAATTTTGAGATGAGATAGAAGTTATGAGGAGGAAAGGTGTATTTATAGGTGAGAGAATGGTTGGTGACTTGGTTGGTGGCCGGTAGGTGGCATGGTTGGTGCATGGGGTTGGTGGCACACCATGTTGAACACATGGATGGCTTGGTTGTTGCTACATGTGCAACATTACTAACAAATATCGCTTAGAATAAGATATAATACATAAACTTCTACTAAAAAATCATTCCTTGTTAACAAATAATACAAATAAAACCTACGACTTAAAAATTAAAATTTAGATTAAGTACATATGGTTTCAATGCAAATATTGTGCTAATCATTTTCTTTTAAATATGTCAAACATATGCAATTTGCATAAATATATTTATTGGGCAAAGCATGTGTTTTTGTCACTTTCCTTAAAGCTAGGTAATTGGTTTGCATCCTATGGAGAGAGAACCCTATCGTCATCAAGCAAACGATTTATGACATGAAATGTAACTATATCCAAATGTATTCTATTATAAGATTATGTAATTGCAACACAGTAGATGGTATACAAAAATAGTGTTCTCTTTATATGTGCCTTAACTGTCTAATATATATATATATATATATATATATATATATATATATATATATATATATATATATATGGGAGACTCTATTTAGACACAAAATTGCACACAATAAATCTCAACCATTGGATTTTCCCATGAATTACATTCTCTAGATAAAAACAAACAAATCCAACGGTGGAGGCTTTGTGTTTCTCTCTTTGTGTCCAAATAGCCGGCCTCATATATATACATATGTATGTATATATATATATATATGTACATATATGTATGTATATTTTAAAGAACAAAAAATATAATGTGGCTGCTGGGATTCCAGCCCAGATCTCCACGGCCACAACGTGGAATTCTTACCACTAAACTACAGCCACTTTATATACACACATTTATAGACAGTAAACTTATTTTTGAAAATAGTTGTAATACCTTTAGTGTCACTTTTTTGTCAATGCAAATTACCGAAGTTGCCCCTTTAGTATTATTAAAAAAATATGATCTAACAATTAAAACTTATTTACAAGTTCAAACCACATTTCAACAAATATTAATAGGCCTTAATATCATTTAAAAATAAGATATACTACATAAACTTCTATTTAAAAATTGTCCTTTATTAAATAATAATACAAATAAACATTAAAATTTGCAAAACAGAAAATAAAAATCCAAATTAATTACACATAATTTCAATGCAAATATTTGTGCAAATCATTTGCTTCACGTCTTTATACAGTTTTTGACCACGAAATTCGATACCTACTTTTGCTCATGTACACTTACTGCGAATTTGCATCAGATAATCTTTCACCGCAATTTTAGTACTAACACCACGTTCTTCAAGCAGGGTAGTCAATAATCTGTTTTGTCGAAAAACTCCTGTCTAGCTGCTCCACGTCTTTAACACATTAACATTTATGTTCTAATATCAAAAGCAAATTAACGGTTCAGTTACAGTAACTGGTTTAAGGTCGCATATCTTGTACGCAGTTAGAACCCATAAAACTGTGATGTTCCATTCATGTGCAGTAACTGCGTGATGTATCATCCATTCTAGAAACCCAGTCCCTTCAGTTCATCTTTCTTGTAACTGATAACACCACTTGAATTCTTCGATAACAAACATTTTTTTTTTCCGAATGGAAGATTGCTTGATACCCATATAAGGCCCTGTCAACCATCATTGAACTAATTCTAAATCCTGCTTCTCAAAACCATAATTTGGTACACATGATATTGAAAACCAGTAAGTCGAAAAAGTCGAGACAGTAACGTTGAGCATATAATGTAACTTAGTTTTGTTCATCTTCTATTGATAGCATTAACAAGGAAACAAATGATGCTACTAGAATAAACAGCCCAAGAACTCGATATTTGAGACTTAATAAGTTATCCAACAAACTAAACATCCAAAATCTTTTAATTAACACCAGTAGTAAGATTCTTACCCTATGCAAATCGAACAGAAATCAACGATGTTGACAGATCCGGTCGACAAGAGGATCGATTATGAGAAATGGAAATTCAACATGAGATATTGGAATTTGAAATCTATTACGCTGAAATACTCGGTTTTTTTGATGTATTGGTAGGTCAAACTACACCGTCGATTATTTCAGATCTAATTTGCTATAAGGCTGACTTAGGGAAAAAGAAACGATAAAAAATTGTGTGATTTGATCGAAGCCTCCATTTCTCTAATTCTGGCGCTGCAGCAGAATGAGATTTTGGATATTAACTTGATTGGTAAAGGGAGACAAATGATTTCATTGAATTTTGAAACGCAAATGGCTTGGGAGTTTCTCTCCGTGCAATTATTATCATACCAACCATTAGGGAGGTTTAGGTACTGTAAGAGGGGCTAAATCAATTTTTCTGTACCAATGATTTCTGGCTGAAAAATCTCAATTTCGCGTTCTTTCTTCTTCTCTCTTCTCCGTTTCTTCCTACGCTAACAAATCTATGCTAATTCCTCCCAATCCAAATCATCGCGTAAATTCCTTCTCTTTTCTTTTTCTTCGCCCTCTATTGTCTCCACATTTGTTCCTGCAATCTTTAAAATCCAAGTAAAATTCAATATTATTTCCCCCTTCGCATCCGTTGCCTATTATCTCTCCTTCGTCGACTTGATAATTTCTTCATCTTTACTAGTTCTTCAAACAAACATCAATTCTAGATTTATTTTTACTTCCATCGCTAACACACGAGGGCGCAATGGCCAATGCCTGCAACTGGCGAGCGCAACTGACTACGAATTCATCGCAATTCTCGATAACGGCTAGTGCTACTGAGTTAGGGCACAACTCGAAAAATCAGTTGTTAAAATTTGAAGGTACTAATGACTTGAGTTTTGAATTCTGAACTTTAATTCTTCTTTCAATTACTGCATTATGCATTGTTTTTTATTCCAATTATCCAATGCAAATTTTAATCCTAATTGTTTTCGTTTAGGTTTTCTAAAACCAGGTTTCAGACTAATGAATAATCTTATGTTGATTTTGTTGTCGTTTAAACTTAGGCACAGAAACATAAGTTCCAGAAGCATCTAGGGAGATTTCTTTTCCATTTTATATTGTATATTTCCTCTAATTCTACATTGCAATCGTCTTTTAGCATATTATAGTATAAGATAATAATATGATAGCTTGCATTATCACATCAGGACTATGAGGTTAAACAAGCACAATAAAAGTAGTATCTTTCAAAGGCATAGTCACAACTTGCTCCACCATTGATAGAGCTAATGAAGATGCTTTTTAACATAAAAACGTATAGGTGTATATCTGGGTTTTTTTGTGAATAATTTTATGTCGTGCCTCGTTAATTTGAAATATCAGGGCTGCTATGATGAATAAACTTGTCTGAGATGCCACATGGAAAGCTAAGCAAGATGAATATCCATAAAGCTATATACTTGAAACCACACATTTTTATTTTTAATCTTTATTTTGTTTTGCGGTCAATGTGAAACTGTGATTGTGGTGCATATTGAAATGTTTTTATCCATATTCTTATAGCTAAGAGTTATATAACATTGTTCAAATATTAGGTGAAAATGCTGGAAGCTCTTATATTAAGATTGTATCCAAATTGGTTGGTTTTGATGGTGAAGATGATAAATCGCTTAATGAGAAGTATAAGAACCTTCAATGTGATATTGCTCCTCTGCCTCATGATAAGATTATAAACTAGTTGAGAAGTATATTCTTAGCACTCATGCTCCCACCCATAAGGTTGAGAATTTGCGAACACAATAGTTAATAATGCAGCTGCTTCGTTCCGTGCCAAAGTGAACTATGTGTCGCTCATGGCACATGATATTATTCTTGGCATATGATATGACTGTTGGCAAAGATTTTAGGCTATTTTTCTAGGTCAGCGTTCTTCTAAGTTTCAGGTCAACCTCTTTCAAATTTTATCTGATCAGGGTATTTTATCCATATGTGTGTGTGTGTGTGTATTAACCTGGTGTTTCATTTTGAACAGTTTGAACAGGTTGTTGTTCTTCTTTGGTTATTCTCTATAATTGGAAGTTTTTTCTCATTTTTCGCTCATACATATATTGGTATGACCCTTAGTTTCATATATAAAAATTGACAAAAGAACTTTTTTTGTATTTTTCGTAGAACAAGCGATTAATATATTTTATTCTTTCAATGTGATGCATATAAACATTTCTATAATCCAGTTCAGTTAATAATATCTCCCCCTTTTGCATCCCTTATTATGTATTTCCACTTTTCTTTTACATTTATGGTTTATTTAACGCAACACTGATATCAACAAGTGGAGTAAAAAAAGTGGAAAACTAAAGCTGAACCTTCTGCGATGTGCAGCCGAATATTCGCAAAAATTCTGTCTGCAGTTCAGCTAGTTCAAGTTTTACAGTCAAAGCCTACTATCCTTTTTTTTACTTGTCTCTTAAGGGTTCATTGGATAAAAGAAAAAAAGAAAATATATTAAGTTATCAAAATCTGTTAAGATATCCGCACATATTAATATTATCTTTTACTCATCTTGAATTATTACTTGCTCGTCTTTTAGTGTCGACTCCTCAATTGCGTTCAGATATATTTCATTTTCAAAATAAAAATTTTAAAAATGCCACCACCGTTTGTTTGTCAGTGCCAATTAAAAATAGTGCTATAAATTCATTTAATTGATGACATCACTTTTTTAATTGTAAATTGTAACGACCCGTATTCTGCACATCATAGGATTGTAGAATATTTATTTCTTTCCCATGTGAAGTCGTATGGTCATGTAACTTTGGGAAACATCCATTAGAGCCATTTCCCATGTTCATGATTTTTGTTGATTTTTGAATGACCATTTTGCCCCTAGTCGGTACTGATTTGGCCATAACTTTTGATTGGAAAGGAATTTTGACCTGAAACCACTTCCATTCGATTCGTTTGATAGTTTCTCTTTCCGTAGAGTGGTCATAATGGCCAAACGGACTTACCGTTTGGGAGATATGGCTGAAACAAGGTTTGGAGGGTGAAAAACTGCTTAACCGGGCCAAATCGGGTGATTAGTGAGTAAGCCCATAACCCATTTCGGGATTAGGGTTATGGGAGGGCTGAAATGAGATGGAGAATCATTCCATTTCAGTTTTCTAGCCTCCACTTATCACCAAGGAACCCTAAAAATGGCCTCCAACCTCTAAATCACCTCCAAATCATCTTTTGGTCAAGGATTTGGCTTAGCAACCCCTAATCAAGGAAGATCTTCACTAAAGCAACTTGGGGCTGCTGTTTAGCATAGAGATTCACATCAAATCAGAGAATTATTTCAGATCTTAGTTTGTTTTGTGGCTAAGGTGAGTGATTTGCATAGTTTTGCACTAATTATGGCTAATTAGGGGTGATTAGTGTTAATTAGCGAATTTAAACGTGATAAAATTCTGGAAAAATGTTTATAAAATTCGGAATGATGTTTTAGACCTCTGATATGAATTTGGGTTAATTTGGTTAAGTTTTGTTAATCATATCATTAGCTTCACCTAAACATGCTTAAGGGGAAGATATGGGATTTTGGGTATGTTTGATCCATTTTACATGCTATGATTTATGTTTTGATGTTTGGGATCGACACTACATGTTGCTATGACTGTATGGTATGCTTTGTAATTGTTTAGAAGTGTTAGATTGGTCGAAAACGCCGTCGAATGGCGTAGAAACAGTCGTAGGAAAACATGCAGGAAATGACCCAGAATCTGGATCGGATCGGTAGAAGGGAGCGCGACTCGACCCGTTCCAGCATGGGCGTTACGATCCGTTTAAAGGAGTAAGTCACGACTCAGCTAGGTGGCACGATCCGGTGGTAGAAGCACGATCCGAACCAACAAGTATTCCCGATCCGAACCAGAAGAGGGTGGGGAGCTCACGAGTCGATGGGTACTAGGGCGAGACGACCCGACCCGATCAGAAGGCACGACCCGACCTGGATGGAGCAGCCCGACCCGACCCGAAGTGGGGACACCGATCCGTACCAGGAGGAGGAACCACGAGCTGGAGGACCACGACCCGATCCGACGCAGGAGGCGCGACCCGATCCGAATGTCTAAGGCCGATCCGATCCGATGAGGAGTGTGAAGGCTGATCCGATCCGATTCAATGGTGATGACCAATAACCCGAGATGCAAAGGTAGTCCAAATGAGAGTTAGAGCTCAGGATCCCGGAACCAGTTGGGAACCAATGAGTTCACTTCATGGTTGGACTTTGCTGCGGGACGTGTGCTAAGGAGTTGTCGACGTTCATAACTTCGATTCACCACTAAGAATGATGGGCTGCTTATCAGTGCAGTAGGGTCATTATGACCTGAGGGGCAAAGTGATGGTAGCAAGACTACGTTATCAGTGCAGTAGGGTCATTATGACCTGAGGAGCAAGGTGATGCGTAGTAAGACTATAAGTCAGCGCAGATGGGGTGAATAACTCCATGGGGCAAGTGGACATAGTAAGGATTAGTAAGACTATGAGCCAACGCAGATGGGGTGAATAACTCCATGGGGCAAGTGGACATAGTAAGGATTAGTAAGGCTATGAGCCAATGCAGTGGGGTTCTTGTGACTCCATGGGGCAAAGTGGACATAGTAAATGATTAGTGGTTACGTTATCAGTGCAATGAAGCCATTTATGACTTCATGGGGCAAAGTGATCGTAGCAAGGTATGTTGGGTGATCGAAGTGGTGAATATCGTATGCTTTACGCACTGAGTGAGAGATGTGAGGATGGATGCTATGCTTGATTGTTTGCTATCATTATGACATGCACACCTTCCCCACCTCCGTATCTATATATTTATTGATATGATACCTTAGAGTGTTGTACAGTATGTAGTGCTAACTCTTTGGTTGCAGGTCCAGGTTCAGGTATGTTTTAGTCTACCTGTTATTGTTCACTTTAGATGCTTATCGCTCATACCAGGCTTTATGTCTGACCCAGAGTTTTATGTCTCCTCTTATTACTCTGGGTGCTCACACGAGCAGACTAGAGACAGGTTAGCTGGTGATGCGCGAGTAGCTGATTCGGAGGCGGGCAGGAGGCTTCCACGTATGATATATATATACACACATTCTCCCTGTGTCGTTGGTGGTCGCTACTTGGGCATTAGTACTGTACCTCATTTATCTTGCTTTTGCTTTGAGACAGTTTGAAAGTTGTAATAAGATGTATTTTGGATTTTCGCTGCTATGATGTTTAGTTCTGATTTTCAGCTTATGCGCTGTCTCTACTGTTTTATGTCAAGTATGTTATTATTATATTTTGTTCTATGCGCTGTGAGACATTCTACAGGTTCTTTGTATGTTCATTTCCTTCTTCCTTTTCCTTCTGGCGACCCGTTCCGTGCTAACTGGACAGGTGTACAGCGCACCTTTGGAGTAAATGTCGGTTGGTGCAGGGCGGGCCGTCACATAAATAGTGACCTTTTTTTTGGTAAAATATTGATTGGTCCCAACAATCAATGAAATGGTTGCAAGCATAAGCGTATACTGCAGATATGCATATGCATACACATTCGTTGCCTGAATTGCAGTGTACATAGACATACATGCTAAGAATATACATAAATATACATTCATTGTTGTGGGGGTTGGGTGGGTGTTACATGTATAAAAAATTGAGAACATAGTAGCACGCATGCAACTGCTGATATTTCTCTTCATTTATGATGCTTGCAGGCGTTATAATATCGATCGTAGTTCCTGCCCTATACAGTAAATTTGAAGAGTATGTGGATCATTGTGCTGGAATGATCCATTAAAAGCTTTCATAGTTCCTACAGTTCGCTCTTTGATCGGGCCTTCAAGCTGTCATCTAGGGTTCGAGTCGGGGTCTGCTTACGTTTAAGATCTAGATATATTTAAATTCTATTATTATTTATTTTTAGATGTAAAGTTATGTGGTGAACTAATTTAAATTTGAATTAGTTTCCTTTTATTTTGAGTCAATCAGATTTTATTTTATCTTCTTAGTTTCACTGCTAATTTGATGTTGATGCTGTGAAATTGAACAAGTTACTTTTCCATTTTTGTCCTAAACACAACTACATAGTGATTTCTTTTTCTATTAACACATGCTGCTATACTTCACATGACTGTTAAAATTCAAATGTTAAATGGTATATTTTACTTATGTTTTGAAAATATATTGTTAGTTAAATATGCAATTAAGACGATATCAGATCTTGGTTTTTTGGTTTAAGATTTGGAAATAAATTTGTTTTGCAAATTATTTCAAAAGGTAGGGTTTAACAGTAAGCAAGCGAATGTTTGTTTGTACGATATTTTCTTTTCCAAAGACATATTCAAATCTGAAAAATGACAACTTTGTCCCAAAGGAAGTCGATTCCACTATAAGTTCGGTTAATAATTGTATCATAAATATTTGTTAAATAATATAAGTTAAATGTACGCTATAAAATATTCTGGAATTTCTAGTCTTAGTGTGTAAAATGTAAAAAAATATTTCAAAGAATAAAATTTACAAAAAAAAAAAAGTTCTCTGGTATAAATTTCTTTTCCAAAGATATATTTTGGCCATTCAAAAAAAATGTCCCGTGGGATAGGTGGGAAAAAAGGGCTTATATAATAGATTGAAAATTATTTGTTTCTTAAATGTTGAGAAAACGTTAGTTATGCTGCACATTTCACACAAAAATGTGATTAAATAAGTGTCGGTACACTGAAATAAAATAGGGTGCGTTTTTTACAGGTCCCTATAAAGTTTGAAAATAGGAAAAAAAACCGGCGATTAAAAAAATATAAACCAAGTCCCTATTTTTGAAAAGTGACGGAAAATATTACGCAAATACCCTTTAGTACGTGTAAAGTGTCGCACTAGTTATTAAATATTTCATTTCCTTTTATTCCGTAATATCGGTGCGTAAAATCATCTCAAAACCCTAGTTTGAGAAATCTTCAAAAAAATTAATTAGGCAGTCGATATTTGTAATCAGGAGCCAATATTCGCCGTTCGAAGTAGGATCTTGCTCTTATTGGACGAAAAAACGTGTATCGTCGGCATCAAATTAAGTTGAATGGGGAGGACGAAGGTACAATTGGTATTATATTGTTGAATTATGGTTTTTTTTTTTATTAATGTTGCTAGATTCTGAGATTTTAAAATTAAATATTACTTGATTGTTTGATATAAGCAGGAGTAGTAAAGAAGAAAGTATGATGGATTCAATGTTTGCATGTTTGTATGATTTCGTTGTATGTGTAAATAATAGCTGCACAATTTTGTGCAGATTAAAAGAATAGTTGAAAAGAATTGTGCGCATATCAATTAGATGTCGAGCCTGTGAATTAATAATGGAATCGTGTTATTAATTTTTTATTGATGATTATGCAACATTAGATACATATGTTTTGAAATGTTAAATGCAACTAAATTGCATCTGCACACGTGTATATGCAGCAGTCTGTGTAAAAAATAAGAATAATTGCATATGAAAAAATTTTGATCAGTTATGTAATTTTTTTACTACATTAATGTTTGTTGATTTTTATTCATGCAAGTACATGCTTACATGTGTGCAAATATATAAAAATACATGCACACATTTGTGCAGGTTTATTTTCAGATTTCCAAAACGAACACAGTTTTTTGAAAAGTTGCATACATATATGAAATAGGCAGTAATTAGTGCATAAATGTATGATTTGTTTTTTTTACGTGTTATCCTGAAATTATTTCCAGAATATAGATTTTTTGGTTTGTTAAAGAAGTACCGAACATTTTTTTTTTACAAAACATACATGTGGTAGTCAGAAAATAGGGGGCGCGTTTTAAGTTTAATTTTTTTTTTCATAAATCAGGTACCTACTTTAAGCTAACGTGTAAGCCTATAAAAATGTTGCACACATGTGTGCATGTTTTCTAAGATATGTGCACAATTGGATGCAAATAAAAATGAAGATTAAATATGTGGTTAAATCTAGCCGATGTAAAAACTGTAATAATTGCACATATGCATGAAATGAACTCAAAAATGTGCATAATATTATGCATTTAAATTCAGTTTTTTATGTTTTTTTTGCTGTTTTCTTGTTTATGAAATGACTTTGGAATTTAGTTGAAATGAATTTTTTTGTGTAATGCATAATTTATTTTACTACTAATTTACTTAATATGATGCGAAAAGTTTTATTATATATTGCATTGGTTACAAGAATGTTAATTGAATATTTATGTTTAATGTGAAATTTTTGAATGTAAATATGCAAAAATAACCAATTATTTACATGTTTTCGTGCAAAGAAAAAGATATTTTGCATAATAATGTACAATTTGAGCATGTTAGTTGAATGAGTACATGTATATAGTAACATTTTTGTTTCGTACAAATGTTTTTATATCCTATAATAGTTTGTTAATCAGTTATTTGTAATCATTGATTTTGTAAAATTATGTATGGTTTTTGCTGCAGAGGCCAAATGTGGGAGAAAATATTAAGGTGGGCGAAAACATGGACAAAGCTCTAGTGACAACCGGTAAACCTGCAGAGTATTTGCATATACAGAAAAAGATGAAAATAGAAGATGAACCAAAACTTCAAAAGAAGGATGAAGTATACAGAAACAATTTGAAATCATTTGTTGAATTATTTGAAGAGTTAAAGCGCAAAGATTTGTTTACTGTTGAGCATAAAATGTTGCTAGATATGCTGCCACTTGGAAAATTTATTAAAATGATTTTTGATGGGATTATTTCATTGTCAGAAACGAATAAAAATTCGACAACGTTGGATATCATTATTAGAAGTTACCAGAAAAATCTGAATTACTTTGAGTTTGGAAATTTGGTTCTCAATTTTTCAGTAGAAGATATTGAAAACTTGCTTGGTGCACCAATAGATGGAGAGATGATCACAACAAAAGATCACATAAAAAAGGAAGACAAAAATAATGAAGAATATAAATCATTTGTTGATAGACATTTCAGAGAAGAAAAATTTTTAAACAAGAAGAATATAAAGAGACAGCTGTTTTCTACAATCAAGGATAAATCACAAGAAGCGCAGATGGACACAGTAAAACTTATTCTTTTGTACTTAGCAGCTACGTTTTTGGTATCCAGCCCGAATTGCAGCCTACCTTGGATTCTTGTACCGTACTGTGTGTGTACCAACAAGTTAGCAGCGATATCTTGGCCAAAAACGATTCATAACCATTTATTCAGCCATGTTCAAAAATATTGGAATACACCACGGAAAATTAATGCACGTGTTACGTTATTGTTGGTAATATTTATAATTTTATTTATTATTTTTTACTTTATTATATTGGTATATAATGTAGTAACTGTTTAATTGATTTTGCAGTGGTGGTTCTGTGACAAAACCTTTATTTTGAGGACAACTAAGAAAGTGTACAAAGACAGTTACCCGTTGGCTGGAAAATGGGATATTAGTTTGCTGAAGCCGCACATGGTTTTAGATATCACATATAGCACAGTAAGAATGTATTAAAATTATAATTTTTTTTGTTGATAAATTAATTATTCCAAAATTTGATGACTGATTTTGATAAACTGAGTATTATATTGGAATGAGTAAAGCGTAGTTCAAGGAATAATTAGCAGTGTAATAGTTAACATGTATTGTGACCGTAAAAATTAATTTTTTTTTACTTAAATTGTATAGGTATGTTTGCATAATACATATATTGATTGTTTAAACTTAATTATTAATATTCCGGTAGTAAATGAGAATGTATTGTGTTTCATTTATTAGGTGGTGCATCAAAAGGAGATGGAAAAAGTAAAGCAATCTGTTGAGAAAAACGAAGAGTATGCAAAAATGTTTAGCAAAAGTGAAAAATATTACAAGGAAATTATTGAAAATTTAAAAGTGGAAAATAGAAAGCTGAAAGCAGAAAATTTATGTCAGAAACTAAGGATTCAGGAGCTCGAGACAGAGATATCATCAGTAGAAAATCTGAAAGCAGAAATTTTTAGTCTAAAACAAAGAATTCATGAGCTGGAGGCAGAAATATCCTCAGAAGAAAGCGTCGAGAAAAATAATACTACAATTGTTGATGAAGATGATATGACTGGGAATAGTGAAAGTGTTGAAAATAGTGATGATGATAATCAAAACCAAGAGGAAATGAATATTGAGGGGGAAAGTGCAGATAATGAAACCGAAGAGGAGGAAGACGAATCGGGTGACGATGGAAAAGATGATGATCAAAATGATAAGAGTGCAGAAGTTGATGAAGTTGATTGCGCTGATGAGAATGAAAGGGATGATATGAATGATGAAATGCACAAAAATAAAGATCATGCAGTAGAAAACAGAGATAAAGAAGAGAATAAAGCAGAAAAGGAAAACCTAATAGAGCTTGAAAGTGATGAGAGCAGTAAAGGTATGAAAATTGTCTTATTACGATTACAACGTTTGCAGTATATATTTTGTATTAATGCAAAAATAAATTTTTTTTGCGTTATTATGGGCATATATTAGGTAATAGTTATGTAGTTGTGTGAAAATACAATTAAATGGTGGAAAATTTTCTCTGTATATACCAAAAATACTGCGTATTTGAAGTTATTTTTGAGTATTAAATGCATTTTAATGTGTCTATAGTAGTAATTTTTGTACACAGTTTTGTAAGGTACATAGTAAAAAATGCTTACTATGTCTGCATATAATAGTAGTTGACGCATAGATGTGTGCAGATTTTACAAATAATTACTGAATCAGATTAAACGTGAATAGGCATGGAGACGCAGAGAAGCGGTGATGTCGATGATGTAGGTAATCTCATAGTAGAAGGGAATGTAGCAAACAACGAAATGATGAAAGAAAAAGAGAAGGGCGTAGACAATGAAAAGATTCTACGTAATAGTGGTGATGATGATGTTGTAAATGACGAAAGTAATGGAGATGTAGAAAATTATGATGAAGTACAAGATATGGATATTGATGTAGAAGAGGAAAAAGCACAAGAAAAAGAAAAGGTGGCAAAAGTGAAAGGTATATTAGTATTTAGAATTAGATAATGTTCAGTTGAGTTAGTTTGAATGTCGGTAATTTTGAATTACGTAAAATATTAAATTGTATTTGTAGGGAGAAAAATTATGAGACAGTCTGCAGTAGTGGATGTTGATGAATTTGTATATAATGATAAGTCCAAAGAAACTCGGATAGGCACTAATTTGAAAATTAGAAGATATGAAAATGTGCGGAAGTTGGAGGAAAGTCAGATAAAACAAATGGAAGACTTTGTTGCACTGACTGGACTAAGGTAAAAATTATGTTTAAGTTTCTTTAATTGTTGAACTGACTTTAGTTGGTGTAAATAAATATGCGAGGTACAGTGTTGAAAAATATGAATGTTGTGCATGTTTCCAACGTTTTATGTCGTAAATGTATGCAAATATTCATATTTTTTGCATCTTTATGAGACAAAATATAAATCGAACATCAATGTTAGTAAAATAATTTTAGATTGTTTGCATAAATTTCTGTAAATGTTTAACAATATTGCACACTAGTATGCAAGTGTTTTGTTATGTATTAATATTATGCAATTAATTAATCTAATTGCATATATGTATGTAATTTTTATGAAAAATTGCAGATATATGTGCAATTAGGAAACATAGATGCTTGAGTTATATTCGATCATATATTACATATTTTTTGAATTAATTTAAAACATGTACAGCAAAACGGCATATCTTAATGGTGATGAAGCCATATGCGTGACTGGAACTGCTTGGGCTGATTTGATAGTTGGGAATTTCGTCGATTGAGAGGTAATAGTTAAGTTTACTAGTTATTTGTTGACAGGTTTTCTATTAATATATGCAAACAGTTATGTATTTGTAACAAATAAAAAATTATCTACTTTGAGTAGATAATCGACTGGTTTAGTGTGGAGTTGCGAAGAGATTATCCAGAAGTTATGATGATCAAAACTCTTGCTTCGGTAATATAAATACTATATGAATATGTTTTTAATTTGTTAAATTTTTTAATAATGAAACTGTTAATATTCAGGGACTGTTACTAAAGGATTTTAAGGAGCAGTTAAAAAAAGTCTTGGATAAAAGAGTGACAGATGGCTATGAATTTTGCACAAAGATTTTCTTTCCAATTCACTGTGAAAGTCATTTTTCTTTATTAGAGTTTATAAAGGCTGAAAGAAGATGGATCCATTATGATCCGAACATACCGCGACGTGGCGTTGGGAATCACCAAAAAGCAGCAAGAAAAATTGTATCACAATTTGGTATTTTTAATTTTTGTGTGTTTATGTAACATTACTAATAGAATTTTTTTTTTTTATGTAACAGAGAAATTACGTCAATGCCTTGTTGAAGAAGCTTTTGAAAAAAGATTATCGGACACCTAATAAAATAGAATTTTCTCAATGCCCACAACAAGGACATACGTAAGAAATTTATTGTTGAATTTTTCCGTACGTATATGCATTTTTTTGTAATTATAGCATGGTTGTATGCACATTTTGTATAATGTATCAAATCAAATTATATGTGTACACCCTATTAATTGTTGGTAGTATATTAATTTTGCAGGGTCAACTGTGGTATGCTTGTAATGAACTATATGAAGCAAAGAACTGAGAATAAAGAGATGGATGAAAATGATGAAATGTGGAGTCCTGGGGCTGTTAATGATCAAAGAGCTGAGTTTGGTTTAAAACTTCTCAACTGCAATCCTCACAGCTGGAATGTGTTGAATAATCTGACACAAAATTTCCTTTTGTCAGATGCAAACAAGGATGTGTAAAGGGCGTAAAGTAAGTGGTCGAATTGTTTGTAATTTTGGAGGTGTCTTAGAATTGTGTAAAAAAAGTTTAATACCTTTTTTGTTTGGACTACGAGAACATGGTTAAGTGCTGTGCGAAGTGAAATGAAAATGTCGTTTTTAGGTATGAATTATTTTTTTGATGTTTTGCGTGATGGTATGAAATGATTCGTACATGTGTGTAGTTTATTATAATTATATACATAATTATATGCAAAATTTTCAATATAATTGGTTTGTAAATGTAAAGATTTATATAACCGTTATGAATGATTTGGATTTGTTTGTAAATAAAATGAATGCGTAGAATGATACTAGTTTGTATAATTGTTTGTAGAAATTAAGAAATTACAAACGAAGTAGTTAAACAGTAAATTTAAAAATTATAAATAATAAATGATAATTTAGTATGTTTGAGTAAAAGATAATTTATGCATAAATTCAAACAAACTACAAAGACTGTTGCATTTTTATATGCAACAATAAAAACTACGAGTAGAATGAAATTGTGTATGAAATATTTTGTTAGTGTAATGAAGAATGAGTATACGAATTTGATTTTGTGATACATTCCAACGTATGTTGGTTGTATGAACATTGTGCGTGATTATTTGTTATAAATAGAATTTTTAAAAAAGATAAATGAGTCAAATTTTAATCACAGTATAATTGGACCATTAATTTGTCTAATTTCATTCAAAAATTACATATAGTTGCATACTTATCTGCAGTGTTAAAGAATACTTGTGAGCGATTGTCATTTTCATAAGTAATTGTTTATTTGAAAGTACGGAGTAATGTTTTAAAAGAAATGTACTGAGCTTGACAAACAAGTAGAACTGTAGAATTAAAATTTAGTTTAATAGCACACATGTATGCAAGTAAGAATGAATATTGCATACATTTGTAAAAGTATGCAGAATATCTGGGTGAACAAAACTAAGGAGAAAGCAGAATGTGTTAAAAATACAAATAAAACAGTAAAGTACCGAAAATAAAGTAAAACTGAGATAGCAAGTTTGGAGTCTGTACAATATAATTTGTAAACAGCTTTATTATAAAATATTTAAAAAAAAACCACAACTATTTTTGAACTGAAGAACAAGTCCGTTTGTTATGACCCAATTTCTTGCACAATCCACACCGAGTAGTCTTTGTAAATTCGCCTGCAGATTTCAATCTTTTTGACGAGGATGGACGACCAGGCATGCGCCTACCTTTTGGCGGAGCTATTACTGCATCTTCAACAGCCACGTCTTCACCCATATAATTGATGATAGGATTTATTGGATGAGAATATGACAGTTGAAAATGACCAACTTTAAAGTAAGCATCAATGTAGTCGTATACGTTCAAGTTTTCACAACTTAAGATACATCTAACGGTGTGAGCGCAAGGAAAACCACTTACTTGCCACATGTTACACGAACATACTCGATTATACAGATCAACAAATTGATGAACTGGAGAATGAACTTCAAATTTATGTTCACTAGATTTGATAACGAACCAAGAAGCTCCTTCTAAGTGTAGATTCCTTAATCGAGTTTCATTAACTGGACACAAAACGCTATTCCATGTCGAAGCAACTTCACGACGATCGGACATTAGTTTCATTAGTTTCAACCTTATTTTATCCAAGCAAGCAGTTATTGGTAAATGTCTTTCCTCCAAAATCCACTTGTTAAAGCTTTCTGAACAATTTGATGACATTTCACCGTATCGACAAGCAGGGAAAAAAACGTTTGTAAACTTCTCAAAAGGAATACCATTCAAAAAATTTCTCACAGTCAATCCACCAATATCTCTAAAATTCTTCAATGCAGCATTAAAATCAGTCAAATTATATGCATAAGCAATTCTTGCAAATGTATCCAACAAAATCCGCTTATTAGTTTTCGAAAATTGAGATTTCAAAGCAACCTTTAGGTTATTGGTCAAATGATATAAGCACGATCCATGAATAGAATTTGGAAACACCTTTGGAATAGCAACTAGAATTCCAGGATGACGATCTGAAATGAAAACATAGCTTCTATAATCGTCTTTAAGAAAGTCTTTGAGTTGTTCACAAAACCATATCCAATTATCTTCATCTTCTCCAGAAACAATTGCAATTGCTATAGGGAAAAAACCTATAAAAAAAAAAAAAAAAAAAAAAAAATTTGAGATACAGTTATGTGGAAATATATGTTTCAGAAAGCTTCATAAAAATATGCATATATGTAGAAATTTTGCATATATATGTGAAGGTTTTCTAAATAATTGAATATTGTATAAACATAATCTGCATAAATGTATGCATTTGTTAATAATTTTGTCATTGATGCATGCAGGTCTTCACAGTACAATGAATATTTACTATGAATAGCATGAATGTAATACCAGTCATGTATGCAATATTTCAAAACTTTAAAGTACGTAAGCGCAAATTTGTAAAGAATTGTTAACAATAGCACATGACATATTAATATTATTTACATCCTGAAATACATGTAGCTTCACAGGTATGTGATAATTTAAGTGTAAGCAATCTTCATTGAAATATGCATATATGTAGAAATTTTGCATATATATGTGCAGGTTTTCTTAAATAAATGAATATGGTATTAAAAAATTGTGCACACGTGTATGTACTTATTAGTAATTTTTTCGTTGATGCATGCAGGTCTTTACCATAAAATGCATATTTGCTATGCGTACCATGAATGGAATACCAGTAATGTATGCAAAATTTCCAAATATTTAACAACATAAATGCAAATAATTAAAAAAAAATTAATAGTACAGGACATGTTAATGATAGTTGTTGTGGGAAAAAAAATATACGATAATAAACCATACCTTCGTTTCCGTTTTTACCGGTAGCAGCCATTAAACACCCTTGAGCTCTTCCCTTCATAAAAGTAGCGTCAACAAAAATTAATGGACAACAGTATTGAAATCCATATGCACAAGCTTCAAAGCCAATAAAAACCCTCTCAAATTGCCGCGTTGAATTATTGCACTCCAAAACAACTTTACTTCCAGGATTGGTAGTAAGAACTGCATCACAAAATGACTGCAAATAATGATACGACATTACGTCGCTTCCATGTAAATCCTTCAATGCCAACCTCTTCCCACTATATGCATAGTAATACTTCAAAATAACATTATATTCGGTTTGGAACAAGTTAGTAATGTCCTTCGTCTTCATTAACGGATTGGCTTGAATATGATCACAAACCAATAACTTAATCAATTTACTGGATATAACAGGATTGTTTATGTCATGAATTCCAGCACCACATGTATGTTCTGGTTGAAATCTCTTTATAACAAAATATCCCGGCAGATTAAACTTAAGAGAAGCATGAATCCGAAAACTACAATTATTTTTCGAACATACAGCTGTAACTCTTTCTTTATCGTTCTTAATCAAATTAAGCTTATAACCACTTTTCATACTATACATCATCAAATAAAGTCTAAATTCAGTAACACCTCCTTTAAATTGTTGACCAATACCAGAGAAAACAGAATGATTCGAATCACTTGTTAATAATTGCTTGAATTTGTTGCTGGAATCACTATTACTAGCATAAGTGGAGTCGCTTCCAAAAGAAGATTCGCTACCATCAGCAACAAAAGAACAATTAAGATTGACATCAACAAAAAAAACCAAATAATCCTCGTGATTATGCGCAGCCAACAAAAGAATGGATTTTAGATCGGAATTAGTTTGAATATTCCTTCGAAACCCGTCTCTGTAGTGAAATAATTCAAAAGACAACGGAGTTAACTCCATCCATTTGCCACAAACAGCCTCTCTAACAATATCAACAGAACTATCGAAATAAAGACGAATAGAAAAACTATCATCCCCAAATTTCAACAACACAAGAACACCAATATCTGCAGGACCACTGTGTGAAAATTAAAAGAGAAAAAATTAATCAGACTGATCGGCGTAAATCAAATAAAATTACAGAGACACAATCGTAATATTATAAAAAGTTGCATACATCTTTGCAAATAATATTAATATCCGCATATTTATATGCAAAAATTAGTAAAATAAACTTCAATTTAAAAAAAAAAATAGCGCCAACGATTATAATATGTAAATATCACAATCATATTCATATATGTAAGCAATTAATCATTATCCGAACAATTTAACATAAGTTCAAAAAATATGCATACCAGAGTGCATATATTGCGTAAAATATGCATAATTATACGAAACTATTCAGAATAGATCCATACAGACTAGTTACAACGATTTTTGCATTTGAATATGCTAAAAGTCAAAAATTATGCATACTTTTATACATTTTAACATAAATTTTTTTGAAAAAATGCTGACAAGTTAATGAATATCAGCTTGTACAGTGTAACTTCACAAATTACTAAACTTTATAAACATTTTAAACTATACGTCTATAAATATAAATAATTAAAATAAGTAAAAATAATAAAGAAATATAATTTTCAAAAAAATAGATAATTTTTTATTTGTGACCTTACTTTTTACAAAAAATAAAACACCAGAAATTACCTTGAGGATGCCAGATCCATTTACTAAAGTATTCGTTAATCAAATTATATCTCTGCAACACGCTGGTTGAAAATAAATTTGTGGATCAAAACGGCCGAATATTGGAAGATATAATTCGAAGTTAACAAATAAAGGAAGAAGTCGCCGCCATGATGTAAAAAATATGTTTCTGAAAATATTGAATGAGTAATACGATTAATGAATTTAATGAAAAATCAAAAATCGGATATCATGCGTAAAAATAGGCCGTGATATTTGTTTTGGGCAAATCAGTAAAAAATATGGCGCTATTTCAAAAATAAGGATGATATTTATATAATTCTACATGGAAGGATGTGAGCCTAATTAAGTTTAGTTTTAAGGATGTGAGCCTAATTTTCGCAATAAATTAAGCTGCGATATAAAGGAAATTATACTAATTGTATTTGACATATCAATTTTCTCCGAAATTTCCTGAGATTAAGATAAAATGTTAGAGAGAAAATTGTAAATGTTTCCATTTTTATTGCCAAGAAAAATATGTGATTATGCAGCTAACTGGTTGATAAATTCTTTTCTAATAATAATAATAAACTGGAATTGAAATTCAACAGTAAAGTGTGAGTATTAAAATTTATTTTCTTATAAAACTGCATGACTTTATGGCTTGAGAGTTGCTTGGATAGGCAAGAAATATATTAGTAGAACTGAATCTGGGTAAACCATTTTTGATACATTTATGGCTTGAAAGTTATGGGCAATAAAGTTGTTCATCGGTGAGAAAAATATATATTGTGACTGATGCTAAGAAAGAAAAGGGGATTGGATTCAACATGCATGTTTTACTTGCTCTTGCATGCCAAAAACTATTACTTGGGGTGCATATTAAATCATTGTTTAGTAGTCAATTAATGCCTTATATAATTATTTTTCGAGTATAATGCTATTTTCTTGTGTTTATTTGCAGGGAAGACCAGCGTATATAACCAAACCCAGCCGAGTGATTGTTTCCAGCTTAATTAAGGCAGCAAGTGGACAGGTACTAACTTTTTGTTATCATTTAATGTGTTGGCAAATGATTTATGGGATCCATCAAGACACAAGTTGTGATACAATATGTCTGACTTATGGGATCTTACTTATATCTAAGATTTGCTGAAGATCCGCTGCTTGAATTTCATATGTCACCGGTTATCTCTAACTTTGTACCCCATAGCCGTTCCTATTTATAAACGATCTGTTTTAAGTGAGTTATGTTGGATGGACTTGCAAAGGATATGTAGTTTTTTTAATATTTTGCTAATAGGCATTTTGAATTTATCATTTTGCATATCTTATGATAGTTGAATTTATATACTTTTTGAATAATGTTGTTTAGATCATTATAAAATGAGTCTAAAAAGATTGTGTTGAGTCCATTAGATAGATGCTACATTTTGTTTACCTACATTTTGATATATCTTTAAATATAGTTGTAATACCTTTGATATCACACATTTTTAGTGTCAACGTGAGCAACGAAAATTGCCTTTTCAATATTATTTAAAAATATGATTTAACAATTATAATATCCTTACAAATTGAAACCACCTTTCAACAAATATTGGTAAGCCTTAATATTGTTGGGAAATTACGCAAATTTCCTTATGATTATATTTGTAGAGAAAAGAAATGAAATGTAGAATGGTAATTGATTACGGAGTTAGGCCAATTATATCTACATCTCCGGGCTACTGCAGATCTTTTATTTCAGAGAATATACCTAAGTGATTACAAAAAACACTTTTCACTCAACACTCGATCTCACTCTTAATCTTGCTCTCCTTTTCTTCTTGTTGATTTTGAGATGAGATAGAAGTTATGAGGAGGAAAGGTGTATTTATAGATGAGAGAATGGTTGGTGGCTTGGTTGGTGGCCGGTAGGTGGAATGGTTGGTGCATGGGGTTGGTGGCACACCATGTTGAACACATGGATGGCTCGGTTATTGCAACACATGCAACATTACTAACAATCTCCCACTTGAAGACTGATTTCAATCCATCTTCACACCTTGATCAATGCAACAGTCATTCTGCTCTTTCTACTCTAGCAGTCCAACTGAAGTTGAACACAACTTCAGTTTATCGATAGTTACCGTCTTTATCAACATGTATGTTGGATTCTTGCTTGCTTCGATCTTCTGTTGGAATCTTTTGACAACTAATCGATCTTTGTATCTGTTGGAATCATCATGCTCCTCTTTCACGCGATACACTCATTTACTGTGAAGTGCCTTCTTTCCTATGGGTAACTCAGCTAGTTCCCATGTCTGGTTGGAGATGAGAGACTTCTTCTCATCTTTCATGGCAAACTCCCACTTGCTAGCATCATCAACCTTAGAAGCTTCATCATAACATTCAGGTTCCCATGCATCAGTCAGCAACAAGTAGTTCATGTATCTTTTGTTAGGTACATGAGGTCGAGAAGACCTTCTCAATTTAAGATCTGGAGTAGGATGCTGTAGTGTGTCAGACTGGTCCACACTACTCAGATCAACGATTTCACCAAGCTGAGCACTTTCTATACTCGGTTCTGTGATGAGACTATCTAGAATATTGTTTGCATCTGCAAATACTGGCTCACTTTGCTTTGAGTCGTTGACTTCTGTTTTATGTCTGCCTTTGTACATTACTCTTTCGTTAAAGATCACATCTCGGCTACGGATCACCTTCTTGTTTTCATCATCCCAAATGCGGTAGCCAAACTCATTTTCGCCATAGCCGATGAGAGTGCATTTCTTGGATTTGGGATCAAGTTTATTCCTGCCTTGATCACTAATATGCACATATGTTATGCAACCGAAAACTTTTAAATGTGATAATTTTACCTCTTTTCCACTTCATATCTCTTCTGGTATTTTACGCTCTAATGGAACCGAAGGACCTCTGTTGATCAAATAAGCTGTTGTGCTAACTGTTTCATCCCAGAACTGCTTTGGTAGACCTGACTGTATACGAATGCTTCTAGCTCTTTCTGTCAACGTTCGATTCATACGCTCAACTACACCATTGTGTTGAGGCGTACCCGATATGGTTCTCTGCATTTTGATCCCATGCTCATAACAGAACTGGTTGAATCTGGTGTCTTCATATTCACCTCCGTTGTCAGTTCTAAGCTTTTTGATCTTTAGATTTGTCTCATTTTCAACCATAGCTTTCCATATCCTGAAAGTCTCGAACACTTCAGATTTATGCTTCAAAAAATAATCACATATCTTTCGCGAGTGATCATCGATGAAAGTAACGAAGTAATGTTTTCCACCGATGGATGAGACGGTCGTTCGCCCCCAAACATCGGAATGAAAAAGCTGCGGCTTTTCCTTCTTTGGGGTTTTACCGCTTATTTGAAAGCCGACTCTCTTCTGCTTTCCAAATATGCAATTTTCGCACATGCCTATTTCCACTGACTGTAGACCTGGAAGTTTTCCCTTCGAGTGCATAATCTTCATTCCCTTTTCACCCATATGGCCTAGCCTCTGGTGTCGTATGTTGGAATTTTCGTTGTTAGCTGCAATAGTGATCGAACATCGCGCTCCTGATGTCATGTAAAGAGTACCACTCTTCTTGCCTTGAGCAATTGTCAATGCACCCTTCGAAATTTTCCAGTTGTCACCATGGAAAGTCGTAGTATAGCCTTCACTAGCTAATAATCCTACGGAGATCAAATTCTTCCTCAAATCCGGTATGTGCCTGACATCCTTTAGCTCCCAAACCGACGCATTTAGCTTAATCTTCACAACACCTTTACCAACGATATCACAAGGTTGATCGTCACCAAGATATACCTTTCTAAGATTTCCAGAGGCGTACTTTTCGAAGAATTCTTTCTGCAAAGTGGCATAAACGATGCTACAGAGTCTAGCACCCAAGACTCTTCCTTGCTCTCCAAAGAGCATATCAACGCTTCATCTCCTCCTGAGGTAGAAGTAACATTTGCCTCTACCTTCGCCTCCTGGTCCTTTGATGAACTTCTGCATTGATTTTTGTAGTGCCCGGTCTTGCCATAGTTCCAACACTCAATGGTCTTTGAGCTGTTGGGATTTCTGGATTTAGATTTCCAGTCTTTCGACCTACCGCGGTAGTTCGGTATGCTACGTCCATTTCCTCGTGTTGAATTTCTTCCTCTTGATTGTGTATGCAAAATTGAGAAATTCGATGACTCACCAGAATCTCTTCGCCGGATCTCTTCACTGTGAATCATATCACGAATATCATCAAATTTTAACTTATTGCTTCCCGACGAGCTACTCACTGTTGTGATAGTAGCGTTCCAACTTTCTGGCAGGGAAGATAAAAGTATCAACGCGCGTACTTCTTCGTCAAACTCAATTTCAACTGAACTTAACTGAGTAGTAACTGTATTCAGTTCATTGAGATGTTGAGCTACCGATGCACCTTCTGTCATCTGCAAATTGAACAATCGCCTCATCAAATGAACTTTGTTAGAGGCCGACGGCTTCTCATATATACTGGAGAGAGCCGCCATAAGACCTGCCGTGGTCTTTTCCTTTGCTATGTTGAAAGGAACATTGCGAGATAACGTCAATCGAATAACTCCAAGAGCTTGTCTATCAAGAAGAGCATAATCTTCATCCTTCATATTCTCTGGCTTCTTTTCCAAGAGAGGTTGATAAAGTTTTTTCGGATATAGATAATCTTCAATTTGCATTTTCCAAAAGCCAAAGTCAGCTCCATCAAACTTCTCGATTTTCACCCTTCCTTCATCTTGTCGCTATCGCTCCCACTCGAATTTGATTTCCTTTCTAACAAATTATGACTCCGATACCAGTTGCTGGGAAATTACGCAAATTTCCTTATTATTATATTTGTAGAGTAAAGAAATGAAATGTAGAATGGTAAGAGACACAAATTTGATAACGGAGTTCGGCCTATTACGCCTACGTCTCCGGACTGCTGCAGATCTTTTATTTTAGAGAATATTACAAAGTGATTACAAAAACCCCTTTTCACTAAACACTCGATCTCACTCTTAATCTTGCTCTCCTTTTCTTCTTGTTAATTTTGAGATGAGATAGAAGTTATGAGGAGGAAAGGTGTATTTATAGGTGAGAGAATGGTTGGTGACTGGGTTGGTGGCCGGTAGGTGGCATGGTTGGTGCATGGGGTTGGTGGCATGGTTGGTGCATGGGGTTGGTGGCACATCATGTTGAACACATGGATGGCTTGGTTGTTGCTACATGTGCAACATTACTAACAAATATCGCTTATAATAAGATATAATACATAAACTTCTACTAAAAAATCATTCCTTATTAGCAAATAATACAAATAAAACCTACGATTTAAAAATTAAAATTTAGATTAAGTACATATGATTTCAATGCAAATATTAGTGCTAATCATTTTCTTTTAAATATGTCAAACATATGCAATTTGCATAAATATATTTATTGGGCAAAGCACGTGTTTTTGTCACTTTCCTTAAAGCTAGCTAATTGGTTTGCATCCTATGGAGAGAGAACCCTATCGTCATCAAGCAAACGATTTATGACATGAAATGTAACTATATCCAAATGTATTCTATTATAAGATTATGTAATTGCAACACAGTAGATGGTATACAAAAATAGTGTTCTCTTTATATGTGCCTTAACTGTCTAATATATATATATATATATATATATATATATATATATATATATGGGAGACTCTATTTGGACACAAAATTGCACACAATAAATCTCAACCATTGGATTTTCCCATGAATTACACTCTCTAGACAAAAACAAACAAATCCAACGGTGGAGGCTTTGTGTTTCTCTCTTTGTGTCCAAATAGCCGGCCCCAAATATATACGTATATATATGTACATATATGTATGTATATTTTAAAGAACAAAAAATATAATATGGCTGCTGGGATTCGAGCCCAGGTCTCCACGGCCACAACGTGGAATTCTTACCACTAAACTACAGCCACTTTATATACACACATTTATAGACAGTAAACTTATTTTTGAAAATAGTTGTAATACCTTTAGTGTCACTTTTTTGTCAATGCAAATTACCGAAGTTGACAGATCCGGTCACTTTTTTGTCAATGCAAACTACAGCCACTTTATATACACACATTTATAGACAGTAAACTACAGTCACTTTTTTGAAAATAGTTGTAACACCAGTAGTAAGATTCTTACCCTATGCAAATCGAACAGAAATCAACGATGTTGACAGATCCGGTCGACAAGAGGATCGATTATGAGAAATGAAATTCAACATGAGATAATGGAATTTGAAATCTATTACGCTGAAATACTCGGTTTTTTTGATGTCTTGGTAGGTCAAACTACACCGTCGATTATTTCAGATCTAATTTGCTATAAGGCTGACTTAGGGAAAAAGAAACAATAAAAAATTGTGTGATTTGATCGAAGCCTCCATTTCTCTAATTCTGGCGCTGCAGTAGAATGAGATTTTGGATATTAACTTGATTGGTAAAGGGAGACAAATGATTTCATTGAATTTTGAAATGCAAATGGCTTGGGAGTTTCTCTCCGTGCAATTATTATCATACCAACCATTAGGGAGGTTTAGGTACTGTAAGAGGGGCTAAATCAATTTTTCTATACCAATGATTTTTGGCTGAAAAATCTTAATTTCACGTTCTTTCTTCTTCTCTCTTCTCCGTTTCTTCCTACGCTAACAAATCTATGCTAATTCCTCCCAATCCAAATCATCGCGCAAATTCCTCCTCTTTTCTTTTTCTTCGCCCTCTATTGTCTCCGCATTTGTTCCTGCAATCTTTAAAATCCAAGTAAAATTCAATATTATTTCCCTCTTCGCATTCATTGCCTATTATCTCTCCTTTGTCGACTTGATAATTTCTTCATCTTTACTAGTTCTTCAAACAAACATCAATTCTAGATTTATTTTTACTTCCATCGCTAACACACGAGGGCGCAATGGCCAATGCCTACAACTGGCGAGCGCAACTGACAACGAATTCATCGCAATTCTCGATAACGGCTAGTGCTACTGAGTTAGGGCACAACTCGAAAAATCAGTTGTTAAAACTTGAAGGTACTAGTGACTTGAGTTTTGAATTCTGAACTTTAATTCTTCTTTCAATTACTGCATTATGCATTGTTTTTATTCCAATGATCCAATGCAAATTTTAATCCTAATTGTTTTCGTTTAGGTTTTCTAAAACCAGGTTTCAGACTAATGAATAATCTTATGTTGATTTTGCTGTCGTTTAAACTTAGGCACAGAAACATAAGTTCCAGAAGCATCTGGGGAGATTTCTTTTCCATTTTATATTGTATATTTCCTCTAATTCTACATTGCAATCGTCTTTTAGCATATTATAGTATTTGATAATAATATGATAGCTTGCATTATCACATCAGGACTATGAGGTTAAACAAGCACAATAAAAGTAGTATCTTTCAAAGGCATAGTCACAACTTGCTCCACCATTGATAGAGCTAATGAAGACGCAATTTAACATAAAAACGTATAGGTGTATATCTGGGTTTTTTTGTGAATAATTTTATGTCGTGCCTCGTTAATTTGAAATATCAGGGCTGCTATGATGAATTAACATGTCTGAGATGCCACATGGAAAGCTAAGCAAGATGAATATCCATAAAGGTATATACTTGAAACCACACATTTTTATTTTTAATCTTTATTTTGTTTTGCGGTCAATCTAAAACTGTGATTGTGGTGCATATTGAAAAGTTTTTATCCATATTCTTATGGCTAAGAGTTATATAACATTGTTCAAATATTAGGTGAAAATGCTGGAAGCTCTTATATTGAGATTGTATCCAAATTGGTTGGTTTTGATGGTGAAGATTATAAATCGCTTGATGAGAAGTATAAGAACCTTCAATGTGATATTGCTACTCTGCCTCATGATAAGATTATAAACTAGATGAGAAGTATATTCTTAATACTCATGCTCCCACCCATAAGGTTGAGAATTTGCGAACATAATAGTTAATAATGCAGCTGCTTCGTTCCGTGCCAAAGTGAACTATGTGTTGCTCATGGCACATGATATTATTCTTGGCATATGATATGACTGTTGGCAAAGATTTTAGGCTATTTTTTCAGGTCAGCGTTCTTCTAAGTTTCAGGTCAACCTCTTTCAAATTTTATCTGATCAGGGTATTTTATCCATATGTGTGTGTGTGTGTATTAACCTGGTGTTTCATTTTGAACAGTTTGAACAGGTTGCTGTTCTTCTTTGGTTGTTCTCTATAATTGGAAGTTTTTTCTCATTTTTCGCTCATGCATATATTGGTATGACCCTTAGTTTCATATATAAAAATTGACAAAAGAACTTTTTTTTTATATTTTTCGTAGAACAAGCGATTAATATATTTTATTCTTTCAATGTGATGCATATAAACATTTCTATAATCCAGTTCAGTTAATAATATCTCCCCCTTTTGCATCCTTATTATGTATTTCCACTTTTCTTTTACATTTATGGTTTATTTAACGCAACACTGATATCAACAAGTGGAGCAAAAAAAAGTGGAAAACTAAAGCTGAACCTTCTGCGATGTGCTGCCGGATATTCGCAAAAATTCTGTCTGCAGTTCAGCTAGTTCAAGTTTTTCAGTCAAAGCCTACTATCCTTTTTTTTACTTGTCTCTTAAGGGTTCATTGGATAAAAGAAAAAAAGAAAATATATTAAGTTATCAAAATCTGTCAAGATATCCGCACATATTAATATTATCTTTTACTCATCTTGAATTATTACTTGCTCGTCTTTCAGTGTCGACTCCTCAATTGCGGTCAGATATATTTCATTTTCAAAATAAAAATTTTAAAAATGCCACCACCGTTTGTTTGTCAGTGCCAATTAAAAATAGAGCTATAAATTCATTTAACTGATGACATCATTTTTTTAATTGTAAATAGTGACCTTTTTTTTTTGGTAAAATGTTGATTGGTCCCAACAATCAATGAAATGGTTGCAAGCACAAGCGTATACTGCAGATATGCATATGCATACACAGTCGTTGCCTCAATTACAGTGTACATAGACATACATGCTAAGAATATACATAAATATACATTCATTGTTGTGGGGGTTGGGTGGGTGTTACATGTATAAAAAATTGAGAACATAGTAGCACGCATGCAACTGCTGATATTTCTCTTCATTTATGATGCTTGTAGGCGTTATAATATCGATCGTAGTTCCTGCCCTATGCAGTAAATTTGAAGAGCATGTGGATCATTGTGCTGGAATGGTCCATTAAAAGCTTTCATAGTTCCTACAGTTCGCTCTTTGATCGGGCCTTCAAGCTGTCATCTAGGGTTCGAGTCGGGGTCTACTTACGTTTCAGATCTAGGTATATTTAAATTCTATCATTATTTATTTTTAGATGTAAAGTTATGTGGTGAACTAATTTAGATTTGAATTAGTTTCCTTTTATTTTGAGTCAATCAGATTTTATTTTATCTTCTTAGTTTCACTGCTAATTTGACGTTGATGCTGTGAAATTGAACAAGTTACTTTTCCATTTTTGTCCTAAACACAACTACATAGTGATTTCTTTTTCTATTAACACATGCTGCTATACTTCACATGGCTGTTAAAATTCAAATGTTAAATGGTATATTATACTTATGTTTTGAAAATATATTGTTAGTTAAATATGCAATTAAGAGGATATCAGATCTTGGTTTTTTGGTTTAAGATTTGGAAATAAATTTGTGATGCAAATTATTTCAAAAGGTAGGGTTTAACACTAAGCAAGCGAATGTTTGTTTGTACGATATTTTCTTTTCCAAAGACATATTCAAATCTGAAAAATGACAACTTTGTCCCAAAGGAAGTCGATTCCACTTTAAGTTAGGTTAATAATTGTATCATAAATATTTGTTAAATAATATAAGTTAAATGTACGCTATAAAATATTCTGGAATTTCTAGTCTTAGTGTGTAAAATGTAAAAAAATATTTCAAAGAATAAAATTTACAAAAAAAAAAAACCGTTCTCTGGTATAAATTTCTTTTCCAAAGACATATTTTGGCCATTCAAAAAAAAAATGTCCCGTGGGATAGGTGGGAAAAAAGGGCTTATATAATATATTGAAAATTATTTGTTTCTTAAATGTTGAGAAAACGTTAGTTATGCTGCACATTTCACACAAAAATGTGATTAAATAAGTGTAGGTACACTGAAATAAATTAAGCTGCGTTATAAAGGAAACTATACTAATTGTATTTGACATATCAATTTTCTCCGAAATTTCCTGAGATTAAGATAAAATGTTAGAGAGAAAATTGTAAATGTTTCCATTTTTATTGTCAAGAAAAATATGTGATTATGCAGCTAACTGGTTGATAAATTCTTTTCTAATAATAGTAATAAACTGGAATTGAAATTTAACAGTAAAGTGTGAGTATTAAAATTCATTTTCTTATAAAACTGCATGACTTTATGGCTTGAGAGTTGCTTGGCTAGGCAAGAAATATATTAGCAGAACTGAATCTGGGTAAACCATTTTTGATACATTTATGGCTTGAAAGTTATGGACAATAAAGTTGTTCATCGGTGAGAAAAATATATATATTATGACTGATGCTAAGAAAGAAAAGGGGATTGGATTCAACATACATGTTTTACTTGCTCTTGCATGCCAAAAACTATTACTTGGGGTGCATATTAAATCATTGTTTAGTAGTCAGTTAATGCCTTATATAATTATTTTTTGAGTATAATGCTATTTTCTTGTGTTTATTTGCAGGGAAGACCAGTGTATATAACCAAACCCAGCCGAGAGATTGTTTCCAGCTTAATTAAGGCAGCAAGTGGACAGGTACTAACTTTTTGTTATCATTTAATGTGTTGGCAAATGATTTATGGGATCCATCAAGACACAAGTTGTGACACAATATGTCTGACTTATGGGATCTTACTTATATCTAAGATTTGCTGAAGATCCGCTGCTTGAATTTCATATGTCACCGGTTATCTCTAACTTTGTACCCCATAGTCGTTCCTATTTATAAACGATCTGTTTTAAGTGAGTTATGTTGGATGGACTTGCAAAGGATATGTAGTTTTTTTAATATTTTGCTAATAGGCATTTTGAATTTATCATTTTGCATATCTTATGATAGTTGAATTTATATACTTTTTGAATAATGTTGTTTAGATCAATATAAAATGAGTCTAAAAAGATTTTGTTGAGTCCATTAGATAGATGCTACATTTTGTTTACCTACATTTTGATATATCTTTAATAATAGTTGTAGTACCTTTGATGTCACACATTTTTAGTGTCAATGTGAGCAACGAAAATTGCCTTTTCAATATTATTTAAAAATATGATTTAACAATTATAATATCCTTACAAATTCAAACCACCTTTCAACAAATATTGGTAAGCCTTAATATTGTTGGGAAATTACGCAAATTTCCTTATGATTATATTTGTAGAGAAAAGAAATGAAATGAAAAATGGTAAGATACACACAAATTTGATAACGGAGTTCGGCCAATTATATCTTCGTTTCCGGGCTGCTGCAGATCTTTTATTTCAGAGAATATTAAAAAGTGATTACAAAAGACACTTTTCACTCAACACTCGATCTCACTCTTAATCTTGCTCTCCTTTTCTTCTTGTTGATTTTGAGATGAGATAGAAGTTATGAGCAGGAAAAGTGTATTTATAGGTGAGAGAATGGTTGGTGGGTTGGTTGGTGGCCGGTAGGTGGAATGGTTGGTGCATGGGGTTGGTTGCGCACCATGTTGAACACATGGATGGCTTGGTTATTGCAACGCATGCAACATTACTAACAATCTCCCACTTGAAGACTGATTTCAATCCATATTCACACCTTGATCAATGCAACAGTCATTCTGCTCTTTCTACTCTAGCAGACCAACTGAAGTTGAACACAACTTCAGTTTATCGATAGTTACCATCTTTATCAACATGTCTGTTAGATTCTTGCTTGCTTCGATCTTCTGTTGGAATCTTTTGACAACTAATCGATCTTTGTATCTGTTGGAATCATCATGCTCCTCTTTCACGCGATACACCCATTTATTGTGAAGTGCCTTCTTTCTTATGAGTAACTCAGCTAGTTCCCATGTCTGGTTGGAGATGAGAGATTTCATCTCATCTTTCATGGCAAACTCCCACTTGATAGCATCATCAACCTTAGAAGCTTCATCATAACATTCAGGTTCCCCTGCATCAGTCAGCAATAAGTAGTTCATGTATCTTTTGTTAGGTACATGAGGTCAAGAAGACCTTCTCAATTCAGGATCTGGAGTAGGATGATGTAGTGTGTCAGACTGGTCCACACTACTCAGATCAACGATTTCACCAAGGTGAGCACTTTCTATACTCGGTTCTGTGATGAGACTATATAGAATATCGTTTGCATCTGCAAATACTGGCTCACTTTGCTTTGAGTCGTTGACTTCTGTTTTATGTTTGTCTTTGTACATTACTCTTTCGTTAAAGATCACATCTCGGCTACGGATCACCTTCTTGTTTTCATCATCCCAAATGTGGTAGCCAAACTCATTTTCTCCATAGTCGATGAGAGTGCATTTCTTGGATTTGGGATCAAGTTTATTCCTGCCTTGATCACTAATATGCACATATGTTATGCAACCGAAAACTTTTAAACGTGATAATTTTACCTCTTTTCCACTTCATATCTCTTCTGGTATTTTACGCTCTAATGGAACCGAAGGACCTCTGTTGATCAAATAAGCTGCTGTGCTAACTGTTTCATCCCAGAACTGCTTTGGTAGACCTGACTGTATACGAATGCTTCTGGCTCTTTCTGTCAACGTTCGATTCATACGCTCAACTACACCATTGTGTTGAGGCGTACCCGGCACGGTTCTCTGCATTTTGATCCCATGCTCATAACAGAACTGCTTGAATCTGGTGTCTTCATATTCACCTCCGATGTCAGTTCTAAGCTTTTTGATCTTTAGATTTGTCTCATTTTCAACCATAGCTTTCCATATCCTGAAAGTCTTGAACACTACAGATTTATGCCTCAAAAAATAATCCCATACCTTTCGCGAGTGATCATCGATGAAAGTAACGAAGTAATGCTTTCCACCGATGGATGAGACGGTCGTTGGCCCCCAAACATCGGAATGAACAAGCTGCAGCTTTTCCTTCTTTGGGTTTTTACCGCTTATTTGAAAGCCGACTCTCTTCTGCTTTCCAAATATGAAATTTTCGCACATGCCTATTTCCACTGACTGTAGACCTGGAAGTTTTCCCTTCGAGTGCATAATCTTCATTCCCTTTTCACCCATATGGCCTAGCCTCTGGTGCCGTATGTTGGAATTTTCGTTGCTAGCTGCAACAATGATCGAACATCGCGCTCCTGATGTCATGTAAAGAGTACCACTCTTCTTGCCTTGAGCAATCGTCATTGCACCCTTCGAAATTTTCCAGTTGTCACCATGGAAAGTCGTAGTATAGCCTTCACTAGCTAATAATCCTACGGAGATCAAATTCTTCCTCAAATCCGGTATGTGCCTGACATCCTTTAGCTCCCAAACCGACGCATTTAGCTTAATCTTCACAACACCTTTACCAACGATATCACAAGGTTGATTGTCACCAAGATATACCTTTCTAAGATTTCCAGAGGCGTACTTTTCGAAGAATTCTTTCTGCAAAGTGGCATAAACGATGCTACAGAGTCTAGCACCCAAGACTCTTCCTTGCTCTCCAAAGAGCATATCAACGCTTCATCTCCTCCTGAGGTAGAAGTAACATTTGCCTCTGCCTTCGCCTCCTGGTCCTTTGGTGCACTTCTGCATTGATTTTTGTAGTGCTCGGTCTTGCCACAGTTCCAACACTCAATGGTCTTTGGGCTGTTGGGATTTCTGGATTTATATCTCCAGTCTTTCGACCTACCGCGGTAGTTCGGTTTGCTACGTCCATTTCCTCGTGTTGAATTTCTTCCTCTTGATTGTGTATGCAAAATTGAAAAATTCGATGACTCACCAGAATCTCTACGCCGGATCTCTTCACTGAGAACCATATCACGAATATCATCAAATTTTAACTTATTGCTTCCCGACGAGCTACTCACTGCTGTGACAGTAGTGTTCCAACTTTCTGGCAGGGAAGATAAAAGTATTAACGCGCGTACTTCTTCGTCAAACTCAATTTCAACTTAACTGAGTAGTAACTGTATTCAGTTCATTGAGATGTTGAGCTACCGATTCACCTTCTGTCATCCGCAAATTGAACAATCGCATCATCAAATGAACTTTGTTAGAGACCGTCGGCTTCTCATACATACTGGAGAGAGCCGCCATAAGACCTGCCGTGGTCTTTTCCTTTGCTATGTTGAATGCAACATTGCGAGATAACGTCAATCGAATAACTCCAAGAGCTTGTCTATCAAGAAGAGCACAATCTTCATCCTTCATATTCTCTGGCTTCTTTTCCAAGAGAGGTTGATAAAGCTTTTTCGGATATAGATAATCTTCAATTTGCATTTTCCAAAAGCCAAAGTCAGCTCCATCAAACTTCTCGATTTTCACCCTTCCTTCATCTTGTCGCTATCGCTCCCACTCGAATTTGATTTCATTTATAACAAATTATGGCTCTAATACCAGTTGTTGGGAAATTACGCAAATTTCCTTATGATTATATTTGTAGAGAAAAGAAATGAAATGTAGAATGGTAAGAGACACACAAATTTGATAACGGAGTTCGGCCAATTATGCCTACTTCTCCGGACTGCTGCAGATCTTTTATTTTAGAGAATATTATAAAGTGATTACAAAAAACCCTTTTCACTAAACACTCGATCTCACTCTTAATCTTGCTCTCCTTTTCTTCTTGTTAATTTTGAGATGAGATAGGAGTTATGAGGAGGAAAGGTGTATGTATAGGTGAGAGAATGGTTGGTGACTTGGTTGGTGGCCGGTAGGTGGCATGGTTGGTGCATGGGGTTGGTGGCACACCATGTTGAACACATGGATGGCTTGGTTGTTGCTACATGTGCAACATTACTAACAAATATCGCTTAGAATAAGATATAATACATAAACTTCTACTAAAAAATCATTCCTTATTAACAAATAATACAAATAAAACCTACGACTTAAAAATTAAAATTTAGATTAAGTACATATGATTTCAATGCAAATATTAGTGCTAATCATTTTCTTTTAAATATGTCAAACATATGCAATTTGCATAAATATATTTATTGGGCAAAGCACGTGTTTTTGACACTTTCCTTAAAGCTAGCTAATTGGTTTGCATCCTATGGAGAGAGAACCCCATCATCATCATCAAGCAAACGATTTATGACATGAAATGTAACTATATCCAAATGTATTCTATTATAAGATTATGTAATTGCAACACAGTAGATGGTATACAAAAATAGTGTTCTCTATATATGTGCCTTAACTGTCTAATATATATATATATATGTATATGTATTATATCTAATATATATATATATATATATATATATATATATATATATATATATATATGGGAGACTCTATTTAGACACAAAATTGCACACAATAAATTATTGGATCTTTCCATGAATTACACTCTCTAGATAAAAACAAACAAATCCAACGGTGGAGGCTTTGTGTTTCTCTCTTTGTGTCCAAATAGCCGACCCCATATATATACATATATATATGTATGTATATTTTAAAGAACTAAAAATAAAATGTGGCTGCTGGGATTCGAGCCCAGGTCTCCACGGCCACAACGTGGAATTCTTACCACTAAACTACAGCCACTTTATATACACACATTTATAGACAGTAAACTTATTTTTGAAAATAGTTGTAATACCTTTAGTGTCACTTTTTTGTCAATGCAAATTACCGAAGTTGCCCCTTTAGTATTATTAAAAAAATATGATCTATAAATTAAAACTTATTTACAAATTCAAACCACATTTCAACAAATATTAAAAGGCCTTAATATCATTTAAAAATAAGATATACTACATAAACTTCTATTTAAAAATTGTCCTTTATTAACTAATAATACAAATTAAAATTAAAATTTGCAAAACAGAAAATAAAAATCCAAATTAATTACCCATAATTTCAATGCAAATATTTGTGCAAATCATTTGCTTCACGTCTTTATACAGTTTTTGACCACGAAATTTGATACCTACTTTTGCTCATGTACACTTACTGCGAATTTGCATCAGATAATCTTTCATCGCAATTTTAGTACTAACACCACGTTCTTCAAGCAGGGTAGTCAATAATCTGTTTTGTCGAAAAACTCCTGTCTAGCTGCTCCACGCCTTTAACACATTAACATCTACGTTCTAATATCAAAAGCAAATTAACGGTTCAGTTACAGTAACTTGTTTTAGGTCGCATATCTTGTACGCAGTTAGAACCCATAAAACTGTGATGTTCCATTCATGTGCAGTAACTGCGTGATGTATCATCCATTCTAGAAACCCAGTCCCTTCAGTTCATCTTTCTTGTAACTGATAACACCATGTGAATTCTTCGATAACAAACATTTTGTTTTTCCGAATAGAAGATTGCTTGATACCCATATAAGGCCCTGTCAACCATCTGTGAACTAATTCAAAATCCTGCTTCTCAAAACCATAATTTGGTACACATGATATTGAAAACCAGTAAGTCGAAAAAGTCGAGACAGTAACGTTGAGCATATAATGTAACTTAGTTTTGTTCATCTTCTATTGATAGCATTAACAAGGAAACAAATGATGCTACTAGAATAAACAGCCCAAGAACTCGATATTTGAGACTTAATAAGTTATCCAACAAACTAAACATCCAAAATCTTTTAATTAACACCAGTAGTAAGATTCTTACCCTATGCAAATCGAACAGAAATCAACGATGTTGACAGATCCGGTCAACAAGAGGATCGATTATGAGAAATGGAAATTCAACATGAGATATTGGAATTTGAAATCTATTACACTGAAATACTCGGTTTTTTTGATGTATTGGTAGGTTAAACTACACCGTCGATTATTTCAGATCTAATTTGCTATAAGGCTGACTTAGGGAAAAAGAAACAATAAAAAATTGTGTGATTTGATCGAAGCCTCCATTTCTCTAATTCTGGCGCTGCAGTAGAATGAGATTTTGGATATTAACTTGATTGGTAAAGGGAGACAAATGATTTCATTGAATTTTGAAACGCAAATGGCTTGGGAGTTTCTCTCCGTGCAATTATTATCATACCAACCATTAGGGAGGTTTAGGTACTGTAAGAGGGGCTAAATCAATTTTTCTGTACCAATGATTTTTGGCTGAAAACTCTCAATTTCGCGTTCTTTCTTCTTCTCTCTTCTCCGTTTCTTCCTACGCTAACAAATCTGTGCTAATTCCTCCCAATCCAAATCATCTCGCAAATTCCTCCTCTTTTCTTTTTCTTCGCCCTCTATTGTCTCCACATTTGTTCCTGCAATCTTTAAAATCCAAGTAAAATTCAATATTATTTCCCCCTTCGCATCCGTTGCCTATTATCTCTCCTTCGTCGACTTGATAATTTCTTCATCTTTACTAGTTCTTCAAACAAACATCAATTCTAGATTTATTTTTACTTCCATCACTAACACACGAGGGCGCAATGGCCAATGCCTGCAACTGGCGAGCGCAACTGACAACGAATTCATCGCAATTCTCGATAACGGCTAGTGCTACTGAGTTAGGGCACAACTCGAAAAACCAGTTGTTAAAACTTGAAGGTACTAGTGACTTGAGTTTTGAATTCTGAACTTTAATTCTTCTTTCAATTACTGCATTATGCATTGTTTTTTATTCCAATTATCCAATGCAAATTTTAATCCTAATTGTTTTCTTTTTGGTTTTCTAAAACCAGGTTTCAGACTAATGAATAATCTTATGTTGATTTTGCTGTCGTTTAAACTTAGGCACAGAAACATAAGTTCCAGAAGCATCTGGGGAAATTTCTTTTCCATTTTATATTGTATATTTCCTCTAATTCTACATTGCAATCGTCTTTTAGCATATTATAGTATTAGATAATAATATGATAGCTTGCATTATCACATCAGGACTATGAGGTTAAACAAGCACAATAAAAGTCGTATCTTTCAAAGGCATAGTCACAACTTGCTCCACCATTGATAGAGCTAATGAAGACGCTTTTTAACATAAAAAAGTATAGGTGTATATCTGGGTTTTTTTGTGAATAATTTTATGTCGTGCCTCGTTAATTTGAAATATCAGGGCTGCTATGATGAATAAACATGTCTGAGATGCCACAAGGAAAGCTAAGCAAGATGAATATCCATAAAGGTATATACTTGAAACCACACATTTTTATTTTTAATCTTTATTTTGTTTTGCGGTCAATGTAAAACTGTGATTGTGGTGCATATTGAAAAGTTTTTATCCATATTCTTATGGCTAAGAGTTATATAACATTGTTCAAATATTCGGTGAAAATGTTGGAAGCTCTTATATTAAGATTGTATCCAAATTGGTTGGTTTTGATGGTGAAGATGATAAATCGCTTAATGAGAAGTATAAGAACCTTCAATGTGATATTGCTCCTCTGCCTCATGATAAGATTATAAACTAGTTGAGAAGTATATTCTTAACACTCATGCTCCCACCCATAAGGTTGAGAATTTGCGAACACAATAGTTAATAATGCAGCTGCTTCGTTCCGTGCCAAAGTGAACTATGTGTTGCTCATGGCACATGATATTATTCTTGGCAAATGATATGACTGTTGGCAAAGATTTTAGGCTATTTTTTCAGGTCAGCGTTCTTCTAAGTTTCAGGTCAACCTCTTTCAAATTTTATCTGATCAGGGTATTTTATCCATATGTGTGTGCGTGTGTGTGTATATTAACCTGGTGTTTCATTTTGAACAGTTTGAACAGGTTGTTGTTCTTCTTTGGTTATTCTCTATAATTGGAAGTTTTTTCTCATTTTTTGCTCATGCATATATTGGTATGACCCTTAGTTTCATATATAAAAATTGACAAAAGAACTTTTTTTTGTATTTTTCGCAGAACAAGCGATTAATATATTTTATTCTTTCAATGTGATGCATATAAACATTTCTATAATCCAGGTCAGTTTATAATATCTCCCCCTTTTGCATCCTTATTATGTATTTCCACTTTTCTTTTACATTTATGGTTTATTTAACGCAACACTGATATCAACAAGTGGAGCAACAAAAAAAGTAGAAAATTAAAGCTGAACCTTCTGCGATGTGCTGCCGGATATTCGCAAAAATTCTGTCCGCAGTTCAGCTAGTTCAAGTTTTTCAGTCAAAGCCTACTATCCTTTTTTTTACTTGTCTCTTAAGGGTTCATTGGATAAAAGAAAAAAAGAAAATATATTAAGTTATCAAAATCTGTCAAGATATCCGCACATATTAATATTATCATTAACTCATCTTGAATTATTACTTGCTCGTCTTTTAGTGGCGACTCCTCAATTGCGGTCAGATATATTTCATTTTCAAAATAAAAATTTTAAAAATGCCACCGCCGTTTGTTTGTCAGTGCCAATTAAAAATAGAGCTATAAATTCATTTAATTGATGACATCATTTTTTTAATTGTAAATAGTGACCTTTTTTTCTTTTTTTGGTAAAATATTGATTGGTCCCAACAATCAATGAAATGGTTGCAAGCACAAGCGTATACTGCAGATATGCATATGCATACACATTCGTTGCCTCAATTGCAGTGTACATAGACATACATGCTAAGAATATACATAAATATACATTCATTATTGTGGGGGTTGGGTGGGTGTTACATGTATAAAAAATTGAGAACATAGTAGCACGCATGCAACTGTTGATATTTCTCTTCATTTATGATGCTTACAGGCGTTATAATATCGATCGTAGTTCCTGCCCTATACAGTAAATTTGAAGAGCATGTGGATCATTGGGCTGGAATGGTCCATTAAAAGCTTTCATAGTTCCTACAGTTCGCTCTTTGATCGGGCCTTCAAGCTGTCATCTAGGGTTCGACTCGGGGTCTGCTTACGTTTCAGATCTAGGTATATTTAAATTCTATCATTATTTATTTTTAGATGTAAAGTTATGTGGTGACCTAATTTAGATTTGAATTAGTTTCCTTTTATTTTGAGTCAATCATATTTTATTTTATCTTCTTAGTTTCACTGCTAATTTGACGTTGATGCTGTGAAATTGAACAAGTTACTTTTCCATTTTTGTCCTAAACACAACTACATAGTGATTTCTTTTTCTATTAACACATGCTGCTATACTTCACATGGCTTTTAAAATTCAAATGTTAAATGGTATATTATACTTATGTTTTGAAAATATATTGTTAGTTAAATATGCAATTAAGAGGATATCAGATCTTGGTTTTTTGGTTTAAGATTTGGAAATAAATTTGTGATGCAAATTATTTCAAAAGGTAGGGTTTAACAGTAAGCAAGCGAATGTTTGTTTGTACGATATTTTCTTTTCCAAAGACATATTCAAATCTAAAAAATGACAACTTTGTCCCAAAGGAAGTCGATTCCACTATAAGTTAGGTTAATGATTGTATCATAAATATTTGTTAAATAATATAAGTTAAATGTACGCTATAAAATATTCTGGAATTTCTAGTCTTAGTGTGTAAAATGTAAAAAAATATTTCAAAGAATAAAATATACAAAAAAAAAAAAAAAAACCGTTCTCTGTTATAAATTTCTTTTCCAAAGATATATTTTGGCCATTCAAAAAAAAATGTCCCGTGGGATAGGTGGGAAAAAAGGGCTTATATAATATATTGAAAATTATTTGTTTCTAAAATGTTGAGAAAACGTTAGTTATGCTGCACATTTCACACAAAAATGTGATTAAATAAGTGTAAGTACACTGAAATAAATTAAGCTTCGTTATTAAGGAAATTATACTAATTGTATTTGACATATCAATTTTCTCCGAAATTTCCTGAGATTAAGATAAAATGTTAGAGAGAAAATTGTAAATGTTTCCATTTTTATTGTCAAGAAAAATATGTGATTATGCAGCTAACTGGTTGATAAATTCTTTTCTAATAATAGTAATAAACTGGAATTGAAATTCAACAGTAAAGTGTGAGTATTAAAATTCATTTTCTTATAAAACTGCATGACTTTATGGCTTGAGAGTTGCTTGGCTAGGCAAGAAATATATTAGCAGAACTGAATCTGGGTAAACCATTTTTGATACATTTATGGCTTGAAAGTTATGGACAATAAAGTTGTTCATCATTGAGAAAAATATATATTATGACTGATGCTAAGAAAGAAAAGGGGATTGGATTCAACATGCATGTTTTACTTGCTCTTGCATACCAAAAACTATTACATGGGGTGCATATTAAATCATTATTTAGTAGTCAGTTAATACCTTATATAATTATTTTCCGAGTATAATGCTATTTTCTTGTGTTTATTTGCAGGGAAGACCAGTGTATATAACCAAACCCAGCCGAGAGATTGTTTCCAGCTTAATTAAGGCAGCAAGTGGACAGGTACTAACTTTTTGTTATCATTTAATGTGTTGGCAAATGATTTATGGGATCCATCAAGACACAAGTTGTGACACAATATGTCTGACTTATGGGATCTTACTTATATCTAAGATTTGCTGAAGATCTGCTGCTTGAATTTCATATGTCACCGGTTATCTCTAACTTTGTACCCCATATCCGTTCCTATTTATAAACGATCTGTTTTAAGTGAGTTATGTTGGATGGACTTGCAAAGGATATGTAGTTTTTTTAATATTTTGCTAATAGGCATTTTGAATTTATCATTTTGCATATCTTATGATAGTTGAATTTATATACTTTTTGAATAATGTTGTTTAGATCAATATAAAATGAGTCTAAAAAGATTATGTTGAGTCCGTTAGATAGATGCTACATTTTGTTTACCGACATTTTGATACATCTTTAATAATAGTTGTAATACCTTTGATATCACACATTTTTAGTGTCAACGTGAGCAACGAAAATTGCCTTTTCAATATTATTTAAAAATATGATTTAACAATTATAATATCCTTACAAATTCAAACCACCTTTCAACAAATATTGGTAAGCCTTAATATTGTTATGAAATTACGCAAATTTCCTTATGATTATATTTGTAGAGAAAGGAAATGAAATGTAGAATGGTAAGAGACACACAAATTTGATAACGGAGTTCGGCCAATTATACCTACGTCTACGGGCTGCTGCAGATCTTTTATTTCAGAGAATATTACAAAGTGATTACAAAAAACACTTTTCACTCAACACTCGATCTCACTCTTAATCTTGCTCTCCTTTCCTTCTTGTTGATTTTGAGATGAGATAGAAGTTATGAGGAGGAAAAGTGTATTTATAGGTGAGAGAATGGTTGGTGGGTTGGTTGGTGGCCGGTAGGTGGAATGGTTGGTGCATGGGGTTGGTGGCACACCATGTTGAACACATGGATGGCTTGGTTATTGCAACGCATGCAACATTACTAACAATCTCCCACTTGAAGACTGATTTCAATCCATCTTCAAACCTTGATCAATGCAATAGTCATTCTGCTCTTTCTACTCTAGCAGACCAACTGAAGTTGAACACAACTTCAGTTTATCGATAGTTACCGTCTTTATCAACATGTCTGTTGGATTCTTGCTTGCTTCGATCTCCTGTTGGAATCTTTTGACAACTAATCGATCTTTGTATCTGTTGGAATCATCATGCTCCTCTTTCACGCGATACACCCATTTACTGTGAAGTGCCTTCCTTCCTATGAGTAACTCAGCTAGTTCCCATGTCTGGTTGGAGATGAGAGACTTCATCTCATCTTTCATGGCAAACTCCCACTTGCTAGCATCATCAACCTTAGAAGCTTCATCATAACATTCAGGTTCCCCTGCATCAGTCAGCAACAAGTAGTTCATGTATCTTTTGTTAGGTACATGAGGTCGAGAAGACCTTCTCAATTCAGGATCTGGAGTAGGATGTTGTAGTGTGTCAGACTGGTCCACACTACTCAGATCAACGATTTCACCAAGGTGAGCACTTTCTGTACTCGGTTTTGTGATGAGACTATCTAGAATATTGTTTGCATCTGCAAATACTGGCTCACTTTGCTTTGAGTCGTTGACTTCTGTTTTATGTCTGTCTATGTACATTACTCTTTCGTTAAAGATCACATCTCGGTTACGGATCACCTTCTTGTTTTCATCATCCCAAATGTGGTAGCCAAACTCGTTTTCTCCATAGTCGATGAGAGTGCATTTCTTGGATTCGGGATCAAGTTTATTCCTGCCTTGATCACTAATATGCACATATGTTATGCAACCGAAAACTTTTAAATGTGGTAATTTTACCTCTTTTCCACTCCATATCTCTTCTGGTATTTTACGCTCTAATGGAACCGAAGTACCTCTGTTGATCAAATAAGCTGTTGTGCTAACTGTTTCAGCCCAGAACTGCTTTCGTAGACCTGACTGTATACAAATGCTTCTGGCTCTTTCTGTCAACGTTCGATTCGTACGCTCAACTACACCATTGTGTTGAGGCGTACCCGGCACAGTTCTCTGCATTTTGATCCCATGCTCATAACAGAACTGCTTGAATCTGGTGTCCTCATATTCACCTCAGTTGTCAGTTCTAAGCTTTTTGATCTTTAGATTTGTCTCATTTTCAACCATAGCTTTCCATATCCTGAAAGTCTCGAACACTTCAGATTTATGCCTCAAAAAATAATCCCATACCTTTCGCGAGTGATCATCGATGAAAGTAACGAAGTAATGCTTTCCACCGATGGATGAGATGGTCGTTGGCCCTCAAACATCGAAATGAACAAGCTGCAGCTTTTCCTTCTTTGGGTTTTTACCGCTTATTTGAAAGCCGACTCTCTTCTGCTTTCCAAATATGCAATTTTCGCACATGCCTATTTCCACTGACTGTAGACCTGGAAGTTTTCCCTTCGAGTGCATAATCTTCATTGCCTTTTCACCCATATGGCCTAGCCTCTGGTGCCATATGTTGGAATTTTCGTTGCTAGCTGCAACAGTGATCGAACATCGCGCTCCTGATGTCATGTAAAGAGTACCACTCTTCTTGCCTTGAGCAATCGTCATTGCACCCTTCGAAATTTTCCAGTTGTCACCATGGAAAGTCGTAGTATAGCCTTCACTAGATCAAATTCTTCCTCAAATCCGGTATGTGCCTGACATCCTTTAGCTCCCAAACCGACGCATTTAGCTTAATCTTCACAACACCTTTACCAACGATATTACAAGGTTGATTGTCACCAAGATATACCTTTCTAAGATTTCCAGAGGCGTACTTTTCGAAGAATTCTTTCTGCAAAGTGGCATAAACGATGCTACAGAGTCTAGCACCCAAAACTCTTCCTTGCTCTCCAAAGAGCATATTAACGCTTCATCTCCTCCTGAGGTAGAAGTAACATTTGCCTCTGCCTTCGCCTCTTGGTCCTTTGGTGCACTTCTGCATTGATTTTTGTAGTGCTCGGTCTTGCCACAGTTCCAACACTCAATGGTCTTTGAGCTGTTGGAATTTCTGGATTTAGATCTCCAGTCTTTCGACCTACCGGGGTAGTTCGGTTTGCTACGTCCATTTCCTCGTGTTGAATTTCTTCCTCTTGATTGTGTATGCAAAATTGAAAAATTCGATGACTCACCAGAATCTCTACGCCGGATCTCTTCACTGAGAACCATATCACGAATATCATCAAATTTTAACTTATTGCTTCCCGACGAGCTACTCACTGCTGTGACAGTAGCGTTCCAACTTTCTTGCAGGGAAGATAAAAGTATCAACACGCGTACTTCTTCGTCAAACTCAATTTCAACTTAATTGAGTAGTAATTGTATTCAGTTCATTGAGATGTTGAGCTACCGATGCACCTTCTGTCATCCGCAAATTGAACAATCGCCTCATCAAATGAACTTTGTTAGAGACCGTCGGCTTCTCATACATACTGGAGAGAGCCGCCATAAGACCTGCCGTGGTCTTTTCCTTTGCTATGTTGAAAGCAACATTGCGAGATAACGTCAATCGAATAACTTCAAGAGCTTGTCCATTAAGAAGAGCACAATCTTCATCCTTCATATTCTCTGGCTTCTTTTCCAAGAGAGGTTGATAAAGGTTTTTCGGATATAGATAATCTTCAATTTGCATTTTCCAAAAGCCAAAGTCAGCTCCATCAAACTTCTCGATTTTCACCCTTCCTTCATCTTGTCGCTATCGCTCCCACTCGAGTTTGATTTCCTTTATAACAAATTATGGCTCTAATACCAGTTGTTGGGAAATTACGCAAATTTCCTTATGATTATATTTGTAGAGAAAAGAAATGAAATGTAGAATGGTAAGAGACACACAAATTTGATAACGGAGTTCGGCCAATTATGCCTACTTCTCCAGACTGCTGCAGATCTTTTATTTTAGAGAATATTACAAAGTGATTACAAAAAACACTTTTCACTAAACACTCGATCTCACTCTTAATCTTGCTCTCCTTTTCTTCTTGTTAATTTTGAGATGAGATAGAAGTAATGAGGAGGAAAGGTGTATTTATAGGTGAGAGAATGGTTGGTGACTTGGTTGGTGGCCGGTAGGTGGCATGGTTGGTGCATGAGGTTGGTGGCACACCATGTTGAACACATGGATGGCTTGGTGGTTGCTACATGTGCAACATTACTAACAAATATCACTTAGAATAAGATATAATACATAAACTTCTACTAAAAAATCATTCCTTATTAACAAATAATACAAATAAAACCTACGACTTAAAAATTGAAATTTAGATTAAGTACATATGATTTCAATGCAAATATTAGTGCTAATCATTTTCTTTTAAATATGTCAAACATATGCAATTTGCATAAATATATTTATTGGGCAAAGCACGTGTTTTTGTCACTTTCCTTAAAGCTAGCTAATTGGTTTGCATCCTATGGAGAGAGAACCCTATCATCATCAAGCAAACGATTTATGACATGAAATGTAACTATATCCAAATGTATTCTATTATAAGATTATGTAATTGCAACACAGTAGATGGTATACAAAAATAGTTTTCTCTTTATATGTGCCTTAACTGTCTAATATATATATATATATATATATATATATATATATATATATATATATATATATATATATATAGGAGACTCTATTTAGACACAAAATTGCACACAATAAATCATTGGATCATCCCATGAATTACACTCTCTAGATAAAAACAAACAAATCCAACGGTGGAGGCTTTGTGTTTCTCTCTTTGTGTCCAAATAGCCGGCCCCATATATATACATATATATGTATGTATATTTTAAAGAACAAAAAATAAAATGTGGCTGCTGGGATTCGAGCCCAGGTCTCCACGGCCACAACGTGGAATTCTTACCACTAAACTACAGCCACTTTATATACACACATTTATAGACAGTAAACTTATTTTTGAAAATAGTTGTAATACCTTTAGTGTCACTTTTTTGTCAATGCAAATTACCGAAGTTGCCCCTTTAGTATTATTAAAAAAATATGATCTAACAATTAAAACTTATTTACAAATTCAAACCACATTTCGACAAATATTAAAAGGCCTTAATATCATTTAAAAATAAGATATACTACATAAACTTCTATTTAAAAATTGTCCTTTATTAACTAATAATACAAATTAAAATTTGCAAAACAGAAAATAAAAATCCAAATTAATTACACATAATTTCAATGCAAATATTTGTGCAAATCATTTGCTTCACGTCTTTATACAGTTTTTGACCACGAAATTTGATACCTACTTTTGCTCATGTACACTTACTGCGAATTTGCATCAGATAATCTTTCACCGCAATTTTAGTACTAACACCACGTTCTTCAAGCAGGGTAGTCAATAATCTGTTTTGTCGAAAAACTCCTGTCTAGCTGCTCCACGCCTTTAACACATTAACATCTACGTTCTAATATCAAAAGCAAATTAACGGTTCAGTTACAGTAACTGGTTTTAGGTCGCATATCTTGTACGCAGTTAGAACCCATAAACCTGTGATGTTCCATTCATGTGCAGTAACTGCGTGATGCATCATCCATTCTAGAAACCCAGTCCCTTCAGTTCATCTTTCTTGTAACTGATAACACCACGTGAATTCTTCGATAACAAACATTTTGTTTTTCCGAATAGAAGATTGCTTGATACCCATATAAGGCCCTGTCAACCATCTGTGAACTAATTCTAAATCCTTCTTCTCAAAACCATAATTTGGTACACATGATATTGAAAACCAGTAAGTCGAAAAAGTCGAGACAGTAACGTTGAGCATATAATGTAACTTAGTTTTGTTCATCTTCTATTGATAGCATTAACAAGGAAACAAATGATGCTACTAGAATAAACAGCCCAAGAACTCGTTATTTGAGACTTAATAAGTTATCCAACAAACTAAACATCCAAAATCTTTTAATTAACACCAGTAGTAAGATTATTACCCTATGCAAATCGAACAGAAATCAACGATGTTGACAGATCCGGTCGACAAGAGGATCGATTATGAGAAATGGAAATTCAACATGAGATATTGGAATTTGAAATCTATTACGCTGAAATACTCGGTTTTTTTGATGTATTGGTAGGTCAAAAAACACCGTCGATTATTTCAGATCTAATTTGCTATAAGGCTGACTTAGGGAAAAAGAAACAATAAAAAATTGTGTGATTTGATCGAAGCCTCCATTTCTCTAATTCTGGCGCTGCAGTTGTAACAACCCGAAAATCTGGGCCAATTTAAAATTTTTATTTTTGGCAATTTTAGCGAATTTTGAACATTTAAAATGAATTATTTTAAGTAATATCGACGAAAATTTATTTTGAATATAGAATTAGAACGTATATATTATATACGCCGTCGTTAGAATATAAATATTTATATATAATTATAAATAGAATTGAAAATGGCGCGGTAGTTCGATAATTCGATTTCAAACTTCAATTGGATGTACCGGGTGCAAAACAATCCGGATTTTAGTGAAACCAAAAATATTAGAATCTAATTGATGATATCTTTCCAACGAATCCAAAAAATCGAAATTTCATAGCGGGAATCAAAAGATAAGCCCAGTTGAAAATTCTGAATAGTCGCTATGGAATTCAGGCCCTTAAAAATAGGAATTTTGCAAACGACTTCGGATTTCGACGAAACCATTTTTGTTGGATCCGTGATGTCAAATTATTGCTAGGTTTCAAATTTCATAATTTTTCGAATCAATATGTGAGTGTGGCAAAGGAAAACGCGTTTGACCAGTTTCAGTTGATTTTAATCGACTGGAAATTGGCCATTTTTCTAACGGTCTCAGAATTTGACGAAACTAGTTTTGTTAGGACCGAATCGTCTATACGAAGCTAGAAAATATTTTTCGGGAATTTTTCTAGTTAGTATGTGGCCCCGGTAATGTGAAATGTACGTTTGAAATTCAATATAATGATTTAAATGTAAATTTTGACGGAAACTGATTGTAATTATCGAATCAGCTTGCGATACATATCCCATGGTGTTCGGAATGGGGGTAAAACGCTACGGACGACAGGCGGTGGGCCTCGTTTTGAAGTCGAAAATAAAAGTTGCTTTTTGTGGAAAATTAAATAATAAAATAAAAAAAACCTTTTCTCCCCCTTATTTCCCTCTGCCCCCCCCCCCCCCCCCCCCCACGTTCAAATCGATGCAGTCAAAATAAAAAAAAAGAAGAAAAAGGGGGGACGGAGGAGCTCGTCGCTCCTCCGATGGAGCCGCCACCGCGCCTCGACGGAGCTGCGCCCACCCCCCCCCCCCTCCTATTCGATCCCCCCTCCATCAGCCGACCTCGAGATTGAACCCACGAAGACCACGAGCATCCTTAGCCCTCGATCCCATCGCGCCGTCGATCACCTCAGCCTCGCCGACCTCCTCCACCTCCCCACAGACGCCCCCTTCTTCCCTTCCCCATCTCGAACATCGTGCCCAAAATCCGTTCCCCCCGAAGCCAATACTCCATCTCCGCCCTTCGACACAGTGGACACCACCCCCCTCTCGCTGGAAAACCTGTAAGCTTCCCTGATTTGGTTATTTTAATTTATTTAGTGTAAATAAATTTTATAATGGAAAAAAATTAGTTTTACTTAATTTAGTTTTTAATTTAAATCAGTTTTATTTTATAAAAATTACATTAGAAAAGAAAAGAATCCAATACTCTTAAAACATGACAAGTTTATATTTTTATCTATGAAAAAGATTAGATTTTTATGCTAATCAAGTTGAGATTTTTGTTATCATGAAGGTGGAAAATAAAAATATAATCTTTACTATATAGAAGAAATAAAAATATGATTTTTATATTTTTAAAGTATTAAAAATATAGTTTTTACTATCTAGATGATATAAAAATATGATTTTTGTTTAGGTAGAGAATAAAAAATATAATTTTTACATGATAGGAATATTAAAAATATCATCTTTATATAGGTAGCATAATAAAAATATGATTTTTATATATTGAACATCGAAGTAAAAATATGATTTTTATATATTGAACATCGAAGTAAAAATTCGATTTTTATATATTGAACATCGAAGTAAAAATATGATTTTTACTTCGGGAAAAATATAGATTTTTGCAACAAGGAAGTTATAATTTTTATTATCCATAACGAGTTATAAAGATTTGATTTTGAAGGGAAAAAGAAGAAAGGCGAAATCTATATTTTTAAAATGGAATTTTTATCTATATGATAGCGAAGTAAAAAGTTCGATTTTTATATATTGAACAACGAAGTAAAAATATGATTTTTATATATTGAAAATCGAAGTAAAAATGTGATTTTTATATATCGAATAACATAGTAAAAATTCGATCTTTATATATGTAGTGGCTACGGGCGAAGAAAGTGATATGAGACGAGAACAGTGAAGATTTCCTGCCTTAGAAGTGCCGTGAAGTTGGATAGCTATCTGTGAGAATTTCTCACTCTTCAATTTCATTTCTAGTTATATATATATATATATATATACTAGGATGCAGACGGTGCTTAGTAGCACCCGACACAATCGTCCACAGACCATGGACTTGTTTGTTTGATTGCAAAAATTAGTTAGATTATTTGATTGAAATTGAATTGTGTGGTGAAATGAATTGATTTGATTGATGTGTGAATGGCGTGGGCCTTCACTAGACCGGGGATAAGGCTAGGCCTTGTCCCGTTTCTAGTATCGTGCCGTTATGCCGCCGAAATTTTCTAAAATATGTTAGAAAAATAAAAATATCATTTTATTGAATAAATGAACCGAATAGAATATTCATAGGTTGAATAAAATGTTTTATCGTTAAAAATATAATTTTTAAGGTGAATGTGAATAAATAAATATTCATTTACAAACCGGACGGTTTGTTTATGTACACCTATTTGAAGGACATTGATTGGGACGATAAATTTTACACATCGCCCAACTGCACAACTAAAATCTGTGTTTGATTGTTTGAAACCCCATACGGGTGTTGGGATGAAATTTGAAGTTCACTCATCCTGATTGATTAAATATGTCGATCGATTGATTGACAGGCTGCTATAAGCGTTAGATATCTATATTTGATGCTTATACAGTGTAGTGCACTTTGGTTGATGGTTGATTATTTTTCAATGCTATTATATACACGTGTTGTATGAAAATCCATATAATTAACATTATATGGTGATTGATTGGGCCTCATTCCAATTTAGAAAATAAAGAATAATATAAAATAAAGGTTCATGTGTTGACAGTACTCATCCATTGAGATTGGTCATGTGTTGAACGAAATATTTTAGTAATAAAATTTACATCTTTATCAATATAAAATAAAGGTTCATATGACAGTACTCATCCATTGAGATTGGTCATGTGTTGAACGAAATATTTTAGTAATAAAATTTACATCTTTATCAATATAAAATAAAGGTTCATGTGTTGACAGTACTCATCCATTGAGATTGGTCATGTGTTGAACGAAATATTTTGATAATAACAACTATTTTGAAAAAGAAATATTTGAAATAGAATATTTGAAAATAGAAATTTATGAAGCCGTGTTGATTAGATTGACGCCATTTTGACGTGAACGATATTTATATCGATTTTAAACGATTTCGAAATGAATTGAATTGAAAACGATTTCGAAATGAATTGAATTGAAAACAATTTCGAAATGAATTGAAAACGAAATCAAATTGAATTGAAAACGATTTCGAAATGAATTGAATTGAAAACGATTTCGAAATGAATTGAAAACGAATTCAAATTGAATTGAAAACGATTTTGAAATGAATTGAATTGAAAACGATTTCGAAATGAATTGAAAACGAATTCAAATTGAATTGAAAACGATTTCGAAATGAATTGAATTGAAAACGATTTCGAAATGAATTGAATTGAAAACGATTTCGAAATGAATTGAATTGAAAACGATTTCGAAATGAATTGAAAATGAATTCAAATTGAATTGAAAGCGAATTGAAATGAATTCAAATTGAATTGAAATTTGAATTGAATAGAAATGTATTTTAAAACGAATTTATAAAGAAGAATTCAATTTTGATTTGAATTGAAATGGAAGTTGAAGTTGCTATTGAAACGAATTTTAAAACTATTTATATAATTCGTTTTAAATAGAAATCGATGAAATATATATTATATATATTGTATATATAATATAATGGCCTGAATAGAACGCGCCGCGCCGCGGCAGTTCGTGAATTTCGACCATTTATTTCAAACGGACATTACGGGAGATCCGACCGTCGGATTCTCCTAAAACCGGAACCGTTGGGTTCGTATCGAAAAGAGATTTCTAGCGAATATTAGAAATTAGAAATCTAACGGTTGGATTTGGAGATACGTCCAAATCAAATTCGAAAAAGGTCGCTGTAAGTGCAGTTCGATGGCCGTTGTTGGAAATCGACTGTACGGGCCTTGATAAAATTATTAAAAATAGTAATAATTTGTGTAAAATCATAAGAAATGATTAGAGAAGAATTGGGATGAAAAACTCCATATTTTAAAAGATAAAAATAGATTTTTATCGAAGTAAACTAGTTTTGAATTAGAATTATAATTCTATTTATTTTTAAAAAAATAAATTGAATTCGAAAGGGTTTTAAAAATAACCAGAATTTCCAATGATTGCATTGGAGTGGATTTGAATTGAAATTGTCTTCGGAATATTTCGATGTTGGAATCCGTGATTATACAGATGTTGTTATGGAAATTTGAAAGATATATATTTATATCGTTATTTCCAATACGACATTTGTTAGTCGTAGAATTTGATATTGAATATAAGCCGATATATTTTCTATTCAGAGCCTTGTATTGAATATCAAATGTGATTTGGGTTTGTCGTGAATGGTGTCTTCACTAACACTGTTCTTGAACCCAGTTGAGAAAAGATTAAATCTTTTTATTTAGATTTAATGAAGTGTACCAATTAAATAATATTTAATTGGAATTGAATCGATATTGATTTTTGGGTTTATCGTGGACGGTGTTTTAAATAACACTCGTTCTTTAACCCGATAATTGATGGAAGGTGATTTTGGGTTTATCGTGAACCGTGTTTTTAAATGACACTGATTCTTTAACCCAGCCAAAGATTAAAACTAAGTAGAGTTTTAATGAATCTTTAATTAGATTGGAATGATCGAGAATGGAGTATCACCAGTTTTGCTCCAGGCGATAGTTAAATCTTTAATTAGATTTAAACGTGAAACGATAATTAAATTTACCGATAACACCGTGGTGTTAGATATGAAGTGAGACCCGTTTTACTTCATGGGATGAATAGATTGGGAAATTAAAACAAATGATTACTTCGGTAAGGTTCGCTAATCCCGACTAGTTTGAATTGATATTCAAAAATAGATTAAAGAATAAATTCAAGAAATTTATCTTGGATGAAATTAATGGGAACCTTTCCCTATGAATGTGAAATTTAGAAACTAACTGTCGGTTAGCTAAGCAGAATGGTTTTCTGGATATTGATCTGATGTTGGTTTCGGCCTTCGGGGTTAATATTTGGGGAATTATTCTCTTGATTAATTTACGGTTAGTGACTGATGAATTGGAATGAGGTGTATGTTGTATTTGTGTAACACTTATTTAAAATATACGCGAGTTATTCGGAAAGACCGGGTTTATCCCATTCTGAATAACTAATACGACGATAAGTCGAAGATGAAGACGATGGTCGAAGACCGGAAGTCTTCACGTTGTTTGGGTGATTACTGATGATCTTGATTGGGCTGTACACCCAAGAAGATGGAAACAGTTGGTGATCGTCCAGACGTACTTGGAGATCGATGGATATGCGGGGTACTAGGTGCCTCCGGTTTCGTTCAGCCCCAGAACGGACTTGTAAATGGACTGTGTGTCTGACATTGGATTTTAGTCCGTGTGATTGATCTCTATTAAATATATATCGGCTTGGCGGCGGAGAATTTATTCTCTTGCTTAACGCTCTTCTCTGAGACGTACGAGCTCAGGGGTTATATATTGATGGATATCAATCGCATGGAGTGAATTGCCTGTGTGGCATGCCTAAGTGGCAAAGGATCAAGGCTTCTGTTGAAAAGCAAAGTCTTGTGGTTGATGATCGAAGCACGGCCTTTGTGGCGTAGCTTTGTGTAACGTTCACTTCGCGAGTTTCACACCCGGTATGAACCAAAAACGGGAGACGGACCTCAGGGAGGGCATGCGTTTCTTTCTAGTTAGAAGTGGCGTCAGTGGTTTTACACGCCCTGACGAGTTTGACTTATGTGGCTGTTGCTGTTGCGAGGTGCCTCGGTTATATCGGTTTCGGCCGATGCATTCTGGTCGGCAGACGGACCAGACTTACACCCCATAGGGTGGGGAAACGTAGTGTTCAGGCATAAAAATCCACATCGGTGGACCGGCCCTGTCGCTCCAAGGCTTGCCTGCGCGCTTGCCTGTGGCTCGGGCTAGAGAGTCACAAATCGGTAAAGGACGATCCCTGGCCTCGGTCCATAGATGGAAATCCAATTTCCAAATACGTGACATTTGCGGTTTTAGTTGTAATCCTATATATGGCGACATAGTGGTATGGGGCATTCATGCCGCCTATGATTGATATTTATGATTTGAAGTTGTTTTATACAGTATGCACTTATAATAGTATCAAATGATTTGTTTTAAACGTATCAAGCATTCTTTGGCTGTTATAAGGGAAAACCCTATCCCCCGGCTTGCGTTGCATTGTGTGATAGGACCTGGGTCTTATAATAGCTTCATTTTTCTTTATTTAGCATTGCGTTGTTGTTTTATGCACTGGTGTTCTTGGGAGGAAACCCGTTCCGTGTTATACGGCGTGGTCCCTTGATTTACCTAACTTTAAAAATAAAGATTAATAACTGTTTTAGTTCTCACACCAATCACATGACTGACCTGGAGTTTATTGTTTTAACCTAAACTCTGGGTGCCCCTATTTTCGACACGGGCAGCTAGTAGTTTTGGTTTTGCAGATTTATATTCACAGGATCCTGGTTTACAGCTGGAACGATATCCGGAAAGCTTTGTATCCGTATATCTCTTCTTGTTGTGTATTGTATTATTTTCCGCTGCTATGTATTTAAATGTAATTTAAATCTCTGATATTTCTGTGTAATATTCGTTTATACTCTGTATATTCTTGTAATCTGATGCATTGTTGTAATATGCAATGAAATGTTCTTCTGTATGTGTTCTGTTGTGGCTTGTTCTCGAATTATCCGCGCTTTCCTTTACGGGGAAGTTACGGGTTTTCACAGCAGTAGAATGAGATTTTGGATATTAACTTGATTGGTCAAGGGAGACAAATGATTTCATTGAATTTTGAAATGCAAATGGCTTGGGAGTTTCTCTCCGTGCAATTATTATCATACCAACCATTAGGGAGGTTTAGGTACTGTAAGAGGGGCTAAATCAATTTTTCTGTAGCAATGATTTTTGGCTGAAAAATCTCAATTTCGCGTTCTTTCTTCTTCTCTCTTCTCCGTTTCTTCCTACGCTAACAAATCTGTGCTAATTCCTCCCAATCCAAATCATTGCGCAAATTCCTCCTCTTTTCTTTTTCTTCGCCCTCTATTGTCTCCACATTTGTTCCTGCAATCTTTAAAATCCAAGTAAAATTCAATATTATTTCCCCCTTTGCATCCGTTGCCTATTATCTCTCCTTCGTCGACTTGATAATTTCTTCATCTTTACTAGTTCTTCAAACAAACATCAATTCTAGATTTATTTTTACTTCCATCGCTAACACACGAGGGCGCAATGGCCAATGCCTGCAACTGGCGAGCGCAACTGACAACGAATTCATCACAATTCTCGATAACGGCTAGTGCTACTGAGTTAGGGCACAACTCGAAAAATCAGTTGTTAAAACTTGAAGGTACTGGTGACTTGAGTTTTGAATTCTGAACTTTAATTCTTCTTTCAATTACTGCATCATGCATTGTTTTTTATTCCAATTATCCAATGCAAATTTTAATCCTAATTGTTTTCGTTTAGGTTTTCTAAAACCAGGTTTCAGACTAATGAATAATCTTATGTTGATTTTGCTGTCGTTTAAACTTAGGCACAGAAACATAAGTTCCAGAAGCATCTGGGGAGATTTCTTTTCCATTTTATATTGTATATTTCCTCTAGTTCTACATTGCAATCGTCTTTTAGCATATTATAGTATTAGATAATAATATGATAGCTTGCATTATCACATCAGGGCTATGAGGTTATACAAGCACAATAAAAGTAGTATCTTTCAAAGGCATAGTCACAACTTGCTCCACCATTGATAGAGCTAATGAAGACGCTTTTTAACATAAAAACATATAGGTGTATATCTGGTTTTTTTTGTGAATAATTTTATGTCGTGCCTCGTTAATTTGAAATATCAGGGCTGCTATGATGAATAAACATGTCTGAGATGCCGCATGGAAAGCTAAGCCAGATGAATATCCATAAAGGTATATACTTGAAACCACACATTTTTATTTTTAATCTTTATTTTGTTTTGTGGTCAATGTGAATCTGTGATTGTGGTGCATATTGAAAAGCTTTTATCCATATTCTTATGGCTAAGAGTTATATAACATTGTTCAAATATTAGGTGAAAATGCTGGAAGCTCTTATATTGAGATTGTATCCAAATTGGTTTGGTTTGATGGTGAAGATGATAAATCGCTTGATGAGAAGTATTAGAAGCTTCAATGTGATATTGCTTCTCTGCCTCGTGATAAGATTATAAACTAGTTGAGAAGTATATTCTTAATACTCATGCTCCCACCCATAAGGTTGAGAATTTGCGAACACAATAGTTAATAATGTAGCTGCTTCGTTCCGTGCCAAAGTGAACTATGTGTTGCTCATGGCACATGATATTATTCTTGGCATATGATATGACTGTTGGCAAAGATTTTAGGCTATTTTTTCAGGTCAGCGTTCTTCTAAGTTTCAGGTCAACCTCTTTCAAATTTTATCTGATCAGGGTATTTTATCGATATGTGTGTGTGTGTATATATATATATATATATATATATTAACCTGGTGTTATATTTTGAACAGGTTGATGTTCTTCTTTGGTTATTCTCTATAATTGGAAGTTTTTTCTCATTTTTCGCTCACACATATATTGGTATGACCCTTAGTTTCATATATAAAAATTGACAAAAGAACTTTTTTTATATTTTTCGTAGAACAAGCGATTAATACATTTTATTCTTTCAATGTGATGCATATAAACATTTCTATAATCCAGTTCAGTTAATAATATCTCCCCCTTTTGCATCCCTTATTATGTATTTCCACTTTTCTTTTACATTTATGGTTTATTTAATGCAACACAGATATCAACAAGTGGAGCAAAAATAGTGGAAAACTAAAGCTGAGCCTTCTGCGATGTGCAACCGGATATTCGCAAAAATTCTGTCTGCAGTTCAGCTAGTTCAAGTTTTTCAGTCAAAGCCTACTATCCTTTTTTTTACTTGTCACTTAAGGGTTCATTGGATAAAAGAAAATAAATTAAGTTATCAAAATCTGTCAAGATATCCGCACATATTAATATTATCTTTTACTCATCTTGAATTATTACTTGCTCGTCTTGTAGTGTCGACTCCTCAATTGCGGTCAGATATATTTCATTTTCAAAATAAAAATTTTAAAAATGCCACCACCGTTTGTGTTGGGAAACATTGGCTGAGTCACGTACTTTGTCGCTTTTTTGAAGACGATTCGGCGATCTGGTCGGTGGTGCAAAACCAGTTCGTACTTCCGCCGCCGCCTCTAGGATAAAACAACCTCTCTAAAATGAATAACCGATTTGCTTTGCACAAACAAATCAGTGCAGATTTGCACTTTCGAATTTAACTGCTCGAAAATTTCTAAAAGATTTTTTTTTAATTGCGGAGGAAGAGAATACAGTTTCTTTCTGTGTACCAATCTTGTCTACAACTGATGATATTATATAGACGGGATTAGGGCTGAACGAAAATACTGGTCTGTGGAGGAAAATAGGATCTGCGAAATACTTGGTCAAAAGTTTACCGCTTCATAATAAAAGACGGCTCAGAAATATTTTTGTATTTAAAAAACTGGTTCGAAAAATGCAGTGTTTTCTGGACCAAAAATATAAGTGTCTACACCACATCCAAGGCCCAAGCCCAATCCCGAACCGAGCCGGGCCGGGTCGGGTCGGGTCGGTTCGGTTCGGTCGGTCGCGCGCGTGTGTGGTGGTCATGATGCATGGTCTCCCTCCTCACAACAAAGCATGCATTGGGAGCCCAAGGCCCCAACATGACTTCTTAGAAACAAGTATAAATACTTGCATCTTTCTTATAATCTCATGATGTGGGACTATTCGCAAATAGGAGGCATCATAAACTTATTTCATATTTTAAATAATTCATAAAATTTCCAACAATCCGCCACTTGAATTTTTTAAAATATTATCGAGCAGGTTCTAAAAACGTAAGACTGTGCATAAACAAAAGTGTCATCCGACTTGAACCTTTGCGTAGTGAATAAGATTCAGTTTTTACTAAAGTGACACGTGGTCTTGAACTCTATTCCTAACTTCAAACCACACACAATCTTTTCTACAGTGCAATCAATTAAGCCCGTGCGTTTATGACCATGCACGTCTATCCCAGTTTAGTGAACGCTCTAGAAGTTTTGCCCAAAACTCCATAGGAAACGACCACATTTCCACATTCACTTAGGTGAGTCTATCAAGAGTACTTCTGAAGATAGGTACTCCACTCCAAATAGAGTATAGATCTCATTAAGAGTTTCTATTAACTCATCCTCTATCACTTCAGGAATACATGCTTCTTAGTTTTTCATATAGCATGTTTAACTTCTATCACTACGCAACTTGTTTTTACCCATTGAACCTATTTCTTGGGATCTCCAGTCATTTAGGTCGGGTTACCATTGTGCGTGACTCAACAATCTAAGGGCAATAGTCCCATTCTTTTAGAAGAATTGTGGACTTTCTCTCTTGACAGTCCTTTCGTCAAAGGATCAGCCAAATCTTCTTCACTACGTATGTAATCCACTCTGACGGTACCTGTGGAAAGCAGTTCTCTAACCGTGTTATGCTTACGATGTATTTGTCGTCTCTTACCGTTGTAATAACGGTTCTAAACTTTTGTAATAGCCGCGGTACTATTGCAATATATCAACACAGCCGGTATCGGTTTTTCCTATAAGGGAATCTCAGCTAGCAAGTTTCTCAAATACTCTGTCTCTTCACTAGCTGTGGCTAGTGCTAACATCTCAAACTCCATAGTAGACTGAGCCAAAATAGTCTTTCTTGGATTTCCAAGAAACAGCTCCTCCAGCGATGCTAAATATATAGCCACTGGTCGCTTTAGAATCATCAGATACGGTATTCCAGTCTACATCAGAATATCCTTCAAGTACAGCTGGAAACCTCTCATAATGTAATCCAAGGTTCATGGTTCGTTTAAGGTATCTCATGACCCTTTCAATAGCATGACAATGCTCTATACTAGGTCTACTGGTAAACCTGCACAATAATCCCACGACATAGGCAATGTCGGGTCTAGTACAATCAGTGGCATACCGAAGGCTGCCAATGATGCTAGCATAATCAGACTGTCTTACACCTTCACCAGTGTTCTTAAATAACTTTACACTTGGATCGTATGATGTACATGCAGGTTTACAGTCAAAGTAATTATATTTCTTTAGTATCTTCTCAATGTAATGAGACTGATCCAAAGAAATTACCTTTTCTGACCTAGTAATTTTAATACTAAGGATTACACTCGCCTCACCTAGATCTTTCATGTCAAAATTGGCACTTAATAAGGATTTGACTGAAGTTATGGCATGAATGTTTGACCCAAAGATGAGTAGGTCATCTACATAAAGGCATATAATAGTGCAAATGTCATTCTCAAATTTGTAATAAATGCATTTGTCACTTTCATTAACTTTAAAATCATTTGAAATGATTAAGTTATCAAATTTTTCATGTCATTGTTTAGGTGCTTGTTTTAAACCATATAATGATTTATCTAATTTGTACACTTTATGTTCTTGACCATGTACTACAAATCCTTCAGGCTGGTCCATGTAAATTTCTTCGTCTAATTCACCGTTCAAAAAAGAGGTTTTAACATCCATTTAATGTATTAGTAAATTATGAATGGAAGCAAGTGAGATTGATACTCGAATGGATGTTATTCTAGTTACATGTGAAAAAATATCGAAGAAATCTATATTTTCTTTTTGTCTATAACCTTTAGCTACTAGTCGTGCTTTGTATTTATCCATAGTACCATCAGGTTTTAATTTCTTTTTAAGTACCCATTTACAGCCTATAGATTTACAACCAGGGGGTAAATCTGCCAAATGCCAAGTCTTATTGGATTCAGGAGAATTCAACTCATCATTTATAGCCTCTCGCCAGAAATCGGCATCTAATGAAGATAAGGCCTCTTGGAGGTTTAAGGGATCCTCCTCTATAGTAAAAGCGCTAAAATCCGAACCAAAATCTTTTACAGTTCTTGCTCTTTTACTTCTTCTAGGTTCAGCTTCAGAACTTTTATTAAGTTCTGTTTTAATAGGCGTACTTAATGTGCCCCCACTATTCCTTAATTTAAAAGGAAATTTAGTTTCATAAAAATCAGCTTCATTTGATTCAATTATGTTATGTGCATTTATATCATAAAATCGATATGCTTTGCTATTAATAGCATAGCCTACAAATACACATTCATATGCTCTACTTGCCAATTTTATTCTCTTAGGGTCTGGAATGCGAACATATGTTGGACAACCCCAAGTTCTAAAGTATGAGACATTGGGTTTATGATTCTTTAAAATTTCATAAGGTGAAATTTTATTCTTAGATTTAGGGATTCTATTTAGAACATAACATACAGTCAATAAAATATCCCCCCACTAATGTTTTGCTGCACCAGAATTTAGTAGGATGGCAACTACTAATTCGGTAAAAGTCCTATTTTTTCTTTCAGATTTACCGTTCATTTCAGATGAATAGGGTGCAGATCTCTCATGTACAATACCATGTAATTTATAGAAGTCCAGAATTGAATTAGATTCATATTCTGTTCCTCTATCACTACGAAATCTCTTGATTTTCCTATTTGTTTGATTCTCAATCTCAGTTTTGAATGTTTTAAACATGTCAAAAGCATCACTTTTATTTTTCATAAGATAAACATATGTGAAATCAGAACAATCATCGATAAAAGTGATAAAATAACGATGTCCATGTCTAGTCAATGTGCCATCAAGTTCACATATGTCAGAATGAATCAAGTCTAAGGGTTCAGATTCTCTATCAACAGATTTATGAGGTTTCTTTGTGATTTTTGCTTGTGTACAGAATTCACATTTATCAGATTCAGATTCTGCTATCTTAGATATCATATCTAGAGTGCTCATGTTATGAATTATCCGTTTATTAACATGACATAATCTAGAGTGCCAAATATTAAAATCACCCAACATATAAGCAGAATTATTCACTTTATTATATTCAACATTTAATTTGAACATTCCCTCACAAGCATAACCCTTTCCTACAAAGTTTCCCTTATACACTATGGTATACAAATCAGCCCCAATAAATTGAGTAAACCCTGCCTTATTAAGGAGGTAGCCAGACACCGGATTCTTCCTCATCTCTGGAGTATGCAAAACATCTTTGAGGATCACAGTCTTTCCAGAGGTAAACTTGATCTCCACGTTTCCAATCCCTACAACTTTAGTGGTGTGAGAATCTCCCAGCAACACTTTCTGATCATCAGCAGCCGTGTATGTGGAAAACATAACACGATCATAGCAGACATGGCGAGAAGCACCAGTGTCTACCCACCAACCCTCTGATCCACCAACAAGGTGAATCTCAGTAATCATAGCCATAAGAGGCTCCTTCTCAGTCAAGTTAGCATGTGGTACAGAGCTAGGCTTGTTCTGACACTTTCGTGCCATATGACCTAGTTTTCCACAGTTGTAACATAGAAACAACTGTCCATAGTCATTCTTTTGGGCTGATTTTTGCTGTCCTTTTTGGTTTCCTTGCGGATTCCCATTCTGTTTGTTGCGTCTGTTCTGATTCTTAAAAGACTTCTGGTTTGGTTTTAGAACTGCGGGTTTGGTCTTTTTAGTGTTGTTGTTTGAAACAAACAACACTTCCTCTTTCTGGTCTTGTTTGTGTGCCGCCTCCTCAATGCGAAGGCGAGTGATCAAACTCTCTAAGGAAAATTCCTTAGTCTAATGCCGTAAGAAAATTTTAAAGTCTTTCCAACCTGGGGGCAGTTTGTCAATAATAACAGCAATTTGAAACTGTTCATCCAAAACCATACCTTCGGGGATGATCTCATGAGCTATTTTCTGCAGCTCATGAGACTGCATCTCTACTGACCTATCGTCTGTCATCTGATACTTGAGATAGCGGCTTACAACATACTTCTTTGCCCCTGCCTCCTCTGTATCGTATTTCTTCTGCAGTGCTTCCCAGATCTGCTTTGTTGTCTTGTCCTCTGAGTTATAGTAATCATACAGATCATCGCTCAATCCGTTCATAATAAAATTCTTGCATATATAATCTTGTTCAGTCCAGGTCTGCAACTGCTTTGATTGTTCAGTCCAGGATGTCATCTGTGCTTCATCAGCTCCGTCAGGCTTGTCTGGCAGCTGCGGTTTGTCGGTGGTCAGAGCAGTAGCCACCTTCCTCATCGTCAGGTAGAACTCCATTTTCTGACGCCATCGTTTGAAGTGCAGACCTTCGAAATGAAACGGGGCAGTAATCACCAATGGGATCTAGAATGCAGAGGAAGGAGCAACATCATCTATGGTTGTTGTCGAAGCCATTGTTTCTAATCGTCTTCAAATTGTTGGGAAACAATGGCTGAGTCACGTACTTTGTCGCTTTCTTGAATACGATTCGGCGATCTGGTCGGTGGGGGCAAAACCAGTTCGTACTTCCGCCGCCGCCTCTAGGATAAAACAGTCTCTCTAAAATGAATAACCGATTTGCTTTGCACAAACAAATCAGTACAGATTTGCACTTTCGAATTTAACTGTTCTAAAATTTCTAAAAGAATTTTTTTTTTAATTACGGAGGAAGAGAAAACGGTTTTTTCTGTGTATCAATCTTGTCTACAACTGATGATATTATATAGACGGGATTAGGGCTGAACGAAAATACTGGTCAGTGGAGGAAAATAGGATCTGCGAAATACTTGGTCAAAAGTTTACCGCTTCATAATAAAAGACGGCTCAGAAATATTTTTGTATTTAAAAAGCTGGTTCGAAAAATTCAATGTTTTCTGGACCGAAAATATAAGTGTCTACCCCACATAGCCAAGGCCCAAGCCCAATCCCGAAACGAGCCGGGTCGAGTCGGTCGCGCGTGTGTGTGGTGGTCATGATGCGTGGTCGTCCTCCTCACAGCAAAGCATGTATTGGGAGCCCAAGGCCCCAACATGACTTCTTAAAAACAAGTATAAATACTTGCATCTTTCTTATAATCCCATGATGTGGGACTATTCACAAATAGGAGCATCATAAACTTATTTCATATTTTAAATAATTCATAAAATTTCCAATAGTTTGTTTGTCAGTGCCAATTAAAAATAGAGCTATAAATTCATTTAATTGATGACATCATTTTTTTAATTGTAAATAGTGACCTTTTTTGTGTAAAATATTGATTGGACCCAACAATCAATGAAATGGTTGCAAGCACAAGCATATACTGCAGATACGCATACACATTCGTTGCCTCAATTGCAGTGTACATAGACATACATGCTAAGAATATACATAAATATACATTCATTGTTGTGGGGATTGGGTGGGTGTTACATGTATAAAAAATTGAGAACATTGTAGCATGCATGCAACTGCTGATATTTCTCTTCATTTATGATGCTTGCAGGCGTTATAATATCGATCATAGTTCCTGCCCTATACAGTAAATTTGAAGAGCATGTGGATCATTGTGCTGGAATGGTCCATTAAAAGCTTTCATAGTTCCTACAGTTCGCTCTTTGATCGGGCCTTCAAGTCGTCATCTAGGGTTCGAGTCTGGGTCTACTTACGTTTCAGATCTAGGTATATCTAAATTCTATCATTATTTATTTTTAGATGTAAAGTTATGTGGTGAACTAATTTAGATTTGAATTAGTTTCCTTATATTTTGAGTCAATCAAATTTTATTTTATCTTCTTAGTTTCACTGCTAATTTGATGTTGACGCTGTGAAATTGAACAAGTTACTTTTCCATTTTTGTCCTAAACACAACTACATAGTGATTTCTTTTTCTAATAACACATGCTGCTATACTTCACATGACTGTTAAAATTCAAATGTTAAATGGTATATTTTACTTATGTTTTGAAAATATATTGTTGGTTAAATATGCAATTAAGAGGATATCAGATCTTGGTTTTTGGGTTTAAAATTTGGAAATAAATTTGTGATGCAAATTATCTCAAAAGGTAGGGTTTACAGTAAGCAAGCGAATGTTTGTTTGTACAATATTTTCTTTTCCAAAGACATATTCAAATCTGAAAAATGACAACTTTCCAAAGGAAGTCGATTTCACTATAAGTTAGGTGAATAATTGTATCATAAATATTTGTTAAATAATTTAAGTTAAATGTACGCTATAAAATATTCTGGATTTTCTAGTCTTAGCGCATAAAATGTAAAAAAATATTTCAAAGAATAAAATTTACAAAAAAAAAAAAAAAAAAAAAAACCGTTCTCTTGTATAAATTTCTTTTCCAAAGATATATTTTGGCCATTCAAAAAAAATGTCCCATGGGATAGGTGGGAAAAAAGGGCTTATATAATATATTGAAAATTATTTGTTTCTTAAATGTTGAGAAAACGTTAGTTATGCTGCACATTTCACACAAAAATATGATTAAATAAGGGTAGGTACACTGAAATAAATTAAGCTGCGTTGTAAAGGAAATTATACTAATTGTATTTTACATATCATTTTTCTCCGAAATTTCCTGAGATTAAGATAAAATGTTAGAGAGAAAATTGTAAATGTTTCCATTTTTATTGTCAAGAAAAATATGTGATTATGCAGCTAACTGGTTGATAAATTCTTTTCTAATAATAGTAATAAACTGGAATTGAAATTTAACAGTAAAGTGTGAGTAAAAATTCATTTTCTTATAAAACTGCATGACTTTATGGCTTGAGAGTTGCTTGACTAGGCAAGAAATATATTAGCAGAACTGAATCTGGGTAAACCATTTTTGATACATTTATGGCTTGAAAGTTATGGACAATATTGTTGTTCATCGGTGAGAAAAATATATATTATGATTGATGCTAAGAAAGAAAAGGGGATTGGATTCAACATTCATGTTTTACTTGCTCTTGCATGCCAAAAACTATTACTTGGGGTGCATATTAAATCATTGTTTAGTAGTCAGTTAATGCCTTATATAATTATTTTTTGAGTATAATGCTATTTTCTTGTGTTTATTTGCAGGGAAGACCAGTATATATAACCAAACCCAGCCGAGAGATTGTTTCCAGCTTAATTAAGGCAGCAAGTTGACAGGTACTAACTTTTTGTTATCATTTAATGTGTTGACAAATGACTTATGGGATCCATCAAGACACAAGTTGTGACACAATATGTCTGACTTATGGGATCTTACTTATATCTAAAATTTGCTGAAGATCCGCTGCTTGAATTTCATATGTCACCGGTTATCTCTAACTTTGTACCCCATAGCCGTTCCTATTTATAAACGATCTGTTTTAAGTGAGTTATGTTGGATGGACTTGCAAAGGATATGTAGTTTTTTAATATTTTGCTACTAGTAGGCATTTTGAATTTATCATTTTGCATATCTTATAATAGTTGAATTTATATACTTTTTGAATAATGTTGTTTAGATCAATATAAAATGAGTCTAAAAATATTGTGTTGAGTCCATTAGATAGATGCTACATTTTGTTTACCTACATTTTGATATATCTTTAATAATAGTTGTAATACCTTTGATGTAACACATTTTTAGTGTCAACGTGAGCTACGAAAATTGTCTTTTCAATATTATTTTAAAATATGATTTAACAATTATGATATCCTTACAAATTCAAACCACCTTTCAACAAATATTGGTAAGCCTTAATATCACTTAGAATGAGATATAATACATAAACTTCTACTAAAAAAATCATTCTTTATTAACAAATAATACAAATAAAAATTTAAAACCTACAACTTAAAAATTAAAATTTAGATTAAGTACATATGATTTCAATGCAAGTATTTGTGCTAATCATTTTCTTTTAAATATGTCAAACATATATAATTTGCATAAATATATTTATTGGGCAAAGCACGTGTTTTTGTCACTTTCCTTAAAGCTAGCTAATTGGTTTGCATCTTATGGAGATAGAACCCTATCATCATCAAACAAACGATTTATGACATGAAATGTAACTATATCCAAATGTATTGTACTATAAGATTATGTAATTGCAACACAGTAGATGGTGTACAAAAATAGTGTTCTCTTTATATGTGCCTTAATTGTCTATAGTATTTATATATGTACATGTACATATATGTATGTATATGTATGCTTATTTTAAAGAACAAAAAGTAAAATGTGGCATTTTGTTTACCTACATTTTGATATATCTTTAATAATAGTTGTAATACCTTTGATGTCACACATTTTTAGTGTCAACGTGAGCTACGAAAATTGTCTTTTCAATATTATTTAAAAATATGATTTTACAATTATAATATCCTTACAAATTCAAACCACCTTTCAACAAATATTGGTAAGCCTTAATATCACTTAGAGTGAGATATAATACATAAACTTCTACTAAAAAAACATTCCTTATTAACAAATAATACAAATAAAAATTTAAAACCTATAACTTAAAAATTAAAATTTAGATTAAGTACATATGATTTCAATGCAAGTATTCGTGCTAATCATTTTCTTTTAAATATGTCAAACATATGCAATTTGCATAAATATATTTATTGGGTAAAGCACGTGTTTTTGTCACTTTCCTTAAAGCTAGCTAATTGGTTTGCATCTTATGGAGAGAGAACCCTATCATCATCAAACAAACGATTTATGACATGAAATGTAACTATATCCAAATGTATTGTACTATAAGATTATGTAATTGCAACACAGTAGATGGTGTACAAAAATAGTGTTCTCTTTATATGTGCCTTAATTGTCTATAGTATTTATATATGTACATGTACATATATGTATGTATATGTATGCATATTTTAAAGAACAAAAAGTAAAATGTGGTTGCTAGGATTCAAGCCCAGGTCTCCACGGCCACAACGTGGAATTCTTACCACTGAACTACAGCCACTTTATATATGCACATTTACAGAGAGTAAACTTATTTTTAAAAATAGTTGTAATACCTTTAGTCACTACAAGAAAATATGAAATACATTGCATTATATCATAGCCTTATATTAAAGAGCTATAGAAAAATAATCAAAGAGAAGATCATAACAAGTAAATTGTGCTATACAAATAAAATAAAGAAATAACATATAAATTATGCTATTTATTAATACATTGCGCTATGTTAGATTTGCCTATCAAATAGGAGGGAGCGAAAACAAATATTGTGTTATATTAGATCTACCTATCAAGAAGGCGGGAGCGAAAACAAAGTGAAAACAAAAGGACGCGCAAATGAAATTTTACACTATCACTTCCGCTGGACCAAACATGTCCTCAAAACCCTAAAATTTTCAATTCGCTTCCAAAATCTCCAGGAACACCAGTAAATCGAGCATCTCTGATAGAGTAGTGACAACGTAGATTTATCCAGTATCCTGTAACCATCATCGATATGGTACACTGGTGAATCGATCATCTCACGTCAGCATACTGCAACTCGACCATGATCGATTCAGTCAATCATAAATCTCCGTTGCCTCCCTGATTCACTCGAGATTAATCCTAATCATGGACAGAATAGTCTAAAACAGGTAATATTTTTGATCTTATTTTAACGCTATTTATAATCTAAAAGCTCAAAAAAAAAAGTAAGGAATACCTTTTTAAAGATGAGTTTCTATTTATAGATTTCCGTAACTGTAACTGATGATGTAAACATTCACTGTTGGGTTCACAGTATCCGTTTAAGTTGAAATAAAAGACTATTAGAAAGTTGAATTACAGTAGAGAACAATGATCTGAGCCCTTAAATTGTTAGCAGAGGTGTCTTATTTTCTGATTTTAAAATATTTTTCAAGGTTTTGTATTGAATTTTAGGAACAGCCAAAATTGTTATCTGCCCTGTGTGTGCCCACAGATAGTAGGAATAGCTACTGAATTGTGTCTAGGTTCGATAGCATGAAAATAGGTAAAAATTACACTTCTTGTAATTTAAATTCAAAGGTCTGTATTATCTATCAATATATATTTTGTCTTTCATAATTTGTTAATTGGTCAGTAGAATAGATCCATAATTTTTGCTGATGTTGCTAAATACTAATGAGTTTGTACTAATAAATTATACTTCTCTTGCGCTACCTGGTGGTACTTCTGTGAAAGAGGCCGAGTCTATTAAGGATAAGGTCAAGGCAGAGAATGTCATGCTTTATTCCAAGCAAAGAGCTGCACGGGCTGCTGTTATAGCAGACACTTTAGGCATATTTCATCATACAAAGTTGGCTCCCAATGTCAAGGCCGGTATTGGTGCATCTAATTCACAATCCGTACCCAACAAGGAAAACAACATTGCCCTTGAAGGATCATTCATTTAAAGAAGGTGATAGGGTGAGATATATGGGATCGATGCGGTCACCAGGATTTCCATTTGTGAACTGTAGAGGTCCGAGTTTTGGATATCAACACAAAGTACTCCTTGCATTTGAAGAAAATGGGCTGTCAAAACTTGAAGTTAGATTCGACAAGCAGATTCATGATGGCAACGATTTTGGCGGGTTATGTGAAAAAGATCGTGGTTTCTTTTGCAGTGCTGATTCACTTCGACCTGAATCTTCTGTATATGAAGACTCTGATATGTATGCCAATATAGAGCTGATAGAGGTTCTCCATGAAGAAATAAAATCTGGCCTGATTATAGTATTTATCGAAGATATCGAAAAATCTATTGTTGATTGCAGGTATAAACAAAACCCTCTCACTTTTATTACTACTACAATATCTGAATAGTTATTCAGCAAGCTCGGCTAAATTGTTGTTTATGAAATTGAGGTTGAAACTGAATATGATTAGAGCGTGATTAATGATTGCCAAAGAACTGGTTTAAAAATGGTTTAAGATTAATAAATTATTGTTTAGAACAAGTGTTTCAATACCCTTAAATGTTGCTTTGGCTCTTACCAATGGTTTTTAATTTCTCTGCAATGTCTATCTCATCTCATTCATGCAAAACATGCTGCCACCATGTCTCTATCTACAATAATTCACTGATCATCTCCGAACTCCATCGTCTTGACCAAAAAGGCCAACCTCTCAATTTGAATTTATTTTAATATTATTCTCTGTTGAATATAATTACACTAAAATTCACAATAATTATCACTAGGTTTCATCTGAATGAATCAAAACTATTTTTTGTGTTCTTTATAATTTGCTATTCATATACACCATATTTTTACTTACATAGTCAAGTTCAGCTTATATTTTCAATTATAAGAAACCGTACAGAAGATGAAGCGTTCAAACTTGTATCCTTGCATGTGTGAGTTATCTTTCAAGATGGTTAGGCACTCGTTATCTTCAAAGAAAAAAATATTGTTCCTACAACTTTAAGGGAGCTAAAAAATTTGGATTTTTCTTGGATGCAGTCGAACATATTATTGTTGAACAGTTTTGGAAATTATAATTTGGTAAAATTTGGAATGATATTATGTTAGGTTGAATTGTATGCCTGACCTAAGTTGATTTGGGAACAAAACGAAAGCGTGCCTTTCTTTTTTACAAAAAGTAAAGTTTATTATTATTGGATACACACCGTACACGTGTTATTTTTTTAAAATTATGCTCTTCCAGCCTGTTGATAGCATGAATATTTGGAAGAGTTTGGCACTTTAAAACACGTTATGTTAGTCTCTAGTTGGTCAATAGGGCTGCTGCTGTAATATGCTGCAGCGCCACTACTAAAACTAATAATTTAGCAGGTGCACGCTTATGCCTTATTGCCAGAGAACCAGTTTAAGATTTAGCATTTTACGAAATCAATGTATTCATATTTTTCACGAGCACCATTATGGTTAAAAAATCCACTAGTTTAAAATTTTAAATATACGAGCGAGATACTATTTTATGATTGCAACAACTTAACTGACCATAAGAAGTCTCTTGTTCCTATTAAGAATATACAATTATATATATATGTTATTAAATATATAAGAATGTTAATTAACCGATTAGAAATACTTTGAATAAAGCGACTCTGCATTCTACTGGAATTTACAGATGAGTTTCTATGTAATGCAAATACTAAGATTGGTAAAGTGGTTGCTTTTAGCAATAGTGAAAGTAATAGAATGCAGGACAGAAATTTCAAGTTAGAGGAGGAAAAGAAAAGAGTGCAAGGTGTGATTTAGTAGCATTGGACCAATGTTCTTTGTTGTCAAGTATGTGGTGTTTGAAAAGCAATTGAAGTTACAAACTGCGATTATGGACCAGCAAGACTAAGGTAATTTTAGGCTTATAAGCATTGTTTGGTAAGTTATTTAACATCCAATTTCATCTGCATGTGCATATGCATCAATTTCATATTACTAAAAAAAATCATGTTTTTATACATACATATAGTGCAAAAAGTTAAGGAGTCCGGGAGTTGCTCGAACTAAACAAAGGATGTTTCGCCTTTAGAATATTATGTTGTCTTAATTTTTTTTGGGTAAAATACTTGGATGTTGGTAAGCATGAGGTTGATGGCCATGCATTTATATTTTAGGTATCTATAGATCTCAAATGAATGTATAACAGGTAAACATGTTTAAGAATGTTTGAAGGTGCACTGATTTTCATATCACTCACTTCTGTAAGATTTTGCGAACACAACAGCTGTCACAAATATCAGTTTCTTTCTAGTGTTTCCCAACAAGGTTATTAAACATGAAGATAATCATGTATGTATGTGCTCAGGTTACGACATTCACGGACGCCTTACATACACATGGGAAAGTAAATCTAATATCTTTATGTACTTGCATAGTGGTAGTCTGCTAGCAAATATGTTTTAGAAAGATGGAGTGGGTCCACGTTTGAAAAAGGGCGTTAACTGTTATTTACTCGAGATCTTTTGTATACATTTCTTTTCAGTTTAATGAGCATTTTTTTCTTAATTACAGCTTGTAAACATGCATGAGGAATTGCAAAAGCAGATGAATTCAGCTATCTTTAGATCAGTCAACAAAGAAGGAAAGAGGATTGAAACTGCCTTGGGCCGAAGCATGATAAAGCTGAGAAGGAGCACATGCAACAGTTAACAAGCTTGCTAACAAGTTACATGACCAAGGATCTGCCTGCTATGGTGGAGAAGACATTAAATAAGGAGATCTCTATTGTAGGTCCTATGCTAAATCAAATGCTCGTTCCCATCATTGAAAAATGCATTTCTTCTACCGTAGCTGATTCTTTCCAGGTTCGTACTTCTTGATCCTATGCCTGTACATGTATTTTGCTGTAATACGCCTATATGTACTAAGTTTACATTTATTTTGCAGAGAGGTATTGGGGACAAGGCTGTTAACCTGCTCGATAAATCAGTAAATTCAAGACTTGAAGGCACAATTGCTAGACAAATTCAAGCACAATTCCAAACTTCAGAAAAACAAGCTCTTCAGGTATCGACTTCATGATGACATTTTGTACTTCCTGATATTTTGGATAAAAATACAAGGTTTTAGCTTTGTTCTTCGTGGGTCTCTCTTGGTATGAAATTACTATATTCTCTATTTTTATTTTGAAAATTTAAATGATGTCTGAGAGATTCAATCTCAAGACCTTTGGATTTACAGTTCAGAAACTTGGTTTACGTGGTTGTCAACCTCTTAGTAATGGACTTATATAATTAGGCATAGCAATACAGAAAAAATTGAGATCTTGTTTGGAATCGTATATGATTCCAGCATTTGAGCAATTATGTAAGATAATGTTCGATCAAGTGGAAGAAACCTTCCAGAAAGGGATTAGCGAGCACACAGCTGTAGCTCAATAGCAATTCGACTCTGCACATACTTCGTTGGCGATTACTTTAAGAGTATGATTAGCATTTTACACTGAACATTAGCATTTGGTTTATTCTTAAGTATTTAAATATTCCATCCTTGACTTAACGTTAATATTAATGCAGTGAATGATTATGTCATAAACCATTTGTATGATTGAGGGTAATGTATGCATATGCCATCTGAACACAACTTATAGATCTTCATGTTCTGTCAACCTGTACCTTTTCAGTGGTCAACAATGGAAATAAAAAATAATTAGCTATGCAGAATATTATAGGCAGCTAAGTGATATTGGTGATAACGCTCGTGTATGCCACTATATATAGAAGTTAAATCCTGCGGCTAAGCTGGGAAAAAGAAAATCCCTGCTTGAAGCACATGCCCTAATTATGGATCATTTTTGTAATTAGGTGCTAACCTTTTTGTGATTCAATTATTTTGGAGCGTTCAGTTGCAAGTTATTGCCTTGGTATAGGAAAGATTGGTTGTGTTTTCTTTGGAGTATTTGATTATTTGGAGCATTTGGTTGTTTTTATGTAAACAATGTTGAATCGAGTTAATGTGAAACGCTATGGAACTTGATCAGACTAACATTACTAGTTTTGATAGGTGTTCGGTTAACCTGATTGATAAAAATAGTAATATTTAAGATCAAAATGATCAATGTGCTCAAAGAGAAAGCACAACTCATTTTTTCTTTTATTATACTCTGTGGTGACAATGATTATTCAGATGAAATCATCCATGGTCAAATCTCCATGTCCTCCTGTGCACATCTCATCGCAGCCCTACATCCAATAATTAGATGAATTAATCAGTATAGTAGATAGACAAATGAAAGACTGAGAAATTGGGGTCGGGGGGTACACAACAACTTGGATGGAAATAATATTATGACAGGTGAAGTAGATAGACAGATGAAAGACCGAGCAATTGGGGTCGGGGGCACACGACAAATTGGATGGAAATAATATTATGACAGATGAAAGACCGAACAACCATTTTATCTAATAAGGTCTTCTAACTGGTGAAGTTTGTATTTAGGAGATTTAGTGATGGTGTGGCTTTCATATTTTTCATTCTACAAAGAAAACATGTCTGGTTATGCATATTGAAGACTAACTATTCTATATCCTTGTAATCTTATTATTTCCATCAGTTTTACATCTCTTTCCATTCCGGGATATATGGATGGAATATTAATTAAAACTTACAACTAAAAATATTTTACATAGTAATCTAATGCTTTGTATTTGCTAGTTGAATCAACTTCTCTTTAAAATTTATTCGCTTATGTCATTTTATTTTTCCTTTTTTCATTATGTATATGTACTTCATTGCACATCAGTTAATCAAAGTATCTGGACCGCCTTACTTTTCCAGGATGCTGTCAATTATGCCTCTTCAATAACAAACAGTCTCAGTAGTGAGCTAGTATATGGCCAGAGCAAGATATTATCTATTGTAACTCAAAGCACAAATGCACTAAATCCGACTGGAATTCAGCAGAAAAATGGTTCCATGGGTGGACTTCCAGAGATGGTACCAATTTCACTCCTTGAATTCTTTTGTTTCGGCGAAAAATAAACAATATATTTATGCAGTTTCTATTCTTAGGCAAGTTGTTTTTTGGTTTTTAGGGAATACTCGCACAAAGAATAACATTTAGATAATAATATCAAGGAAAGGCGTTTTCAAAAACTACATGAATACAGAATACTCAATGGTCCAAAATGTATTTCGTTATAGGACTATTTACAAGTTGACCTTTCATGATAACATATGGCATAATTGAGTGTAAATACTATATTATGCCAATAACAGATTTTTCATGGAGCCTGAACACAGAAAAACCACTCAGATACAAAAGTACAAAAAATTGAATTGTAATTCTGTAGCATAATGCATCAAGCAACGGTCAGTTGAATAGATTGAATACAGAATGACATCTGTAGAGTCACAAATAATTTCCAGAGGTAACATTACTTCAGACTCCAGTTTGTTAATTAGATATAATTGGCATGTACTGAGAATAAACAACATATCATCCTACTTAGCAGTAATGAATCTGATTCGCAATGTAAACAATTTTTTTCCCTTTATGTAATAACTTGCAGGTGTTATCGCTTTCAACAAATTGAGGTACCTCATGATCCAACAATGGAATTGTCAAGGTTGTTATCCGAACAAAAATTCGACTAGGCATTCACAGTGGCTCTTGAAAAAAGCAATGCATCAATTGTGTACTGGCTATGTGCACAGGTATACTACTGCAATTGGAACCGTCACTTCAAATTATGATATGATGTATCTAATAGTAAGTGTACTAATACTGATAAAAACAAATGCCAGGTTGATTTACATGCAATAGGCTCAACGGTACCACAACCTCTAAGCCAGGGCATCCTATACTCGCTCTTCTACAGCAAAAAAAACACTATTTTTATATGTTATTACACTTTATTTTGCATTTTCTGTATTGTTTTTTGCTATTTAATTGTTGGTGAATTGAATCATATAATCGAATGCAGCAAAACTCAAAGATTTGTAGTCAACACACCTTTTTACAGCATCTAAAAAATATTGCACTTTTCTAACTTGCATTACTGTGAATTGCAGGTTTTGGAATGTATGTTGTGAACAAGCTTACAGGCCGGGGACTTGGGATTTTTGATGTATTTTTGTTTTGGAAGTATGTCTAAACTAATATAGCCATTAATGTGTACAAACTTAGTTATATCTAACTATTGTAAGACCTTTTTTTGTCCGTTGAAATCAACTATGCTCTCTATATTACAATGTATAGTATTGTATTATTTATTGTTTAATTGTCTTTAATGTGCTCAATTCAAGCGACAAAATAGTGCATTATGGAAACAACATCACAGATAAAAGGTGTCATATTAAACATAATAATAGCTGAAAATGAGCACTATGGAAGCAGGTGAAAATATAAATTTTCATATCAAAGGAAAAACGCTATAGAAAAAATATAATAACAGAAAAAAGACTTATGAGAAGAGTAAACCACTATGGAAAACTATTTTATATCATTGAATACTAGCCGTGGAAACACGGTTAATGCTATGAAAAATAAAATGAAATTATAGCAAGACCAATAAATTAGCATGAGTGGAATGCTATGAAAAACTTTTCATATCGGTGCATGTGTGCTATAAAATGTTTGATACAATAGCATTTAATTTAGAGCGATAAGATACATCAAGGCTATTATAACATGTCGTTATATAGCGTCGTCACTAATGCTATGGTAACCTATTATAGCGTTTTTCACGTACTATTAAAAGGTAAATCTGTTGTAGTGAGTGTCACTTTTTTGTTCAATGCAAACTACCGAAGTTGCCCCTTTAGCATTATTAAAAAAATATGATCTAAATTGAAACTTGTTTACAAACTCAAACCACATTTCAACAAATATTAAAAGGCCTGAATATCATTTAAATATAAGATATACTTCATAAACTTCTATTTAAAAATTGTCCTTTATTAACTAATAATACAAATAAAAGGTAAAACTTGCATAACAGAAAATAAAAATTCAAATTAATTACACATAATTTCAATGCAAATATTTGTGCAAATCATTTGCTTCACGTCTTTATACAGTTTTTTACCACGAAATTTGATACCTACTTTTGCTCATGTACACTTACTGCCAAATTGCATCAGATAATCTTTCACCGCAATTTTAGTATTAACACCACGTTCTTCAAGTAGGGTAGTCAATAATCTGTTTTGTCGAAATACTCCTGTCTAGCTGCTCCACGCCTTTAACACACTAACTTCCACGTTCTAATATCAAATGCAAATTAACAATTCAGTAACTGGTTTTAGCTCGCATATCTTGTACACAGTTAGAACCCATGAAACTGTGATGTTCCATTCATGTGCAGTAACTGCGTGATCATCCATTCTAGAAACTCAGTCCCTTTAGTTCATCTTTCTTGTAACTGATACCATTCTTCGATAACAAACATTTTGTTTTTCCGAATAGAAGATTGCTTGATATCCATATAAGGCCCTATCAACCATCTATGAAATAAATTCTAAATCCTGCTTCTCATAATTTGGTACACATGATTTTGAAAACCAGTAAGTTGAAAAAGTCGAGACAGTAACGTTGAGCATATAATGTAACTTAGTTTTGTTTATCTTCTATTGATAGCATTAACAAGGAAATAAATGATGCTACTAGAATAAAGAGCCCGAGAACTCGATATTTGAGACTTAATGAGTTATCCAACAAACTAAACATTCAAAATCTTTTAATTAACACCAGTAGTAAGATTCTTACCCTATGCAAATCGAACAGAAATTAACGATGTTGACAGATCCGGTCGACAAGAGGATCGATTATGAGAAATGGAAATTCAACATGAGATACTGGAATTTGAAATCTATTACGCTGAAATACTCGGTTTTTTTATGTTTTGGTAGGTCAAACTACACCACCGATTATTTCAGATCTAATTTGCTGACTTAGGGAAAAAGAAACAATAAAAATTGTGCGATTTGATCGAAGCCTCCATTTCTCTAAGTCTGGCGCTGCAGTAGAATGAGATTTTGGATATTAACTTGATTGGTAGAGGGAGACAAATGATCTCATTGAATTTTGAAACGCAAATGGCTTGCGAGTTTCTCTCCATGCAATTCTTATCATACACACCGTTAGGGAGGTTTCGGTACTGTAAGAGGGGCTAAATCAATTTGTCTGTGCCAATGATCTTTGGCTGAAAAATCTCAATATCGCGTTCTTTCCTCTTCTCTCTTCTCCGTTTCTTCCTACGCTAACAAATCTGTGCTAATTCCTCCCGATCCAAATCATCACGCAAATTCCTCCTCTCTTCTTTTTCTTTGCCCTCTATTGTCTCCGCATTTGTTCCCGCAATCTTTAAAATGCAAATAAAATTCAATATTATTTCCCCCTTCGCATCCGTTGCCTATTTTCTCTCCTTCGTTGGTTTAATAATTTCTTCATCTTTACCAGTTCTTCAAACGAACATCGATTCTAGATTTATTTTTACCTCCATCGCGAACCCACTAGGGTGCAATGACCAATGCCTGTAACTGGCGAGTGCAACTGACAATGAATTCATCGCAATTCTCGATAACGGCTAGTGCTACTGAGTTAGTGCACAACTCGAAAAATCAGTTGTTAAAATTTGAAGGTACTAGTGACTTGAGTTTTGAATTCCGAACCTTAATTCTTCTTTCAATTACTGCATTATGCATTGTTTTTTATTCCAATTATCCAATGCAAATTTTAATCCTAATTGTTTTCGTTTAGGTTTTCTAAAACCAGGTCTCAGACTAATGAATAATCTATGTTGATTTTGCTGTCGTTTAAACTTAGGCACAGAAACATAAGTTCCAGAAGCATCTGGGGAGATTTCTTTTCCATTTTATATTGTATATTTCCTCCAATTCTACATTGCAATCGTCTTTTAGCATATTATAGTATTAGATAATAATATGATAGCTTGCATTATCACATCAGGACTATGAGGTTAAACAAGCACAATAAAAGTAGTATCTTTCAAAGGCATAGTCACAACTTGCTCCACCATTGATAGAGCTAATGAAGACGCTTTTTACATAAAAACATATAGGTGTATATCTGGGTTTTTTTGTGAATAATTTTATGTCGTGCCTTGTTAATTTGAAATATCAGGGCTGCTATGATGAATAAACATGTCTGAGATGCCACTTGGAAAGCTAAGCAAGATGAATATCCATAAAGGTACATACTTGAAACCATACATTTTTATTTATAATCTTTATTTTTATTTGCTGTCAATGTGAATCTGTGATTGTGGTGCATATTGAAAAGTTTTTATCCATATTCTTATGGCTAAGAGTTACATAACATTGTTCAAATATTAGGTGAAAATGCTGAAAGCTCTTATATTGAGATTGTATCCAAATTGGTTGGTTTTGATGGTGAAGATGATAAATCGCTTGATGAGAAGTATAAGAAGCTTCAATGTGATATTGCTCCTCTGCCTCATGATAAGATTATAAACTAGTTGAGAAGTATATTCTTAGTACTCATGCTCCCACCAATAAGGTTGAGAATTTGCGAACACAATAGTTAATAATGCAGCTGCTTTGTTCCGTGCCAAAGTGAACTATGTGTTGCTCATGGCACATGATATTATTCTTGGCATATGATATGAATGTTGGCAAAGATTTTAGGCTATTTTTTCAGGTCGGCGTTCTTCTAAGTTTCAGGTCAACCTCTTTCAAATTTTATATGATCAAGGTATTTTATCCATACACACACACACACACACATATACACCTGGTGTTTCATTTTGAACTGGTTGCTGTTATTCTTTGGTCATTCTCTTCTCATTTTTCGCTCATGCATATATTGGTATGACCCTTAATTTCATATATAAAAATTGACAAAAGAACTTGTTTTTATATTTTTCGTAAAACAAGCGATTAATATATTTTATTCTTTCAATGTGATGCGTATAAACATTTCTATAATCCAGTTCAGTTAATAATATCTCCCCCTTTTGCATCCCTTATTATGTATTTCCAATTTTCTTTTACATTTATGGTTTATTTAACGCAATACTGATATCGACAAATGGAGCAAAAAAAAGTGGAAAACTAAATCTGAACCTTCTGCAATGTGCAGCCGGATATTCACAAAAATTCTATCTGCAGTTCAGTTAGTTCAAGTTTTTCAGTCAAAGCCTATTATCCTTTTTTTTACTTGTCACTTAAGGGTTCACTGGATAAAAGAAAAAAAGAAAATAAATTAAGTTATCAAAATCTGTCAAGATATCCGCACATATTAATATTATCTTTTACTCATCTTGAATTATTACTTGCTTGTCTTGTAGTGTTGACTTCTCAATTGCGGTCAGATATATTTCATTTTCAAAATAAAAAATTTAAAAATGCCACCACCATTTGTTTGTCAGTGCCAATTAAAAATAGAGCTATAAATTCATTTAATTGATGACATCATTTTTTTAATTGTAAATAGTGACTTTTTTTCTGTAAAATATTGATTGGTCCCAACAATCAGTGAAATGGTTGCAAGCACAAGCATATATTGCAGATCTGCATATGCATACATATTCGTTGCCTCAATTGCAGTGTTCATAGACATACATGCTAAGAACATACGTAAATATACATTCATTGTTGTGGGGATTGGGTGGGTGTTAAATGTATTAAAAATTGAGAACATAGTAGCACGCATGCAACTGCTGATATTTCTCTTCATTTATGATGCTTGCAGGCGTTATAATATCGATCATAGTTCCTGCCCTATACAGTGAATTTGAAGAGCATGTGGATCATTGTGCTGGAATGGTCCATTAAAAGCTTTCATAGTTCCTTCAGTTCGCTCTTTGATCTGGCCTTCAAGCTGTCATATAGGGTTCGAGTCGGGGTCTACTTATGTTTCAGATCTAGGTATATTTAAATTCTATCATTATTTATTTTTAGATGTAAAGTTATGTGGTGAACTAATTTATATTTGAATTAGTTTCCTTTTATTTTGAGTCAATCAGATTTTATTTTATCTTCTTAGTTTCACTGCTAATTTTATGTTGACGCTGTGAAACTGAACAAGTCACTTTTCCATTTTTGTCCTAAACACAACTACATAGTGATTTCTTTTTCTAATAACACATGCTGCTATACTTCACATGACTGTTAAAATTCAAATGTTAAATGGTATATTTTACTAATGTTTTGAAAATTTATTGTTGGTTAAATATGCAATTAAGAGGATATCAGATCTTGGTTTTTTGGTTTAAGATTTGGAAATAAATTTGTGATGCAAATTATTTCAAAAGGTAGGGTTTACAGTAAGCAAGCGAATGTTTGTTTGCACGATATTTTCTTTTCCAAAGACATTCAAATCTGGAAAATGACAACTTTGTCCCAAAGGAAGTCGATTTCACTATAAGTTAGGTGAATAATTGTATCATAAATATTTGTTAAATAATATAAGTTAAACGTACGCTTAAAAATATTCTGGATTTTCTAGTCTTAGTGCATAAAATGTAAAAAATATATTTCAAAGAATAAAATTTACAAAAGTAAAAAAAAAACGTTCTCTGGTATAATTTTCTTTTCCAAAGATATATTTTGGCCATTCAAAGAAAATGTCCCGTGGGATAGGTGGGAAAAATGGGCTTAAATAATATACTGAAAATTATTTGTTTCTTAAATGTTGAGAAAACGTTAGTTATGCTGCACATTTCACACAAAAATATGATTAAATAAGGGTAGGTACACTGAAATAAATTAAGCTGCGTTATAAAGGAAATTATACTAACTGTATTTGACATATCAATTTTCTCCGAAATTTCCTGAGATTAAGATAAAATGTTAGAGAGAAAATTGTAAATGTTTCCATTTTTATTGTCAAGAAAAATATGTGATTATGCGGGTAACTGGTTGATAAATTCTTTTCTAATAATAGTAATAAACTGGAATTGAAATTTAGCAGTAAAGTGTGAGTATTAAAATTCATTTTCTTATAAAATGCATGACTTTATGGCTTGAGAGTTACTTGGCTAGGCAAGAAATATATTAGCAGAACTGAATCTGGTTAAACCATTTTTGACACAATTATGGCTTGAAAGTTATGGACAATAATGTTGTTCATCGACGAGAAAAAAATATATTATGACTGATGCTAAGAAAGAAAAGGGGATTGGATTCAACATGTATGTTTTACTTGCTTTTGCATGCCAAAAACTATTACTTGGGGTGCATATTAAATCATTGTTTAGTAGTCAGTTAATGCCTTATATAATTATTTTTTGAGTATAATGCTATTTTCTTGTGTTTATTTGCAGGGAAGACCATAACCAAACCCAGCCGAGAGAGATTGTTTCCAGCTTAATTAAGGCAGCAAGTGGACAGGTACTAACTTTTTGTTATCATTTAATGTGTTGACAACTGATTTATGGGATCCATCAGAGGCACAAGTTGTGACACAATATGTCTGACTTATGGGATCTTACTTATATCTAAGATTTGCTGAAGATCCGCTGCTTGAATTTCATATGTCACCGGTTATCTCTAACTTTGTACCCCATAGCCGTTCCTATTTATAAACGATCTGTTTTAAGTGAGTTATGGTGGATGGACTTGCAAAGGATATGTAGTTTTTTAATATTTTGGTAATAGGCATTTTGAATTTATCATTTTGCTGATCTTATGATAGTTGAATTCATATACTTTTTGAATAATGTTGTTTAGATCAATATAAAATGAGTCTAAAAAGATTGTGTTGAGTCCATTAGATAGATGCTACATTTTGTTCACCTACAGATCAGTTCTGTGTTATATTGTTCGCCTACAGATGTGAAGCATATCAGTTACTTTAAACAAGTCAATATATAGCATTTATCTAAACAAATTTTGAGTTACGTGGTTGATACGAGTATGCTGCCTAATGTTCCTACTTCCAATTAAGGATTATGATGTACGTGGTTTAGAAATTTCTGTATGTTCAAAAACCTATCTTAGTTGTACATTTCCCCTTGTATTCACACGAAGATACTCTAATTTGATAAAAATTGACATGTAATTGTCAATGCCAATATACATCTGATAAGTCAATTTGTCAAATTCTCAGCTTATTCACACATAATTTAGGTGTATAAAACATTCAAATATGTCGTTATGGTAATTTCTATGTTTCCATCATTGCATGTAGAGTACAAATTTCATTACTATTGCTGCTGACAAGGATAGGTATGTTGAATGAACCCAATAACGCTGAAGATCGATATGTAAAAGTTTTCATTTCATGTCTAAAAAAGGAAAAGAAATGGATCGCTCATGGCATAAACCCTAAGGGAATGTGCTTTCGCTTAAATATATCCTGGTATTTCCAAGGTTGCATTGTATGCCATCGTTGTATTTATATTGATAAAAAGATGTGTTGTTTATGTTTGTCAAGATGACAAGGTCCATCGAATGCTTGGTGGTGGTTAGTTTAAGTGGACCACAGGCCCAACAAATAAGTGTGCAGATGACAAGGCCAGTAGATGAATAGATCGTTGGAGCGATGAATACAAGGTGAAGAGGATAAGCCAGGGAGAAAACTCGGAGCAAATGCTTGGTGTTGCATGAGGAGCTGCATGTTGCTGCAAGCCCATCAAATGAATTGCTGCTTCTTGCAGCAAGGCAAGCAAATTAAGCTCGTTCCTGGTCTAATTGTTGAGTAGATGTTAAGTGCCAGTGTAGGAAAAAACTGTGGATGTTGAAGTTGCTTGAATGTAGAAGAGTAAAAGTGGATGAGTTGATTGGCCTGCACCATGTCGCTTTGTGCCAAATGCAGAAATTGCAAAATCCAAGGCTTGAAAGTGCGTCCAGACCTGTGATAAAATGAATTTGTTTGTGCCCATACAAAAGAGTGATGCTACAATGATAGAAAAGGATCGGTGTGTGCGCTTCGTCATTCAGAGAGGGCGGTTGGACGGTGATTCAGATGGCTTTTCTTCTGGGTAGAGGAACAACGCCGCTTACCAAATTACTTTAACAGCAAGACCAACGGCATGTTAATGTCTCATATGTATACTGATATATTCGTAAATGAAAGGTTCTTAGCATAAATGAAGAGAACTGTATGTGTTTATGACTGATTCGAATCCACATTGATAGTATATTCTAAGTCTCAAGTTGGTTTACATGTAAAATTCAGTTTAATTGGATTTCTACTTTATTAATTACTTTCATTTTCTCTTAAAGTACCCTATAATATTTTAAATAAAATCTAACTTGAAATATGTTTTAATAAATAATTTTATAGTTCTTACTGAACACCTTAACGGTCGGTTTTCCATCGTTGTGCGGTGGTACTACTATATATATTTATCTTTAATAATGCTTGGAATACCTAATACCTTTGGTGTCACTCTTTTTCGGTATACGTGTGAATGGCCAAAAACACCCCTTAATCAAATTATAAAAGTATGCAAACAGAAAATGACGGTATGTCATAAATGTTGTTTGTTCTAGGTAATTATAGGGTTTCCAACACAACTATAGTCCCTTGTTTGTTTTGGTTGAATTTTGCTGCGTGTTTTCAATAGAAGTCTACAATAGGTTGTAAATATTCAATTTTAACGCATTCTGTTAAGGGTATAAATATTCAAGAGAAGTGCAGGATACATTTTAACACATTTTAATATACATATAGGCTATAAAGTCAATTCTAGCTATAGTCATTTCAATATACATTTTGGCACATTCCGCAGGAGTCATTTTGGCTCATTTCAATATATAAGTGATGGTCCTGGTGATAATATTATCATTTTCTTACCCCAGTAACTCAAATGAGAAAGTTTTTTGTATTCAATATTATTTCAATGCAGACATGTATTTACAGCCCATGGATGGACTTCTAACTAATACAGTCTGTTAGTGTTGTACATGTAGCAATGGATGGAGTTTGTGGCTATGGTCAGATAGCAAAAAGCTGTAGATTCATAAAGATTTAGTGTTCAAAGATTGTGAGGAGTATAACTTTTGGTTAAATATATTTAGATGATTCAAGAACTCTGAAAAGATTTTTCATTCTCTCTCTCTCTCCACAGGTTATGGAAGCTGACACAGATCATAAATTTTTATTCATTTGAAACAATTAGGCATTATTTTTGCATCCCTTACCATGAAATGTGAGAGCAAAGGAGAACAGTTTTTATCTTTCCATTTACCTTAAGTGTTTGTTGTTATTTGATTTTCTATTTTGCTTGTGTTTTTAATTATACCTCATAAAATATCAGATAATAATAATAATAATAAAAATTGGAGACCTGCTTTAAATATTGTTGGGATCCCTCCTTAATTGGAGAGTTACTAGAAAATTCTAGACCTTTTCTAGAGAAATCTAGAATTTTCTAGAATGTGCCAGAGAAGTGTGGAATCCTCTAGAAGCTTGTGGAAGAATGTGGAACCCTCTTGAATATTCTGGAGATGTGTGGAGCCTTCCGGAACCTTACGGAAGAGTATGACCAGATAACTCTAGAGAAGTGTAGAATTCTCTAGAAGCTTGTGGAAGAGTGTGGAACCCTCTGGAATATTCTAGAGATGTGTGGAACCTTCTGGAACCCTACAGAAGAGTATGGAAGAATAAAGAAGGGAATGGAGGAGTGTAGAGATTCCTAGAGAGTGTGGAGCATACTAGAGAATCAATCTCTACCGTCGAATGCAAGTAATCTCCACCATTCATTATGGAGGTTGAGTAGTATAAATAGGAGAACGAGCCCTATTACTAGCCATCCAAGAATCCAAGAGAGAAGCCACTCCTTGGAGTGAGATCCAAGAAGAAGCCACTCCTTAGAGTGAGATCTAAGGATCCAAGAGTCCAAAGGAAGAAACCACTCCTTAGAGTGAGATCAAGGATCCAAGAATCAAGAGAGTATCCACTTCTTAGAAATGAGAAAAACTTGAGAGCTTGAGTAAGCCTCTTTGAGAGAAAAGAGAGATAGCTTGAGAAGTCTTTATCCTCAAGCTTGAGTAAGCCTCTTTGAGACAGAAGAGAGATAGCTTGGGAAGTCTTTATCCTCAAGATTGAGTAAGTCACTGAGTGTGAGATACTTGTGTAATCATATTCTTGTAATCCTACTATTCTTTTGTATAGTGGAAGAATCTCCATATTGCAGATTATAAACCCTTGTGCTCTCATTGCTACTTTTAATTTTAAAGTGCCTATCTCAACCTCACGAAGCGGGAAAGGCCTAGATTTCCCCAACAAATATAATGATTCAAATATATATATGTATGCGGAAAAAAGTTTTCATTTTCTGTCACAGTTAATCATGCAAAACCATACATGCACATAGCACCACCTCCCACTTACAAGGAGCATCCACTTGACATCACCATTGAATCAGGTAACTCCGAGCTCCAATGATAATGCAGGCCCTAAAACTCCTATCACCAGGAGCATGAAGAAAGAGATGCCGAGAAACCTTCAAGAGAATGGATAGCTACTTAATTATAAGTAGTGTAGAATAAGTGAAAAATGATGACAATAAAAATGCTATTTAAAAGGTTATGTGTTTGAGTAATTTTGTTCGAGTTTTTGTACCCTGACTTCCCTACGTGGAAGTATTATGCTGATATGTTTCATTGCATATCACTTGTACCTCAATGTGCTCCTTTATCTCTTTTTTCTTAATAAAACTGTGTTACGGATCACTATAAAAACCGGTCAGTCTTGCCAAGAAAAAAAATCATTTTTTGTCCCAAAATTTTGCCTTCCATACTTTATGTTGATAAATTATTCCTTTTCAGGATCAAGAGATTGCAAAAAGAATTTATTGTGACAAAGCCCTGCTTCTTTTTGCAAAAAGAATAAATTATTCCTTTTCAGGATCAAGAGTCCATCCATTGTAATGTTACCAATATTGGAGACATGCTTCTATTATTATTTTTAGGTTTTGGGCTCAAATTGAAACGATTTGAAACCAGTCTGTTAAGTCGAGTCGACTAGTCGACTGACTAATCGAATAGTCGCTCCATGTCGTTTCAGTCACTCGACATATTAACAAAATTCATGTCGAGAGTCCATGTCACTGACTGGCGACTTACTGGTCGACTAGTCGTGACTAGTCGGTCGTCGTGATAACAGTGCTATGTACCTCAGTTCAAACATGCCATAGTAAAAAAATGAATTGTTGCTCTCATATTGTAGCCTCTTCAATGATTGATAAAACTGTTATTTTGAAATATTTGAATGTTTCATTGGGCCTTATTATGATTATTGGTTTTTAGTTGTTGATTTAGATGTAAAGAAAGTTTCAGTTGTCTACCTAATGTAGTTTCTTCTTAAGTCTTCTCATTTTAATCGAATATCCCTCTCTATTTTAATCGAATACCCTTCTCATTTTAATCGAATATCCCTCTCTATTTCCACAATTTAAATTTTGAACCTCTATAATTTGGCTTCGAACATGAGGACTAATTAGTGATGAGAGATGAGAGCATGACCACTTTGGCTGCAGATGATTGAGTGGCGAACTTGCTTGTGTCATAAATGAATTGAATTGTACAGATTCCTGCGGTAGAAAAACCCAAATCTGCTCCGTCATCTTTGTTAGTAATGTTGCATGTGTAGCACAACCAAGCCACCCATGTGTTCAACATGGTGTGCCACCAACCTCATGCACCAACCACCACCAACCAAGCCACCAACCCCCACCAACCATTTCTCACATATATATACATCCCTCCTCTTCATAATTCATATCTCATCCTAATCTCATATTCAACAAGAAGTAAAGGAGCGAGCAAGCTTAGAGTGAGAACGAGTGTTGAGTGAAAAGTGTTTTGTGTAATCACTTTGTAATATTCTCTGAAATAAAAGATCTGCAGCAGCCCAGAGACGTAGGCATAATTGGCCGAACTCCGTTATCAAATTTGTGTGTCTCTTACCATTCTACATTTCATTTCTTTTCTCCACAAATATAATCATAAGGAAATTTGCGTAATTTCCCAACAACTGGTATCAGAGCCATAATTTGTTAGAAAATAAATTTGAGTGGGAGCGATGACGGCAGATGAAGGAAAGGTGAAAATCGAGAAGTTTGACGGAGCCGACTTTGGCTTTTGGACAATGCGGATGGAAGATTATCTGTACCAGAAAAGGCTTTATCAACCTCTCTCAGAAAAGAAACCAGAGAATATGAAGGATGAAGATTGGGCTCTTCTTGATAGACAAGCCCTTGGAGTTATTCGATTGACGTTATCTCGCAATGTTGCTTTCAACATAGCAAAAGAAAAGACCACGGCGGGTCTTATGGCGGTTCTCTCCAGTATGTATGAGAAGCCAACGGCCTCTAACAAAGTTCGTTTGATGAGGCGATTGTTCAATTTGCGGATGACAGAAGGTGCATCGGTAGCTCAACATCTCAATGAACTGAATACAGTTACTACTCAGTTAAGTTCAGTTGAAATTGAGTTTGACGAAGAAGTACGCACGTTGATACTTGTCTTCCCTGCCAGAAAGTTGGAACGCTACTGTCACAGCAGTGAGTAGCTCGTCGGGAAGCAATAAGTTAAAATTTGATGATATTCGTGATATGGTTCTCAGTGAAGAGATCCGACGAAAAGATTCTGGTGAGTTATCAAATTTTTCAATTCTGCATACACAATCAAGAGGAAGTAATTCAACACGAGGAAATGGACGCAGCAAATCGAACAATCGAGGTTAGGATTGGAGATCTAAATCTAGCAATCCAAACAATTTCCACAGCTCAAAGACTGTTGAGTGTTGGAATTGTGGAAAGACCGGGCACTACAAAAACCAATGCAGAAGTGCACCAAAGGATCAGGAGGTGAAGGCAGAGGCAAATGTTACTTCTACCTCAGGAGGAGATGAAGCTTTGATATGCTCTTTGGAGAGCAAGGAAGAGTCTTGGGTGCTAGACTCTGGAGCATCGTTTCATGCCACTTCACAGAAAGAATTCTTCGAAAGGTACGCCTCTGGAAATCTTGGAAAGGTATATCTTGGTGACGGTCAACCTTGTGATATCGTTGGTAAAGGTGTTGTGAAGATTAAGCTGAATGCGTCGGTTTGGGAGCTAAAGGATGTCAGGCACATATCGGATTTGAGGAAGAATTTGATCTCGACAATTAGCTAGTGAAGGCTATACTACGACTTTCCATGGTGTTGACTGGAAAATTTCGAAGGGTGCAATGACAATTGCTCAAGGCAAGAAGAGTAGTACTCTTTACATGACATAAGGAGCGCGATGTTCGATCACTGTTGCAGCTAACAACGAAAATTCCAACATATGGCACCAGAGGCTAGGCCATATGAGTGAAAAGGGATTGAAGATTATGCACTCAAAGGGGAAACTTCTAGGTCTACAGTCGGTGGAAATAGATATGTGCGAAAATTGCGTATTTGGAAAGCAGAAGAGAGTCAGCTTTCAAATAAGTGGTAAAACCCCAAAGAAGGAAAAGCTGGAGCTTGTTCATTCGGATGTTTGGGGGCCAACGACCGTCTCATCTATTGGTGGAAAGCATTACTTCGTTACTTTCATCGATGATCACTCACGAAAGGTATGAGTTTATTTTTTAAGGCATAAATCTGAAGTGTTCGAGGCTTTCAGGATATGGAAAGCTATGGTTGAAAATGAGACAAATCTAAAGATCCAAAAGCTTAGAACTGACAATGGAGGTGAATATGAAGACACCAGATTCAAGCAGTTTTATTATGAGCACGGGATCAAAATGCAGAGAACCGTGCCGGGTACGCCTCAACACAATGGTGTAGTTGAGCGTATGAATTGAACGTTGACAGAAAGAGCCAGAAGCATTCGTATACAGTCAGGTCTACCAAAGCAGTTCTGGGAAGAAGCAGTCAACACAGCAGCTTATTTGATCAACAGAGGTCCTTCGGTTCCATTAGAGCATAAAATACCAGAGGAGATATGGAGTGGAAAAGAGGTAAAATTATCACATTTAAAAGTTTTCGGTTGCATAACATATGTGCATATTAGTGATCGAGGAAGGAATAAACTTGATCCCAAATCCAAGAAATGCACTCTCATCGGCTATGGCGAAAACGAGTTTGGCTACCACATTTGGGATGATGAAAACAAGAAGGTGATCCATAGTCGAGATGTGATTTTTAACGAAAGAGTAATGTACAAAGACAGACACAAAACAGAAGTCAATGACTCAAAGCAGAGTGAGTTAGTTTTTGCAGAAGCAAACGATATTCCAGATAGTCTCATCACAGAACCGACTATAGAAAGTGCTCAGCCTGATGAAATCGTTGATCTGAGTAGTGTGGACCAGTCTGACACACTACAACATCCTACTCCAGTTCCTGAATTGAGAAGATCTTCTCGACCTCATGTACCTAACAAAAGATACATGAATTATTTGTTACTGACTGATGCAGGGGAACCTGAATGCTATGATGAAGCATCTCAGACTGAAGATGCTAGTAAGTGGGAGCTTGCCATGGAAGATGAGATGAAGTCTCTTATCTCCAACCAGACATGGGAACTAGTTGAGTTGCCCATAGGAAAGAATGCATTTCACAATAAATGGGTGTATCGCGTGAAAGAGGAGCATGATGGTTCCAAGAGATACAAAGCTCGACTAGTTGTCAAAGGATTCCAACAGAAGGAAGGAGTGGACTACACTGACATTTTCTCTCCCGTTGTGAAGCTCAATACTATCAGGTCAATATTAAGTATTGTTGCTATTGAAGACCTTCATCTTGAACAGTTAGATGTGAAGACCGCATTTCTTCATGGAGACTTGGATGAGGAGATAAACATGCACCAACCAGAAGGTTTTTTTGAGAAAGGAAAGAAGAACATGGTGTGTAGACTAAAGGAAAGAAGAACATGGAAAGAAGAACATGGTGTGTAGACTACAAGAAATTTGACCTTTATCTACCAATAGTTTACCTACCAATAGATATAGGTAGGTTAAGAGAACCTTTATCTACCAATATTTAATGGTAAAATTCATTGGTAGGTAAATTTTGCCAGTTTTATAAAATTGTTAAAGGATGATTATCTACCAATAATTATAGGTAGGTAAAATGTATTATCTACACATATACAGAAGGAGAAGTTTTTTTTTTGATTAACCCCAACATTTTTCTCATATCATTTTAAACTTTAACTAAAAATAATGCTGGGTCGTTCGATGATGTGTCAAAAAAGTATATTCTAGTAATTTTTTTTGAATTGAAGATTTTGCTTACATATCCTAGCAATGTTTTTTGTAAAATAATTTCTTTATTAATTACTAATAATTATTTTGAAATATGAAATAACTAACAATTAATAAATTGATAAACAATAATTAAATTGTAAATAATTTATATTAAACAATCATTCGTTAATAACTTATCATACATTCTTAATTTTTTCCAAACATTTGATTAACTTTAAATTTTTCGCAAATGTTTCACAATTTCACGCTAATATGTCATCATTTGAAATGATCAAAACATATTTTCTCCAGGTTATTGCAGAGACACAATTTATACCATCCTCTCCGACTATAAATTTAATAGCTTATTTTAAATTAAATCTAATGGTACAAATCTCAATCCACGTGATCTCTTTTGTGACCTTAATCCACGTAGTCTCTTCTGATTGGCCACAATATAAAACATAAAAACTGCCACTGCAAATAAATACCAATAATCTTGATGACAACTATTTATTATAATTGCTATGTTTATATCCCTTTCTAAAACAAGCGAGGCATTCTTACTTTAAAACTTAACTGGTTTTCTTCTCTTTCTAAAAACATGTTTCATGAAATACCCTAATAACTATATTTTTTCAACCTTTTTATTCACACATGAATCAGCACAATAACTACAAAATTACAAAATAATAATGATGCGGGCATCTGATAAATTTGCATCTGTGTATTCTGCTGGCCAAATTAGTATATTTTCTAGCTCCAACTCCAAAATAACTGTCCGAATCAATTACATACATGCATATAACAAATAGATTCAATTATATAAGGAAGAGTATCATGCATATAAGGGAATTAACTACATTCATGTATATCCTCTTATTCTTCTTTTCTTTTATTCTCTGCTATTCTTACACATGATGTGTGAATAATATAATATACATTCAATTCCATTTTAATATTAGATCTATATTTACAGACAAATGAATCAATTCAATTTAGTTTGTATATATACATATACACATATATATATATATATATCAAGAGTTTTAGTTAATTAATGTACATCTTTTTTCTTTAATTCCTTTTACATTTATTTAATATTTGTTTTGTTAAAACATGGTTGACATTAGCCTTGCTTAACGTTTGTGTTAATTTATCAAGAGTTGCCATTTAACGTTTGTATGAAATAAATGGTAACATATTAACGTTGATTATTTTATACATGATAGACTCAATACTTGATATAAATGGAAACATATTAACGTTTGTGTTAATTTATTTCATACTTGTATAAATTAATTGCAATTGATTAACATTAATTAACGTTAATTCATACATGGTAGCATTTATAAATTGTAAAATTTGTATAAACTAATTTATTAAATAAATGGTTAACATTACATTGTACCAAGTTAATTTACATATTAAATTGTGCCATGTTAATTTATATATAAATTAACGTAAATTAATATGGTACCATTTTTTATATATGGTAACATATTATTTGTATAAATGGTTACATGGTAGCATTTATTAATGTTAATAACTGCTTACTGACGCTAGTATTCACCACAATTTTAATGCATAGAAAACCTTTTATTTTCATCCCTAGAGGTAATTTATTTTTTCCTTTTTCTTCCTTCCTTCCTGTCTTACGTTATATATTTATTTATTTACATATGGCTAGAAAATTGGATTTGGTTTATGGGTATGGTAGCGTTGGGGTCATGGGTTCAGTTTCCGAAGCTATTCACAATACTAATGGTCATGCTACTGGGTAATTAACTTATATTGTTTAATCACTTTTTTCTTTTCCTGTTTTACAAATTTCTTACCTCAATCAATTTTCTTTATTTTATGTGTGGAAACATTAGGATCATACCAAGGACTCTAATGACTAAAGAGGTGATCTTGGCTTAAAATTCATATCTGATAAAAGTCAAAGGTTTCATTTTCATATTTGGTTTATTATGTAGTTAATTGGAGAAACATATGTGGTAGTGAAAGAAGTGAGTGACATGCATCAAAGAAAGGCAGAAATGGCTAAGCACTCTGATGCATTCATTACATTATCTAGTTAATTTTTATCCATTATGTTACGAATTTTATTTTATCTCTCCTTTGTTTTATATTTTCTGATATTATTCTACTACATTCCCAGGTGGTTATGGAACATTAGAAGAGCTACTTGAAGTTATAATATGGGCTCAGCTTGGCATCCATAAAAAACTGGTTAGTGATAATTTAAGATATATTAACGTTTGTATTAATTTATTTCATACTTGTATAAATTAATTACAGTTGATTAACGTTAATTAACGTTTGTTTATACAAGGTAGCATTTATAAATGGTAACATTTGTATAAATTAATTTATTAAATAAATGGTTAACATTACATGGTACCATGTTAATTTACGTTAATTTACATATTAAATGGTACCATGTTAATTTACATATAAATTAACGTAAATTAATATGGCATCATTTCTTACATGGTAACATATTATTCGTATAAATGGTTACATGGTAGCATTTATTAAAGTTAATAACTGCTTGCACTAGTATAAATTAACGTTACTCAACTTCATACTTGTATAAATTAATGTAAATTAACATGTTACCATTTAATGTTAGTTAACGTTACAAGTATGGAATAAATGGTAACATATTAACGTTTGTGTTAATTTATTTCATACTTGTATATATTAATGTCAATATGTTACCATTTAATATCTGATTCAAATCAATGTTAATTAATTCTCATATATTTGTTTCATTCTCAATGCTAATTTAATTTGATTTGATGTTGATCTCATTTGATAACATTCTAATAATCTCTGATTTGATTTGGTATAAAACTAATTGATTGGATTTTAAAGCTTATATTTATGTTTTGCCTTATATTGGAAGGAAAAGCTAATAAATCTATTATGATAGGTATACACACACTAGTTTCACCCTGTCTAGAAAAATTGTGAGAAACAACCAACTTACTGAGGTAAATAAATTTATATCAAAATTATATTTGCAAATTAAATTGTTTCTTTTCAATATACTATGCTATTTTATTATGATAGGTACGATGGACGACTAGACAAATTCTGGATCAAGAAGCCGATGACTGAAAGTATGAGTGACTGACTGTGTACATGTATATGAGTGAGTTAGTATGTAGTAAAGAGCCAATGTATACGAGTGAAATGTAGCGAGGAAGTGTATGTATAAGCGATTGTATAATAGTGAGGAAACAGTATGTGTACAATTCGAAAGTGTAATAAATATTTAATTGAATAAATATTGTTATTTTCTTACAAATAATTTCTGTGTAAATATTCAATTCTTGTAAATATTTTTTTATAACAAATAATGCCATATGGCCTAAAAAATGAGGTCATATGCACTAATAAAATGATGACACATGGACAAATTATTGTTTGACACATGAACCAATCATTAAATGCCAAGTGTCGGGATTAATATATGCCATGTGTATACTATTACAACAGCCATGTCAGCATCCATGTAGTATGACACATCACCAGCCATGTCAACAGCCATCTAGATGACACATCATCAAACAAATCAGTTGGTGACTCATTATTCGAGTCATAAGGTAGTGGGGTCCATTGATTCTTTTACCTGCCAATATCAATAAGTGTAGGTAAATCTCTTTCTCTACTAAGCTTTACCTACCCAATTTCTACCAATTCAGTATTGGTAGCTAAAATATATTACCCACCATTATGTTAGTTTTACCTACGCTTACAATTGGTGGGTAAAGACCTCATTTTCTTGTAGTGAATTAAACAAGCCCCAAGACAATGGTACAAAAAGTTTGATGGATTCATGCACAAGGAAGAGTTCCAGAAGTGCAATGCTGATCATTGTTGCTACTTCAACCGATATAGGTCTAGTTATATCATTTTACTACTTTATGTTGATGACATGTTAGTAGCAGGATCAAATATGGATGATATCAAATGGTTGAAGCAGCAACTGTCAAAGGAGTTTGACATGAAAGACTTAGGCCCAGCAAAGAAGATTCTCGGAATGCAAATCACTAGAGATAAGCAGAAAATACTCTTGCAGCTATCTCATGCAGATTACATCAATCGTATTTTGCAGAGATTCAACATGGATGATGCTAAGTTAGTCAGTACACCATTAGCTAGTCACTTTCGTCTATCCAAGGATCAGTCCCGGCAAACCGAGGAAGAAAGAAATTTCATGAATGGTGTTCCTTATTCCTCGGCTATTGGAAGCTTAATGTATGACATGGTCTGTACGAGACCAGACATTGGTCATGCAGTGGGAGTTGTTAGCAGGTTCATGTCAAATCCAGGGAAAGCTCATTGGGAAGCAGTCAAGTGGATTTTGAGATATCTACGAGGTACCGTACATAACTCTTTGTACTTTGGTAAAGGGCAGGTTAAAGCTCAAGGCTATGTAGATACAGACTTTGGAGGCGAAGTCGATCATCGAAGAAGTACTACAGGTTATGTATTCACGGTTGGAACTACAGCTATTAGTTGGATGTCACGGGTACAGAAGATTGTCACTTTATCCACTACAGAAGCTGAGTATGTAGCAATCACCGAAGCTAGTAAAGAGATGATATGGCTTCAAGGTTTGTTAACTGAGCTGGGATTCAAACAGGAAATGAATGTTTTATACAGTAATAGTCAAAGTGCAATACATTTGGCGAAGAATTCAGCATTTCATTCCAGAACCAAACATATTGGACTTCGTTATCACTTCATCAGATCTCTGCTAGAAGATGATGTGTTAATACTGGAGAAGATCGAAGAAAGCAAGAATCCATCAGATATGTTGACAAAGACGGTAACTATCGATAAACTTAAGTTGTGTTCAACCTCAGTTGGTCTGCTAGAGTAAAAAGAGCAGAATGGCTATTGCATCGATCAAGGTGTGAAGATGAATTGAAATCAGTCTTCAAGTGGGAGATTGTTAGTAATGTTGCATGTGTAGCAACAACCAAGCCACCCATGTGTTCAACATGGTGTGTCACCAACCTCATGCACCAACCACCACCAACCGGGCCACCAACCCCCACCAACCATTTCTCACCTATATATACATCCCTTCTCTTCATAATTCATATCTCATCCCAATATCATATCCAACAAGAAGTAAAGGAGCGAGAAAGCTTAGAGTGAGAACGAGTGTTGAGTGAAAAGTGTTTTGTGTAATCACTTTGTAATATTCTCTTAAATAAAAGATCTGCAGCAGCCCGGAGACGTAGGCATAATTGGCCGAACTCCGTTATCAAATTTGTGTGTCTCTTACCATTCTACATTTCATTTCTTTTCTCTACAAATATAATCATAAAGAAATTTGCGTAATTTCCCAATAATCTTCTAAGGCACCCGCTTCAGAATCTCAGATTCCTCCCAAAGAAAGAGAGGAGGGTAAGTTTATGATACTATATTTATTATTATTAATATCATTATTATGATCATCGTCATCTCAATGCACTAATCATGCTCTGTTGTGCAGAATTCTTTTTTGAAATTCAAAATAGTCATTTTTATGTTAAACAATATCATATATTGACAATGGTATAACAGTATAATAGTTTTACTTCATTTTTAACAGGTTCCAATGCCAAGATTGCGGTTGAGAATTGCAACTCGGTTGAAGGATTCTCAAAACGCATATGCTATGCTGACCATTTTCAATGAAGTTGACATGTAATCAATAATTATTTTAGGCTTTTAGCATTGTCTTATGCTTGTAATTTTTTATATACATACACAAGACGTATGTTACAGTCATTAATGTTTCCAACGTGCCATGGTACATACTACATAGTACATACATGTGTCAAGGTTTAACCATACCTATAATTCATTGCATCTGTCCATTCATTTAGAGTCATGTTTTAAGAGTCAGCATGACTGTGTCCGTATGTTTCCAATATACATATATTTGATGCTCATTTGATATTTTAGATCTAATTATAGTTGCTGCAGACAAATTCAATGAAACTTCGTTCAGACTATAAAGATGCATTTGTTGAGAAGCATGGTGTGAAGTTCAGGGCTGATGTCAGGCTTTGTGAAAGTAAGAAGTTCATTTTGTATATCTATGTGCTATTGCTATGATAAAAGAAGAAGAAGTAGATTTATATGTTCACATTACTAGGCTGCTGTCACTGGACTTCAAAACAAGCCTATCATAAACGCAGTGATTGATGGTCCTGCCATTATTTACAGTGAATATATTGGTATCAGTATTGTTGTTGGTACACCTAAGGTATGCACCTACTGTATGAACCTTTTTATTCAAGACTGTATTATACTCATATTCTAGTTTCACTTCATCTTTGTAGGGCCTTGTGGTTCCTGTTATCCGAAATGTTGATACTATGAATTTTTCTGATATTGAGAAAGAGATCAACACGCTTGCCAATAAGGCGGTTAATGGCTCAGTTTCAATCGATGAGATGGCAGGAGGTTCATTTACAATATCTAATGGCGCTGTTTATGGAAGTCTTTTGAGCACCCCCGTTATCAATCCTCATCAGGTACTGCTCTTAGTTGTCATTGTTACGTTGATGGTTCACATAAATATATGTGGCGGTACAGTATGGTTATAGGTTGGAGGGGTTCCAATGATTTTTGACCCATTTCTAGCTTGCTAGAGGACCCAGATTTACATCTGGAGTTCCATACATAAAGCTCTGGAATTCTGAAAATCGTAAACCTGAAGAGTTGGGACAAAACTCAAGAATATTAATTATATAAGGGATTAGGAAATTTTTGGAATAAGAAAATTATATCGATCAAACAAGCTGTAAAAGTGCAGTTTTAAAGTTAACCAGTGTGGATGTTTGGTATATTTTATTAGTTTAGATTTTTGAGTTTCTGATTGAAAAAAATAAATTGTAAAAACAGCATTCAAAATTTTGATTTTTTTTCCTTTAATTATTAGAGTTTCTTTAAATTTATTTTTGTTGGATATTTCTGGAAATTTCCATCTTGTCAATTCTATGAACTTTTTGATTTTTTTTAAATGCCTTTGGACTTTTTACCAAAATCTTGGATATTCAAAATAATTTAGGTTCTTATAAATTACTACTTCCTTTTGAAATTCTGGATTGTTGGATTCCTTTAAACCATCATGCATTTGTTGTGTTAGAAATTTATAGCTTATAAATATGATAATCAGGGAACACAAGATATTTTGTAAATTTTAAGATATGTTTCCACTATTGATAATGAAAATTCAATCAATACGATTTTCTATGTGTCCTTTTGACTTTCCGAGAATACCCAAGATGGTATCCCTTCATGGTTTCATGCCCATTTATCAGAGGAATATCGCCATCGGTTTGCAACGTCCATCATAACTGACGATGGATTATATATACTATCTTGCTGCGCCTATTTACTGCGATTGTCGTTTTATATTTTGCAACGTTTATTTCATAATAATTTAAGGAGGATACTCTCATGCACCCGATGATCTTGTATGTAGCGGGGATATGAAACAAATCAGATGGTGTGGAATCAGAAGGTATAAATAGTATTTAATGATTCCCTGATTTTTATTTATGGGATTTAAGTCTCACAGATATAAACTCAAATTTCTATGTATAAATCTTGAGTTTTAACATGCATATTTCCTATTTGCATGAAACAAAGAGTTGTGTTCATTAAGGAAGCTGCTAAGTTATAAGATGTTATCTTCACTGTCCATATCTGTAGCATGCACAATAGGATATTCAAGACTCACCTAACTTTTGTAAATTACATTTCAAAACAGTAATGTGATCAAATGCGAGAAGTTTTCATCTTGGTCGCTAATGAATAACAGTATAACTAATTCTGAAAAGCAACACCTTGTTTGCTAAAAACTTTTGCCGAAGATTACTCCAAATTAAACTTAAAAAAAAGCTTTCTTAAAATCATGTAATCACCTAATACGATTTCAAACTGGTTACCCTTTATGAATAAATCAAAGCTGTAAACTTAATATATAAATTTATGATGATTACAGCTGAGTGACTGACATGTATAAAATATTATTTTGATGGCCAAACAAATCTTATTTAAAGACTGACACAGAGATAACTACATTAACATTTACACGAAACAAAATCTTTTGCCTATGAGTCAATAGGTAACCACACCTAAAAGTATAAATTCAAGATTATCAAAATCCAAATTTATTAATGTTTGCATCTGATTGTCTTTGCTCATTATCTACACTTTAATCAGTATACCTGCGATAATTGATTTAATTTAGCTTTTTAACACAAGCACATTATGCATCCACGTTTGTTTCTAAATATGATGTTCTTTCATTTGTCTAAAAGATCACATCAGTCTTATTATTTAGGCACTTGAATGTTTCCAAAGGATACAATGTCGAATCCTGGGAACTTGGTAATTCATAATTATTGTGTATATATAGTAAACGCCGTAATATGTGCAGTTATCTGCTGTGAATAACTGTTATTGTTTGAACAGAAAATGAGTTATGTGGAAGCGGAGTAGCAGCAAAAGTGAAGGCTGAACAGTATGGAAAAGATGTGCGAAAATTAAGATCTATTATCGATATGTTTACAAACATAAAGAGAGAAACCAAAGGTAGTTGCACCAGGTGGATTTTATGAAAAGGGTTAGTTTATAGATTTTGGAAAAGGGATATTTTTTCATGGAATGTAATTTCAATTCCAATAATGCCTGTGTTTGAATTTAATAATAAATAATGTGCCATGGTGCCAATATGTAGTGCTATAGGCTTTTCGTTCATATCCTTGCAAGTGCAGTGAAGTTTGGTTCCAATTCATGTTTGACAGTTCAGATAATTTCCTGTGTTGTACAAGTATATTTACTCCTACAATTTATGATTATATGTACGGTTCTCATGATGATAAAATTCTTTCATTTTGTATGTGGTTTGTAATGTTGGCATGAACCTTTTTTTTTTTACCTATGATGCATGCAAGTAGATTTCTAGCTTTATACTCACTAGATTATAAGAAATGGTTGTCCAGGTTAAAATATCAACCCATTTGTACTAAAATACATCTCTTTTACTACTCAGTAGACGTTTGTTGCAGCAATATGCTTTGGATAATTATGTTAAAATTGAAAGTAATAGAATGAAAAGGTTTCGGGGAAAACAACACCACATTAGATCAGGACTCTATGTTGATATACAAGAGGCATTGAATGCTGGAGAGAACGATGTAGGTTTATGAAATTTTATTTACATTTCTCTATAAAATCAATTTATGCAAATATGTGTGTGTGTATGTGTGTGTATATATATATATGTATATATATATATATATATATATATATATATATATATGGACACTCACACACACATATATACATAGACACATGATTTAATCATTCTAAAAATGATTTGAAAATTAAATATAGAAAACATCAGAAGGAGTACAATACTGCCTGCTTCATTTAATGGAAGTCCACACAATATGTACCAACGTTACCAAGATGTTATGGTTTTGGTGCAGAAGTTTGGGAAGCCTGACCTTTTCATTACGATGACATGCAATCCTTCGTGGGGTGAAATCACTTCTGAACTACTACATGGACACCCGGCTCAAGATCGTACAAATCTTATGATCAGAATATTACATGCAAAATACGGACAACTAAAAAGTGACATTTATAATCCGTGTTTAAAAAAATATGATTGTCGCATTAATGTCGAAGTTTGTAGTAGTATTATATTTGTCAAATACTTATGTGAATACGTTTACAGGCCCAGATCATGTGGCAGTTGAAGTTCATCCAGGAAGCGACTATGATAAAATTTGAAGATTTGTTGATGCAAAATGGATGTCCTCAAGAAGCTTTTTGGAGAATTTTCGAATTTTCATTACATATAATTTATCCTTATATTCAATGATTGCAAATACAGCTATCTAGTAGGCAATAAGTCACGTATCACTCCAATCAAACAGTATCTTATATTTTGTTAGACGAAAGCCTCTCTATATCAACGTTGATTGAATTCTTCAACACGAACTCACAAGATCCTAAGCAAAATAATATTTATATTGTGAATTTCGAAAGAAATGTAATTGGGTAACTAATATTAAAAAATGGTGACGTAGGACATCATCAAAAAAGTCATAGGAACCATTTATAGTGTTTCACCATTAGAAGGATAATGTTGCTACTTGAGAATTCTTTTGAATCATGTAAACGAACAATCAACTTTTGATCATCTTCTCACAATCGATGATGTTAAATATCCAACATTTCAGAAAACCATAGAGAAGATGGAGATGTTAAAAGAAGATCAAAGCCTTACAGCATGTCTACAGGAAGCATCAGCTACAAGAATACCATCAACTTTAAGAAGATTATTCGCTTCTATCTTGGTTTATTATGCATGAACAGACATTAGAAGATTATGGGATGAATTTTTCTTCTATATGACAGAAGATTATTCAAATTCAAGTATAACAAATAAGATTATACTTGAAATTCATCTTTTAAAAGATCTCAATATTTTATTGATGAACTATTATAAAAAAGTTTCAGATTAGGATCTTCTAACAATTAGAGATGACATAGATGATTGTTCATTAACTTCGAGTTGGTTAAATAAGTAATATTCAATTAAAACACACGAAGATGTTTTAACTTTTACCAGCAAGTTCAGTGAATCCCAATTGCGTGCATATACAATAATTTTGAATGTCGTTAAAACTACAGAGAGCTGAATTTATTTTATTGATGGTTCTCATGGAACGGGAAAGTCATTTCTCTATTGAGCATTACTTGCAGTGCTTCGACAAGAAGGTTTGATTGCACTCACAACATCAACATTTGAAATTGCTGCGACTATTCTACCAGGCGGTCAAACGACGCATTCAAGATTTATAATCCCACTTGATCCAACATCTGAATCAAAGTGTACGATATTTAAATAATCAGAATTAGCCAATCTTTTATGTCAAGGACTCAGGCATCTGTTCTTATTTGAGATGAAACAACTATGACTCACAGATATGCTTCCAAAGAACTTGATTGATCACTTAAGGATATTATAGGGAATAGCTTGCCATTTAGAGTAAAAATTATTATTTTTGGAGGGAATTCTCGACATGTCTTATCAGTTATACAACGTGGTACAGTAGCAAAAACAATTAATGCATGCATTATTGTTAAAATACCGTTGTATAATCATGTAGAATCATCCAACTTACTCAAAATATGGGAACCAAAGAAGATTCTTTCTCCTCGGATTTTCTATTATGTGTTGGTGATTATAATGAAGTGCATAAATCTGACAAATTGATTCGAATTCCAGATGAAATAGTGGTATTATGGAAAGATGAAAGTTCCCTAACCACTCTTATAAATACAATCTTTTCTGATATACATGAAAATGCATTCCGAAGGAATATATCATGACAAGAGCTTTAGTTGCCCCTCTCAATGAATGCGTCGATAAGTTGAATAAACAAGTTATTGATTTATTTTCTAAAGGGTTACATACGTATTGCTCATTTGATTTTGTTGAAGATGATACAATAAATCTATATCAACTTGAATGCCTTAATTCAATTGCACATGTCGTTTTTCTCCACTTAAGTTGGTCTTAAAAAAGGAACACCAATCATGCTACTTCGAAATCTTGATCCAACGAATAGATTATGTAATGGTACTAGATTCATATGTCGTGAATTTTATAGGAACTTTATAAATGCGGAAATTGCCGTTAGACAATTTGTTGAAGATCGAGTTTTCTTACCAAAAATACCTATGAAGCCTTCTAAAGATATTGCTTGTCATTCACATTATTACGTAACAATTTCAGACAAGGTTGAGGTTTGTCCTCATAATTAATAAAGCACAAAGATAGACAATTCTAAATATAGGAAGTTGCCTCAACATGTGTTCGGGCATGTTCAACTTTATGGTGCATTATCAAGAGGAGAGTTTCAATTAGTATCACAAAAAATTTGATCAAAGATGGCAATGTCAACGGAAAGTTTGTAACTTACACTAAAAATGTTGTTTATAACGATGCACTTATATCTACTAAAAGAGAAAAATAGTTGAATAATATTTTGTAACCATTACTTTTGAATTTATTTATATTATTCAGTATATTTACTTCTTTTTCTTGCAGTGACAATTTATAAATTATGCAACATTTGTACAAACAATTTTCCTTTATATATATAAAATACACAATATATGACAATTGGCAACTCACGCGCGAATCGCGTGGCGTTACGCTCGTGTGTGTGTAAAAATCTTTATTAATAATTGTCTCAAGAGCACAAATTTTTGGTCCGACCGTAAAATACCAAAATTGCCCTTCATATATAACTCTTCAAAAAATTGATCCTGAAAAATAGCATTTAAATAAAAGTTTATTAGTTTTTTAATAAATATTAACATCGCTTAAAATTAGGATCTAACAGATATTTTCTTTTATAAATTCAAAACGCTCTTTCATATTTATTACCAAACTTGATATCACTTAACCATAGATCTAATAAATAAACTTCATATATATCTTTAACATCATGCGCGAAGCGCTTGCCGTAATGCTCGCATTAATAATGGGCATTATTATTGACACTCCAAATATTGTTAAGCGGAGTCAAATTTTAAAAACACTCCAATCATAAAAATTAGGATCTAATAGATTTTCTTTACAAGTTTAAATTTCTTTTTCACATATATCACCAAAGTTAATGTCACTTAAAAATAGGATTCTATGAATAAACTTAATATACATCTTTCTTTATTAATAATTGTTTTGAAAGCGTCAACTTTTGATTCGATCGTGAACTTTCAAAATTGTTCTTCGTGTACGGTTCTTTAAACAATCGACATTCTAAAAAGTGACATCTAGATGAAATAGCATTATTATTATTTTAAAATGTTATCACTGCTTAAAATCAGGCTCTTACAGATTTTTTTACAAGTTCAAAATGCTTTTTTATATGTATTACCAAACTTAATATCACTTAAAAGTATGATCCTACAAATAAACTTTATATACATTTTTATTAATAATTGTTTTGAAAGCTCAAATTTTTGGTTCATCTGTAAACTTCCAAAATTGCTCTTCATGTGCAGTTCTTTAAACAATTGACATCCCTAAAAATAGGATCTAAATGAAAGAGCGTTAATTTTATAAATGTTAACATTGTTTAAAATTACGATCTAAGAGATTTTTTATAAGTTCAAAATACTTTTTCACATATATTACCGAATTTAATATCGTTTGTACCTTCTCTACCCAATCGCTATGTCGTTGTTGATCATCCTCGCAATAATTCTTGTCTGTTGAATCTTTCTAATTCATCTCCCAGACATCACCATTCATCCTCCTTCATCTTTCCTCTATTTCAACCACATTTTCGTTCTGACCATCAACCTCCTATTTCCCATCGTACTCCTCCTCCAGATCCTTCTTGCTCCAATCGCTTTTCTGTTTTTAATGACTTACGCCATGACCATTACACTCAGACGTATGCACAAGTACCGGCTTCTCTACCGCTTTCCCTTTCGAAAGCGCCTCTTAGAAAACCTAAATCTCCATCTCCTGAATTCAAATCGATCTTCGAAACTGTCAATTTTTCGAGTGCAAAAAAGCGTTGTTTGCATTGTGCATTCAAAGGACACGTGGCAAAAATTTATAGGGACCAAAAAATTTGCTATAAATGCGGCTGTTTTGGTCATTATGTTCCATGTTGTCCAACAAAAAATGGATGTGTCAGCACTTTGGCTTCTGTGCGTACAACCGGCAGAAGGAATACACACCATAGGCGCTAGAACGACTCAGACTATGATATTTCTACCTATGACTATGACTATTGTGTTTAATCGCCTAAGACTATTATGGTTAAATTGGGACTCTATAGTTACAAACCATGTTGTACACCGAACTAGCATTTTGTTGGATCTCATACCTAGGGTGTGACTTGCTTAGTTTATTCCTATTCGCTATTATGTACACCAAAACCATTGGATCCATTATCCTTGTATTTGGCTCGCTTCTGCATGCCTATTTTTTATGCTACTTCTCATGTTTATCCTCTATTCCCTTTTTAGTTTTATTTCATGAGTATTTAGAAAACTTGTGAAATCATGGTATACGTAAGTTATGAATGCGGGGTTATTTGGGTATAACATGAAATCTATATTATTTGACATAATTTAGAGCATGTATTATAACATGACTATTAGATGCAAATTGGGGTAATTTGACGTGAATTATAGAAGATGCAATTTGATATATTGAATCTAGTATTGGCTAGTAACCTAAGCTTTATGCATAAATTGTAAACTAGAGTATTAAATCTAGTTTTGACATGAACTGTAAATGGGAATACTAGATCTAATTGGCATAGTACTGCAGGTTGGGTTAAACGATAGGTAAATCAAGATTTGGGCCTCGAATATAGGTATGTTAGTGGGCATGACAAATGAATATGATATAGGCCAAATTTGTTTAAAAGAGTTGTTAGCAAATTACATATAGACAAAAAGGAAAAATATGTAAATCTAGGAAAGATGAATGCCTAACCCAAGGTTAGATTGAGTTACGGTATAAGATTTTCCTTAACCGCCCGGCAAATCCAGCAACTGTAACAATACCTATCTAATGTGGGTGGTTAGAGCATTGAGCCCAAAAGGACCCGAGGTTAGACTGAGTTGCAGTGTAAATCTGCCCGGAACCGACCGGCACATCCAGTGACCGCAACAATATCTGTCTAATGTGAGTGGTTGGTGCTTTAAATGAATAATTTAAAGCTAAGAAACAGTTAAGCTAGAATGGGAGGGTTAAGTCCATAGGAACACTTAACCAACTTAACATGTTAACAAGACAAGACTTGTAGGGGTTAAATAACCGTTATAACATGTTAACTAGACTAGAAGGTGGGTTTAAGTAAAACACACTTAGCCAATTTAACATGTTAACTAGACTAGAAGGTGGAGTTAAGTAAACTTAGAACACTTAGCCATCGTAGTGTGACAAATGAACAAGGTTAAGTTAAAACATGAAGGAACAATACTTACCCATTAGAACATGAGAATTAAACAGATGTTAGGGTTAAGTTAACAGATGTCAGAGATTTGATTCCAGAAGCATACGATCGAGATTCGGAGTGTAGAAGAACCTAACTCCCAAATCAGAGAAAGCCAAATTGAAGAATCACATACCCACAAAGACTCTAGCCTCAGTTTCATCAATTCCAGAAGCCATCGAATCGATTTGGAGGAGTTTTCAGAAACCATAGTTTTTTCTAAGCCGTCGCCATTTATGTTGTAACAAAGGACATCGGGCTTACAAATTAAATGATGGGCCCGCCAAGTGACAAAGGCTTTGGAATCAGTTATTAAAAAGGGGAGATTTAATTTTTAGTTTAAATCATAGGGTTTAGCTTCTTTCTTGTTTTATTTTTGTTGTATTTTTAAATTTCTTTTATAACGGTCTTAACAGTTGCTAGATTCTGTAAAACTCTAGGGGAATCCAGTTAGGGTTTAGCTGGTAGTTCACTAGAGTCTGTAAAATCTAGGGTTACGGATTACGGGTTTGTAATTCGGGAAAATCTGGTCGAGGGGATATCGGTCAGTCTAGGGTTTTGAGCGTAGGATTAGTACAGGAGCAGGGAGTGCTAGTTTACATGGTCTTGTAAGCGGGATCTGTTCTATCACCTAGTAGAAACCTTAGGAATGCAGCAGTAGGCAAGGTTTTGCCGAAGCTGGGTATCTCTGTGTGTTATTTCCTTTCTGCCTTGTTATTTTTGCTGCATTCTATGACCTGTTTATTTTTTAATATCCCGTCAAATTTATAACTAAGTGAAAAACTGTGATAAACCCTATTCGCCCCCTCTAGGGTTCATCTAGATCCAACACAATCCTCCCTATTTTATTTTCTATCTTTTCTATTTTTCTTTCTTACTTTACTTTTGTTTTCAAACTCAAGTTTTATATATTTATATATTTATACTTTATATTTATATAGTTTTAAACTTTATAATTTCGTAAATATGTTTATATAGTTTATATTTATGTTTTCATATGATTTCCTACTTTATAATATTAATTTATAACACTATATTTTAATTCAAGAATTTCCAGAATTATATTTACATCAAAGCACTTGAAAAATGCTCAAAAAGTAATTTTGTACTAAGTATATGTCGACATATAGAAAACACTATGTCGATGTCATTTTTTTCAAATTTGAGTGGCTTTTCACCATTTGTGATAGTTCTGGAGCATTGCAACCTTTCACACACTATAAAAAGGGCTTGATTTCGAATTTTTAATCACTCCTTCTTCTCCACTTTCACTCTCTTTCATTACACCATTATTTCTTATCATTTTTATGATTCCTATACCTATACTCTGCCGAATTCAATTCTGCTTTCACTAATCTTCTTCTCTCTACACTCTTTACTACTCTCTGAATCAAGTGCTATTGAAGAGTTATAGGGCTATTGTAATTGTTTGGGAATTATTTGGGAATCGATGTTTTCCTTGTAGCCGTGAAATCAAGGAAAGGAATCAGTTTTTTCCTTGTTGCCGTGAAATCAAGGAACGGGAGCGGTGTTAACCTTGTAGCCGTGAAATCAAAGGGTGTAATTGGATATTGATATAGTAATAAAACTCTGCGCAATCCAGCATTATGCAGGACTGGACGTAGGAGCAATCCAAACTAGTATAAAATCCAGTGTGTTCTTTCCTTTTCTAGCATTTTTATTTTTGTTTATTTTGTCTCTGCATTTGATTCTGTGTCTTTGATTGTTTCTGTGGTGTTTGATTCATAAGTTTATCACATAAGTTTTAGATTTTGTTTAAATTCTCAAAAACACTATTCACCCCTCTTTAGTGTTTGTTTTGCCTTAACGATCCTTTCTGCAATCCCTAACGAAATTTTCATTCAATTGCAACCAAATTTCAATTGATTTCAAACAAATTTTAATTTCCATAAGGTCGTTATATTCCTATTCTACACGCATACATCCATACACATCCAAATTGATTTTAAATCAATTTATTCACTTTCAATAAACTACTCAATCTAATTACCAATCCAGTACAGTTTTATATAACTAACTTTAAGTTAAATTTCAATTCATTTGATTCACATTAACTTTTACAAGTTAAATTTTAAATTTAGAATTCGAATTTCCGGCTTTTATTTCAAGCAACCTTAAAATAATATAAATATATATACGTATATTTATAACTATTTGCAAATTTCAAACATTTGAATAACTTCAAACAAAATTTGCATAAATGAATTATTATGGTACCAATCCGTCACTCAGAAACTTGAAAATGAAAACTGAAAATGTCGCGATCCATTATCGGAATTATTTTCTCGCCACTGAAGTAACTTCAGTGCTTAATCACTTTCAAAATCCATTTAAAATCATTCATATTCAAAAATCCTTTAAACTAATGTTATATTACTTTTAAAATACTTCATAAAATATCTACTTAACATCTGGGATCTAAATTCCAAATTTTGGTCTGAATCCAATTCTAATTTAGCTTATTTGTATATCCCATTCATATACAAATTCAGTTTGGTTTTATATAACCATTTTAATATTATAATCTCATTTGATTACAATAACAATCAATACATCCATATACAATAATATTTCGGAAATTATTGCTTTTATATCAAAATAATTTTGGGTAAAATTATTTCATTTACCCATTTTAAAACAATACCATATCGAATTGCTTTGTTCGAGAGTTTAGAAACACCTATCGATACAGTTGTACATTCTGCATCAACCAGAATTCATAAACCACTTAACAAACCAACCAACACTATATAAAACAATTTTATATCAACTTTATAGATACGCTCTCTCGTGTACATAATCAAACTCAATCTAGAGTATCACTAATCTCATCTATATTGAGTAACGCCAAAGAGCCAAGGTTATTACTCAACCTTCAGCTCTGGTACCAATGTAATTTTCCGAATTTCCGTACACTACATCAAAACAACAAATTTGGCACATCAGGATGTAGAGATTTGGTACGGCTTTAAGTCGTATCAAATTTGCTACAGTTCGTAGCCGTATCAAATTTCTTTGCCGCCGTATCAATTTTTTTTTTGTGATCCGCACCACCCACAACGCATAAAATCTAACCCTTCATCTTGAAGAAATCGGATCTGTTCATTTGATATGGTTTAGAACCCCATCATATTTTCGCTCCCGCACTTCCCTGCTATTTTTCATTTCTCACAGTTCCTATTATATTACAATCCCTAATTCGAGAAAACCTATCCCCTTCGTCTCCATTTTCCTTTACCACTTCTCTACTAATAGCTAACAACGCCCAAAAATATTTCTTCCCAATTCAGTCGACATGTTCCCTACGCACTAATCAGGATTTACTTGGTGAGTTCTAGGGGAGTCGAGTCTAATTGGAGAAGCAGATTTAAGTAAAATTAGATAAATTGAATTTCTTTTCATCTTCCAAATTTTTTTATTCGAAATCCTTTCGTAGTCATATTTTCAAATGATGATTGTATAAGCTCTTTGATGTATGTTTCTACTCGTGATGGTGAATTTACTATGTAGGCTCAAATATTGGGGAGAACTCCTTCTATGAGTTTACTAGTAGAATAGGTTTTCATGTTAATTTATGGAATGTTTGATTGATTGGAATTAAATTATGTAGTCAAGGAAGAAAGTTCGGGAATCCAAAGAGGAAAATGTCACTTTTGGGCCTATGGTCCGTAAAGGAGAGCATGTATTTGACATTGCTCACATTATTGCATCGTTCAGTGGTACTTTCATTGTGAGCATTTGCTTTACTGTATATATATATATATATATATATATATATATATATATATATATATATATATATATATATATATATATGTCTTAATGAAGAGAGAAATTTTTTAGAAAATCGAATGGAACTAATTCTCTCCCAAACCAATATACCAATGTAATGGTCCGAATTTCCGTACCCTTGAGTCAACTAATAACACCACACGTCCAACCCAAATTGCACAGAAATACGAATCATTAGTAGAAAGAAGTTAGAGGGTGAGAAATAGAAAGAAAGAAAAATTAGAATAGAAGAAAACGAAGAACACAAAGCTTACAGCAGAAGGAATAAAATATATTATATAACATAACTTTAGAAATACAAATTTGGAAAATGTATATACATACCATCAGCAGAGCACAACAGCTATTTCTGGAACAGTTATAAACACCTGTTTCTAGATACAAACATAGTACACAGCGGAAAATATGATAGTCTATAGCTAACTAGGGAAGCCTCCTGCTTCAAGCTCCTCCAAGTGAATCTGTAAAAACCTGACTACTTGACTGCCCGAACAAATTTGGGCACCCAAGAGTTTATGGTAAAACAAAACAAAATAAACTTTGGGTCAGCCATGGGACCGATGTGAGTAAACTCCAACCATTTGATTTAACTTTCAAAATCCTTTCGAAAGAAATGATATTTGTAGGATTGATCCACACATAAACACGAATGGTTTTTACCTTACGATAACCAAAAATATTTTGATATTAAAATCTAGTGATATATTAATAATGTCTAAATTAAATAAATAGCAATCTAGCGGAACACTTGCATCTCACGCTACATATATATAATATAAAATGAAAAACCGCAAGGCGCTTATTGGAGATTGGATTTCCAATTATGACAAGGTATAGGACCACCTTTCGATAGTGTATCTCTAGAGAGGAATACACTGGGTTCAACAAGAACATCTTGCAACCCGACCACACATGACATGCCAATTATTTAACTTGAGTGTACCGAGCATATTATCACCAACGGTTGTGATCAACAACCGTTACCGAAAGCATACAACAACGAATAGAATAAGAAACAAATGGAATTTCTCTAGATCAGGTGATAATACCCCTAATGGGAATGACCCACTTGACCATGCTGCCTGCCTAATTTTTGTCATTTCCCGGTTGATGAGACTTGAGGTCACGATTGTCTTTTCCGAACATCTTGCCATCATTTACTTTAAATGTCACATTGTCAGATTCGTCAAATCACTAGTTGACGTCCACAAATACACCCTGGATGTTAAGCTAAGAGAATAGATCTCCCGCCACCATACTTGGTATATTTGAAGAAATCAGTGTATGTGACCATCTAGAAATACTCTATCAGGCATTCGTCCATATACGTTGTCCTGGGACTGGACAAACCGAAGGCACCATTCTACTAATCAATCTTGGGCAATTTCTACCTAAGATTAACAGAACAGCCCTTTCACTTTACTCCATCTTCAATCATCATCAGCATAAGTTGATTCGTAATGCTTATGTCTATACGGAGTAGTTTTCATATAATAAACTTGATCTCGGTCTCTTCGTATAGACAATGAAGGTATACAATAAACCAAAACTTTGATAGCCGGTGATTTAACTATCAAAGGAACATCCATATAACCGACGATCCTATTTCCAGATGGAAATACTACCGATCAACCATCAAGCAACACTAGGCCCCTTAAACTAATCTCTTATTAAATTATTAATTTCCAACTTCCCGTATCTTTCCAGATATTTCTCAAAGATCGTTTAGCCTTCCACAATTCTTCAAAAGACATTTCCATTCATTTAAACTCTTTTATTTCCATGTTCCAAGAAATATACATTATTTTCGTTGAAAAACATTTTCACTTCTTCACATTACCAAAATTCTATTTCTCAAAATATACGTTATTAACATTGGAAAACATTTCCAATTTCCATTTCTTAACTTTTCATTAACCAAATCATATCATTTTCTATACTTAAAATATATATCTAATCTTATTTGGAAACCGTTTCCAAAACCCTTTTTATTTGATTAAACCGATGTCGTTAGTATAACTTATTAATCATTTATTAACTGTATTACTAACCAATTTCGCTACTGAACCTTGACCGTTCCAAAATTAATCATGAAGTCAATCAAGTTGGGGTATAATTACCGCTCAAACTTTGATTGAACATCATTCTCAACTTCGAAACAGTCAAAGCTTACAACTTTAAATACCAACAAAAACATTACTTACGAAATTCTCGTATTCAATTTAAAAATCCACTTCTTTTTACGGAAAACATTGATTATAATAATAGCGTTATAATCCCTGCTTCCGAAATATTCTAAATTAAAATATAACTTTAACTCATTAATTTAAATAATAAAAATAATTAAATAATTGAGTCTTGATTAAAACGGGACGTAAGAATTACTTTCCTTAGTTCGATATATTTAAATTTCAATACAAAGCTCTCTTTCGTATAATTTATGTTCGATCAATATTCCGAATTTCGGAATAAATCTACCATTTCAGGTTAACTTCAAATTTGCCTTACAACTATACCCATTTGCAAAATTTTTGCTTTCATACCGTTATTTATTTTCAAAATTGAATATTATTCCTTAAATAGGAATCTACATTCGTTTTATCAATCAACTTGATTTTAGTTGCAAATATCATTATAGATTCAAATCTCAGTTATCGGTAGACCCACATCGTATTCTACTTCATTTATAAACTCTGTTTATAAAAACTTTTACCGACACCTTTCTGTTTATATAAAATAATTCGATTTCCCTTTTTAAGCGTATCCACAAGCTATACATTCCAAACTTCTGAAATCAACTTAATTTGATTTTTACGGTTCCCTGCTCGTTTAAAAATTCTAATTTAAAATAATATTAAATTATTGCAAAGCATAAAATCCTGTTTTCATATAACCAATGCAATATTTGCTTCTTAACATATTTTATTTAAATTATAGATTCATACTAAATAGAATCCATATCTCCTTTCTGAAATAAATCATTATAATAAAATTCGACATAATCGAATTATAATTATAAATCCCTTGGTTTTATCTCGCTTTATTTTATATTCCAAACTTAGAAATAAAACCCTTCTCTTTTTTCGAAATCAATTTTCTTATTCAAATTTCCATTTGAATTCATATTTCATTTATGACCATTGAGTTCCAAACTCAATTACAAATATTGGTTTCAAAACCCACTTCCACTTTTCCATATAAATTCGGACTTGAATTTATATTTCAACTTGTCCGACGATAATATTGCTTAATTTATAAATATCGTTTATGTAACAACCTGGAATTTCTGAACTAATTAAAAAAAAAAAATTAGCTATTTTAATGGGTTTTGAATATTTAAAATGATTTATTTTAAATAATAAAAACTTAAAATTTATTTAAATCGAAGTTAGAACGTATAAATATAAAATTTAATTAAAACGAACTCAAAATGGCGCGGTAGTTTGAAAATTTGATTTTAAATTTCAATTGAATGTATAGAATTCAAAATAAATCGGATTTCAGTAAAATAAGAAATGTTGGAATATTTTGAACTGTAATTTTCTAACGAATGTAAAAACTAAGATTTCACTTTACAAATTATAAGTTATGACCAGATTAAAATTTAGAATAGTCGCTTTGGAATATATATATATTTTAATAATACATAGCCCTTAAAAATAGCCATGGGTGTCTTGACATAAAACTGCATAATATTATGTAGCTCATTGCACTCTTAGAAACTCTTAGACAACTAAATCTTAGGCACATGTATAAAAATATTTGTGTAGCAGATATAAACAAAAATGTCATTTTCAAATTTTGAAAAATTTAAATCCATTAAAATATATAATCAAGTTTTTCATGTGAGTAACATACATTTGAAACACCTATGGTTCTCTGTTAATGTAAATCGATTAACATGTAGAGTAAAAGCATGTGCAGAAATGACTTCGTAGTATAAGGAGCGGTCCTAGTCTTGTGAAAAAAGGTACATAAATGAAAGTTCGAGTAACAGGATAAGGATTATAGAAGATATATCACTATACTTGGTAATTATCTAAAACATTAAACAAGTTTAATAAGGGTGCTACTATTCATACCTTGATTTACACTTCTGGCCACCAAAACTAAAAGCACCCCAAATATTTCAGCCACATTTTATTCTTACGTACCCTTTACACCCCAAACTGAGGTACGGAAATCGCACTATCCATGGGAGAGCTCGGGATTAAACAGGAGAGACTCGCTGTTGGATTTCATTTTCGCATATTTCGATAAAAATTTCTTAGGGTCTTTTAGCATTTCTGTTTTATTACATAGATAAAATTGTCACATGTCCTTTCATATGGGCATTGTTATTGATACTCCATTTTCTGTTAAGGGGAGGCCAAATTTTAAGAACACTCCACTTTTTTTAAATTGTTAAGGGAGGGATCAATGTAGGCGACTATTTTTTTTTTTACTTTTTACGTTTTTACCCTTACTTCTAAAAATTACTCACCATAAAAGAAAATTCTATTTATACACCGAAAATTCCTTAACATACACCATTATTTTTTCCATAAAATTTTATTACTAAATTACCCTTTTTCATAATTGTTTTTGTAATACTTCTGCATATAAAAAGTCAAATTATTCTTAAAAGTATTGAAATTTGATACAAATTAGATATGTTAATGAATTATTTAATCATGAAATCTAAAATTTCAATTAAGAAAACATTCATAAATAATGGTCTAATTTAGAAGTGTTGATTTATTTTGTAAAATTATAGTAATTTTGTTGAAATTGAATTTTTTTCATAAAGTTAATAAAAGTTGCAATACTAGTACAAGAAATATATTTCATTTTGTAAACTTTTACTCAATTTGATGCAAAGAGTTTCTAATTTTTGATAATTGTGTTTTAAATTTGAAAAAGGAAAGAAAAAGAAGATGAGAACATGGATATTTTAGTAAAAGAAACGGTGTATGTAAAGTAATATATGGTGTATATTAGTTTATTATAATTTTTGGTATATGTTTAGTAATTTTTGGTATATAAATAGAATTAGCCAACTGTAAAATCATAGGTCTCCTAAATCACAAAAACCTAAATTAAACCTAAATGGATAATAATGTAAAAGTACATTTATTTGTTAAGAGACTACTTTCCTCCTTGGTACTCCCCTTAATAATTTTTAATTTTTTAGGAAGTAAAAAATTGATCTCCCCCTAACAATATTTGGAGTGTTAACAATGACCTTTCATATTTCTCATATTCTTTCATATTCCTTTTTTCCGTAGCAGTTTTTATAAAGTGCGTTAGCCTCGTTGTCACATTTGCAGTTTCTTCTTCTTCGTCATTCTCCAAAATCTTCCAATTAGGGTTTATCATGAAAATTCAAACATCTGCCCATAATTAAGAATGCAGACCGAAGCTTGCCTAGACAGCTTCTGAAGATTGATTCCATATCAGGTAATTATTGTTTATATTTTAATTTCAACTCATAAATTGATTTTATTTTCGAAATTAGGGAATTTCCTTCTTTAATGACGATTTAACTGCATGGTTTTAGTTTGTAAGTTTGCAAAGTATTGAATTGTTTAATTACTCAATTTGGTTGTGGTTGAATTGCTTAATACGCATGGTATGATTATTGGTTGTTTTCTAACCTGGTTTTACTGTGTTCCCGGTCCAGAGATTTAAGAATATACAAAACATTCTTGCATTATCCATGCTGCAAAATTACCCTCATTTTGGTAAATTAAAACACCTCTCCTCCTTTCCCCTTCCCCTCCTACCGCCCTCTAACCTTCCCTATTTTACCCATCAAACCCACGAAGCATAGTTCCAAAAATTCCAATTTTTTTTTGAAAGTTGATTAATATGCCAACATAGTGGTCAAAGTAGGACTCGAACTCCTTACCTCTTCCAGGCAGAAGCACATCTTTCCACTATGCCACACTGTGTTGATAGTATGCTAATTTTCTCGAAACCGTTTTCATTTCATAGTATGCTAATTTGATAAATAATTGTAATGTAATACTTTACATAAAATTTGAAGTCTTCTCAAACATACCACACACACACATTGAACCTTTTGTGATGATTTTATTATCACATTTTCCTTGATAATTTCGTAAAAATGCTGCAACTATATTTCTGCATGCCGATTAAATTCGAGTAAAATGATTTTTTTTAATTTACTCAATGAATGACGCAGATAGTAAAATCAATTCTATTTATCCTTAGTTGTTAAAGTTTCTAATATCAAAACCAAATTTTGATAGATATGTAATTTTGTTAAGGACAATTCTGGAACTATATGAAGTATATGCAAACTATTTCTCTACTACATTTTCCTCACCATTAAAGATATATGATTGGTCTCATATTAAAAATCTTTAGGTGTGATGGTTGCGGTACCTTCAGAATTTGTGAAATAGTGGTAACTCCATTGTTATCACGTCGACGACTAGTCGTCGACTAGTCGTCGACTAGTCGACAAGTCGCTTAAAAAAATTAGACGATGCTCGATTTTTTCATTTCGACGGTGATGGGCCAGAACTAACCCAGAGGAAACAAATCAGAGATCGATTTCAACATAGAAACGAAACATAACTAACCCGGAGGAAGAACGACATCAGTTTCTCAACTTCAGCAACATCGACTTCGAAGTGTGTCGTAGAGAAGTCGACAGCAAGATCTGAGTGAAGTTTTCTTCTGCTTCTTCTTCTTCTTCCCTTTAGCTGTTTATCTTTCCGATTTTGTTAATCTTGCTCAACAATGAATTTGAGCGACAAAATCAAGCGGCAAATTTTGCCCTAGTTTTCAACGGCAGATTTTGCCCTAGTTTTTGGTCAATCTGAGCTGCCACGTGGTTGGATTGTAAGTGGTTATACTGTTGCTTCCCGTTGCGTTGGCCTGTTTGGACTGAAATGTTTAATTTTTCTTGGTCTAACTATTTTAGGCCTAATTATGTGGGTTGAAATTGTTTGTTCTGGATATCATAATTTTGGGTTGTGCTGTGTGCTATTAATTTGGAAGAAATGGAAAAAATGGATCTATATGTTATTTGGAAGAAATGGTCCAACTATTTTAGGCTTAATTATGTGTGCTATTAGTTTCAAAAGACTTGTCGACTAGTCACGACTAGTCAGGCGACTTGTCGACTAGTCTTCTAGACGGTAGTGGCTCGACTTGGCGTCGTGATAACCTTGGATAACTCATCAAAATAAAAAGGCAAACAACAGCTTACCAAATCAAGTTCCATCTGATTCATTATTATTATTTTTGGAATGTAGAATTGATATTTAAAGGCAGTTTCTATTCATATACCAAATATTACTTTAGATACACATAAAATAATAATGCAAAAACTAGGACTGTATGGCACTCTTTTTAAACAAATAATTAAAAACAAGATTAAAGATTGGATGTTGAAACAAGTCCCACATCGGGGAATTTGTAAAATAATTCTTGTATAACTATTAAGAGTTCACCCTTCACATTACCAGTTGGTTTTGTGATAACATGAGACTCTCTAACATGGTATTAGAGCAGGTTTAATTCGTGCGCACATTGTCACACTTATCCATGTTACCCAATAACATCCACGTGTTAGGCTCAGATATGCCACACGTGCGGGGGCGTGTTGAAACAAGTCCCACATCGGGGAATTTGTAAAATAATTCTTGTATAACTATTAAGAGTTCACCCTTCACATTACCAATTGGTTTTGTGATAACTTGGGGCTCTCTAACAGAAAAAAAATCATTGTATACTCTTCTTTATTTACATAGTATATAGTCAATTTACTTTATTTAATAGATAATTAAATATTTTATACATCATCATGATTACGTTATGATTCCTTCCCGGTACTAAATTCTATTCATTCGGTTCCAATCTGTATTTGTTCATAATCAATATTAACAGTTTTCACTTTAAATTCAACATAAAAAATAAAAATGAAATTTCTATGTTGAAATAAGTTTGACTGGACGACTAAACTCTTCTCTATCTTTTACTTGAATTAAATGAAGTCTCTATATCTAAATAATTTAACAAGTTGAAATTTTGTTTGAAGAATTTGAGTTGAATTTGAAATATAAAATTTGCACTTATGGAATTTAGGAATTAGTGTCGCTTAATTTAGTAAATGCATGATATAAGTAAAATTAGGGAGATGTTTTGTTATACTCCCGATGAGGGTCATTTGTAATGTGTATAGTGTATATTAAGTAAAAAAAATGATGTATATAATTTTGGTAATTTTTTTTGATATATCTTTAATAATAGTTGAAATACCTTTAATGTCACACATTTTTAGTGTCAACGTGAGCTACGAAAATTGCCTTTTCAATATTATTTAAAAATATGATTTAACAATTATAATATCCTTACAAATTCAAACCACCTTTCAACAAATATTGGTAAGCCTTAATATCACTTAGAATAAGATCTAATACATAAACTTCTACTAAAAAATCATTCCTTATTAACAAATAATACAAATAAAAATTTAAAACCTACAACTTAAAAATTAAAATTTAGATTAAGTACATATTATTTCAATGCAAATATTCGTGCTAATCATTTTCTTTTAATATGTCAAACATATGCAATTTGCATAAATATATTTATTGTGCAAAGCACATGTTTTTGTCACTTTCCTTAAAGCTAGCTAATTGGTTTGCATCTTATGGAGAGAGAACCCTATCATCATCAAGCAAACGATTTATGACATGAAATGTAACTATATCCAAATGTATTCTACTATAAGATTATGTAATTGCAACACAGTAGATGGTATACAAAAATAGTGTTCTCTTTATATGTGCCTTAATTGTCTATAATATTATATGATATGTATATATGTACGTGTACATATATGTATGTATATGTATGCATATTTTAAAGAACAAAAAATAAAATGTGGCTGCTAGGATTCGAGCCCAGGTCTCCACGGCCACAACGTGGAATTCTTACCACTAAACTACAGCCACTTTATATACACACATTTATAGACAGTAAACTTATTTTTGAAAATAGTTGTAATACCTTTAGTGTCACTTTTTTTGTCAATGCAAATTACCGAAGTTGCCCCTTTAGTATTATTAAAAAAATATGATCTAACAATCAAAACTTATTTACAAATTCAAACCGCATTTCAACAAATATTAAAAGGCCTTAATATCATTTAAAAATAATATATTCTACATAAACTTCTATTTAAAAATTGTCCTTTATTAACTAATAATACAAATAAAAATTAAAACTTACAAAACAAAAAATAAAAATTCAAATTAACTACACATAATTTCAATGCAAATATTTGTGCAAATCATTTGCTTTACGTCTTTATACAGTTTTTGACCACAAAACTTGATACCTACTTTTGCTCATGTACACTTACTGCCAATTTGCATCAGATAATCTTTCACCGCAATTTTGGTACTAACACCACGTTCTTCAATCAGGGTTGTCAATAATCTGTTTTGTCGAAATACTCCTGTGTAGCTGCTCCACGCCTTTAACACATTAACATCCACGTTCTAATATCAAAAGCAAATTAACAGTTCAGTTACAATAACTGGTTTTAGGTCGCATATCTTGTACACAGTTAGAACCCATAAAACTGCGATGTTCCATTCATGTGCAGTAACTGCGTGATGTATCATCCATTCTAGAAACCCAGACCCTTCAGTTCATCTTTCTTGTAACTGATAACACCACTTGAATTCTTCGATAACAAACATTTTGTTTTTTCGAATAGAAGATTGCTTGATACCCATATAAGGCCCTATCAACCATCTGTGAACTAATTCTAAATCCTGCTTCTCAAAGCCATAATTTGGTGCACATGATATTGAAAACCAGTAAGTCGAAAAAGTCGAGACAGTAACATTGAGCATATAATGTAATTTAGTTTTGTTCATCTTCTATTGATAGCATTAACAAGGAAACAAATGATGCTACTAGAATAAGCAGTCCAAGAACTCGATATTTGAGACTAAATAGGTTATCCAACAAACTAAACATCCAAAATCTTTTAATTAACACCAATAGTAAGATTCTTACCCTATGCAAATCGAACAGAAATCAACGATGTTGACAGATCCGGTCGACAAGAGGATCGATTATGAGAAATGGAAATTCATCATGAGATATTGGAATTTGAAATCTATTAGGCTGAAATACTCGGGTTTTTTGATGTTTTGGTAGGTCAAACTACACCATCGATTATTTCAGATCTAGTTTGCTATAAGGCTGACTTAGGGAAAAAGAAACAATAAAAAATTGTGTGATTTGATCGAAGCCTCCATTTCTCTAATTCTGGCGCTGCAGTAGAATGAGATTTTGGATATTAACTTGATTGGTAAAGGGAAACAAATGATTTCATTGAATTTTGAAACGCAAATGGCTTGGGAGTTTCTCTCCATGCAATTATTATCATACCAACTGTTAGGGAGGTTTCGGTATTGTAAGATGGGCTAAATCAATTTGACTGTACCAGTGATTTTTGGCTGAAAAATCTCAATTTCGCGTTCTTTCCTCTTCTCTCTTCTCCGTTTCTTCCTACGCTAACAAATCTGTGCTAATTCCTCCCAGTCCAAATTATCGCGCAAATTCCTCCTCTTTTCTTTTTCTTCGCCCTCTATTGTCTCCGCATTTGTTCCCGCAATCTTTAAAATCCAAGTAAAATTCAATATTATTTCCCCCTTCGCATCCGTTGCCTATTATCTCTCCTTCGTCGGTTTGATAATTTCTTCATCTTTACCAGTTCTTCAAACAAACATCAATTCTACATTTATTTTTACTTCCATCGCTAACACACTACGGCGCAATGGCCAATGCCTGCAACTGGCGAGCGCAACTGACAACGAATTCATCGCAATTCTCGATAACGGCTAGTGCTACTGAGTTAGGGCACAACTCGAAAAATCAAGTGTTAAAACTTGAAGGTACTAGTGACTTGAGTTTTGAATTCTGAACCTTAATTCTTCTTTCAATTACTGCATTATGCATTGTTTTTTATTCCAATTATCCAATGCAAATTTTAATCCTAATTGTTTTCGTTTAGGTTTTCTAAAACCAGGTTTCAGACTAATGAATAATCTTATGTTGATTTTGCTGTCGTTTAAACTTAGGCACAGAAACATAAGTTCCAGAAGCATCTGGGGAGATTTCTTTTCCATTTTATATTGTATATTTCCTCTAATTCTACATTGCAATCGTCTTTTAGCATATTATAGTATTAGATAATAATATGATAGCTTGCATTAGCACATCAGGACTATGAGGTTAAACAAGCACAATAAAAGTAGTATCTTTCAAAGGCATAGTCACAACTTGCTCCACCATTGATAGAGCTAATGAAGACGCTTTTTAACATAAAAACGTATAGGTGTATATCTGGGTTTTTTGTGAATAGTTTTATTTCGTGCCTCGTTAATTTGAAATATCAGGGCTGCTATGATGAATAAACATGTCTGAGATGCCACTTGGAAAGCTAAGCAAGATGAATATCCATAAAGGTATATACTTGAAACCACACATTTTTATTTTTAATCTTTATTTTGTTTTGCGGTCAATGTGAAACTGTGATTGTGGTGCATATTGAAAAGTTTTTATCCATATTCTTATGGCTAAGAGTTATATAACATTGTTCAAATATTAGGTGAAAATGCTGGAAGCTCTTATATTGAGATTGTATCCAAATTGGTTGGTTTTGATGGTGAAGATGATAAATCGCTTGATGAGAACTATAAGAACCTTCAATGTGATATTGCTCCTCTGCCTCATGATAAGATTATAAACTAGTTGAGAAGTATATTCTTAATACTCATGCTCCCACCCATAAGGTTGAGAATTTGCGAACACAATAGTTAATAATGCAGCTGCTTCGTTCCGTGCCAAAGTGAACTATGTGTTGCTCATGGCACATGATATTATTCTTGGCATATGATATGACTCTTAGCAAAGATTTTAGGGATATTATTCTTGGCATATGATATGACTCTTAGCAAAGATTTTAGGCTATTTTTTCAGGTCAGCGTTCTTCTAAGTTTCAGGTCAATTTCTTTCAAATTTTATCTGATCAGGGTATTTTATCCATATATATATATATATATATATATATATATATATATGCGAGCGTTCAATGGCACCCGAAACAGTGCAGCACCGCTAAATGCCCCCTAATTTCCACCACATATCCCGTTTCTCTCTCCCTCCACTCATTCTCTCACCTCCCACTAACTTAAACTACTATAAATACTTGGTTTCTGTTGGGGGGCATTTGGGATGCTCACTATTTGGGGTGCCACCGAACGCTCCTTATAATATATATATATATATATATATATATATATATATATATATATATATATTAACCTGGTGTTTCATTTTGAACAGGTTGCTGTTCTTCTTTGGTTATTCTCTATAATTGGAAGTTTTTTCTCATTTTTTGCTCATGCATATATTGGTATGACCCTTAGTTTCATATATAAAAATTGACAAAAGAACTTGTTTTTATATTTTTCGTAGAACAAGCGATTAACATATTTTATTCTTTCAATGTGATGCATATAAACATTTCTATAATCCAGTTCAGTTAATAATATCTCCCCCTTTTGCATCCCTTATTATGTATTTCCACTTTTCTTTTACATTTATGGTTTATTTAACACAACACTGATATCAACAAGTGGAGCAAAAAAAAGTGGAAAACTAAAGCTGAACCTTCTGCGATGTGCAACCGGATATTCGCAAAAATTCTGTCTGCAGTTCAGCTAGTTCAAGATTTTCAGTCAAAGCCTACTATCCTTTTTTTTTACTTGTCACTTAAGGGTTCACTGGATAAAAGAAAAAAAGAAAATAAATTAAGATATCAAAATCTGTCAAGATATCCGCACATATTAATATTATCTTTTACTCATCTTGAATTATTACTTGCTCGTCTTTTAGTGTTGACTCCTCAATTGCGGTCAAATATATTTCATTTTCAAAATAAAAAATTTTAAAATGCCACCACCGTTTGTCAGTGCCAATTAAAAATAGAGCTATAAATTCATTTAATTGATGACATCATTTTTTTAATTGTAAATAGTGACTTTTTTTTTTGTAAAATATTGATTGGTCCCAACAATCAATGAAATGGTTGCAAGCATAAGCATATACTGCAGATATGCATATGCATACACATTCGTTGCCTCAATTGCAGTGTACATAGACATACATGCTAAGAATATACATAAATATACATTCATTGTTGTGGGGGTTGGGTGGGTGTTACATGTATAAAAAATTGAGAACATAGTAGCACGCATGCAACTGCTGATATTTCTCTTCATTTATGATGCTTGCAGGCGTTATAATATCGATCATAGTTCCTGCCCTATGCAGTAAATTTGAAGAGCATGTGGACCATTGTGCTGGAATGGTCCATTAAAAGCTTTCATAGTTCCTACAGTTCGCTCTTTGATAGGGCCTTCAAGCTGTCATCTAGGGTTCGAGTCGGGGTCTACTTACGTTTCAGATCTAGGTATATTTAAATTCTATCATTATTTATTTTTAGATGTAAAGTTATGTGGTGAACTAATTTAGATTTGAATTAGTTTCCTTTTATTTTGAGTCAATCAGATTTTATTTTATCTTCTTAGTTTCACTGCTAATTTGACGTTCACGCTGTGAAATTGAACAAGTTACTTCTCCATTTTTGTCCTAAACACAACTAACATAGTGATTTCGTTTTCTAATAACACATGCTGCTATACTTCACATGACTGTTAAGATTCAAATGTTAAATGGTATATTTTACTTATGTTTTGAAAATATATTGTTGGTTAAATATGCAATTAAGAGGATATCAGATCTTGGTTTTTTGGTTTAAGATTTGGAAATAAATTTGTGATGCAAATTATTTCAAAAGGTAGGGTTTACAGTAAGCAATCGAATGTTTGTTTGTACGATATTTTCTTTTCCAAAGACATATTCAAATCTGAAAAATGACAACTTTGTCCCAAAGGAAGTCGAGTTCACTATAAGTTAGGTGAATAATTGTATCATAAATATTTGTTAAATAATATAAGTTAAATGTACGCTATAAAATATTTCAAAGAATAAAATTTACAAAAGTAAAAAAAAAAAACATTCTCTGGTATAAATTTCTTTTCCAAAGATATATTTTGGCCATTCAAAAAAAATGTCCCGTGGGATAGGTGGGAAAAAAGGGCTTATATGATATATTGAAAATTATTTGTTTCTTAAATGTTGAGAAAACGTTAGTTATGCTGCACATTTCACACAAAAATATGATTAAATAAGGGTAGGTACACTGAAATAAATTAAGCTGCGTTATAAAGGAAATTATACTAATTGTATTTGACATATCAATTTTCTCCGAAATTTCCTGAGATTAAGATAAAATGTTAGAGAAAAAATTGTAAATGTTTCCATTTTTATTGTCAAGAAAAATATGTGATTATGCAGGTAACTTGGTGATAAATTCTTTTCTAATTATAGTAATAAACTGGAATTGAAATTTAACAGTAAAGTGCGAGTATTAAAATTCATTTTCTTATAAAACTGCATGACTTTATGGCTTGAGAGTTGCTTGGCTAGGCAAGAAATATATTAGCAGAACTGAATCTGGGTAAACCATTTTTGATACATTTATGGCTTGAAAGTTATGGACAATAATGTTGTTCATCGGTGAGAAAAATATATATTATGACTGATGCTAAGAAAGAAAAGGGGATTGGATTCAACAGGCATGTTTTACTTGCTCTTGCATGCCAAAAACTATTACTTGGAGTGCATATTAAATCATTGTTTAGTAGTCAGTTAATGCCTTATATAATTATTTTTCGAGTATAATGCTATTTTCTTGTGTTTATTTGCAGGGAAGACCAGTGTATATAACCAAACCCAGCCGAGAGATTGTTTCCAGCTTAATTAAGGCAGCAAGTGGACAGGTACTAACTTTTTGTTATCATTTAACGTGTTGACAAATGATTTATGGGATCCATCAAGACACAAGTTGTGACACAATATGTCTGACTTATGGGATCTTACTTATATCTAAGATTTGCTGAAGATCCACTGCTTGAATTTCATATGTCACCGGTTTTCTCTAACTTTGTACCCCATAGCCATTCCTATTTATAAACGATCTGTTTTAAGTGAGTTATGGTGGATGGACTTGCAAAGGATATGTAGTTTTTTAATATTTTGCTAATAGGCATTTTGAATTTATCATTTTGCATATCTTATGATAGTTGAATATATATACTTTTTGAATAATGTTGTTTAGATCAATATAAAATGAGTCTAAAAAGATTGTGTTGAGTCCATTAGATAGATGCTACATTTTGTTTACCTACATTTTGATATATCTTTAATAATAGTTGTAATACCTTTGATGTCACACATTTTTGGTGTCAACGTGAGCTACGAAAATTGCCTTTTCAATATTATTTAAAAATATGATTTAACAATTATAATATCCTTACAAATTCAAACCACCTTTCAACAAATATTGGTAAGCCTTAATATCACTTAGAATAAGATCTAATACATAAACTTCTACTAAAAAATCATTCCTTATTAACAAATAATACAAATAAAAATTTAAAACCTACAACTTAAAAATTAAAATTTAGATTAAGTACATATGATTTCAATGCAAATATTCGTGCTAATCATTTTCTTTTAAATATGTCAAACATATGCAATTTGCATAAATATATTTATTGGGCAAAGCACGTGTTTTTGTCACTTTCCTTAAAGCTAGCTAATTGGTTTGCATCCTATGGAGAGAGAACCCTATCATCATCAAGCAAACGATTTATGACGTGAAATGTAACTATATCCAAATGTATTCTATTATAAGATTATGTAATTGCAACACAGTAGATGGTATACAAAAATAGTGTTCTCTTTATATGTGCCTTAATTGTCTATAATATTATAATATATATATATATATATATACACACGTACGAATATGTATGTATATTTTAAAGAACAAAAAATAAAATGTGGCTGCTGGGATTCGAGCCCAGGTCTCCACGGCCACAACGTGGAATTCTTACCACTAAACTACAGCCACTTTATATACACACATTTGTAGACAGTAAACTTATTTTTGAAAATAGTTGTAATACCTTTAGCGTCACTTTTTTTGTCAATGCAAATTACCGAAGTTGCCCCTTTAGTATTATTAAAAAAAATTGATCTAACAATAAAAACTTATTTACAAATTCAAACCACATTACAACAAAATTTAAAAGGCCTTAATATCATTTAAAAATAAGATATACTACATAAACTTCTATTTAAAAATTGTCCTTTATTAACTAATATTACAATTAAAAATTAAAACTTGCAAAACAGAAAATAAAAATCCAAATTAATTACACATAATTTCAATGCAAATATTTGTGCAAATCATTTGCTTCACGTCTTTATACAGTTTTTGACCACGAAATTTGATACCTACTTTTGCTCATGTACACTTACTGCCTATTTGCATCAGATAATCTTTCACCGCAATTTTAGTACTAACACCACGTTCTTCAAGTAGGGTAGTCAATAATCTGTTTTGTCGAAATACTCCTGTCTAGCTGCTCCACGGCTTTAACACATTAACATCTACGTTCTAATATCAAATGCAAATTAACAGTTCAGTTACGGTAACTGGTTTTAGGTCGCATATCTTGTACGCAGTTAGAACCCATAAAATTGTGATGTTCCATTCATGTGCAGTAACTGCGTGATGTATCATCCATTCTAGAAACCCAGTCCCTTCAGTTCATCTTTCTTGTAACTGATAACACCACTTGAATTCTTCGATAACAGCCCAAGAACTCGATATTTGAGACTTAATAAGTTATCCAACAAACTAAACATCCAAAATCTTTTAATTAACACCAGTAGTAAGATTCTTACCCTATGCAAATCGAACAGAAATCAACGATGTTGACAGATCCGGTCGACAAGAGGATCGATTATGAGAAATGGAAATTCAACATGAGATATTGGAATTTGAAATCTATTACGCTGGAATACTCGGTTTTTTTGACGTATTGGTAGGTCAAACTATACCATCGATTATTTCAGATCTAATTTGCTATAAGGCTGACTTAGGGAAAAAGAAACAATAAAAAATTGTGTGATTTGATCAAAGCCTCCATTTCTCTAATTCTGGCGCTGCAGTAGAATGAGATTTTGGATATTAACTTGATTGGTAAAGGGAGACAAATGATTTCATTTAATTTTGAAACGCAAATGGCTTGGGAGTTTCTCTCCGTGCAATTATTATCATACCAACCATTAGGGAGGTTTAGGTACTGTAAGAGGGGCTAAATCAATTTTTCTGTACCAATGATTTTTGGCTGAAAAATCTCAATTTCGCGTTCTTTCTTCTTCTCTCTTCTCCGTTTCTTCCTACGCTAACAAATCTGTGCTAATTCCTCCCAATCCAAATCATCGCGCAAATTCCTCCTCTTTTCTTTTTCTTCGCCCTCTATTGTCTCCACATTTGTTCCTGCAATCTTTAAAATCCAAGTAAAATTCAATATTATTTCCCCCTTCGCATCCGTTGCCTATTATCTCTCCTTCGTCGACTTGATAATTTCTTCATCTTTACTAGTTCTTCAAACAAACATCAATTCTAGATTTATTTTTACTTCCATCGCTAACACACTACGGCGCAATGGCCAATGCCTGCAACTGGCGAGCGCAACTGACTACGAATTCATCGCAATTCTCGATAACGGCTAGTGCTACTGAGTTAGGGCACAACTCGAAAAATCAGCTGTTAAAACTTGAAGGTACTAGTGACTTGAGTTTTGAATTCTGAACCTTAATTCTTCTTTCAATTACTGCATTATGCATTGTTTTTTATTCCAATTATCCAATGCAAATTTTAATCCTAATTGTTTTCGTTTAGGTTTTCTAAAACCAGATTTCAGACTAATGAATAATCTTATGTTGATTTTGCTGTCGTTTAAACTTAGGCACAGAAACATAAGTTCCAGAAGCATCTGGGGAGATTTCTTTTCCATTTTATATTGTATATTTCCTCTAATTCTACACTGCAATCGTCTTTTAGCATATTATAGTATTAGATAATAATATGATAGCTTGCATTATCACATCAGGACTATGAGGTTAAACAAGCACAATAAAAGTAGTATCTTTTAAAGGCATAGTCACAACTTGCTCCACCATTGATAGAGCTAATGACGACGCTTTTTAACATAAATACGTATAGGTGTATATCTGGGTTTTTTTGTGAATAATTTTATGTCGTGCCTCGTTAATTTGAAATATCAGGGCTGCTATGATGAATAAACATGTCTGAGATGCCACTTGGAAAGCTAAGCAAGATGAATATCCATAAAGGTATATACTTGAAACCACACATTTTTATTTTTAATCTTTATTTTGTTTTGCGGTCAATGTGAAACTGTGATTGTGGTGCATATTGAAAAGTTTTTATCCATATTCTTATGGCTAAGAGTTATATAACATTGTTCAAATATTAGGTGAAAATGCTGGAAGCTCTTATATTGAGATAGTATCCAAATTGGTTGGTTTTGATGGTGAAGATGATAAATCGCTTGATGAGAACTATAAGAACCTTCAATGTGATATTGCTCCTCTGCCTCATGATAAGATTATAAACTAGTTGAGAAGTATATTCTTAATACTCATGCTCCCGCCCATAAGGTTGAGAATTTGCGAACACAATAGTTAATAATGCAGCTGCTTCGTTCCGTGCCAAAGTGAACTATGTGTTGCTCATGGCACATGATATTATTCTTGGCATATGATATGACTGTTGGCAAAGATTTTAGGCTATTTTTTCAGGTCAGCGTTCTTCTAAGTTTCAGGTCAACCTCTTTCAAATTTTATCTGATCAGGGTATTTTATCCATATGTGTGTGTGTGTGTGTGTGTATATATATATATTAACCTTGTGTTTCATTTTGAACAGTTTGAACAGTTTGCTGTTCTTCTTTGGTTATTCTCTATAATTGGAAGTTTTTTCTCATTTTTCGCTCATGCATATTTTGGTATGACCCTTAGTTTCATATATAAAAATTGACAAAAGAACTTTTTTTTATATTTTTCGTAGAACAAGCGATTAATATATTTTATTCTTTCAATGTGATGCATATAAACATTTCTATAATCCAGTTCAGTTAATAATATCTCCCCCTTTTGCTTCCCTTATTATGTATTTCCACTTTTCTTTTACATTTATGGTTTATTTAACGCAACACTGATATCAACAAGTGGAGCAAAAAAAAGTGGAAAACTAAAGCTGAACCTTCTGCGATGTGCAGCTGGATATTCGCAAAAATTCTGTCTGCAGTTCAGCTAGTTCAGGTTTTTCAGTCAAAGCCTACTATCCCTTTTTTTACTTGTCACTTAAGGGTTCATTGGATAAAAGAAAAAAAGAAAATATATTAAGTTATCAAAATCTGTCAAGATATCCGCACATATTAATATTATCTTTTACTCATCTTGAATTCTTACTTGCTCGTCTTTTAGTGTCGACTCCTCAATTGCGGTCAGATATATTTCATTTTCAAAATAAAATTTTTAAAAATGCCACCACCGTTTGTTTGTCAGTGCCAATTAAAAATAGAGCTATAAATTCATTTAATTGATGACATCATTTTTTTAATTGTAAATAGTGACCTTTTTTTTTGTAAAATATTGATTGGTCCCAACAATCAATGAAATGGTTGCAAGCACAAGCATATACTGCAGATATGCATATGCATACACATTCGTTGCCTCAATTACAGTGTACATAGACATACATGCTAAGAATATACATAAATATACATTCATTGTTGTGGGGGTTGGGTGGGTGTTACATGTATAAAAAATTGAGAACATAGTAGCATGCATGCAACTTGATGGAATTTAGATCAGAGAGAAGAAAGAGATGAAACGGTAAACAATCAAAAGGCTACATTTTTATTAATATGAATTGATGGCTATTACAATGCTAATCCCTCATATATATACATGATACAAAAGTATTTGCAATTGGCAAATATTGTAAAACTGGAAGCTCATTAACTACTCATTAACTCATTCCTATCCTAAATTCATGTCAATAATATTCATTTTTATCCTAAATATTGTAAACCAGGAAACTCAATAATTCATTCTTAATAACATTCTTAATAAGGGAAGGCAATATAATCTCTAGCCCAATCATAGCCCAATCAATGACACATATTCTCTAACATCCCCCCTCAAACTCACGATGCTGAAAATCGTGAGTTTGCCAAATAGAAACTGCTACTTCTGCATCACCTCAGATGCAAACTTCCTCCTCCATCAGCAACTTCAAACTTTCATATGCCATTAGCAATTCTTCACTTTTACAAATGGTTTTTAAAGTGGACCACACTCAATAATGGTTTTTAAAGTGGACCACACTCAATAATGGTTTTTAAAGTGGACCACACTCAATGATGGTTTTTAAAGTGGACCACACTCAATAATAATGGTTTTTAAAGTGGACCACACTTAATATTAATGGTTTTTAAAGTGGACCACACTCAATATTAATGGTTTTTAAAGTGGACCACACTCAATAATGGTTTTTAAAGTGGACCACACTCAATATTAGTGGTTTTTAAAGTGGACCACACTCAATAGAGGTCAATGGTTTTTAAAGTGGACCAACCACTAGAGTATATTGGTTTTTAAAGTGGACCAACCACTAGAGGTCAATGGTTTTTAAAGTGAACCAACCACTAGAAATAATAGTTTTTAAAGTGGACCAACCACTATGTTTCACAAATCAGCAACTCTTTTTGCCAATCACCCTTTCATCATCAAGTGCATCATCACAAAGTTCTACGTCATGATCATCATCTTCAAACTAAACCATTTGTTTCAACATCACCATCTGTTTCAAGATCACCCTCTGCATCACACTGAAATCCTCGAAACCAACCTGCCATAGTCTGCCATTTTCTAAGTTCTTCTCCAAGACATGCAAAGCAATACATGCTCCAGCTCCTCATCAAACAATCACCATACAAGTACAAAAAACAAAAAAAAACAGTCATAATAACTCTGCCACTATCAACGCAATACAAACACCATTTTTCATCATATCACCTCAATGACTTTTTTTTTTAATTGACTGTCACATATACAAACTGTGACTACAAATCAAAAACATAACAAAGACTGGACAACAAGAAGCATTGCCTACATCAGTCACCAAAATTGAATCGCCACCACATCTTCTCGTGCCAAGCGCTTATGCTTTCATCGCGGTACCCAAAATCGACCAATCATAAAGTTAGACCTTAATCACCAGATTCGCACCACCACCGTCAGCAACAAACACCACCTAATCAGCAAGCCGCGACCATTCAAAGCATAACAGCAACCATGATTCAAAATCCCCAATCCAATTGATTCACGCAATCACAGCACCCAAGGTGTTTTGTTTCTGGAAAGCCGATTGTTTTTATAAAAGGGACAAAGCGAATTTTTTTTTTAATATATATGTACATATATTTTTAATACATATCTCCTTCCTCCCTTTGACCTGGCTCTGATACCATGATGGAATTTAGATCAGAGAGAAGAAAGAGATGAAACGGTAAATAATCAAAAGGCTACATTTTTATTAATATGAATTGATGGCTATTACAATGCTAATCCCTCATATATATACATGATACAAAAGTATTTGCAATTGGCAAATATTGTAAAACTGGAAGCTCATTAACTACTCATTAACTCATTCCTATCCTAAATTCATGTCAAGAATATTCATTTTTATCCTAAATATTGTAAACCAGGAAACTCAATAATTCATTCTTAATAACATTCTTAATAAGGGAAGGCAATATAATCTCTAGCCCAATCAATGGCACATATTCTCTAACACAACTGCTGGTATTTCTCTTCATTTATGATGCTTGCAGGCGTTATAATATCGATCGTAGTTCCTGCCCTATACAGTAAATTTGAAGAGCATGTGGATCATTGTGCTGGAATGGTCCATTAAAAGCTTTCATAGTTCCTACAGTTCGCTCTTTGATCGGGCCTTCAAGCTGTCATCTAGGGTTCGAGTCGGGGTCTGCTTACGTTTCAGATCTAGGTATATTTAAATTCTATCATTATTTATTTTTAGATGTAAAGTTATGTGGTGAACTAATTTAGATTTGAATTAGTTTCCTTTTATTTTGAGTCAATCATATTTTATTTTATCTTCTTAGTTTCACTGCTAATTTGACGTTGATGCTGTGAAATTGAACAAGTTACTTTTCCATTTTTGTCCTAAACACAACTAACATAGTGATTTCGTTTTCTAATAACACATGCTGCTATACTTCACATGACTGTTAAGATTCAAATGTTAAATGGTATATTTTACTTATGTTTTGAAAATATATTGTTGGTTAAATATGCAATTAAGAGGATATCAGATCTTGGTTTTTTGGTTTAAGATTTGGAAATAAATTTGTGATGCAAATTATTTCAAAACGTAGGGTTTAACAGTAAGCAAGCGAATGTTTGTTTGTACGATATTTTCTTTTCCAAAGACATATTCAAATCTGAAAAATGACAACTTTGTCCCAAAGAAAGTCGATTCCACTATAAGTTAGGTTAATAATTGTATCATAAATATTTGTTAAATAATATAAGTTAAATGTACGCTATAAAATATTCTGGAATTTCTAGTCTTAGCGTGTAAAATGTAAAAAAATATTTCAAAGAATAAAATTTACAAAAAAAAAAAAACCGTTCTCTGGTATAAATTTCTTTTCCAAAGATATATTTTGGCCATTCAAAAAAAAATGTCCCGTGGGATAGGTGGGAAAAAAGGGCTTATATAATATATTGAAAATTATTTGTTTCTTAAATGTTGAGAAAACGTTAGTTATGCTGCACATTTCACACAAAAACGTGATTAAATAAGTGTAGGTACACTGAAATAAATTAAGCTGCGTTATATAGGAAATTATACTAGTTGTATTTGACATATCAATTTTCTCCGAAATTTCCTGAGATTAAGATAAAATGTTAGAGAGAAAATTGTAAATGTTTCCATTTTTATTGTCAAGAAAAATATGTGATTATGCAGCTAACTGGTTGATAAATTCTTTTCTAATAACAGTAATAAACTGGAATTGAAATTTAACAGTAAAGTGTGAGTATTAAAATTCATTTTCTTATAAAACTGCATGACTTTATGGCTTGAGAGTTGCTTGGCTAGGCAAGAAATATATTAGCAGAACTGAATCTGGGTAAACCATTTTTAATACATTTATGGCTTGAAAGTTATGGACAATAAAGTTGTTCATCGGTGAGAAAAATATATATTATGACTGATGCTAAGAAAGAAAAGGGGATTGGATTCAACTTGCATGTTTTACTTGCTCTTGCATGCCAAAAACTATTACTTGGGGTGCATATTAAATCATTGTTTAGTAGTCAGTTAATGCCTTATATAATTATTTTTTGAGTATAATGCTATTTTCTTGTGTTTATTTGCAGGGAAGACCAGTGTATATAACCAAACCCAGCCGAGAGATTGTTTCCAACTTAATTAAGGCAGCAAGTGGACAGGTACTAACTTTTTGTTATCATTTAATGTGTTGGCAAATGATTTATGGGATCCATCAAGACACAAGTTGTGACACAATATATCTGACTTATGGGATCTTACTTATATCTAAGATTTGCTGAAGATCCGCTGCTTGAATTTCATATGTCACCGGTTATCTCTAACTTTGTACCCCATAGCCGTTCCTATTTATAAACGATCTGTTTTAAGTGAGTTATGTTGGATGGACTTGCAAAGGATATGTAGTTATTTTAATATTTTGCTAATAGGCATTTTGAATTTATCATTTTGCATATCTTATGATAGTTGAATTTATATACTTTTTGAATAATGTTGTTTAGATCAATATAAAATGAGTCTAAAAAGATTGTGTTGAGTCCATTAGATAGATGCTACATTTTGTTTACCTACATTTTGATATATCTTTAATAATAGTTGTAGTACCTTTGATGTCACACATTTTTAGTGTCAACGTGAGCAACGAAAATTGCCTTTTCAATATTATTTAAAAATATGATTTAACAATTATAATATCCTTACAAATTCAAACCACCTTTCAACAAATATTGGTAAGCCTTAATATTGTTGGGAAATTACGCAAATTTCCTTATGATTATATTTGTAGAGAAAAGAAATGAAATGAAAAATGGTAAGATACACACAAATTTGATAACGGAGTTCGGCCAATTATATCTTCGTCTCCGGGCTGCTGCAGATCTTTTATTTCAGAGAATATTAAAAAGTGATTACAAAAGACACTTTTCACTCAACACTCGATCTCACTCTTAATCTTGCTCTCCTTTTCTTCTTGTTGATTTTGAGATGAGATAGAAGTTATGAGGAGGAAAGGTGTATTTATAGGTGAGAGATTGGTTGGTGGCCGGTAGGTGGAATGGTTGGTGCATGGGGTTGGTGGCACACCATGTTGAACACATGGATCGCTTGGTTATTGCTACACATGCAACATTACTAAAAATCTCCCACTTGAAGACTGATTTCAATTCATCTTCACACCTTGATCAATGCAACAGTCATTCAGCTCTTTCTACTCTAGCAGAACAACTGAAGTTGAACACAACTTCAGTTTATCGATAGCTACCGTCTTTATCAACATGTCTGTTGGATTCTTGCTTGCTTCGATCTTCTGTTGGAATCTTTTGACAACTAATCGATCTTTGTATCTGTTGGAATCATCATGCTCCTCTTTCACGCGATACACCTATTTATTGTGAAGTGCCTTCTTTCCTATGGGTAACTCAGCTAGTTCCCATGTCTGGTTGGAGATGAGAGACTTCATCTCATCTTTCATGGCAAACTCCCACTTGCTAGCATCATCAACCTTAGAAGCTTCATCATAACATTCAGGTTCCCCTGCATCAGTCAGCAACAAGTAGTTCATGTATCTTTTGTTAGGTACATGAGGTCGAGAAGACCTTCTCAATTCAGGATCTGGAGTAGGATGTTGTAGTGTGTCAGACTGGTCCACACTACTCAGATCAACGATTTCACCAAGCTGAGCACTTTCTATACTCGGTTCTGTGATGAGACTATCTAGAATATTGTTTGCATCTGCAAATACTGGCTCACTTTGCTTTGAGTCGTTGACTTCTGCTTTATGTCTGTCTTTGTACATTACTCTTTTGTTAAAGATCACATCTCGGCTACGGATCACCTTCTTTTTTTCATCATCCCAAATGCGGTAGCCAAACTCATTTTCTCCATAGCCGATGAGAGTGCATTTCTTGGATCTGAGATCAAGTTTATTCCTGCCTTGATCACTAATATGCACATATGCTATGCAACCGAAAACTTTTAAATGTGATAATTTTACCTCTTTTCCACTCCATATCTCTTCTGGTATTTTATGCTCTAATGGAACCGAAGGACCTCTGTTGATCAAATAAGCTGCTGTGCTAACTGCTTCAGCCCAGAACTGCTTTGGTAGACCTAACTGTATATGAATGCTTTTGGCTCTTTCTGTCAACGTTCGATTCATACGCTCAACTACACCATTGTGTTGAGGCGTACCCGGCACGGTTCTCTGCATTTTGATCCCATGCTCATAACAGAACTGCTTGAATCTGGTGTCTTCATATTCATCTCCGTTGTCAGTTCTAAGCTTTTTGATCTTTAGATTTGTCTCATTTTCAACCATAGCTTTCCATATCCTGAAAGCCTCGAACACTTCAGATTTATGCCTCAAAAAATAATCTCATACCTTTCGCGAGTGATCATTGATGAAAGTAACGAAGTAATGCTTTCCACCGATGGATGAGACGGTCGTTGGCCCCCAAACATCGGAATGAACAATCTCCAGCTTTTCCTTCTTTGGGGTTTTACCGCTTATTTGAAAGCCGACTCTCTTCTGCTTTCCAAATATGCAATTTTCGCACATGCCTATTTCCACTGACTGTAGACCTGGAATTTTTCCCTTCGAGTGCATAATCTTCATTCCCTTTTCATCCATATGGCCTAGCCTCTGGTGCCGTATGTTGGAATTTTCGTTGCTAGCTGCAACAGTGATCGAACATCGCGCTTCTGATGTCATGTAAAGAGTACCACTCTTCTTGCCTTGAGCAATCGTCATTGCACCCTTCGAATTTGTCCAGTTGTCACCATGGAAAGTCGTAGTATAGCCTTCACTAGCTAATAATCCTACGGAGATCAAATTCTTCCTCAAATCCGGTATGTGCCTGACATCCTTTAACTCCCAAACCGACGCATTTAGCTTAATCTTCACAACACCTTTACCAACGATATCACAAGGTTGATCGTCACCAAGATATACCTTTCTAAGATTTCCAGAGGCGTACTTTTCGAAGAATTCTTTCTACAAAGTGGCATAATCGATGCTACAGAGTCTAGCACCCGAGACTCTTCCTTGCTCTCCAAAGAGCATATCAACGTTTCATCTCCTCCTGAGGTAGAAGTAACATTTGCCTCTGCCTTCGCCTCCTGGTCCTTTGGTGCACTTCTGCATTGATTTTTGTAGTGCCCGGTCTTGCCACAGTTCCAACACTCAATGGTCTTTGAGCTGTTGGGATTTCTGGATTTAGATCTCCAGTCTTTCAACCTACCGCGGTAGTTCGGTTTGCTACGTCCATTTTCTCGTGTTGAATTTCTTCCTCTTGATTGTGTATGCAAAATTGAAAATTCGATGACTCACCAGAATCTCTTCGCTGGATCTCTTCACTGAGAACCATATCATGAATATCATCAAATTTTAACTTATTGCTTCCCGACGAGCTACTCACTGCTGTGACAGTAGCGTTCCAACTTTCTGGCAGGGAAGATAAAAGTATCAACGCGCGTACTTCTTCGTCAAACTCAATTTCAACTGAACTTAACTGAGTAATAACTGTATTCAGTTCATTGAGATGTTGAGCTACCGATGCACCTTCTGTCATCCGCAAATTGAACAATCGCCTCATCAAATGAACTTTGTTAGAGGCCGAAGGCTTCTCATACATACTGGAGAGAGCCGCCATAAGACCTGCCGTGGTCTTTTCCTTTGCTATGTTGAAAGCAACATTGCGAGATAACGTCAATCGAATAACTCCAAGAGCTTGTCTATCAAGAAGAGCACAATCTTCATCCTTCATATTCTCTGGCTTCTTTTACAAGAGAGGTTGATAAAGCTTTTTCGGATATAGATAATCTTCAATTTGCATTTTCCAAAAGCCAAAGTCAGCTCCATCAAACTTCTCGATTTTCACCCTTCCTTCATCTTGTCGCTATCGCTCCCACTCGAGTTTGATTTCCTTTATAACAAATTATGGCTCTAATACCAGTTGTTGGGAAATTACGCAAATTTCCTTATGATTATATTTGTAGAGAAAAGAAATGAAATGTATAATGGTAAGAGACACACAAATTTGATAACGGAGTTCGGCCAATTATGCCTACGTCTCCGGGCTGCTGCATATCTTTTATTTCAGAGAATATTACAAAGTGATTATAAAAAACACTTTTCACTAAACACTCGATCTCACTCTTAATCTTGCTCTCCTTTTCTTCTTGTTAATTTTGAGATGAGATAGAAGTTATGAGGAGGAAAGATGTATTTATAGGTGAGAGAATGGTTTGTGACTTGGTTGGTGGCCGGTAGGTGGCATGGTTGGTGCATGGGGTTGGTGGCACACCATGTTGAACACATGGATGGCTTGGTTGTTGCTACACGTGCAACATTACTAACAAATATCGCTTAGAATAAGATATAATACATAAACTTCTACTAAAAAATCATTCCTTATTAACAAATAATACAAATAAAAATTTAAAACCTACGACTTAAAAATTAAAATTTAGATTAAGTACATATGATTTCAATGCAAATATTAGTGCTAATCATTTTCTTTTAAATATGTCAAACATATGCAATTTGCATAAATATATTTATTGGGCAAAGCACGTGTTTTTGTCACTTTCCTTAAAGCTAGCTAATTGGTTTGCATCCTATGGGGAGAGAACCCTATCATCATCAAGCAAACGATTTATGACATGAAATGTAACTATATCCAAATGTATTCTATTATAAGATTATGTAATTGCAACACAGTAGATGGTATACCAAAATAGTGTTCGCTTTATATGTGCCTTAACTGTCATATATATATATATATATATATATATATATATATAAGAGATTCTATTTAGACACAAAATTGCACACAGTAAATCTCAACCATGGGATCTTCCCATGAATTACACTCTCTAGATAAAAACAAACAAATCCAACAGTGGAGGCTTTGTGTTTCTCTCTTTGTGTCCAAATAGCCGGCCCCATATATATACATACATATATATATATGTATGTATATTTTAAAGGACAAAAAATAAAATGTGGCTGTTGGGATTCGAGCCCAGGTCTCCATGGCCACAACGTGGAATTCTTACCACTAAACTACAGCCACTTTATATACACACATTTATAGACAGTAAACTTATTTTTGAAAATAGTTGTAATACCTTTAGTGTCAATTTTTTGTCAATGCAAATTACCGAAGTTGCCCCTTTAGTATTATTAAAAAAATATGATCTAACAATTAAAACTTATTTACAAATTCAAACCACATTTCAACAAATATTAAAAGGCCTTAATATCATTTAAAAATAAGATATACTACATAAACTTCTATTTAAAAATTGTCCTTTATTAACTAATAATACAAATAAAAATTAAAATTTGCAAAACAGAAAATAAAAATCCAAATTAATTACACATAATTTCAATGCAAATATTTGTGCAAATCATTTGCTTCACGTTTTTATACAGTTTTTGGCCACGAAATTTGATACCTACTTTTGCTCATGTACACTTACTGCGAATTTGCATCAGATAATCTTTCACCGCAATTTTAGTACTAACACGTTCTTCAAGCAGGGTAGTCAATAATCTGTTTTGTCGAAAAACTCCTGTCTAGCTGCTCCACGCCTTTAACACATTAACATCTACGTTCTAATATCAAAAGCAAATTAACGGTTCAGTTACAGTAACTGGTTTTAGGTCGCATATCTTGTACACAGTTAGAACCCATAAAACTGTGATGTTCCATTCATGTGCAGTAACTGCGTGATGTATCATCCATTCTAGAAACCCAGTCCCTTCAGTTCATCTTTCTTGTAACTGATAACACCACTTGAATTCTTCGATAACAAACATTTTGTTTTTCCGAATAGAAGATTGGTTGATACCCATATAAGGCCCTATCAACCATCTGTGAACTAATTCTAAATCCTGCTTCTCAAAACCATAATTTGGTACACATGATATTGAAAACCAGTTAGTCGAAAAAGTCGAGACAGTAACGTCGAGCATATAATGTAACTTAGTTTTGTTCATCTTCTATTGATAGCATTAACAAGGAAACAAATGATGGTACTAGAATAAATAGCCCAAGAACTCGATATTTGAGACTTAATAAGTTATCCAACAAACTAAACATCCAAAATCTTTTAATTAACACCAGTAGTAAGATTCTTACCCTATGCAAAATCGAACAGAAATCAACGATGTTGACAGATCCGGTCGACAAGAGGATCGATTATGAGAAATGGAAATTCAACATGAGATATTGGAATTTGAAATCTATTAGGCTGAAATACTCGGTGTTTTTGATGTTTTGGTAGGTCAAACTACACCATTGATTATTTCAGATCTAGTTTGTTATAAGGCTGACTTAGGGAAAAAGAAACAATAAAAAATTGTGTGATTTGATCGAAGCCTCCATTTCTCTAATTCTGTCTCTGCAGTAGAATGAGATTTTGGATATTAACTTGATTGGTAAAGGGAGACAAATGATTTCATTGAATTTTGAAACGCAAATGGCTTGGGAGTTTCTCTCCATGCAATTATTATCATACCAACCATTAGGGAGGTTTCGGTACTGTAAGAGGAGTTAAATCGATTTGTCTGTACCAATGATTTTTGGCTGAAAAATCTCAATTTCGCGTTCTTTCCTCTTCTCTCTTCTCCGTCTCTTCCTACGCTAACAAATCTGTGCTAATTCCTCCCAATCCAAATCATCGCGAAAATTCCTCTTTTCTTTTTCTTCGCACTCTATTGTCTCCGCATTTGTTTCCGCAATCTTTAAAATCCAAGTAAAATTCAATATTATTTCCCCCTTCGCATCTGTTGTCTATTCTCTCTCCTTCGTCGGTTTGATAATTTCTTCATCTTTACCAGTTCTTCAAACAAACATCAATTCTAGATTTATTTTTACCTCCATCGCAAACACACTAGGGCGCAATGGCCAATGCCTGCAACTGGCGAGCGCAACTCACAACGAATTCATCGCAATTCTCGATAACGGCTAGTGCTACTGAGTTAGGACACAACTCGAAAAATCAGTTGTTAAAACTTGAAGGTACTAGTGACTTGAGTTTTGAATTCTGAACCTTAATTCTTCTTTCTATTACTGCATTATGCATTGTTTTTTATTCCAATTATCCAATGCAAATTTTAATCCTAATTGTTTTTGTTTAGGTTTTCTAAAACCAGGTTTCAGACTAATGAATAATCTATGTTGATTTTGCTGTCGTTTAAACTTAGGCACAGAAACATAAGTTCCAGAAGCATCTGGGGAGATTTCTTTTCCATTTTATATTGTATATTTCCTCTAATTCTACATTGCAATCGTCTTTTTGCATATTATAGTATTAAATAATAATATGATAGCTTGCATTATCACATCAGGACTATGAGGTTAAACAAGCAAAATAAAAGTAGTATCTTTCAAAGGCATAGTCACAACTTGCTCCACCATTGATAGAGCTAATGAAGACGCTTTAAGAATAAATCATAGCTGTAAACTTAATATATAAATTTATGATGATTACAGCTGAGTGACTGACATGTATAAAATATTATTTTGATGGCCAAACAAATCTTATTTAAAGACTGACACAGAGATATCTATATCAACTCGTTCAACATTTACACGAAACAAAATGTTTTGCCTATGAATCAATAGATAACCACACCTAAAAGTATAAATTCAAGATAATCAAAATCCAAATTTATTAATGTTTACATCTGTTTGTCTTTGCTCATTATCTACACTTTAATCAGTATACCTGCGATAATTGATTTAATTTAGCTTTTTAAGACAAGCGCATTATGCATCCACGTTTGTTTCTAAATATGATGTTCTTTTATTTGTCTAAAAGATCACATCAGTCTTATTATTTAGGCACTTGAGTGTTTCCAAAGGATACAATGTCGAATCCTGGGAACTTGGTAATTCATAATTATTGTGTATATACTGTAAACGCCGTAATATGTGCAGTTATCTGCTGTGAATAATTGTTATTGTTTGAACAGAAAATGAGTTATGTGGAAGTGGAGTAGCAGCAAGAGTGAAGGCTGAACAGTATGGAAAAGATGTGCGAAAATTAAGATCTATCATCGATATGTTTACAAACATAAAGAGAAGAAACCAAAGGTAGTTGCACCAGGTGGATTTTATGAAAAGGATTAGTTTATAGATTTTGGAAAAGGGATATTTTTTCATACAATGTAATTTCAATTCCAATAATGCCTGTGTTTGAATTTCATAATAAATAATGTGCCATGGTGCCAATATGTAGTGCTATAGGCTTTTCGTTCATACCCTTGCAAGTGCAGTGAAGTTTAGTTCCAATTCATGTTTTATAGTTCAGATAATTTCCTGTATTGTACGAGTATATTTACTCCTACAATTTATGATTATATGTACGGTTCTCATGATGATAAAATTCTTTCATTTTGTATGCGGTTTGTAATGTTGGCATGAACCTTTTTTTTTCCTTTAACGCCTGTGTGTTTACCTATGATGCATGCAAGTAGATTACGGTAATACTAGGATCATTATTTAATCAAATATGGGTGTGATTTTGTATGTCTTTTACAAACGAAAATAAAAGCTATATTTCGTATCAAACTTTCATTCATAAGAGATGTATAATTGTTACCTCTGCATTGCAAATTATAGGCATGAATTTTCCTTTATATATTCTTTTTTTTAAACTCATTGGAAAGTGAAAACCCTTCAAAATTTCACAAGAATATATGGTAAATGCAATGGTAATATAGCAATAATAATGCATGTTCCATTGAACTGAGGCCCATGCATTTTGTTCCCTTTCTTGCTGGAAATCCAATTTCAAAGTGTAAAATTGCCATCTTTTGCACTTATTTTATGCAATGATAATATATTTTCACCTTCAAATTATAGGTCAAACAATGAATGCTAAACGATCCGATAAGCAGAAGTTGGTCCAAGATAATATAATGTCATCCAAAGCTACATCAATGGAAACCAATAAACAAATACAAGAGCAACCACACAACAATTAGCAGACTCTGTTAGTAGATGAGTATGGTTGGAATGCACATTTCACTTCAAAGTTGGTAATCTACATACAAATATAATTTATGGAATAATAAGTATTCATTATTTAACTATATTGTCAAATTCGTGTTTTTTAATAGATAAAATATATGGAGAAAAATGGATGGTGATAAGGAAGATAATCGAGATAATTTTTTTTTTTCAATTAATAAATTCTATTAACTTTTTTAATAAGACAATTTTATATTTTTAGTATTATCATATTATATGCTTTATTGTTTGATTTTCATTTACATTTGCGTTCGTGAAGTAGATGATATGATCTTGCTTTTTTTATACTGTAGAAATTGCAGTGTCTAAATGATACATTTAGAGCCATAGTAATCATATTTATATTTTTAAAACAGTTACATATAAAAAACTGAATGGTCAAAGAAGACAAAGTAGAAGAGCAAATGCTTCCACTGATGAACAAAGAGAACTTAATAGGTTAAGAGCTATATAACGACGATAAGGTATGACATCGAAGGAAAGACAAGCATATCTATCTCGACGTCGTCATGCTTATGGATTACGTCAAGAAAAGCTTTGTAATACATCTTCAAGTAGAAATTCAAGTGAAATAACCAATGAAATTTTAAATGATATACATTAGCTAACATCATAAGCAAACAACCAAATAACAAGTTCATATCAATTTGAAGAAGCAGAAATGATGATTGTAAAGACAGATAACTCAAGTACCACAAGTAATCATATAAACGAAGAATATCATCGCTACCGCCAAGAGAAAAATCGACAAAGGCAAAGAGAGCAAAAAGAATTATTTCTACAGAAGAAAGAGAACAATATATAGCTCACCATCGAGAATTTTATCGACAAAGGTGACAAATTATGGAAAGTGATAATCAAGTGCAAAGACATCATGGAATGCGTATACATATAAGAACTCATAACGTTGCAAAAAAATTCAATGACCATAAAACATAGAACATGCAAAGACATCATGGAGTGCTATCCCCATTACAGTCACCAACTGAGCTCTTCAACCTTCGCACTAGCACAAATAATGATGGTATATACTTTAGAAGAAATATTTGATCATAGAACATGCATTTTCTTTTATACTTCAATGGGAGTTCATATTGACGAAAATTTAGCAAACGGAAAAGCCGGAGTTTGCACTTTTCATGTTCAAGGTTGTATATATCACGAAATTGGCAGTTTACTACCCAAGAAGGATATAGGCCAAGGTTTCTGCAATTATGTATATATATATATATATATATATATATGAGATACTGATCATGAAATTGAAAATCGTATGACTGACAATGGAGAGTTAGATAGAAGAATACCAGAAACGATACAATATATGTTAGATGAAAACAATAATTTTGCACAAAATTTCTATCGAGTTTCACACCTTCCTATAATTTGTGATTGTAGATTTATAATTAAGGAACAACCATTACAGCGACGATATGCGCTTCCAACAGCTTCACAAATTGCAGGAATAGTGGTAGGCGATGAAAAGAATATCATAAATGGTAGAATATAGTTGTACAAACAATATCAGGACATCTTATGAGAGTACCAGAGACACATGATTGTTATAATCCATTACAGTACTGTTTTTACTGTTTTATGTAAATAATGGTTGAGATCTAAATACTCACAATGAAAACGGTACTCCTGTTACATGCAGAGAGTATTACGCGTATCTCTTACAGGTATGGAAATTGATTATTAATTAATTTACATATTCTCTGTGATCTTAATATTAACCAAGTAGATTGCTCAATTTTTATTTGCCTTAATAAAATATAAATATAATTAATGGATATTGTAATTGTAGACTCAACACGAAAATACATCTCTTTTACTACTCGGTAGACGTTTGTTGCAGCAATATGCTTTGGATAATTATGTTAAAATTGAAAGTAATAGAATGAGAAGGTTTCGGGGAAAACAACACCACATTAGATCAGAACTCTATGTTGATATACAAGATGCATTGAATGCTGGAGAGAACGATGTAGGTATATGAAATTTTATTTACATTTCTCTATAAAATCAATTTTTGCAAATGTGTGTGTGTGTGTGTGTGTGTATATATATATATATATGGACACTTACACACACATATATACATAGACACATGATTTCATCATTCTAAAACTGATTTGAAAATTAAATATAGAAAACATCTGAAGGAGAACAATATTGCCTGCTTCATTTAATGGAAGTCCACACAACATGTTACCAACACTACCAAGATGTTATGATTTTGGTGCAGAAGTTTGGGAAGCCTGACCTTTTCATTACGATGACATGCAATCCTTCGTGGGGTGAAATCACTTCTGAACTACTACATGGACAACCGGCTCAAGATCGTACAAATCTTATGATCAGAATATTACATGCAAAATACAAACAACTAAAAAGTGACATTTATAATCCATGTTTAAAAAAATATGATTGTCGCATTAATGTCGAAGTTTGTAGTAGTATCAAATTTGTCAAATACTTATGTAAATACGTTTACAGGCCCAGATCATGTGGCAGTTGAAGTTCATCCAGAAAGCGACTATGATAAAATTTGAAGATTTGTTGATGCAAAACGGATGTCCTAAAGAAGCTTTTTGGAGAATTTTCGAATTTTCATTACATATAATTTATCCTTATATTCAATGATTGCAAATACAGCTATCTAGTAGGCAACAAGTCACGTATCACTCCAATCAAACAGTGTCTTATATTGTGTTAGACGAAAGCCTCTCTATATCAACGTTGATTGAATTCTTCAACACAAACTCACAAGATCCCAAGCAAAATAATATTTATATTGTGAATTTCGAAAGAAATGTAATTGGGTAACTAATATTAAAAAATGGAGACATAGGACATCATCAAAAAAGTCATAGGAACCATTTACAGTGTTTCACCATTAGAAGGATAATGTTGCTACTTGAGAATTCTTTTGAATCATATAAACGGACAATCAACTTTTGATCATATTCTCATAATCGATGATGTTAAATATCCAACATTTCAGAAAACCACAGAGAAGATGGGGATGTTAGATGAAGATCAAAGCCTCATAGCATGTCTACAGGAAGCATCAGCTACAAGAATGCCATCAACTTTAAGAAGATTATTCGCTTCTATCTTGGTTTATTATGCATGAACAGACATTAGAAGATTATGGGATGAATTTTTCTTCAATATGACAGAAGATTATTCAAATTCAAGTATAACAAATAAGATTATACTTGAAATTCATCTTTTAAAAGATCTCAATAATTTATTGATGAACCATTATAAAAAAGTTCCAGATTAGGATCTTCTAACAATTAGAGATGACACAGATGATTGTTCATTAACTTCGAGATGGTTAAATAAGTAATATTCAATTAAAACACACGAAGATGATTTAACTTTTACCAGCAAGTTCAGTGAATCCCAATTGCGTGCATATACAATAATTTTGAATGTCGTTAAAACTACAGAGAGCTGAATTTATTTTATTGATGGTTCTCATGGAACGGGAAAGTCATTTCTCTATTGAGCATTGGTTGCAGTGCTTCGACAAGAAGGTTTGATTGCACTCACAATATCAACATCTGAGATTGCTGCGACTATTCTACCAGGCGGTCGAACGACGCATTCAAGATTTATAATCCCACTTGATCCAACATCTGAATCAATGTGCACGGTAACCAGAATTAGCCAATCTTTTATGTTTAGGACTCAGGCATCTGTTCTTATTTGAGATGAAACAACTATGACACACAGATATGCTTCCAAAGCACTTGATTGATCACTTAAGGATATTATAGGGAATAGCTTGCCATTCAAAGTAAAAAATTATTATTTTTGGAGGGAATTCTCGACATGTCTTATCAGTTATACAACGTGGTACAGTAGCAGAAACAATTAATGCATGCATTATTGTTAAAATACCATTGTATAATCATGTAGAATCATCCAACTTACTCAAAATATGGGAACCAAAGAAGATTCTTTCTCCTCGGTTTTTCTATTGTGTGTTGGCGATTATAATGATGTGCATAAATCTGACAAGTTGATTCGAATTCCAGATGAAATAGTGGTATTATGGAAAGATGAAAGTTCACTAACTACTCTTATAAATACAGTCTTTTCTGATATACATGAAAATGCATTCCGAAGGAATATATCATGACAAGAGCTTTAGTTGCCCCTCTCAATGAATGCGTCGATAAGTTGAATAAACAAGTTATTGATTTATTTTCTAAAGGGTTACATACGTATTGCTCATTTGATTTTGTTGAAGATGATACAATAAATCTATATCAACTTGAATGCCTTAATTCAATTGCCCCAAGTTGTTTTTCTCCACTTAAGTCGGTTTTAAAAAAGGAACGCCAATCATGCTACTTCAAAATCTTGATCCAACGAATAGATTATGTAATGGTACCAGATTCATATGTCGTGGATTTTATAGAAACTTTATAAATGCAGAAACTGTCGTTAGACAATTTGTTGAAGATCGAGTTTTCTTACCAAAAATAAGTATGAAGCCTTCTAAAGATATCGCTTGCCATTCACATTATTATGTAAACAACTTCAAATAAGGTTGAGTTTTGTCCTCAAAATTAATAAAGCACAAAGATAGACAATTCTAAATATAGGAATTTGCCTCAACATGTGTTCGGGCATGTCCAACTTTATGGTGCATTATCAAGAGGAGAGTTTCAATTAGTATCACAAAAAATTTGATCAAAGATGGTAATGTCAACGGAAAGTTTGTAACTTACACTAAAAATGTTGTTTATAACGATGCACTTATATTTGCTAAAAGAAAAAAAAAATAGTTGAATAATATTTTGCAACCATTACTTTTGAATTTATTTATATTATTCAGTATTTTTACTTCTTTTTCTTGCAGTGACAATTTATAAATTATGCAACTTTTGTACAAACAATTTTCCTTTATATATATAAAATACACAATATTTGACAAATGGCAACTCACGCGCGAATCGCGTGGCGTTACGCTCGTGTGTGTATAATAATCTTTATTAATAATTATCTTAGGAGCACAAATTTTTGGTCCGACCGTAAAATACCAAAATTGCCCTTCATATATAACTCTTTAAAAAATTGATCTTGAAAAGTAGCATTTAAATAAAAGTTTATTAGTTTTTTAATAAATATTAACATTGCTTAAAATTAGGATCTAACAGATATTTTCTTTTATAAATTCAAAACGCTCTTTCATATTTATTACCAAACTTGATATCACTTAACCATAGATCTAATAAATAAAATTCATATATATTTTTAACATCATGCGCGAAGCGCTTAACGTAATGCTCACATTAATAATGGGTATTATTATTGATACTCCAAATATTGTTAAGCGGAGTCAAATTTTAAAAACATTCCAATCATAAAAATTAGGATCTAATAGATTTTCTTTACAAGTTTAAATTTCTTTTTCACATATATCACCAAAGTTAATGTCACTTAAAAATAGGATTCTATAAATATACTTAATATACATCTTTCTTTATTAATAATTGTTTTGAAAGCGTCAACTTTTGATTCGATCGTGAACTTTCAAAATTGTTCTTCATGTATGGTTCTTTAAACAATCGACATTCTAAAAAGTGACATCTAAATGAAACAACATTAAAAAAAATTTAAATGTTAACACTGCTTAAAATCAGGATCTTACAGATTTTTTTACAAGTTCAAAATGGTTTTTTTATATGTATTACCAAACTTAATATCACTTAAAAGTATGATCCTACAAATAAACTTTATATACATTTTTATTAATAATTGTTTTGAAAGCTCAAATTTTTGGTTCATCTGTAAACTTCAATAATTGCTCTTCATGTGCTGTTCTTTAAACAATTGACATCCCTAAAAGTAGCATCAAAATGAAAGAGCGTTAATTTTATAAATGTTAACATTGCTTAAAATTACGATCTAATAGATTTTTTATAAGTTCAAAATACTTTTTCACATATATTACCAAATTTAATATCGTTTGTACCTTCTATACCCAATCGCTATGTCGTTGTTGATCATCCTCGCAATAATTCTCGTTTGTTGAATCTTTCTAATTTATCTCCCAGACATCACCATTCATCCTCCTTCATATTTCCTCTATTTCAACCACATTTTCGTTCTGACCATCAACCTCATATTTCCCATCGTACTCCTCCCCCAGATCCTTCTTGCTCCAATCGCTTTTCTGTTCTTAATGACTTACCCCATGACCAATACACTCAAACGTATGCACAAGTATCGGCTTCTCTACCGCTTTCCATTTCGAAAGCGCCTCTTAGAAAACCTAAATCTCCATCTCCTGAATTCAAATCGATCTTCGAAACTGTCAATTTTTGTGTGCAGAAAAGCGTTGTTTGCATTGTGCATTCAAAGGACACGTGGAAAAAAATTATAGGGACCAAAAAATTTGCTATAAATGCGGCTGTTTTGGTCATCATGTTCCATGTTGTCCAACAAAAAATGGATGTATCAGCACTTTGGCTTCTGTGCGTACAACCGGCAAAAGGAATTATGACACTAAAGCTCAGTGGGTCCTAAAGAAATCTTTTCAGCCTGCAAAACCATCCCACCAAGCATCACCTTAAAACACCACATGTCGACACATTTTCCAGGATAAACCAAATAATTATCCTAATTCTCCATCTGATTATCATTTTCCGTCACCTTTTTCTCAAAATTTTCAAGCTTCAAAACAATTTCCAATGGCGGATTCATCGAGATATATTGTAGCAACCATCCTAACTGGTAAATGGAATGTTGAAACGCTGCACTATGTTCTTAAAGTGATTTTACTTTATGATGAATGCCCAGTTCGGGTAATCATAAACAACTCCTTCCTTATCTCATGTCCAACCTTCAGTAAACGTGATCACCTTTTCTTTTAAAGATTTTGACTAAGTCTGGTGGTGCCATCTGCCTTGAAGCTTGGGATGACAGTGAGAGGGAACCCCAAGTTGCTCTGGAAAGGGAATCATGGGCAAAGATTGAAGGCTTTCCTGAATTTTTGAAGAGTAACACTATGGCAGTTAAAGAAATCTTGAAGCCTATAGGACGTATACTTGGTATTGATGATTGTGATTGGTCACACATTGATCACAGAGAGTTCTATGCCAAAATGCAATTCTATGAAGGTGCTCAAAGAATACTTTTGCAGCTTGTTCCAACAATGTTGTGCATATCATCAAGGTGCAACGATGCACGCATTCCCACCCTGGTACAAGACCTAAAAGAATATTTTTAAGCAACTTTCATGAGTAAGTTGTTCCTTGCATGTGTATGCATGATGTTGGTCATGACGTGAGTTCAGATGATCGGTTTGACATGATGATTGAAGAAGCTACTTTGTTGCCTCCACTGCCACCCATTTTTAATGAATCTGAACAAAACATGAACGTTGATCCTCCATTGCTTGATAATCAAGAGGTCAACCAACCCGTCCACGATGTAGACCAGGAAATGCACAATTGGAATGCACCTTTTAATGAGCTTATCCCCATGCCACATGATGTTCAACCTTCTCTGTTTGATTTTTCCATGATCCCTATCCAGACTATTCCATAATCCCTATCCAGACCAGGAAATCCTTATCCCCAGGATTGGCCACAATATCTTTCTCACTTCATTGTGCGTCGAAGTGGAGGCACAACAATCATGATGTGGCTGGTAGTTTTCTAATTCCTGTAGTTTTTTCTTCGGCTAATAAGCGTTTAAATAAAAGAATTTCAAAATGCATGGGTGTGAGTTTGCATGATTCTCAATACAGTGCCATGCATGCACTAGAATTGGAGCGTATTAAATATCATCAACGAAAGTAATCACATGGAATGTACGTGGCTTGGGCAATCTATCTAAGTGTCATGCCATTAACCTTGTTTTGTCCCCGCTAAATTTAGATGTTTTAATGTTGCAAGAAACCAAATTACATGATCCATTTTGCTATCACTTTAGACTTATTGGAGGTACTTTTTTAACTGGTTGGGCTCACGTAAATACCACCGAGTCAAGAGGTGGTCTTATCACTACATGGAATGAATCATCCTGGTCCCTTCTACAAACTTTTCCTAATCAATCTGCTTTGCATGTTGCTCTCAAGAATATTTCCTCTAATACTGTATATTTCTTCTCCAATATTTATGGTCCTCAAGATGCTCACGAAAGAATGAATCTTAGGTCACACTGCACACTACTTGCTTATCAGTTTATTGGTCCATGGGTTATTGGTGGTGATTTCAATACTACAAGAAATGTTCATGAAAGAAATTCAGGCAATATCTCAGTTGACTTTGATGCTTTTAACTCTTTTATCTTTGATTTTGGCCTTTTGGATCCCTCAACAAACAATCGTTCTTTCACTTGGTCTAGTCACAGATCGGAACCATCCCTTGCTAAACTGGATCGTTTTCTGTTTAATGCTGCATGGGAAGATTTACACCCCTTATCTAATGTTCATGGCCTTACCTCGATTATCTCTGACCACTTACCTATCCTCCTTGATTCTGGTTCTCTCCCTAACTGCGAGCGTCCTTTCAAGTTTGAGCTCTTTTGGCTACTTGAACCTTCATTTAATATGGTCACAGCCCTTTCAGTCTGAGTCTGCATCCCATCGGATTGTTTTGAAACTCCGTTCTTTAAGAAAATTAATTAAGCCATGGGCTAAATCCATTTGAGGATCTATACGTACTCGCATATCTTCTATTCAGGATGCCATACTTGACCTTAATATTCTGGAAGAATGTCGTTCTCGGAATGATGATGAAAGTAATAATCTGAAGAAGCTTGAAACTGAATTGGATAGACTCTTTAAACAAGAGGAAATTGGATGGAAACAAAGATCGAAAGCAAAATGGGTTGAATAAGGATATAGAAATACATCCTATTTTCACCGTTTTTCTAATGGTAGACGTAGAGCGTTTATCATCCCTGAAATCATCCATAATGATCAATCATTTACTGATCAAAAGGATATTCTTCATTTGTTTACTAACTACTAGCGTTCTATTCTTTGTAGTTCCCCTCCTCCTTTACCTGATATTGATTGGTTTTCCTTGTATCCTATCCCTTCTCCGATTTCTGTTGACCAACCTTTCACTGAAAATGAGATATGTGTTGTTATTAACGGGATGGACGATGATAAAGTTCCTGGGCCTGATGGTTTTGGGCCTTGTTTTTTCAAACTCTTTTGGGCTGTTGTTAAAAATGACATTATTGATCTGTGCATGGAATTTTATGAAAACCCATCTCCCATTTCTCGTCTTAACTACGCTAACATTGTCCTTCTTCCCAAACTTGTCGGTGCTAATACTTTATCTTCCTTTCGCCCTATTAGCTTGCTTAATTTCTCTTTCAAAATCATTATTAAAATCCTCTCTAATCATCTCCAAGCTGTCATTTCCCCTCTTGTTGGTCCTGAACAATCAGTTTTCATCCTTGGTCGAAACATACTTGACATTGTTTCTGCTACGCAAGAAGTTATATCATACTGTCATAATACTTCTATATCTGACGTTCTTCTTAAATTAGATTTTTCTAAGGAGTTTGATTCCGTCAACTGGGCTTTTATTTTACAGTTGATGAAGCATAGAGGTTTTCCTATTTGTTGGTGCAAATGGATCGAATGCATCATGCAAACCAGTTTCTCATCCATTTCCATAAATGGTACCTCTGGAGGTTTAATTAAATCATCCAGAGGTCTTAGAGAGGGTGATCCACTTTCGCCACTTATTTTTGTCTTAATTTCTGATGTGTTCAATTAGATGGTGAAGAGAGCTATAGCTAATAACTTTTTTGATGGCATTCACCTCCCTAATTCGGGTTTATCAGTCTCTAACCTCCAGTTTGCAGGTGACACTATTATTTTTTCATCTCCTAATCTTAAGCACTTTCATAGCCTCAAAATTATTCTTTATGTCTTTGAGCTCATCTTTGGCCTTTCTATCAATTTTGCTAAGAGTTCCATCATTATTTTGGGAAGGTCTACTCTGTTAGGTCCTGTTGTCTCCTCTGTTGTTAACTGCTCCATTGATCAATTTCCGATTGTTTACCTTGGTATTCCTCTTAGACCATCCAAGCTCTTTAAGAATGACTGATTCCCACTCATTAATAGGATTGCATCTAGATTAGCATCATGGAAAGCAAATGCTTTATCTTCTGCTGGTCACTTAGTACTTGTAAAATTTGTGCTTTCTGCAATCCCCACATGTTTGATTTATTTGACAAGCTACTTATTTGGGCAATTAAGAAGACTGACTCAATTAGAAGATCTTTTCTTTGGAATGGTAGTAATATTAAGAGGCTGGTTAACTGGCAGATTGCATGTTTGCATCTTAATCATGGAGGTTTGGAGATTGTAAATTTTTGGTCATTCAACATTTCATTGCTCTCAAAGTGTCTTTGGCGTATTATTTCTCAAGGTGACTTCATTTGGAAATATTGGATTCTATCTTTTCATTATGCTGAAAACCCTCACTTTGTTTTACACTTTCAACCTTCTATAAAACCATCTCCATTTCGTTCAGGTGTTATCTTTGCTACCCCAAGGGTAAAGAATTTGTTTCATGTCAATATTGGTAATGGTAATTCATGTCTCTTCTGTCATGATATTTGGCATGAGCAGTTGCCTCTTTTTCGTCGCTTTCCTGCTCTTTTCTCTTTGTCTTCTCCCTTGCACACTTCTGTAGGTACTGCTTTGTCTCTGGGTCCTTATTGCCTTACCCGCTCTTCCATCTTTGATATTCTGTGTTTCTGGACATCCTTGCTATCTCTAATATTCTTCTCTATTCTAGCCTTTCTGTCAACTCTGATCGCTATTCTTGGTCATTGTCTTCTAGCGTGGTTTCTCTGTTGCATCCTTGTATCACTTCCTTGATTATTCTAGTCGCTCCTTTTCTTTTGCCAGAGTTTGGAAACTTCGCTTGCCTCCCAGGGTCCTCTTTTTTCAATGGTGTCTTATTCATGGAAGAATCAATACTAGAGTCAGATTATATCTTCGTAACATGATCTCTAACCCTAATTGTGCATTATGCTCCAGTCATGAAGAATCAATTTACCACTTATTATTTGATTGTTATGTTTCCTACCCTATCTGGGAAGCTCTTTGTTCACACCTCCTTGGGTTCATTCCGATCGTCTCATCTGTGTTCGATCGTTGGCAATATGGCTCGGCTAGCTTTTCATTAGACGCGCTTTTATGTATTTATTGCTGATACATTTGGAAAGAAAGGAATACAGAAGTTTTTGATAAACCCTTGAAATGTTTTGATGGGTTATGCAGAGTTATCTCTCATTATTTTCAAACATGGACAGGTTCTTCTGCAGCTCGCTTCGGGTTGGGTCTTCCTCATTGTAGAAACTCTGATGAATGCGTTGATAGCTCGAGTCCATACTTGCACTGATATTCTTCTCTTCTTTATTATATGCTATGGTATTTTGCTTAGACTTGAAACTTATGCTTGAACGTTGATGTATGTTAAGTAATACTGGTATTTTGATTTTGGTTGTTATGTAAATCTATGGTGGTTGCTGCCAGTTGGGCTTGTCAACTAGGTTAAGTACTTTATATATTACATACATTAATCGGCTGTGTAGTTCCACACTACACAATCGTTTCTCCCAGAAAAAAAGATCCTACAAATAAACTTCATAAGCATTTAATAACAAAAATAAAAGTTCAAACAAATAAAAAAAATGTTACATCTTCGAAATTAAAATTCAAACTATCTACACATGATCTAAGTGCAAAAACATACTTAAATATTTGTGAAAATCATTTCTTTTGAATATTTAAAATACATATTTAAAAAAGGTTATCCATTAAGCATGTGCTATCATCACGCTTGAATGTATGTTTGTAACCCACATGCTACATAAACAATTCGTAAAAGTTTTAATTCATACACGAAGTGCGTGCCGTAAGGCTTATGTACATATAATATATGTATACGATAGACCTATCTTTAATAATAGTTGTAATCTATTTGATGTCACTTTTTTGAGCCAATGTGAGCTACCGAAATTGCCCCTTTAGTATTATTTAAAAATATGATTCAACAAATATAATATCTTTACAAATTCAAACACCATTTCGGCAAGTATTGACGATTCCTAATATCACTTAAAAATATGATCTAATACATAAACTTCTATTAAAAAATCGTTTCTTATTAACTAATAATACAAATAAAACCTAAAACCTATAACTTAAAAATGAAATTTTAGATTAACCTATTAAATTTTAAATAATAGTAAAACAGAACCTTTTAAAACTCCCTCATTAATTATAGGAGTTTTCTCTCTTCTCCTTAATTATTTTCAGATATTTTATTTTTAAGTAAATTTATCAATTTACACTTATTTAGTATTTCTCTCGCATTATTTTACTTCTTCATTTTACACTTTGATATGACTTCTGAAAGTTTACACAATTATTTATTAACAGTTAGCTCCTAACATTTTATATTTAGGTCTACGTATTTGAATTAATTACAAAACCAAAAATTTAAGTAATTTAAATAAATTTAATTAATTAATATTTTGTTTAAATGCTAAAAATGACAAAATTATGTTTTTGGCCTCAAATACCTACATTTCACATTTTCTATAATCATTTAAGTCTCTCTCGATTCTTTTCTAACATTTTATGTATAGCACCATATTTTTCAGTTAATTACATAATATTAAAACTATTAAAATAACTTTAGCAAGTCATTATTCACTGGTTCGCCTGAAAAATCACATCAAGATTAATCATATTCATATTAACAAAAATGAAAAAAATACAGACACGTCAATCATATAACACGAACTATATATGTAAATAACTATCACAAGTTCAAAGTTGAACTCATTTACATCAATATATTTTCCATCTATTGTATCGTAATATTAATGTCAAACGCCTACATTTTAATTTTTACTTAGTTATTTACAGACCATTTTACAATATCATTTAACATTGTACATTTAAGCAGGCCTGGCCCTAGGGGTAGGCCAGCTAGGCCGGCCGCCTAGGGCAACCCCTCGGGACGGGCACCAAGAGGGAGGTGGAAGGCTGATGGGAGTTATGTTTTAGTTAATGACTAAAAAATTTATTTGTATTAAAATTTTCAAAAGATGCTCTAGTGGCTGGTGTTGTGTTTGCTTTATAATTACTAATTACAAGGTGGCAAGTTAGACTCTTGGTGGCATTGAGGCAACATTTTTTCAACTTTTGTTTTGTTGGTTACTGGCTGCCTTGGGCAACTGGCATGCTAGGGTCGGCTCTGCATTTAAGTCGTTATGATTAAATTAATTATATGATTTTAAATTTAATAAATAGATTCAACTAATAAATTTTCGTTAATTCATCTAATTAACACTAGATGTGATGTTTTAAAATGTACACCATGTTCATATCAACAGAAATGATAAAATAAGTTTTTCTTTGTATAAGGTTAGACAAGTCATATAGTTTAAATAATATATGTAAACAATAATAAAAAGGATTAATTATCAGGAATAATCTGAAATTTAACGTGTCTTCCCATAACAATCTCAAGTTTGGATTATTTCTGATTGATCCGAAGTTTGGGGGTGTCGTCCCTAATTGATCCCAATGACATGTTTACCTGTATAGCCCGCTTTAAATATATTATACAGTTATCTCAATAAATTTATCATTAATTAAAGAGAGAAAAATCCCACTTTAAATACCTCTATTTTAACATTTCTACAATTATTTGCTGAACCTCATCAATTCTTTTATGATTAACTATATTTCAATTCATATGTTTAAACTACTCATGAAATCTTGCATTCTAATTATTTAAATAAGCATAGAGAGTATTTAGCTCGTTTTTCTAATAGCTTATAAAAATATACACCAATTTAATTATGTATGTGTTGGATCTAGATTAACCCTAGAGGGGGGTAAACAGGGTTTACTGAATTAATTTGAGATATTAAAATATCCAGAACAGATTGCAGCAGATAAAAATATATGCAGGAAATAAATAACACATAGATATACCCAGCTTCGGCAAACCCTGCTTACTATTCCGTTCGCTAAGGTTTCTACTAGGTAATAAAACAAATCCCGCTTACAAACCCTGTAAACTCGCAACCCTGCTCCTGTTCTAATCCTATGCTCAAAACCCTAGACTGATCTATATCCCCTAGATCAGATTTTCTCCTAGCTACAAACCCGTAGCTTGTAAATTCTAGTTATTATAGACACTAGAAAACTGCTAGTTAAAAACCCTATAACTAGACGATCTAGTTTTATAGAAAAACTAGAAAACCAACGGACAGTTTTCAAATGAAATTAAAAATGAAACAATAAACAAATAACTAAGAACAAAACCCCCCTTTTTAATCCCTTAAAAAATGGTTGGTCATCCCTTTTGCTTTGTCAAAAAAATAGGCTTGCTCTCTTTTGTTGATGGCTGCTGAGAAATGAAAATAGGGTTTTTTCCCCAAATAAATTCGACTTTAAAAAAGCAAGCTCTGGATTAAACTCTGACGCTTCGATTAGTTGATGCTACTTCGTCGATTGATTTGCCCTCTCTCGGGCGATCAAAAACAATTATGAGTTTTTCTATTTTGAGTTTAGCTCTCAAATCGATGCTTGATATTTTTGATTTAGGATAAAATTGCCGGTGATGGATGGCGAATTATATAGGATTATAAAATCCTAATTTTACTCTAATTTCACATATATGACTTCGTCTGATTGCGTGCATGATTTCCTTCCTTTTGTTTCCTTGAGTGAATTATTTCCTTGACTTGTTGAAAAATGTTGCCTTGATATACTTGCGGGATTCCTGGATTTTGAATGCCTTGTGATTTTGTGTATTTCTGTTCATGGTATAAAATGATTCTTACATGAGTTTGGCATTTCCTTGATTTGGATTGATTTGACTTGGCTTGAACTGTTGCCCAAAATGAATCATTAAATTTCTGGGACTCTTTTAACCAATGAATTTCGATTGCATGATTTCTAAAAATACATATTTGGTTTCCCTGGCTCATTTGAGCACTTGACTTAAATTTTATGTGAGTCCCTAGCTTGATTTAAGAAAGATTGAATTTTTATGACTTTCGGAAAATGTTTCTTTCCCACTATATTTCATTAAATTCTTGAATACGACTTTGCCAAATTTGAATTGAGGGATTGATTTCTTGCCAAAATAGGAACATGATTTCCTAAGCTTACCATTTTCTCTTAGTAAAATTTCTGAAATTGTTCACGCATTAATTTGGCACTTGAATCCTTTATTGAGGCTTGTCACAGATCAAACAGTGTATATATTTGGAAAACTTATCTATATATGTATATATATTTATATATGTACGCAAGTGTGTATATATACATATATTTATAGTTCTTGTCCTTATTCCCATGTATGTACCTAAGTCACTTGTTTCTTGAATCTATAAGGCTAGTTGCTGTGTATATCACATTGCTTCTTGATGCTTGATTGTGTATTATTGCACACCACTTGTTACCTGTGCTCGTGTATGCTGTATCATCCGAAATCGCTATGTTGACCCTTGCTTCAAAACTATTGTCCATGCTGGTATCGAACATGCTTCATTAGATTTGTGCAAACCGTTGCGTACATCTTCATTTTCGGGCTGATCATGTAGCCGAACCATATTTGCTGAAATATTTTCTTTGTCAATGCACTATGCTCCTGTGCATGTTAAAAGAAAGAACTATAAATGCAGAACCATGTCTCGAGTACACCTGTATATTTGGATCTGTGCACTTGTACAGTACTGCACTCATGTGCATGTTCCTCCATGCATATATATATATATATATATATATATATATATATATATATATATATATTGCTATGCTTGATTATGTTGGCTTGTAGACTGCTGCACTTCACTGCTATGTTGTTGCATGTTGACATTACCATTTCGCGGCTGCCTGTATATTCTTGCATTTCTGCTTAAAGAGTCTAGGCTGACCTGAACTGCCTCTTTATTGCATTCATGGTTGTGCGTGTATTTTGGCTTGATCACATTGCAACCATGTGTATTGCTGAACCATGTTGCTAGCCTTGCATTATTTGAACTGAAGTGCTGGTTTGTACTCGACTTGCACTGTAGCACAATTTTGCTGCTGCCATTTGCATTTGACATTGCCATTCTGGCTCCAACATGTTGCATTGAATTTTGTATGGTTATGCATGTATTTCTTTTTGCCACTTGAGTCGTGTTACTGTTTTGGCCCATGCTAACTTGTACTGAGTCGAGCTTGGTCTTCATGGCCGCTCCTCGGTGCACTGGTGTTCATGGATACTTGACCTATGCATTGTGCATGTGTGTCGGGCGCCACTTGAACACACTCTGTTGATATATTTGTCCCTGCACAGAAATATGTGTATACATACAATGTATGTGTATACATGTATAGTGCACGTCAAGATAATATATATATATATATATGAGCACTACAGAGGATGTCTAACTTGTGGTATTTACAGTGTATTACAGCGAATATCACAAGCTGTCTAGACACAGATGGATGTCCAGTATTAATTAGATCAAGTCATGAAAAATGATGAGAAACACATCAAAATTCTGAGGCAAATAATTTTTTAAAATGGAAATTATATCTGCTAGAATTTTAAAATTATTTCTGTTCCAGATTATTGTGTGTTTCTGTGATAGGTAAGCAGGAGACTGGAATGACAGTGAAGATAATAAGACAAGTGATAGTGTCAATATATGAATCAATGCACAAATAACAAAGAGTGAATTGATGTGTATACAATTAAGTGACTGAGAGATGTCGTGAGGAGTAATGTGACAAAAGAAATTTATATTGAAATGTATTGTATTTCAGTGAAATGTACAAATAGTGGAGTTATAAATTTCTACTATTGAGATGTTGAAATAAAATATAATATTTAAATAAAATACTATTTGAATATTTTGATTCTTGTACACTAGTATTCTATTTAAATATAAATATTATACTCTTTCTGTGATGTAGTATAATAGTACTATTACAAACTGAAAAGAGTCGATGTGTATATGACTTAAGTAGGATACTAATATGGATAAAGCCGAAATAATAAACTAACTAGTAATCTATAATAGATATGCAGGTAAAAGCTAAGCAAGATAAATCTATCACAAAATTAGAAGTAAATGCGATAAGAAATGAAACTAGGAATTTATACTGGTTCGAACTTCCCGCCCTACGTCTAATCCCGAAGCTCCTCTTCGGAATTCACTATCACGCCCTCTCTTAACCCGGAGGAATAGGTCAGTACACCTGAGCCCCAAAAAGGATGCCTCTCGCCTGAGAAACTACACAGGACTTCAACAATTACAAGTGTTTTGACTTCTGCTTTGTGTTCTTGAATCAACAAGGATAGTCAATGGTTTAAGTACACCCTTCCTATAATCTTATCCTCGAGTATTTGAAATGAATGTGAAGATTTAAAGGAAGTTAGTTGCTTATCGAATCAAGATATGAGAAATGTTATCAAGGATTCAACAAGTAACTTGAATTTGGGAGAACTTTTGTTTGCAAAGTATATAGAAGTTTAAATCATAAAATAGAGAGAATATAATCAGAATTGGTAATTTGGAAAAACACGTTTGAAGTGTTTATATAATAGTAGAAAGGTAGCAATTCTTCATGAAGAGTTTTAACCAAAAGAAGTTCCCATTTCCTTTCAGAAATGAAGAGATTTCTCTTCATGAATAGAGGCAAACTTTCAGAAAAATATTTGCTGTTTCGAGTTAGTCGATTGGTTAAAAATCATCTGTTGACTGGTTGAATTAGACCTTAAATTGTTTGGATAAAAAATTTTCAAAACTAGCTGTTATATACAAAAACTCTCCGACCAGTTGACTGGTCATTTTTCTACCATTCGACTGGTAGAGCTGTTTTTGTACACTCCTGGCTTTCTAAAGCCTTATATATATATATATATATATATATATATATTACAAATGTATGTATATATTTACTTTGTTTTGTATATTCGTGTTATACTTGAGGATAGATTTTATCATAATTCTAACACGACTCAATATATGTATGTATGTATGTATGTATAACCTTATCTCAATGACATGATTTCTACTGCAACTTCTTTTGTTGACATTAATCAAAATCTTGATCTCAATATTTTCCCCTTTTTTGATTGATGACAACATATCTGATTTTCTCCCCCTGAATGTTTAGCTCCCCCTGAATTTCTGCAATATTTTGTTAGTTCATAAATTTAAAAACTTACCATTTGATTCCTGCAACAAAAAAATGTTAGCACATATATTCCAATAGCATAGAATCATAAGAGAGATATTTCTTCACCTTTGTCATCGATTAGAAGAAATTAAGACATCATATGCACAAAGTAATCAAATAATATTTTAGAGATCTTTAAAAGATACAATTCCTAGTTCTCGCCGAAGTCTTATGAAAGAGTTCTCTAAAAGGGGTTTAGTAAAGATATCAGCAATTTGATTTTCAGAGTTTACAAACTCTAAATTAATTATTTGTTTTTCGATATTGTCTCTTAAGAAATGATGTCTGATATCAATATGTTTTATTCTAGAATGATTTACCGGATTCTTAGATAAATTTATTGTGCTTGTATTCTCACAACAAATTGTGGAATTAGACAAATTTACGTTGAAATCTTTTAGTGTTTGTTGTATATATATTACTTGAGCACAGGCTAGAGCAGCTGATATGTATTCAGCTTCGCATGCTGATAGTGAAACACAATTTTGTTTCTTTCTGAACCAAAATACAAGTGATTTACCAATAAAGTGATCTGCTTGTACTCTTATGATTCGTCCGTGATCCTCCAAAATCAGCATCACTATATGAAACTAATTCAAAGGAACAGTTTTTTGGATAGAAAAGTCCAAAGTCTTTAGTACTACCAAGATAACGTAATATACGTTTAATTGCTCTCAAATGTGATTCTTTTAGATTAGCCTGAAAACGAGCACATAAGCAAACACTCATCATAATATCTGGTCTACTTGCAGTTAAATACAAAAGTGAACCTATCATGCTTCGATATAGCTTTTGATCGACACTTTTACCATTTTCATCTTTATTTAAATGTGTCATCGTACTCATTGGTGTAGGTTTACTTGATGTGTTTTCCATTCCAAAACGTTTTATTAAATTAGTACAATATTTTTCTTGATTAACGAAAATTCCATCTGATAATTGCTTAATTTGCAAAACCAGAAAATAAGATAGTTCTCCCATATGTGACATTTCAAATTCATTGGTCATCGTTTTTGAAAATTCTTGACATTATTGATCATTTGTTGATCCAAAGATAATGTCATCTACATATATTTGAACTATTAAAATATCTTTATTATCCTTTTTGATTAAAAGTGTTTGATCAACTTTTCCGATTTGAAATCCTGAATCTAATAAATAAGTTTTGAGATGTTCATACCAAGCACGAGGTGCTTGTTTCAAACCATATAATGCCTTTTTCAATTTAAAAACATGAGCAGGATATTTTTCATGAGCAAATAGTGGAGGTTGTTCAACATATACTCGTTCTTTAATATAACCATTCAAGAAAGCGCTTTTAACGTCCATCTGATATAGTTTAAAGTTGTGATGACAAGCGTATGCTAATAGTATTCGAATTGCTTTATTTCCAGTAATATTACCCAATTCATCTGCTTTATTTTTGTATATCCATTTTGTTCCAATAACAGTTTGATCAGTCGGTCTTGGAACTAATTCTCATACCGCGTTACATTCAAATTGATTTAATTCTTCTTGCATTACAATTATCCAATTTCCATCTGTAGACGCTTCTTTAGGGTTTTTGGGTTCAATATTTGATAAGAAGGCTACATTACTTACTAAATTATGTTGACTTCTTGTTCTTACGTTTGAAGTTATTTCTCCAATAATATTTTGAGTTGGATGGTCTTGTAATATTCTTGGTGGAGATTGAACTTCATTAATAGGAATACTTTGATTATTGATATTATCTTGAGTTTCTGTAACATTATTCTCTATGTTATTATGAACAATGTTTTCATCTTCTATATATATATATATATATATATATATATATCAATATCATCGTCACGTGAAGAATTATTTTTCATAATATCTAAATTAAATGAATTTTGAATAACATTTTCATCAAATGACACATGATTCTTCGATTTTACCGATTCTCTTATTGAAAATACGATAAGTCTTGCTACGCTCAGAATATCCTATGAATATTCCTTCGTCAGATTTTGAATCAAAATTTTCAACCTGTTCTTTTGTATTTAAAACGAAGCATTTTGAACCAAAAACTTCGAAATAGGATATGTTTGGTTTTCTACCAGTAAAAAGCTCGTATGGAGTGTTTTTAGTAAGAGGTCGAGTGGAGACACGATTCAAAACATAACAAGCTGTAGAAACTGCTTCAGCCTAAAAATGTTTTGGTAGTGTACTTCCATTTAACAACTTTTTAGCACATTCTTGTAAAGTTCTGTTTTTACGTTCTACAACTCTGTTTTGTTAAAGAGTTCTAGGAAGAGAAAAATTATGAAAAAAAATTCTTTTGACAAAATTATTCAAATTTCTCATTCTCAAATTCTCCTCCATGATCACTTCGTATGTTTTTTATTTTTAAATCAGTTAAGTTTTGAATTTGTTTAACGAAATTCTTAAAGATGTCAAAAGTATCTCTTTTATTCTTTAAAATCATAGTCCAATTGGATCTTGAAAAATCATCAACAATTACAAACACATATCTGCTATGATTTACGGACTAAACTTGAGTTGGTCCGAATAAATCCGTGTGTAGTAATTCAAGTGGTTGTAATGTTGATATGACCTTTTTAGATTTAAAAGAGGATTTGGTTAACTTTCCTAGTTGACAAGCATCACATAAATTTTCAGTTTTGAATTTTATTTTGGGTAATCCTCTTATAAGATCATTTTCACATATCTTGTTTATTGTTTTAAAATTAATATGGCAAAATCATTTGTGCCATAACCACGGATCATTGTCTTTGGCTAATAAACACATAGTTGGATTATTATTAACTGCCATATTTAAAATATAAATATTTTTGTCTCGATTTCCTTCAAAAATAAAATTTTGATTTGAATCAAATATACTACATTTATTTTCAAAAAGCGATATTTTAAAACTTTTATCACATAATTGACTAATACTTAATAAATTATGTTTAAGTTCTTAACCAATAAAACATCTGAAATAAGAGGTGAATTAGATATACCATAATTGCTTACATCGTCTTTGCCGATGATATATCCTTTTGAATTATCTCCAAACATGACAGTTCCTCCTTTTGAGTAAATGATATTTGTTAGCATTTCCTTGTCTCCTGTCATGTGTTTTGAGCAACCACTGTCTAGTATCCATTTTCCTTTATTTTTGTTGAGTGGGACATCATTATTCTTAGCCATAAAGCATACATTTGTTTGCTCACTGTCACTATCGCTCACTTTTATAGGACGAATCCGAGTTGTCCCAAGTGACTGAAAATGCTTGTCTCTTTGATTTTTCCATTTTGTGATTTTTCTTCAATTCTTAACAATTCTTTTGATAATGTCTAGTCTTGTGACAGTTAAAGCATTCTACAAGTGCAGGGTCAGGCTCTTTTGATGAATTCTTTTCACATTTTTGCTTTGACTTTTCTGTATTTTAGAAATTTTCTAAAATTCTTTACTATGAAAGCAATATCTTTTTCATCTGAATCAGAATCTTCTTTCTCAGCATGGAAAGTTAAAAATTTTTATCTTGTATCTGTGCTTTCTTTGCCTGCAAATATACTTCATAAGACATTAGATTACTAATCAACTCTTCTGGTTTCATGGCGGAGAGATCATTAGCTTCTTTGATTACTAATACTTTTCTCTCCTATTCGTCCGTTAAAGAGTTTAAATTTTTTGATACTATATCGAAATCAGAATATTTTTCTCCAAATCCTAACAAAGAGTGATAAATGTTTTGGAAACGTGAATACATATCATTTATCTATTCATTTTCATTCATCTTAAAATTTTGAAACTAATTCTTAAGCATAGATATTTTGCTTTTTTTAACCTTGTTAGTTCCTTCATGAGTAATTTTGAGTGTTCTCCAGATGTCATATGATGTGTTGCATATACAAATCCGGTTAAAATTGTTTCTATCTAAAGCACAATGCAAAATATTCATAGCCTTAGCATTGGCAATAGCCTCTTGTTTTTCATTTGTGGATCATTCAGTGTATAAAGTAGTAGATTGTGTGTACTCTTTTTGCGTAATGTTTCATGCATCATAACTATTAGCTTGCATGTGTATCCTCATTCGTGTAGCCTAATAACTATAGTTCGTGCCATTAAAAAACAGTGGTCTAGCAGTTGATTGGCCTTTGGTATATCTGGTATTAATGCTAGTACTAATGTTATTATCCATATTATCTAAATATCATATAACGGTTTTACGGTTAAATGATGGTCTTGCTCTGATACCAAATGAAAAGAGTCGATGTGTATACGACTTAAGCAGGATACTAATATGGATAAAGCGATAATAATAAACTAACTAGTAATCTACAATAGGTATGCAGGTAAAAGCTAACCAAGATAAATCTATCACAAAATTAGAAGCAAATGCGATAATAAATGACACCAGGAATTTTATACTGGTTCGGACTTCCCGCCCTATGTCCAGTCCCGAAGCTCCTCTTCGGAATTCACTATCACGCCTTCTCTTAACCCGGAGGAATAGGTCAGTACACCCGAGCCCCAACAAGGATGCCTCTCGCCTAAGAAACTACACAAGACTTCAACAATTATAAGTGTTTTGACCTCTGCTTTGTGTTCTTGAATCAACAAGGATAGTCAATGGTTTAAGTACACCCTTCCTATAATCTTAATCTCGAGTATTTGAAATGAATGTGAGGATTTAAAGGAAGTTAGTTGCTTGTCGAATCAAGATATGAGAAATGTTATCAAGGATTCAACAAGTAACTTGAATTTGGGAGATCTTTTCAAAGTATATAGATACTACACCATAATGGTCATTTGGTAACCCTTTTTTTCACAATTGCCAACACTTATTTGTGTTGTAGGGTAATAATAATAATATGCGTTGCTATATTTAAAAAGTGTTGCCAAAAATACATAATTATAATTTTTTTATTGTCAACGCTTATTTGTGTTGTTAAGGCTACTTTCTAAGGGTAAAAAGGTAAACTCATGTCCATAACCCTGTTTCCATTTCTCATTTGTTTTGCCCAACGCTTAGTCATAGTTCGGCCGCAAAATTAGAAAATCCAAATCCAACGACCCCCCCCCCCCAAAAAAACCAGATCCCAGAGTCCGTTCAAATTCGTTTCGGCATCAAAGAATCGCGAAGCTTAAGGCGTTCAGATCAGTTCCGACGTCAAAGAATCGGATTTTGGGGGAGAATCGATTTGGCTTCAGGGCACATCGTATGAATTTCGATTTCAGGTATCTGATTTCATCGATTTCAAGTTAGAATAACATCGTTCGAATCTGATTTCATCGTTTTTGGACATTGTTTGAAACCCTATTCCCTAACAGCTTCGGTTCATTTCGATTTCAGGTATTTGATTTCATCGTTTGAAACCTTATTCCCTTAACTGCTTCGGTTCACTTTACTTGCCGTTGTCATTTGAATGGTTTCAGGTATTTGCTAGATAGATCAATGATTTATTGTGAAGTTGTAACTAATTTGTCTTGGTATGCAGATAAGAAGCCACATATACCTGGCTTGGGAAATGGAACAGTCAGAGGGAAAGTACTGCCGGTGGTGGGTTGTACAAGCAAGAAAGGTGCATCCATTGTGTTGTTTACTTTAATGATAGAGACAAACGTTCCCTCGGTAAACAATTTTCTACTTATCTTTTATTATCTTGACTGTGTAGGGTCTGCGTTCTGAGAATTAACTCATCATCTTACCAGGTTTAGTATGTTGTTATAATTATTATTGATATATATGATTGAAATGTAATTTCCTACATGAAGTATAATTCCCTATGTTGGCTAGTTTGACTGTAAATATCTTTGTTCGGATTCACGAAGGAAACTTGTTTTGGTAGTTCACCAAAGTTCTGCCAGAACAGTTCGGCTTCCGAATAAAGGACTGTTATTTTGTCAATGACCTCGTTCTCTCGTTTATTGGTTTGTCGATCTCTTAATAGTGTTTTTTGATGTTAGGTAGTATGGTTGTTCATATTTTACACGGTTGGCACAGTTTCCGCCGATCCCAACCAGAGCTTCCGCCGCTAACCGGAGCCGATATCCCTCAGTCGACCGCCTCCTTCTCTCGTCGCTACCCAAATCCACTGGCACAACTTTGTAATTGCACAGATCATCTTGAGTTCAGTCAGACATCGACGTAGCCATGAGGTGCCCCCACTGCATCGACTTCAAGTTAGCGCTGGAAATGACTCCCCTTTTTCGGTGATATCTTTCTAGTCACGTTTGGGGTGCTGCTGCGCCGCAATCGCTGTTTCGGTGTCACCGGAGTTTATGGCTGCTTGTCAATTTTCCTTTGTGCATTGAATTCAGTCCAGTCCTTGTTTGCTGGAAATCTTTGGAATCAGTCAGGTATGAGGGCTACTTTACTACTTCATTTTAGGCAAGATCTTGATGCTTGGGTAGTATTTTTTTTTTTTTTACTGTTTTGTGTTTCTTGGCCATTGCATTAAATATGGTTGTTGGAGTTTTTTGCTATTATACTTTTGTCATGTTTAATTGACTTTGATTGATTATTGCATGTTGGTTGCCTTGACTCATGTTACTTTCCTTCGGTTTCAAACTGATGAACTGAAAGAACATTTAAAGTAGAATGTTATGGACTTCATTAAAAGGGCAACCTTATGGATACCATCTTTTGTTTTACATAAATTTTTGTTCTTAATTTAAATGCAATGGTTTCAGACAATGCTTAGTTGGATGCACAACCCATGTCCTTTGAGTATATACATGTCATGCATGTTTTAGAGGTAGTGCATGTTGCATGTACGCCCTTTATGCTTTGAATTGAGGCAAGCAACTACACAAGGGGCCTTTCATTTTACTTATTTATTTGACTTGCTGTTTTTCTTATCAACTCTAGCATTCATGATCTTATTTTTTTAGACAGTGGGAAATTTCGATTGGTGAACTAGAAGAGTACAACTCCCACTTAATCCTTTATTGTTTCTTGAGCAGTTATGCCTTGTGTAGAATGCTCATAATTTTTGCTATCCGAAGCATCTATACAGGCTGTTGTTGTCTTCCTATTTGTTTAATAATTCATTTTTGCCCTAATTGTAGTTGACTTCCTTCACTTGCAAATATGTTATACAGCATAAATCCCAAACATGTGGCCCTTGTTTTGAAAACTCAATACTATGTTCACTTTGTAAATTTAGATCTTGGTGCTCTGTTTTGAGCATGTTTTCCCATGTGAGTTGTACCCTTAATACCTTATTCGAAACTAAAAAAAAAATAGATGGAAACAAATAGAGAATTTCGAGATTTTAATGAAAAAGAAAAAATGGGGTTGTTTTATCATTTCTATAATGAATTACGGTACATTTTTTGTTCTCTTTTTGTTTGATTTTTTTTCATATGACAATTTATCAGTGACCGTATTATTTCGGTGCACGTTAAAGCATCTTCTCTGACTGAATAAAAACAAGTTGTCTAATACCAAAATATTGGCTACAAAGAAGAATCAGTATTCATTCCAGTGCCTAAATTGTATTAAAATATAATTTTATTCAGATAATTGAATATTTGGTTTATACTTTAGTTGTGCAGCACTGTAGATCAGTAGAATTTGGTCTATGGTGTTGTTTATAATGATCTCTTTTTGCTGATTACCCATTTTTCTTTCCATTTTAATGTTAAAACACTCTAGTTTGTACTTTGCTGCGAATGTAATTGGTAATAAAAATGCAAGGGAGCAGCTGATGACAAATTAATTAGACAATAAAGTTTAGTAGCCTCAGTCAATGATACTCTTAAAGTCTGATGAAGAAAAACTATTGAGTTTGGACATAATATTAAAGGTTGTTCATTTGTATAAAATCATTTACCATGCAACAGTTCTCATGGACGTGATTACATCCCAAAGATCAACAACAAATGAACAGCGGCTATAACATAAATAAACAAGGGAGTAACAAGACATGGCACACTCAGAAAACGAGTTGAAAAATTGATTTTAGTGAAACCAAAATCATTTGCTGAGTTTTGGCTCAGCAAATGCTGAGCCTTACCGCTCAGCTTTGCTGAGCCACAGGCTCAGCTAGCTGAGACTTGCCGCTCAGCATTTGCTGAGTTTTGGCTCAGCAAATGCTGAGCCTTACCGCTCAGCTTTGCTGAGCCACAGGCTCAACTACCTGAGCCTTGCCTCAGCATTTGCTGAGCTTTGGCTCAGCAAATGCTGAGCCTTACCACTCAGCTTTGCTGAGCCACAGGCTCAGCTAGCTGAGCCTTGCCGCTCAGCAAAGCTGAGACGTAAGGCTCAGCATTTGCTGAGTTTTGGCTCAGCAAATGCTGAGCCCACAGCTCAGCTTTGTTGAGCCTGAGGCTCAGAATTTGCTGAGTTTTGGCTCAGCAAATGCTGGGCCTCACGGCTCAGCAAATGTTGCTCAGCTGTGGCTCAGCAAATGCTGAGCCTTACCGCTCAGCTAGCTGAGCCTTGCCGCTCAGCAAATGCTGCTCAGCTGTGGCTCGGTGAAGCTGAGCCGTAAGGCTCAGCATTTGCTAAGTTTTGGCTCAGCAAATGCTGAGCCCACGGCTCAGCTAGCTGAGCCTTGCCGCTCAGCAAAGCTGAGCCGTAAGGCTCAGCATTTGCTGAGTTTTGGCTCAGCCAATGCTGGGCCTCACGGCTCAGCTTTGCTGAGCCACAAGCTCAGCAAATGCTGCTCAGCTGTGGCTCAGCATTTGCTGAGTTTTGGCTCAGCCAATGCTGGGCCTCATGGCTCAGCTTTGCTGAGCCACAAGCTCAACAAATGCTGCTCAGCTGTGGCTCAGCATTTGCTGAGTTTTGGCTCAGCATTTGCTGAGTTTTGGCTCAGCATTTGCTGAGTTTTGGCTCAGCATTTGCTGAGTTTTGGCTCAGCATTTGCTGAGCCAAAACTCAGCAAATGCTGAGCCTTTTGGCTCAGCAACTGCTGAGCCGAGCCTTAACTAATTTGCAAGAAATTACCTAATGTTGAGCCGAGCCTTACCTAATGCTGAGCCGAGCCATAAGGCTCAGCATTTGCTGAGTTTTGACTTTTGTGAATTCGGTATTTTGTGCGAGATGTTTTTCTATTTTTAACAAGAAACTGAAATTTTCAAAATAATGTGATATTCAATGAATGCAGACACTTCTAGAGGCAGCGGAAGAAAAGAGAAAATTGGATGGTAGTTCTAGTGGCGCAGTAGATGATCTTGATAATGATCCAATTGCAGAAGTTTTTGGTTCCGATATGTCACTTAATGATCTTCATTCATCAACAATGGAAAAGAAATACGTAATGCTATTGTCAAATGATCTAGAGAAGGAGGTAGCAAAAGGTTATCTTGGAACACAAACAATTTGTCATTTTAGGAAAGTGGTACCGAATATAGAGAAAGTAATTTGGGTTGTTGAAGTTCTTGAACCGGATGCACCAATTTATGATGGTCCTCAAAATGGAATGTACAAGTTATGTGAATTTTCAGATGGAGGCTTCGTTATATGGCCAGAGTTTCGTATTCGGTATTTGTAGAATCTTATTTATGTATTGAATTTAGCAAACTAATTATGTATTGAATTTGACATCTTAATTATGTATTGTGCTTGTTTATTGTTAACTGATATTCTATGTCGTTATGTGATTATGAATGTTATCTATTAGTATGCATCGAGTTTAATATTAGTTTTTGATTCATATTAAATATCGTCTATATTATTATCATGTTGGTTATTAATTGACTATTAATATTAGAATATGCGAGTTGCTAGTACATATTTCTGTTATTATTAAAATTTATATTTGTTGTGAATTACAATTTTGTAACATGTATAGGCGTTGCAAACAAGTGTATTGCAACATGTATAAGCGTTGCAAACAAAAATCTTACAATGCTTATAAGCGTTGGTAAAGAAAATCTACCAACGCTTATAAGCGTTGCTAAAGAAAATCTACCAACGCTTATAAGCGTTGCGACTGAAAATATACCAACGCTTCTAAGCGTTGGGAAAGAAAATCTACCAACGCTTATAAGCGTTGGTACTAATTTGCCACCCCTCCATAGCAACACTAATAAGCGTTGCTGAAATTGTTTACGACGGTTATACTCGTTGGGAATCACCTGTTTTGGTGTAGTGAGAAGTTTAAATCAGATAATAGAGAGAATATAATCAAAATTGGTAATTTGGAAAACACGTTTGAAGTTTATATAATAGTAGAAAGGTAGCAATTCTTCATGAAGAGTTTTAACTAAAAGAAGTTCTCATTTCCCTTCAGAAATGAAGAGATTTCTCTTCATGGACAGAGGCAACCTTTCAGAAAAATATTAGCTGTTTCGAATCAGTCGACTGGTTAAAAATCATCAGTTGACTGGTTGAATTAGACTTTAAATCTTTTGGATAAAAACTTTTCAAAACTAGTCGTTATATCACTACAACAAAAACACCGTATTACAATTTTAATTTTACAGCGGTGGTAAAAGCACCGTTGTAATAAATGGATTTTTACAACTTTTTTCCAGAAAAGTTGTAATAAACTTATTTTTAACAACTGTGTTATTTTGACAGTTGTAATAAAAGCCTATCACAACTTTTATTTTTTGACTGTTGTAATATATGACTATATTTTAATATAATTAACAACTAATAATTAATATATAATACATTTATATTGATTATTTATAATTAATAACTAATAATTACTATTAATAATCAATTAGGAAGTGATAATTAATAATCAATCCATAATATTTAATACTTAGCAGCTAAGAAGAATAATTAAAAAATATAGTTAATATCACATAATTTCTATTACATTGTTAATAATTAAAATATAATAATTAATGCTAATCATGAATAATCAATGGTTGCTATTAATAATTAAGAAGTAGAGATTAATAATTAAGAAGAAGAGATTAATAACTAAGATTATATTTAATAATTAATTTATAATAACGAACGATTAATAAGAAATCTTTAATAATTAAAAAGTAATACTAATTATTATTAATATTATTTAATATTTCAAAAAAAGTTTAAATTTTTCTGGACAAAACTTATAAAATATTGAATTTTTCACAAAGTAATTTAAAAAAAAATAGTGAACTAGTACTTTTATAAAATATCCAAAATTTCGAAAAATTGATTAGTTTTTCTCTTTTTTTCTTATGATAATTGAGCCTTAAAATCGAAATGAATATTTAGATGACTTAACCAACGTGTTCCCTTTAGTTTGAAATTCATATTATATTTAATATAATATTTAACTTATTAATTCTAACTTATAATTTTTAATTCTTTAAATTTTGTTGAAATTTTAATGGTGACCTGTGGAAAACTGGGGGTCATAACAATGCGAAACGATGAAACAAAGATGGAAAAACTGAAAATTTGGCTGAAGGGAATTCACATCTCATATTTCTAGACCCTTCTGTGGCGGAACCCTCCAAATAATTCCAAATTAATTCGCATTGTGTCCCTCTTCTTTCTTTGTCCCGTTCATTCTATTTTTACCAGCCGATCAAAATACCTCCTTCCCCAAAACCACTTTCTACTCAAATCGTTTTACCCCAAATTTCCATTTACCCAAATCGAATCCGCATCTAACCAAAAATTAATGGCCATCGCACTTCCCTCGATCACCCATCCAAATTGGTCTCTTCTCCTCCGCCATTCGTGTCGCAGTGAGCCACCACCTTGCCTGAATCCGTCTGTTGCCTCTTCGCTGATCAATCCCGCTCCTACGACCATCAGATCCGACGCTTCCTACTACTTCCCACCGGCCTGCGACTCCCCTCAAAGCCCTTTACCGTAACCAGACGTCGCCTTAGCCTCCCTTAAGCCATCGCGTCTTAATCGACTGTCGCTGCATCTCGCTAGAAACCCAGAACCCGCGAGAAGGAAACATATGGGAAGAACAGTAGTGGCACGCGCCACTGGAAAATGCAGCCGCCGCCTTTCCGGACCTCAGATCCAAATCGAGCAGCTCGAGCCCCTGCCCGTGCCTTCGCCACTGCTGCAGGTGAGTGTCAACTCACGATTGATTTCTGGTTTTAAGTAATTTAATCTCAGTCCAAAACTAGGAAATGGTTAAGCCTAACAGTCTTAATTTTCAGGTTCGAACTTGTGTTAGGCTCAGTTCACTGTACCGACCCATTGTGACTTATTTCACCCTACTAGTATGTCGGCTTGGTCCTGTATATGTTTGTTTGTCATGTTGATTACGTAAAGTTGCTGCCTTACTACCGTTCTCTTACACTACTGGTTTTATAGTTATGCATGCCATCTGATCTTAGTAACCCAACTTGATTTATGCATTTCGTGTTGCATATTATGGTCATATTGATTTGCTGAGAATATTAGTAACTTGATTGTGTTTCGACCATAGGATTTCAGGTTGATATAGATGTATTTAAGGTGAAGTAATATTTGTGGGTAGTTTTAAAAAAAAATAGTTATGTATTGTTAAATTCTGGAAATCCCTGTTGCTTTTATTCTTAAAACATGAAACATATGTTCATGTCATTGTATCCATGTGCCTTATTTCTTAAACACGAAAGATAAGGTCGTTACATCCGGCATTGTCAACTACACCAAAAATGGCTTTCTGCTCAAAAATGGGCAAATCCGATATATTCAAAGCAACTCATTTGATTATCATTAGAGATGCCAAGAATGGGCAAATCTGATGATAAAAGAAACTCATTTGGGTTTGAGATGATTCACCACAATTCCACTTAGATATGTGATACACTTTGTCATAAAGTTTGCTTTCGTGGTGAAACTCTATGATTCTTTGATCGTTGGAATCAAGTTGAGATATTTCTTTATGATGAATCAGGTGGCGACTGTCTTGAACTCTATTAAGGGGGTTGGGTTTAGATCTGCAAGTATTAGGCAAATAACCACACTTACCGTTCGTTTTATCACTAAAAATATCATTATAAATACTTGTGACCTTTTTTACTTCCTTGACAAAAGTCGTCATTGACAGCTGAATCAATCCACTTAGCAAGGAAGCAGGACAGTTTGCTACTACGATTGGTTTGATAGGCATTGACATTGAGTTCGTCTCTTCCATTGTCATGTTTTCTGTTAAAGCTATCATTGGGAACACTGTTGGAGCTGTTCGCTTCGACACTGCACTTATCAGAGAAGGAAAAATCAATTTTTTTTATTTTAAATGTATTATTATCATTAAAGCTAATATTTTCCTTTCTTCCGTTTATAGGGTTAACTCTGGCACGGTAGTCAGAAAGCGGACCTCCAAGTAGAAAGCTTGATGATGAGATGCTACTTTTAGCTGCAACCATCAAGGCCAAGAGCGGTTCCTTTGACTGGCGAGGCTGATTTTACCTTTGGAGATGTCCAAAGGATTCTTACCCCCTTGTAAGTATGCTTTAGTGCATTCTTAATCTATTTATGGCTGATTTATGGCTTTGCAGTTTCAAATGCTGCTCTTCTCCAAAACTTAGAAAATGTGGGTGGAGTGACGTCCATGGATGATTTTCTGAAGGATTTCTTCCCAGCTATATACAAAAGAAAACAAGCACATATACAGGAAATTGTCTATTGCATGTGTTTGGTTGAAAGTTAGATCACATATGTCATATTGCGGCAAAATATGAAACTAGGTAATGTTTACTTTATTGTTCAATCTATTTTTTACCAGATATTTGATAAAATTCGTTTTAAATTCCGACAAAAATGTTAATCGCCAATCATGGTGATGTTATGCTTTAGTTTCTAATTTTAAAGTGTGCATGCTGTTTGCAAAACATGTTCATTTAATATAACAAGCATAATAAGATATGTAACATGTAATGTTTGTTTTAAAATAATGTGTTATGTTTTTGTTCATTTAAAATATCATGTTTACAAATCATTATAGTTTCCTTCTCCTTCATACTTTCGTCACAATAACAATATATATGAGCTTGCACCTCTAATGTTTTTTTTCCGCAGTCCCACCGTTGACCGCAAGGTTGGAAAGTTTGGATTGATGTGGCGGTGGATCCTGATGCTTTCTTATGGAAGCCGAATTCCAAAATGACTACCATTGGAGAAGATATATGTATTTAGAAACGGTTATGTTTTTTGTGATTGGTTTAGTTGGTGATGTACTATGTGTATGTTAGTCGAATATTATGCTAATTAATATATATGAATGATTCCGTGTAGTTATATTTGTTGCATTGAAATATGAATCATATTAGTATTAATATATATGAACTCTTTATATTAGTAAGGTGTATATTAGTTACAACAGTGAAAAAAGTTATAATAAATCATTTTACAACGGTGAGCAAAAGTTGTTAAATACCCTATTTCACAACGGTGTTGCAACGGTGCAGAAATGTTGTAAAAGATATATGTATTTTACAACTTCTTAATACACGACGGTGGCTCCACCATTGTAAAAACCTTTTACAACATTTTTCCACCGTTGTAATATGATATATTTCACAACGGTGCTGCAACGGTGCAGAAATGTTGTAAAAGATATTAGTATATTACAACTTCTTAATACACGACGGTGGCTCCACCGTTGTAAAAACCTTTTACAACGTTTTTGCACCGTTGTAATATGGTGTTTTTGTTGTAGTGTATACAAAAACTCTCTGACCAGTAGATTGGTCATTTCTCCATCAGTCGACTGGTAGAGCTGTTTTTGTACACTCCTGGCCTTTTAAAGCCTTATAAATATATATATATATATATATATATATATGTATATACATATATATATATATATATTTACTTTGTTTTGTATATTCGTGTCATACTTGAGGATAGATTTTTACATAATTCTAACACGACTCAATATGTGTGTGTATATATATATTTTATATATATACATGTAAAAACCTTATCTCTATCACATGATTTCTATTGCAACTTCTTTTGTTGACATTAATCAAAATCTTGATCTCAACACAAACATATTTATAATATTAAATATATGTTTGTTATCATCAAACAAAAATCATAGAATTGTTAGATACAACAATCTCCCTTTTTGATGATGACAAACTTGAAATAAGATTTAGAATAAAATATTATAATAAATGTGTTTGACAGTGAATTATTGAACCCCCTCCTACAACAATACTCCCCCTAAATATGTGCGTGAGTGAAAAGTAATAATTGAAATTTCAATATTAAAATATTCAAAAAATATCCACTCATTGATCAAAATCTTAACCCATTCTCCCCCTTTTGTCATCATCAAAAGGGTATAGAAATTAAAACAGTGATGAAATAATTGACTAAAAATAGAAAATCTGCTTAAGAGGAAGAACGATCATCATAAATCTCAATCAGTCAAACAAAAATCATAATATTCTAAAAACTAGTGGCAGATTTCACATTGTAGAATGACGGATTTACGATGAAATTTATAAAAATGGAGAGAGTTTAAAAAATATGGATTCAAAAGAGTTTTATTAAAAATTGAGCACAAAAAATAGTTGTAACGACCCAGATTTTTCAACAGTTTATTTAAATATTTAGTATGGTTTTAAATATTGAATTCATAATATAAATGAATTTTATATTGAATTTGTCAATTTAATTATCGATATATGATTTAATATCGAATATATTTAATTATCGTAATAGTAAAAATTGAATTCCCAGTGTAACACTAAATCAGAACAATTCAGTCGACTAATATAAAGTCTGTATTGAATTAAAAAGATAATAATTTATTTTCGATGAATTTATTTGTTCAAAAATCGATTTACATTCTAAACGGTTTAACTTAATTTACTAGTGTTATTCCATTTTAAAACCATTTGCGTTAAGTTTAAAATAGCGTATAATCTTGAAAATGACGGTCGTTAAATTAACATAGGGTTCCATAGTTGAAATCAAGGGACCGTAAGATATTTTGGTTATTTAATTAAATTAAAAATCAAATCAGATTAATTTAAATATACTGTCACCCAAATAAGCCGACCTAAAAACTAAACGCCACCCTAAAATTTGTCATCAGCGCAGACTTATTCATCTCGAGCCAACACCTTTGTCTCCAAGCTTCAATATCAGGCAAACAACATTTTAATGGCCTGTACCTTACTGTTTCCCCATCGCATGTATAAATACATTACCCATTGCCTTTGTTTTGCCATTCCCAAACCGACCAAATCCATTTTAATTCCTCCGCCCCCTTGTTAATCCTCTTCCAGTTACAGAAAATCAAAATCGAGCCAAAGGATAAGGCCGCGACTTCTTCATCAATGAAAATCATAAATCCCCCTTTTCAAAAATCCGAAATAAGTCCATATAAATCCCTAAAATAAATACAGATCACCTTAGATCAAAATCGGAAGCATCCGACACCTAATAACCCAAATTAAAGCTTCGTTTGAAGCAACAGACATGACTGAGATCGCGAAGATAGAACAACCCGCGACGCTTCTTTCTAAAGCCGCGATTTTTCTAGCTATGAGGATTTTTGAATCAAGAGAATCGAGCGATGCAAGAATGGGGATTGGAAGTTGCGATGAAGGTGAAAGTAGAGTCACGGTCAGGATGGAATGGTGCGAGGTCTGGTGGTGGAATCGCGACGCAGGCGATTGGCAGAGGGGTTTCAGCCATTCAATTTTTGGTGCGATACTGTTAGGAAGGGGAGGATTTGGAGGTTGAGTTCACTGTTTGATTCACAAATGAAAACACAGCTCGATAGATGGAGTACGATGTCAGGGCAGTGAACGATGGAAGTTATTTCTTGTGAAGCAACCGATATGCAGAAGGGGATGTCGATGGTCTGTAAAATCAAAGGAGGGCTCGGTGGTGGAGTTTTGATGTTAGTTTATTGGTAAAGACGGTCTGTAATGTTGCTGATTGTGTGAGGAGGAGATTAAAATGTGGATTGGGCTTAATAAGGTATATTTTTATTTTTTAAAATTTATATGGAAAATGGATTATATACTTTAATAACTGGTTCAAGGAAATAGATACAAATCCTATGAAGTTAACTGGTATACATTTATTTTTTGAAAATTTAAATTATATAGAATAATTCATTTATTCGATTAATTTAAATAAATGTTGATCAATTCTTAAAAATCAAATAATCATAGGTATCGATTCAGCCGAGATGGTGTGGAATTTAAATTGGATATTCAGCAAACAAAAATCAGGTGAGTAAATCTCACTCACCTTTTATTTATAATTATTTTTATTTCATTAAAAATAATTGTTTGTTGTTTGTGTGAATGTTTTCTGGTTGTTTTATATATATTAGTTATTTAGGCTATATATATATATATATATATATATATATATATATTGGGTTGATTGGTTGGTTGGATTCCCGCAGTCTCATTAGCGGATGCCCGCGGTACCATAGCGGATGCCCGCGGTACCATAGCGGATGATTACCCTATACGCCCCACGCTATGATTAGTGGATGACCTTCTATACCGCGATATTCTGCCACGAAGCAGAATGGGTATTATTTATGTGCTAACATCTGTGGATGCAGGAAAACAGGTTGGAGGAATCCAACTGGATTCCTCAAAATTATATTATTTGTTTGTTTGTTGTTTGTTTGATTTCATATATATTCATATATGATGTGTTAAAAACCAAATGATTGAAAATTGGGTGATTTGATTGTTTTAAATATCACTGGGCCAATTTTTAATTTATTAAAATATCATGAGAATGATATTTGAAGTTTAAAAAGGGAAATTCTGTTTTTCTCAAATAGAATTTGAAATTCAAGTAAAATTTAAAAATATAGGATTTCAAGGTGGAATTTTGAAATGAAATTTCAAAATAGAACTTGAAATAGAATTTTTAAGTAGAAATTTAAATAGAATTTAAATATTAGAAAGGAGTTGAAATATTTGAAATACAAAAGAAATTTCAAATAGGATTTGGGATGGAAATTTTAATATATAATTCAAATAAAATTTGAGTATAACATTTGAATATAGAATTTGAATAAAGAAATTTCAAAATTTGAAATTGAATATAGAAATTCAAATAGAGATTTGAAATGTAGAATTTCAAAATAGAATTTGAAATAAACTTTGAAATAGGATTTTCAAAGTAGAATTTGAAATAGAATTTCAAATAGGATTTCAAAATAGGAAATCCAAATGGTTTTGAAATGGAATTTGAATTCAAGGGAATTCAAATGGATTTGAGTGAAGAAATTCAAATGGTGTTAAAAATAAGTTTGAATATTAGAATTCAAATGGGGTGGGAAATGAATTTGAATATTAGAATTCAAATGGAAATGGAAAATGAAATTTGAATATAAGAGATTCAAATTGAATTCAAATTGAATTCAAATAGGATTTAATCTATGGGATTTGAATATGAAATTCAAATGGGGTTTTAAACTATGGAATTTTGAATATAGAATTTAAAAAGGAGTTTGAATATTTGAATTTCAATATAATTCAAATATAGAAATTGGAATATAGAAGTTCAAAAGGAATTCAAATAGAAAAGGAATTGGAATTTGAATATAGAATTCAAATAAAAGTGAGATTGGAATTTGAATCAAGGAATTCAAATAGAGTTAAAATGGAGTTGAATTCATTTAACGAAGTTTAAAAGTTTATATATATAATTAAAACGAACTCGCCGCAGCGCTGCAGTTCGTAAATTGGCGACTCGAACTTCAATTGAGTATACAGAACTCAATTGGGGTCGGAATTCTTCGAAACAAGAAACGTCAGGACCAATTTGATAATAATTTTCTAATGAAGGAGGAAAATCTGGATTTCGTCGTATATATTTTGAGTTATATCAAAAATCAAATTTTCAGAAAAGCAGCACCAGAATCGTTTTGAAACCATAATGGTTTATTTAATGTTATAAAAGGATTTTAAGCAGGTAAAATCCGAAGTTTCTATTTAGAAAATTTCAGAGTTGAGTTGTAAAATATATGCGAATTCAAGTTGTGCAAATGAATATGATTTTTGAAACAGAAACCAGATTTTGATTTATTGAATAGAATTAACTAAATTGAATAGAAATTAGTTAAGGAGATTTCGAATGGATATTGGGGTTTGAATAAGTAAATTCGATTTGAAAAGTTATATTCGAAATCAAAAAGGAAACTAGAATTGAACTTGAAATTCAATTTGGATATAAGCTAATTAAATATTTTGTTTGAACATGTTATGTTCAACAAAGAAGTGAAATAGGCAAAAGGACTAATTAAAGAATAAATGGGCGAAACTGAATTCAAACGATTAGATGGTATTAAATTGAATTGAAACAGGTGAACATGTGTTAGACAGGTATGGGATGAAGTATATGAAGATTTTATTTATGTGCCCAACAAAAAGGTACATGTTTAATTCATATATGAGATTTTATACGCCGTATCGGCAAGCCGCTCGGCTTTTCCTTTTTCTTTTGATTGAGGAAGATACCGGGAAGCTATTTGAAATTTCCTGATGCTCCCGATACAGGGGAGGTTATGGCGAATTTTTCCGGGAATTTAAGGAGATAGAATATTTTTCAGATAATTTGATAGTTATAAATCAAGGTATCGATAAATAAATATTTGGGTTGCCGTACGATGTTTATACCGTATTCGTTTTAACCCAAGAAATGTTATTTTGGAAATATAAATATTTCCTAAGGATAGTTAAAGTAGTCGAGAAAGAGATAAATGATTGAAATTGTTTTCAATCTCAAATAAAATATATTTCCTAAGTATAGGAAATAAGAGAAGGCGATATATGGAAATGTTTTCCAAATGCATAAGAAACCAATATGGTTATTGAAATATTTGGTTAACAAATATTGATAAGGAAATGGAAAAGAGATTTAATTAATGAAACATTAATTAAGGAGCCCAGTGATTTGTTTGATATGTTTGGATGAACACTTGTTTTTATTCGATAGTTAAATCACAGACTATCGAAGTTTTTGACCATCGTTGTCAATATGGAGAGACCGGTTGGATTATTATCCGAAGAACCACTCCGTATCGGCATAAGCGTTGCGAACCAAGTATGCTGAATATATTGAAGACGGAGTAAAGTGCAAGGGCTTTTTATAGTAATAGAAATTGTGCCTTCGGTTTCGTTCAGTCCCAGAACGAACGTAAATGGACGAATGTCTGACAAAGTATTTCCAATGATCAAATGGGTTGGTCTGTATGAATATATATGGTTGCAACGGATTTATCCCTTAGCATAATATCCAGAATATTTGTGCAAAGCAACTAGTGATTAACGGATCTGACAATGTGGCATTCAAAGTGTTTGTGCTATTAATGAATGGTAAGTATTCGTAGCCTCAGGCCTCAACAACCGGGAAAGGACAAAAATCGGGCAGGCAGCATGGCTATGTGGGTCGCACCCATTAGGGTGTATAATCACCTATCTAGAGAAATTCCTTTTGTTTCTAAATCTATCGATTCTGCCCATTCGGGAAACGGTGGTTTGAGTCCAACCGTTGGTGATATACATTCGATACACTCAAGCGAAATGAGTGGTCGGTCATGTGTGGGCCGAGTTGCAAGATGTTCTTGTTGAACCCAGTGTATTCCTCTCTAGAGATACACTAGAGGAAGGTGGTTCCATACCTTGTCATGTTGGAAATCCAATCTCCAATAAGCGCCATGCGGTTTTTGATTTTATACTATATATGTGGAGCGTGAGATGCAAGCGTTCTGCTATTTGGTTATTTATTTGATGTAGACATTATTATAATATCACTGGATTTGATATCAAAGTGTTTTGGGTTATAGTAAGGTAAAAACCGTCCGTGTTTATGTGTGGACTGGTCTTACTATTATCTTTTCTTTTGAAAGGATTTTTTAAAGTTAAACAAGTGGTTGGAGTTTACTCACACCAGTCCCATGACTGACCCAGAGTTTATTTTGTTTTGTTTTCCCTAAACTCTTGGGTGCCCAAATTTGTACGGGCAGTCAAGTAGTCGGGATTTCACAGATTCATTTGAAGGAGCTGGAAGCAGGAGGCTTCACCGGTTAGCTATAGGCTATCATATATTCCGCTGTGGACCTTGTTTGTATCTGGAAACAGGTGTTTATAACTGTTCCAGAAATGACTGTTGTGCTCTGATGATGGTATGTATATAAAGTTACTGATTTGTATTTCAAAATTTATGTTATATAATATATTTTATTCGTTCCGCTGTGAGTTTGTGATCTTCGTTTTTCTTCTATTCTAAGTTTCTATCTCATCTATTCTCACCTTCTAACTTCTTTCTATTAATGGTTCGTATTTCTGTGTTATTTGGGTTGGACGTGTGTTGTATTTAGTCAACTCAGATAGCTCGGATTTGCGGGCCTTTACAATAGTGATGGATTTGGACAATGATTATTAATTCAATTTAAGTGATGCAATCAAATAATCTCAAATCTCAATAGCTATCAGTCAACAAATCATAATATTTCATAAAATATTAACACATTCCACAGATTAGAAAAATGGATTGATAGGCTGTTTTTTACACACCAAGTAGAAATTCAAATAAAATTTATTTATTTCCATTTTCTTTTCCTTTTATTTAAGAGCACACTGGCCATGCATAACCAGATCTAGGATTTTTTAAATGAGGTCGGTTGCAGCTTAAAAATAAGTAATCTCATAACCATGTATAACCAGAGCTTGGATTTTTAAATGAGGTTAGAGAAACACTAACGATTATTATTATTTTTATTATTTTCTATTTCCAAAAGAAAGAATCCTTAGTATATAAAACCAATATGGATGATAGAAATGTGGTAGGTACAGAAATGGTTGTGAAATAAATTTCTAAATTAACCATATTATGAAATATGCTCAACTGTACCGGGATTCTTGCAAATTTTCAATTATCACTAATTCTGAAAAATAATATTGTCACATTTCCATCACAAATATTACCACTGTTTATTTAAGATAACTTTACAAATAATAAATGTGACACCCCACGTCCGTTAATGTCACTCACAAAGGGAATGCATTAAGTTCTGTGAAGCATTATAGGTAAACAGACACAGAATATTACAAGACAGATATAATTAAGATAGCAGCGGAAATTCAAATTTTTATCTCAAACATAATTCATACAATGTGGTCCAAAATACCATAAGTCTCAAAAACCATTACAACAACATAACTTCTGTCTTTTAACATCAGAGTACATAAATACTTAAAAGAAAACATAATTCACCAAATAAAAGAGGCAAGGCCATAGTAGAGATAAAAACTTGAGTCATACATCGAAAGCAGCTCTAGCAAGATGATATCTGAGTCTTGACTAAGCCTGAGTATTTTCTCCCTGAGAACCTAGGGGGTAAGCGGAAGAATGAAGAGGAAACAAGAGGGTCAGACATAAAGTCTGGCGAGTCTAGTGACTTTTCGCAAGTAAATAAATAAAAGTAACACGACATGCATATAAAGTGGATAAAAGGGATTACTACCTAAATGGGAGGTGTGACAAGGTATATAGGATAAGGAGTATACGCTTCTCTAATGAATACTCTGCACTATTACTAGTACAACCAGAATGAGATGATCCCTTTTATTATAAGGCGGTAGATTTAGGGAACACGTCCTAACATACCCTAACTACTACCCTAATCGATCGGCTCCCTACTCCGTATATACCTTGTGCTGGCCCCACAGTAGGAGGTATCACTTCCTAAAGTGGCAACCCTTCATTTTTCAAGATGTGCACAACCATATCTACTGGTGTCACGGTCATCTTATCCCCATCTGCCCGGCTCATGCATGCACATGGCCTGGTCGGTTTGCGCCGTCCACACCGTCCTCCATGTTTGGATCTCCTACAATCAGTCAGTAAGCGTGTCTCTTCTTCGCCTAGTACGGAGTACTTTTATTTGATACCTACTCCGGGTTACTTACTGAAATGGGTCCCACACAATATGATACAAGCTCTCCCCTTTGTCTTGTATCCCCCACTAGGTTTTCACTGACTATGTATACCATTAGGTGTCTTTAATTACATAGCCATATACCAGTTATGCTTACCCTAAAAGGTGTCTTTAATTACATAACTCTATTATTTCCTCCAATTGTGTGTACCACTAGGTGTCTTTAATTACATAACCTTATCGGGTTAAGTTTGTGGGACTATATGTAAATATTATCCACCCCCTCCAGATTTGCTTAACCCATCCAATATCCAGTCAATTTACTTAACCCTAACTTTAGTTCATAATCATACAATCCCTATGGATTAGATTTGGTTAAGTAGTCCAATTCATTACCATGTCCATTTATGGTTTATAATGTGCTTGACCTCCCACATTAGGCCTACAATGTGTGGATGATGGATATGCTGGTCGGGTCCGGGCAGACTTATTCCACAGTTGCGCCCAACCTCTTTCATAGCCCGATTCGTATTTGCGTACTTAGACCTCCCATATTAGGTTCAACATTAGTGGCGGTTGGATATGTCAGTCAGGTCCGGGCAGACTTCCACCACTAATGCAACCTAACCTCGTGTCATAAGTACAATTACAATTACAATTCCTAATTGTAATTACTAGAAATTCCATTATTATTTAATTAATCAATTAATTAAATCTTTCCCTTTATAGGTGTTAATGCCCACTTTACCCAATAATTTGAATTATATGTCCACAAATGTTCATATTTAAATTATGTCAATATTAACCCTTTTTCCCCCGTTCCCTAACTAGCGCACTCATAAATCGGCGGCATGCTTAGGCCAGACAATAGCCTAGTCATAAACCATAATAGGGAAAATAATGGGAATATAACCAAAGTGATCATTTCAACATAACTTGGCATAAACTTAAACTAGCATGGTGATAAGATGGACATATAAGCATAAAACTGATGAACTTGTAGCAATTACTAGTTCTACATAACTATGATGTCATAGTAAGCATAATGAGATCTTAACTGACCATTTAGATGTCCAACTATTTAGATCCAACATAATTATAATGTGGTCACAAAAACAGATCTAACATAATTAGGATGACATAGTAACATGTTTAGATCTAAATATGGATTCACATGTCCAATTTACAACATATCTAAATTGACCACAATATGATAGGTGAAAGGTGATTTACATAAAGAATTGGATCTAACCAACATTGTAACTGTACAAATTAACAGATTTACATTAACCACAATATAGTTACAATTCAAGATCCACAAAGGCGACATAATATAATAACCACAATTGCATTAGATCTGGAGAAATAGATCTATCATGACATAGTATAAGATTTTACAATAGCAAAGATTCATAGTTTACAACATATCCAAATCACAGTCTTTCACAATTTACTTTTAAATATTCAAATCTAAATGTAACTAGAAACTCACTGCTTTAGGATTAGAAAGTATAAGAAGAATGGATCTTAAATCTCTAGATTTGATTTGCAAAACTGATGGTTGTTTGAAGAAAACAGACTCGTCTTAGTTCGCGCACCGATAGCATTTGGCTTCCATGATTTTCAATGAAGAAAACAGGAGAATTGGACACATATATATCACTGTCAGATCCCCGGAAACCTAGTGCCACATCGGCCCTAGGGGTGTCGACACCCCTGTGGGTGGGTCGACCCATAGGTCGACACCCCTGTGGGTGGGTCGACCCCCTAGAGCGGGAAATTTGCCGCCTTGACGAATTTTTTATTTTCGAACTGTTCTGGATAGGGGCTGACTCATATCTGACTCATACATGATTCATATGTGCATATATATTCTTTTACGCGTATACAAACTTAAAACCCTCATAACTTCTTCATACGGTGTCCGTTTTATGTAAACCAAATGTCTATCTTGACCGGAATTTCGAGACGGACGCAATGGCATAGTCCGTTTCCCTTAATTCTGTATACTAAATTAATTATTATTTAATTTATCTTCTTTAATGTTAACAAAATTACGGGGTGTTACATTTCCCCCTACTTAAAGGATTCCGTCCCCGAAATCTCCAAGTTGAGAAGAATGCATATCCTACCATCCATCCACTCATCCATCAATCACTGTCATCAATTGCCCTTAAGGATTTCTAATGTTTACATGAATGTATGCAAAGGTGTGTGTATATGTCTCGATACTAATGCGAAGATCAGGCGGTCTACTGATTTAGTTGACCTCCTTGATGCAATGTATGTTAGTGCCATGAACCCAATATGTATTCCTATTATCACATGTAAGCTCTGTATGTGTGCACATCCATTCGTCCATGTGCAACATCCATATGCTAACTCATGCATTTCCATCCATAGAAGAAAAGAAAATGCACACACATCCATATGCAGTATGAGAGTGATTGAGTTGATTTAGTTCCTAATGTGTGTGTATATGCGTCCACAGGCAACCGATAGCAAACATTTGCATCCACTTGCATACATCAGGCATAACATGTCTCAAACACATGTTTACATCCATAGGATTCCTATATAAAGGTCGAAAAAAAACTATGGATAAGATATACTCAAGTGATAGAAACAAGTACTGATAAAACTTTGAAAAGGAGTTAAGAACATACCCTCGAAAAGGAAAGGGTATGAAGCACGAATCTTGTCTTCGGTCTCCCAATCGCATCCTCTGGGTTATCTCCCCATTGAACCTTTAGCAACTTGATCTCTTTATTGCGTAGCTTCTTAGCTTCTGACCCTAGAATACGAGTAGGAACTCCCCTGACTGTCGCCTCCCATTCCACTTCGACTTCTTCCAACACACTCGGCTCAACAATTACTGCGGTGTCATGGAGGCACTTCCACAGATGGGAAACGTGGAAAACATCATGAATACCGGATAGATTTTTTGGGAGCTTTAACCTATAGGCCATTTGGCCAATCCTTTCGGTTATGGGGAATGGTCCCACAAACCTAGGTGCCAGCTTCCCTGCTGAACCGAAGCAAACCACATTCCTCAAAGGTGATACTTTGATAAAAAACTAAGTCTCCCACTTCAAATTCGATGTCAGTCCTTCTCTTATCGGCATAGGACTTCTGCCTATCTTAAGTTGTCTTCATCCGTCGTCGAAGAAGGTCAATCTTTTCGTACATTTCTCTAACCATATCTAGTCCAAGTAATAATCTTTCTGTAGATTACCACCAACAAGTTTGTGATCTACAGGGTCGTCCGTACAATGCTTCGAAGGGTGCCATGCTGATGCTGGTCTGATAGTTGTTGTTGTAGGCAACTCTACTAAAGGAAGATGCTCTTCCCAAGTCACTCCGAAGTCTAGGATACACAGCCTCAAAAGATCTTCAAGAATCATGTTCACCCTCTCCGTCTGTCCATCGATCAGAGGATGATAAGCTGTGCTCAAACACAACTGTGTACCTAATGCTTCTTGCAAGCTCCTCCAAAATTCGCTGGTAAAGATGGGGTCACGATCGCTTACGATGCTGGAAGGTACTCCATGAAGACGAACTATCTCACAGACATAAGTTGCTACCAACCATGATGTCGTCCTCTTATTCTTAACCGGAATAAAGTGAGAGCTCTTAGAGAGTCTATCTACCACAACCCAGATATTGGTATTTCCTTTCTTCGATCTAGGCAAACCATTTATGAAATCCATAGAGACGCTTTCCCATTTCCACTGAGGAACCTCCAAAGGATGAAGTAATCCCCCGGGCTTCTTTTTCTCAGCTTTAACTTGCTGGCAAACTAAACATTGAGAAACAAATTCAGCCATAACTTTCGTCATCCCAGTCCAAAAGAAAACCCTCTTCATGTCTCTGTACATCTTATCGCCGCCTGGATGAATGGTCATTTTAGAATGGTGGGATTCTTCTAGGACTACCTTTATCAAGCTTCTAGTTTGAGGAACACAAAGCCTTCCATCTCGTGGCAACCACCCCTTTTCATCTATGGCATATTTACTGAGGTGACTAGAAGTCTCCCCTCTTCCGAGCCTTCCCATGATGTCTAAAATATGTGGGTCACCTTGTTGTGAAGCTCCTATTTGATCCATAATAGTTGGTCGTATCCCCAAGGATGCAAACAAATCAGTCAAAATTTCGATGGATGGTCTAAAATCAAAAGCTGATATGAACTCCAAGCTCTTCCTTTCCACAAACAGAGGACTGAAGGCCATCCTCTGCCTACATAGTGCGTCTGCCACCACGTTACCCTTGCCAAGGGTATAAGCAATCTCAAAATCATAAGAAGTTAGAAACTTCATCCACCGTTGTTGCCTTAAATTGGGGTCTTTCTGCGAGAACAAATACTTGAGAGATTTATGATTGGTGTATAACTCGAACTTCTCTTCAAGTAAATAATGACGCCACGTTTTTAATGTAAATACTATGGAAGCTAGCTCTATATCATGGGTGGGGTAGCTTTTTTCATGAACTCTCAACTGTCTACCCCCATAACATAATACTTTCCCTTCTTGCATCAGAACCGCACAAAGCCATGTACCGCACGCATCAGTGTAAACGGTAAACACCTTACTCCCATTAGGCAAGGTCAAGACAGGGGTTGTTGTCAGAGCTCTCTTCAGTCGTTGGAAAGCAACATCACAGTTTATATCCCATGAGAATGCCAAGTTCTTCTTCATCAGCCTGGTGAATGGAGCTGATATCTTTGCAAAGTCCTTAATGAACTTCATATAGTAATCTGCCAACCGAAGAAAGCATCTCATCTCGATCGCGTTTTTAGGAATCTTCCAATCTTGCACCGCAACCACCTTCGCGGGATATATAACTATCCCATCTTTGGAGGCCACATGCCCTAAGAATCTCACCTCTTCTCTCCAAAAATGGCATTTGGAGAACTTTGCCTTAAGCTGATGGTCACGGAGAGTTTTCAAACTTCTCTCAAATGTTGGGCATGCTCTCCTTCACTTTTAGAGAAGATCAAAATACAATCAATAAAGACTATAACAAATTTATTTAGGAACTCCCGAAACACCTACTCATTAGATCGAAAAAATAGGCGGGTGCATTCGTCAGCCCAAAAGGCATCACTAACCATTCAAAGAAACCGTCCAGAGATCTAAAAGCAGTCTTATCTATGTTGTCCTCAGCCACCCTCAACTGATGAAACCCCGTGGCTAAATCTAACTGAGAAAATATCGAGGCACCAATAAGCTGATCAAATAAATCATCAATCCTCGGGGGCGGATGCTTATTCTTCTTGGTGAGTTTATTCAACTCCCTATAGTCAACACACAAAAGAAGTGAACCATCCTCCTTAGTCGCGAATACTACTAGAGCACCCCATTCAGATATGCTTTGTCTAATAAAACCTTTCTCAAGCAGCTCCACTACTTGCTTACTCATCTCCCTCCTTTCCCTCGGAGCCATGTGGCGCACTGGTAATGCAACTGGCTTTGCATTGTCCACCAAATATATACGAAAGTCGATCTCGCGCCTCGGAGGTAAACCCAGAACGTCATCAAAAACATCGGAATAATCTCGGACTACTGTAACAGACTGCAAGTCATCTATAGATGCATCAAGAGACTCTAGGAAGCTAAGCATAACAGACCCTTGAGGGTTACAAGAAACCTCGAGGGTCCTCCCATGACAAATCAGAAGCCTAACAACCCTCTTCTGGCAATCCAGAATGTCATCATAAGTGTTAAGCCGATCCATTCCTAGAATCAACCCACAGCCCATAAACCCGAGCACATACGCATCACATTCAAACTCGATGCCTAACACAGATATTTCCACACCCCGACAAATAATAGATAAATGACCTGAACCACCAATGAGGTTTGAAACAACTATGGGATCCACTACCATACTAGTAATTAAATGCAGAGATTCAACCACAGAACTAGATATAAATGAATGTGAAGCGCCAGAATCAAAAAGCATTTTAATAGGATGGTTTGAAAGAGAAATTAAACCATCCACATAAATTTTTCTACCTCTGTCAGGAGCATTGATCGTGAGAGCATGTACCTACCGTCCAGAAGTCCCTGTCCTTTGACCCTGTCCCTGTGATCCCTGTTTCTTCGGGCATTCTCTAGCAAAGTGTCCGACCTCTCCATAGTGGTAGAAAGAGTTCTTCCTTCGTTTACAGTCGTTAATCAGGTGACCTTCCTTCCCATAATTGTGACATTTTCTCATATCCTTGCCTTTATCATTCTTCCCTTCTTTCTTCTGTTGTTGTTGTTGTTGTTGTTGCCTCTTCTTGGGCCACACCTTCCTATTTTGTGATGTCTCCTCAGCCTTCTTTTCTCCCTTGTCTTCCTCATGCATTAGGGCCATGTCGGCAAGCTTTTTAAAAGTGGCTCCCATTGGAATATGGGACATGGCTAATCCATGCAAAGGCTCATTCGGCCCTTTAGCAAACCGTAAAGCCCTTTTGTGCGGCGTATCCACCAACTCTAACCCGAACCTTGCTAGCTGGTTGAATTTATTTACATATTATTTCACCGTCAAGTTTCCTTGTTTGAGCGCTAAGAATCTATCCATTTGCATGATTCTCTCAACTCAGGAGAGAAATTTCATTTCGAACCTTTGTCTAAAATCTTCCTAAGTTTCCACTGGACGTCTAGCTTGGGTGACTTCCCACTAAAATGAGGCTTTGTCTTTCAGTAGCCAGGCGGCTAACTGAACCTTCCTTCTATCCTCTACTTCAAAGATTACGAACAAGTCCTTGGTCTCCTTGAGCCAATTTTGTGATTCCACGAATGTCTCGTCCCTATGGAATGGCTTCCCTCCCATAGCATGAAAATCTTTGCAGATCTTGGCGAAGTTATCTGCTCTTGGAGGAGGAGGAGGAATAACTGGTGCAGCTGGGAGATGAACATTTCCTTGGCCTTCGGCGGGCATCGTGGCCTCCAAATACCTACGAAACCATCCGGGTGTCGTGATGCCCTCTGGGATATTAGGAATGTTTTGTTCCCTGGACATGCCGAAAAAGGAAAAAGGAAGAGATTTAGACAAAGGACCGAAGGATATTACATATAGCTTTTTAGGGAATGTTTTTTTTTCAAAAAAGACTTTTCTATTTGAAAATGCTTTCTTTAAAAAAAATTGAAAATAATTTTCAAAAACTTTATCCAATCTGGTAACCTTCAGCTCTGATACCAAGTGTGACAACCCACGTCCGTTAATGTCACTCACAAAGGGATTGCATTAAGTTCCGTGAAGCGTTATAGGTAAACAGACATAGAATATTACAAGATAGATATAATTAAGTTAGCAGCAAAAATTCAAATTTTTATTTCAAACATAATTCATACAACGTAGTCCAAAATACCATAAGTCTCAAAAACCATTACAACAACATAACTTCTGTCTTTTTTCATCAGAGTACATAAGTACTTAAAAGAAAACCTAATTCCCAAAATAAAAGAGACAAAGCCATAATAGAGATAAAATCTTGAGCCATACTTCAAAAGCAGCTCTAGAAAGATGATATCTGAGTCCTGACTAAGCCTGAATGTTTCCTCCCTGAGAACCTAGGGGGAAACAGAAGCATGAAGAGGAAACAAGAGGGTTAGACATAAAGTCTGGCAAGTCTAGTGACTTTTAGCAAGTAAATAAATAAAAGTAACATGACAGACATATAAAGTGGATAAAAGAGATTACTACATAAATGGTAGGTGTGATAAGGTAGACAGGATAAGGCGTATACGCTTCTTTATTGAATACTCTGCACTATTACTAGTACAACCAGAATGAGATGATCCCTTTTTCTATAAGGCGGTAGACTTAGGGCACACGTCCTAAAATACCCTAACTACTACCCTAATCGATCGGCTCCCTACTTCGTAGATACCCTGTGCTGGCCCCACGGTAGGAGGTATCACTTCCTAAAGTGGCAACCCTTCATTTTCCAAGATGTGCACAACCATATCTACTGGTGCCACAGTCATCTTATCCCCATCTGCCCAGCTCATGCACGCACATAGCCCGGTCGGTTTGCGCCACCCATACCGTCCTCCATGTTTGGATCTCTTACAATCAGTCAATAAGTGTGTCCCTTCTCCGCCTAGTACGAATTACTTTTATTTGATACCTACTTCAGGTTACTGACTGAAATGTGTCCTACACAATATGAAACAAACTCTCCCTTTTGTCTTGTATCCCCCACTAGGTTTTCACTAACTATGTATACCATTAGGTGTCTTTAATTACATAGCCTATACCAGTTACGCTTACCCTAAAAGGTGTTTTTAATTACATAATTCTATTATTTCCTCCGGATATGTATACCACTAGGTGTACATAACTTTATCGGGTTAAGTTTGTGGTCTATGTGTAAAAATTACCCACGCCCTCCAGATTTGCTTAACCCATCCATTATCCAATCAATTTACTTAACCCAAACTTTAGTTCATAATCATACAATCCCTATGGATTAGATTTGGTTAAGTATTCCAATTCATTACCATGTACATTTATGGTTTATTAGACCTCCCGCACTAGGCCTACAACGTGTGGATGTTGGATATGCCGGTCGGGTCCGGGCAGACTTATTCCACAATTGGGCCAAACCTCGTGTCATAAACCGATTCGTATTTGCGTACTTAGATCTCCCACATTAGGTTCAACACTAGTGGCTGCTAGATATGTCGGTCGGTTCCGGGCAGACTTCCACCACTAATGCAACCTAACCTCATGTCATAAGTACAAGTATAATTCTTAATTGTAATTACTAGACATTCCATTATTATTTAATTAATCAATCAATTAAACCTTTTCCCTTTATAGGTGTTAATGCCCACTCTACCCAATAATTTGAATTATATGTTCAAAAATGTTCATATTAAAATTATGCCAATATTAACCTTTTTTCCCCTGTTCCCTAACTAGCGCACTCATAAATCGGTGGCTTGCCTAGGCTAGACAATAGCCTAGTCATAAACCGTAATAGGGAAAACAATGGGAATATAACCAAAGTGATCATTTTAACATAACTTGGTATAAACATAAACTAGCATGATGATAAGGTGGACATATAAGCATAAAACTGATGAACTTGTAGCAATTACTAGTTCTACATAACTATGATGTCATAATGAGCATAATGAGATCTAAATTGACCATTTAGGTGTCAACTATTTAGATCCAACATAATTATAATGTGGTTACAAAGATAGATCTTACATAATTAGGATGACGTAGTAACATGTTTAGAACTAAATATGGATTCACATGTCCAATTTACAACGTATCTAATTTGGCCACAATATGATAGGTGAAAGGTGATTTACATAAAGAATTGGATCTAACCAACATTGTAACTGTCCAAATTAACATATTTACATTAACCATAATATAGTTACAATTCAGGATCCACAAAGGCGACATAATAGAATAACCACAATTGCATTGGATCTAGAGAAATAGATCTATCATGACATAGTATAAGATTTAACAATAGCATAGATTCATAGTTTACAACATATGCAAATCACTGTCTTTCACAATTTACTTTTAAATATTCAAATCTAAAAGTAACTAGAAACTTTAGAAAATATAAGAAGAATGGATCTTGAATCTCTAGATTTGATTTGCAAAACTGATAGTTGTTTGAAGAAAACGGGGTCGTCTCAGTTCGCACACTGACAGCAATTGGCTCCCATGATTTCCAATAAAGAAAATATGAGAATTGGACACATATATAGCTGCCAGGCCCCCTGAAACCGAGTGCCACATCAGCCATAGGGTGTCGACACCCTTGTGGGGGGGGGGGTCGACCCCAGTGTCGACACCCCTCGAGGGAGGTTGACCCCTAGAGCGGGAAATTTGCCACCTTGACGAATTTTTGATTTTCAAACTGTTATGGATAGGGTCTGACGGATATCTGACTTATACGTGACTCATATGTGCATATATTTCGTTCTACGCGTATACAAACTTAAAACCCTCATAACTTCTTTATACGGTGTCCGTTTTACGCAAACCAAATGTCTATCTTGACCAGAATTTCGAGACGGACGCAATGGTGCAGTCTTATTCCTTAATTCTAAATATTAAATTAATTATTATTTAATTTATCCTCTTTAATGTTAACAAAATTATGGGGTGTTACAATAAACTCTCCATATTAATATAAAATCATAATGGATGGCAGAATAATGACAGATTAAAGAGATATTCGTGAAATAACCACCAATTCAGAGATATTATGAAAATTGTTCAATCATCATGAAAATTTAAATAAAATTTCCTCTTGTTGTGAAATATACTGTAGTCACAACTCATCACAATTTAAAAATCTAATAATAATTTTGATGTATTTATTCTAAATACAGTTCAATTTGGTTATTGATTTCAATTCCTGGATAAATAATCAATAAATGATTTTAACATTGAAAAATCAATTACAAGAGGGATTAAAATATATTTACACAAGACAAAAGCAATATGTAGAATCTATACAAGATGAAGATTAGAATAGAAAATAAAAACAGATGACTGCGAAAATTTCAAAGCATTTAAGGCTGATACCACTTGTTGTCTCTGTTAACGGGGATTTTAATACGACCCTGGTAGCTAACAAATGTATCTCAGAGACCAATATCCAATTACCAAGCCCAAGAAAATATTTTAACAATTCAGTTTCATTTATTAGAGCAGCAATCAGTCTTTACCAAAACAAGCAATCATTAAAAAATCAAATAAATATCAGAGCAGCATAAAGATCAGTTTCAAAGCAGATTTGTCAAGAGGATGTTTTACTGATATTTCTGATGGTCACAAAAGATGATTCATGATCCAAGATTAAAATACAGTTTATTTGAAATCATTTGGAGGAATATGAAAATCTTAAGATTAAATGAATCGATCACGCCAGATTATAAATTTCAAATCCAAGATATGTGTGAGATTCAAGAAATCAATAATTTTAAATGATTTCAAACAATCAGTTATTCAAGCCAAAATATCATGAAGTATCGGTGAGTTTCAAGACCAATTTTTCAAAGAATTTTTCATAATTATTTTTGGCAACCACAAGAGAATTTTTTAGAATATTTACATCAAGCTTTGAGAGACATTCATAATTCAAAAAATTAAAAAACGATTTATTTGAAATCACTTGGATCAATGTAAATTTTAAGATACAATGAATCAGTTACATAAGATTAATAATTTTAAATCTAAGAAGTATGTGAGATTCAAAATATCGTAAATTTCAGATAATTTCAAACAAACACATGTTCAACAAATATGATCATGAATATGGATGAATTTCTTGATGTGTGACGCAAAGATTTAAGCTCAAAAGTTTTCGATTCCGAAATAATCAAGCCAATCCAAAAATCAACCAGATTATCACAGCTGAAAATAGTAGTGTATTGTAATGAATATAACATTTCAAGCCTTTCCAAAATGAATTAGAAGAAACTCAAAACAGCAGAGATGTATGAAATTTCAATTGTTTTCAGATCTTCAAAAATTTAGAAATCAAAATAATAGTGCTCAAGATATAACAAGAATGCTTTAGCACTGTTAGGAATTCAGAAATAAAATAATAAACTTCAAAACAATTGCAAATATTTACAAGTTTAAATTCAAGATCTAGAAATGATTAAAACATGAGATTTTTATTCAAATGAAGCGAATTTCTAGAAAATCAAGAATTCTGCAATTTGAAGTTATGAAAGCTTAAAAAATATATAGCAGTGTCAAATCAAATCAAAAAAAACAATTAAAATAAACAGAGGAGATAGAAGGAGGAATAAACACAGAAGAATAAAAAATATACACAAAAGTGAGTCTAGAGATCATACCTAAAATTGTCGTGATCAAATAGATCTCTAACCCAAAATAATATTTGCTAAAGAACTATAAATGTATCAAAGATATGGAATAACTTAAATGCAGCTTCTGTTTTGCAGAGTTGTTCCTCAACCATCCTTTGATACCTAAGAATCTATAGGATCGAGTGGTCTAACAAAATTTGCAAAACCACTCACAGTTCTATTCATATGTTTTGGTACCCAAACTTGTTTGTATAACAATCCATCAGAATTTACCTTTGTACCCTTAGGGACCCAAATCTGTTTGAATTTAACCAAAGTTGTTTTATTTCTTTTTGGGATCCAAGATGATTTGAATGGATTGTTACACCATTAGTTTTCATCCCTTTTATGATTTAAAAATACTTTGAAATTACTAGAGTTTAAATTTTCAAAATGATCTTTTTCAAAACAGTTTGAAGGATTTTTAAAACCATTAATTTTCCCAAATCCAGGACCATGTTTATTTCCAACAGAAACTTGGTTTTGCAACAACATATTCAACAATTTTTCCCCATTAGAAAATTTATCCAAAGTTGATTCTAATCGTTGAACTTTGGATTTAAGATCAGAATTTCTTTCATCAGATTTGAACAACGATCAATGTTGATCTTTCTCTATTCAGCATCATTTTGTTTCAAAACCAAGTTCTAGTTTCAAGCAATTTGATTTTGGTCTTGGATTCAAAAATCTCAAATTCAAACTGAATTTGTTTTTCAAATTGTTCCCAGAAGTCTTGAATTTTTCAATCTCGTTTACAAGCTCTTTCAAAATAGATTCAGTTTTCGACAGGCATTCTCTTTCAAAAATTTCATGTTTGGAATTTTTGGTAGTCTTAAAATTTTCAAATTCCTTTTACAAAAAATTATTCGAACTTAATAACTCAATCTCGTTCTCTTTTAGGATCAGTATTTCATTTTCAAGCTTTTGAATATTTTTATTGAGATGAACGAGATCAACTTTCAATTTCAAACAATTTTCACAATCAAAATTTTCAAATTTTCTAGAGTTTTCAATTTTGATTCCAAACGGTTATTTTTGCTGGTCAACTCAAGATTTTTAGATTTCAAAGATTTGTTTGTCAGTTGGAGTTTATCAACAGATTTAGTTAAATCAGCACACATATAAACTAAATCTTCATAAGAGAAATTTTCCGTTTCATCGTCTGTTGAGTCTCCATCGTCCGATCTATCTGAAATTTTATCTGAATGACCTGTTAAGCATAGATCTGAATCTGAGTAGTCCTTCTGAGGTTTTGAGCAGTGGGCGTCTTTTCTATACAACGCATCGAGAGTTCTCCAGATATCCTGTGCAGATAAGAAATGAGAAATAAGATTAAACTGATCAATATTAATGTAAGAATAAATAATATTCATTGCAGTGTCATTCCTATCTGCATCATTATCTCCATTCATAATTGTATCCCAATTTTTAATATTACTAGATTTTAAATAGGATTCCATTTCTGATTTCCATTTTAAAAAGTCTGTACCACTAAAAAAGGTTGGAATACGACTGGACTGACTCTCAGAAGATTGACAACCAGGGAACACCATGACTCTAGAGTTAATAAAATACCAGGCTCTGATACCGCTTGTTGGATCTAGATTAATCCTAGAGGGGGGGTGAATAGGGTTTACTAAATTAATTCGAGATATTAAAATATCACAGAACATATTGCAGTAGATAAAAATAGATGCAGGAAATAAATAACAGACAGATATACCCAGCTTAGGCAAACCCTACCTACTACTGCATTCACTATGGTTTCTACTAGGTAATAAAACAGACCCCACTTACAAACCCTATAAACTCGCAACCTTGCTCCTGCTCTAATCCTGTGCTCAAAACCCTAGACTGATCTATATCTCCAAGATCAGATTTTCCCCTAGCTACAAACCTGTAGCCAGTAAATCCTAGCAATTACAGATACTAGAAAACTGCCAGTTAAAAACCCTATAACTAGACGACCTAGTTTTACAAAAATCCTAGAAAAACAACGAATGGTTTCCAAATAAAATTAAAAACAAAACAATAAATAAATAACTAAAAACAAAACCCCCTTTTTAATCCCTTAAAAAATGGTCGGTCATCCTGTAACACCCCACCTCCGCTAGGGTCACTCGCAAAGGAATGCACTAGCTTTAGAGGGGTATTATTGGTAAACATGTACAGAAATATTACAAGACAGAACATATAAAATAGCGGAAGTAAAATCAACTTTCATATCATTAATAAATAAGGTCTAAAGCCTTTTACATCAGAGAATTTCTTACATGGAAACCTGTCTTGCAATAGTAAAGAAGCATAAAAACCTTTTCATCAATTATTCCCCAAGTAAAACAATAAAATAGCCATAGCCAAGAAAGTCCAAGCCATGCGTGATGACCTTCAAACAGAAGAAGTCCAAACTAACAATAGCATTTCCTACCTGTAACCTGGGTGGGAACGGAAGACAAGAGGCGAAACAAAATGGGGTCAGTCATAAAGACTGATAAGCCCTATCTACTATCAGTATATAAACTAGTAAAGTTAACTGGCATGAGGAACTGAGATGAACATAAGTATGATGACAAGATAGATAAGCTAAACCAAAATAACAGGATGAACTACTGTACCAAGATACACGAGTGTGTCATGATAAACTACGGTGTCAAGATAAATCAAGGTATCACATTGTCAGGTTTCTATCAAGTATACTATCCCAAGGTATCTATCCTGTATAACATCCCACGGTATCTATCATGTATATTTCTCCTGGTTCTAACATGTATATTTGCTCTGCACCTCTCGTACTAGTATCCCAACCCGCGTCATGTGTTAACTATGAATGTCCCTTGCCCAATGTCATGTAATGGTCCATGTCAACCTAATATATAGCATATGTAGGTTTTCCCAACTCGTATGTTTCTTTCCATGTATAAGTTCAGTCCTTTGCCGTAGGCCATACGGGCTTTCCCATGTAAACGTTTTATCCTTGAAGTTATTTTGGACTGCTACCCTTGATCTGGTTATGTTTTCTTACCATGAACTATCGCGTGTCCACTTAGTATTTATGCCACCAAGGACCACTAGGGATTATGCAACCTAATGAACGTTTCCATGTCTCGGTTTGGGTTCAGCCACCTAGGGCCACTAGGGATTATGCCACCCGTCAACCGCGCCCTTTATCCCACGTATGTATCGTGAATCGTTTTCCATGTCTAGATGCACATGTTCCTCAATGTGCCATCCGAGTTCCGTGCCAGGGCAAATCAAGAAATACGGAACTCGGTCGGGAGCTTTAAGTCGTCTGCTGATGCAGATATCAAGGTCTGTTTTTGTACCCGTGGCTATGGTCCCACGTGACCCCTCCCTCAACTACTGAAAGGCAATCCAAGAAAAATCATGTATGAGAACTACACTAAGGCCCATCGATGTCCACTTCCAGATAGCCAACCTCACCCATAACTTGATAGCTAGTATATGGTCTTTTGGGAGTTCCCTGCCTTTCCGTACGTACACGATTGACTAAAGATGGTAGGTAGTCGGCGACATGCTATCCCGGGGCAAAATCAAGTATCGTCGACTCCACGCTAATCCATCCCAGTCTTTAGGTCGCTCGCATAGCAACCAAGGCATACTCTTGGCTCTTCTACCGCAGACCTTAACCCCTGTGAGGCCGGGTTTCATGGACCACTCGCCACCTCACAGAGGGATACCAAGAGTACCCTCACGTTCCCCGAAGCTTTCACTTCGTCACCCAGTTCGCTGGAGCTTTTATCCTAGTCAGATAACTTGCTCCTCCTCGTATACTAAGCGATGACCTACCGTACCAGGTTACTCATCTCTTTATGAACTAGTCCCATGTCCTTAGCTAAGAATTATTACTTAGTTACCCTTAACTAAGGTTTACCACTTAGCCCCTCTTTCCGCTATCCTTGTTAACTACGATTTCCAACCTAGTCCTCTGAGCTAGGGTTTTGTCAAATGGGTTAAGTGTTGTTGTCCAAGTTCGTGACTTGACCCGCCTACAAATCATGTCAAGATTGGCTAAGTACTCAAGTTCAAGGCTTAGCCCTACAAGTTGGTTAAGTGTACCAAGAAGCTCATGACTTAACCCTATCAAGTCAAATTGGTTAAGTATTTATTTGCCTTAACCCTATCATATTTTCATGTTAGATTGATTAAGCATGGATTATCTTAATCCCATCAGATTATCGAGTCAGATTGGTTAAGTATGGGTTAGCTTAACCCCATCCACTAATCGTATTACAATGGTTAAGCCTAATCTTAAAAGGTCTTGTGACTTAACCCTTATCAGGTCCACCTATTAGATTGGTTAAGTATAGGTTACTTAACCTCATCAAATCATCACGTATAATTGGTTAGGTATAAGTTACTTAACCCCATTAAATTATCATGTTAAATTGGTTAAGTATTGGTTACTTAACCCCATTGAATAACCAAGTTTAGATTGGTTAAGTGTTTAACTTAACCCCATCAAATTCCCGTGTTTTGATTAGTTAAGTATAGATTACTTAACCCCATCTAATTACCGTGTTTAGATTAGTTAAGTCTTAGTTACTTAACCCCATCTAATTACTGTGTTTAGATTAGTTAAGTCTTAGTTACTTAACCCCATCTAATTACCGTGTTTAGATTAGTTAAGCGTAAATTACTTAACCCCATCCCCTAACTGTCTTGTATGGTTAAGTGTCATTAAGAAATCAAGCCCGGTCCCACTTAACCTACCCATTTGTGTCATATCGGTTAAGTGTCATTAGTCAAATTTACTTAACCTTATCATGTGGCATTAATTTAATTAATGCACTCTCAACCTCTCACATTAGACTTTGTTGTGGTTACTAGTTAAGCCGGGCGGGTCCGGGTAGATTTACACCACAACCTAGTCTAACCTCGGGTCTTAAGCGCGACATGACCAACTTCTCACATTGGATCCTATTGTTTGTAGCCACTAGTTAAGCCGGGTGGGTCCGGGTAGATTTATGCTACAAACTCAACCCAAACTCGAGTTGGCCATTTTCATGTTTGGTCTTGTGTCTTGTTACACTTACAACCCATACGTGTCAAGTTTCCAAGTCCCATGCTCATAGCCAAAGTTACATGTTGTCACGTTTATACCAACTTACCCAAATCATGTTTCATGTCATTAAAGTTTCCCCATAACCTAACCCCAACGCTTTTAAACTCGCATATACATTCACAACAACGCATAATGGATTTAAAGAAGGAACTTGGCAAAGGCATGACAAAAAGGGTATAAGGCCACAAGTTAAACATGGTGGAAATGAGGCATAAATGTGCTCACAAACTTGCATGTTACATTGTCAAGCCTCAAAACATGCATAACATTCAAACTTGGCAAATAAGTGATACATGGTCATAGATGACATGAAATGATGACAAGTAACTCGCATATAACATCACATAAGGGTTATGACTTCATATGCAAGTTAACCTAAAGGTTATGAGGGTTCTCATGTTGCATAATGCAACATTTCAACATAAAGGTTATAGCTTTTAACCCACAAGATCAAGGTAATGACTTTATAGACTTGCATAACATGATAGCATGTATCATACTTAATGATCAAACCCAAACTTGCAACATTCATTTAACTTTATAGTTAATATCTAAGAGTAGGAGGGGGCTTACAATGCTATGAAGGCACAAATTAACATTAAAACAAAGATTGAGACGAAGCCATTCATGCTATCACCCAAAAACCCCAAAAGAACAAGCTCCAAATGAAACCCTTGAGCAAATATCAATAAAAATCCTTGCTTTGAAGACGAAAGGTTTCAACTTTGGCTTTGAATGAAGCTTATGAGCTCTCATGCTAGATCCTTGCTTTTTGGTCAAGAAAAGGTTGCAACTTTGGCTAGAATGCAACTTATGAACTCTCATACAAACATGAAATCACTCAAATGATCATAGAATCTCTCATGAATGAAGAAAAGAGGCTCCTTTACTTTGAAACTAGCTTAGAACACTTAAGCTATCATGAAGAAGAAGATGGAGGCCATGGGTTGAAGTGGAGGCCATGATGAGGAATCATTTTGGCATAGTTTAGTTGTAGGATCAATTTATGAGGGTTTTAGGAGAGGGTTAGGGGTCTTTTTATAGAAGACTAGGATAGTTTTAGCCATAGGATAAACCCTAGAACCAATCCTAGCCTTTAAAGCATGTCTTGGGGAAGAAGTCACATGTAGGAACCATTTAGGGCCTTTAGATTAAAGCTGAACCATGAGAACCATTCAAATGCAAAATCTGCATTCGAGCGAATCGGCCCACGGGTTGACAGCCAAACACCCTGGATTAGCCCCTAGTCGACCCAGCGAGCTCGGGTCGACCTCAAAAATCGGCCGGTTCGGTTATTCCCCTCTCCCAATTCGCTGTTTTGAACATTTTTGCATATTTATTTATTAAATTTTCAATTATATATATATATATATATCAATATATATATATATATATTTCTCTACGCAACCCATTTCACTTAATTAAGTATACTTTAATTTGTGAATTTTTATGTTCAAATTACGGGGTGTTACATTCTCCCCTCCTTAAAGGATTTCGTCCCCAAAATCTCCAAGTTAGGAAGAACGTATCCTACCATCCATCATCCATCTACTCAAAACATCATCCACAGGCAACCATTGTCCTTATACGATTTCTAATGCCATATGAACATATGCAGAACGTGTGTGTATATGCACCTTAGCTAATGCTAATGATCAGGCCTGAATGATCTTTCTAATGCAAAATATGTTTAGTGCCATGAGTCCAACATGTATGCGAATAGTCCTAGTCATATAAGTACTATATGCGTGCACAAACATTCATTCATATGCAACATCCGCATGATAACACATTCAATTTCATCCATAAACAAGTATAAATACTCGTGCATATGCAACATGAAACGTGACCGCGTCAATCTAGTATCTAATGTGTATTCGCGCATCCACGAGCAACCACTTGCAACCATTTGCAACCATATCAATCATAACATGTTTCAAATACATGTTTACATCCATAGAGTTCTATCTAAGGTTCCCAAGATAAGATCGAGGAGATAAACAAGACAAACTCCTTACGGGGTTTGTAACAGAAACAGGACCGAGAGGATATCCACCAAGCGATAGCATGCAAGTAAGCTCTACAGGTGAACCAAGGATCAAAGATACACTCTTAAAAAGAGACATGATGCGCGCGTCTAAGCCGCATTTCCACGAACTTAATTCCATTGTGCCTTGACCGCCTTTGACTTCATGGTTTCGTAGCTCCTTGATTCCTATTTCCAAGGTATGAGTCGGAACTCTTTTCACTGTCGCCTCTCGTTCCACTTTCATTTATTCTTTCCCTAGTATACTTGGCTCAACCATATCTACGTACTCATGCAAGCTCTCCAAAATTCACTAGTGAATTCTGGATCTCGTTTACCAATGCCAATCCACGTTACCACGTGCACTTACTAGAGTGATTCCTATAACCCATGCTTAAGCGGAATGAACCATCCGACTTACTGGCGGACGTTACTCGATTGGATCAGAGATTTCCGATAAATGCATCAAGAGATTCTAGGTAACTAACCATGACAGAACCTAAAAGGTTACACGAGACTTCGAAGGTATTACCAAAGCAAGCCAAGAGTCTGACTGCCCTCTTTTCAAAACCGAGAATGGTATCCCTTACTGGATAACCGCTTTACCCCTAGAATCCATCCATAGCTCAACAATAGAAGTATTGCTTCTAATCTCAACACTTGGCATAGACGTTCTCAAATCCAACAAGTCATGAATAAATGGACCGACTCTCCAACCAGATTTTGGGACAAAAACGGGGATCCTCTACCATGCTAGTACTAAGGTGCAGAGACTCAACTATCCAAGCAGACTTAAATGATACGATGATCAAGACAAAGTCTGGACGGGATGATAGAAAAGAACGACTAAACCTTTACCAGAAACGGTACCATTTCTTTTAGGTACCCTAGAAATGGGAGTGTACAATTGCCCTCTCCGATGATCTTGTCCTTGTCCTCCTTGATGGACTAAGCCATACCAAAAAGTTGCTTATCCTTAAGCTCGCGTCCTTTATCCTTATTCTTATTATCCTTCCTTGTACCACGACAATAGGTCTCTCGAGAACCACCTCCATCGTACGGGAAACACCTACGTGGCTAGACAAAGATTAGTCACAGTTAGAACCACTGTGACCACAGATGGAGGAAAGAAAGGAAAGGAGATTCAATCAAGGAATCAAAGGATAATGCTAATGGCCTTTGGGGAATAGCCTTTTAAAACAAACTTTTCTTGAAAAATGCTTCTTTGTAAACGGTTTTTCAAATAGTTTTCAGAAGGTTTAACAAAACTTTTGCCCAGTCTGGTAACCTTCTGCTATGATACCAAATGTAACACCCCACCTCCGCTAGGGTCACTCGCAAAGGAATGCACTAGCTTTAGAGGGGTATTATTGGTAAACATGTACAGAAATATTACAAGACAGAACATATAAAATAGCGGAAGTAAAATCAACTTTCATATCATTAATAAATAAGGTCTAAAGCCTTTTACATCAGAGAATTTCTTACATGGAAACCTGTCTTGCAATAGTAAAGAAGCATAAAAACCTTTTCATCAATTATTCCCCAAGTAAAACAATAAAATAGCCATAGCCAAGAAAAGTCCAAGCCATGCGTGATGACCTTCAAACAGAAGAAGTCCAAACTAACAATAGCATTTCCTCCCTGTAACCTGGGGGGAAACGGAAGACAAGAGGCGAAACAAAATGGGGTCAGTCATAAAGACTGGTAAGCCCTATCTACTATCAGTATATAAACTAGTAAAGTTAACTGGAATGAGGAACTGAGATGAACATAAGTATGATGACAAGATAGATAAGCTAAACCAAAATAACAGGATGAACTACTGTACCAAAATACACGAGTGTGTCATGATAAACTACGGTGTCAAGATAAATCAAGGTATCACATTGTCAGGTTTCTATCAAGTATACTATCCCACGGTATCTATCCTGTATAACATCCCATGGTATCTATCATGTATATTTCTCCTGGTTCTAACATGTATATTTGCTCTGCACCTCTCGTACTAGTATCCCAACCCGCGTCATGTGTTAACTATGAATGTCCCTTGCCCAATGTCATGTAATGGTCCATGTCAACCTAATATATAGCATATGTAGGTTTTCCCAACTCGTATGTTTCTTTCCATGTATAAGTTCAGTCCTTTGTCGTAGGCCATACGGGCTTTCCCATGTAAACGTTTTATCCTTGAAGTTATTTTGGACTGCTACCCTTGATCTGGTTATGTTTTCTTACCACGAACTATCGCGTGTCCACTTAGGATTTATGCCACCTAGGACCACTAGGGATTATGCAACCTAATGAATGTTTCCGTGTCTCGGTTTGGGTTCAGCCACCTAGGGCCACTAGGGATTATGCCACCCGTCAACCGCGCCCTTTATCCCACGTATGTATCGTGAATCATTTTCCATGTCTAGATGCACATGTTCCTTAATGTGTCATCCGAGTTCCGTGCCAGGGCAAATCAAGAAATACGGAACTCGGTCGGGAGCTTTAAGTCGTCTGCTGATGCAGATATCAAGGTCTGTTTTTGTACCCGTGGCTATGGTCCCACGTGACCCCTCCCTCAACTACTGAAAGGCAATCCAAGAAAAATCATGTATGAGAACTACACTAAGGCCCATCGATGCCCACTTCCAGATAGCCAACCTCACCCATAACTTGATAACTAGTATATGGTCTTTTGGGAGTTCCCTGCCTTTCCGTACGTACACGATTGACTAAAGATGGTAGGTAGTCGGCGACATGCTATCCCGGGGCAAAATCAAGTATTGTCGACTCCACGCTAATCCATCCCAGTCTTTAGGTCGCTCGCATAGCAACCAAGGCATACTCTTGGCTCTTCTACCGCAGACCTTAACCCCTGTGAGGCCGGGTTTCATGGACCACTCGCCACCTCACAGAGGGATACCAAGAGTACCCTCACGTTCCCCGAAGCTTTCACTTCGTCACCCAGTTCGCTGGAGCTTTTATCCTAGTCAGATAACTTGCTCCTCCTCGTATACTAAGCGATGACCTACCGTACCAGGTTACTCATCTCTTTATGAACTAGTCCCATGTCCTTAGCTAAGAATTATTACTTAGTTACCCTTAACTAAGGTTTACCACTTAGCCCCTCTTTCCGCTATCCTTGTTAACTACGATTTCCAACCTAGTCCTCTGAGCTAGGGTTTTGTCAAATGGGTTAAGTGTTGTTGTCCAAGTTCGTGACTTGACCCGCCTACAAATCATGTCAAGATTGGCTAAGTACTCAAGTTCAAGGCTTAGCCCTACAAGTTGGTTAAGTGTACCAAGAAGCTCATGACTTAACCCTATCAAGTCAAATTGGTTAAGTATTTATTTGCCTTAACCCTATCAGATTTTCATGTTAGATTGATTAAGCATGGATTATCTTAATCCCATCAGATTATCGAGTCATATTGGTTAAGTATGGGTTAGCTTAACCCCATCCACTAATCGTATTACAATGGTTAAGCCTAATCTTAAAAGGTCTTGTGACTTAACCCTTATCAGGTCCACCTATTAGATTGGTTAAGTATAGATTACTTAACCTCATCAAATCATCACGTATAATTGGTTAGGTATAAGTTACTTAACCCCATTAAATTATCATGTTAAATTGGTTAAGTATTGGTTACTTAACCCCATTGAATAACCAAGTTTAGATTGGTTAAGTGTTTAACTTAACCCCATCGAATTCCCGTGTTTAGATTAGTTAAGTATAGATTACTTAACCCCATCTAATTACCGTGTTTAGATTAGTTAAGTCTTAGTTACTTAACCCCATCTAATTACCGTGTTTAGATTAGTTAAGTCCTAGTTACTTAACCTCATCTAATTACCGTGTTTAGATTAGTTAAGCGTAAATTACTTAACCCCATCCCCAAACTGTCTTGTATGGTTAAGTGTCATTAAGAAATCAAGCCCGGTCCCACTTAACCTACCCATTTGTGTCATATCGGTTAAGTGTCATTAGTCAAATTTACTTAACCTTATCATGTGGCATTAATTTAATTAATGCACTCTCAACCTCTCACATTAGACTTTGTTGTGGTTACTAGTTAAGCCGAGCGGGTCTGGGTAGATTTACACCACAACCTAGTCTAACCTCAGGTCTTAAGCGCGACATGACCAACTTCTCACATTGGATGCTATTGTCTGTAGCCACTAGTTAAGCCGGGCGGGTCCGGGTAGATTTATGCTACAAACTCAACCCAACCTCGAGTTGGCCATTTTCATGTTTGGCCTAGTGTCTTGTTACACTTACAACCCATACGTGTCAAGTTTCCAAGTCCCTTGCTCATAGCCAAAGTTACATGTTGTCACGTTTATACCAGCTTACCCAAATCATGTTTCATGTCATTAAAGTTTCCCTATAACCTAACCCCAACGCTTTTAAACTCGCATATACATTCACAACAACGCATAATGGATTTAAAGAAGGAACTTGGCAAAGGCATGACAAAAAGGGTATAAGGCCACAAGTTAAACATGGTGGAAATGAGGCATAAATGTGCTCACAAACTTGCATGTTACATTGTCAAGCCTCAAAACATGCATAACATTCAAACTTGGCAAATAGGTGATACATGGTCGTAGATGACATGAAATGATGACAAGTAACTCGCATATAACATCACATAAGGGTTATGACTTCATATGCAAGTTAACCTAAAGGTTATGAGGGTTCTCATGTTGCATAATGCAACATTTCAACATAAAGGTTATAGCTTTTAACCCACAAGATCAAGGTAATGACTTTATAGACTTGCATAACATGATAGCATGTATCATACTTAATGATCAAACCCAAACTTGCAACATTCATTTAACTTTATAGTTAATATCTAAGAGTAGGAGGGGGCTTACAATGCTATGAAGGCACAAATTAACATATAAAACAAAGATTGAGACGAAGCCATTCATGCTATCACCCAAAAACCCCAAAAGAACAAGCTCCAAATGAAACCCTTGAGCAAATATCAATAAAAATCCTTGCTTTGAAGACGAAAGGTTTCAACTTTGGCTTTGAATGAAGCTTATGAGCTCTCATGCTAGATCCTTGCTTTTTGGTCAAGAAAAGGTTGCAACTTTGGCTAGAATTCAACTTATGAACTCTCATACAAACATGAAATCACTCAAATGATCATAGAATCTCTCATGAATGAAGAAAAGAGGCTCCTTTACTTTGAAACTAGCTTAGAACACTTAAGCTAACATGAAGAAGAAGATGGAGGCCATGGGTTGAAGTGGAGGCCATGATGAGGAATCATTTTGGCATAGTTTAGTTGTATGATCAATTTATGAGGATTTTAGGAGAGGGTTAGGGGTCTTTTTATAGAAGACTAGGATAGTTTTAGCCATAGGATAAACCCTAGAACCAATCCTAGCCTTTAAAGCATGTCTTGGGGAAGAAGTCACATGTAGGAACCATTTAGGGCCTTTAGATTAAAGCTGAACCATGAGAACCATTCAAATGCAAAATCTGCATTCGAGCGAATCGGACCACGGGTTGACAGCCAAACACCCTGGATTAGGCCCTAGTCGACCCAGCAAGCTCGGGTCGACCTCAAAAATCGACCGGTTCGGTTATTCCCCTCTCCCAATTCGCTGTTTTGAACATTTTTGCATATTTATTTATTAAATTTTCAATTATATATATATATATCAATATATATATATTTCTCTACGCAACCCATTTCACTTAATTAAGTATACTTTAATTTTTGAATTTTTATGTTCAAATTACGAGGTGTTACACATCCCTTTTGCTTTGTCAAAAAAAATCGGCTTGCTCTCCTTTGTTGATGGCGGCAGAGAAATGAAATTAGGGTTTTGCCCCAAATCAATTCGACTTCGAAAAAGATAGCTCTGGATTAAACTCTGATGCTCCGATTAGTTGATGATCCTTTGTTGATTGATTTGTCCTCTCTCTGGCGATCAAAAACAATTGTAAGTTTTTCTGTTTTGGGTTTAACTCTCAAATTGATGCTTGATATTTTCGATTTAGGTTAAAATTGCCGGTGATGAATGGTCAATTATATAGGATTATAAAATCCTAATTTTACTCTAATTTCACATATATGACTTCATCTGATTGGTGCGTGATTTCCTTCTTTTTGTTGCCTTGAGTGAATTATTCCCTTGACTTGTTGCAAATGCTGCCTTGAGTGAATTATTTCCTTGACTTGTTGCAAGATGTTGCCTTGATATAATTACGTGATTCATGGATTTGAATGCCTTGTGATTTTGTGTATTTCTGTCCATGGTATAAAATGATTCTTGCATGAGTTTGGCATTTCCTTGATTTGGATTGAGTCGACTTGGCTTGAACTGTTGCCCAAAATGAATCATTATATTTATGGGACTCTTTTAATCAATGAATGTCGATTGCATGATTTCTAAAAATACATGTTTGGTTTCCCTGGCACATTTGAACACTTGACTTAAATTTATTGTGAGTCCCTCACTTGATTTCAGGAAAGACTGAATTTTGTATGACTTTCTGAAAATGTTTCTTTCCCACTGTATTTCATTAAATTCTTGAATATGACTTTGCTAAATTTAAATTGAGTGATTGATTTCTTGCCAAAACAGGAACATGATTTCTTGAGCTTACCATTTTCTCTTAGTAGAATTTCTGAAATTGTTCATGCACTAATTTGGCACTCGAATTCTTTGTTGAGGCTTGTGACTGATCAAACAGTGCATATATTTCGAACCATGTCTCGAGTACACCTGTATATTTGGATATGTGCACTTGTACAGTACTGCACTCATGTGCATGTTCCTCCATGCATATATATATATATATGCTTGATCATGTTGGCTTGTAGACTGTTGCACTTCATTGGTATGTTGTTGCATGTTGACATTACCATTTCGCTGCTGCCTGCATATTCTTGCATTTCTGCTTCTCGAATATAGGCTGACCTGAACTGTGTCTTTGTTGCATTCATGGTTGTGCTTGTATTTTGGCTTGATCATGTTGCACCCTTGTGTATTGTTGAACCATGCTGCTAGCCTTGCATCACTTGAATTGAACTGCTGGTTTGTACTCAACTTTCATGTAGCACCATTTTGCTGCTGCCATTTGCATTTGACGTTGTCATTCTGGCTCCACCATGTTGCATTGAATTTTGTATGGTTATGCATGTATTTCTTTTTGCCACTTGAGTCATGTTACTGTTTTGGCCTATGCTAACTTATACTGAGTCGAACTTGATCTTCATGGTCGCTCCTCAGTGCATGGGCGTTCATGGATACCTAACCCATGCACTGTGCATGTGTGTCGGGCTTCACCTGAACACACCCTGTTGATATATTTGTCCCTGCATAGAAATATGTGTATATACATGCAATGAATGTGTATACATGTATAGTGCACGTCCAGAGAATATATATATATATATATATATATATATATATATATAAGAACTACAGACAATGTCTAACTTGTGGTATTTACAGTGTATCACTGTGAATCACAGATGAATGCCCATTATTAATCAGATCAAGTCATGAAAAACAATGAGAAACACACCAAAATTCTAAGGCAAATAATTTTTCAAAATAAAAATTATATCTGCTTGAATTTTAAAATTATTTCTGTTCCAGATTACTGTATTGTGTTTCTGTGATAGGTAAGCAGGATTTTGGACTGACAGTGAAGTATTGAAGACAAGAAGACAAGTGATAGTGTCAATATATGAATCAATGTACAAATAACAAAGAGTGAATTGATGTGTATACAACCGAGTGACTGAGAGATGTAGTGAGGAGTAATGTGACAAAAGAAATTTATATTGAAATGTATTGTATTTCAGTGAAATGTACAAATAGTGGAGTTATAAGTTTGTACTGTTGAGATGTTGAAATAAAATATTTTATTTAAATAAAATATTTTATTTAAATAAAATACTGTTTGAATATTTAAACTCCTGTACAATGGTATTCTATTTAAATATAAAAATTATATTATGTATGTGATGTAGTATAACAATACAATTACAACCACGTTTATAATAATAAATATATGTTTGTTATCATCAAACAAAAATCATAGAATTGTTAGATACAACAATATATTCATATAAAAAAAGGTAACTTTTTATGCAACTATGAAATGTATAAATCACATAACATGAACTATGTATATCAACAATAATAATAAAATTAATTTGTAAATTAGTTATGATTCATTTATATCAAGAATTTATCATATATTATATTATAAAATTCTTTTTGGACATCAATAAGTCCACAACAAATTTATATTTTTTTCTGCAAATCTCTTTTCAAATATTTGTGCTATGCTATATAGTTAAACTATCTTTGTAATTTTACATTTAACTTATTTAAACAAATTCTATTAAATAATATTTGCTAATTTATAAAATAAATTACAAATATACATCAATTTCAACACGTATATCTATATTAACAAAAATGATTAAAAAAATCTTAAATACACATACATACATGTTTTTTGTGTATGTTATAGGACATAAATTTCGTACAAACACTAATAATAATATTAATTAATAATTTATGTACTTCATGTCAAAATTATTATATATTGCACGACGAGTTCTCATTTTAACATTAAAATAATAAATACTATTTTTAATAATATTATCATGTGCAATGCACGGATTACACACTAGTTACATATGATTTTAATGCAAATATTTGTGTAAAACATTTTCTATCGAATATGTTAAACATATACAATTTGTAGAGACACATTTGTTGTGTGAAGCATGTGTTGTGATCACGTGCTAAGTGCATGTTGTAAAACTTGTGTGTTGAAGTTTAGAATTTATGGTGTATAAATAGAATTTTGTTGTAATATATATTATTTTAAGGGTGAATACGCTTAATGCAAGGGACATTATTGTAATTGTTGAGACATCTGAAGTCTATAAATTGAGAGCTCATGTATGTTGTAAGGTGATCTGAATGAATAAAAATGTCTACTCTCTCTCTTTTCTTGTGTTCTTTTATTTTTTAACACGTTATCAGCACGAATTAGCTTTGATTTAAAATATTTTATAATCTATTGTTCGGATCCGGTTATTTCATGATTCCTTTTACTTTTTCTTCAGTGGTACTATTCTGTAGTAACATTTCATCTTGCACGTCTGCCACTAGCCTATTTTTTTCTCTCTACATTTTAAATATCGGCTATTTTGAATTTTTTTTTAAACTAAGAAAAAGGGGGAGTTTGTTGTACCTATTCTTTAGATCCACTGGTACACCCCACTTTCATTCCGGATCAAATAGTCTTGATATTTATGTATACACAGCTGAATATTTCTGATTTTGACCACATCGAAAAAGTGATTCTCCGTCTTTTTCAGAAAACATCTTCATTCATTACTCTATTTCTTGAACAACAGAAAAGGTATTTTAATGTTATTGTTCTATCTAGTCTCTTTTCATTTTCCAAAATCAAATGATGCGTAGCATACATGCTTTAATTTACATAGCATGCCATTGTTTTACCTAATGCTGCCAAGTTTTAATGTTACTTCTGCGTGCCAATTTTCTATTTTGATGTATGATGTCTAATGTTACTTTGAATACATATTAATTTAATACTACATGTTGTTGTATCAGTTGCACTAGAATTGCCAAAAGCATAATTATGTTACTGCAATGCCATTTGAAATGTTCAATGCCAAGTTTTGTTTTATATCATTTCTCACCTTTTAATATAAGCATGTTGCTTGTCAGCCAACCAACGTGTATATATCGTTCAGTATAAAAATATTTAAGACATTCCTAGTTGATGCATATATTATGTAACTTGCTGTATGACTTGTACTCACGCATGTTTTGGTCGCTCAATGACTTATTTACAAATGTTGTGTAGATCTCTGTTTACGATGCTATTTATTTTATCCTCTTTATTATCGTATAGTTTATTTAGTGCAATTTTTTTATGTAGTTAGCAAAATGTCGAACATCGCTAAGCTTGAATTTAAAGCATTGGACATTTCTGGAGACAATTATTTGTCATGGATACTGGATGCCGAGATCCATTTACAAGCGCAATGCTTAGAAAACGCCATTAAAAATGGCAATAATATGTCCCAGCAGGACAAAGAAAAGGCTCTGATATTTTTAAGACGCCATATCCACGATGATCTAAAATCAGAATATTTAACTGAAAAAGACCCTCTCCACCTATGGAACTCCCTGAAGGAGCGATATGACCACCAGAAGACGGTCATACTTCCAAATACGAGACAAGAGTGGTTGAACCTGAGGTTTCAAGATTTTAAAACTGTAAGCGAATATAATTATGCCATGTTTAGAATTACTTCTAAACTGAAATTATGTGGAGAAAAGGTAGATGACGCGCAAATGTTGGAAAAAACTTTCTCAACATTTCATGCCTCGAATGTGCACCTGCAGCAGCAATACCGAGAGCGTCATTTTACAAAATATTCTGAACTCATTGAATGTTTATTGATTGCTGAACAAAACAATGAACTGCTTCTTAAAAACCACTCCTCAAGACCAACTGGTTCAGCTGCATTACCTGAAGTTAATGCTAACTTTGCCCACTCCGGAAGAGGTCGTGGCAGAGGAAAAGGAAGAGGACGTGGACGCGGATACAACCCCAGCAGAGGTGGTTATAGTGGTTTTGGAGTCAACAAAACTACTAATTTTAAGCAGCAAATGAAAAATGAGACTGAAAATAGCAATAATTCAACTGCTGAAAATAAGAAGCATTATGAGGACATTTGCTATAGATGCGGGCGCACTGGTCACTGGTCACGCACTTGTAGATCATCAAAGAAAACAATTGAAGAATACTCTAAATCGAAGAATATCGAGATAAATAACACTGAGGGATTGTCCGATAACACTGACCTGAAGTTAGATGATTTCTTTGAAGACTATAATGGGAATTTATTCAGCGATGAAAATTTAAATACAATATTCGAAGAAATTGACCGAACCAACCAATGACTAGCCTGAAGCTCATCCTGTGGTTTTTTTTTATTTTTGTTTCATTTCCCTTCAGCATGTATTAGTTTGGAACTTTTATTTGTTTTTCTTTTAGTTTATTCTTATTGAATTGCAGAAATAATGTGTAATGTTGGACTTTGATTAGTTGTTTATTCACATGGATATTTATTTATATTTATGAGTTCTTTCTGTTATTGACTGGCTGTATTTATTTCTTAAGGTATGGATCGACAGTGTTTAAATGATGATATATGTTTGGTTGATAGTGGAACTACTCATACGATTTTGAAAAACCCGAAGTTTTTCTCTGAATTATCTGAAAATATTTCATATAAAGTTTCAACTATAGTTGGTTCAGCCAATATAATTGAAGGGTCCGGAAGAGCCCATATAGTGTTACTAATTGGTACACATATATTCATTCAAAATGCACTATATTCAAGTAATTCTAAAAGGAATCTGCTTAGCTTCAAAGATATAAGAATGAATGGATATCATATTGAAACTATAAATGAAAACAACAAAGAATATCTTTGTGTTATTTTTAAAATTGAAAGCCAGAAGCTTATTTTAGAAAAATTTGGTACAATTTCAACTAGATTATACTTTACCAAAATTGGCATAGTTGAATCTCATTTTATAAACATGAGCCAGAAGCTCACAGATACAAAGAAATTGAATCTTTGGCATGATCATTTAGGTCATCCTGGATCAACTATGATGCGTAAAATTGCTAAGAACTCAAATGGGCATGGTTTACCAAATCAGTTGAATTTACCAAATGATTACATGTGTACATCATATGCACAAGGAAAATTAATTACTCGACCTTCATACAGTAAGATCACCTCTGAATCTCCAGCATTTTTGCAAAGAATTCAAGGTGATGTATGTGGTCCAATTCATCCCCCTTGTGGGCCATTTAGATACTTTATGGTGTGAATTGATGCATCGACTCGTTGGTCACATGTATGTTTGCTATCTACTAGATACATGGCATTTGCCAAATTACTTGCTCAAATAATTAAATTAAGAGCACACTTCCCCGATCATCATATTAAATCAATACGATTAGATAATGCTGGAGAATTCACTTCTCAAGTATTTGATGATTATTGTTTATCACTGAGAATTGAAGTTGAACATCCAGTAGCTCATGTTCATACTCAAAATGGTCTGGCAGAATCACTAATTAAGCGTTTGCAACTTATTGCAAGACCTTTACTTATGCAAACAAAGTTGCCTGTTACAGCTTGGGGACATGCAATTCTGCATGCATCCAAATTGATTAAAATTAGACCAACGGCTTATCATCAATTTTCATCATCACAGCTTTTAACTGGATCCCAACCAAATATTTCACACCTACGAAAATTTGCTTGCGCTGTGCATGTACCCATTAGTCCCCCACTTCGTACTAAAATGGGTCCTCAAAGAAGGTTGGGAATTTACGTGGGATTTGACTCACCTTCGATAATTCGTTATCTTGAACCTCTTACGAGTGATGTATTTACTGCAAGATTTGCAGATTGCAAATTCAATGAGTCAAATTTCCCGCCGTTAGGGGGAGAAAAGACCTTTCCAGTAGAACGGCGTGAAATTTCATGGAATAATCCCTCTATTTTTCATTTGGATCCACGTACCAAACAATGTCAATATGAGGTACAAAGAATTTTGCTTATTCAAAATATTGCAAATCAAATGCCAGATGCATTTAATGATGCTGCAAAAATAACTAAATCTCACATTCCAGCAGCAAATACACCAGCTAGAATTGAAATCCCCGAAGGACCAATAGCAGCAAATGAATCTAAAGCTAGACAAAAACGTGGAAGACCGATAGGTTCAAAAGACTTGGCGCCTAGAAAAAGAAAGTCTAATGAAAAATCATTAATTAACAAACCTCCCGAAGAGGTTATAAATGATCCAAAGGATAACTTAAAAGAAAATTCCAATTCTCCAAAAACCAGCGAAGGAACTATTATCCCAGAAGAAATAATAGAAGCTTCCGAAAACAAAATGGTACCTAATAATAATGAGATCTCAATATTCTATACGAATTATGGAGAAATGTGGGATCGAAGTAAAATAACAATTGATGATGTATTCTCATTCGCAGTAGCTACTGAAATAACTGAAAGTCATGACTATAATGAGAATAATGATAATGAACCAACTAGCATAAATGAATATCGAAAAAGACAAGATTGGCCAAAGTGGAAAGATGTTATTCAGGTTGAGTTAGATTCACTTCAAAAATATGGTGTATTTGGACCAATAGAGAAAACACCAGAAGGTGTTAAACCAGTCGGTTACAAATGGGTATTCGTTAGAAAACGAAATGATAAAAATGAAGTTGTGAGATACAAAGCAAGGCTTGTTGCACAAGGTTTACTACAGAGACCAGGGTTTGACTTCAAAGAAACGTACTCTCCTGTTATGGATGTCATAACATTTCGATATTTAATAAGCCTTGTAGTTTCTGAGAAGCTTGACATAAGACTGACTGATGTTGTGACAGCTTATCTATATGGTGAATTAGATACCGATATTTACATGAAAATCCCAGATGGATATAAATTGCCTGAAGCAAAATCAAAGTCAATGTATTCATTAAAATTGAGACGATCACTATACGGTTTGAAACAATCTGGAAGAATGTGGTATAACCGTCTTAGTGAATATTTAGTAAAAGCTGGATACAAAAACAACCTCATTTGTCCATGTGTCTTTATAAAGAAATCGGTACAGGGATTTGTTATCTTAGCGGTATATGTTGATGATATAAATTTGATTGGAACTCCAGAAGAGATCAATGAAACAATAGATTACCTAAAACAAGAATTCGAAATGAAAGATCTTGGAAAAACCAAATATTGTCTTGGTCTACAGATTGAGCACAGTAAAAATGGTATAATAATCCATCAATCAAATTACATTGAGAAAATCCTGAAGCATTTTCAAATGGATAAAGCATATCCACTTAGTACACATATGGTTGTCAGATCACTAGATATTAAAAAGGAACCTTACCGACCAAAAGAAGATGATGAAAATATACTTGGTCCAAAAGTACCATATCTCAGTGCAATTGGTGCATTGTTATATTTAGCCCAATGCACGAGACCAGATATTGCATTTTCAGTCAATCTTCTAGCAAGATATAGCTCTGCACCAACTAAAAGACACTGGAATGGCATAAAACATATCATGAGATATCTGCGAGGAACCACATATTTGGGCTTATTTTATTCTAACACAGGCAATAATCCGATTCTAGTTAGTTATGCTGATGCAGATTACCTTTCTGATCCACATAAAACAAGATCACAAACTGGATATGTGTTTACTAACAGCAATGCAGCTATTTCATGGCGATCTACAAAGCAAACGTTGGTAGCAACATCATCTAATCATTCTGAAATATTAGCACTACATGAAGCAAGCCGAGAATGTATTTGGTTAAGATCATTAATTAAACATATTCAAAACAAATGTCAACTTCCCTCAACTACAGAGAGGTCAACCATTATTTATGAAGACAATGCTGCATGTGTAGCTCAGATTCAAGCAGGATATATCAAGGGTGACAGGACGAAGCACATTTCTCCCAAATTCTTCTTCACACATGAACTTCAAAAAGACAATAAGATAGAAGTGAAGCAAATTCAATCTCAAGAAAATCCAGCAGATTTATTCACCACGGCACTTCCAAAGTCAACATTTCAGAAGATGATTTATAAAATTGGTATGCGTCGTTTGCATCACCAAACTATTTGAATAATGCGTTACAAATCAGGGGGAGCATATATATAATGCTATAGTGTACTCTTTTCCTTCACTGATATTTTTCCCACTGGGTTTTTGTTAGTAAGGTTTTTAACGAGGCATTATTTTGATCCAGAAGTATCAACCCTCATTGGAACATTGTCAATATGTTATCTAGAAATGAAAATTGTACTCTTTTCCTTGTTTATGATTTTTCCCACAGGGTTTTTCATAAAAAAGTTTTTAATGAGACAAACAATTTTATCATCTTTGCATACGCATATTCAGGGGGGGGGGGGTGTTGTAATATATATTATTTTAAGGGTGAATACGCTTAATGTAAGGGACATTATTGTAATTGTTGAGACATCTGAAGTCTATAAATAGAGAGCTCATGTATGTTGTAAGAGCTCATGTATGCTGTAAGGTGATCTGAATGAATAAAAATGTCTGCTCTCTTTCTTTTCTTGTGTTCTTCTTTTATTTTTTAACAAATTTATTATATCTTACTTTATTAAAGTTTGAATCTATAATTGGAGATAATATACACGAATGAAAAATAAAATATTACTTATACAAGTTATCACTTGCAATCTTAGCTCTCGTTCTTTTTATAAGTTGAAATCGACCTTGTTGTAAGCCTAGACATGCAATGTTAATCTGTTTAGATATAACACGTTGCCAACCCTATCGAACACTTCCTGACGAGTAAATAGTACCGTAATGTTTCGTTTACCGTTTTATTTTTTGGATTTTTACATGTACGAAAATGCGAATGATACATGTATATTGTTAAAACGGTTGTTTTAGAAAACAAATAACACACAAACTAAGAGCTCTTTTTATTTAATTATAACTCTAAATATAAACTGTACCCTTATCATATATTTTTCATGCTATAATAACTGCTGTGTTTATATAGGGAAATGCAAATATACATCAAAGTAAATCATACATTACACACATATTTGCCATGTTACTGAGCGTAACTTTCATTTTTAGGGCTTATGCATCGTTTGATCTTTCCGAAATGCAGTATCAGAAAATAGAGCATGGTTAACAACTCATTAGAATCGACGGTCAACATGCAGTGATGTCTGTGGAATGAAATAATAAACACCGTCGATGAAGTGACGTGGAAATGACACACGATGCGTCAAACACGGAAACGCACCGGCTGACGCCGGTGAAGAGCGCGAAGAAAAGCCGGTGTGGGCCTACCAGGAAACCGGTAAGTGGAAAGCGGAAAAGGTTGAATTAAAGAAAGAAAGAGGTGGGGGGAGACAAGTATCCGACAAAGGCGAAACAAGAGCCACATGCATGTTTGGTGGGGACCAACAACTGCAGACACTACCAGCTACACCCGGTCCCACCCCCCCGCTCTTCTTTATTTACTCCCTTCCTTTTCTCTCCCTTTCTTCTTTCATATTTTATTTTAATATTCTAGTATTTTTTTTAATGCTTGCTGTTGCTGTTGCCTTTCTTTTGTGCTTTTACTTTTGCGTCCTCAAATCACATTAAGTACTACTGTTTTGCTGTTTTAAGGAGTGCAAATTTGGTAAGCCATTTAACTGAGGTAGGTCATCACGGTGGTAGTGGTGTGCGGTAACGTTATTAGTGGTGTGTGAGTGCGATTTAATAACAGAAATTTAGCAGGAAATCGCAGCCTCATACCATTAACACAGTTAGTAATGTAATGGTGACCCAGTTAAAATGGGGTCAACAAACTCGTATCCTGTTTTAACGGGTGTAAATCGAGAAGTGTGTATTATGCGTTATAAGATTTTCGGATGTACACGGATTGAACGAGGAGTTGATTTGAACATTGTTCGTACAAACCGGACAGTAGACGGACGACTTTGAGGTAATATAAAAATATCGAATATTTTGAAACGAACCCATTTTCATATTATTTTTTTAAAGTCATATCCTAAATAGAACGGATCATATATTTTCATAAAATTGTGCTGGCACGAAATCTGACACCTTAGTCTACACTTTCGGACCGAGTCTGTTTAACATGATTTTCAATCTACTTTTTTTTTGTTCTGGATTTGCTCATATGAAATATCTAAGATATTTTTTCGACACTAGACAAATGTTTGTAGGTGTAAAGTTCAATAAATGAGGCAGTACAATCAATGTTTGCTGCTCACGTGCAAGACATCAATGCTTAGCGTGTATTGGTTGACTTTTAGTACACGTTGTTCATAGTGAAAATAAGTTGCAAAAAAATTTACGTATAACGAACTGAATATGTTAACGATTACGTCAGACAATTTTACTGAACGTCGTTAGGTAAGCTCAACACAAAGTTCGAAGGGAGTCGCAGAAGTGAAAAATAGAAAAAAAACACGTAGATATATAAATAATTTGCTATGACTGTCACCATTTTAGTTTTCCTACAACTCAATGGTTTCGCTTTTCATATTTTAATAGAGAAATTTATGATTTCATGTTAACTTTGTTGATATATAAATAATTCAAAATGCATATTTTTGTAAAGCTTCATCTGTGGTTGTGTTGCAAGATCCGATAGATAAGTGACTAATTCGAATTAGACAGGTTTTACGGTCGAATTTGTAACTATGCTTATCAAAATAAAATTTGTAATGCTACAAAGTACCATGACAGCAAACACTCTATCTAAAGTACACGCTCATTGTCGCCGACCGTCCAATCAACTAGGACCTGGTACAAATTTCAGTCCAACGACATATTTTTGGATATAAATTGAAAACCGTAAACGAAGTGAGTTTCAGTAGTTGCGACGGTTGAAAAAGTCGCAATGCTAGGCAAAAGAACATTTCTCTCCATCGCTATAAATAGCGACATTCAGAAAACGTTGCTCATAATCAAAATCACAATTTTCTTCATCTTCTTCTTCCTTCTTGTGCAGATCTGCAACGCCATTAAAATGCTCCAAAATACCTTGAATTCAAACGAATTTGAAATATCTACACACTATTGCAGAAGCAGATACGCATCAGATTCTGTTTTTTCCTCTTTTCCACTCAAATCTACCTCCGTATTTGCATCACTAGAGATCAATTTAAAGTGTACTTGGCTAGATAAAAAACGTACAAATTTTGAATCTGCGTATGTTGTTCCAAGGCTTTATTGTATCCTAAAAGTCAATAGTTTGATAATTCGTCCATGCCTAGTGGGTTGAATATTGTTTGAAAGAATATATTCTACAAATTCTTGTAGTCAGAAATACGACATTATCTTCAATTGAATCGTCTCAAATCGAAAGATTTCAACAAAGTTTCAAACAATATCTTCAACCACGAAAGGTTCGAGCGTCTTGCAAGTCATGAATCTACATTTAACTCGATCGAAGTGGTTTGATAGAGATACTTTTACTCTTTGACAAGAGACTATGAAGTTCTTCCTGGTCATCATCGAATTGTTCTATATTTTAAGCAATGATTTGGATAGGAAAACGACAAGGATAATGCTGCTCTAAAGGAGAAATGTGCAAAGCGCAAAAAACATAACTTTCTATGTAGCATTCTGAATGCATTGTCTACTCTTGGCTACAACGCACATATGACCTTCATAATTGTGAAGGCACTGTAGATTGCAATAGAAACCAAATATCACATATTTGAGGCAAGTAACAAAAACATTTTATTTATAGTTTTGCAAATTTCAAATGGCCGCTAGTAAGTCCACAATTGGGCAAGTAAACATACTCTTACTGTTGGTGAATTAGTTTAAAGATGCTAAAATAAATCTCTTTGAATCTATTGTTATTGAAGTAATAATTTCTAGACTCCCAAGTGTTTGGAATGATTATAAGAAAAAATTGACGAATGCATAAACAAATTATGATTTAGACGATTTACTATGTCATCTTCGTATTTAAGAGGATTGTAAATGATAACTAGATGGTAATCCGCAAACATGTCTCATTTTAAGGCAAATATTGTTGAAATAACTGATAAGTTGAAGCCTAAGAATGAGACATAGTTTAAAAAGAAAAATCATTCCTAGAGCAACAAAAAGAAAAGTTCTTGTTATTATTGTAACAAGCCCGACCGTCATACCCATGACTGTCACATGCAGAAGAAACAACAAAAAGTGAATGTGGTCGAAGACTCGTTTGTGGTTGTAATGCAAGTGGAAAACTCCGTTTGTAGCAATAATAATGATTGATGGCTTATGCTGGAGCAACCATTCACATCTGTAAAGACCGTAATCCGTTTAAAACCTACGAAGAAGCAATGGAAAAACAAATGAAGTTACCGGAGCAAACAAGGTTCCAAGTAAAGTTATGAGAAAAGACACTATGGAACTTCCATTCACCTCCGAAATGGTTGTTACACTAGTCAATGTATTTTATGTATTAGACATGTGTAAGATTTTGGTCTCTGGATACCTTATTAATAAAGGAGGATTCAAAATGGTGTATGAGTATGATAAGTTGGTGTTGTCTGAGAACGGAAAATTCATTAGAAAGGGATACTCTTGTAACAGCATGATTAAGTTGAATCCAATAAAAAAAATCTTCCATTTATATTATTGACTATATTAATTTATGGCATGGGAGATTAGGACATGTTAATTATAAGTCACTTACAAATATGCATAAATTAGGATTAATTTATTGTTGTGATTTTGATTCTATCTCTAAATGTAAAGTGTGTGTTTAAGCAAAAATATACCGAAATTCATGTAGGTTTGTGTAAAGAAAATCATGTTTGCTTGATTTGGTATATAGTGATGTCGATGACTTAAACGATCATACCACCTATGATGAAAACCAATACCATAATACATTTATTGATGATTATTCTATATATCCATATGTGTATTTAATGAAAACTAAAGATGAGGCTTTTGGTAAATTTAAGATTACAAAGCAAAAGCGGAAACACAATCATGAGTAAAAATAAAAGTGTAATAATCAAACTATAGTGATGAATATCTCTCAAATGGTTTAACTTTGTTTTGTAAACAACATGGTTTGATTCACCAGTGCATTGCTCCTTATACACCACAATAGAATGGTGCTACTGAAAGAAAAAAATTTAGAACTTTAGTAGAAACATTTAACGCCGTGCTTATATATTCTAATTTACCTTATAACTTATAGTGATGCAATGTTATCTGCATGTAGTAATTTAAATAAAGTATCACTTAAAAGTATAAGTTTTCCGTTATAAATTACGGTCCAATAGGAAACATATCGTATAGGGCTAAAGGTTTGGGTTGTTTAGCATATGCTAGAAAACCAGACCCTAAAAGACCGAAGTTAGGTAATAGGGCTTTTAAATATGTTTTCATAGATTATTCACTTAATAATGTAACTTATAGATTTCTGATTCTTTGCACATTAGAAGTTATAAAATCTATAGATGTAGAATTCTTTCAAAATCAAACGGTTGAGATACCATTAAGATCTAGTCCAAAACCTAATACAACTAATGATATCAATGACGATGAATATGATTATGCTCATAACAGTAAGGAGTCGTACCAGGTAATAATATTAAACATAAGAGAAGTAAAAGAGTAAGAATATATAAGGACTATGGTCCTGACTTCATAATATATCTTATAAAAAGCAATATGGCCGAAGTCTTTAATGTGGCTAAATACGAAGTGAACGTCGATGATGGTTCGAAAACTTATTTTGAGGCCTTGAGTTCAGAGATTCCATTTTCTGGAAAGAAGCTACCAATGATGAAATGAATTCGATATTGTTTAACCAAATTTGGGTTTTAATTGATTTACATTTTAGTGCTAATCCTATAAAATGTAAATGGATATTAAAAAAAATGAAAAATAAAGTTGATTGCAGATAGACCCATTGATAAGTTTAAAGTCAATTAGTTACTAAGGTATATAAGCAAAGACATAAAGTAGATTATTTAGATATGTATGCCACAGTTGCTCGCATTTCTTCTATATGTTGTTTAATAGCATTTGCATCAATTTATAAATTGCTTATACATCAAATGGATGTAAAGATTGCTTTTCTAAATGGAGATTTAGATGAAGAGATATATATGGAACAACATGAAGGTTTCATAATCCTAGACCAGGCGGAAAAGTAAGTTTGCAAATTAGTGAAGTCTTTTTTTTTTTTGCCTGAAGAAAGCTTCCATACTATGACACGAGAAGTTCGATAAAATAGCAATGTCATGTGGATTCATTATTAATGATGTTGATAAGTGTATTTATAGCAAATCAGATAACATCGGTTATGTTTTAATATATTTATACATTGATGACATGCTGATATGTAACAGCCCGCATTTTACATATCGGATGACCATAAAATATTTTTATTTAATATCATGAGGGTTTGATCATTCTCATATTTTGATATGTTGGTTATGGGGAAGTGAGACATGTCCATAATTTTTACCAATTTAATTTGTAACCATTTTGCCTATGTAGTTTTGTATAGGGTAAAAAAATTCACTGGGATACAACCAGGTGTTAAAATCGATTTTATTGGAAAGGAAATGGTGTTGCCAATTCCGCAGATTTGTTATATTAAAGATTTGGTTCAGCGGTTTGGGAGGAATTATTGTTTTAGTGTTTCACAATTTCAGTTCAGGTTTTGTAAGCCATTGATGGGCTGATTTGAGGAGGCCGATTAGTGGGCTAGTGGGAGACTATAAGTAAGGGGTTAGAGGCAGAGAGAGAGAGAGTTAATTTTCTTCATTCTCTCATTTCGTTGAGCTCATGATCCTCCTTGTTCAATCAAATACACCTTTCCACCATTAAAATTCTAAATCTACATAAGAGAATCGAAGATCTACATCATTTGAAGCTAGATCTACGTCAAGTGAAGAGAGATTGCATCAAATCAAGAGGTTTGAAGCATATTCTTCGTTGTCTAGATTGAGAATTTAGCGATTTCGAGTTAATTCAAAGAATTGGTGAGTGATAAACATCTCTCACACAGATTCGATCAAGTATATGGGTTGTTTTTTTCACATTTTCATCATTTTAAGTTGTTTCCACTTAGATCCACATCATGGTAAATATATTTTCAGTTGAATCAGCATATGATCTAATCTGGCAACTTAAAACCGTAATTCTTATGTTAATTCATATGTTTATGCAAGTTAGATCCATTATTTTAGTTTATTCATTCATTTATCATGATTTAGTAATCTTATATGATTATTGATGAATAATTGTCATTTTGATAATGTTGATGATTTCATAAAGTGTTGATTGTGGAATTGGATGATTTGGATGAGTTGTTTGCATCGATATTGTCATTTGGTGATGATTTGGTCAAGATTGGAGCTATTTTGGTTAGATCCGGAGTCGGGTTGTTTTTCTTAGGTCGTTTTAAGACCTAATGTGTTAGGTCTTAGGTCGTTTTAAGACCTAGCATGTTAGGTCTTACGTCGTTTTAAGACCTAGCGTGTTAGGTTTTAGGTCGTTTTAGGACCTAGCATGTTTGGTCTTAGGTCGTTTTAAGACCTAGTGTGTTAGGTCTTAGGTTGTTTAAGACCCATGTTTAGGTTGTTTATGACCTAGTTAGTAAGGTCATTCGGGACCTAAGGAGTTCAAGAGCTAAAGAATGTCGACTAAAAGAAGCTTGTTTTTGAGTTAGCGATGGTTATAGCTTCGCCACGAATTTAAGGAGGAATGTCTGAAACGTCGTGAACTGTTGGTTGATCGTCGTAATGCAATGAATGTGAAGACGACTCAAGGGTGTTGAGTTCGTAGATAATGGTTGCTCGAGAAGGTTGCTTGAGCTATGAATAGCCATCAGGGAGGACGACTAGAGATACTGAAGCTTGAGAGATTATCGTTGTCATTGGTTACAGCGGACTCAAAGCAAGGGTACAATAAGGACATCTAAAAGAGCGGTTGAATGGTCGAGTACACTGGGTATCGTTGAAAGGCCTAGATGATGAAAGGCGTATGGAGTTTCTGCTAGAACCAGGGTTACCATTAGCCCTTGACGTATGACATGGTCGGCATTAATATGATTAACGATGGTTTCGAAGTAGGATGGGCAGTGATAGCCAGGGTCATGGATCTTGGTTGTTTTGCTTATCCCATATCACGTAAGTTGTCTGATGTCAAGGGACATGTTTCTTGGATGTTTGATGTTGGTTTAGGCCCTCGGGGGTTGTGCTTCAGGAATGTCGAACTCAACTAGGATGGTTTACGTGAGATATAACTAGTTTCTATGATTTGCTATTATCTGGTTACTTCTGATTTCCATGGATGTACTGTTGTTTCTGAATGCTTAGTTGTAAAGACTATCACATGGGGAAGATCGGTTTGGGTTCTTCTCTGGAGTTGTGGTGGATCGATTGATTAATCTGCCTATTCTCATATATTTTATTGTTGATGTTAGATAGTTGTTTTATCGCTCATTAAGATTGTTGTCTGACTCAAGATTTTATGTTTCCTCTTATTACCTTGGGCTGTTCATCCGGTTTTGGATTGGCAGACTAAGTAGTAGGTTGCAGGTAGCAGAACTTAGTGAGGCGAGCACGCAGAGCGATGACGAGCACGAGGCTTGCGTATCAGTTTTTCTACTATATAGTACTTGTTGTTTCCGCTATTATGATTTGTGTATTCCGTGAGTTTTATAGTGAGGCAAATTTGTACATACACTTATGTTGTTATCCAAGATTGTATGGTTATTCTTTCTAGTTTGTTATGAAAGTTTAAGTTTTTCTCAGAAATGCTTCACTATTATAGCATGTTGTATATGTTCTATTATATTTTATCCTTACACTGTGAGTTATACGACATGTGTTGCATTGTGTTATCTTACCTTGGTGATCGTCCATAGCTGTCTGGCACGCCTTTTAGTGCATTATTCCTCTCGATTAGTGTAGGAGTTATGGGCGGTCGTCACATTTGGTATCAGAGCTTTGGTTATTGGTTTTAGCCAAAGTTCAAAGACGTAGTAACGTATGGGAGACATACTTGTAGATTTCTGATGGATGCATACTATATATATTAGTGTATATAGTAATAATGCTTGAACTTTATAGACGTTTTCCTCGTAAGTGGCTAATCATTCTATATTGCAGATTTAGAATAAGTCGTCGACCATCGAGACACGCAGCTAGGGAGGAGAATGTTTCCGGAGGGAGAAATGGCGGTGTACCAGACTGCCCAGCTATGCTCGAGGCCATGATGGCAGCGATCATGAGGACGACTCCCGCTCCAGATACAGTCGTGGTAGATGTAGGGGTTCGGGTGCAGGTATCTAGAGCTGTGAATTTCGCGAAGTTGTGCAAGGACTTCACTTCTCTGGGAGGAAAACAGTTCAAGGGGACAGAGCAGACTAAAGAGGTTTAAAGGTGGTAAGAAGCTTGTTTATGGATTTTTGGAGACTTAGGTATAGATGATGCAACAAAGAGGAAGCTTGCATCGAGACAGTTGCAAGGCATAGCCACAAATTGGTGGAACCCTGTTACTTTGGAGACTCCGGAAGATAAGATCACATGAGATTAGTTCCGAGTCAAGTTTGAGATGAAGTATATATCTACTGATCAGAAGTCAGTTCTGTTCAAGAAGTTTGTGGAGCTGAAACAGAATGGTCGACCAATGCTAGCGTATGTTTCTGATTTTGAGGCCTTGTCTAAATATGCTCATTTGTATATTGACTTTCCTTATCAGAAGAACAAAAAGTTTGTTATGGGTTTGGATACCCATATTGGGAAGCCATTGGTGGATCGTCTTGACGATCCATATGAAAAGATACCGGTGAAAGTTGTTCAATAGGAAAATTGTTTCCTAAAGAAGCAAATGTTGTCACTGCAACCAAGGAAGCTTCAATATCACAATAGGGTAGTAATAACAATAAGAAAAGGAAGCAGAAACAGCAGAAAGGGAAGGATGGCAAGAAGAAACCTAAAATGAGGTTGTTTTCTATGACTGCCAACAGAAGGGCCATTTCGCTAATGAATCACTACAACAAAATGTGATATTAGTAACGCTATTTAATAACATATTTTGTGAACTGTTATTAATTACATGTAATTCTTGTTCCCGTGCGTGATTTTGTTTTAGTCGTAGTAGTGTAACACTCTATTCACTGGTTCCCTCCAACTTTTCATGAAATATTCCATCTCCCCTCCAAAACCATTCTTCTTCCTCCAAAATTCTTCTTCCTTCAAAACATCGCCTCACAGAAAAAACATCGATCTGCCGAAAACCACCACCGATCAGGCGAAAACCATCGATCTGCCTTCAATCTCCTCAATCGATTACTGTCTCTTTCCCTCCAGAACCACCGATCTGTCTTCTCCCCCATGTAACAAAACCGCTTTTCCTCTGTCTTCTCCCACTTCTTTCTTTGATTGATAACCGCTTTCCGTGTTTATTCCGTCTCTCAGACTATTTCCCCTTAACTACCCGTACTGCTAACCCTACCTAATTTTCTTTGCCCTAACTTCTACTCCTGTATTCCTATCTTCCAATTGGAAACAAAAAATTCCCTTTGCAGTCATAATTGATTTGCCCCAATTTCTGCTTACTGACTGACGATGGCAACCAACTGGAGTTTATTGTTGATCAACGATTCACCTACATCCGGTTGTCAACTTCTTCCTGGTTAACAGGTAATCAACTTTGCTCTTTCCTTTTTTCAATTAACTTTGTCTTCTTTAATTTCAATTTATTCCTTTCAATTTTTTCCATATGCATTATTCTTTAATTATTACTTATATGCTAAAGCCAAACCGACTATCGTGGTTTTTGTCACTATACTTTCATGCCTATTCAATGATCAGATTGTTAATTTAACCACTTCGCTTCTTACTCTTACATCTGAATGACTTGTTGGATAACGGAGCGTAATCCATGGAAGCATGGCTTTAATTATATAGCCACTACAACCGCATTTGTGAGCCTTCAGTATTTTTTTTACAAGTATCGCTAATAGCAGCAGCATATGCTTCTGCTTGATGTTTCTTTTATTAAATGATTTTATTTTATGGATACTGGGGTTTGTTAGCCTGAGTTGTTGATCTATGTTTCTGTAAACTCATGAGACTAACTTCTGTACTTCAATCTTTATACAATGAACTAAATTACTGCAATCAGTTTTTCGTTCTCAATTCTTTCATTGATGATTGGTTACAGTTTTAAAGTCTGTACCTCATTCTTTTTCAATTAGATTATCAACTCTGAAATTTGTAAAGATGGTTAAAGATAAAACAACTGATGATACCATTTCTCTACTACAGCCATTGTTCTGGTAATTATAAAAAATTACTTTAACTTCGTTTTTCTGCTACTTCTACCTAAACACCGATGAAGGCGGACTCGAGTTAGGAATTTTTTTAGTTTTTTTTTCTTCTTTTTTCCCTCTAATGGATGTTTTGAACTAGCTTCTAATTTGTTAAACCAATTAGGAATGGAGGATGGACTATTATTTCAATTTTTAGCCTAACTTCCTCGGTTGTACAAGAGTTCTAGCAACTGGTGATCCACTTTTGCGGTACTAACTCAACTATTACTACACGACAAATAACAGCGTACAATATATCTAATTCTGTAAGCATATCATCTATTATTATTGTTACCGCTCACTGCTTATTTGCTTCCACAAATAAACTATTGATGCTGCCGCTAATGACGCTTCTGACTATAATATATAACAACTGCAACTAAAAAGGAGGCAGAATAGGAATTCACATTACTATACATGTAGTGGCTCTATTTAGTTTTTATGTTCCCTGTTATACATATACAACTCTAAATTTAAGGATCGACATGGCTGATTGTAAATCAAAGCTCTGATACCAACTGTAGCGACCCTGGCTTCCCAGCTGGCGTAGACCGAACAAGAAGTCAGACTACTTTGAGAGCACGACGCATCAGAACACAAACACGAGAATATTTCATTGCTATTACAACGATTTACATCAGAGTACAAATAAATAATATACAACGGAAAAAATTGTTAGAGATTTACAATAGATCGCAGCGGAAATATAATATATAAGTATAAAATGCAGCCGAAAACATCAACTACCATAACTGAAAGAAATACACGGATACAAAGCCTTCCGAATATAGCTCCAGCCGTAATATGGGATGAAATGAAAAGAAATATTTACAAAAAGCAAACCTACCGACTACCCATGTGGAAAATATGGGCATCCAGAGTTTAGAAAGGAAAAAACAAACTCTGAATCAGTCATGTGACTAGTGTGAGAACTAAAACAATTATTAACTTTGTTTTAATGTTGGGTAAATCAAGGGACCATCCCATATAACACGCAACGAGTTTTCTCACAAGAATACCATAAAACAAACAATGCAATGCTAAAAAGAAAAAAAATGAAACCATTATAAGACTCAGGTGTCATCATGCAATGCAACACAAATCAGAGGGCAAAGTTTTACCTTATAATGGCCAAATATGCTTGATACTCGAAATTTATCTTTTATTATTATTAGTGCATAGTGAATAAATCAATTTCGAATATAAATGTATCAATCCTAGACGGCATAGTACCCCATCCTACTATGTTGCCATATAGATTTACAACTGAAATCGAAAGTCAAGTATTGGAAATTGGATTCCATCTATGAACCAAGGCAAGGGATCTTCCTTCCTATTCGAGACACTCTAGCCCGTGCCTTAGGGTTAACCCGCAAGTGCACCTGGAGCGGTAGGGCCGGTCCACAACTAACGTTCGTGGACTAGTAATTCAAGAACAATACGTTTTCTGGTCCTATGGGACCTAAAATCTGGTCAGTATGACGACTGTCAAGGCCTTTTAGTCGGCCATATCCGAGGTATCGGCCATCGACATAAGTAAAACGTTTGGACTCTATACGATGACATCAATCCTAACTAGAAAGAAACGCATGTCCTCCCTGTTGTCCTTCATCCCGATTTTGGTTTGCACCGGGGTGTGAGGCTCGCGAATTAATGCTATACACAAAGCTACGCTACTTAAAGGTATGCTTTAATCATCAACCACAATGCCCTGCTTTTCAATAAAAGCCTTGATCCATTCATCTCAGCATGCCACATTGTTAATCCATACCGTACCATTGATTTCCACCAATATATAACCTCTAAGATCGTACGTCTCAGAGATAGGTGTTAAGCAAAAGAATAAATTCTCGACCACCAAACAGATATATATTTAGCAGAGATCAACGAACACAACGTGGAGTACAATGTCAAACATGCATCCATCTGCAACTCCGTTCTGGGTCCGAACGGAACTGGAGGCACCTTATTCCTCGTCTCATATGTCCAATACCGGAGAGAGGCCCTCGCATATTCGGTCGATCTCCAAGTACGTCTGGACGATCACCACTTATTACCTCGTCTTGGGTGTACATCCCAATCAAGACATCAATAATCATCCCAACGATGTGAAGATCTCCGGTCTTCAACAACCATCTTCAAATCTTCCACTTTTAGTCGTTGTATCAGTTATTCAAAATGGGTTAAACCCGGTCTTTTCGAATAACTCGCGTATCTTATAATCAAGTGCTATAAAAACACATATACACCTCATTCCAATCCAGAATATTTTTTTTATTCAAATATTATTGGAAATCGTTTCAAAAGATTTTATAATATCTTTTCACAACTTAAACCAAATTTAGGTTTATCAAACTATTCGGGATTAACGTGCCTTATTGAAGTAATCATTCATTCTATTATCCCAATCCTAATCTATTCATCCACTGGAGCAAAACTGGTAGTACTCCATATCTAACACCCATTGTGTTATCGGTAAATTTAATTAACATTTAACGTTCAAATCTAATTAAAGATTTAACTATCGCATGGAGTAAAACTGATGGTACTCCATTCACGAACATTTCTTGAATTTGGTAAAATTAATTACCTTATTCACATTTCAATCTAATTAAAGATTCAATAGAACTCCACTTAGTTTTAATCTCAAAAATCATTACTTAATGATTATTCAATCTTAAGAAATTAATCATGTCTTTAACTGGGTTAAAGAACAAATGTCATTTAAAACACAGTTCATGGTAAACCTAAACCCATTTTCCATTAAAATGGAATCTTCACGGAAATTGTAACAGTATACAATCGATATAAATTTTCGTATCGGACTAATACTATAAGTGGAATAACGATAAAGCCTTTTAAATTCCATAAATAGTAACGGTCTTTCTTCACAGAAGCTCATCTCGATTATTACTAAATCGAATTCCACTCAATTCCAATTTAATGTATTAAATTGGAAAACTTTACTGTGGAAAATTTCCCTAAATCTTAATTAAAAGATTTATAAATTTCAAATCTTATCTTCACTATTAATTGGGCTTAAGAACTAATGTCATTTAAAACATTGTTCACAACAAACCCAAAATCAATTTTCATTTTAATAAATATAATTGGAAAACTTCATTAAACTTAATTAAAAGATTCATTTTTTCCTCAAGCGGGTTTTAAGAATAGTGTTACTGAAGACACCATTCACAACAAACCCCAAAATCCATTTTGATATTAAATACAAGGGTCTGAATAGAAATCATATCGGCTTATATTCAATCTCAAATTCTGAAACCAACAGATATCGTATTGGGAATAACGATATTTATATCTTCCAAATTCCTCAACGATATCCGTATAATCCCGAAATCCAATATCGTAATATTCTGAAGAATATTTCCATTCAAATCCTTTCCAATTCATACGTTGGAAATTTTTGGTTATATTAAAACCATACAATTTCTCTCAGTTCTTTACTCAAATTTATAAACAACTTATCCAATAAAAATATATTTTATCTTAGCAAACGTGGAATATTTCATCCAAAAATATTTCCAAATCATTTATTACGATTTAACAAAATTTTTCTCTATTTTTAATTATTTTAAAAATTGGCCCTTTTCGTTCCCATCCAAAATCGGACATCAAAACCAAAATTCAATATTTTTGTGTCCATCCAAAATCGGACATCAAAACCATATTTTGATTCTTCACTGAATATTATATTAAAATATTCGTTATTTCTGAATTGGAATGCGACTCAATCAATTACCATATAATTTTATTTATATGGATTTCATACATTGCATGTATTCGACAATAGTTATAAACAACCATTAAACATCCAATTCACATCCAGAGTGCACTTACATCCATATAAGCCTTAAATAAATATTTAACGCTTATGTTAGTCTATAATCAATCGATTAACATTCAATTTCGACACTTGGGATTAGTGTAAATCAAATATCATCCCAATACCATTGTAGGGATTTCAACCAACAAATAGATATTATTTGTATACTTAGGATATGTGTGAAATTATCGTCCCAATACCCGTGTGGGGTTTACATCACAACCCATGTGAACTTACTTATTATTTGCGAGACGGGTGGGTAAATTGTCATCCCAAAATAATCCATAGTATAAATGTCTTATTTTGTCAACACTTATAATCACAGTTTAATAACGATAACATTAAAACTGTAACCATCCATTAATTAGCAAACAAATAGTGCAATCAAAGGCAATCAATATTTATATTTAGTCACAACTATAATAAATGTAAAAATAGTTTGAGTGAGAGAGTTCTCACCCAATAGCTAAACCAAACGCCATGACACTTTATATGCCGGATTTTCGCCGCACACTCGCTATTATTGTTGTCCACAATTCGAATTCACCATTCTTGCTCTACAGATTGCATACGACCTCCATTCGTCACCAAATTTGGTCACCAATACAGAAACGTCATTCCAGACAACTTTTGCCTTGTGCAATTTCTCCCGCAAATGAACGGATTCGCGAGAAATCGTTGAAACAGCTCCAGGTCAACGAACTTCAATCGCATTTTTAGAGCATCTCCCAATTCCAAAGTTCAATTTTGATATGTGCATTTCGTAGCAAAAAACGAGAACTGCGACTTCGTTTATAGGGCCTTGGCTAGAAATGCTCCGATCTGAAGTTATTGAGCAAAGAAAGAGGGGATTATTTGCAAAACGGGTATTTTTGTAAAAGAGGGGATTTTGTGCAAATAGGGCCAACGGCCGGAGGGAGGAGGAGTTGCTGGCAGTTCAGGTGGGGGCGGGTCGGAGGGGAGGGTGGCTGTGGCTGTGGTGGGGCGGGGGGAGGTGGTTTGGTGGGGGGAAGGGTTTAAGGTTTGTAAGAAAGAGGGAGATGTGAGGAAGAAGGAGAGGAGGAGAAAAGAGAGGAGAAGGAGGAGGGGATGGCAGCGATCGGGGTGGAGGGTGGTTGCGGCAACAGCATCATGGGGGAGGAGGTCATTAAAAAGGAAAAGAGGAAGAAATGATGAAGAGAGAAAGTGAACAGAGGAAGGAGAAAAAAGAATGCAAGTAAGAGTTTTGTCACTCTTTCTCTCCGATTACCTGACTGCAAACTATCTCCGTTTGCTATGAAATTTTGGCACAAGGTAATATACGGAATTACGAATCCAACGAATCAAGTTTCGTTGAATTCGTAGTTCGTTTGACCTTCCGTTTAATTTCTCAATTATGCTCAAATTAACTTCAAAAATACGATTTTAGCGTAATTTTCTTCTTGTACGCTCACACGATAACTCCAAAAATTATGAAATTTTGAATTCCACCATTATTTGATGATATGAATTCGAAAAGAAAAGTGAAATCGAATTCTGAGATCGTCTCAATATTTGTCCTTTGCAAATTGACTGTCAGTTTTGTCCCAAACGGGTTTGCCTCTCACGGCCACATACTAACTCCGTTTCCCGTGAAATATGAAATCTAGCCATGACTTATTATATTGAATCCAACAAAACTGGTCTCATCGAATTCTGAACATGCTGGCAAAATTTCACTTTTTAAGGTTTATACATTGATTTTAAAAATCGAATTTTCAAGTACAAGGCTTACTAATCAATTTAATAATTTTACTGAGTTTGTTTTAAGTCAAATAAAATATAAAAACTAATTTTAAAATTATTCTCAAATTTTATTTAGCAAAAATAACCAATTTATATTCCCATATTTATTAAAATAGCTTAAATCAAAATTTTAAATTGGTTCTGAAAATACGGGTTGTTACAGGTTTCTTGATGCGGCGTTGATGTCGGGCTGGTGTGCCGGTGTTGCTAGCCATATCAGGGTGTAAGGTGTTCGGTCCGTGCCTGTATGGTTCTCATTTAGGAATGATCTATGACTAAAGAAATGTGCGATGATATACAGTGACGTATCTAGCTTCTAGCTGGGATGGGCAACTGCCCTACCTAAGAAAACCAAAAAATATTAACCTAAGCTTGTGGAGGAAATTTTGTGCAAGAAAACACTCCTAGTGCTCTACACCTGTACCTGATACCAGTGGAGGGCTATTGGATAAAATAGCTTTGTTGATATGAAATTAAAATGCAATTCATATTCTTGATTTGTATCTAGCGGTGACACCATTTTGTAGTAATAACTAATGAACTTTTTGGTTCCATTGCCAAATTTGTTTCTAAAATCATTTAGTATATAGTATTCTTTCCTATAAAGGTCAAATTCACATCCAATGAACTAACCAAAAATTAAGATTCTCTTTACTGCCTACTGCACTTAAAAGCTAACCAAACACATTCATGAATCTTTCAAGTCAGAAACACGTCTGTCTTTCCCACGTTATTCACAAAAACAAGTAACTCACTTGCAAAACAATAAAGGTCACACTCATCATTGCATTTTCACTTAAATATGTTCCTTGTCACGTTATAAATAAACCTAAAATCTACTTAAATAAGCTAGGTATTAAAATCTCACGATGAGAACAAATCAATGGGACTGGTCAGAGCAACGCTTTCAAATATCAAAATCATTTGTACCCTGCGGTTTAGTTTTATATCACTGAAAGCTTGCGACTACGATAAGGTGGTCAACCACCGACCACCAATGGCCATCTCCGACAGACTTTCGCAATCGAATGATGAAAAATCGGATTCAGTGGTAAATGACTGACCAACGCATTGTAACCTACGGTACAAACAACCATGCTCTAGCTGTGCCTTAAAATTTTCCATCAAGTATCATATCACTTATATAGTTTCGCCCAACGCAAACAAAAATCCTGGTTTCGTCGCTGATGATATATCCATTTGAAAATATTCGATATTTTTCTATTTTTCGAAAGTTGTCCGTTCGTTGCCTGGTTCGTATGAGCGATGACCGAGTCAACTCCTTGTTCGGTCCGCGTACGCCTTAAAGTCTCATATAACAAGACACAAACACCACTCTGTTTGGTCTGATTTGTCCGATTATTACCCGTAACCCTTGCTGCTGTTAGACTTTTATCCATAGGAAAACACAAACAACGCAAGTAGATCGCACAAAACGATCATTTTTTAAAATAAGGTAACACACAAAACATTGAAAATGAATGAACTCAAATTATAAATTGAACCCAACAACATCATAGGGTGTTTGGTTTACCTTTTTTTTTTAATTTGAGTTTTCATACATATAAACGTACGAACGATTTACACATATTATGAAAAACGATCGTTTTATAAAACAAAGTTAACACAAAAAATGTAAAAACTTTTTTGTTACTTTCCGTATTTTAAGAAACAATGTAAGAACGTTGACAAATTTATCCATCCGATAACCCTCCGTCTCCTCATCATCCCCTGCGCTATCTTTTAAATTTTGCATCTTTTAAAATTTACATTGAAACTCAAAATTCAAAATAAACCTAACATCATCTCAGTTTGTTCTCCGAACCATTTAACTTTTTCTTTTAAGATAACTTTAAAAATTATGTTTGTTAAAATCGAAATAAAATTAAAAAGCAAGCAAGGCGCCAAAAAGCCGCCATGAAACAAAAGCCGGAGAGGCTATCCAACAAAATTCGACAAGGGAGGACCCACTGTTAATTCCCACGAGCACACGCTGCCGTCACCTCCACCTCAAATCTCAGCCGTCCTTCCATTTACACGTGTTGGCATTTCCCCATATCCTACCATCGTTTTCTTCTCTATAAACCAATTCGCCCAAAATTTATTTAATATATATCAAAATTTTAATTCTCGTCACAATTTTCACATTGCCTCTTCTAAGGATAATAAAATCAACAGCTATCAAACTAGCCGGTGAGAAACGATGTCAGTGGAGACGGGTAAAAGTTCGACGGACTCGGAGGTGGTGTCTGGCTTGGATTACGAGGAGACGGAGCTCACCTTGGGTTTGGGTCTTCCTGGATCCAGATCCGAACCTGAAAGAAAAAGAGGCTTTGCAGAAACCGTGGATTTAACCCTTGCACCACGTGGTGGGGACCAGACTGCAGAATCCACGGCCGTTGCTAATTCAAGCAAGCTTCCTGTTGCTAAGTATGTTTTTTCCTGCTCTTTCACTAGGCTTTCGATTTATTTGGAGTCTTCATCTAAGCAGACTGTTTTCAGATCAGTTGGTTTTTCAATTTTGTGAATTTGCGAACGTAAAGTTGAACCTTATTTTTTTGCTTTTCTTCGCTTAAATTCTACTATTAATTGAACTGAAGTAATTTATTAGGATTATTTATGGTTAGGGGAAAGCGAGTGCATTTGGCAATGATTGTTTGTTATTAATATGGAAAGTTTGGGATCATGTTTTGTTATGTTACGTAGTAGAATCTCTTATCCTATGCAGATCCAAGGGATTATCTTGTATTTGGAATCATTTGCTAAATATAACTCGAAAGCTAAATCGTACAGCTATGTTACTTAACCATTTTTTACGCACGTCACAGGCATGATGTTTTACATGCGCATGATTTAACATCAAATATATCTTGTATCCGAAATTTTCTTTGTTTATTACAGAACATGTTATCTTATAAACTCGCTTAAATTAAACCATGGAGAAATACCCGAAACTCCTTTTTTTTTTTTTTTTTTTTTTTTAATTATAGTCCTAACTATGATCATTTTTTTTGTAGAATGGAACCGATCAAACGCAATCTTATGTTAAATTATAATTTTCTTATAATTTCCCTCTTTCTGCATTTGACATAAACAAATTAATAACATTTAAAAGGAACATTTATAGTTCTTTAACTGTTTTGGTAAATTTTTAGTTTGACCCCGTAGTTTCTACTGAAAAATGTTTGGTTTTTGACTTTAAAATTGGTGATTGGTGTCCGGATTATTGGTATTCAACGCTTCTCGATCTACTTTAGAGTCCTTATAACATTAACATTGGTCATCGACAAGAGAGAAAATGGAAAGAGATTTCTTAAATTATTTGTAGTATTCTAAAATTTAAATTTAAATTGGAGATGTAAGGTTTAGAATTTCGAGTGGGATGAGTTAAATGTTGATTAGCGCCTAACATTGTTTGGTCTCACAAAAGCTTAAAGGAAATATTTTGCAGAACAACAATCTGGGCTGCGCTGTGTAATGTAGAATGTTGACTTAATAAAAGACAGCACATGCAAAAGATTAGTGTAGCAAACATGTGTATGCTACGATGAAGTGTGGTCATACAAAACGAGACCGATTTAGAAATGATAATATACACAACAAACTTGGAGTAGCATCAATAGAAGAGAAGTTAGTCCAACAACACTTAAGATAGTTTGGACATCTTCAATGGAGCTTTCCGAGGCACTTGTGCACGTTGGAATTATGTAATGCACCTGATGTTTAAAGAAAGGTAGAGGTTGACCAATTATGATATGAGAGGTAGTAAGAAAAGGAGGTCTAAGGGATTGAAATACAATCGAAAAGCTGGTGTCGGATAGGAGTGCGTGGAAGTTAGTGATCCATATGCCAGTATCATGAGCATATGGTTGGTTCAGGGGCAATGCGATAAGCTTTAGAGAACTGGACTAGTGAATAGAAGCATAAGACATAGTGTTTGGTCTTCGGTCCCTATTACTACTGGTACCATTATCCCTATTATCATGGCTTATTTTATTTTGTTTTATTTACAATTATTATTTGTTTAATTGTTTTACTTCATCTTGTTTTTATCTTTATTTCTATTCCCACATTTAAATCTATTATTGTTATTACTTTTAAATTGACTTTGTTATTTGATATTGGGTTCCGTCTCCATCCGACCCTGTCCTTTTTTTTTTTTGGGGAAAAATGACTTGGTTGTTGTGTATGTAGGTTTTTCCTTTTTCTTTTCTATTTATTTTTATTTTTTAATGGTGGGAGAAGTATTCCTTCCTACTAGTCGGTTCAGTTATTCTCCTAACACTTAAAGCAGTCATATATGTTGGTTTAATACCTAACCCACAATGATCTGATAGCACTCTGTTACTTCATGTCTCCGCATGACAATGAATGTAAAATTAACTGGAGTATTTTGATATGTTTATTGTTTAGCAACATTCATTTATTTACTACTTATACTTGATCGGATTTAATATATTTGATCATTGTGCAGTATTTTTTTTTTGTTTTTTTTTTGTTTTGTTTTTGTTGTTGTTGTTGAATTACGTTCAGTAGGCTTATATTTATTTATGCAAATGTACTGGTCTACTAACACAACAAGTTTTAATTGTATACTTACATTTTCTATCACATCAAGCAATGTCATGAACTTTTGAAAGAACAATATGTTGTCATGCTGTAGTTAAACCAGATATGGTTGGATGATCTATTATAGATATTATTATTCAATGTCATATTGAAATATATATCTTCCTTCCATACGTTATAAATATATTTGTGTAATATTTCAGGGCACAGGTAGTTGGATGGCCGCCTGTTAGATCATTTCATAGGGATGCACTCAAAAGGTGTACTTATGTGAAAGTTGCAGTTGATGGAGCACCTTACCTACGAAAGGTTGACCTTGAAACTTATGAAAGCTATGAACAGCTATTAGGTGCTCTTGAGGATATGTTCTCTTGCTTCAAAATTCGTATGTAATGAATTTAAAGAACCCAGTATTTATTAAAGCCTTTAGCGTTGTTGATTTGATTGTTATTACTGTTTTAATTAGGAAACATTTTGAATGAGAGGAAGCTGGTCGATCCTGTTAGTGGGACAGAGTATGTACCCACCTATGAAGATAAGGATGGTGACTGGATGTTGGTCGGAGATGTCCCATGGAAGTAAGTTTCGATTTATTATCTTTCAGTTCTATTTGGTTGTAGATAGGGAGCACAATTTTTGTCTACTTGGATTTGATACACCAAAAAATTGAAACGAAACGGTGTACGATAATGCTTTGCTACCTGTAAAGGTTTGCTGAATTTATTACGGTTGAATTAGCGGTGGTAGTCAAGTCAGATTTAAAAGTGTTATGGCATATAATACGTTTTCTTTTTTTTTAATTTTAAAGGACAGACCCAGGATGAGTTTTGAATGAATTATTCACTATATGGTAGGCTTATAGATGGGACAACCGTAAAATTACCAAACTGGTGTGCGACGGTAGGGCAACACTTCAACAAAAACATTAGACATAGGATATGAATATTTAAAATTAGTTTGTGTATATCAATTATATATTCCAGCTCCTTGTCCGAATTTATCTAGTAACAAAGATGGGGAGTTGAGCGTTACCAAACTTTAGCTTGGTTGTCCTTTGCAGTTATGAAGACCTATCCTGCATATGGGTAGAACTTTAAAGATATAGCGTTACTTACTTATGGATGTCTGCGTTTACATCTAAGTTCCAATTGACTTGTTTGCTCAAGACTTCCCCGCCGTAATAATCTTGCCAATTTGATCATCAGCTATTTGAATTTTGGCATATGTTGGCATGCAACCATTTTGATTAGACTAGTTGTACTATAGTTTTTGCTACAAATTGCAAAGTGCAACATTTTTCTCAAACTATTATTATTATGTTATTTTGGAAAGCTCATTTATAAATGAATTTTTGCAATTGCTTTCTAAGCAAATACAGTTTTGACGTCTTTCAGTAGTACAGTAAAGCCGTTCGAGTATCTATTTGCTTCTTTTCTTCGATACAAGGTTAGAAAGATCCACGAAAGCTATAAGCTAGACAGTTTGCTTTGTTAGCATCACATTGCATAGGTGATGATAATGTATGTGAAGTCATAAATTTGAGATACATATAGACAGCTTTCATTCTCTACATCGCTAAACATTGCCATGATATTTTCACAATGCATTACCTTAGATTACTTTTGCCACCTAATATGGGCACTTGTAATCAGATTGGGCTAGGATTTGCATTTTAATTTTCAAACATACCTGCATCACGTAGAATGGTTTAGTAGGTTCATGCTAGCTGACTTTAAAGTGGAAATATTCATCGACGACTTCAAATCCATTTTTACTTTTGGTTACGGGTAATATAGGTTTATTGACATGTATATCATGCCAATACATGTACACTATTTGAACCACCACCACAGCTGCTGTGTGTCTTGCTACGTTATCCATGGTATCACTTATTGTTATGATCTTTACTGCTATGTTTGCCATGAAAGTGCCCTCCTATGATACACCCATTTGTTTCACGTATCATGCTTGTTGGGAATTTAACATCTTATTTGTGATCAGTTTGGTTGCTGGCTTATTGGTGTATCAACTATTGTAGTAATTGTACATTAAGTAGAATGTGTACAAGTATTTTGTACAATAACCATCTCCTTTTCGTAGAGTACGTGCATACTCATGGCATCCTATATGTACTCTTGGATTGTTGTTACAGCTTTGTGCTAAAGAGGACTTAAAACACCCATGTTGTGGTCTAGCACGTATTAAGCGTGAACCAAGTAGTTTGGATGCCGTTACTTGGCGATTCTACAGTGTCTTGCCAAAAAATAACAATCATCTCATTCCTTTTGGATGTAGCAGTAAGTTATATAAATTTATCACGTTAAATGAAGATTTGAGGCATGGTGGATCGGCAAAAAAACCGAACTACCCTAAACTAAAAGAAAAACAATAAACCATAGCTGAACTACCCTATGGTATCAGCTTAATATGATTCTTATATTCTTATATTTATGAATAGAATAAGACATGAACCAACACGTCTTATAAATCTATTTGCAGAATGTTCGTTGGCTCTTGCAAACGGCTTCGCCTGATGAAGAGTTCAGAAGCTGGTAATCTAGGTAAGCTGTCTTTATTTCTCTGCTTTGCTCGTTTTTCTACTTCAGTTGGTACCTAGATAATTTCACATGCCTTAAAAAGCTCCTTTCACAAATTTCAAAAATGATTGCAGTTTTAAGATGAAATCGAACCACGTAGCTTTAGCTTGGCACAAATGAGATGTTATAATCATCTGACTTATGTTTTATGTCTGTAATTTACAGCTCCAAGGGCGTCTCAAGGGAGCACAAACAACACAAGGTGAAACGATCGGAGGCCTTTTTCTTTAATGCTGCTACGTTAAATCATGTACAGGGATTTGTTTGTCATCCTTCTTGTTTTTATCGTGAGTTTTGGCCGTTATCTCTTTCAGTAGAAATAAGAGAAATGTGTTGTATTAGTTTGGGGAAGAAGATGAATATAATCCTTACATATATAAGTGCCGACCTTTGCATTACGTGCTTTATCACCGTTGTGTCCAACTAAAACCGTTTGTAAAATAACCTGTGGGTTTTGTACTGTTAAATAGTCCTGTTGCCGTTGGTTCTCATTACTCCAAGGCTTGACGGCTTGAAAGGTAGTTTTTTTTTTTCCAATGTGCAAGAACGTTTAAAGAGAAGATGAAATTTCGATATGCTGTACTGAATTGTGAAAGGCTCATTTCCGAAGAGAGCTTATGTTTTTGTGTCCCCACTGAATTTTAAATGGTATACGGTTTAACATTTGAGATTCAATAGTGTATGTCAATGCATAATTTGCTGCCTATCAATTGAGTTTTGATCTTTTGATGAATGATGATTTTAAGGTGTAATTTGGTGATCTGAATCACTGAAATGAATTTGTAATAAACTGAGAATTTGTAATTTGATATGCAAGTTGTACTGGGTGAAACAAATTATACGTATTTGGCCCAATAAGGCTGTTACTCCGTCGGTAACCCATAATACAATATACAGTTCTCGCTTCTCACAATATAAATGGGCTGGATTAAAAGTTAATCCAACTCATTTAAATAAAAAAACATCCAGTCCACTAAATTCATTTATCAAATGATCCATAATTCAACGGGTACAATCAACCCAATCCGTTTAACTATTTTAGCAGAAATTGTGGTAGAAACAGAATAATAAAATCATTAAACTACTACAACATACAAACTATGACACATGAACACAGAAAGATGATAACAGTAGCATCATTTGGATTACATTAATTCCATATATACAAAACTAAAAATATCATTCAAAACTATAAAATTTGCAGCATTTAACCAGCATGAATTAAAATAAAATTCAATAAAATTCAAGAGCAACATTTTCGGCATTTTAGTACTACAATATTCAAAATATCATTTAAAAAGCAACATATTGCCGCTGTTGTTAAAGAGGCATATCCTGCGGAAGAAGATCTAGTGTCATGGGTAATCCTTTAAAACAAAAGCAATGCAACACTAACTAAAATTGTAACACCCCACCTCCGCTAGGGTCACTCACAAGGGAATGCACTAGGTTTGGTGAAGCATTATCGAGGTAAACATGCACAGAAATATTACAAGACAGAACATATATATATATATATATATATATATATATATATATATATATATATATATATATATATATATATATATATATAAAACAACGGAAGTAAAACAAATTTCATTACCTTATAAAATAAGGTCTAAAGCCTTTTACATCAGAATACATCAAAACCTGTCTTGCAATAGTAAAGAAGCATAAAACCATTTCATAAATTATTCCCCAAGTAAAACAGTAAAGTAGCCATAGCCAAGAAAAGTCCAAGCCATGCGTGATGACTTTCGAGTAGAAGAAGTCCGAACTAGATAACAGTGTTTCCTCCCTGAAATCCTGGGGGGGGGGGGGGGGGGAAGACAAGAGACGAAAGAAACGGGGTCAGTCATAAAGACTGGTAAGTCCTATCTACTTCCAGTATAAAAACAGGTAAAGGTAACATGACATGTATAAACTGAAAGTAAACATAAGGATGACTACAAGATAGATAAACTAAAACAGGCTGAACTACTGTAGCAAGGTAAACTAAGATATCATGATAAACTACGGTGTCATGATAAGTCAAGGTATCATATCGTCCGGTTCCTATCAAGTATACTATCCCGAGGTATCTATCCTGTATAACATCCCACGGTATCTATCATGTATATTCCTCCTGGTTCTAACATGTATATTTGCTCTGCACCTCTCGTACTAGTATCCCAACCCGCGTCATGTGTTAACTATGAATGTCCCTTGGCCAATGTCATGTAATGGTCTATGTCGACCTAATATATAGCATATGTAAGTTTTCCCAACTCGTATGTTTCTTCCCATGTATAAGTTCAGTCCTTTGCCGTAGGCCATACGGGCTTTCCCATGTAAACGTTTTATCCTTGAGGTTATTTTGGACTGCTACCCTTGATCTAGTTATGTTTTCTTACCATGAACTATCGCGTGTCCACTTAGGATTCATGCCACCTAGGACCACTAGGGATTATGCTACCTAATGAACGTTTCCGTGTCTCGGTTTGGGTTCAGCCACCTAGGGCCACTAGGGATTATGCCACCCGTCAACCGCGTCATTTATCCCGCGTATGTATCGTGAATCGTTTTCCATGTCTAGACGCACATGTTCCTCAATGTGCCATCCGAGTTCCGTGTCAGGGCAAATCAAGAAATACGGAACTCGGTCGGGAGCTTTAAGTCGTATGCTGATGCAGATATCAAGGTCTGTTTTTGTACCCGTGGCTATGGTCCCACGTGACCCCTCCCTCAACTACTGAAAGGCCACCCAAGAAAAATCATGTATGAGAACTACATTACGGCCCATCGATGCCCACTTCTAGATAGCCAACCTCACCCATAGCTCGATAGCTAGTATATGGTCTGTTGGGAGTTCCCTGCCTTTCCGTACGTACACGATTGACTAAAGATGGTAGGTAGTCGGCGACATGCTATCCCGGGGCAAAATCAAGTATCGTCGACTCCACGCTAATCCATCCCAGTCTTTAGGTCGCTCGCATAGCAACCAAGGCATACTCTCGGCTCTTCTACCGCAGACCTTAACCTCTGTGAGGCCGGGTTTCATGGACCACTAGCCACATCACAGAGGGATACCAAGAGTACCCTCACGTCCCCCGAAGCTACCGCTTCGTCACCCAGTTCATTGGAGCCCTTATCCATGTCAGATAAGTTGCTCCTCCTCGTGTACTAAGCGATGACCTACCGTATCAGGTTACTCATCTATTTATGAACTAGTCCCATGTCCTTGGCTAAGAATTATTACTTAGTTACCCTTAACTAAGGTTTACCACTTAGCTCCTCTTTCCGCTATCCTTATTAACTACGATTTTCAACCTAGTCCCCTGAGATAGGGTTTTGTCAAATGGGTTAAGTGTTGTTATCCAGGTTCATGACTTAACCCGCCTACGAATCATGTCAAGATTGGCTAAGTACTCAAGTTCAGGACTTAGCCCTACAAGTTGGTTAAGTGTACCAAGAAGCTCATGACTTAACCCTACCAAGCCAAATTGGTTAAGTATTTATTTGTCTTAACCCTATCAGATTATCATGTTAGATTGATTAAGCATAGATTATCTTAATCCCATCAGATTATCGAGTCGGATTGGTTAAGCATAGGTTAACTTAACCCCATCCACTAATCGTATTACAATGGTTAAGCCTACTTTTAAAAGGTTTTGTGACTTAACCCTATCAGGTCCACCTATTAGATTGGTTATGTATAGGTTACTTAACCTCATCAAATCATCACGTATAATTGGTTAAGTATAAGTTACTTAACCCCATTAAATTATCATGTTAAATTAGTTTTTTTTAGAGCAAACGGATATGTAGCGCGGGGCTACACAGCCGGCTAATTAATAGATAATAGTATATATCCAACTGACAAACCCAGTTGGTGGTCCAAAATACAACCATCACAAAGTTTAAGATACATCATACAACACACGTAGAGAATATTACGGGTACAACTGCAAAAGCGTTCAGATCAAACTGTTAACCATCATAATTATACAAGTACTATGCTGAGAAGTAAAGAGGCATCATCAGTCATCACATGAGTTCCATACTAGACTCTGTATCATTGCTATCAACCGAAGTAGCTGGAGAGGAGGCCGCCGGCAGTGCAAACCTGAATATAGCAGCATGATTGTCTCCAGAACCTGATGAGGATGAATAAATATGAATGATACGATGACAGATAGACATGATCGAATTAGCCTTGTTATTAAAAATTCGTGCATTTCTTTCTTTCCATATACACCAACTATAAGCAGCCAGTAAGATATCAAGAGATGGACAAGGATCAGATTCCCAATGGTCAAAAAAAGAAGAAATGATGGGGATGAAACCAATTAAATGGGAACTCGCTGCAGCCCAGATTGAGAAGGAATAGTCGCAGGAAAAGAAGAGATGATGAATGGATTCGGCATGAGAATTACAGAAAGGGCAGCTGGGGTCAGGAATCACGTTGCATTTTAAGAGCTTCTCCCTTGTATTGACCTTTTCGTGAATCAGACACCATTGGAAGAAGAGAATTCTTGGAGCCAGCTTGCATTTCCATAGTCTTGAGAATTTAAACAGTCTACCCGAAAAATTCAGGTATTTGTAACATGAGGAAACAGAAAAACCTCTGGATGGAGAGAGAACCCAAACAAAATGATCATCCAAGTTATTTAGCTGAGTGTTGCTAATGAGAGCAAGGATATTAAGCAACTGCAAAAGAATACTCCTATCAAAAAGCGAACCTGGAACTAAGCTTACATAATCATCATTAAAAGCATCAGCAACAGAAAGCGAAGGGTTAGACTGAAGAGAAAAGAGTGAAGAAAAGGAAAGAGAGAGAGGAAGCTGACCAAGCCAAATATCGTGCCAAAATAAACAAGATGAACCACCCCCCAAAGAGACATGAAACAGAAATTTAATACGAGGAAGACAAGATAGAATCCCATGCAAGAAGGGAGAGATTCTAGAGGAAGGACGATGATGCAAAACAAGATGGGGGTCAGAAGAAAAGTAGCGAGCTAAAATCCAATTTTTCCAAATGAAATTCCCATTGCTTAGGAGTCTCCAAACCCATTTGGCCAGCAAGGCAATATTAAAATGGTGAAGGTCAAGAACACCAAGCCCCCCTTAACCCCATTGAATCACCAAGTTTAGATTGGTTAAGTGTTTAACTTAACCCCATCGAATTCCCGTGTTTAGATTAGTTAAGTATAGGTTACTTAACCCCATCTAATTACCGTGTTTAGATTAGTTAAGTCTTAATTACTTAACCCCATCTAATTACCGTGTTTAGATTAGTTAAGCCTTAATTACTTAACCCCATCTAATTACCAAGTTGGATTAGTTAAGTGTAAATTACTTAACCCCATCCCCTAATCATCTTGTATGGTTAAGTGTCATTAAGAAATCAAACCCGGTCCCACTTAACCTACCCATTCGTGTCATATCGGTTAAGTGTCATTAGTCAAATTTACTTAACCTTATCATGTGGCATTAATTTAATTAATGCACTCTCAACCTCTCACATTAGACCTTGTTGTGGTTACTAGTTAAGCCGGGCGGGTCCGGGTAGTTTTACACCACAACCTAGTCTAACCTCGGGTCTTAAGCGCGACATGACCAACTTCTCACATTGAATCCTATTGTTTGTAGCCACTAGTTAAGTCGGGCGGGTCCGGGTAGATTTATGCTACAAACTCAACCCAACCTCGAGTTGGCCACTTTCATGTTTGGTCTAGTGTTGTATTACACTTACAACCCATACGTGTCTAATTTCAAGTCCCATGTTTACCCCACGTGTCATGCCCCCATTTTGGTTCAACTTACATGTCGTGTTCACATGTAACCTCAAGTCAAGTTTTCATGTCATATTCAAGTCAAGATTTCGCGTCATGTTCATGTTTATCTAACTACCCCAAAATCGTGTTTTCACTTGAGTAAAGGCGAGTCAACATAGTAGGTATACTATGGCTACATGTAGACCCCAAAACATGCACGATGCCACAAAAGGGATTGGCTCCAAACATGCATGGTATCATAAGGGGGTTTGGCCTTAAAACATGAATGATAGTGTCATATAGGGATTGGCCATAAGCATGCATACTATCATATAGGGGTTGGCCACAAGCATGCACAATGTCATAAAGGATTTGGCCACAAACTTACATATTATCATAGGAAATTTAGCTACAAACTTGCATATTGTCATAACGGGATTTGACCTTACATAAACATGATATCATAAGGGGTTGGTTTCATTTACATGCATAAGCCCCAAAGTCCAATTTATGCCATTATTTCACAAGTCAAAGTGGCTCTAAGTGTTCATGCTACCATACTACAAGTAAAGGTCCAATCTTGCATGGCAAACTAAGTCCAATGTAACATGAATAGCATGGTTTAGTCGCTACAACATAACCCAAAGTCATATGTTCATGTTAAAGGAGCAAACTAGGCTCGCATAGGTTGTAGCATTCATGTTTAACCACATTTTATTCCATGCCATGATTAAACTACCGTTAACATCTCGAAGTAGCTAGAACTTACATAGCGTGGCTTAGAGATTTAGGAGCATGAATCGTCTTGTCGAAGAATCCATGTTGAGACGATGATCAAAACCCTTGATTTGGTGTAGAAAGCTTGCACCTTCGCCTTGGATCTAGTTTGAATGCATAGGTTCTTGAATTTGGGGATGGAGGCCATGATCAATGTAGATTTGGGCAGCACTTCGTTGCAAGAGTGATTTGTGAGGGTTTAGGCAAGTCTAGGGGTGTTTTTATAGAGATTAGGGTAGTTTTAGGCCGTTAGATTAACCCTAGGATAGATCCCAGCCCTCAGAAATCGCCACAAGCCTCCAAAACAGGACCCAGGAGCCAAAACAGGTGCACCTGGCCGACCAGGCAGGTCGACCCTGGGGTCGACTCCCCAGTCGACCTGGTCCCACCCAGGTCGACTCCCAGGTCGACCTGGTTCTGGCGGGATTTTTCCCGCCTAGCTTGATTTCTGAAATTTTGAATCTGTTTTGAATTCTGATTTTTCGTGAAAATTCCGAAGGCCATATCTCGGTCATACGGACTCCGATTTACGAAATTTCGAACTCTATTTCGCGTATTTTTCCGAGACGAACACAATGCCATAGCCCGTTTCTCCTGATTCAGATTTTAACATTTAATTCTGCCTTGATTCTTGTCTTAACACGTTGTTTAAAATTCGGGTTCTTACAAAAATGAAACGTATTTCTAACAAAAATGAAATCTAAAATAAGAAGGTTCTGAAGTGGTTTTAGATTACATGGGAAGATATTCAACAACTGAACTCAAAGAAATGTCTTTCTATGTCCATACAGCTAATCCCTGGTTCCTATTTATTTGGACAAAGATACACATGATGATTATGCTAATGCATCTTACTCGAATTGAAGAAGAATTCAAGCATGTGTTCTAATTTATATTCAATTTGAATGCAATTTTATTGCTTAATGAATACAAACAAACAACTATCGATAGCAAATCCATGATTAGAACCTTTTTAAATTTAAGACAAAAATATATTCTTCTCTTCATTGCTGTCTCATGCCCTTTCAATGGTTCGGATCTGTCTTGAGGCCGTTAATGGCGACAGAGGAACTTTCCCCTTTTCTTCTCTTCACTGTTGTCTCATGCTCTTCTTCCTTCACCATCCTTTCTTCTTGACTCACTTTTCTACTCCTCAGTTACCCTGCTATCGCCTGCGTGGCCTCAACTCAGAACCCCAATTTTATATTTCAGATATATTTCAGATCTAACCCTTTTATGCTCCAATTTGCTACTTTCATTCCGATCCGCACCTCGGCTATATTCAATATCCCTTACTTGCTTCAACCTCACCTCCTTCTATGCATGGCGGCCTTCGCCTGTGTATCTCGTGCTTACTGTCGAACCATTGCAGCGTTGTATCTAATAACGCCCTTCCGAACGATTCTTGTAATGTGATATGGCAAGAGTCCTAGCAATTCTGAGCTATATGTTGCTTGGTGTTTATTGTCCGGCTTTAGTCCGACTCAGTCAGGAGGATGAGGTCGGTTTTGGGTGGTGTTGGGTCACTTGTTTTGGCTTCGAAGGTTGGCATGTTATGTATTGGAAGGATTTTGGCTTGTGTAGTCACTGGAGGTATTGGTTCTTATGTGGGGTTTCCTATCGAAGCAGCAACTTCTTGCCCTGTTTTTTTTGTTTCGCTTTCAGCATTGAGTTGGTCGTGATGGTGCAAAAGTAGGGTCTGATATTCAATGTCTGGTTGGGTAGTCGTCATGTTGATGCTGAATTGAAGGCTGTGGTGTTGTACTAGTATATTGTTTCGTAGATTGAGGTGATTTTTGGGTAGGCTTCCTTTGCAGTTTGGAGAATTGTTTTGGTGATGTGATGTTGGTTTTGGAAGGTGTGAGTTGTTGATCTCTAATTGCCTCGACAATCAAAGTGTAGGCCCGACTCTCAACATTGCTGGGTTGGTTGGTGGTCCTTGTGCTTGCATCTTTCTAGCTAGCACATTCTGGTGATGGTCTGGGCCTGGTTGCAGTTCCTGCTGTATCATAAAGCGTAAGTACTTTGGTAGGGATTCCAGTCACTACTTTGCACTGTAGGCCTGTGTAGTTTCTGTGGTGCATGTTACATCCTATGACATGTGCACTAGTGCTTGAGAGATCACCATGTGGTCCTATCTATGTTAGCTGTCTCGTACAACACAATATTTGGACATTGTAACTTGGTTTGTTGCTGCACTGGACCTAGTTGTCTTATGTAGCTAAGTCATTCTGTGTTATGTTTTGTAACAGTTATGTAATTTCCTCCTTATGTGGAGACTTAATTGTAGTCTAGATTTAGTAACTAGCTCCCGTCCTATAACCTAGATAGGATGGTGTTGAACGATCCACCTTAAAAGCGTAGTAGATAGTCACTCTGTTTGTCTCCTGTAATATTGTATTTATTAATTGTTATAATAAAAAGTGTTTGCGGTCACTTTAAAAACCGGTCAGCTATGCCAAAATAAAAATTCCACGAGTTCAACATTCACGAATGTACAAAGCATACAATGTAATGGTTATCATGCAAATGAGAATCAACCTTCTAGGCATGCATGGGAAAATAATATCTTGCCATGTTAAATATAAACGATAGAAGACAATCATAATAAGGTAACTATGCAACAAATTATTCATTCTAAGCAACTGCTTTTACCAGTGAAAATGTCCACTGATGTTTGAAATTCGAGAAGCTATGCTAACATCACCTTTTGCAATATGAAATACTCTACTAAAAACATTATAATAACCATAGTGTGTTTGGGGCCTACACATATATCAATAGTAGAATTAATTTTCTCTAAACGAAAAGGGAAAAGTATAAAATACCTAAAAGAAATTTATAGAAATATTAACTTACTTTGGTGGGCTAACATGAAGACGTTGGTCTAAAGCCGCAAAGCTTATTTCCAGGGCCGGCCCTGGGCACAGGCTGTCTGGGCGGTTGCCCCGGGCCCAACAGTTGGGAAGGGCCCAACATTTGGGAAGAGCCCAACCCAGTAGGATACATTGGAAATCTATAGATATTAATCCTTCTATATAAAAACTAATTGGTTAAGTGATAAGTAGTTAGGATGATGGTATGAAAGATCGGGTTCAAATCCCATTTTTGTTTTGGAAATTTCCTATGTTTGTTCTTGGATTCTTAACATCTGACTATAGTTCAATTTATCAAACTCTTGTCCAGGGTCTGATTTAAGCTCGGACCAGGCCTGCTTGTTTCTTAGATAAACATGAAAGAAGATAAAGACAAATAGTGCATTGGACAATCAACAAGTCAAAATAATTTCATTTGTTATCGAGAGTATAAGTTACACAGTCCAAGATGTACCTTTTAGTGAAAACATGTTGTGCAAGCCTAAAACTATAGGAAGTTAAATGCCATGTTTTCTAGTGAACCATTCAAGGAGATTTTTCATTTTCATAGTGTTGAGTTGCGTTTTGGCAAGGCAGGCATACATTGGATTTCTGATTATTAGAGGACCCGGGACTTGAGTACGGATTCAGACGAACTTGAAGTGACTTAGTCGAAGATGTAGACTAGGGGTATAAATCAGTCAGATCAGACATAGGTATGTTCAGTTTTTGTTCTAAATAAAATCGGATCGGATACGAACCAAAAGAAATTTTTTCTTGTACAAATTTTATTGCCCTAACTCATGTCCTAAATGAAATTAGCCAGACAAGAGCATGTGTTTTTCGGATACGGACACGAACGGACTCGGTCGAACATATTAAATTTGGTACATTATATTAGATTTTCTCTTAACTAAATACCGAAATATGAGAAATTCGAATAAATTCAAACGAACATGGACCAGACGTTATTTTTTCTCGTATAAATTTTGTTGTCCTAACTCGGTCCTAAATGAAAATCAAACCGAATCAGATGGACAAATTTCGGCCACAAACACGTATGGACACCAGAGATTTGTAATTTTTTTGAGCAGGACAGTTGTGTAGAGCAGATTTACACAGCCAGTTCATAGCTAGTATTTAAATAAGATAATATGACGGTCAACAAGCCTGACCGGTGGCGTAATCCACTGCATGCATGGAAGCATGCATGCAAAAGAAGTACATAGCGCAGAGTGCAAGTATACCCATACTTAGTGGATCATATAATACAACAGTTAGTAGCAAGAAGAACAACCTGCAAGCTGAATTATACAACTCCAAAATGTTATTATTAACAGAAAACCAAAAGACTTGCAGCAGGACACCAGATGCATCACCAGGCAAGCAAGATGAAATTACCATGGACGGGGGGGTAAAAATGACGTTGGTGCATCCCATCAGCTTCGTAGCTGCCAACGGATTCTCCCTAGATGATGGCTGTATCTATGATGGTAGGGATGAAAGGTGAAGCTTGGGTACCTGTCCAGAGATAGTATAGGCAAGAAAATCTCTGACATGACCGTAAGTTCGAGGCATAGCGTCCATTGAAGCATCTATTGTTACGTTCAAGCCATACAGTCCAAACAAAAGCAGAAAAGAATGGATCAAGCCTGGTTGATTGGGGTGGGGGGGATATTGCCTATATTTGTAGTGGTGTAGTTGTGGTGGTAAGAACTCAAAGACATGGTGGGCTACCATGAACCAAAGGAAGAAGCTAAGGTCGCAGGCATAAAGAAAACGGGGGATAGATTCATTCACGATGACAAAGAACACAAATGGGACTCAGTGAAATTCCTTTGCGAATCAAACTATCTTTAGTATTAATCTTTTCGCGAGCCAAGCCCCAAAGGAAGAAGCGAACTTTCGGTGGCACCTTGATTTTCCAAAGCCTAAGGTAAACAAAAAGCCTTCCATGGTAAGAGATGTAGTTGTAAAAGGACTTGATGGTGAAAGTGCAATTTGTTAAGGAGATCCAGTAAACAGAATCAAAGTTAGACATTAGGGTTGCTGTTTGGATATGTTGAGTACTTCATTGATGTCGCGGAGTATAAACGGGTGGAAGTGCGTGGCAACAAAGCCGCAGTGCCATGGTTAACAACATCATTTATGGTGATGGTAGGGTTAGGACATATGGAGTAAAGTGATGGGAAAAGGTGTGCTAGAGGGCATTCGAAGAATCAAGTATCAAGCTATAAGAAATTTAAGTTCCCATTACCGACATTGATGGCGAAAAGATGTGTAATGCGAGGTAGAGATCTAATGCACACCTTAGAATTGTGAATGGCGGGATTGGGGTCGCGAATGTATGACAGAGTTGGGTTGGTTATTGTAATAAAGAGAAAGAATAATGGACTTCCATGTGGAAACTCCAGGGGTTAAGCAACGCCAAATCCATTTAGCAAGGAGAGCATGATTAAGTAATTGAATATCTTGGATCCCCAGCCCACCAACTTTGATTCTCATGCAGAACGACTTCCAACTGAAAAGAGAATGTACTAGACTACCATGCCAGAGAAAAGAACGTCGCGCATGATTAATGTGTTTAATAATCCAGCATGGTGCTCGATGAACAAGCCAATATAAAAGTAGTGCAGATAGAACAGACTTCACTAGAACCAGTCGACCGATGGAGGAAAGCGAAGTGGCTTTCTAGTGAGCTAATCTCGAGTCAATCTTAGAGAATAGGGGGATCCAGTCATTGTGGCAGAGTTTGGTAGGACGAATGGGTACACCTAAGTAGGACATGGGGAAATGATGAATCTTGCAATTAATGACTCGAGCGATTGTTGGACCAAGGTTACCAGAGTTACCCAGCATGTAAATGGGGCTTTTAGCAAAGTTGATGGAAAGACCCAAAATAAGTTCGAAGGAGTATAAGACCACTCCGAGGTAGTGAATATTTTGAGGAGAAGGGGTGGTGAAGAGAATAGTGTCATCAACGAATTGAATATTTGCACAAACTGGGCTGGGAGGGTTAGTGTGTATGCTGGTTAACAAATTGTTGTTATGGGAAAGTCTAATCATCTGGTTAAGGGCTGTCTGCCACAAGTATGAAATGGAAGGGGGGGGGGGAGGAGAAGAGGATCGCCTTGACAAAGTCCCCGCCTGGATTTGATTAGGTCATCTTCAATGCCATTGGTATGAACCGAGGACATGCTGGAGTTGAGAATGGCAGAGATCCATATGCACCAGCGTACAGGAAAGCCACGAACATAGAGGAATTGGAGGCTAGCTAACAATGTCAAAAGCTTTGCAGAAGTCAAGTTTAAGTAAAAGACCTTCAGTATTTGTTCTGTGGCAATAAGAAATGATTTCCTATACCGATGCGATGCAGTCATGAATGTTTCTACCAGAGATGAAGGCTGAATGTTCCTCACCGATCAAGGAGGAGATGAAAGCTTGGAGGCGGTTTGCCAGAACTTTGGTGATGATTTTGAAGGAGCAGTTGTGGAGGCTAAATGGTCTGAAATTATTAGGGTGGTTCGCACCTTCATGTTTGGGGAGGAGAATAATTTTGGCATAATTCAAACTGTGGATAACGGATGAATTAGAGTGGAAAACATGAAACAAGTTAACAACATCTTGTTTGATGGAATCCCAGATGTTAATGTAGAAACCAGGACCAAAACCATCAGGTCCGCACGCTTTGTTGATATCCATGCCCTTAAGAGCAGCCAAGATTTCACTCTCGGTGAAGGGGTCATCAGCGGGGATGGGTGATTGGTTGGGGTAAGGAAGTGACCAGTTAATAGGTGAAGAAGGTGGTGGACGGTTGCCAAGAAGGTTTTTGAAGAAATTGGTGTAGTGCGAGTTGATAACAACGGGGTCAGAGGTATGTATGTCAACATCATCATCATGAATTTCAGTGATCATCGTGTAGCGTTTCCTTCTGTTTGCGAATATGTGCAAAAAAGCAGTGTTCCAATTGCCTTCAGAAAACCATTTAACCTTGGCATGTTGCTTCCAATCGATTTCCTCTTGCTTGAGCTGCCTTTGTAATACATTTTCAAACTCTAACATTTTGTTAGAGTCATCAGTATTGAGAGGGGAAGATTCTTCCTTGATGTTAAGATCAATGATGTCACCGTGGATGGATGTAATGCACCTTTTGATAGAGCACCATATGTTACTTGCCTGAGGTTTAATGAGTTTTCGAAGGCAACGAATTTTGTAAAAAAAGGTGGTAGATGGATCATGTTGACGTGTAAAAGAATTCCAAGCATTTTTAACAAAATCATAGAAACCTGGTTCATTCAACCATAACCGCTCGAAGCGAAAAGGGCGTTTTAAAGGAAGGCGGTTGTCAATAGCTAGTAACAAAGGGCAGTGGTCAGAAATGGTTAAAGCAAGACCACATACGATGTAGAGAGGGAAAAGATCATCCCAAAGTGAGTTAAGGAGGAAGAGATCAAGTTTGACCAAGGTAGAATGTTCTCTATGGTTAGACCAGGTGAAATGCCTGTTAGTGATGGGAGGGTCAATCAGAGCACAAACATTGACGAAGCCGTTGAAATCAGCTAATCTGGAGGAGTGGGTGGCGTTGTTACACTCAAATTGTCCATGTGTAACATTGAAATCGCCACCAATAAGCCATGGATCATCGTGGTTAAGACTGCCATCCATGTAGTCCTTCCATAGTTGACATTTGTCACTACTGCACGGTGGTCCGTATATGTTTGTGAAGAGGAAATTGATGTTAGAGGAAAAATGATGGAGGCTGATGTGTAGGGATGGCGTGGATTTGAAAACGTGTTAGGGGGCCCAAATTGTTATTCTATGCAACAATTAAACCACCACTTGAACCAATAGCATTAACATCTCCTAGTTTGTAAAAGATGAAGGCATACAAGAATTAATGAGAGTAGGATCGTTAAGCTTGGATTCTTGAATCAAAATAAATTCAAGATGCAATGGGGACAAAATGAAATTAACTGCAAATCGTTTGCTGGGGTCCCCTAACCCTCGAATGTTCCAATAGAGAATCTTCATTGAGAAAAGGAGAATCCCTCCTTTCCCAATGATCGCATGGAAGAATGGTGTTTGTGAGATAAGTTTATCCCAATGCACTTGGATCTTAGAGAGGTAGGATTCGGCTCGGCCTTTATACCAACCCGTGGGTCGGTACGACTTTGTTACCTCGGGTCAGTGCTCCCACTCCTTTACTTCGTTCTTGATCGTTACACGACATGAAATCGGATCGGTGTAACTCATCCTAACTATTTTCGACATGGAACCCACCTGGCTCTGGTTTATACGACTTCTTGGAAGTAAGACATTTGGACTTGAGGAACTAACACAGAGGAAAAACCATTCTCCGGGTCGGCATGATCAGATCGGTACCGACTCAGAATCAGGTCGGTGCTGATTCGAGACGATGCCAACCCTGATCTTCCCCACTAATTCCACTGTTGAACGTGACATGCATCACTACCCCCACTACTCCGTATTTCCAGCAACCGTTGCAGGATGACCCGGATTGCTTCTTCACCTATAAATAGGATAGGACTTGGTCATTTCAAGGGATTAGATTCTGGAATTTTGCATTCTTATGCAAGGATATCTCTATTTCCATAAAAACACTCTCTTTTTCTCTACTTTTCTTACAAGGAAATTGAACTGTATTTGTTATCCTACAGTATAAAAAAATATCTACATTAGAGTGGATGTAGACACAATTTGCCGAATCACTATAATTTGTGTGTTATTTTACATTTTACACATTGTGTTTGGACAACCGTGGTTATTCTATATTATAGTTTGGACTTGGGTGTTGAACTTAGAAAAACCGATTTTCTAGCCAACATTTTGGTGCGTCAGAAATCACGACAATTATTTTTCTAGCTTTGAGTATTTGGATTGCTTGGCAAAGCAATGGTAAAATGGAAGAAAGAAAGCACAGGAATAGAAGGAAACCAGGAGGCTTCCTCCACTGGAGATCCCTCCAATTATCTGACCCAAGAAGAGATGGATAAGGTCATCAAGGAACTACAATCTTGCATGGACAAGATGAACTCCTTAGGCGACAGAGTGGATGATGAATAATTTATTCTCGAGGATGGAAGAGTTCGGGAGGCCAGTAAGCCAAGGAACAGTCGCTAGAGCAACCCATGGAGTGGAACCCAGTGTCGTAGCACCCGGCTTGGGGGCAGTCGAGATTGTAACAACCCGGAAAATCAGAACCAATTTAAAATTTTTATTTTGGCAATTTTAATGAATTTTGAATATTTAAAATGATTTATTCTAAATAATAACAATGAGAAATTTATTTTGAATAGAATTGGAACGTATATATTTGCTTGAATCGAAGTTAGAATATAAATATTTATTTTAATTTTAAAAGGAACTGAAAATGGCGTGGTAGTTTGAATTTTCGATTTCAAATTTCAAATGAGTGTACAAGATTCAAAATAAACCGGATTTTAGTGAAACCAAAAATATTAGAATCTATTTGAAAATATCTTTTGAACGAATCCGAAAAATCCAAATTTCATAGCGGAAATAAAAAGTTATGCCCAGTTGAAAATTCAGAATAGTCGCTATGGAAATATGGCCCTTAAAAATTGGCCATTTTGCAAACGACCTCCGTTTTCGATGAAACCACTTTTATTGGATCCGGGATGTTAAATTATTGCTAGATTTCAAAATTCATAAGTTTTGGAATCAATATGTGAGCGTAGCGAAGTTAAACGTGTTTTGGCAGTTTTAGTCAATTTTGATCGACCAGAAAATGACCATTTTTCAAACGGTCTCCAAATTTGACGAAATTAGTTTTGTTAGGACCGTATCGTCAACACGAAGCTAGAAATAATTTTTCTGTAATTTTCAGAGTCAGTATGTGGCCCCAGTAAATTAAAATGTACGTTTAAATCAAATATACATTGAATTATATTTTAATTTAAATCAAAACTGATCGTAACAGCCAAAATTGACTACGAAACATATCCCATTGCGTTCTGAATGGGGGTATTTGGTTAGGGGCGATAATCGTTGGGTTTAAGTTGGAGTTCGAACGAAAATTCTCACCTTTTTGTAATTAAATAATATTAATAAATATATATAAACCCTTAATTTCCAACTAAGCCCTAGCCCATCTCATAACCCACCGCCTGTTAAGAAAACGGAAGGCGGACATCCTCAGGAATTCGATCCAACAATTTTCTAAATCCACTAAATGGTTTTCGAAAATTCCAAACACAAATGGAAGAGCACCTCTAGATCTTTAAATTGTACGGTTGTGATGGGTTTTCATGGCACAATTTGTCCATATTTGGGGCTTAAGCGCCGGTTATTCGCACGCAATTCCAAGGTGGTGGGGGTGTTCCAAGGTGGCCGTGCTCAGAGGGGATGAAGTTGGTGGTCGGCGCTCCAGCTTGGTGATGTGCGATCGACTTCTGGTGGCTTCTGGAAAGGTGGCGCGAGGAGAGAGAACTAAGGAGGGTGGGTTCGATTTTGTCTGTAGGTGATTATGGGGAAGGGGTTAACTGTTAATGATGGTGATTAGTTAATTTTAATTATCTTAGATTATGTATATTGTGTAATTAAAATATAAAAATCCATAACGTGTTCATTTATCATCCGAATTTAACAAGGTTGGATGCGTTGGAACCGAGAAATCGAGCTACATTATGGAGCTGACGGGAACTGAAATGGAGCAAGCGACATGTTTTGATTAAATTAAACGCCCTATTTAATTTAATCAGAATTATCGTTCAATAATGATTTTCAAAATCGATCAATGTGAGAATCTCTCACTAAAATTTTCTGTACAGTTATTTATTTTATTACTGCATATATGAATTGCTCCCCGTCGTCCACAGACCATGGATGACTTGTTTGATTGTATTCTGCGTTAAAATATATATGTGTTGTGAAGTGGAAAACAATATATATATATAATTTATATACGAAGTGAAAAATTATATATATATATATACGAAGTGGACAGTTATATATATATATATATACGAAGTGGAAAATTATATATATATATATATATATATATGTATGAAGTGAGAATGAATTAATTATTGGTTAAAAATATTATTTTTAAAATATATATGAGCTGTATAAAATTGTCGTGTATATGGAATATTTAATTTTGATTTAAATTTGAATATGAAGTTGAAACCGTTTTGAAAACGAATTTAAAACGATTTATAAAATACGATTTAAATGGAAATCGACAAAATATATATAATATATATATTATACACACACACACAGATATATATATATATATACATATATATGGGTATATATATATATATATATATATATATATATATATATATATATATAAAATGGCCTGAACAGAACGCACTGCGCCACGGCAGTTTGCGAATTTCGACCATTGACTTCGAACGGACATTACGGAAGATCCAACCGTCGGATTCTCCAAAAACCTGAACCGTTGGGTTCGTATCAAAAAGAACTTTCTAACGAATATGAGAGATTTGAAATCTAACGGTTGGATTTGGAATCATGTCCAAATCAAATTTAGAAAAGGTCGTTGTAAGTGCAGTTCGATGACCGTTTATGGAAATCAATTGTACGAGCCTTGATAAAATTATTAAAAAATATTAATAATTTGTGTAAAATCATAATAAATGATTTAGAAAGAATCGGGATGAAAAATTCCATATTTGAAAAGATAAAAATATATTTTTATTGAAATGAACTAGTTATTAACTAGAATTATAATCCGATTACTTTTAAATAAATAAATTGGATTGAGAAATGGTTCTAATATAACCAGAATTTCCAATGGATGAATTGGAATGGATTTAAATCGAAATTACTCTCGGAATATTTCGATATTGAATTCCCTGATTATACAGACGTTGTGGAGAAATTTGGAAGATATATATCGTTATTCAAATACGATATTTGTTGATTTCAGAATTTGATATTGAATATAAGCCGATAAATTTTCTATTCAAAGCCTTGTGTTTAATATTAAATGGGATTTTGGGTTTGTCATGAACTGTATTTAAACGACATTAGTTCTTTAACCCGAGTAAAACAGGATTAATTTCCAGAAAGTTGAACAATCAATAAGAAATGATTTTAGAGATAGAAACCAATTGGAGTTTGAATAAATCTTTAATTAGATTGTGAACGAATATATTGTAATAAATTACCTACCAAAACGAGATTAAACCAAATTTACTTGGTTATTGATATTGATTGTGGTTGATTAATTGTTTGGATTATGCTCGACCGGTTTATGAGCAGAATATGCTTTTACATTTAGCATTGGGTTGGGTCGAGATATCTGTATGCTAACATCTTGTGAAACATTTCACGATTTGACTATGAGATGTTTAGCGATGTTGTTGAGTTCATTTCAAATTTGATGAATGATTTTGAAATGATATTTTTCTTAAGTGAAGAAATGTATTCCCGATTTTGGACAGGGAATGTTTTATAAAAATGTTTTATAAAACAGAAAGGATTTCGAGGCCTAAACCCTATATTATCGAAAAGATTTCGAAATGTATTATGTGTTACATTGTGGTTCATCACGTATCGATTAATTGCTATTGATAACATATCTGTTTAGTGGCGGAGAATTTATTCTCTTGCTTAACACCCTTCTTTGAGACGTACGAGATCAAAGGTTATGTGATTAATAGTGACTGATCATATGTGTGAATTGATGATGTGATGTACTATATTTTGTAAGTACTTGTGATTTTTATGTTGTGAAATGATTTTCCCCACTTCGGGATATAAAAATGGTTTAATGTGTGGCTAAAGATTTTGGTAACCCGGACGGCTAAAAGTATGGGTGAGATGGGCGGTGTATGCTTCCATGCGTGGGAGGTGCATCGTCGATGTAGCATGCTCCATGCGTGGGAGGTGCACACACACACACACACACACACACACATATATATATATATATATATATATATATATTGAGTTGCTTAGGTGCGTGCCCTTTACCTTGTCTAGGGGGAGCCCGATATTTGGTTGCATACTTGTTTGTATGCATTGTTATGATTTGGAATTCATATTTCCAAATGATTTGATTTGAGATCCCGAAGTGAAATCTACTTTGATATAAAAGCTAGATATGTATTCCAAATGATTTGAAATGGAAATCGGGAAATAAAGTCCGAAGGAATAATTTATGTAAATTGAATTGGATTTGGAAAATCTAAGTGTGGTGATTAATCTAAATGGGTAGATTGGGATATTACATGTTGATTGATGCATAGTAGATCCATATTTCTATATTGATTTTTGTTTATACACTAGCATTCATGGAGGTAAACCCGTTCTGCGTTAGCGGCGTGGTCCTGTGATTTGCCTTATTATTTATATAAGTTTATAACTGTTTAGAGTTTCTCACACTAGTCCTATGACTGACTCGTAGTTTGCTTTTCCCTTGCAAACTCGGGTGCCCTATTTTCCATACGGGCAGTCGAGTAGTTTTATTTTGCAGATATGTTTAGCAGGATTCTGGATCGAAGCGAAAAGTTGTGTCCTGAGTATTGATAATCTTCCGCTATGTTATTTTATTTGTTTCCGCTGCATTGTATTACATTTATTGTAAATTAATCTTCCCTATATTCTTTTCATTATACTCTGATATATTCTGTACTCTAATGTAAAATTATTATGATATTTATAAAGGTCTTCTGTTATTTGTTCTGATGTGTTGTATGCGCATAGTTAGCGTATGCGGGATTCAAACGGTCTTGGTTAGCGATCGATTAGGTCCGGACAAAATACGTATCGTTACAGCAGTCCTCTTACATTTTCCTCAGGTCGGTGCCGATCTGACTCGGGTCGGTGTCGAGTCAGTTCGGCCAGGTAGTGACTCCCATGATAACGCTGGGTTGATTCGCGACACTCAGTCTTGTCGTATGTTGGATGTACATGCCGGTGAATTAGTTAACGTGCATGCACGGTCGGACATGGATGGAAATGGAGATAGCTTGGAGCAAAGGACTTGGCTTGGTACCTTCCCATGGACCAGGCCGACCCAAACGTACCTGTTATGGAACAATGATCGACTTCTACTGATTTGGACGTTGGAGGCGTCAACGTAGGGTTGGAAGATTGGAGGTAACTCCTTGGAGATGGGAATCGAACAACAGATGTGATTCAAAGGTTTACGCGAGACGACAATGTCTTATTTAAATTTGGTTGCATCAATCGTAGTAGCTTCACTCATGTCATCAGGAATTCATGGAACCCCTCGGAATTTAGGTTACCAATACTAGAATCTTACGATGGTAAGAAGGATCGTATTGTTCGTTTGATGACCTACATGCATCATATGGAAGTACAATCGGCATCCGACAGCGTCATGGCTAAGTTCTTCCCTCTTTGCCTCACGAATATGTTTGCCATATGGTTTAGGCAGATGGAGCCGGATTCGATTGGCAGTTGGAACACTTGATTCATTGAATAGTTCAAGGTCTATATATCTCGAACCTAAAACGTTTTGATCCTCATAATAATTAAGCAGATGACTGAAGAGACTCTACGCCTTTTTCTGGAAAGTTTAAATGAGGCGGTGGCATCAATCAATCAACCAGAACCCTATATGGTGCTGATAGGTGCTATTTCCAGAATTTTAGAGAAGATAGACTTTAAGATCTCACTGGAGAGGGATTCGCTAAGGGACCTTGGCTAGTTTTATTTCAAAGCAATGGATTTATGCGGGAGAAGGATACGACAGTGGAGAAAGGAAGTCTCAAGAAAATGCGTTAAGGACGAAGGACCATCCGAATTTGGAAAAGGAAAGGATAAGGGAAAAGGAAAGCTACCCAATGGAAATGTGTAACGACTCGGATTTTTGGTCGATTAATTCTAATATTTAATATTTGTTTCAAATATTGAGTTGATAATAATAGAATTTTATATTGAGTTATCGATTTAATAATCGAATATAATTTAATTTAGAATATATCGAATTATCGTAATTCGAAATATAATTGAATTCAAAGATTTAAACTGTATCGAAAATGATTCAGATAATCAATATAAATTCTAACTGAATAAAAACGATGATAATAATAGTAATTTATTATCAAAGAATTAATTATTTTGAATTTAATTTATATCGATTTAAATTAATACCTTTTCTAGATGATAGAATGAGGCCGGAACCTGTTCCAGATTGTTTAGAATAGTGATTAAACCATAGATACGTCAGTTGTTGTGTTTCGATTGGAGTTCAGGACCTCGAAATATATTATTATAAAATTTAGTTGATAAGCTCAAACTCAAATTGCAGTTAAATCAAAATCAAATCATATTATTGTTTAATCAAATCAAAATTAATATTTTATATACATAACCTATAACCTATAATGTTCCTTCTGCAGAATTAATTCCTTAATGCTTTTTATCATCTATAAATCGTGCTGGTTTCAGTTCGATTTTCTTTCTTCTGAAAATGAAATAAAATCAGTTTCCCTTAGATCCTCAACATAAAAATCACATACTTCCTTTTTATTTCTAAATTTAAACTCGAAAGCTTCAATTAAAATAAAAATGGCCGCTCTTTATAATTTCAAAATCAAACTGAAGCATGCTGTTTATTTTCCTCCAAATCGAAATATGTTGTTATCTTTTTAAAGCTTCGAACCAACTCTTCTTCGATTGAAAAAAGGGGGAAGAAATCAAAATTGCGATTGGGTAACGTGAGATCTTCTGTAGCCGTTAAGTTCGACAGTACTTCCTGGAGTTCGATGTGGATGGGTGCGATCTAAGGGTTGGGTTATTCAACATCATAGTGTTCAATTCGTGATTTAGGTGAAGGGGTCGTGAAGTGCTCACGAGTGGAATGAAGCTTGGACAGTAGCGATGGTCGGAAGGAGGTAGGCATTAGGATGTGGCATTGGTCTTCTGGTATAAGGGAGGTCCGATGAGAATTGTGGGGAGCGAGCCTATAGTGTTTGCGTGATTTTTCTGTAGTAGTCGGATGCTACAGACCGCGACTTCATTGTTGCGTGCAAACTCGAGATAATGGAGATGATAGTGAGGATTTTAGGGGGAAAACTGTCACTGCTATAGCCTGCGTGAGATGATAATGAATGATAACCCGGTGATGCATGGAGTTAATCCTCTTGGGCGTAGCAAGGTGGAGTTTAAAATGGGAAAGTGGTTTGTGGTCTTTGGGGTTAAATCTGTGGAGTATAGAAGAAGAGGAAGTGAGAAAGAAGGGATTAGTGATGAGTTGAGTACTGGAGTTGCGCTTTCAATTTGGGAAGACAAACATGAAAATTGAATTAGGTAATTTAAATTTGTTATTTTTTTAAAAACGTTACTTATATAAATGGTCAAATGTTTGAATTATACGATTTTGTCATACGAGGTCCAGTTGGGATAACGAATCACGATGGGTTTGTAGCTGCTAAATGCACAAGTAGGAGTTAACAAAAATTTCAGAATTTAATCGAACAAAGTTCGATTTGAATTTGAAAGGAATCTGGAATGGATTGCAATTAAAACAAGGTGAGTAAATCTCACTTGGATTTTTATTTAGAATTATTTTTATTGGTTAAAAATAATTGTTTGTTGGTTGTTTGGATGATCGTTTTGCTTGTCTTAGTGTGATAGCTACCCTGGTTTGATACCCAATAAGTATAAAAAGACAGGTGCACAAGTGAGAATTGCTTTGAATTTCTTTCAGACTTGATTGATCTATGCTAGCCGGGACTACCTATCGTTGAAATTTTATTATGGCTATTATATATATACATATATATTAGTTATTTAGGCTTGGTGTTTGTGGTTATTATATATATTGGTGGTTGGATATTTCCCGCAATACCATTAGCGGATGCCCGCAATATCATTAGTGGTTTGTTGTATATAACAGTGTTGTAAAAACAATTATATGATTTTTTGTTTGATGATAACAACCAAATACATTTTATTATTGAATGTGTTTGTAACTGTACTAGTATTGTAACAGCCTACACCTCCGTTCATGCAAGATATTGTTCCCAACTTAGTCACCGTATAGGTGTGGGGTTTTGTTCCTCAAAAGGTCTCGGCGATAGTAAGAGATGGGCTCTACTATATAAGTACCCACTGCACGCATGCTTCCACGATGTGGGACTTAGGGGTGTTACATTCTACCCTCCTACAGAGCCCAACGTCCCGGTTGGCTCACAAACATCTCACCCAGGCGCTGTGGTCCATATAGGAGCCACAATTCCGGCTGGGTATTGGCTCTGATACCACTGTAACAGCCTGCACCTCCATTCACGCAAGATATTGTCCCCAACTTAGCCACCGTATAGGTGTGGGGTTTTGTTTCTCAAAAGGCCTCGGCGTTAGTAAGAGATGGGCTCTACTATGTAAGTACCTACTACACACAGGCTTCCACGATGTGGGACTTAGGGGTGTTACAGGTATACTACACAACAGACAAGAATATAATATTTTTATTTAAATAAAATACAACTTACAGAATTTTAAATATTCACACAGTATTTTATTTGAATAAGAATATTTTATTTCAATATTTAAACAATACAGATTTACAACTCCACTATTTGTATATACATCACTGATATACGTTTCAATATATTCAGTTTCATACTCAGCTTCTTTCTACAACACTTACACTCACATGTACACTGACACTATTTCACAGTTGACATTTCAAATACAGACACACACCAACACTATTCTTGTCTTCATCTTCAATCTTTTGTCTTCACAGCATTCTCCTGTCAGTCTAGTCATCTTCATACCTATCACATACAGAAGAACACACACAATAGACTGCAACAAAAATAAAATTAAATAAAAGTAAATAAAAATTTATTTTATTTGCCTCAGAATTATGGTGTGTTTCTCATCATTTTTCTAGACTTGGTCTGATATGCAGGGACAAGAAAAATTATCTGATGGTTGCATGTACACACGTATACACGTGCGCACTGCCTCGCCAATCAACAAGCAACTAAGGAGTAGCCACGAGGACCATCTCAACCCAGCGCATGTGAATTTGGTCAATCTCAAGTCAGAATAGTACATCAAAGGAAAATCAGCATAATGATAGAAGCAGCAACTCAAATACAAGACTAGTGCATATACACAAAGTAAATAATGCATGAAAAATATATACAACTTGGTCGAGGTCAAGTATTTCAAGTCAACAGATTCATAACAGCAAGTGTGGTGTAGCAAGCTCAACGAAAAGGGAGCATGGCAAAGTACAAATTCAAGTGACTCAGCTTTATTATGGAAAGTGTAAATATAAGGGCTGAGTTACATGTCAACAAGAGGGTAAACAGTATGCAACATGAATGCTGAAGTACAAATACAAATACACGCTCGAGCAAGTGAGAACATAAATTCAAGTTGCAACATGAAAATAGACACAACATGTGTTAATATAGCCAAAATAGCATGGAGCATATACACAAATGAACATGGTTCAATATCTCAACAGAACAAGAAATGTTAAAGTGCAAGTGGAAATGGGCAGCTCAGGCACAAGGCAGAATACACAAATGCAAGAGCAGGATGATCAAAACAATTACACAAGCATGTCACATGTACAAGTTAAAGTATCGGCAAGCATGTCAAAGCATATAACAGTGCAAGAGGTAAAGTGTTCAAGGTCAGGTGTAGTCATCATGGCCGATATTAAAATTCAAGTGCACAGACATACAGTGGGACAAACTAGCAGCATGTGATCAAATATTTTACTGCATGGACTCCTGTGAAGGTGTGCAAAAAATAGGGAAGAAATTCATATTTGCAAGTGCAAAAAAATGGAGAATGGCAGGAATATACGCAATCTTTTCCAACAAGTCTTTAACGATTACTAGAAAGTCAGTGATCCATATTAGTGGAATTAGCAATAAACATGGCATCATTTTTATCGCAAGTGAAAATCGATTTCAAGTTTTTATAGCAACTAAGTGATCAAGGCATCAATCAAGGGTGCCACAAATTGACATTGTAATTAAGGGATCAAGTACAACATCTGTTCTTATCAAAGCATGAATAAATCGGTTGAACTAGTTATGGGAAAAAGCAAGTAATACAAGGCAAGGCAAAACTGACAATTTCAAACTGTTCAGACTTAGCAAGAATTTACATAGCATATTCAAAGATTTAAATCAGAGTGGAAAAGCATACATTCATGGTGTTCATGTATGTAAACAATACAAGGCTTGGGAAAATGAAGCATCTATTCATGTCAGAGTATAACCAGTTTTATCAAAAGCAAAACATTGAATGTGTTTGAATAAATCAAAGTATAGTTCAAAATTTCCTAAAACCAAAAGTTTAAATTTGGTAGTGAGATATATAGGAAGGTTGAAATATTCAGATTCAAATTCAATCGAGAAAAAACCCAAAAATTCACATGCAAGGACTCCATATTTATTTCCAGAAAAAATGGACTTACAGATTTATTTTAATCGAGATTTTTTTAAAGAAAGACACGGTCAAAATCTAGAATTCTCACACAAGATTAAAGATTTCAAAGCCAAGGATATCAAAAAGCTCCAATATTTTCGTATATATCAAGAAATCAGAGCACAAAATTAGGGTTTCTAAACCCTATAAATACACCTACATCATCATCGGCTATCATTATCCAAGCTCGAAGAAATTAAAAAGATCAGATTTAAAAATCATACCAAAGCAACAACAAATTAGTTGGATCATATCGAAGATTTACAGCGCAATCAAAGTAGTGGTGATAGCAACTGAAGATCGAAGCAAATCTGAAGAGGAGCGGTAGATCATCACTTCACGAACCAGAAGAGAACCGAAACCCTAGAAATAATCATTGCCGCCATTTTTTTTCCAGAGAGTAACAACAGTGATCGGGCCAAAAAGGAAATGAGTTAACCGAGACAAAGTGGCCGGCCAAGTTTGTTTTGAAAGGGCTAAAACACTAAAGGATTTAAAATAAAACTAGGGTTTTATTCTAAAGGGTTTTTTAAATTGTTTTTTTTGTTTGTTTTTAGATTTTCAATTTGTAATCAAGTGATATTTTCTAGTTTGTCTCTAAAACTAGGGAGACGAATTACAAGATTTGTAATTCGAGGAAATCTGGTTTAGGGGATAGATACTAGTGCAGAGTTTTGTGCATAGGGTTAAGAACAGTTGGGAGCGAGTGTCGCGAGTTTACAGGGATTGTAAGTGTAGAGATTATTTTAACTCCTAGTAGAAACCTTGGAGAATGCAGTAGTAGGCAGGGTTTTGCCGAAGCTGGGTGTATCTATGTGTTATTTATTTTCCGCATTTATTCTGATTATTATCTGCGCTGTTGTTATTTAATTACTCTGCTAAAATCTACGATAAACCCTATTCACCCCCCTCTAGGGTTAATTTAGATCATATAGGACCCTATGCGCCCCACAATATGATAGTGGATGACCTTCTATACTGCGATATCCTGCCTCAAAGCAAGATGGGTATTATTTATGTTGGCTAACATCTGTGGATGCAGGGAAAACCGGTTGGAGGGATCCAACTGGGTTCCTCAAAAATATTATTATTTGTTTGTTTTCACATATATTGTCATATATGATGTGTTAGAATTTTTTTGATTTATATTGGGTATTTTGAATGTTTGAAATATCACTGGGTCTAAAATGTTGATATATACAAATATCGTGAAAGTATATTTTAGATCTAAAAGGAAAAATCCATTTTTTTAAAATAGGATTTGAATTTCGAATGAGCTAAGAAATATTAACTTGTTTTGAATAATTAAAACAAGTAAAGAAATTTATAAACGATGTTTATAAATTAAATAATGCGGGAATTGAAGTGAATTTATAAACGATGTTTATAAATAAATAAAAAATACGGGGAATTTAACTGAATTCATAAACAATATTTATAAATGTAATGAATTAATTATCAAGAGATAATTTGAGTTATTAAATTCAAGCATGAATTTAAAAATAAAATTTGAAATCATTTTGAAAAGGAAATGACGGTTTTTATTTCGGAATTCAGAATACAAAATGAATTGAGATTCAAATAGATTTGTATTGGGAACTTGTTTTAAATTATAAAACATGAAAGTTAAATTTATAAATGACGTTTATAAAATAAGTAAGATAAATTATCATTAGATGATTTAGAGATTTTAATTCAAGTATGAATTTAAAAGTGAAATTGGAAATCATTTCAAAGAAGAAATGATGAGTTTCATTCCAAAATTTGGAATATAAACTAAATTGAAATAAATCCAAAGGGTTAATAATTACAACTTGATTTTTATTAGTTTTATAAAATAATTTATCTCAAAGTAATTGGAATATAGTATATAAGATTGGATTGTAAATAAATTTGTAATTGAGTTATGAAATATATCGACGATTAATAATCGGGAAATTTAAGTTCAATTTTGAAAACTGGAAATTTAAGTTAGATTTGGTTAATGGGTTGAATTTATATTAAAATGGAGTTGAAATTTATTTATACATGAAGTTTTAAACGTTATATTTAACTATAATTAAAACGAGCTTGCCACAACGAGGTTGTTCGTAAATTGGTGTTTCGAAATTCAATTGAGTTTATAGAACTCAATTTAAGTCGGAATTCTTTGAAACAAGAATCGTCAGGACCGATTTGATAATAGTTTCCTAATGGAAGAGAAAAATTTGGATTCCGTCGATTAGATTTTGAGCTATGTCAAAATCAATTTTTCAGAAAAACAACGCCATAATCGTTTAAAAACCATAATAGTTTATTTAAATTAATAAAAGGATTTTAAGTAAATAAAATCCGAATTTCCATTAGAAAGATCCAGATTTGAGATATAAAATAATTATGAACTCAAATGGAGTCAGTGAACTGATTTTTGAAATAAAAAACAGATATTTTAATTATTAAATAGGATTAAGTAATTTGAAGAATAGTTAGTTAATCGTGTTTTGATACGAAATTGGATTTTTGCTAAGTAAATTGAGCTGGTGAATTCATATTCGAAATCAAATATGAAACTTGAATTGAAAATGGAATTTGATTGGTTAAAAAGTAAATTAAAATATATTTGAACTTGATATGTTTAAATAAAAAGTGGAATAGGCAAAAGAGCTATTTAACGAATATACTAGCGAACTAAGTTAAAAATGATTGGATGGAGTTGGAATATATTAAAAATGGTTAGATATATATGTTAAGCAGGGTTGGAATGAAGTGTATGAAGATAATAATTTAAGTACCCAACAAAAGATACATGTTTAAATTCCATATGAGATTATATGCGCCGAATCGGCAAGTTGCTTGGCTTTTTGTTTTTCTTTTTGAATGGAAGGGGCATAGAGAGACAAGTTGAGGTTTGAGCTATTGGCCAGTACAAATGAGGCGTTGGCGATTTTTTTTGGAAATGTAAGAAGATAGAATTTTTTTAACAAAAATTAGATAACTAGAAATTGACTTATCAACTATATATGAAATTTAATAAACGAATAAATGTATAATAAGATTTTATATGTAGAAAAAGAATTTATAAATTAAATCATAGGAGATTGGAGGGAGAAACGTATATACATTTTATAGTGAATGATGATTTAAAAGCAAATGATTTGCAGATTAAAATGATTGTTTTGATAAGAAGTTAAGAAATGAAGTTGAGGAAATTAGAAACTGACTGGAGATTGGTTGAGTCGAATGGCTTCTTGAGTGTCAATCTGATGTTAGTTTCGGCCTTCGAGGTTGATGCTTAGGAAATTGTTCTCATATTAGTTTATAGTTAGGGACCGATAAATAGGAAAGAATAGTGGTATGTAAAATATAAATGGAAATGTTTTTCGACATTAAAAAGTGATATTTTCTGGAATATAGAAAATGAATAGTTATGAGAGATCGAAATGTTTTTCCAAGAATCGTGCGAGCTAAACGAGTTTGGAGAAATATCTGGGTAAAGATATTGAAGAGATATTAATTATGGGCCCAGTGATTGTTTGATGCTTTGAATGGATGTTTGTTTCTCTTTGATAGTTAAATAACCGACTATTGATATATTTGCCAATATCATTGACAATTTGGAGAGACCGGTTGGATTATTATCCGAGAACCACTCTGTATTATCAGTAGCGTTGCGAATCAGATAATATGAAGATAATCGAAGATGGAGTAAAGTGTAAGGGCTTTTTCTGTTAATCCTAGGTAGAAATTGCCTAAGATGGATTAATGGAAATTGTGCTTTCGGTTTCGTTCAATCCCAGAACGAACATATACAGACATACGTCTGACAGAGTATTTCCAATGATCACATACGTTGATCTGTACAAATATATGTATGGTGGCGGAGAATTTATTCTCTTAGCAAAATATCCATATTTATGTTTGTGCACATCAATTAGTGGTTAGCGGAACTGACAATATGGCATTCAAAGTGATTGTGCTATCAATGAAAAGTAAGTAATCTTAGCCTCAGGTCTCAACAACCGAGAAATGACAAAAATCGGGTAGGCAGCATGGCTAAGTTGTAGCTCCCAATTAGGGTGTATTATCACCTATCTAGAGAAAATTTATTTCCTTCTTTATTCTATTCGGTGCTGTCCCATTCGAGAAAACGGTTGCTAATCCCAACCGTTGGTGATATACATTCGATACACTCAAGCGAAATGAGTGGTCCGTTATGTGTGGCCGGGTTACAAGGTGTTCTTGTTGAACCAGTTTATCCCCCTCTAGAGATACATTATCAGAAGGTGGTTCCATACCTTGTCATAGTTGGAAATCCATTATCCAATAAGTGCTTGTAGTTTTGATTTTATACTATGTATGTAGAGCGTGGGATGCAAGCATTCTACTAAATGATTATTAGTTGTGGTTGATAGACACTATTATAATAAGAAAAGAGTTTTGATATAATGATTATCGTTTCTTTCAAAAGAATTTTGAAAGTTGAATCAAGTGTTTTGGATTCTCATAAAAAAAAACCATTTCATGTTATACGGCGTGGTCTTATGAGATATCATTATTTTCTCAAACCGTTTTAAATTGTTTACTCATACCAGTCCCATGATTGACCCAGAGCTTATTTTTTTTTATGTTTTCCTAAACTCTTGGGTGCCCAAATTTGTACGTGCAGTCAAGTACTTCAGGATTTTACAGATTTATATGAAGAAGCTTGGAGCAGGAGGCTTCAGTGTTAGATATTTAGAGTTTATTCCGTTGTGTTGTATTTTGTACTCTAATGATGACATGTATATATGTATACAGAAAATTTTGTATTCCAAAAGTTGTTTTATATGTTATATTTTATCCCGTTGCGATGTGAGATTCTGTATTGTTATTTTTGTTCTTCTTCTACCTTTTTCTTCTTTATTAATAATGATTCATATTTCTGTGCAATTTGGGTTGGACGTGTAGTGTATTAAGTCAACTCTGATAGTACGGAAATTCGGGATGTTGTAGTTGGTATCAGAGCTTAGGTTGAGCGAATACCTAGGCTTTGGTGGTGTTTACTCATTAGAGATAGGGTCAATAGTACCCTAGAATGAGTTGAGTGTACATATACAAGAGCGCGTATTTCTTAATTGATATAATTTTTTTTATATTGTGTTGGCTAGTCTGTTGAGTGGCTTATGAATTCTGATCGAATCGTGGGACGCCACGAAGTCGATAGGAATTTCTAAACATTTTGATATTGAAAGGGCTAATTTTCTAGAATTATTATAATATATGGATGTGTTGGTTGTTATTATAATCAAATGAGATTATAAAATTAGAATGGTTTTTTATAACTAGATATAATTTGTATAAGAATGAAATATACACATGAGATGAATTAAAATTTAATTCAAACCAGAACTTGGAATTTAAATCCTGGGTGTTTGAAAATATATTTCTGTTGTATTATAAAATAATATAGCTTTGTTTTAGAAGGATTTTTGAATAAAAACCATTTTTAATAGATTTTGAAAGTGATAAAGCACTGAACTCACTTCAGTGGCTGGAAAATAATTTTGATGATGACTGCAACATCATCAGTGTTCATTTTCGAGTTTCTAAATGATGGATTGCTACTTTAGAAAAGTTTTGATGGAAATTTGTTGAAGAAACAAGTTGATTTGAAGATTCAAATGTTTTGAATTTGAGATGGTTATAAATATATTTATATATTCATGTGATTTCAAAAGGATTTGAAATAAAAATCCAGGAATTTGAATTTTGGAATTTAAATTTAACTTAAGCAAGTAAATGGATCGAAGTGAATAAATTGATTACAATCAATTTGAATGGAATATGAATTGAATGGAATATGAATTGAATGTGAATATACTAGATATAAATCATTTAGATTAAATGAATGGAAACATAAAGTCCTGGTTGAAGTAAAGTTGTAGAAGTAAAATATTTGGTTCCAACATGAATGATTTTTTAAAAGTAATGGGTTTGTATCATTTTCCTATCTTAGTAATTTCGAGGACGAAATTCTTTTAAGGGGGAAGAATGTGACAACCCTGATTTTAGGTCGATTAATTCTAAGTATTTAATATTTGTTTTAAATATTGAGTTGATAATAATGGATTTTTATATTGAGTTATTGATTTAATAATCGAATATAATTTGATTTCGAATATATCGAGTTATCGTAATTCGAAATATAATTGAGTTCGAAGATTTAAACTGTATCGAAAATGATTCAGGTAATCAATATAAATTCTAACTGAATAGAAACGACAATAATAATAATTTATTTTCAAATAATAAATTATTTTGAATTTAATTTATATCCGTTTAAATTAATATCTTTTCCAGATAATAGAATGAGGCTTCCAAACCTGTTCTAGAGTGTTTAGAATAGTGGCTAAACCCTAAATACGTCAGTTATTGTGTTTCGACTAGAGTTCCGAACCTCGAAATATATTATTGTAAAATTTAGTGGATAAGCTCAAACTTAAGTCGCAATTAAATCAAAATAAAATCGTATTAACGTTTAATCAAATAAAATTTTAATATTTCATGTACCTAAACTATAACCTATAGAGTACCTTACGCAGAAGAAATTCCTTAATGCATAAGTTTTATCATCTATAAATCGCGCTGGTTTCCCTTCGATTTTCTTTCTTCTGAAAATGAGGTAAAATTCGTTTCCCTTAAACCCTTAACATAAAAATCGGATACTTCCTTTTTATTTCTAAACTGAAAGTCGAAAGCTTCAGTTCAAATAAAAATGGTCGCCCTTTATAATTTCAAAATCAAACTGAAGCATGCCATTTATTCTCCTCCAATCAAAATATGTCATTCTCTTTTTAAAAGCTTCGAACCAACTCTTCTTCGATTGAAAAAAGGGGAAAGAAATCAGAATCACGATTGGGCAACGGGAGATCTTCTGTAGCCGTAAAGTTCGACAGTGCTTCCTGGATATCGATGTGGACGACCGCGATCTAGGGGTTAGGTTATTCAACATTGTAGTGTTCGATTCGTGATTTAGGTGAAAGGGTCATGAAGTGCTCAGTAGTGGAAGAAAGCTTGGACGACCGCGATGGTGGGAAGGAGCTAGGCGTTGGGATGTGGCGTTTGTCTTCTGGTACAACGGAGGTCCAATGAGAATTGTGGGGAGTGAGCCTGTAGGGTTTGCATGATTTTTCTATAGCAGTTGGAAGCTACAAACCACGACTTCATTGTTGCGTGCAAACTCGAGATAAAGGAGATGGTAGTGGGGATTTTTAGGGGGAAACCTATCACTACTTTTTTCCTTTTGTAGCCTGCGTGGGATGATAATGAACAAGAACTAGGTAATGCATTCGATTTGATCCTCTTGGGCATAGCAAGGTGGAGTTTGAAATGGGGAAGAGGTTCGTGATTTTTGGGGTTAAATCTGTGGAGTATAGAAGAAGAGGCGGTGAGAAAGAAGGGATTGGTGATGAGTTGAGTACTGGTGTTGCTCTTTCAATTTGGGAAAGATAGAAACACGAAAATTGAATTAGGTAATTTAAATTTGTTATATATATATTTAAAAACGCTAATTATATAAATGGTTAAATGTTTAAAATATACGTTTTTGTCATACGAGGTCTGGTTGGGATAACGAGTCACAATCCGTTTATGGCTACGAAATGAACAAGTACAAAGTTAATAAGAATTTCAGAATTTAATCGAACAAATTCGATTAAAATTTGGAAAGAATCTGGAATTGATTGCAATAAAAACAAGGTGAGTAAATCTCACTTGGATTTTTATTTATAATTATTTTATTAGTTAAAAACAATTGTTTGTTGGTTGTTTGGATGTGTTGAAATTTTATTGTGGCTATTATATATATATATATATATATATTAGTTATTTAGGCTTGGTGTTTGTGATTATTATATATATATATATGTATATATATTGGTGGTTGGATATTTCTCACAGTACCATTAGCGGATGCCCGTAATATCATTAGTGGATGACCATAATATCATTAGCGGATGACCCTATGCGTCCCACAATATGATAGTGGATGACCTTCTATACCACGATATCTTGCCTCGAAGCAGGATGGGTATTATTTATGTTAGCTAACGTCTGTGGATGCAGGGAAAACAAGTTGAAGGGATCCAACTAGATTCCTCAAAAATATTATTATTTGTTTGTTGTCACATATATTGTCATATATGATGTGTTAGAAAGCCTTTGATATATAATTGGGTATTTTGAATGTTTGAAATATCACTGGACCTAAAATGTTGATATATATAAATATTGTAAAAAGGATATTTTTCAGATTTAAAAGGAAAAATCTATTTTTTTAGTTAGTTTAATGGATTTTAAATTTCCTTAAAACGCAGTTACCTAATAATTCACATTCTCATTAATGGCCAGTGCTCTAACGACTTCTGACCCTTCTTTTCCTCCTTCGAGCCTCACGTTACCCATCCCTTCAATCGCTTCTCCACAAATCCCTCAACCTCGTCTGCCCCAACCCACCCCTGGCATCTCCGAATCCTAGCTCCGCCTCCACTCCTCAGGCAATCACATCCTCTGCTTCTCTAACGTAGGAAAATTTTCCCTCCTCTGTTTTCCGCCTCTCTCTTCTGAAAACGAACAAACGTCGAGTCAATGGCAATGGACTTCTTTCTTTCATCATTTGCCTAGAAATGCGGGGAAGTACAACCCCGTTGACATGACTCCCGCGTTTGGCAAGGAAGGTGTTATGGAATACACTCCGGATATTATCGACGCAGGAACAAAAGTTCGGAATGATTCTCTTGTCGGGTTCTTCCTTGATCAGCCAGTTGTTCTCTACAAGGTCAACACTAATTGGCAGCTGAGAGGTATCTTTACAGTGAAATCTGACGGGGTTTTATTTTTATTTCAATTTTCGCATCAGGAGGATAGAATGAAAATACTTATGGGAGATCCTCTTCTCACGAGGAACAAACTTTTCAGTATAAAACCTTACAACCCTCAAGTCAGTAATGTTTGTGATTAGATTAAAGCTGTGCCGATCTGGGTGCAATTTTAGAATATCCCGGTCTTCGCATAGTCACATCCTGGGATTAACTAGTTAGCTTGTTATTTGGGCAGGACGGTACGTCTTGATGAAGCGACAGATAGAGTAGAACGTCTGAATTATGTAAGATGCCTGATAGAAATTAAACCAGATAAGCAACTTATAGAAGATTTTCTTGTCAAATTTATAGGAGGAGGAACACAAAGAGTTAAAATTACTTATCTATGGCGACCGCTTGTGTGCACTAGTTGCAAAACATTTGGGCACAACAATGAAAATTGTGAGGAAAACAAAATGGTAGAACAAAAAGCGGAGGAAAGAAAGACAAAAAAGGTTGTCAATACAGTGAATACTGAAAGGACCCAACAAAGTCAAAATGTAAGAAGTAACAATGATATGATTAGCAATAATACAAAGGGGGAGAGAGGACATTCCGATGGATAGAAAACCGTTTTAGCATAATGTTCAATCTAGGAAGAGAGTGCAAAGGAACAAGAACTAATAAGCAAACAAGAATAATAAGGGGAAAGTACAATGGGAGATTTTTGGCCGATCAACTATAACATCTCCGATCCTTGTACTAGTCAGGTTCCTCCTGTCCAATTGGTGAATATAACAGAGGAAACTGAGGAAGGAGAGACCTTGATGGAAATCCATGAAGAAAGTGTGAATAAGCAAGCAAGAGAATAGGAAGTTGATGTTAGAAAGAAATAAAATGAAGTCAATCCAAGAATCCCTTTCCAAGTAGCACTTTCAACTTCCAACGGTTTTGAAGCACTTAACCATGTTGACTCGGCTGTTAATGACACTTCAACACCGAACACAACCAACATAGTGGTTGATCAGGTGGAACCTAAATACGTTTTGCAGCAAGAAAAATCTGAAAAGGAATTTGTCGAAGATTTAAGTCAAGAACTATTGGAGATCATGACTAAAGAAGTTACAACAGAAGGTGAACATGTGCAAAGTGAGCTGAATGTTCAAACTACGTCAAATGCCTCATGTAACACGCCTCTCAAAGAAAATAAGCAAGTGAATGCAAATCAAGAGAAAAACGAAGATCTGTTTGAACACGAATAGGGTTTTGAGCTTACCCTTATAGTTGTGCCACCTACTGCATGCTTCATGCATGAAGTAACATCTGAGAATGAGATTAACAAAGAGCATAACATGCAAATAATTTAGCCATTAGCGCATGTCTCACCAATGAAGGAAGTAGTAAGCCTGAAGAACTTGATAAAGGAAGTGGTAGCCTTGCTAAAGATAAAGCCAAATATCCTTATTCAACATAGAGCCCCTGTAACACCCCGAATTTTCTATTAACACTAAAGTTGCAAAAATATTAATAAGTGTGTAAGAGAGGGGATGTATCTAATATGAATATAAAAATATTAATAAGTATGTAAGAGAGGGGATGTATCTATTATGAATATAAAAATATTAATAAGTATGTAAGAGAGGGGATGTATCTAATATGAATATAAAAATATTAATAAGTGTGTAAGAGAGGGGATGTATCTAATATGTATATAAAAACAATAATAAGTAAAGGGGGATGTATCTAATATGTACATTGTAGAAAATATATATATATTTATGACATGAATAGAAGTTTATTAATATGCTGAGTGTTTGCTGAGTCACTTCTGACTCATTGCTGAGTCAACAAGATAAACCCCATCTTGTCTGAACGGCTGCGGTTATTTCTAGGTTAAATCTAATGGCCTAGAATGAATTCTAAAATCTATAAATAAGTGGGTAGACCCTAAACCTAAATCACTTGTAAAATTAGAGAAGCTACCGTCATGCTGCTGCCATGGAGTTCAGCGTAGCCGTCACAAACTAAGAAGAGGAAGCCTAATCATCTACAACTAAATCTACACAAATCAAATCAAAAGATCTCTCTTTCTCTAATTCTTTTCTTTTGTTGGTGAGTATGATGATTCTCACAAGACTATTACAAACTAATTTGACTCAGTTATGAATGGATCACAAGAAAGTGATGTGATTTGTAATTGTAAATTCTATATATTGTGGATCTCTTATTATGTTATTATGTTGTCGTATGATGTAAATTATATATGCTATGTCATGCTATGTTGTAAATTCTCTTAGGCTATGTCGTGCTATGTTGAGAATCATGTCAAGCTATGTTATACTATCATACTATGCCATGTTATAAATCATGCTATATTATGTTGTAAAATCATGATGTTGTTGGAACATGCTTAAAGTTATGTTTTTTTTAATTTAAATGGATCTTGTTTATGGGAATTTGCCTATTAGGTTAGGTGTACCCATAAACTTGAAACTATAATTAAATAAAACTTGATTATGGGAATTTGCCTATTGAGTTAGGTGTACCCATATAAAACCATGTTGTTAAAAAATTAGATGATGTTGATTCACACATGTTCATATGTAAGTTTATGAAAATTGATTGAGATTATATTAGGTGAATTTTGAACAAGTTGACACCTTTAGGTCCATGACATGTATAATCTATGCAAGTTGGACATATGCAAGTTTCACCCCTTATTATGATTCATTTGGTCACATATACATGTTGTTATTATGATAATCTCTTTTATGCTATGAGTTAGGCTATTCGAGTCTAACATATATTTTGCGAATAAACGTTCAAACGTGGGGTAGGGGTAATATTAGGAATTAATAAATTGGGTGCAATTTTGTAAGATTTTGCATACCATGAATGGATGTCCATAATTGAGTCAATTATGGACATTGTTAAAAATTGGAAGTAATTAATAATTCAAGTAGGGAATTATTAAAATTGGGGGAAAGTGGATTATTATTAATAATCAATGCTTGGGACACGAGGTTGGACCCGTTTGTGATGTAAACCTGCCCGGACCCGCCCGGCAAATCCAGTAGTCACAAATGTCGGCCCAATGTGAGAGGTCCTAGGCCCAAACTAAAGCATAACAGTTGTAAAGACACGAGGTTAGACTCTTTTATGGTGTAAGACTGCCCGGACCCGCCCGGCAAATCCAGCTGCCATAAATGCCAGTCTAATGTAAGAGGTCTTTATGAGGTTATGGCCTTAATGAACTAAGAAATACTTAACCAGATAATCATGTAAGGTGGGACATGGGGGTTAAGTAGGTGCCTTGGGTGGCATGAGGAATCTGGTGGTTGCCTTTAGAGGCATTTTAAATACGATTAGACTTAACCAAACACACATGTAATGAACATGACTAAGTGGGTTAAGTGGGATGGACTAATGGGGACAAGCTTACGTGGAATGCTTGTGGTAAATAGTGGGGGCCCATTTCAACCAGTATCCCAAAACGTATCTTTGTGGGCTCGACCCAAGTCGAGGACGGGACATGCATACTGGGTTTGACTATAAGAGGCCAAAACAGGGAGCGGTGGCAATGCAAGTCCAACGGGTTTCATATGCGTGTGTGGACCCGGGCTGGTAGGTAAGACGTTGTTGCATCGTGTAGGTATAAGCCGTGCATGTCCGTTGTATCAGGTTGCCACTTTAGGGGAGTGATACACCCCACTGTGGGGCCATCACGGGTATCTACGAGTTAGGGAGCCGATCGAATAATGGGAAGTAGGGTACACCTAGTGGAGATAGGGGCAGGCGGCACCTATGTAGTCAGCTAGGGGTACGTAAAGCCATTGGGAAAGTTTCTAAGTGAAGCTAAGTGGGATGAATCTTTAGGGTGACTGGTGTGGTGCAGTATAGTGTTTATCCTTTAGTATTTAGGAGCGCCTATAACGTTGCCTTTAGCGATTGTCTATGTCCTTGATCTGCTCTTCATAGACATTTTCTTGTTTTCCAGCTTATGCCTTAGTCCAGTTATTTTTGGTAATAGTATTGTAGAATTATCATATTCACCAGACTTTATGTCTGACCCCCTCTTTTCCATCCCTTTTCTCCCTTCAGGTCCGCAGGTTGGGCCAAGTTCTAGTGGAGTCTAGTTGGATCGCTTATCTTCTGGAAAGCTTGGACTGCTGAAGTAAAGTCCAGCTTGTTATCTTTCTTTTTAATGGCTATTCATGTAATGGGATTATGTACTTGTTTTATCAAGATAGATATTGTACTTGACATTGAATATGGTGTTATGATGTAATCAAACATGTTTTGACTTCTGCTACAATGAAATAAAGTTTTTGAATTTCCAAGTACTATTTTATATCTGTCTTGTTGTAATTTTACTGTTCTATATTCACTTAAAACCTCCATGGAAGTTAACGCATTCCCTTTGTGAGTGACATTAATGGACGTGGGGTGTTACACGTGGTATCAGAGCATAAGGTTACCAGAACAGATAAAATTTTTTTTTAGAAAAATATTTTTTTTAAAGTATTTTTGGAAGAAGTGCTTTCAAAAAAAAAACATGTTATTTAAAGAGAGTTTTTATGAAAAACATAATCCCAAATAGCCACATCCTTATCTTTATCTTTCGAATTCTCCATTTTGAATCTTTCCTTTTTCGTTTCAGCATGGCTGAAGATCTTAATCTCCCAGAAGGTGTGACGATTCCAGGGTGGTTTAGGAGATACTTGGAGGCTAGGGCCACCACTGCAGGCCCAGCGGATACTCCTCCACCCCTAGTTGCACCCATTCCTCCTCCTCCTCCTCCTCCTCGTGTTGACACTTTTGCAAAGACGTGCAAGGAATTCAAGGCTATGGGAGGAAAAACTTTTCAAGGGACTGAGACGTTTGTGGAGGCCAGAGATTGGCTTAAGGAGACCGAGGAATTGTTGCATATCTTTGAAGTGGAAGATGGGAGGAAAGTCCGTTTAGCTGCTTGGTTAATGAAGGGAGAGGCCTCGTTTTGGTGGGAGGTCACTAACGGGGAACGTCCAGTTGATTCATGGGCGGATTTCAGACGAAGGTTTGAGGCAAAGTTTCTTTCAAGGGCAGAGGAGAACTTAAATATGGAAAAATTCCTGGCACTAAAGCAAGGGAGCTCATCAGTAAAGGAATATGTCAATAAATTTAATCAGTTAGCAAGGTTTGTCTTGGAGTTGGTGAACACGCCAGAGAAGAAAGCTTTGAGGTTCGTTAGAGGCTTGAATGAACCGTTGCAAGGCTTGGCTATGACCCACATCCCTATGGGAGCCACCTTTGAAAAGCTAGTAGAAATGGCACTTATGCATGAGGATAAGGCAGTTGAAAAGAAAGGGGATCAGAAGAAACCCCAACAACAAAATAAGAAGGGTGGTAAAAACAATAATGGCAAAGGGAAGAAGAAATGCTTCAATTGTGGGACGCCTGGCCATCTCAGCAAAGATTGTAGAAAGAAAAAGAAGACTGGTTGTTTTCATTGTGGAGATGCGGGACATTTAGTGAAGGACTGTCCAAAGAAGGGGCAGAGGGCAGGGTCTACCTCGGGAGGACAGGTGCAGGCTCTTATGGCACCAGGGCAGGCAAGGGGCAAGTTCAGGCTATTGCGGCCCCACCGCTGCAAGAAAGAGGTAGAACAATTTCTGTTGAAAGCTTAGTTTTTCTGTTTGATCATCCTGTCCGTACCTTATTCGATTCTGGAGCATCTCATTCGTTTATCTCTGCATCATTAGTTGAATCACTGCACTTGAACACCAGTTTAGTAGAGGATCCCTTGGTCGTTTCAAATCCAATTGGGGGTTCGGCTCATTTGACCATGATATGTTTGGATTTGAAAATCTCTATACTTAGCGTTGAATTTAGATGTGATGCTTATGTATTGGGCTTCACGGGCTATGGGCTAATTTTAGGAATGGATTGGTTGTCTAGAAATAGGGCCATTCTTGATTGTGAAAGGAGAGTAGTTAGGCTTGTGACTCGCCTTGGTAATGCTCTCGACATCTTTTGTAATCCCATAAATTCCGTTATGCTAAGTTATCTTGAATCGCTTGACGCGTCTGTAGAGAACCTGCGATCGGTAGAAGTGGTCCGGGAATATCCGGATGTGTTTGAGGAGGTGAAGGGCTTACCTCCGAAGCGGGAGATAGACTTTCGAATTTATCTTGTGGATAATGCTAAACCCGTATCTTTGCCAGTGCGCCACATGGCTCCTCGTGAAAGGAGGGAACTCAATAAGCAAGTAAAGGAGTTGCTTGAGAAGGGGTTCATAAGACGTAGTATATCGGAGTGGGGTGCTCCAGTAGTTTTTGCCACAAAGGCGGATGGGTCTCTTAGACTTTGTATGGACTATAGAGAACTAAACAAGCTTACTAAAAAGAACCGACACCCACTGCCAAGGATTGACGATCTCTTTGATCAGTTAGTTGGCGCCTCAGTGTTTTCGCAGTTGGACTTAGCCACTGGCTTTCATCAACTGAGAGTGGCTGAGGATAGTATAGATAAGACTGCTTTTAGGACTCCTGACGGATTCTATGAATGGCTAGTGATGCCCTTTGGTTTGACAAACGCCCCTGCATATTTTGTTGATTTGATGAGTAGGGTGTTTAGGGAATACCTTAACAAATTCGTGGTAGTCTTTGTGGATGACATCTTAGTCTTTTCTAAGAATAAAGAGCACTCCCTACATCTTAGGGAAGTGTTGGAAACCCTTCGAGCACAAAACCTTAAGGCAAAATTTTCTAAGTGTCACTTCTGGAGGAAGGAAGTACGGTTCTTAGGGCACGTGGTTTCCAAAGAAGGGATAGCAGTGGATCCCGCAAAGGTGGTGGCCATCCAAGATTGGAAGGTCCCTAAAAATGCAACCGAAGTAAAAAGTTTCTTCGGGTTGGCTGGCTATTATAGGAAGTTTATCAAAGACTTCGCAAAAATATCAGCTCCATTAACACGGTTAACGAAGAAGAACCTGGTTTTTACGTGGGACAAAGATTGCGATGATGCGTTCCAACGTTTAAAGAGAGCCTTAACTTCAGCCCCAGTCTTAGTGCTGCCAGACGGGAATAAACCGTTTACCATCTATACTGATGCTTGTGGGACGGGACTTGGCGCGGTCCTCATGCAAGAGGGAAGAGTAATAGCCTATGGTGGAAGGCAGTTGAGGGTTCATGAAAAGAATTACCCCACGCATGACTTAGAGCTAGCCGCAATTGTTTTCGCGCTTAAGTCTTGGCGTCACTATCTTCTTGGTGAGAAATTCGAACTGTTCACTGACCACAAATCATTAAAATACTTATTCTCTCAGAAGGATTTGAATTTAAGGCAGCAACGGTGGATGGAATTCTTAGCCTCCTACGATTTTGAAATAGCATATACCCCGGGCAAGGGTAACGTGGTGGCAGACGCCTTAAGTAGGAAAAGGTTGTCCTTGAGTCCGTTGTTTGTTGAACGACAAAGCTTAGAATTCATCTCTATGTTTGACTTTAGACCCTCCGTTGACTTAGTACCCGGTCTGTTAGCATCCTTGGAGCTTATACCTACACTTCTAGGACGGGTTGGTGAGGCACAGCGAGACGACCCACGGTTGGTTGAGATAGTAGAAAAGCTCAAAGGGGGGAGTCGTCAAGCCATCTTCGTAGGTATACCCTAGACGATAAGGGTTGGTTACGAAGGGATGATAGACTTTGTGTACCGCAAGACGAAGACTTAAGGAAGGCCATTCTTGATGATGCTCATCGCTCAAAAATGACCATTCATCCCGGCGGGGATAAGATGTACAAAGATATGAAGCGGGTTTTCTTTTGGGCCGGTATGAAAAGGGATGTGGCCGAGTACGTCGCTAGATGCTTGGTGTGCCAACGAGTTAAAGCAGAACAAAAGAAACCCGGTGGGTTGCTTCACCCATTAGAAGTTCCACTATGGAAATGGGAAAGCATCTCAATGGATTTTGTGGATGGATTACCAAGATCAAGGAAGGGTAACACGGGGATTTGGGTTATAGTAGATAGACTTACTAAAAGCGCCCATTTTATTCCCGTGAAAAGTAAGAGGACTGCTCCGTGGTTGGCTTCTGTATACATTAAGGAGATAGTTCATTTGCACGGTATTCCTTCTAGTATAGTAAGCGACCGTGACCCCATCTTTACTAGCGAATTTTGGAAGAGTTTACAAGAGGCGGTAGGGACTCAGCTATGTTTGAGCACCGCATATCATCCTCAGACAGACGGCCAGACCGAGAGGGTGAATCGCATTCTAGAGGATCTTTTAAGGCTTTGTATCCTAGACTTTGGGGGTACATGGGAAGAGCACCTTCCGTTAGTAGAATTCGCATATAACAATAGCTTTCAGTCTAGTATTGGCATGGCACCTTTCGAAGCTCTTTATGGAAGGCCTTGCCGCTCGCCTACATGTTGGTGGGAATCTACCGATAAAATCCTACTTGGGCCCGATATGGTTAGGGAAACCTCGGAGAAGATTGAGTTGATTCGAAGGAGGATGAAAGCAGCACAAGATAGGCAAAAATCGTATGCTGATAAGAGGAGGACATATCTTGAGTTTGACATTGGGGACATGGTTTTTATCAAAGTATCTCCGTTACAGAATGTTGTTCGCTTCGGGTCCGTGGGGAAATTAGCACCAAGGTTGTAGGGCCGTTTCCTGTAAAAAACAGGATTGGGAAGATGGCATATAGGGTGGAGTTGCCTGAGAAACTTAGTGGAGTACACGACGTATTCCATGTATCACATTTGAGGAAGTGTTTGCTCAAGACCGCGGAGGTGGTAGAGCCGAGCTTGCTTAAAGAGGTGGAAATAGAGCGTGATGCAACAATTAGACGAGCTCCTACATGCATTCTTGGGTCGGAGATCAAAAAGTTGAGGAATCGAGAGGTCAGACTGGTTAAAGTGCAATGGGGAGATGATGAGAGCAACGCAACTTGGGAGACAGAAGAGAAGATGCGTTCGTTGTACCCTTTTCTTTTTGAGGGTATGTCTTTTAATTTCTCCTTTATCGCTTAGCTTATCTTATCTTATCTTTAGTATGTCCTCTCATTAGTATCTTTGACCTTTAGTTAGGATAATCCTATGGTTGAAACATGTGTTTGAGACATGTTATGTATGATGGATGCAAAATGGATGCAAGTGTTTGCTAGTGGTTGCTCGTGGATGCATATATACACACACTTTAGGCACTAGATCGGCTCAGTCACTACATATTGCATATTGCATATATATGGATGTATTTAGTAAAATGGATGAACGATGGTTGTATTATCATGTGGATGCTGCATTCAGATGATGGTTGTGCACGCATATAGAAGTATTATGTAGCATTAAGAATCTTTTGCATACATAATGGATGCATGGCACGATCATAGTTGCATTAAGGAGGTCAACTGAATCAGTGGACCGCCGGATTTTGCATTAGATACGGACATATACACACACTGTGCATTTAAACATGAAAGCATTAGAAGTCTGTAAGGACAATGGATGCCTGTGTATGATGGATGAGTAGATGGACGTTTGGATGGTAGGATATACATTCTTCCAGACTTGAAGATTTCGGGGACGAAATCCTAAAAGGAGGGGAGAATGTAACACCCCGAATTTTCTATTAACACTAAAGTTGCAAAAATATTAATAAGTGTGTAAGAGAGGGGATGTATCTAATATGAATATAAAAATATTAATAAGTATGTAAGAGAGGGGATGTATCTATTATGAATATAAAAATATTAATAAGTATGTAAGAGAGGGGATGTATCTAATATGAATATAAAAATATTAATAAGTGTGTAAGAGAGGGGATGTATCTAATATGTATATAAAAACAATAATAAGTAAAGGGGGATCTATCTAATATGTACATTGTAGAAAATATATATATATTTATGACATGAATAGAAGTTTATTAATATGCTGAGTGTTTGCTGAGTCACTTCTGACTCATTGCTGAGTCAACAAGATAAACCCCATCTTGTCTGAACGGCTGCGGTTATTTCTAGGTTAAATCTAATGGCCTAGAATGAATTCTAAAATATATAAATAAGTGGGTAGACCCTAAACCTAAATCACTTGTAAAATTAGAGAAGCTACCGTCATGCTGCTGCCATGGAGTTCAGCGTAGCCGTCACAAACTAAGAAGAGGAAGCCTAATCATCTACAACTAAATCTACACAAATCAAATCAAAAGATCTCTCTTTCTCTAATTCTTTTCTTTTGTTGGTGAGTATGATGATTCTCACAAGACTATTACAAACTAATTTGACTCAGTTATGAATGGATCACAAGAAAGTGATGTGATTTGTAATTGTAAATTCTATATATTGTGGATCTCTTATTATGTTATTATGTTGTCGTATGATGTAAATTATATATGCTATGTCATGCTATGTTGTAAATTCTCTTAGGCTATGTCGTGCTATGTTGAGAATCATGTCAAGCTATGTTATACTATCATACTATGCCATGTTATAAATCATGCTATATTATGTTGTAAAATCATGATGTTGTTGGAACATGCTTAAAGTTATGTTTTTTTTTAATTTAAATGGATCTTGTTTATGGGAATTTGCCTATTAGGTTAGGTGTACCCATAAACTTGAAACTATAATTAAATAAAACTTGATTATGGGAATTTGCCTATTGAGTTAGGTGTACCCATATAAAACCATGTTGTTAAAAAATTAGATGATGTTGATTCACACATGTTCATATGTAAGTTTATGAAAATTGATTGAGATTATATTAGGTGAATTTTGAACAAGTTGACACCTTTAGGTCCATGACATGTATAATCTATGCAAGTTGGACATATGCAAGTTTCACCCCTTATTATGATTCATTTGGTCACATATACATGTTGTTATTATGATAATCTCTTTTATGCTATGAGTTAGGCTATTCGAGTCTAACATATATTTTGCGAATAAACGTTCAAACGTGGGGTAGGGGTAATATTAGGAATTAATAAATTGGGTGCAATTTTGTAAGATTTTGCATACCATGAATGGATGTCCATAATTGAGTCAATTATGGACATTGTTAAAAATTGGAAGTAATTAATAATTCAAGTAGGGAATTATTAAAATTGGGGGAAAGTGGATTATTATTAATAATCAATGCTTGGGACACGAGGTTGGACCCGTTTGTGATGTAAACCTGTCCGGACCCGCCCGACAAATCCAGTAGTCACAAATGTCGGCCCAATGTGAGAGGTCCTAGGCCCAAACTAAAGCATAACAGTTGTAAAGACACGAGGTTAGACTCTTTTATGCTGTAAGACTGCCCGGACCCGCCCGGCAAATCCAGCTGCCATAAATGCCAGTCTAACGTGAGAGGTCTTTATGAGGTTATGGCCTTAATGAACTAAGAAATACTTAACCAGATAATCATGTAAGGTGGTACATGGGGGTTAAGTAGGTGCCTTGGGTGGCATGAGGAATCTGGTGGTTGCCTTTAGAGGCATTTGAAATACGATTAGACTTAACCAAACACACATGTAAATGAACATGACTAAGTGGGTTAAGTGGGATGGACTAATGGGGACAAGCTTAGGTGGAATGCTTGTGGTAAATAGTGGGGGCCCATTTCAACCAGTATCCCAAAACGTATCTTTGTGGGCTCGACCCAAGTCGAGGACGGGACACGCATACTGGGTTTGACTATAAGAGGCCAAAACAGGGAGCAGTGGCAACGCAAGTCCAACGGGTTTCATATGCGTGTGTGGACCCGGGCTGGTAGGTAAGACGTTGTTGCATCGTGTAGGTATAAGCCGTGCATGTCCGTTGTATCAGGTTGCCACTTTAGGGGAGTGATACACCCCACTGTGGGGCCAGCACGGGTATCTACAAGTTAGGGAGCCGATCGAATAATGGGAAGTAGGGTACACCTAGTGGAGATCGGGGCAGGCGGCACCTATGTAGTCAGCTAGGGGTACGTAAAGCCATTGGGAAAGTTTCTAAGTGAAGCTAAGTGGGATGAATCTTTAGGGTGACTGGTGTGGTGCAGTATAGTGTTTATCCTTTAGTATTTAGGAGCGCTTATAACGTTGCCTTTAGCGATTGTCTATGTCCTTAATCTGCTCTTCATAGACATTTTCTTGTTTTCCAGCTTATGCCTTAGTCCAGTTATTTTGGTAATAGTATTGTAGAATTATCATATTCACCAGACTTTATGTCTGACCCCCTCTTTTCCATCCTTTTTCTCCCTTCAGGTCCGCAGGTTGGGCCAAGTTCTAGTGGAGTCTAGTTGGATCGCTTATCTTCTGGAAAGCTTGGACTGCTGAAGTAAAGTCCAGCTTGTTATCTTTGTTTTTAATGGCTATTCATGTAATGGGATTATGTACTTGTTATATCAAGATAGATATTGTACTTGACATTGAATATGGTGTTATGATGTAATCAAACATGTTTTGACTTCTGCTACAATGAAATAAAGTTTTTGAATTTCCAAGTACTATTTTATATCTGTCTTGTTGTAATTTTACTGTTCTATATTCACTTAAAACCTCCATGGAAGTTAATGCATTCCCTTTGTGAGTGACATTAATGGACGTGGGGTGTTACAGCCCCCACCTGGATTCAAAGCAGTGCCGGACTCTCCTTTATATGCACCTGAAGTAGCAGGCAGTGAAAAGAAAAGTAGTAGGGAGAACAAGCTCACAATGATAGAACAAAGTCAGACCCAAACAAGGTCTGTGGAAAATGTACAAAACCAACAGTCTGAGTTTACCAATGATATACGACATTAGTGTCTGAAACATACGCGGAGCTCATGATGATATCAAGCTTAATCAATGTAAGTACATTATTATGAAGTATAACTTGAGTGCCTTGGCTATTCTTGAAACAAAGCTCGATGAAGCTTTGACCCTTCGTGCCGCTAGGTATATCAACCCTAACTGGAAGTTATTGCATAATTTAGTTAATTCTAGTTATGGTAGAATTATGTTAATTGTAGATCTATCCGTGCTGAATTTCACAAAGATAACATCATCCAGTCAGTATATTCATTGTCATAACAATTATATCCCATCATCTACGTCTTATTTCTTTACCATTGTTTATGCTTATAATTCATACTTAGCTATAAATATCCTTTTTAAAGATTTTCTTGATTTTAGACAACATACACATCCTTAGACTGTGTGTGGTGATTTTAACACCCCATTTAAGCTCTCTGATAGAGTAGGTGGCATTCTTGTTGCCTTCTCAGAGATTGTAGCTATTAATATAGCTACTAGTATCTGTGACCTCCTAGAGATCAAATCAACAGGGTTGTTATTCTTGGAACAACAGTAAGAGAGATGGCCCGCGTATTTTTTCTAGAATTGACCACGCCTTTTGCAAAAATGTAGCTTATAACTTTTGGCCTAACCTCTCAAATGAGCTGCCTTCTCCGTTTGTAACACCCCACCTCCATTAAGGTCACTCACAAAGGGAATGCCTTAACTTTGGTGGAGCGTTTTATTAGGCAGAACAAAAATTTGCAAGACAGATAAACAATACTAAAGAAATTATAACTTTATTACAGCGGAAAACAGAAATCAATTTGGCTACATCTTTACCAAAAACTCAAGTACATAAATATCAGTCTTGTTCAGAAAATCGTCAGAGTACAAAACTATAAAATCATAATCCCCACAGAAGCTGCCATAAGGAGTCAAGCCATACTTTAAGCACTCTAAGTACTTCAAGCAGAAGAAACCCGCATTAAGCTAAAGTATTCCCTCCTTGGAAAACCTGGGGGGGGGGGGGGGGGGGACGGAAGAAAAAGGGGCGAAAACAAGCAAGGTAAGACATAAAGTCTAGCAAGTCCAGTGACTTTCAGCATATGAACAGATAATAATAATTATGACGTGAAAATAAGCTGGATAAGAGATAACAGTAACAGGAGCAGCTGATGTACCTAGGTTAAACAGAAGAAACAGAATAATACTACTTTTCATTTCTCTGCACTAATACTAGTATAACAGGATTAGGTGTCACACCAATGTCTAAACTGAAATAGAAACGGGAACAGAATAATTTCCATAGAAGAGAATGCTAGTAATGGGCCTTTACCACCTTAACAGAAACAAACAGAAACGGAATGCTAATAATGGGCCTTTACCACCCGAACAGAAATAGACAGAAACATAATGCTAATAATGGGCCTTTAACACCCGAACAGAATGTACAGAAATACATTAACCCCTATGGAAACGGGATGTAGAATTAGGTGTACACTAGTAAATGGGCCGTTACCACCCGAACAGACGGTACCACGCAGAAACAGACAGGTGTTACCACCCAACAGAAACAGACGGTACCAACAGGAACAGACAGAACTAAGTGTACCCTAAAACCCTACCCCAAGAGATCGACTCCCTAATACATAAATACCATGTGTCGGCCCCATAGTAGGATGTATCACTCCCTAAAGTGACAACCAATTGGCACAGACCTATTTACAGATGTCACGGCGTCTTACATCCTACGAGGCAGACCGGGATCCATGCACGCACATGACCCGGTTGGAACGCACCATCAACACCCCTCGCCATTATCAGAATGAACCGCTTATAATTAGTTTAGTAAGCGTGCCCGGACCCTACCTACTGTTGGGTCAAAGTTTGATACCAGAAAGGGTTACTGACTAATATGGGTCCCAAACAACAGATGACACAAGTAATTTCCCTCCTAACCTTGTGTCCCCAGACTAACAGATTTCAGATTAACTTGTTTACAAGTTCAGACATACAAAGTTCAGATCAGCTAGTTCACAGATCAGACAAGTTTCAGACTAACGGATCAGATATACGGATTTAACAAATTTACAGATTTGTCTAACTTTGTAATTGGGCCCACAAATTCACGAAACGAGTTTGTTAAATTCATTAGTCCAATTGGTTTAACCCTGCCCACCCAACACGTTTTAGACATCATATTTATCTCAGATTTGTATCAATTAAAAATTAACGCGTAGACCTCTTACATTAGACTGACAGTTTGCGGCCACTGGTTAGGCCGGTTGGTTCCGGGCAGGTTTCTGCCGCAAACTGAGTCTAACCTCGGGTTTCAAGCATGTTATGACTAACTTCTCACATTAGAACCTATTGCCTTTGGCCACTGGATGTGCCCGGCGGTTCCGGGCAGGATTACGCCGCAAACTCATTCTAACCTCGAGTTAGCCATGTTTAGCTAATGCATTCATTCACAGACTGTGCTAATATCAGACTAATCATGCTAATTTAACAAATTAACTTCTGTACGTGTTACAACAGATTATTCGAGGTTCTATTAACAAGTTTTGCTGAATTTTAAATCGAGCCTACAGATTTACAGACTTCAAGTTTCAGCATTTCAGTTCCAACAGATTACGCCATTCAACAGACTAAACAGATAACAGATCTTGTAGATTAGGCGATTTAGCAGGTCTAGCGGATAAGGCAATTTCAACATAATTAGCAGATTAGGCAATTCAATCTAATTAGCAGTTTAGGCAATATAACAGAACTAGCGGATTAGGCAATATAGCAGATTTAATCATTCCTTAAAGTTTCATTGACATATCTTGCCTAATTATAAATTTAGCCTAAACTTACATGCCCAAATCAAGGTCATAATTCATAATACAATATATGCCCCAAATTTTAGCCTTAACATTCCCATTTACAGTTCATGTCAAAACTAGATTTAATATTCTAGTTTACCATTTATGTCCAGGACTAATACACATGTAAATCATTCTATACTATAGCCAATTCAGATTATGCCAGAATATTTGCTATGCCAAATTAACTTAATTAAGCTACGCCCAATCCCCGTATAACATGTTTCCATAAGTTCTCTAAATACTCATGAAATGGCCCTAGCAAAAGGAATAGGGGATAAGCACAAGAAAGAATAGGCATGCAATAATGAACCAAATACAATGATAATGGCCCCTTTAGGCTCGATGTACATAACAGTGAATGGGAATAAACTAGCAAAGTTACCTACTAAATATGAGATCTAACATCATTAAGGGAATATGCATAAGAAACTAACTACAATAGTTATAGGCAACTAACCACAATAGTCATGGGTGACTACTTACAATAGTTTCTTATTCAATGTCATAGGCAATAGTCTCATAGTCATGAATCATAGTCATAGGCAATAGTCTCATAGGCGTGAATTATAGTCATAGGCAATAGTCTCATAGGCATGAATCATAGTCATAGGCAATAGTCTCATAGGCAACAGTTTCATGTCCAATTATGCATTATTCATTATATGTCCCAAAATTTAGCGTTCATGCGTTAATCTCTTATGAGATTCGACACAGGCTCATAGTAGCCTAACTATAGAACAGAAAGAAGAAAGAGGCACATAATAGTCACGGAAAAACATATCTCACAGATAAGAATATACATAACCTCAGATTCAGATTTATAATCATGCCACAACCATAATTAAAGTTTATATCGGAAAATAACTGTACTTGCCTTTCGTGGTTTTAAGAAAGGATAATAAACTGTTGTTGATGCAGAAATGTTAAATTACTCCTCTTTAATTGTTGTTGTAGCTCTAAACTTTGATTTGAGATTTGATTTAGCTTTTAATTCTATTCAGGTTGGAAGAAGATGCATCAGTCCAAGTTTTGATTCCAGCAGAGTAGCGATACCATTTTTATTTTTAATTAGAACAGAGGCAGAATATAGACAGAATGAAATTGTGTAGAGAAAATGAGGCTAGGGGGCTGTTTATATAGGATTAGGCGGACGAATCTAGATAGAAAACGAGACCGGATACATCAGAATGAACCAGGTTCAAAAATGGGTTTCGGGAGCTGGTCGACCCCTAGGTCGACTCCCCAGTCGACCTGGTCATGGGGAGGTCGACACCCCAGTCGACCTGGTTGGGGGGGGGGGGTGGGTACGTGTCAACTCCCCAGTCGACCTGGGTATATGGGCGGGAATTTTCCTGCCAGCCTTCTCTGGGTTTGAATTTCGAATTTCTGGCTTTATTTTTGAGCTGTTTTAGTTTATTTAAATTCCTGAAACTTCGGAGGGTCATAACTTGGTCATATGGACTCCGTTTTTCGAAAACTTAGACTCATTTTCAAGCAGAATTTCGAGGCAAACTCAATAGCACAATTCGTTTCCCTTGATTCTTATTTTTAAAAATTAATTATTCTCTGATTTGTTACTTATACGTTCACAGAAAAAACGGGGTGTTACACCGTTACTCTCAAATCATTCCCCTCAAGTTTTAATACTTGTGAGATTGAATCTACTAGATTTCCTAACTTTAAATTTTTTAATGTGTGGACCTTGGATCCTGTTCTGAATGAATTAGTTAAGAAACATTGGGACTCTACTGTTTATGGAAACCCTATGTGTATTCTAGCCAAAAAACTTAAATTACTAAAGTCTGCTCTCAAAATCTGGTCTACTAGTAAATATGGCAGTGGCACTAATCTTTCTAAATGCTTAGAACAAAAATTTGCTTCTGTGCAAACTGTAATTCAAAATGATAGGAGCAACTCTGGTCTTATAATTAAGGAAAACATTTTAGCCAACAATTACTGAGATGCTCTTCATACCAAAGTGTTAATGAAAAAACAATAGGCTAGAATGAAGTGGCATGATAAAGGAGATAGGAATACAACGTATTTCCACATAATTTTGAAAGCGAAGCATGTCAAGGAAACCATACACTTTGTGGCTGATGCTACAGGTTAGGTACATTCTGATATTTTGTCTGTTCAAAATGCGTTTATGGAGTACTTCTCTAATTTGTTTGGTAACACTGTTAATTTTGTCCCTCACCTAGATAGTATTAATCCTATGATATTATGTATTCTTAATTAATCGCAACCTGACTCTCTTTCTGAAATTATTAGTTATAATGAAATTAAACAGCTATGCTATCATTGAACAAAAATTCATGTGGGGACTTGATGGCTTCAACACGAATTTCTTTAAACATTGTTGGAATATTGTTCAGATTGACGTTTTAAGAGCTACACACCAGTTTTTTAGAAATGGCAGAATAATGAACTCTTTTAATTATACGAACATTTCCTTGATACCTAAGGTCAAGAATGCATGCACCATAAGCGATTACAGGCCTATCTCTTGCTGCAACTCAATTTATAAATGCATTTCTAAAGTCATCGCTAATAGACATAAGATTGTTCTTCCTGATTTAATATCCATGAATCAATCTGCTTTTCTGCCTTCTAGGGATATTCTAGACAACATTTTAGTTGTGCAAGAACTGCTTAAGGGCTATATCACCAAAAGCTGTTCACCTAAGATAATGCTAAAACTTGATTTTAGGAAGGCTTTTGACTCAATGTAGTGGACTTAAATATCTAGAATTTTGATCTACATGAATTTTCTTCCTTGTTTTGTTGCACGGATATACTCTTGCATTAGTACTGCTCGTTTTTCTGTTAACATTAGTGACACTCCTGCTAGTCTTTTTGAGAGTAAACAAGGCATAAGACAAGGCGATCCCATATCCGCTTATATTTTCATTATTGTGATGGAGCTTCTCACTAGGCCACTGAATGATCTTGTTGACAAGAACAAATTTTCTCTGCATCCTAAGTGTAGTAATCCTAGAATTACTTCCCTTATGTTTGCAGATGATCTCATTATATTTTATAAACCCGAAACTCAAACTCTAATTAATATAATGAACACTCTAGAGATATTCTACTCTATGACCGGCTTGAAAGTTAACACTGACAAGTCTGAATTTAAAGCTGCTGGTATATCTAATTTGAACAAGCAACAAATTCGAAATTTAACTGGTCTTGCATGTAACGATAACACCATAACATACTTGGGGCTTCTGCTCGCTACGTCTAGAATTACTACGCTTCAATGTTTACCATTATATGACAAGATAACAGCCAGGCTTGACTGATGGTGCTCCAAAATGCTCGGTCAAGCTGGTAGCTTAACTTGAATTAAAGCAACTGTTGTTTCTATGCAAGTTTACTGGGCTAGAATACTTTTCCTTCCGCAAAAATTGATTCACATGATCAGAATGGCTTTTATGAGATTTCTATAAAAAGGTAATATTCACGCCAAATATTTGGCTCCCATATCCTTTTCCAAGCTTGAAAAACCTATTTCGAGAGGTGGGCTTGGCATAGTAAACATGAGCAAGTGGAATATAGCGGCTATTGATAAGCACATGAACGAGATCCTGTGTATGAAGGAGAGCTTATGGGTCAAGTGGTCTTGTAGTCATGTTCTCAAAGTTAGCAGTCTATGGACCTTGACAGGCAAGCAAAATCACAACTCAACGTGGAGAAATATAATAAAGATAATAAATACCCTTTTTCCTTTCTTTAAATTTGGTGATAAAACTTTTAACATGATCAGTTTTTGGTATGATCCTTGGCTTCACTATGGTAGCATTATTGAGAAAACCATCACTTACCTTGAAATCTTGTAGTATAGGGTTAGTTTGCAAGCTGGAGTGCAGGATGCCATTACCGGCAACCGGTTTACACTGCCAAACTCATCTAATCAAAGAATCACTAATATTTGGAACCAAATTAGCAACGACAGCTTCTTCAATGATGCTCCAAAGCAAGCCTCGTGGAATTGGAAAGATGGGATTTATTCCATAAGTAAAATGTATTGTGAGGTTCAGAATGTTTCAGGTTTATTGAAATGCAGGTGGAGTAAAATTAAATGGAGGAGCGACAACATAGCAAAGGAAAATTTCAACATTTGTAAGGCATGTCACCAAGCTTTATTAACTAAAGATAAATTGGCTCTTAGAGGAATGCAAGTACAACCGGAATGCTTCTTTTGTCATGCACATCAGGAATCTGTCAGTCACTTGTTCTTCTCTTGCAATGTCACTCAGCTTATCCTTCTCACTACCTTGCCGCAACTTGGAATTACGACAACTTCTCCTACCTTCGACTGGAATGATTTGCTGAGGCACTGCGAAGGCAAATCAACTCGAGCAAGAACCTGCAGTTTCATTCTCCAGAAGTACTTACATATAATATGGAAAGAAAAGAACAATAGAGTGTTCCAACCAGTGAGAGCTACGCCCAAGCCCCTGCTAAAGAATCTACTCTGGAAAGACATACGTGATGGCATCAAGTTCCTATGGTTTACTTTCGATCCAGGAATTCTTACCTTTTAATTTGTGGAATTTGCAGTTATTTGTCTTGTTTAGCTTCTTGTGTTATGTAGCCGTGTTTCTCTGTTGTCTGTTTTTATTTTTCTTGTTATCTTTGTAATCGTCCCCGGCATATCAATAAAGTGGTAGGGGACCACCCAACCCTGTCGGCCTTGCCAAAAATAATATTCTATTTTCTAAAATAGGATTTGAATTTTGAATGAGCTAAGAAATATTAACTTATTTTGAATAATAAAAACAAGTAAAGAAATTTATAAACGATGGTCATAAACTAAATGATGCGAGAGTTGAAGTGAATATAAAAACGATGTTTATAAATAAATAAAAAATGCAGGGAATTTAAGTGAATTTACAAGAGGGTATTTATAAATGTAATGAATTTATTGTCAAGAGATAATTTGAATTATTAAATTCAAGTATGTATTTAAAAATTAAATTTGAAATAATTTCGTAAAGGAAACGATGGTTTTTATTTTGGAATTTGGAATATAAAATTAATTGAGATTCAAATAGATTTTGAAATGGGAACTTGTTTTAAATTGTAAAACAAGAAAGTAAAATTTATAAACGACATTTATAAAATAAGTGAGATAAATTATCATTCGATAATTTAGAGGTTTATATTCAAGTATGAATTTAAAAGTGAAACTGGAAATTGTTTCAAAGAAGAAATGATGAATTTGATTCCAGAATTTGGAATATAAATTAAATTGAAATAAATCCAAAGGGTTTATAATTAGAGCTTGACTTTTATTAATTTTATAAAATAATTTGTCTCCAAAGGAATTGAAATATAATATATAAATTGGATTGTAAATAAATTTGTAAATGAGTTATGAAATAAATCGACGATTTAGGGTAATTGGGAAATTTAAGTTCAGTTTGGAAAACTGGAAATTTAAGTTAGATTTGGTAAGTGGTCTGAATTTATATTAAAATGGAGTTGAGATTCATTTATAATCGCAGTTTTAATCGTTATGTTTAAATATAATTAAAACGAGTTTGCCGCAGCGTGGTGGTTCATAAATTGGCGTTTCGAACTTCAATTGAGTTTATAGAACCCAGTTTAAGTCGGAATTCTTTGAAACAAGAATCGTCAGGACCGATTTGATAATAGTTTCCTAATGGACGAGAAAAATCTACATTTCGTCGAATAGATTTTGAGTTATATCGAAATCAATTTTCCAGAAAAACAGCGCCACAATAGTTTAAAAACCATAAAGGTTTATTTAAATTAATAAAAGGATTTTAAGTAAATAAAATCCGAATTTCAATTAGAAATATCCAGATTTGAGATATAAAATAAATATGAACTCAAGTGGAGTAAGTGAACTGATTTTTGAAACAAAAATCAGATTTTTTAATTATTAAATATGATTAACTAATTTGAAGAATAATTAGTTAATCGATTTTTGATACGAAATTGGGTTTTGGTTAAGTAAATTGAACTAGTGAATTCATATTCGAAATCAAATATGAAACTTAAATTGAAAATGGAATTTGATTGGTCAATAAGAAAATTAAAATATATTTGAACGTGGTATGTTCAAATAAAAAGTGGAATAAGCAAAAGAGCTACTTAACGAATAAATTAGCGAACTGAGTTAAAAATGATTGGATGGTGTTAGAATAAATTAAAAACGTTTATATATATATATATGTTAAGCAGGATTTGAATGAAGTGTATGAAGATTATAATTTAAGTGCCCAACAAAAAGGTACACGTTTAAATTTCATATGAGATTTTATGCACCGAATCAGCAAGCCACTTGGCTTTTTGATTTTCTTTTCGAATGGAAAGGACCTAGAGAGGCGAGATGAGGTTTGAGCTATTGGTCGGTACAAAGGAGGTGCTGGCGAATATTTCCTGAAATTTAAGGAGATAGATTTTTTTAACAAAAGTTAGATAACTAGAAATTGACTTATCAATTATATATGAAATTTAATAAACGATAATGAGATTCTATAAGAAGAAAGAGAATTTATAAATTAAATCCTGGGAGATTGGAAGGTGAAACGTATATACGTTTTAAAGTGAATGATGATTTAACAGCAAATGATTTGCAGATTAAAATGATTGTACTGATAAGAAGTTAAGAAATGAAGTTGAGGGAATTAGAAACTGACTGGAGGCTGGTTGAGTTGAGTGACTTCTTGAAAGCCGATCTGATGTTGATTTTGGCCTTCGAGGTTGATGTTTAGGAAATTGTTCTCCTACTATTTTACAATTAGGGAATGATAAAAAGGTAAGAATTGTGATATGCAAATAAGAAATGGAAATGTTTTATGATGTTAAAAAGTGATATTTTCTGGAGTATTGAAAGTAAATAGTTATGAGAGATGGAAATGTTTTTTCCAAGAATCTTGAAAGGCTAAATGAGTTTGGAGAAATATCCAGACAAAGATATTGAAGAGATATTGGGGCATGAAAAATTTAATTTAATAAAATATTAATTAAGGGGACCAATGATTGTTTGATGCTTTGAATGGATGTTTATTTCTCTTCGATAGTTAAATAACCGACTACTGAAGTATTTGCCAATATCGTTGTCAATATGGAGAGACTGATTGGATTATTATCCGAGAATCACTATGTATTGGCAGTAGCGTTGCGAATCAGATTTTATGAAGATAATCGAAGGCGGAGTAAAGTGCAAAGGCTTTTCTTTTAATCCTAGGTAGAAATTGCCCAAGATGGATTAATGAAAATTGTGCCTTCGGTTTCATTCAATCCCAGAATGAACATATACGGATGTATGTCTGACATAGTATTTCCAACTATCACATATGTTGGTCTGTACAAATATATGTATGATGGCAGAGAATTTATTCTCTTAGCACAATATTCAGATTTATATTTGTGCAAATCAATTAGTGGTTAACAGAACTGACAATGTGGCATTCAAAGTGATTGTGCTATCAATAAAAAGTAAGTAATCGTAGCCTCTGGCCTCAATAACTGGGAAATGACAAAAATTGGCAGGCATCATGGCTAAGTGGGTAGCTCCCAATTAGGGTGTATTATCACCTATCCAGAGAAAATTTATTTCCTTCTTTATTCCATTTGATGCTGTCCTATTCGGGAAAACTATTGCTGATCCCAACCATTGGTGATATACATTCGATACACTCAAGCGAAATGAGTGGTCGGTCATGTGTGGCCGGGTTACAAGATGTTTTTTTAACCCAATGTATCCCCCTATAGAAATACATTCTCAGAAGGTTGTTCCATACCTTGTCATAGTTGGAAATCCATTATCCAATAAGTGCTCGCGATTTTGATTTTATACTGTGTATGTAGAGCGTGAGATGCAAGCATTCTGCTAAATGATTATTAGTTTTGGTTGATAGACACTATTATAATAACAGAAGAGTTTTGATATAAAGATTATCGTTTCTCTCAAAAGGATTTTGAAAGTTGAATCAAGTGTTTGGGATTCTCATAAGAAAAAAAATCGTTCCGTGTTATAAGGTGTGGTATTATGAGATATTGTTATTTTCTCAAACTGTTTACTCGTACCAGTCCCATGACTGACCAGAGTTTATTTTTTCTATGTTTCCCTGAACTCTTGGATGCCCAAATTTGTACGGGCAGTCAAGTTGTTCAGGATTTTACAGATTTATCTGAAGAAGCTTGTAACAGGAGGCTTCAGTGTTAGATATTTATAGTTTATTCGGTTGTGTTGTATTTTGTACTCTGATGATGATATGTATATGTATACAGAAAAGTTTGAATTCTGAAAGTTGTTTTATATATTATATTTTATCCCACTGCGATGTGAGACTCTGTAATGTTATTTTTGTTCTTCTTTTACTTTTTTCTTCTTTATTAATAATGATTCGTATTTCTGTGCAATTTGGGTTAGACATGTAGTGTATATAGTCAACTCAGATAGTATGGAAATTCGGGCCGTTACAAAATGGCTGGAATGCTTAACGAAGGAGAGAACCTAGATTCTCTTCATATACAAAACTCAAATTTCCCCTGGAAGATATTTACTTGGATATTCACAAGATTTATCATTTCAAAAAGCCTCATAGGAGGGAGCCAACGTACAAAAAAAGGGAATCTGGAAAGCACTGCTTGAGCTGGATGGTCATAGTACAAACAAATTTACTCATCCACGAGATATAATTGAGGAACATGTCAGATGCGGAGAGCTGGCACAATATGTTAGGAATCAAAATGATATAGCGGAAGAGGTGTACCTGCCTACTGTCCTCCACAACAGAAGCATGCCAAAATCTAGATCGCGTGGATTGGTCGTCAACTAACCGGGTCTTTATCTCCGGATAATGGATTCTATGGATTCTTGTTTTTTGGAATTTTGATTTTCTTTTTTTTGGATTTTGTTTTTCGATGGCTACATCGGCTTACCCATGTAACACCCCGTGTATTCTATAACAGTGAATTTCACAAATTAAAGTATAACTAATTTCAAATCAAAGAATTAAGGGAAACGAGATACGCCATTGCGTTCATCTCGGAATTCTGCTTGAGATAGAGTCCGAATTTGCGTAAAACGGACTCTGTATGAAGAAGATATGGCCTCCGGAAGTTTCAGAATTCAGTTTAAAATTCAAACAGACCAAAACAGCCCAGAAAACCAATTCAAAATTCAAAAATCGGGTCCAATTGGCCAGGGAGGGAATTTTCCCGCCCAAGGTACCCAGGTCGACTGGGCAGTCGACCTGGGTCACCCGTGTCGACTGCCAAGTCGACACGGTGTCGACTGGCGTGTCGACCTGGCCCCTGAGCCAGGTCGAACCCAGCCCCCTGGCTGACCTGGTCTGTGTTTGGTCGATTTTCTGAGCCTTGCCTTGTCACTAGGGCTAGGTGTCAGCTCCTGGTTGGTCTCTCTTTCAAACGAACGGCTGTTATTAAACCCAGCTCCATCGACGGTCCTAATCAACTCACAAACACTATAAAAAGACCCTAAGACCTAGCCTAAATCATACTATTTCATTTTAGCCTCATGCAGCCGCCATTAAACCTAGAACTCTAAATTAAAAATACAAAGAACAAAATTATAGAAGACGAAGGAAGATTCTTGAAGGCTACAACTAGAAGCTACGACAACTACGACACTTTAGACAACGGATTTGGGGCTATTTGATTTGGAATTTTTATTTGGATTACTTGCTTCATATTGTAAGTTCTATGTCACTTTTTAGGCAAAAATGCTAAAATAACATGGACATGCCATGAATTCATACCGGATTTAGGAACTATTATTAATCCATGTTTATATGTTTAACTTTGAATCATAATTTGGGAATATTGCTATGTCAATGCTGCAAGTTAAATTTATCATGATTTTGATGTTGTTATGAATCACTTGGGCTTAATTGTATGGCAAGTTGGACTAACACATGTCCATGGAATCACTATGTTTATTGAAATCTTTATGTTGATTAAGCCATGCCTATGATGCTAATTAAACCATGTCTATGATGTTGGTGGAACTATGCCTGTGATGTTAATATACCTATCATGTTAATGACAAAATGGGAATTGCTAGATTATGATGAAAAGTTGGAATCATTATGTTTATAATGCTAGATGAGAATCATTATGTTAAAAATGCTAAATTGGAATCCACTATGCCTATTAGAATTACCATGCCTTTAATGTTTCATGTTTGTAATAAAATTATTATTATGCCCGCAATGATTATTATGCCTATGATGTAAAGTTGAAATCATCATGTTAAACTAAGTTGGAACCATTACTATGCCAAGTTATCATCATGCTAGTATTGAAACCATGTGATATGTTATAGCCTGTTTATTATGCTAGTGATGTTGGAATTGTCACATATGCCTATCACATGTTTGGTGTTATTCCCCTTTATCTTTTGAATTGTTTATGCTTGTGAACGAAGTACGTTTATATACGTTGGGGATACGATTGGGTAGAATAGGCAAAACTTGAATTGATTATAATAATAAACCGTGAAATTTGGCATAAGTAGAACATGAAATATGGCACGAAAACTTGACTTGAACATGCCATAACTTGACCTGAAAAACATGCCTTAGTTGGGCACGAAGTTGACATATGAACATGCTATGGAAATAGCATGAATCTGCTAAGAACATGGGCATGACTTTAGAAAACAAGAAAGTGGCCAACTCGAGGTTGGGTTGAGTTTGTAGTGTAAATCTGTCCGGAACCGCCCGACAAATCCAGTTGCTACAAACAATAGGATCCAATGTGGGTAGATGGTCACATCGCGCTTGAAACCCGAGGTTGGGTTGAGTTCGTAGCGTAAACCTGCCTGGAACCGCCTGGCAAATCCAGTGGCTACGAACAACAGGATCCAATGTGAGTGGTTCGGTGCATTAACGAATCAATTAATGCCAATTAGGGTTAAGTCATGAACATGAAAAGACAACTTAACCAACTTGAACGATTTGTAGGTGTTAGCCTACTTTGTGAACTAGGCAACACAAAGTCAAGAAACCAACCGTTGAAGAGTATTTCAAGTTATGCGACTCCGGTTCGGATCGGAAGGAAACACCACAATTCAGATTGATAGCAGCGTATCGGTTCGGATCGGGTAAAATTCTCTGTTCGGATCGGATATCTCTTACTGGATAAATTGGCAGAGCATACCTGATCGGATCGGAAGGCCAATGAATCTCAGGTGGATCGGAAAGCCGTCTGCTTGCCACGACTTCGGAGCGGAGCGGAGTATGATTAGAGAAGAAGAGACGTCCAAGCTACTCCAGTTCGGATCGGGTATTCCGATCCGAGCCCCCAACCTGCACGTCTCCGACCCGCACCCTTGATCCAGGAAAATCTCCTATAAAGTCGCCTGGAGAACCGGACCGGATATGACTAATTCCTACCCCTAACGTCCATCTCATGGATGCGTTGTCCGCCTGATAGCCCATCCGAACCCAAAGAGAGTGCGATGGATGACACGTGTTCCGACCCGGATTGAATCTCAGGCAAATTCACACCTATAAATACCCCATCTAGAGACAAAGAGAAGGATCTTTTTCAGCACTTTCGAGAATCCAAGTACCTCCATCGTCCGAATTCCTTTACTCCCGGAAAATCCAAACCATCTTTCATTTCCTGTTTTTATCATTTTGAGTGAATAAAAGTGAGTTGTGAGCGAATCTTACACTGCATTTGTAACTGAATTACTGAATATAGTGAAAACTAAGTGGACGTAGGCATTTCTTCGCCGAACCACTATAAACCTTGTGTGTCCCTTTTTATTTCTGCCTTACTTTATCTTGTTTCTAATCAATTTGGGTGTTAGAACCATATTTGGGTCTAACATTTTGGTGCTTTCACTGAGAACCCTCATCTAAATTCTTCATTTTCCGGGATCTCTTTCTACTTTTTGGACCGTTGAGTTCAAAGAAGTGAATCCATAAGTTTCTCCACTTTCTTACATTCGTTGAAGTAATTGTCAAAGACTCATGGCCAGAGGAAAAGGCAAGGAAGTCCAGTCTGTTCAAGGAAATGGAGCTGGTGAAGATCAGCAACATGCTGTTGTAACAAGGTCTAGGGGGCAGAGTTCAGCAGCAGGGAGAATCAATGCAGGAAATCCGAACCGACAGCAAGGGGAAAGTTCCGATCCGATCCGGGTTGGAGACTCTGAAGCAGTGCACTCCCCCAGTCTGAACCGACCCGACTTGCTCGCTGCACACCGATCCGACCAGGCACCCCAGCTCCGATCCGACCCGACTTCCTACCTCCGATCCGACCCGATGCTTGGTGAAGCTGGAACATCTACTCGAGTCCCCGCGAATGCTCCAATTCCAGCTGCCAGGGTTGGAGACCAGGTCAATCCATCTGCTCCCATCACTCAAGGAGATTTCTCGCGCTTGCTTGATATGCTTGAGAGCACGAGGGAAGCTATGAGAGTTCATGAGCGCACTAATCTCATGATGCAGGAAAATATGAGGCTCATGAGTCGGGAGATCAATGAGCTCCGCCGGCAGAGAACTCCGTCACCGGTTCGTCACACACCCGTAGATCAATCTTCATCTTCCGAGGAAGAGAGGCCCCGTGAGCGAAGGCCACTCGAACGACCTCAGAACGTGGAGCAGCTAACGTTTGGATCTTTGGGATCTCGCGAGGATATCGCACGAGCATTGGGAAACGATAGCCCAACTCGGGGGCAAAGACTCCAATCCCCTCTTCCCGAGATCGACCGGGAACACAGGGAAAGGAATCGAGTAGAGGCAGCTCGAAGAAGAAGGGCATCTCCAGAACAGGAGCCCCGAAGGAACTCGGACACTAGGGCCAGGGAACCTGAGCAGCCCCTAACTAGTGCCGATGTACAGGCAATGGTTCGCCGAATTATGTCCGAGAGCCGGAATTATACAAATGAAGACTATGGCATCGAACGAAGCCATACCCCGTTCACTGACGATATTCTAGACTTCCAGTTTCCCCGATGCTTTAACTTGCCACAGATGGACAAGTATAACGGAAGGACTGATCCAGGACAGCACTTGATGCGGTATTCGTGGCTTATGAATGCCGCTGCTGCCCCCGATGAAGTAAAGTGCAAAGCGTTCCCAATCTACCTAGAAGATGTGGCTTTATTTTGGTTTACCCGACTTCCTCCTCGTTCAATTTCTAATTACAAAGAACTAAGCGAGCGTTTCATGAACCAGTTTCGACTACATGCCCGCAAGTCCAAGAGTGTTATTGAATTGTCGAGGATCAAACAGGCACCCGGAGAGTCTTTAAGGGCATATTTAGATCGTTTTAACCAAGCTGTAACTGAGGTCAGTGACCCGCATGAGCCCACTATTCTGATGGCATTGAAGGAAGGAGTCGATCCTGAATCTGAGTTTGGAGACTACCTTTCTGGGAAGACACCCCCCACAAGGGCGATATTCTACGAAAAAGCCGATATTTATCTAAGACGAGAGGAGGCCCGGGCAAACCGGAAGAGAAAGTCTGAGACAGCTTCAAAGGAGAATGTGCAGAGTAATATTGCAGTGAAGCAGTCTGGGGAAAGTTCTGGCAAGGTTGAAGTAAATGTAGGAAACAAGGGTGGAAACAGCAATACTGGAAGCGGGGGAAACAACAACAACCGTAATTCGAACAGTAACAGGAGAAACAGAAATAGGGGAAGCGACCCAAACAAAAGGCCCCGATTCCAGAATTACGAGAACTACACACCATTGAATGACACATTGGAAAATATTTACCTGGACACGTATAATGTGTTGCAGTACAAAAGACCGCCACCTCGTGATTCGACCGAGAAAGAAATGGCGACAGGGAAATTTTGCTTGTTTCACGGAACACATGGACATTCGACCAATGAGTGTCGACATTTGAGGGATGTAATTGAAAAGCTGCTGCGTGAAGGAAAGTTGGATGAGTACAAAGTTGCCCCGAGGGACAGGGGGCAAGGAGAGCAGGCTCCAAAGCAAATCCTACCTGCTCCTAAGCCTACCGCGCAGCAGAAAGGTAAAGGGATCGTCATCAACTCCATAGTAGGCGGACCTCACCCGGCAATCCGAAGCTTTAGGTCAATGGACCAATATGTGAATGCTGCCAAGCATCTAGATGTGAATGAAGGTGACGAGTTGGAAGATGTCACCCCCATCAAACAACAAAAAACCATGTTCGATGACGTGGTGTTTCGCAGCCGAGACAACACGGGAATACAATCTCCCACCAATGATCCGTTGGTTATTACTACCACTATTGGGCCGGCTTTGGTCCATAAGGTACTAGTAGACAACGGAAGTTCCGTTAATATTTTGTTCAAGAAGTCATTTGATCAGATGAAGCTTGAGCCTGAAGATCTGAAACCTTGTGAAGGATGGATTAGAGGTTTCAACGGAGCGACGACAGCTCCTATGGGATATATAGAGTTGCCTGTGACCCTAGGGCAAGGAGAACGTAGAAGAGTGCGAATGCTTCAGTTTGTAGTACTGGACGTAGATTCGCCATATAACGCATTTTTAGGGAGGCCTGCCCTCGCTGAGTTTAGAATTTGTATCGCCCCTTGGTGCTTGTTACTAAAGTTCCCAACCGAAGCCGGGACTGGAGTAATAAGAGGGGATCAGGTTTCTGGACGGGCCTGCTATGTGGCCGAACTGAAGATGTTGATGAAAGGAGTTAATGCTGAGAGTAAGGATGCCTCATCTCCCTCAAAGGGGGACTCGGCATAGCAATTAGAGAGGTTGAACCCAAGGGAGTTGCGAAAAGGAACGCCTGAAGACCTGGATCCTAGAAAAGACGAGGAACCAGAGGCTAGAAATGCAACTCCTAATGAAGCAACAGTGGAAATTCCTGTTGATAAAGCTGATCCGACAAAAGTTTTGAAGATCGGTTCCCAATTGGATCCACGTCGTGCTAAAGACCTGACGAACTTCTTGAAGGCGAACTTAGATGTGTTCGCCTGGACCCATGCTGACATGTGTGGGATATCGCCTTCCGTTATCAGTCACAAATTGAATGTAAATCCGAAGCATCCGCCTGTGAAGCAAAAGAGACGCATGCTGGGCCCAGAGAGGTCGGTTGCTCTCAAAGAAGAAGTAGAGAAATTGAAGCAAAATGGATTTGTTCGAGATTCGACTTATCCCGACTGGATATCGAATCCTGTCTTGGTAAAGAAGCCAAACGGAAAGTGGCGAACTTGTATTGACTTTTCAGATTTAAATAAGGCTTGCCCAAAGGATAGTTTCCCACTTCCCAGAATTGACCAGCTTGTAGACTCGACAGCAGGTCATGAACTTCTCTCTTTCATGGATGCGTATTCTGGATACAATCAAATTCCTATGCATGTGCCAGACCAAGAGCATACGAGTTTCATTACGAATTTGGGATTATATTGTTATGTTGTAATGCCGTTCGGATTAAAAAACGCTGGAGCTACTTATCAGCGATTGGTAAATAGAATGTTTTACGATCAGATAGGAAAAACTATGGAAGTTTATGTGGATGATATGCTGGTTAAATCAAAGCAGTCCTCCAGTCATACGCAAGACTTAGCAGAAATGTTTGGTATCTTGCGAAAATACCGTATGAAATTGAATCCTTTAAAATGTTCATTTGGAGTGGCGTCGGGAAAGTTCCTTGGCTTCATTGTGAGTTCCCGAGGAATTGAGATCAACCCTAGCCAGATAGCGGCGATTAGAAATATCAAAGAACCAAGGAAAATTAAAGACGTCCAAAGTCTGGCAGGGAAGGTAGCGGCGCTAAGTAGATTCATCTCCAAAGCCACCGATAAATGTGTTCCATTTTTTGATTTGATAAAAAGGGGAAAGAAGAACTTCCAGTGGACTCCCGATTGTGTCGAGGCTTTTCAAAATCTGTTAGAACTGTTAGAAAAACCGCCAATCTTATCAAAGCCCGTAGACCATGAAGAACTATTTGTTTATCTAGCAGTCTCGGCTCACGCTGTCAGCACAGTTCTGGTTCGAGAAGAAGACAAAGTACAAAGGCCAGTATACTATGTGAGTAAGAAATTAGCAGCGGCAGAGCGCAACTACCCAAAGATCGAGAAGCTTGCTTACAGCCTCCTGATTGCATCCCGAAAGCTTCGTCACTACTTCCAAGCCCATCCAATAACCATATACACCGATCAGCCGTTAAGACAAGTGCTGCAGAGAACCGAAGCGTCGGGAAGGTTGATTAAATGGAACATAGAACTAAGCCAGTTTGATTTGAATTTTCAACCACGAAAGTCAATCAGGGGGCAAGCTCTAGCAGACTTTATTGCGGAGTTCACCATTCCAGAGGAAGAAATAATCAATGACCAAGTGGTCAAATCTGAGGATAAGCTAGAGATGAATCCGTGGAGACTATATACAGATGGAGCTAAAAATGACCGAAGATCCGGAGCTGGAATTGTCTTAGTCACTCCGGAGGGACGGTCGTTATATTACGCCCTACGGTTAGAATTTTCGGCCACTAACAACGACTCTGAGTATGAAGCCCTGATTGCCGGGCTGAAACTTGCTAAAGACCTCAGAGTAAAAATGATGGACATATTTTGTGACTCTAAGATTGTTGTTTGTCAAGTGCGAGAGGAATTCGCGGCTCGAGGACCTCGACTTATCACATACCTCAAGAAAGTGAAAGAGCTATTGAATAGCTTAGAACGGTACAACATAACACATATTCCCAGAGCAGAAAACCAGAAAGCGGATAGATTAGCAAAGTTGGCTAGTTCCGACAATCCAGAAGGGACTGAGGTAATTCCAATTGAAACATTGGAATCGCCAAGCTTCGAATCAATGGAAATTGAATTCGTTCTTGAAGCGGAACCAGAGAAGGAGTCATGGATGACTCCAATCAAGAGTTTTCTTAAGAATGGGACTCTCCCATCGAAGAAAAGTGAGAAAAGAGCTGTAGTTCGCAAAGCTGCCAGATATGTTATGCAAGACGATACCCTCTATAGGCAAGGATTTTCTATGCCCCTGTTACGATGTATCGCACACGACGACATCAAGCGTGTACTGAGAGAAGTACACGAAGGTGAGTGTGGAGATCATACAGGAGGTCAAACTTTAGCAAAGAAAATATTGCGGTACGGATACTTCTGGCCTACGATCAACAAGGATGCAGCTGATTATTCACGACGCTGCGATAAGTGCCAGAGATTCGCCAAAATCCCCAGGGCACCATCAACCCAGCTTAAATCGATGGTGAGTCCTTGGCCATTTGCCACATGGGGAATCGATATCATTGGAGTTTTACCGATTGCTAAAGGGGGAGCTAAGTATGCCATAGTAGCCGTGGATTATTTCACGAAGTGGGTGGAAGCTGAACCCTTGACTAAGATCACCACAAGAAAGGTGATAAGTTTTGTGGTCCGAAATATTATATGCCGATTCGGAATCCCAAGGACAATTATTACCGACAACGGGACCCAATTTGATAGCACTGAATTCAGAAACTTTTGCCAGAAATATAAGATAGACAAACGATATACTGCAGTTGCCTATCCACAATCTAATGGGCAAGTAGAGGCAATAAACAAGGTAATAAAATCCATCCTCAAAAAGCGATTAGAGCGTGCAAAGGCAAAATGGGTTGATGAATTGCCCCTAGCTTTGTGGGCATATCGAACAACGTTTAAAACGGCTACTGGTCATACCCCTTTCTCCCTCTCCTTTGGTTCAGAAGCAGTAATTCCAGTTGAACTGGAAGTTCCTTCCCACAGGGTGACATATTATGACCCGATGACGAATCGGGCACTTTTACTTGAGTCTCTTGATGAAGTCGAAGAGAAAAGAGACGAAGCAGACTTGCGTGCAGCAAGACATCGGCGTCAGATGGCGCGCTATTATGACAAAAGAGTTCGCCTCAGAACTTTTGAACCCGGAGATTTGGTGCTCAAGAGAGTTTTTCCATCCCTTCCTCACCTCGGCCCAAAATGGGAGGGACCCTTTGTCATCCAACGGAAACTTGATAAAGGAACATTCAAGTTAACGACCGTAGATGGCGAAGAAGTCCCTCGAGCATGGAATGCCCAACACTTAATGCGATATTTGGATTAGAAATGCTATACTTTTTGCTGTTCTTCCTGTAAACTCTGTAATAAGGCACGACTTGCCTTTGGAAAATATGACGATATGAATAAAGGACTATAAAGTGGACGTAGGCTATGACTTAGCTGAACCACTATAAAATATTGTGTGTTATTTACTTTTATGCATTTACATTCGTTAGTTATTCTGTTGTGATTATAAAATACAGGACAACTTAGAGCCTAAAAAAGGTTGAAACAGTTTGGGCATAAAAAGAAGCACAATGATTATTTGTGCAATAAGACATAAAAGAATGAGAAAACGACATTCTTAACTCTAACTCTCCAGAGAAAGAGAGAGAGTATAAAAGCGTCTCAGACTGAGCGCTGAAAAAGAAATTCTATTCTGAACTCTAACTTTCCTGAGAAAGAGAGAGAGTATAAAAGCGTCTCCGACTGAGCGCTGAGAAAGAGGTTCAACTCCGAACTCTAACTTTCCAGAGAGAAAGAGAGTATAAAGGCGTCTCCGACCGAGCGCCGAGAAAGAAATCTTTTCCCGTTGAACGACCGGGGGATAAACAAATAACTGAACTCGAACTCTAACTCTCAAGAGAGTGAGAAAGAGTATAAAAGAAATGCCAGGAAAAACAACAGATATTGATGATACAGGAAATGCTATCCCGTTAGAGAATCGGGAGCATCCAGATTGCATAGTTAGGCACTGAATAACTTACGGAGATTGACTGGGGACACATACCCATACACATATCTCCCCTCTTCACAACTTTGTTTCATAACTATAGATATGCATTTTTACATAAGTGCAGAGCTGCTAACAGATAAACATTGCAAAAAGTGAATTATTTTTATTTACAAATGAATAAATTTGTACAGGGAAATGACTAAAAAAGAAAGTGCAGGAGCTGCTGTTGTGGCAGCACTTATTGATTTACAAAGATGCTAAAAGGACACAGGAGAACCCACTATTTGGGTTTGGGATGAGCCTTCGATTTCTTGGCAGCTTTTTCCGCATCCTTTGCTTCCCTCTCTGCTTCAGTCAAAATTCGCTTTGATTTCTTTTTCCCTGAAGGTGTAGCGCTGGAGCCGGCAGACTTTTTCCCGGAGGGCTGGGCACTGGAATCAAAAGAAGATTTTTTAGCAAGTTCTTCGGTGATAGATCTAGTTGAGAGCTTAACCACTAACCTTGAACCTGCATCCACAACTGCAAGGGGCTTGAGGACCTCAGGGTCTAATTCTTCAGCCTTTAATTGCAAGCGCTTGTCTTGATCAGCCTTCATGGCAGCCAAGGTAATGTCCTCAGCGCTTTTCGACTCCCCGGTTATTGTAACTTCTGGTTCCTCATCATGCCCCTCGTCTCCTCCGTCGTCTTTTAAAGCTGCAATCATTTCTTCGTCATGGGGAGTAGTCACCTTAGTTGATTCACTTCTTTCCCCCAAGTCTGTGGAAGCAGCCTTGTCTTCTCCTTCTTTGACCCTATCAGCGGGCTTTGTCCCAGTGGTAGCTCCTTGAACTACATCTGTCTTCGCGGAGGATTCAACGCCTACAAAATGAGAAACATCGGTTATCAACTCAGGCGAGAGCAAAGGATTTCTCATTGAACGTTCAATCATGTAGCCAAAGGTAGTAGTAGCCTTGACAAGTTGAGGAGAAAAGACAGGGATACCTTCTGAAGACTTCTCAGCGGGGGTGACTACTACCTCTGGAGTTATTTCAGGAATGGGAGATAGTAAAGTTGATCGGGGAATTCCCGGGTTTTCGGGATCATACCCTTCCACTTCAGGAGTTACAGGAGCAGAAGAAGAGGAGCCAGCTTCAGGAATGGTTTTCTGTTTAGACTTCCGCCTCTCTTCTTCCATGGCCTCAGCAATTAGACGGCGACCTTCAGCTAGGCGCTCCGGTTCGTCGTCTCTCAAGTACTTCTCCATCAACTTATCTTCATCGAGGGAATCGACCTTAAGCTCTTCTTTTTCCCACTCAACGATTTGATTCCACACATGAACCAAAGTGGATGGATAGTCCTCGATCCAGGAAATGTTTCGACGACGAATAATGTGCGCGAAGAATTCGATCATTAGCTCCCCGAAGCCCTGAATATCGGCCTCCGCCTCTGATAGCTGTTTGCGGGTTTCCTCCGCAGATTTAATAGCGCATTCAACGTTGCCCTCAGCCAGAGCAGCCCTGTTTTCCGCCTCTAACAATTTTGAAGCCAAATCAGCGTTTTTCTTTTCTAACTCAGCACTCCTTTTCGCTAACTCGGCATTTTTCTGCTCAAGCTCAGCATAAGCGAGACGTGTCTTAGCAGCCTCTGACTTGGCTTCGTCAGCTTGCTTCTTCAACTCGGAACGTTCCTGAGTGTGGGATTCTAGCAAATCATGATAGCGCTTTTGCATGTCCTCAAACTGTTGTTTGAAGTTAGAAGCGTTCTTCTGAGCGATAGCTAGTTGAGCTTGAGTATCTTCTAAATTTTTTCCTAAGGTTTTTAGGGCCTTAGCATCTTCCTCTGCAGTTTTGTGCATTGAGTCAGCATTTGTCATTAGCGTGCGGATGATTCTAGAAAGAGTGCGGGAATACTTGAACATCTCGGTATATTGTTTTTCCACCAAATCAATCTTTGCTCTGGCCTCCTCTGCCCAATTAGAAGAAATAGGTTCAAGGGAAGGTAGAAAGGTCAGAGTCTCGAAGTAGTGCTCGGGAAATTGCTCCTTTAAATATGCCAGCCTTACTGCGGTTCCCGCATCTGGTGGAGGAGGGGCGAGGATGGTCAGTTCAGTGTCCCTTCCCGAAGAAGATTCTGTAGAACCCTTGTCTGTCCGAGGTCGCTTAGTAGCAGGGACTTTTTGCTTACTTCTAGACCCAGTTTCCTTTGGAGGTGTCTTCTCTCTACCCCGCTTTTCATAGGAGGAAGTGGAATCCCTAGATTGTGGTCTATCCTCCTCTCTACGACCTTGATAGCTTTTGTATTTTTCCTGTTCCGGTCGAACTGGTGAGCGGGAGCGTGAGGATCGAGATCGATAAGGATCATAGGGTCTCCTTTCCTCCCTGCCGCGGTCATCCCGGCGGTTATATTCGGCATCCTGGGGAGGATTAGACATGCTGCGGCGAAGCTTTCTTATGTCATAAGAGGATCGAGACATTGTACCTGCACGATAAGTTAAACGAAGTTTAGAATCGACGGATCCATGGAAAAAGAAGTGCAATGAATGCTAGTGCTACGGTGCAAAGTGCATCCTATGTGGTGTATGTGTCCCCCCAACCAACCTGAGTCTGAAGCTAGACTGGTGCGGGCAGGCTCTTTGGCCTTAGCAGGAGTAGTCTCTTCAGAAGAAGTGAAGACTAGAGGGTCCTTTCTGAAATCTTCCGAAGTGTATATAGTCTCGGGTAAAGGGAGATCCCCCAAACCCTGAAATATGTGCTCGTCGGCGCTAGGAACATCCCCTTCGGAAGCGTGAAGTGGCGACCCTTGGGGAGATTTTGATTTGTCTACTGAGGTAGTTTCCTCGGGGGCAATATATCCTTCACGATGTTTTTTGGCCAGATTAGCCAGTTCATCATCTTGAGTGGAAGAGGGAGAGGGTGAAGTTTGAAGAGAAGCTGCGGGAATTCCCGAGCCTTCTCCTATTTCTGGAACTGTTTCCACTGGAGGAATATATGCATCAGGGACCGTCCCATGACCAATGCTACGGGAGACGGATAGCAGCCCGTGAAAATGAAGATACTCATCTTTAAGAACCTCGTCAATAGTAAGGAATTTTTGGTCGCCATTGAGGAGACGGTGCATTCGATCAAAGAACGCTTGGTCTGATACCTGTTTGGGATTATCGACTGCAAATAAAAAGGAAAACAGGTCAGGGTGATGATTCAAGTGTATAGAGTCCAGGGTCAGAAAATCAGTGCTTTACTTGATTTTGTCCATCTTCTGGCGCATCCAGACTGTTGCTTTATATAGAACCACTCCAGTCTGGAATCTCCAGCCTTGCTGCTAAACGGCGTAGAGATTATCTTCCTCTTTGGGACCGACTCAAAGTAACAGAAAGAAGGGGTTTCTCTAGTCCGATGTTTGAAATTATAGAAGAAATGAACGTCGTCAAACGTAAGCTCCACGCCTAGAATTTCACGATATGCTATGAATAAGGTATGCAGATAGGCATATGAATTGGGATGCAGCTGCATGGGGGCAATCCGCATTTGTCTTAAGAAGTCGACGATGAAAGGCGAGAAAGGAGGAATAGCGCCAACCATGCACATCAGACGAGTGACCGTCATATATCCTTCTGGAGGGTTATGTGGACGATCAGAACGTGAGGGCACTAGAGTGTCTCTCTTCATTATTCCATACTTCAAGCAAATTCTCACGAGTCGGTCATTGTCAATTGTTGATTCTACGGAATCTGGAGGTGATTCCAATATAATGGCTGAGTCAAATTCATCGGGTGCTCGGTTGTCACCAATCCCTCCTTCCTCCTCAAAGCCTAGGGAAACTTCATTTTCTGAAGACATTTCATCGTTTTCCCGATGACCAACTCCGTAATCCGGACCCTCGCTATCCCATTCTGGGTCAGATGAAGAAGATATATCCTCGAGAGTGGTTTTGTTGGAAGTTTCTGGAGCTTCTTTCCTCTCAGCTAAACGAGAAGAGCGTCTGGGCCTCATTGTCGTGAAACTATTGAAGAAGCAATAGCACGGATTAGAGTGAATTATCCCGTGTCCCCTTTTTTGTGTATGTGTGTGAACTAAAGTGTGTGCAACAAATGCGGGAAGTGCAAAATAAGAGTACAGCAATGTAAGACGAAGCTTTAAAGAGAAAGTAATAGTCCGAGTTGTCCTTGATTCTCATTTATGTTCACAAGGCACTATCCTAACTGTCCGCGAGGCATATTCGTCTAGAATAAGTGTTAGTTGAGTTAGTTGGGTGGTCTTTATGTGTCAAGTTCAATATGTTCGGGTCGGTTCGGATATGCATATGATGACTAGCTCGACGCAGGCACAGATAACAGTCGGTTCGGGTGCCTCACTAAAGCATGGTCAGTTCAAGACAAGGAAAGCAATGAGTTCGGAAGCAGGACTGATCTGTTCGGATCGGGTAGCCCGATCCGAACCGAACCAGCACCACCTAACCGATCCGTTTACTTCAACCTCTTATCCCATTTACTTTTCCGACCCGAACCGACTTTTTCTTTCCTTTTCATCTTTCCAAAGAACGAAACCCGAGCCGATTCCCTTTCCCTCCTTTTCCTCTTTGCTCCTTCGTCTTCTACCCGAACCGACTCCAGCTTGTCACCCCATTCTTCATCTCTTTCCTCTTTTCCCATCTACTCACAGACGAGTCCGCTTTATCACCGAAGCCGCCGTTAAGAACAAATATTTGCCCTCTTCAGCCTCACAACGCCTCGAAGCAATGGCGCATCCACCAGCAGCGGCGGAGGGTTCGAGTGATGCTTATGGCCAAACCATCCTAACCCAACGCTAATTGAAATCGAGAACGGTTACAACAAAATTATTTGAGATTAGAAAAGCTACCTATATGTTTGATTCGGGAAATCTACAGGAAATTGTTTTAGAATTTTCGAGTTTCTGGCGTTTCAATATTAAGGTCGGGAGCGGCAGCAAAAAAGAAGAAGGAAGGAATGAAGGCAGTAACGAGTTTATAAAGGGAATGTTGTTGACTCCTCGTCTTCCTATTTTGTCTCACCCGCTCGGACCGGAATGAAGGCCCAGAAGCACAACTCCCTCTGAAGGCCCAACGTCCAAGAACCTAACTCACGAAAACGCTTCGGATCGGAATCCAAACCGAGCGGAAATCTCACGCGATTGATTTAACGTCCGACTCGAATTGTAGAGAAGGGAAGTAAAGGAGGAGCATACCTGCAAGAAGCATTACACGGCGAGAAGAGTTCCCAAATTTGCTCAGAAATAAAGAAAAGGCACTCGGATCGGACGCCGAACCGAATAGAAATCAATGCATTACTCTTGACAATTCTGGTTAAACGACATCAAAGGACGCTTTGTACAACGAAAGCATCCTTTGAGGGGGCAAAATGTTAACCTACTTTGTGAACTAGGCAACACAAAGTCAAGAAACCAACCGTTGAAGAGTATTTCAAGTTATGCGACTCCGGTTCGGATCGGAAGGAAACACCACAATTCAGATTGATAGCAGCGTATCGGTTCGGATCGGGTAAAATTCTCTGTTCGGATCGGATATCTCTTACTGGATAAATTGGCAGAGCATACCTGATCGGATCGGAAGGCCAATGAATCTCAGGTGGATCGGAAAGCCGTCTGCTTGCCACGACTTCGGAGCGGAGCGGAGTATGATTAGAGAAGAAGAGACGTCCAAGCTACTCCAGTTCGGATCGGGTATTCCGATCCGAGCCCCCAACCTGCACGTCTCCGACCCGCACCCTTGATCCAGGAAAATCTCCTATAAAGTCGCCTGGAGAACCGGACCGGATATGACTAATTCCTACCCCTAACGTCCATCTCATGGATGCGTTGTCCGCCTGATAGCCCATCCGAACCCAAAGAGAGTGCGATGGATGACACGTGTTCCGACCCGGATTGAATCTCAGGCAAATTCACACCTATAAATACCCCATCTAGAGACAAAGAGAAGGATCTTTTTCAGCACTTTCGAGAATCCAAGTACCTCCATCGTCCGAATTCCTTTACTCCCGGAAAATCCAAACCATCTTTCATTTCCTGTTTTTATCATTTTGAGTGAATAAAAGTGAGTTGTGAGCGAATCTTACACTGCATTTGTAACTGAATTACTGAATATAGTGAAAACTAAGTGGACGTAGGCATTTCTTCGCCGAACCACTATAAACCTTGTGTGTCCCTTTTTATTTCTGCCTTACTTTATCTTGTTTCTAATCAATTTGGGTGTTAGAACCATATTTGGGTCTAACAGTAGGGCTAAGTCATGAACTTGAAACGACAACACTTAGCCAACTTGACATGACACGTAGGCGGGTTAAGTCGCGAATTTAAATGACATACTTAACCACCTTGACATGACTAGACTGGAAAAGGATTAAGTCACGAATTACATGACTTAATCGGTTAGGCGGGTTAGGTCACGAATTACATGACCTAATCTGTTAGGCGAAACCCTAGACACGACCCTTTTCAGCAGTAACCCTCTAGATGTATCAAGGTACCCTGGGGCTAGGCCGGGTGGGGCACGATTACTGGGCTGATTGTAAGAGGTGAACAACGGCAGTGGGGTACGCCAGTGTAGGTTTGGTGGACTACGGTCGTGCACGTATTCCGGGGCAGACAGTGGGTATCCATAGATTTATCTGTGCATCTTGAATCGTGTCAGGGGTTGACACCCTAGGTCTGATACACCTGAAGGTGGACCCAGCACAGGTGACTACATTCGTGATTAGCCGTATGACACGGACACTTAACGAGCTAGAACTTGTAGGGAGCCGTTCGACTAGATAAGCGCTCCGTAGGACCCCATACTTGGGTCAGACCCCGTTTCAGGGTCATTTCACGATATTGGGCCGTGGGATTTATTTCGTGATTAACTTGTGACCTGGGCTTAGTATACTAGTACAGTCGACGCAACGAATCTTGAACATGTGATGCTTTATTTGACTTGTCTTGACTTATCATGATCACCTTAGTCTATCTTGTCCACCTTGACTCCATTCTTAAGTTTAGTTCCAGTTCATACATGACATGTTGTTTTAACCGTTTTTACACTGAAAGTCACTAGGACTTACTCAGTCTTTATGACTGACCCTTTTCCTTTCGCCTCTTTTTCTTTCGTTTTCCCCCCAGGTTCTCAGGGAGGGAATACTGCAGCTTGACCAGCTTTCACATCCAGCTTAAAGAGAAAGAATGTATTGCTTGGATCTTTTTCATTTTGGACTATGGCTCTGGACAGCAATTATGGGGCTTATGCAGTTTATTTATGTTTTCTTTAAATAATGTAATCAAGACAGTTATGAAGATGTTATGTTTTTGGAAGAATTGTAAGACAATTATGGCATGGTTTGTGTAACACGTATTTTGATGAAATAAAAGTTGTTGTTTTCCGCTGTTCAAAAATATGTGTTATTATATCTGTCTTGTATATCTATGACTTATACTTATAAACCTCCACCAAAATTAGGGCATTCCCTTTGAGAGTGACCTTAACGGAGGTGGGGTGTTTCAACCCATGTATGGGAATAGGGCGTAATCCCTAGGCATGTTCTGTGCCCGATAACAAACCATGTACGGGGTTAGGATTTAACCCCTAGGTGTGCTCTGTACCGAACGATGAACCGTTGGATTTGTTTTTAGTTTTGTAAGGGTTTGGAACTTTAATACACCAGATCCTGAGTATGGACTATACATATGAGGAACTAAGCTATCTTGTTAGGACTTTGCAAGACCACCCTGTTTGGGCTCGAGTATGGGCTATATGCGATGGGATTTGGACTCACTTGTCAGGATTTAGCAAGGTCATTTTGCTATGGATCGAGTTTGGACTATACTCAGTTGGACATAGATTATCTTGTTAGGACTTGGCAAGATCATTCGGTCATGTCTCGTGAAACACCCCCATACCCCTTAATGTCACCTTCGCTAAGGATATGAAGCGTATAGGTATAAAATAACAATACAGAGACTAAAGATAACAAACAACATATGAAAACACAACGGAATTTTAAACTTAAAAAAAACAGAACATAACAGTCATTACATTTTAAACTGTACTTCATCAAAAACCCACAACTGTCTTATGAAAACCAAACATATTCAGAGTACTAAATAAAATCCCTCTCAACATCAAATACAAATGCAAGCTAAATGTGGAACAATACATGAACAAGCAGAAAGCAACTCAAGCATAAATCTCCAATAAGCCAAGCCGAACTAAGACTTTATCACTATAAATCCCCTTCCCTGAGAATATGGGGAGGAGGGGGGAAAGGAAGAGAGGAAATCAGTCAGGTATAAATCCTGGTGAGTTCTATAATTACTAGCATGAGTGATAAAAGAATAAATCTAGACAAGATAAAAGTTTAAGGCACAGTAATAATGCAGTGACCCGAAAATCCTCCTCGTGGGAAATCGTCGGATACGCTACTCTAGGCATACAACACATCAAAACAAATAACAGAAGACTTTTATAAACATCATAATAATGTCATATCGGAGTACATCGAAATATAATACATCAGAAGATTACTTTACAATAAATGTACTACAATGCAGCGGAACCAAATAAGCTAACACAGCAGAAGGCTATCCATGCTCTGGACACCGCTTTAAGCTTTGTCCAGAATCCTGCTTAATAAATAAATATCTGCAAAACAAGCCACTCGACTCCCCATGTGGAAAATATGGGCACCCGAGTTCGCAAGTGAAACAAACTACGAGTTAGTCATGGGACAAGTATGAAAAATCTTACTTAACTTATCTAATAATAAGGCTAATCACAAGACCACGTCGCTAACGCGGAACGAGTTTACTCCCCTGGATACCCAGTGCATAAAATAAGTAAATCTTTCAAAACAACGCAATGCTTTTTTGAAAAATGAAACCATTATAAGACTCAAGTCCCATCACATAATGCAACGCAAACCGGAGGATAGAGTTTTACCTTATAATGATCAAACATGCTTAATACGTATAAAACTTGATATTATTATTAGTGTCTAGTCAGTTTAAAACATTTTCGAAGTAAATGTATCAATCCTAGATGGCATAGTACCCCATCGTACTATGTCGCCATATATAGGTTTACAATCAAATCCGTAATATCTATTGGAAATTGGGTTCCCCTCATGAGCCAAGGCTAGGGATGGTCTCCTTACCGATTCGGGTCACCTCTAGCAAGATGACCCAGGGTTCGGACGCTGGCGAACCCTTGGATCCTCCAAGGCCGGTCCACAAATACTTTAGTGGAATAGTTATGCCTGAACAATACGTTTCCCGGTCTTACTGGACCTATCACTTGGCCAGTAGCGACCAATATCCTAGGCGCCTTGCAATCCATCATCCACATAAGTAAAAATGTCTGGGCTCCATACCATGACACCACTTCCAGCTAGAAAGAAACGGATGCACTCCTTGGGTCCCTTATCCTATTTTTGACTATACTAGGGTGTGAGGCTCGTGAAGTAACGTTATACACAAAGCTATTCTAATTAAAGCTGTGCTTTGATCATCAACCACAAGGCTTTGCTTTTCAACAAAATCCTTGATCATTTGCATCTTAGCATGCCACATTTGTAGGATCTAAATTAACTCTAAAGGGGGGAGGAGGGTGAACAGGGTTTATCGCAGATTTTTGTCGAGTAATTAAATAATAATAACACAGATAATAATAAGAATAAATGCGAAAAATAAATAACACACAGATATACCCAGCTTCGGCAAAACCCTGCCTATTGCTGCATTCCCCAAGGTTTCTGCTAGGAGTTAAAACAATCTCTACACTCACAATCCCATTTAAACTCGCGACACTCTCTCCCAACTGTTCTTAGCCCTATGCTCAAAACCGTGCATTAGTTTCTATCCCCGAAACCAGATTTCCCCGAATTACAAACCCCGTAATTCGTCTCCCTAGTTTTAGAGACAAACTAGAAAAAACTAAATCTTGATTACAATTTGAAATGAATAAAAACAAACAATAAAAACCCTAAAAACAAATATAAAATCCCTAGTTTTAATTTATTTAAAAACACTTTAAGCCTTTGTCTCCTTTAATTAACTTAGCCTGCCACTTTTCTATCTTGCTTCACCCTCTCTATTTTGGCCCGATCATCTTATTTCTCTGGAAAGCAAAAAATGGTAGATGGCGATGTGAATCTAAGGTTTGGAATCTCTTCTAATCTGAAAGCTGCCGCTCTCTTAAGTGATTCTCTGGTTATTTAGTGGCTATCCTCTTCTTCGATTTAACATTGATGAGCGTGGAATTGGATCCAAGTAATCTCCTCTTTTTTTCTGGTACGGATTTAACGTTGATGAGTGTGTGTGTTTCTTGTTACAGGTATGAAGACAGGACTGAAGATGATAGAGAAAATATATAAGAATATATGTATATGAGTGAGTTTGTAAACTGAGTGTAGTCTATATGAAAACGTATTGAGTGATAAATGAACTGTAGTGAGGAGCTGCGAGGGAATTGTACTGATATATGTAATAAACAAATTTGATTGAAATAAAATTTTATTTTATTGTTGTCAAACAAACTTATCTATCGTATTCAGTTTATTTACAAGTACAATCTCATGTGAATTGAATAAATAGTGGAGTTATAAATAGTTGTACTGTTTGAATGTTTAAAATATAATATTCAATTTAAATAAAATACTGTATGAATATATGAATGTCTGTACAGTCGTATTCTATTCAAATATACATATTATATTCCTGTCTGTGATGTATATCAGTACAGTAACAAACACATTTTAAAATAATATTTATTTTGTTGTTATCATCAATTAAAAATCATATAATTGTGTATACAACTACGTCATATATAACAATCTCCCCCTTTTGATGATGATAAACAAATAAAAGATTTTGAGCATAGTGAATGTGTTTGACAGTGAATATTGAACTCCTCCTATTTATTAGCTTCCCCTATTTGTTTGCTCCCCCTATAACTGAACTCCCCTATATATATGGAAAATATGAGTAATGAAATCCAATTGACCGTTCCCCCTATAGATATTTAATTTCCAATCTTAAAATGTTTTTTAAATTAAATACACATCAATCAAAATCTTGACCATTCTCCCCCTTTTGTTATCATCAAAAGGATAATAGAAGTCAAAAAAGTGATGAATATAGACCATAAATATAAATTCAGATTAAGAAAGAGAATGTATATCGTAAAACCCATTTAATCAAACAAAAATCATAATAATCTTTAAATCAGAAGCAAATTTCACTTTCGGAATGAATGGATTTACGATGGATTTTATAGAGTGAGGAGATTTCAATAAAAATTGAATATTTGAATATGAATTTTGAAGATTTTAAATATGCTCAAAGATGTGTTAAGCACCTGCTAACCACACATAGCCCAAAGGTCTTTTAAATGGGGTTAGTAGTATCCTAATTTTATCTTCTCTAATGAGTTCCATCCATGCACCGCCCAAAGGTCTTTTAAGTGAGAATGGAAGCACATAGACATTAAGGTAATTCACCCACGCATAACCGCGAGGACTTTTAAATGGGAGTGAATACCAAGGATAAATTATATATATATTTCCTTTTCTTTATTTTTATTTTATTTTTATTTCCAAGAATAATTAGAACTCCCCAAATTAAATAAAACCATGATGAATGACAGAAATATGGTAGATATAGAAGATGGTCGTGAAGTAAGCTCTAATTCAAAGATATTATAAAACCTGTCCAATCATCATGAGATTTAAAATAACATATCCTCTAGTTATGAATAATAACATAGTCGCGACTCATCACAATTTCATAAATCCCTTGGTGTCTCTATTTACGAGGAATTTTAACCACCTCGATGGCCACCAAAGATACCTCAGACGCTGGTTTCACGTCCTACCTCTTGACGCAGACAACCACCCACGGGCATGTAGGGGGAAAGAGTCAATACTTCGCCACATGATCATAGAGCAAGAACCCCCTATCTTGCTGTTACCTTATACCAGCTCTGATACCACTTGTAGGATCTAAATTAACCCTAGAGGGAGGACGGGGGGTGAATAGGGTTTATCGCAGATTTTTGCTGAGTAATTAAATAATAGCAACAAAAATAATAATCAGAATAAATGCGGAAAATAAATAACACACAGATATACCCAGCTTCGGCAAAACCCTGCCTACTGCTGCATTCACCAAGGTTTCTACTAGGAGTTAAAACAATCTCTACGCTTACAATCCCCTGTAAACTCACGACACTCGCTCCCAACTGTTCTTAACCCTACGCTCAAAACCCTGCACTGGTTTCTATCCCCGAAACCAGATTTCCCCGAATTACAAACTCCGTAATTCGTCTCCCTAGTTTTAAAGACATACTAGAAAACTCTAAATCTTGATTACAATTTGAAACGAATAAAAACAAACAATAAAAACCCTAAAAACAAATATAAAAACCCTAGTTTTAATTTATTTAAAAAACACTTTAAGCTTTTTCCTCCTTTAATTAACTTGGCTGACCACTTTTCTATCTTTCTTCACCCTCTCTATTTTGGCCCGATCTTCTTGTCTCTCTGGAAAACAAAAATGGCGGATGGTGATTTGAATTTAGAGTTTCGAATCTCTTCTAATCTGAAAGCTACCGCTCTCTTAAGTGATTCTCTGGTTATTTAGTGGCTATCCTCTTCTTCGATTTAACGTTGATGAGCGTAGAATTAGATCCAAGTAATCTCCTCTTTTTTGGTATAGATTTAATTCGGATTTTTTTGCTTTTAGCTTGTTCGAACTTGGATGATTGACAGCCAGTGATGATTGGGTGTTTATATAGGATGAAAAATCCGATATTTTCTCTGATTTCAACGTTGAGACCTAGTTTGATATTTGAATAATTTTTGGGCTTGAACTCTTTGATTTTGAATTAGTCCTCCCTGATAATAGTTCGGCAATTTGAGTTCTCCTGAAAAATATTGATTTAAACTTGTCCTTAATATATATTGCGTGAATTTTGGGGTTTTGGAAATTTGATTTGAATTGGTTTGATACTTATGGATACTTGCGTGTGACTTGATTGCTTTGAATTGGTCCAAGAAAAAAATCCGTATATATTTTTTCTGGAATTGTTACTAGACTTGAAATCTTGAACTTGATCAATTGTATTACTTATTTGATGCTCAATCTTGTATTTATCATTTACTTGACCGCTTCGACCATTTTGATCTTGTCCAGTTTACTTTGTATGTTGCATATTGCTGTGCCGACCCCTTGAGCTTGACTTGTTGCATCTAGACTCGTGTTCATGTAGCTTTACACCTGACCATTGACTGCACTGTCATTTGTATATATATATATGACCCTTGTTCCATTCACACATGAATGTATTCATGCATTTGTTTCCTGCCATGCTTGTAATTGTTCAATATTAGGCAGAGTTGTGATGAACACACACAATACCATGATGAACTTAACTTAACCATGCCTTTGTTTGCTATTATAATGTAGTCCACCTAAGCATTTAAAGTTGCATTGACTATCATATAATCCATGTTCACATGTTGACCTGCTTGTAGACTTGTGTACATTTCCATTGTTGTTTTGGATTTCTTGAGAAAACATGTTACTGAGCCCATTGCATCATGCAAAGTTGTGTGATTCTTCCATTTAGCTGAGTTTACTACTGTTATTACTTTTGCTAACCTGCATGCATCACCTATTACATTGCTTGCTGCACTCGATTTCTCACTTCATTTCACTGTTACATGTGTTGCCATTTTGAGAATCCTGAACCATGTTGAGATGTACTGACTCGATCTTTTGACTGAACATTAACTTGCTGTTGCTTACATATGTGCTCATGCTTGTTCTCCCACACATGAAAATGCTGATCTGTATAAATGCACCATGCTGAGTCAATTTTGGCCTTGTTCCATTCACCACTGTTTACACTTTGAAGCTCTGAATTATCTTGAGCACTTTGTTGGTTGCATTACTATGTTTATATGTCTGAACTTTGTCATGTTGCACCGGCACCATATATTTGTCCTCCAACTTGTGCATGCTGACTTGTGCATGGGCCTCGACTATGTTCACCTGTATATTTATTATTGTTACAATGAGTCGAGATGGTCCACGTGGCTATTCCTCAGTCGCTTGCTGACTGGCGAGGTAGTGCACACGTGTATATTTATACACGTGTGTATATGCAGTCATCAAACTGATTTTCTTGTCCCTACACAGAAATATTTTGTATATACACTGACGGCCTTGTGGTATTTACAGTGTATCACTGTGAATATCACAAGCTGCCTAGACACAGATTGATAGACATATATATCAGATCGAGTAAGGAGAATGTTGAGAAACACACCGAAACCTGAGGCAAATAAAATTTTAAAATTAAAATTTATATACGCGTGTATTCAATTTTATTTCTATTGCAGTGTACTCTGTGTGTGTGTTTCTTGTGACATGTATAAAGACAGGACTGACTGAAAGATGTGAAGACAGAAGACTGAAGATGACAGAGAAAAATATATAAGAATATCTATACATAAGTGAGTCTGTAAACTGAGTGTAGTGTATATGAAAATGCACTGAGTGATGAATAAACTATATTGAGGAGCTATGAGAGAATTGTACTGATATATGTAATAAACAAATTTGATTGAAATAAAATATTATTTTATTGTTGTCAAACAAACCTGTCTATCGTATTCAGTTTATTTACAAGTACAATCTCATGTGAATTTAATAAACAGTGGAGTTATAAATAGTTGTACTGCTTGAATGTTTGAAATATAATATTCAATTTAAATAAAATACTGTATAAATATATAAATGTCTGTACAGTCGTATTCTATTTAATATAAATATTCTATTCCTGTATGTGATGTACATCCGTATAGTAATAAACACATTTTAAAATAATATTTATTTGGTTGTTATCATCAAACAAAAATCATATAATTGTGTATATGACTACGTCATATACAACAACATTGACAATCCACGCCATGCGACTGATGTATATCAATATATAACCTCTAAGCTCGCATGTCTCTGAGAAGGGTGTTAAGCAAGAGAATAAATTCTCCGTCACCAAGCAGACGTATATTTAATAGAAATCAATCTAAACAGAACGAAATCTAATTCAGACACACATCCATTTACAAGTCTGTTCTGTAACAACCCGAAAATCTGGGCCAGTTTAAATTTTTTATTTTGGCAATTTTAGTGAATTTTGAACATTTAAAATAAATTATTTTAAATAATATCGACGAGAAATTTATTTTGAATAGAATTCGACGTATATATAATATACGTCGTTGTAAGAATATAAATAATTATATATAATTATAAATAGAATTGAAAATGGCGCGGTAGTTCGATAATTCGATTTCAAACTTCAATTGAATGTACCGGGTGCAAAACAATCCGGATTTTAGTGAAACTAAAAATAATAGGATCTATTTGAGAATATCTTTCCAACGAATCCGAAAAATCAAGATTTCATAGCGGGAATCAAAAGATATGTCCAGTTGAAATTTCAGAATAGTCGCTATGGAATTCAGGCCCATAAAAATGGGAATTTTGCAAACGATCTCGGACTTCGACGAAACCACTTTTGTTGGGTCCGTGATGTCAAATTATTGCTAGATTCCAAATTTCATAATTTTTCGAATCAATATGTGAGCGTGGCAAAGGAAAATGCGTTTGACCAGTTTCAGTTGATTTTAATCGACTGGAAAATGACCATTTTTCTAACGTTCTCAGAATTCGACGAAGCTAGTTTTGTTAGGACCGTATCGACAATACGAAGCTAGAAAATATTTTTCTGGAATTTTTCGAGTTAGTGTGCGGCCCCGGTAAATTGAAATGCGCATTTAAATTCAATATATAGAAGTACATGTTGATTTTGATGAAAACTGATTGTAACAGCCGAATCTGCTTACGATACATATCCCATTGTGTTCGGAATGGGGGTAATTAGCTATGGATGACAGGCGGTGGGCCTCGTTTAGAGGTCGAGAATAAAAGTTGCTTTTTGGTGGAAAAATAGAATAAATTATAATATAAAAATCTCCCCTTCCTCTCCTTTAATTCCTCTGCCCCCCTTTCTTCTTCAAAAATCAATTCAGTATAAAATAAAAAAACAAAAAAAAAAACAAAATCGATCGCAGGCGATTCCCCCCCCCACCGCCCACCGCCGCCGCATCGCCCTCCATCCACCGCCTCCACCTCCTTCCCCCCTACCTCGCGACCTCCCACTAACCTCGCACCCCCTCCCTTCAGTCGGACGTGAACCCCCCTCCGTCCAAGCAAAACCGAGAACGACGAGGCCCCCCTCTTTCACCTAAAACCGTCGTCCCCCAGCCCTAGACCCCGCCACCGATAATCCGTCTCCCCTACAGTCGGCCACACTCCTCTACGATCACCACAGGCGACCTCAGGCAACACTCCGGCCAGCTACGATGGCATGAGCTCCATTTCCCCCCTATGGCTGATGTAAGTTTTAATTTAATATAAATTCAGTTTTTATAGCTCATAATAGTTAGATTTTTATGATAGGAAAGATTACAATTTTTATGTAGAGAAAGATTACCTTTTTATTTAGAGAAAAGATTAGATTTTTAAAATAGAAAAGATTAGATTTTAAAAATAGAAAAGATTAGATTTTAAAAATAGAAAAGATTAGATTTTTGAAATTGAAAAGGAGAAATCTTTATATTTGAAAAGGCGAAATTTTTATCTATATAGTAGCAATGTAAAAATAGAATTTTTATCTATATAATCACAAAGTAAAAATTTGATTTTTATATATTGAATAGCAAAGTAAAAATTCAATTTTTATATATTGAATAGCAAAGTAAAAATTCGATTTTTATATATTGAATAGCGAAGTAAAAATTCGATTTTTATATATTGAATAGCAAAGTAAAAATTCGATTTTTATATATTGAATAGCGAAGTAAAAATTCGATTTATATATATTGAATAGCAAAGTAAAAATTCGATTTTTATATATTGAATAGCAAAGTAAAAATTCGATTTTTATATATTGAATAGTAAGATAAAAATTCGATTTTTACATCTGTAGAGAATACGGGCAACGAAGGTGACAAAAAGGCGAGAACGACGAAGATTTCTATAAATGAAGTGTCGTGGAATTGGATTAGCTATCGGTGAGAACTTCTCACTCAAATTTCCTTTTTCTAGTTATATATATATATATACTAGGATGCAGGCGGTGCTTAGTAGCACCCGACACCCGTCATCCACAGACCATGGATGACTTGTTTGTTTAATTGATGTGTTGTGAAATTTGTTTGTGTTGTTGATGTGAAATCGATAATAAATGTGGATGTGTTAAAATAAATTAATTATCGTTAAAAATATAATTTTTAACGTGAAAGTGAATAAATAAAGATTTATAAACAAATCGGCCGATTTGTTTATATACACTGATTTGACTGATATTGATTGGGTCGATAAATTTTACACATCGCCCAACTGCACAAATAAAAATCTGTGTTTGTTGATTTGAAACCCCACACGGGTATTGGGATAAAATACGGCATACACTAATACCAATAATTAGTTGTATGTCGATCGATTGATTGACAGGCTGTTATAAGCGTTAGACATCTATATTTGATGCATATACAGTGTAGTGCACTTTGGATGATGGTTGATTATTTATCGTGGCTATTATATACATGTGTTGTATGGAATCCGTATAATTAACTTTATATGGTAATTGATTGGGCCTCATTCCAATTTAGAAAATAAAGAATATTATAAAATAAAGGTTCATGTGTTGACCGTACTCATCCGTTGAGATTAGTCATGTGTTGAACGAAATATTTTAATAATAAAATTTACATCTTTATCATTATAAAATAAAGGTTCATGTGTTGACAATACTCATCCGTTGAGATTAGTCATGTGTTGAACGAAATATTTTAACAATAAAATTTACATCTTTATCATATATAAAATTAGGAACTAATTGGAAAATAGATAAGATAAGTGGTCTCCTGGATATTAATCTGATGTTGGTTTCGGCCTTCGGGGTTAATATTCAGGGAATCATTCTCTTACTAATTTACGGTTGGAGTCTGATTTTAAATCAAACGATAGATACCATAATTTTTATAAAATATATTAAATTACAAAAATAGTCACATATGGACAGTTCATTCGTTGAGATTAGTCGTGTGTTGACAAAAATATAGATTCAGGTATTGAATAGAATAAATATTCATTAGTTGAATAGAATAACGGAATTATTGAAATATATAAAGCCGTGTTGATTAGAGATGCGCTATTTTGATGCGAACTATACTTATATCGATTATATTCGTTTTTGAACTGAATTGAATAGAAAACGAATTTGAATTAAATTGAATAGAAAACGAATTCGAACTGAATTGAATAGAAAACGAATTGAATTTGATTTGAATAGAAAACGAATTGAATTTGATTTGAATAGAAAACGAATTAGATTTGAATTGAATATATAACGAATTTGAATTGATTTGAATAGGAAAAGAATTTGATTTGAATTGAATAGAAAATGAATTTGAATTGAATTGAATAGAAAACGAATTCGAATTAAATTGAATAGAAAACGAATTCGAATTGAATTGAATTGAAAAGAGAATGAATTCGAATCGAATTAAAAATCGATTTGAATTGAAATCAAATAGAAATGAAAGTAAAAAGGATTTATAATAGAAAATTCAATTTTGATTTGAATTAGAAATAAAGGTTGAAATTGTTTTTGAAACAATTTCAAAACTATTTATAAAATTCGTTTTAAATAGTAATCGACGAAATATATATTATATATATATTATCTATATAATATAATGGCCTGAATAGAACGCGCCGCGGCAGTTCGCGAATTTCAACCATTGACTTCGAACGGACATTACGGGAGATCCGACCGTCGGATTCTCCTAAAACCGGAACCGTTGGGTTCGAATCGAAAAGAGCTTTCTAAAGAATATTAGAAATTTGAAATCTAACGGTTGGATTTGGAGATATGTCCAAATCAAATTTGGAAAAGGTCGCTGTAAGTGCAGTTCGATGGCCGTGGATGGAAATCGACTTTACGGGCCTTGATAAAATTATTAAAAATATCAATAATTTGTGTAAAATCATAAGAAATGATTTGGGAAAAATTGGGATGAAAAACTCCATATTTGAAAGGATAAAAATAGATTTTTATCGAAATGAACTAGTTTTGAACTAAAATTAAACCCGTTTATTTTTGAATAAATAAATTGGATTTGAAACGAGTTTTAAATAGAATTGATTTGTGGGTTTATCGTGAAGGGTGTTTTAAATGACACTTGCTCTTTAACCCAATAATAAATAGAATGTGATTTGGGTTTATCGTGAACTGTGTTTTAAATGACATTAGTTCTTTAACCCAGTAAAAGGAGTTTTAAGGAATCTGCAATTAGATTGAAATGTGAATTGATAATTTAAACTATCAAATTTAGAAAATGAGCGAGAATGGAGTATCACCAGTTTTGCTCCAAAGCGATAGTTAAATCTTTAATTAGATTTAAACGTGGAATGGTAATTAATTTTACCGACAACATTGTGGTGTTAGATATGGAGTATTACCAGTTTTGCTTCATGGGATGAATAGGTTGGGATTGGGAAATAAAATAAATAATTACTTCGGTGTGGTTCGCTAATCTCGACTAGTTTGGAAAAACCATAATTTGGTTTGATACGACATCCAATGGAAGAATAAAGAATAAATTTGAAAGAATTTATCTTGGATAAAATTAATGGGAACCTTTCCCTAAGAATGTGAAATTTAGAAACTAGCTGTTGGTTAGTTAAGAAAAATGGTTTCCTGGGTATTGATCTGATGTTGGTTTCGGCCTTCGGGGTTAATATTTGGGAATTTGCTCTCTTACTGATTTACGGTTAGTGACTAATGAATTGGAATGAGGCGTATGTTGTGTTTGTGTAACATTTGTTTTTAATATACGCGGGTTGTTCGGAAAGGCCGGGTTTATACCCATTCTGAATAACCAATTCGACGATAAGTCGAAGATGATGACGGTGGTTGAAGACCGGAAGTCTTTACATCGTTTGGGTAATTACTGACGATCCTGATTGGGCTGTACACCCAAGAGGATGGAAATAGTTGGTGGTCGTCCAGACGTACTTGTAGATCGATGGATATGCGAGGAAAGTGCCTCCGGTTTCGTTCAGACCCAGAATGAACTTGTAAATGGATTATGTGTCTGACATTGGATTTTATTTTGTGTTGATTGAATTCTGTTAAATATATATCTGTTTGACGGCGGAGAATTTATTCTCTTGCTTAACGCCCTTCTCTGAGACGTACGAGCTTAGAGGTTATATATTGATAGATATCAATCGCATGGCATGAATTACCTATGTGGCATGCTAAGTTGCATAGATTAAGGCTTCTGTTGAAAAGCAAAGTCTTGTGGTTGATGATCAAAGCACGGCCTACGTGGCATAGCTTTGTGTATAGCGTGGATTCGCGAGCCTCACACCTCAGTATGAGTTAAAAACGGGATAAGGACTGCAGGGAGAGCACGACGTTTCTTTCTAGCTTTGGTGGTGTCAGTGACTTACCAGCCCTGACATTTATATACTTTTCACCTATGTGGTTGTTGGATGAGGCGCCTCGATTTTAGGTCTGTAAGGACCGGGAAACGTGTGTTTAGGCATAATTAATCCTCAAACGTAAGAAAGGACCGGCCCTGAAGCATCCAGGGGTTACCCAGAGTGTGTAGTCCTGAGGCATTTGCTAGAGTGTCTCGAAAGCGGAGAGGAGCTTGCCCCCTTGCCTCGACTCATGACGGAAATCCAATTTCCAATACGTGATATTGCGGTTTTAATTGTAGAACTAGTATGGTGACATGATATATGGTACCCATGCCGTCTATGATTTATATTTATGATTGAAATTGTTTTGACACTATACACTTATTATAGTATCAAATGATTTGTTTTAAACGTACCAAGCATGTTTGGCTATTATAAGGGAAACCCTATCCTCCGGCTTGCGTTGCATTGTGTGATGGGACCTAGGTCTTATAATAGCTTCATTTTTCGGAAAAGCATTGCGCCGTTTATTCTATGCACTTATATTCTTGGGAGGAAACCCGTTCCGTGTTATACGGCGTGGTCCCTTGAATTACCCTCTTTTAAAAGTAAAGTTTTAAATACCCGTTTTAGTTCTCACACCAGTCACATGAATGACCTGGAGTTTATTGTTTTAACCTAAACTCTGGGTGCCCCTATTTTCTACACGGGCAGCTAGTAGTTTTGGTTTTGCAGATTTATATTTACAGGATCCTGGTTTACAGCTGGAATGATATCCGGAAAGCTCTGTATCCGTATATCACCTTCATTTGTGCTTTGTATTATTTTCCGCTGCTAAGTAATTTATTGTAATCTCTGATATTTATCGAATGTAATTTATTCATTTATACTCTGTATATTCTTGTATCTGATGGAATTGTTGTAATAACAATGAAATGTTCTTCCGTCTGCGTTCTGATTTGTCTTGTCCTCACAGTAATTCGTTCTTTCTCATCTCTTCGGAGATCGGGGAAGTTCGGGTCGCTTCATTTGGTATTGGAGCTTTGGTTTGCAGAGCTCGATAACAAGACATATTAGAACCATACGAAAGAATTCATAAGATATTGGATTAGTAATATCCAATTAGAATGACTCGTTAGAGATAGGATCAGTAGTATCCTAGAGCGAGTGTGAAGAGTACATTTTCCAATTGAAAACAATTTTGTATTGAAAATTTAAATCAATTATACGTATTTGAATATTTATTTATTTTGAATTTGGACAATTCAATATATAAAGGTTTTGCATATATGCGTCATGAACGTATATTCGAAGTTTTAATATACTGGATAGATATAGAATCACACTCTAGTCGCTCAGAGATGATTTTGATGATGGAGCTCCGTCACCAATATTTATGTTCGTGTTTCGAAAGTGTGATATCTATATATTTCCATCAGACTGGTGTGAGAACCAAAACTTATATAGCTAGAATACATTGTTGTGAATTGGCATCAAAAACATGATTTTTGTATATGTATCAAAATTATGAATTTGAAACTCTAATCCACTAATTGATTGATGTTTGTGTTGTTTGTTTATTTGTTTGGTAATTTTGAACCATTATGCCTAATAGAATCAAATATTGAATATTATTGAAAATTGGTCGCATTTGCTTGCATATACATGTACTTACATTGAACAGGTCATAGCAAGGAGGCTAGAGCAGAGAATAAAATTTGTTTGCCCGACAAATAGGTACATGCTTACTATATAATTTACTGTTTTGTTTGGGTGATGATGATTTTATGAGCCTATTGGCTAGCTGCTTGGCTTTTTCTTTTTGAGATCAGAAGGCCTGTATGGCAATTTCGGGATTTTCCCGTGGCTCCCGGTGCAGGGGAGGTTATGGCGAAATTTTTCGAAAATTTAGGGTGGTAGCCAAATTTTTGAAGAATTTGAAAATTTCTCACTGAAAAGTTGGAGAATGGAAGCCAGATCGAACGTAGAGTTGATTAATCAAACCACTTTCGACTTTGTTCCTTTTCGGGGATGAAAAGTTTTAAGTGGGGGAGATTGTAACAACATGAAAATCTGGGCTAGTTTAAATTTTTTATTTTGGCAATTTTAGTGAATTTTGAACATTTAAAATAAATTATTTTAAATAATATCAATGAGAAATTTATTTTGAATAGAATTCGACGTATATATTATATACGTCGTCGTTAGAATATAAATAATTATATATAATTATAAATAGAATTGAAAATGGCGCGGTAGTTCGATAATTCGATTTCAAACTTCAACTGAATGTACCGGGTGCAAAACAATCCGGATTTTAGTGAAACTAAAAATAATAGGATCTATTTGAGAATATCTTTCCAACGAATCTGGAAAATCAAGATTTCATAGCGGGAATCAAAATATATGTCCAGTTGAAATTTCAGAATAGTCGCTATGGAATTCAACCCTTAAAAATGGGAATTTTGCAAACGACCTCGGATTTCGATGAAACCACTTTTGTTGGGTCCGTGATGTCAAATTATTGCTAGATTCCAAATTTCATAATTTTTCGAATCAATGTGTGAGCATGGCAAAGGAAAATGCGTTTTACCAGTTTTAGTTGATTTTAATCGACTGGAAAATGGCCATTTTTCTAACGGTCTCAGATTCGACGAAGCTAGTTTTGTTAGGACCGTATCGACAATACGAAGCTAGAAAATATTTTTCTGGAATTTTTCGAGTTAGTGTGCGGCCCCGGTAAATTGAAATGCGCATTTAAATTCAATATATAGAAGTATATGTTGATTTTGATGAAAACTGATTGTAACAGCAGAATCAGCTTACGATACATATCCCATTGTGTTCGGAATGGGGGTAATTAGCTATGGACGACAGGCGGTGGGCCTCGTTTAGAGGTCGAGAATAAAAGTTGCTTTTTGGTGGAAAAATAGAATAAATTATAATATAAAAATCTCCCCTTCCTCTCCTTTAATTCCTTTGGCCCCCCTTTCTTCTTCAAAAATCGATTCAGTATAAAAAAAACCAAAATCGATCGCAGGCGATCCCCCCCGCCCACCGCCGCCGCATCGCCCTCCATCCACCTCCTCCACCTCCTCCCACCCCCCACCTCGCGACCTCCCACTAACCTCGTACCCCCTCCCTTCAGTCGGACGCGAACCCCCCCTCCGTTCAAGCAAAATCGAGAACGACGAGGCCCTCCTCTTTCACCTAAAACCGCCGTCCCCCAGCCCTAGACCCCGCCACCGATAATCCGTCTCCCCTACAGCCGGCCACACTCCTCCACCGATCACCACAGGCGACCTCAGGCAACACTCCGGCCAGCTACGATGGCATGAGCTCCATTTCCCCCCTATGGCTGATGTAAGTTTTAATTTAATAATAAAAATTCAGTTTTTATAGCTCATAATAGTTAGATTTTTATGATAGGAAAGATTACAATTTTTATGTAGAGAAAGATTTCCTTTTTATTTAGAGAAAAGATTAGATTTTTAAAATAGAAAAGATTAGATCTTAAAAATAGAAAAGATTAGATTTTAAAAATAGAAAAGATTAGATTTTGAAAATGAAAAGGCGAAATCTTTATATTTGAAAAGGCGAAATTTTTATCTATATAGTAGCGATGTAAAAATATAATTTTTATCTATATAATCACGAAGTAAAAATTCGATTTTTATATATTGAATAGCAAAGCAAAAATTCGATTTTTATATATTGAATAGCAAAGTAAAAATTCGATTTTTATATATTGAATAGCGAAGTAAAAATTCGATTTTTATATATTGAATAGCAAAGTAAAAATTCGATTTTTATATATTGAATAGCGAAGTAAAAATTCGATTTTTATATATTGAATAGCAAAGTAAAAATTCGATTTTTATATATTGAATAGCAAAGTAAAAATTTGATTTTTATATATTGAATAGTAAAGTAAAAATTCGATTTTTACGTATGTAGAGAATACGGGCAACGCAGGTGACAAAAAGGCGAGAACGACGAAGATTTCTATAAATGAAGTGTCATGGAATTGGATTAGCTATCGGTGAGAACTTCTCACTCAAATTTCCTTTTTCTAGTTATATATATATATATACTAGGATGCAGACGATGCTTAGTAGCACCCGACACCCGTCATCCACAGACCATGGATGACTTGTTTGTTTAATTGATGTGTTGTGAAATTTGTTTGTGTTGTTGATGTGAAATCGATAATAAATGTGGATGTGTTGAAATAAATTAATTATCGTTAAAAATATAATTTTTAACGTGAAAGTGAATAAATAAATATTTATAAACAAATCGGCCGATTTGTTTATATACACTGATTTGACTGATATTGATTGGGTCGATAAATTTTACACATCGCCCAACTGCACAAATAAAAATCTGTGTTTGTTGATTTGAAACCCCACACGGGTATTGGGATAAAATACGGCATACACTAATCCCAATAATTAGTTGTATGTCGATCGATTGATTGACAGGCTGTTATAAGCGTTAGACATATATATTTGATGCTTATACAGTGTAGTGCACTTTGGATGATGGTTGATTATTTATCGTGGCTATTATATACATGTGTTGTATGGAATCCGTATAATTAACTTTATATGGTAATTGATTGGGCCTCATTCCAATTTAGAAAATAAAGAATATTATAAAATAAAGGTTCATGTGTTGACCGTACTCATCCGTTGAGATTAGTCATGTGTTGAACGAAATATTTTAATAATAAAATTTACATCTTTATCATTATAAAATAAAGGTTCATGTGTTGACAGTACTCATCCGTTGAGATTAGTCATGTGTTGAACGAAATATTTTAACAATAAAATTTACATCTTTATCATATATAAAATTAGGAACTAATTGGAAAATAGATAAGATGAGTGGTCTCCTGGATATTAATCTGATGTTGGTTTCGGCCTTCGGGATTAATATTCAGGGAATCGTTCTCTTACTAATTTACGGTTGTAGTCTGATTTTAAATCAAACGATAGATACCATAATTTTTATAAAATATATTAAATAACAAAAATAGTCACATATGGAAAGTACTCATTCGTTGAGATTAGTCGTGTGTTGACAAAAATATAGATTCAGGTATTGAATAGAATAAATATTCATTTGTTGAATAGAATAACGGAATTATTGAAATATATAAAGCCGTGTTGATTAGAGATGCGCTATTTTGATGCGAACGATACTTATATCGATTATATTCGTTTTTGAACTGAAATGAATAGAAAACGAATTTGAATTAAATTGAATAGAAAACGAATTCGAACTGAATTGAATAGAAAACGAATTGAATTTGATTTGAATAGAAAACAAATTGAATTTGATTTGAATAGAAAACAAATTTGATTTGAATTGAATATATAACGAATTTGAATTGATTTGAATAGAAAACGAATTTGATTTGAATTGAATAGGAAACGAATTTGATTTGAATTGAATAGAAAACAAATTTGAATTGAATTGAATAGAAAACGAATTCAAATTGAATTGAATTGAAAAGAGAATGAATTCGAATCGAATTAAAAATCGATTTGAATTGAAATCAAATAGAAATGAAAGTAAAAAGGATTTATAATAGAAAATTCAATTTTGATTTGAATTAGAAATAAAGGTTGAAATTTTTTTTGAAACAATTTCAAAACTATTTATAAAATTCCTTTTAAATAGTAATCGACGAAATATATATTATATATATAATATAATGGCCTGAATAGAACGCGCTACGCCGCGGCAGTTCGCGAATTTCGACCATTGACTTCGTACGGACATTATGGGAGATCCGACCGTCGGATTCTCCTAAAACCGGAACCGTTGGGTTCTTATCGAAAAGAGCTTTCTAACGAATATTAGAAATTTGAAATCTAACGGTTGGATTTGGAGATATGTCCAAATCAAATTTGGAAAAGTTCATTGTAAGTGCAGTTCGATGGCCGTGGATGGAAATCGACTGTATGGGCCTTGATAAAATTATTAAAAATATCAAAATTTGTGTAAAGTCATAAGAAATGATTTGTGAAAAATTGGGATGAAAAACTCCATATTTGAAAGGATAAAAATAGATTTTTATCGAAATGAACTAGTTTTGAACTAAAATTAAACCCGTTTATTTTTGAACAAATAAATTGGATTTGAAAAGAGTTTTAAATAGAATTGATTTGTGGGTTTATCGTGAAGGGTGTTTTAAATGACACTTGCTCTTTAACCCGATAACAAATAGAATGTGATTTGGGTTTATCGTGAACTGTGTTTTAAATGACATTAGTTCTTTAACCCAGTAAAAGGAGTTTCAAGGAATCTGCAATTAGATTGAAATGTGAATTGATAATTTAAACTATCAAATTTAGAAAATGAGCGAGAATAGAGTATCACCAGTTTTGTTCCAAAGCGATAGTTAAATCTTTAATTAGATTTAAACGTGGAATGGTAATTAATTTTACCGACAACATTGTGGTGTTAGATATGGTGTATTACCAGTTTTGCTTCATGGGAAGAATAGGTTGGGATTGGGAAATAAAATAAATAATTACTTCGGTGTGGTTCGCTAATCTCGACTAGTTTGAAAAAACCATAATTTGGTTTGATACAACATCCAATGGAAGAATAAAGAATAAATTTGAAAGAATTTATCTTGGATAAAATTAATGGGAACCTTTCCCTAAGAATGTGAAATTTAGAAACTAGCTGTAGGTTTGTTAAGAAAAATGGTTTCCTGGGTATTGATCTGATGTTGATTTTGACCTTCGGGGTTAAAATTTGGGAATGTGCTCTCTTACTGATTTACGGTTAGCGACTAATTAATTGTAATGAGGCGTATGTTGTGTTTGTGTAACATTTGTTTTTAATATACGCGGGTTGTTCGGAAAGGCCGGGTTTATACCCATTCTAAATAACCGATTCGACGATAAGTCGAAGATGATGACGGTGGTCGAAGACCAGAAGTCTTCACATCGTTTGGATAATTACTGACGATCCTGATTGGGCTGTACACCCAAGAGGATGGAAATAGTTGGTGGTCATCCAGACGTACTTGGAGATCGATGGATATGCGAGGAAAGTGCCTCTGGTTTCGTTCAGACCCAGAACGAACTTGTAAATGGATTGTGTGTCTGACATTGGATTTTATTCTGTGTTGATTGACTTCTGTTAAATATTTATCTGTTTAGCGGCGGAGAATTTATTCTCTTGCTTAATGCCTGTAACACCCCACCTCTGTTAAGGTCACTCACAAAGGGAATGCCTTAACTTTGGTGGAGCATTTTAGTAAACAGAACAGAAACTTACAAGACAGATAAAACAGTACTTGAAAATTTTTAACTTTATTACAGCGGAAACAGAAATTAATATGGTTACATCCTTTCAATTTCAGAATTCAAGTACAAAATATCAGTCTTGTACAAAAGCCTTCAAAATGCATAGTTTAAAATCATAATCCCCATGGAACGGAAGCTATACAGAGCCAAGCCATACTTTAAGCACTTCAAGCAAAGAGAAATCCGGATCAAGCTAAAGTATTTCCCTCCTTGGATAACCTGGGGGGGGGGGGGGGACGGAAGAAAGGAGGCGAAACAACAAGGGTCAGACAAAAAGTCTGGCAAGTCCAGTGACTTTCAGCATATGAACAGATAATAATAATATGATATGAACATAAAACTGGATGTGAGATAACTATAACAGGTGTAGCAGATATAACAGAAAAACAGAATGATATAAACTATTGTTTTACACTTCTCTGCACTAATACTAGTATAGCAGAATTAGGTGTCACCCTAATGTCTAAATTGAAGCAGGAACGGGTACAGAATACTTTAACAGAAACAGAATGCTAATAATGGGCCTTTACTACCCGATCAGAAATAGACAGAAGAAGAAACAGATTTATCCCTATGGAGACAGAATGTGGAATTAGGTGTACACTAGTAATGGGCCTTTACCACCCGAACAGACGGTACCACACAGAAACAGACAGGTGTTACCACCCAACAGAAACAGACGGTACCAACAGAAACAGACAGAACTAAGCGTACCCTAAAACCCTACCCCAAGCGATCGGCTCCCTAATACATAAATATCCTGTGTCGGCCCCACAGTAGGGTGTATCACTCCCTAAAGTGACAACTAATTGGCACAGACCTATTTACAGATGTCACGGCGTCTTACATCCTCAGAGGCAGACCGGGATCCATGCACGCACATGACCCGGTTGGAACGCACCATCAACACCCCTCGTCATTATCAGAATGAACCACTTATAATTAGTTCAGTAAGCGTGCCCGGACCCTACCTACTGTTGGGTCAAAGTTTTGATACCAGAAAGGGTTACTGACTAATATGGGTCCCAAACAACAGATGACACAAGTAATTCCCCTCCTAACCTTGTGTCCCCAGACTAACAGATTTCAGATTAACTTGTTTACAAGTTCAGACATACAGAGTTCAGATTTACTAATTCACAAATTAAGTTAACAAGTTTTCAGACTAATGGGTCAGATGTACAGATTTTTCAGATTTGTCTAACTTTGTATTGGGCCTACAAATTCATGGACGGGTTTTACTACATTTATTAATCCCTTTGGTTTAACCCTATTTTTCCCCAATACGTTTTAGACGTCATTCTTATCTTAGATTTGCATTAATTGATTATTAATGCACAGACCTCTCACATTAGGTCGGTTACTTGTGGCCGCTGGATATGCCGGGCGGTTCCGGGCAGACTTCTGCCACAAGCCATACCTAACCTCGTGTCTTACGCATGTTATGACTAACTTCTCACATTAGAACCTATTGTTTGCGGCCACTGGATGTGCCGGGCGGTTCCGGGCAGATTTACGCCGCAAACTCATTCTAACCTCGAGTTAGCCATGTTTATCTTTGCGGCCAATTAATTAATAATTTACCGTTTATGCGCGTGCCCAATATATATATGCCAATTCAGATTATATCAATCACAAGATGATTATATCAACATAGCAGATAACATATTTTATATGACATAACGGATTTAACAGATTTAGCAACTTAGCAGATTTTGGCATATAATAGGTTAGGCATTTCAACCGACAAATTTAACAGATTAGGCATTTCAATCTAATTAGCAGTCTAGGCAATATAACAAAACTAGCAGTTTAGGCAACTTGGCAAATTAGCAGATTTAGCAAATTTAATATTTCTAAAGGTTCTATTTACATGCCTTGCCTAACCATAAATTAGGCCTAAGTTCATATGCCTAAATAATGTCATGATTCACAATATGATCATATACTTCCATGTTTGCATACATTTACATAGCGCAGAATATGGACATAATTTACCCTATAACATATGTTCGAATTTTTGTTAAACTAGCATTTTACAGCAGATTCACATATAAATTATACCAAATATAACCATTAATTCCAATGCATGCCATATATCCCAAAAATCCCTATTTAGGTGTAATCACAATAATAGGTATCCTAATTAATGCAAATCTTTTACACCTAAGCTTCCATATCTTCTTCTTTTTAAGTCATGAATCATTATGCAAACTATACCCAAAAATCTAAAACTTTAAATCATATCTTCTAAAAATCATATCTTGACTTTTATATGCATTTTGTCCAAAATCTCAAATCATATGTAATCTTACAATGGTTCCTCTTCTTCTTTTATCACAGAATATGCATAGGTCTAAAACTAGTTTATAACATATGCTTATTTTTCTAATTAATTACAGATCTAAATTACAACATAACTATGCATACAACACGCATAAATTACATGTTCATAGTCAAATTTATGCATCCAATCCCAAGTCACATGTCTAATATATTTTATGCCTCAGACCTAAAGTCATACATTCAATTTAGTCTTGTCAAATTTCGCATCATTCATTAATTGTCCCAAATTTTGCGTTCATACGTTAATCTCTTTATGAGATTGGGCACAGGCTCGTGGTAGCCTGGCTATAGAAACAGAAAAGAAGAAAGGAATACAGAACAGTCACAGAAAACAGATCCAACAGAAGAGAATATATATACAACCTCAAACTCAGTTTTAAATGCATATCAAAATTATAATTAACGTTTATAGCGGAGAATAACTGTACTTGCCTTGATTGGATTAAAGAAAGAACTTTAACTTGTTGTAGAATCTTTGCAGAAACTTTAATCTCTAGTTTGAATTGAGTTGCTTAGGCTGATGTTGATTATCTTCTAGTTTTAATTCCAGCAGAGCAGAGACGCCATTTTTATTTTTAATTAGAAGAAGAGAGCAATGGAGGCTAGAGAATTGTGTAAGAAACCTAGGTAGAGTCTAGGGTCATTTTATAGGGGTTATGAACTGATTAGGACCATTGATGTCGCTTGGATTGATCGTAGCCTTTCATCCTAAGGAGAGACCAATTAGAGCCTGCCACCTAGCCCTAATGACAAAGCAGACTGCAGAAAATCGACCAATATAGACTAGGCCAGCCAGGGTGGACTGGGTTCGACCTGGGTCTGGACCAGGTCGACAGCCCTGTCGACCTGGTTAGACCAGGTCGACAGCCCAGTCGACCTAGGTGTCTTAGGCGGGAGTTCTCCCGCCTTGGCCAATTGGGCCCGGTTTTAATTTTTAAACTGTTTTATTCTGTTCGAATTTTAAACTTAATTCAGAAACTTCCGAAGGCCATATCTTCTTCATACGGACTCCGTTTTTCGAAAACTCGGACTCTATTTCGCGTATTTTTCCGAGACGAACGCAATGGCGTATCCCGTTTCCCTTAGTTCTTTGATTTCAAATTAATTATACTTTAATTTGTTAATTCCACAGTTATAGAAAACACGGGGTGTTACAATGCCCTTCTCTGAGACGTACGAGCTTAGAGGTTATATATCGATAGATATCAATCGCATGGCATGAATTGCCTGTGTGGCACGCTGAGTTGCATAGATCAAGGCTTCGGTTGAAAAGCAAAGTCTTGTGGTTGATGATCAAAGCACGGCCTACGTGGCATAGCTTTGTGTATAGCATGGATTCGCGAGCCTCACACCTCGGTATGAGTTAAAAACGGGATAAGGACTGTAGGGAGAGCACGACGTTTCTTTCTAGCTTTGGTGGTGTCAGTGACTTACCAGCCCTGACATTTATATACTTTTCACCTATGTGGTTGTTGGATGAGGCGCCTCGATTTTAGGTCTGTAAGGACCGGGAAACGTGTGTTCAGGCATAATTAATCCTCAAACTTAAGAGAGGACCGGCCCTGAAGCATCCAGGGGTTACCCAGAGTGTGTAGTCCTGAGGCATTTAATAGAGTGTCTCGAAAGCGGAGAGGAGCTTGCCCCTTGCCTCAACTCATGACGGAAATCCAATTTCCAATACGTGATATTGCGGTTTTAATTGTAGAAATAGTACGGCGACATGATATATGGTACCCATGTCGTCTATGATTTATATTTATGATTGAAATTGTTTTGACACTATACACTTATTATAGTATCAAATGATTTGTTTTAAACGTACCAAGCATGTTTGGCTATTATAAGGGAAAACCCTATCGGCTTGCGTTGCATTGTGTGATGGGACCTGGGTCTTATAATAGCTTCATTTTTCGAAAAAGCATTGCGCCGTTTATTCTATGCACTGGTATTCTTGGGAGGAAACCCGTTCCGTGTTATACGGTGTGGTCCCTTGAATTACCCTCTTTTAGAAGTAAAGTTTTAAATACCCGTTTTAGTTCTCACACCAGTCACATGACTGACCTAAAGTTTATTGTTTTAACCTAAACTCTGGGTGCCCCTATTTTCTACACGGGCAGCTAGTAGTTTTGGTTTTGCAGATTTATATTCACAGGATCCTGGTTTACAGCTGGAATGATATCCGGAAAGCTCTGTATCCGTATATCACCTTCAGTTGTGCTTTGTATTATTTTCCGCTGCTATGTAATTTATTGTAATCTCTGATATTTATCGAATGTAATTTATTCATTTATACTTTGTATATTCTTGTATCTGATGGAATTGTTGTAATAACAATGAAATGTTCTTCCGTCTGCGTTCTGATTTGTCTTGTCCTCACAGTAATTCGTTCTTTCTCATCTCTTCGGAGATCGGGGAAGTTCGGGTCGCTTCACGTTCTGAGTCTGAACAAAACCGAAGACACCTTATTCCTCGTCCCATATGCCCAATACGGAAGAGAGGTTCTCGCATATCTGGACAATCAACATGTACATCCGGACAACTACCACTTTAACCCTTTACTGGGAGCTACCCAATGCCGGGCATCAATAATCGTCCCTTCGATGTGAAGATCGCCAGTCTTCAACCATCGTCTTCAATGTCTTTGACTTTAAATCGTCGTATAATTATTTGAAATGAATTGAACTTGGTCTTTTCAAATAATTCTCATATATATATAATTCAAATCATTTCATATCATTAATATTATTTTATAATGATTTATCGCTATTTTTATTTATATAAAAATAGCCCAATTTAATTTAACGACGCTTCAGATCAATACGCGACCCTGACGCTGTTTTTATATAAATTTAAATTACACATTTCTCGAAACCTAATTGTTGGATTTTAACAAAATTAATATCGTTGGAAAGATCTTCCCAAAGCGAACCTAACGGTTTCATTTTTGGGAAATTCGATGTTCGGATCTTATGGTATAATCGTTTAAAGTTACGATTCCGAAACGCGAACTACCGCACGCGATTCATTTAATTTTAATATATATATATATATATAAATATATAAATAAATATAAATCGTTCATCGATTTCCCTAACATATTAAAATGATGTTTTCAACAAAAAGAAACATATCTTTACATATAAACAATTTTAATGTTTCAACAAATTTTCCTAGATATGATTCTTTTTCTAATGAATCAGCATATACATTAAAAATATCATTTTTAATGTTTTAACTAATTTTCCTATGCATGTCTCTTTTTGAAATGAATCAACATCTACACAAAATATCATTTTTAATGTTTCAACTAAATTTTCCTATGCATGTCTATTTTTAAAATGAATCGACATCTACATTAAAAATATCATTTTTAATGTTTCAACTAAATTTTCCTATGCACGTCTACTTTTAAAATGAATCAACATCTACATTAAAAATATCATTTTTAATGTTTCAACTAAATTTTCCTATGCATGTCTATTTTTAAAATTAATCAACATCTACGTTAAAAATATCATTTTTAATGTTTTAACTAAATTTTCCTGTGCATATCTATTTTTAAAATGAATTAACATATACATTAAAAATATCATTTTTAATGTATCAACTAATTTGACCATTCCTATATTCACATATATACAATAAAAGAAGAATTTTATGGTCTACATAATTCCTACATTAACATATGTATAAATAAAAAAAATTAGTTGTCTACACATTTCCATATTCATATGTATAAATAAAAAAAGAAATCTATTTATACAACAATTGCTATATTTTATGTATACAAATAAAAAGGAGAATTTTATTATCTACATATTTCTAACATTAACATGTTACAATAAAAAGAATATTTTATTGTTTATCAAATTCTAACATTAACTTATTACAATAAAAAGAATATTTGATTGCTTACACATCCTATATTTCATATGTAAAAGAATATTTTATTTTCTACACATCCTATGTTTAACATGAAAAATAAAAAGAATACTTTATTTACTAAACAATTTGAGATGACCCGATTTCCCGTTCTCACGGAAACAAGGTTATCTTTGGAATATAACACAGAAACATATAATAGCAGAACAGAATTAAATAAATACACCAGATAATGAACAATAAAATATACTGGATAAAAGTAATCATCAGAGTTACACAGAATACAGGATCTTACTTAGTACAAATACAGTTCAGCTATACATAAATGTCTACAGCGGAAATAAACAAAATATGTACAATAGGAGCTGAACAGCATAAAAAGAAATAAATGATAGAATCCATCTTCAGCTCCAGCTATCCAGAAAGAACCAGCTAAACCTGAATACAAGGCGACCCGTGTAGAAAAAGGGGCACCCGAGTTTGAAAGTGAAACAAACTACGAGTCAGTCATGGGACTGGTATGAGAAATCCACTCAACACATATATAATTGGCTAATCACAGGACCACGCCACTTTCGTGGAACGGGTTTACTCCATTGGATTGCCAGTGCTTTAAAACAAATCTTTCTTTTAAACATCGCTATGCTTTTTATAAAAATGAAGCCATTATAAGACTCAGTTCCCATCACACAATGCAACGCAAACCGGAGGATAGAGTTTTACATTATAATGGCCAAAATATGCTTGATACGAATAAAACAAAGGCATTTGATATTATTGCTAGTGTCTATATGTTTTGAAAACAATTTCAAATCATAACTATCAATCATAGACGACATGAGCGTCCCATGCCACTATGTCGCCAAATGTATATATACAATTGAAACCGCACGATCACGTATTTGGAAATTGGATTTCCGTCATGAACCAAGGCAAAAGATAGTCCTTACCGAATTCGTGACTCTCTAGCCCGAGCCACCGGAACAGCCGCAACTGCCCCTTGGATCGTCAGGGCCGGTCCACCGAAGTGGATTATAGTGCCTGAACAATACGTTTCCCCGCCCTTTGGGGCGTAAATGAGCCAACGAATGACTCCATCGGACCCGGATCGTCCGATCAAACCGAGGCGCCTCGCAACAGCAACAACCACATAGGTGAAAAGTATATAAATGTCAGGGCTGGTAGGTCACTGACACCACCCTAGCTAGAAAGAAACGCATGCCCTCCCTGAGGTCCTTCTCCCGTTTTAGGTTCATACCGGGATGTGAGGCTCGCGAATTCACGTTATACACAAAGCTACGCCACACAGGCGGTGCTTTGATCATCACCACAAGACTTTGCTTTTCAACAGAAGCCCTGATCACTGCATCTTAGCATGCCACACAGGCAATTCACGCCATGCGATTGATGTCCATCGATATACAACCTCTGAGCTCGTACGTCTCAGAGAAGGGCGTTAAGCAAAAGAATAAATTCTCCGCCGCCAAACAGATGTATATTTAACAGAAATCAATCAACACAGAATAAACTCCAATGTCAGACACACAGTCCATTTACAAGTCCGTTCTAGGCCTGAACGAAACCGGAGGCACTAAATACCTCGCAAACCCTTCGATCACCACGTACGTCTGGACGATCACCACTCATTATCCATATTTCGGGATGCCTCCCAATCAGGACCTCGGTTACCATCCAAACGAGGTGAAGATCTCCGGTCTTCGACCATCGTCTTCATCTTCGACTTTCAATCGTCGATCAATTATTCGAAATGAGAATTAACTCGGCCTTTCCAAATAATTCACGTATATTTAGAATTTCAAATCGATTTATTTCAATGGTTAAATTATTCGACAACACCAATATTGTTCTTTAATGTAATTTTCACACCAAACACATTCAACCATCAAATATCACATAAATCAAGCAAATTCAGTTTATTTCCATCCCATATTGTTTCCAATATTTTATAACGATTTATCACTATTTTTATTTATTTTAAAATAGCCCATTTATTCAAAACGACGCTTCGGGCCATAAGGCGGCCGTGGCGCTGTTTTTCTTCAGATTTGATTTACACATATCTGAAAATCTAACTGTTGGATCTTCACAAAATTTACATCATTAGAAAGGTCTTTTCAAAACGAACCCAACGGTTCCAGTTTCGGGAAAATCCGACGGTCGGATCTCCCGGTACAATCGTTTGAAGTTTCGATTTCAAAATACGAACTGCAGCGTCGTTATTCGATTAAATATAATTATATTTATATTTATATATAAATATAATCGATTCTGGCGCTGTTTTTCTTCAAATTTGATTTAAACATTCCAGACAATCCAACCGTTGGATTTTTACAAGGTTGGTGCCGTTGGAAAGATTATTCCAAGGCGAACCCGACGGTTGAGGTTTCGGGAAAATCCAATGGTCGGATTTCCCGTACTAGTCGTTTGAAATCATGGTTTCAAAATACGAACTGCACGGCCTCGTTTCGTTTTAATTTTATTTATATTTATATATTTATATAAATATAGTTCATTCAACAATTTCAATATCGTTTTTACTTCAAATATTTTTCTAACACCTTAAATTTTGGAAAAATTTCGCCATAACCTCCCCTGCACCGGGAGCATCGGGAAATCGCAAATAGCGTTCCCAGTCCTTCTAATCTCAAAAAGAAAAAGAAAAAGCCAAGCGGCTAGCCAACAGGCTCAAAATCATCACCCAAACAAATCAGTAAATGTGTACCTATTTGTCGGGCACAAAATTTTATTCCTCTTCTCTAGCCCCTTTGCTATAACCTGTTCAATGAATATTGCATGTACATATATATACAGTTCTTATCATTTATCAATTTCTATTCGACTTCATATTTGATTTCTATTTGGTTTAAAAACTCCATTCATTCTAATGTTACATAAATAGGTGCAAATCATTTCATTAGCTAATTAATGAATATTTCAACTCATATATGTTTATTTTGAACAAGTGGCTATTTTTAACACTTCACATTTCAACGATTTATGCATACAATAAAAATGTGATTTTTATTGTAAAACGATTCATTTCAAAACACTATTTTTCTATATAGTTCATATAGTCGATAAAAGGTGATTTTTATTATCAAACAATTTATTTCAAAATATGAATACCATTCAACACATGAATTTCTAATCAACGAATGAATATCAATTCAACACATGAATGTTTTCTATAGTTTCTATATGTAGATAAAAATGTGATTTTTATTATCGAACAATTTATTTCAAAATATGAATACCATTCAACACATGAATTTCTAAACAACGAATGAATATCAATTCAACACATGAATGTTTTCTATAGTTTCTATATATAGATAAAAATGTGATTTTTATTATCGAACAATTTATTTCAAAATATGAATACCATTCAACACATGAATTTCTAAACAACGAATGAATATCAATTCAACACATGAATGTTTTCTATAGTTTCTATATATAGATAAAAATGTGATTTTTATTATCGAACAATTTATTTCAAAATATGAATACCATTCAACACATGAATTTCTAAACAACGAATGAATATCAATTCAACACATGAATGTTTTCTATAGTTTAAGCATATGAAAATAATTCAAACACACAAATATTATTCAAAATTTCGGCAGCATAATGGCAGGGTAGTTAAACCGGCACCGTCCCTAGTACGGCTCCTCGCTCTACCTTAAAACCTCGCGGTTTTTGACAATGGTGATCATGCATCTAGTTCGCACGCAGGCGGCATGTATATATTTATTTCATTTCCACAAACTAATCCTATGTGGTTTCAACCAAATATTTCACAACCACCAATGGGTATTTTTCAACCACAATCAACCAATATCAATCACAAACAATCCCAAACAATCATTCGCTATCAATCAATTTTCACAACAATTTCAACCAATAAATATCGTCCATGGTTTGTGGACGAGGGCGTATATATATATATATATATATATATATATATATATTTATATATAGCAATTTATATATATAGCTATTCACTTTCATTTCACACACATATAATATTTTTAAATCAGAAATCTCACCAATAGCTATCCAACTGCACCACACTTCCTTTAGAGAAATCTTCTCCTTTTGTCGCTTTCGCCCGTATTCTCTACATATGTAAAAATCGAATTTTTACGATGTTATTCAATATATAAAAATATGATTTTTACTTCGACTATCAATATATAAAAATCTGATTTTTACTTCGACTATCAATATATAAAAATCTGATTTTTCCTTTAAAACAAAAATCAGTTTTTACTTTTCTAAAAAAAAACAGTTTTTACTATTTCTAAAAAAAACAGTTTTTACTATTTCTAAAAAAAACAGTTTTTACTATTTCTAAAAAAACAGTTTTAAACCCCCTTTAAAATCAGTTTTAAACCCTAACAAAAATCAGTTTTTAAAATCTTATAAAATCAGTTTTTAATCATTATAAAATCAGTTTTTAAAATCATTATAAAATCAGTTTTTATAATCTTATAAAATCAGTTTTTAAAATCTTATAAAATCAGTTTTTCTTCTTTTAAAAATATCAGTTTTTTTATCTTAAAAACAAAATCAGTTTTTTTTATACCTTTTTACTTTAAAAAAAAAATCAGTTTTTTTATACTTTTATTTTTATAAAATAAAAATATAAACAGAAATACTTACAGATAGGGGGGGGGGGGGGTTTCTGCAGTTCGTCGGCGGCAAGGCGGAGTTGGGCTTTGCGGTGGCGGCTCGGATTTCGAACGGTGGTGGCAGGAGGAGTTGCTTCGAGGGAGGGGGGGGTGGCGCGACGTCTTCGCGAGGGGTTCGAGGGCTTCAAGGGGGGCGCGGCGACTTCGAGGTGGGCGGCGGCTTCGGGTTTCGTCGGCGTCGAGGTCTGGAGGCGGCGGCTCGATAGTTCTAGGTTTCTTTTTTTTTTCTTTCTTTTGAAATCGAAATGAACGACGGGGGGGGGGGGGGGGGCAATGAAGATAAGGGGGGGGGGGGGAAATTAAAATATTTTTTTTTATTATTTAATTATTAAATTTTTGCAAAAAGGTTGACTTTTACAGACGACCTCGAAACGAGGCCCACCGCCTGTCGTCCATAGCGTTGTACCCCCATTCCGAACACAATGGGATATGTATCGCAAGCTGATTTGATCGTTACAATCAGTTTCCCTTTGAATTTTCATTTAAATCACTATATTGAATTTTAAACGCACGTTTCAAATTACCGGGGTCACATACTAACTAGAAAAATTCCAGAAAAATATTTTCTAGCTTCGTATTGACGATACGGTCCTAACAAAACTAGTTTCGTCGAATTCTGAGACCGTTTGCAAAATGGCTAATTTCCAGTCGATTAAAATCAACTAAAACTGGTCAAACGCGTTTTCTTTTGCCACGCTCACATATTGATTCGAAAAATTATGAAATTTGAAATCTAGCAAAAACTTGACACTGCGGATCTAACTAAAGTGGTTTCGTCGAAATCCGAGGTCGTTTGCAAAATGTCCATTTTTAAGGGCCTGAATTTCATAACGACTATTCAGAATTTTCAACTAGACATATCTTTTGATTCCCGCTATCAAATTTCGATTGGTCGGATTCGTTAGAAAGATATTCACTAACAGATTTAAATATTTTTGGTTTCACTAAAATCCGGATTGTTTTGCACCCGGTATATTCAATTGAAGTTTGAAATCGAATTATCGAACTACCGCGCCATTTTCAATTCTATATATAATTATAATTAATTATATTCGTTTTCAATTGTCGATTCAAACTCAGTTTTCATCGCCATTATTTAAAATATTTATTTTAAATATTTAAAATCCATTATTTTAGCCAATTTAAAAATTTTAAATTGGTTCAGATTTTCTGGGTCGTTACAATCTCCCCCACTTAAAACTTTTCGTCCCCGAAAAGGAATAAAGTCGAAAGTGGTTTGATAAATCTACAATCACACACACAACAACCAATTCAATTGCTTTTAACCTTTTTAACTTTTAAAATATATATCTTTTATATATTCAAAAATTATATTTCTAAAACCAGACTATATATATATAATCACAAATACGTTATTTAAAAACATATTACTCTCGACTCGTTCTGAGGCACTTCTGACCCCATCTCTAACGAGTTGTTCTGATTCTGCTACTCATACTAGGATATTGCTAATCCTATCTGTATAGAGTTGCCCGTCCTAGAACACTACTGGTTCTATTTCTGACGAGTTCGTTCAAATGTTATATTCCAGAACTAAGCTTAACCAAAGCTCTGATACCACGATGAGACGACCCGATTTCCCGTTCTCACGGAAACAAGGTTATCTTTGGAATATAACACAGAAACATATAATAGCAGAACAGAATTAAATAAATACACCAGATAATGAACAATAAAATATACTGGATAAAAGTAATCATCAGAGTTACACAGTATACAGGATCTTACTTAGTACAAATACAGTTCAGCTATACATAAATGTCTACAGCGGAAATAAACAAAATATGTACAATAGGAGCTGAACAACATAAAAAGAAATAAATGATAGAATCCATCTTCAGCTCCAGCTATCCAGAAAGAACCAGCTAAACCTGAATACAAGGCTGCCCGTGTAGAAAAAGGGGCACCCGAGTTTGAAAGTGAAACAAACTACGAGTCAGTCATGGGACTGGTATGAGAAATCCACTCAACACATATATAATTGGCTAATCACAGGACCACGCCACTTTCGTGGAACGGGTTTACTCCATTGGATTGCCAGTGCTTTAAAACAAATCTTTCTTTTAAACATCGCTATGCTTTTTATAAAAATGAAGCCATTATAAGACTCAGTTCCCATCACACAATGCAACGCAAACCGGAGGATAGAGTTTTACCTTATAATGGCCAAAATATGCTTGATACGAATAAAACAAAGGCATTTGATATTATTGCTAGTGTCTATATGTTTTGAAAACAATTTCAAATCATAACTATCAATCATAGACGACATGAGCGTCCCATGCCACTATGTCGCCAAATGTATATATACAATTGAAACCGCACGATCACGTATTTGGAAATTGGATTTCCGTCATGAACCAAGGCAAAAGATAGTCCTTACCGAATTCGTGACTCTCTAGCCCGAGCCACCGGAACAGCCGCAACTGCCCCTTGGATCGTCAGGGCCGGTCCACCGATGTGGATTATAGTGCCTGAACAATACGTTTCCCCGCCCTTTGGGGCGTAAATGAGCCAACGAATGACTCCATCGGACCCGGATCGTCCGATCAAACCGAGGCGCCTCGCAACAGCAACAACCACATAGGTGAAAAGTATATAAATGTCAGGGCTGGTAGGTCACTGACACCACCCTAGCTAGAAAGAAACGCATGCCCTCCCTGAGGTCCTTCTCCCGTTTTAGGTTCATACCGGGATGTGAGGCTCGCGAATTCACGTTATACACAAAGCTACGCCACACAGGCGGTGCTTTGATCATCACCACAAGACTTTGCTTTTCAACAGAAGCCCTGATCACTGCATCTTAGCATGCCACACAGGCAATTCACGCCATGCGATTGATGTCCATCGATATACAACCTCTGAGCTCGTACGTCTCAGAGAAGGGCGTTAAGCAAAAGAATAAATTCTCCGCCGCCAAACAGATGTATATTTAACAGAAATCAATCAACACAGAATAAACTCCAATGTCAGACACACAATCCATTTACAAGTCCGTTCTGGGTCTGAACGAAACCGGAGGCACTAAATACCTCGCAAACCCTTCGATCACCACGTACGTCTGGACGATCACCACTCATTATCCATATTTCGGGATGCCTCCCAATCAGGACCTCGGTTACCATCCAAACGAGGTGAAGATCTCCGGTCTTCGACCATCGTCTTCATCTTCGACTTTCAATCGTCGATCAATTATTCGAAATGAGAATTAACTCGGCCTTTCCAAATAATTCACATATATTTAGAATTTCAAATCGATTTATTTCAATGGTTAAATTATTCGACAACACCAATATTGTTCTTTAATGTAATTTTCACACCAAACACATTCAACCATCAAATATCACATAAATCAAGCAAATTCAGTTTATTTCCATCCCATATTGTTTCCAATATTTTATAACGATTTATCGCTATTTTTATTTATTTTAAAATAGCCCATTTATTCAAAACGACGCTTCGGGCCATAAGGCGGCCGTGGCGCTGTTTTTCTTCAGATTTGATTTACACATATCTGAAAATCTAACCGTTGGATCTTCACAAAATTTACATCATTAGAAAGGTCTTTTCAAAACGAACCCAACGGTTCCAGTTTCGGGAAAATCCGACGGTCGGATCTCCCGGTACAATCGTTTGAAGTTTCGATTTCAAAATACGAACTGCAGCGTCGTTATTCGATTAAATATAATTATATTTATATTTATATATAAATATAATCGATTCTGGCGCTGTTTTTCTTCAAATTTGATTTAAACATTCCAGACAATCCAACCGTTGGATTTTTACAAGGTTGGTGCCGTTGGAAAGATTATTCCAAGGCGAACCCGACAGTTGAGGTTTCGGGAAAATCCAATGGTCGGATTTCCCGTACTAGTCGTTTGAAATCACGGTTTCAAAATACGAACTGCACGGCCTCGTTTCGTTTTAATTTTATTTATATTTATATATTTATATAAATATAGTTCATTCAACAATTTCAATATCGTTTTTACTTCAAATATTTTTCTAACACCTTAAATTTTGGAAAAATTTCGCCATAACCTCCCCTGCACCAGGAGAATCGGGAAATCGCAAATAGCGTTCCCGGTCCTTCTAATCTCAAAAAGAAAAAGAAAAAGCCAAGCGGCTAGCCAACAGGCTCAAAATCATCACCCAAACAAATCAGTAAATGTGTACCTATTTGTCGGGCACAAAATTTTATTCCTCTTCTCTAGCCCCTTTGCTATAACCTGTTCAATGAATATTGCATGTACATATATATACAGTTCTTATCATTTATCAATTTCTATTCGACTTCATATTTGATTTCTATTTGGTTTAAAAACTCCATTCATTCTAATGTTACATAAATAGGTGCAAATCATTTCATTAGCTAATTAACGAATATTTCAACTCATATATGTTTATTTTGAACAAGTGGCTATTTTTAACACTTCACATTTCAACGATTTATGCATACAATAAAAATGTGATTTTTATTGTAAAACGATTCATTTCAAAACACTATTTTTCTATATAGTTCATATAGTCGATAAAAGGTGATTTTTATTATCAAACAATTTATTTCAAAATATGAATACCATTCAACACATGAATTTCTAATCAACGAATGAATATCAATTCAACACATGAATGTTTTCTATAGTTTCTATATATAGATAAAAATGTGATTTTTATTATCGAACAATTTATTTCAAAATATGAATACCATTCAACACATGAATTTCTAAACAACGAATGAATATCAATTCAACACATGAATGTTTTCTATAGTTTCTATATATAGATAAAAATGTGATTTTTATTATCGAACAATTTATTTCAAAATATGAATACCATTCAACACATGAATTTCTAAACAACGAATGAATATCAATTCAACACATGAATGTTTTCTATAGTTTCTATATATAGATAAAAATGTGATTTTTATTATCGAACAATTTATTTCAAAATATGAATACCATTCAACACATGAATTTCTAAACAACGAATGAATATCAATTCAACACATGAATGTTTTCTATAGTTTCTATATATAGATAAAAATGTGATTTTTATTATCGAACAATTTATTTCAAAATATGAATACCATTCAACACATGAATTTCTAAACAACGAATGAATATCAATTCAACACATGAATGTTTTCTATAGTTTAAGCATATGAAAATAATTCAAACACACAAATATTATTCAAAATTTCGGCAGCATAACGGCAGGGTAGTTAAATCGGCACCGTCCCTAGTACGGCTCCTCGCTCTACCTTAAAACCTCGCGGTTTTTGACAATGGTGATCATGCATCTAGTTCGCACGCAGGCGGCATGTATATATTTATTTCATTTCCACAAACTAATCCTATGTGGTTTCAACCAAATATTTCACAACCACCAATGGGTATTTTTCAACCACAATCAACCAATATCAATCCCAAACAATCCCAAACAATCATTCGCTATCAATCAATTTTCACAACAATTTCAACCAATAAATATCGTCCATGGTTTGTGGACGAGGGGCGTATATATATATATATATATTTATATATAGCAATTTATATATATAGCTATTCACTTTCATTTCACACACATATAATATTTTTAAATCAGAAATCTCACCAATAGCTATCCAACTGCACGACACTTCCTTTAGTGAAATCTTCGCCTTTTGTCACTTTCGCCCGTATTCTCTACATATGTAAAAATCGAATTTTTACGATGTTATTCAATATATAAAAATATGATTTTTACTTCGACTATCAATATATAAAAATCTGATTTTTACTTCGACTATCAATATATAAAAATCTGATTTTTCCTTTAAAACAAAAATCAGTTTTTACTTTTCTAAAAAAAAAACAGTTTTTACTATTTCTAAAAAAAACAGTTTTTACTATTTCTAAAAAAAACAGTTTTTACTTTTTCTAAAAAAAACAGTTTTAAACCCCCTTTAAAATCAGTTTTAAACCCTAACAAAAATCAGTTTTTAAAATCTTATAAAATCAGTTTTTAATCATTATAAAATCAGTTTTTAAAATCATTATAAAATCAGTTTTTAAAATCTTATAAAATCAGTTTTTAAAATCTTATAAAATCAGTTTTTAAAATCTTATAAAATCAGTTTTTCTTCTTTTAAAAATATCAGTTTTTTTATCTTAAAAACAAAATCAGTTTTTTTATACCTTTTTACTTTAAAAAAAAATCAGTTTTTTTATACTTTTATTTTTATAAAATAAAAATATAAACAGAAATACTTACAGATAGGGGGGGGGGTTTCTGCAGTTCGTCGGCGGCAAGGCGGAGTTGGGCTTCGCGGTGGCGGCTCGGATTTCGAACGGTGGTGGTAGGAGGAGTTGCTTCGAGGGGGGGGGGGGGTGGCGCGACGTCTTCGCGAGGGGTTCGAGGGCTTCAAGGGGGCGCGGCGACTTCGAGGTGGGCGGCGTCTTCGGGTTTCGTCGGCGTCGAGGTCTGGAGGCGGCGGCTCGATAGTTCTAGGTTTTTTTTCTCTTTCTTTTGAAATCGAAATGAACGGCAGGGGGGGGGGGGGCAATGAAGATAAAGGGGGGGGGGAAATTAATTTTTTTTTTATTATTTAATTATTAATTTTTTGCAAAAAGGTTGACTTTTACATACGACCTCGAAACGAGGCCCACCGCCTGTCGCCCATAACGTTTTACCCCCATTCCGAACACAATGGGATATGTATCGCAAGCTGATTTGATCGTTACAATCAGTTTCCCTTTGAATTTTCATTTAAATCACTATATTGAATTTTAAACGCACGTTTCAAATTACCGGGGTCACATACTAACTAGAAAAATTCCAGAAAAATATTTTCTAGCTTCGTATTGACGATACGGTCCTAACAAAACTAGTTTCGTCGAATTCTGAGACCGTTTGCAAAATGGCCAATTTCCAGTCGATTAAAATCAACTGAAACTGGTCAAACGCGTTTTCTTTTGCCACGCTCACATATTGATTCGAAAAATTATGAAATTTGAAATCTAGCAATAACTTGACACTGCGGATCTAACTAAAGTGGTTTCGTCGAAATCCGAGGTCGTTTGCAAAATGTCCATTTTTAAGGGCCTGAATTCCATAGCGACTATTCAGAATTTTCAACTGGACATATCTTTTGATTCCCGCTATCAAATTTCGATTGGTCGGATTCGTTAGAAAGATATTCACTAACAGATTTAAATATTTTTGGTTTCACTAAAATCCGGATTGTTTTGCACCCGGTATATTCAATTGAAGTTTGAAATCGAATTATCGAACTACCGCGCCATTTTCAATTCTATATATAATTATAATTAATTATATTCATTTTCAATTGTCGATTCAAACTCAGTTTTCATCGCCATTATTTAAAATATTTATTTTAAATATTTAAAATCCATTATTTTGGCCAATTTAAAATTTTTAAATTGGTTCAGATTTTCTGGGTCGTTACAATCTCCCCCACTTAAAACTTTTCGTCCCCGAAAAGGAATAAAGTCGAAAGTGGTTTGATAAATCTACAATCACACACACAACAACCAATTCAATTGCTTTTAACCTTTTTAACTTTTAAAATATATATCTTTTATATATTCAAAAATTATATTTCTAAAACCAGACTATATATATATAATCACAAATACGTTATTTAAAAACATATTACTCTCGACTCGTTCTGAGGCACTTCTGACCCCATCTCTAACGAGTTGTTCTGATTCTGCTACTCATACTAGGATATTGCTAATCCTATCTGTATAGAGTTGCCCGTCCTAGAACACTACTGGTTCTATTTCTGACGAGTTCGTTCAAATGTTATATTCCAGAACTAAGCTTAACCAAAGCTCTGATACCACGATGAGACGACCCGATTTCCCGTTCTCACGGAAACAAGGTTATCTTTGGAATATAACACAGAAACATATAATAGCAGAACAAAATTAAATAAATACACCAGATAATGAACAATAAAATATACTGGATAAAAGTAATCATCAGAGTTACACAGTATACAGGATCTTACTTAGTACAAATACAGTTCAGCTATACATAAATGTCTACAGCGGAAATAAACAAAACATGTACAATAGGAGCTGAACAACATAAAAAGAAATAAATGATAGAATCCATCTTCAGCTCCAGTTATCCAGAAAGAACCAGATAAACCTGAATACAAGGCTGCCCGTGTAGAAAAAGGGGCACCCGAGTTTGAAAGTGAAACAAACTACGAGTCAGTCATGGGACTGGTATGAGAAATCCACTCAACACATATATAATTGGCTAATCACAGGACCACGCCACTTTCGTGGAACGGGTTTACTCCATTGGATTGCCAGTGCTTTAAAACAAATCTTTCTTTTAAACATCGCTATGCTTTTTTATAAAAATGAAGCCATTATAAGACTCAGTTCCCATCACACAATGCAACGCAAACCGGAGGATAGAGTTTTACCTTATAATGACCAAAATATGCTTGATACGAATAAAACAAAGGCATTTGATATTATTGCTAGTGTCTATATGTTTTGAAAACAATTTCAAATCATAACTATCAATCATAGACGACATGAGCGTCCCATGCCACTATGTCGCCAAATGTATATATACAATTGAAACCGCACGATCACGTATTTGGAAATTGGATTTCCGTCATGAACCAAGGCAAAAGATAGTCCTTACCGAATTCGTGACTCTCTAGCCCGAGCCACCGGAACAGCCGCAACTGCCCCTTGGATCGTCAGGGCCGGTCCACCGATGTGGATTATAGTGTCTGAACAATACGTTTCCCCGCCCTTTGGGGCGTAAATGAGCCAACGAATGACTCCATCGGACCCGGATCGTCCGATCAAACCGAGGCGCCTTGCAACAGCAACAACCACATAGGTGAAAAGTATATAAATGTCAGGGCTGGTAGGTCACTGACACCACCCTAGCTAGAAAGAAACGCATGCCCTCCCTGAGGTCCTTCTCCCGTTTTAGGTTCATACCGGGATGTGAGGCTCGCGAATTCACGTTATACACAAAGCTACGCCACACAGGCGGTGCTTTGATCATCACCACAAGACTTTGCTTTTCAACAGAAGCCCTGATCACTGCATCTTAGCATGCCACACAGGCAATTCACGCCATGCGATTGATGTCCATCGATATACAACCTCTGAGCTCGTACGTCTCAGAGAAGGGCGTTAAGCAAAAGAATAAATTCTCCGCCGCCAAACAGATGTATATTTAACAGAAATCAATCAACACAGAATAAACTCCAATGTCAGACACACAGTCCATTTACAAGTCCGTTCTGGGTCTGAACGAAATCGGAGGCACTAAATACCTCGCAAACCCTTCGATCACCACGTACGTCTGGACGATCACCACTCATTATCCATATTTCGGGATGCCTCCCAATCAGGACCTCGGTTACCATCCAAACGAGGTGAAGATCTCCGGTCTTCGACCATCGTCTTCATCTTCGACTTTCAATCGTCGATCAATTATTCGAAATGAGAATTAACTCGGCCTTTCCAAATAATTCACGTATATTTAGAATTTCAAATCGATTTATTTCAATGGTTAAATTATTCGACAACACCAATATTGTTCTTTAATGTAATTTTCACACCAAACACATTCAACCATCAAATATCACATAAATCAAGAAAATTCAGTTTATTTCCATCCCATATTGTTTCCAATATTTTATAACGATTTATCGCTATTTTTATTTATTTTAAAATAGCCCATTTATTCAAAACGACGCTTCGGGCCATAAGGCGGCTGTGGCGCTGTTTTTCTTCAGATTTGATTTACACATATCTGAAAATCTAACCGTTGGATCTTCACAAAATTTACATCATTAGAAAGGTCTTTTCAAAACGAACCCAACGGTTCCAGTTTCGGGAAAATCCGACGGTCGGATCTCCCGGTACAATCGTTTGAAGTTTCGATTTCAAAATACGAACTGCAGCGTCGTTATTCGATTAAATATAATTATATTTATATATAAATATAATCGATTCTGGCGCTGTTTTTCTTCAAATTTGATTTAAACATTCCAGACAATCCAACCGTTGGATTTTTACAAGGTTGGTGCCGTTGGAAAGATTATTCCAAGGCGAACCCGACAGTTGAGGTTTCGGGAAAATCCAATGGTCGGATTTCCCGTACTAGTCGTTTGAAATCACGGTTTCAAAATACGAACTGCACGGCCTCGTTTCGTTTTAATTTTATTTATATTTATATATTTATATAAATATAGTTCATTCAACAATTTCAATATCGTTTTTACTTCAAATATTTTTCTAACACCTTAAATTTTGGAAAAATTTCGCCATAACCTCCCCTGCACCGGGAGCATCGGGAAATCGCAAATAGCGTTCCCGGTCCTTCTAATCTCAAAAAGAAAAAGAAAAAGCCAAGCGGCTAGCCAACAGGCTCAAAATCATCACCCAAACAAATCAGTAAATGTGTACCTATTTGTCGGGCACAAAATTTTGTTCCTCTTCTCTAGCCCCTTTGCTATAACCTGTTCAATGAATATTGCATGTACATATATATACAGTTCTTATCATTTATCAATTTCTATTCGACTTCATATTTGATTTCTATTTGGTTTAAAAACTCCATTCATTCTAATGTTACATAAATAGGTGCAAATCATTTCATTAGCTAATTAATGAATATTTCAACTCATATATGTTTATTTTGAACAAGTGGCTATTTTTAACACTTCACATTTCAACGATTTATGCATACAATAAAAATGTGATTTTTATTGTAAAACGATTCATTTCAAAACACTATTTTTCTATATAGTTCATATAGTCGATAAAAGGTGATTTTTATTATCAAACAATTTATTTCAAAATATGAATACCATTCAACACATGAATTTCTAATCAACGAATGAATATCAATTCAACACATGAATGTTTTCTATAGTTTCTATATATAGATAAAAATGTGATTTTTATTATCGAACAATTTATTTCAAAATATGAATACCATTCAACACATGAATTTCTAAACAACGAATGAATATCAATTCAACACATGAATGTTTTCTATAGTTTCTATATATAGATGAAAATGTGATTTTTATTATCGAACAATTTATTTCAAAATATGAATACCATTCAACACATGAATTTCTAAACAACGAATGAATATCAATTCAACACATGAATGTTTTCTATAGTTTCTATATATAGATAAAAATGTGATTTTTATTATCGAACAATTTATTTCAAAATATGAATACCATTCAACACATGAATTTCTAAACAACGAATGAATATCAATTCAACACATGAATGTTTTCTATAGTTTCTATATATAGATAAAAATGTGATTTTTATTATCGAACAATTTATTTCAAAATATGAATACCATTCAACACATGAATTTCTAAACAACGAATGAATATCAATTCAACACATGAATGTTTTCTATAGTTTAAGCATATGAAAATAATTCAAACACACAAATATTATTCAAAATTTCGGCAGCATAACGGCAGGGTAGTTAAACCGGCACCGTCCCTAGTACGGCTCCTCGCTCTACCTTAAAACCTCGCGGTTTTTGACAATGGTGATCATGCATTTAGTTCGCACGCAGGCGGCATGTATATATTTATTTCATTTCCACAAACTAATCCTATGTGGTTTCAACCAAATATTTCACAACCACCAATGGGTATTTTTCAACCACAATCAACCAATATCAATCACAAACAATCCCAAACAATCATTCGCTATCAATCAATTCACAACAATTTCAACCAATAAATATCGTCCATGGTTTGTGGACGAGGGGCGTATATATATATATTTATATATAGCAATTTATATATATAGCTATTCACTTTCATTTCACACACATATAATATTTTTAAATCAGAAATCTCACCAATAGCTATCCAACTGCACGACACTTCCTTTAGAGAAATCTTCGCCTTTTGTCGCTTTCGCCCGTATTCTCTACATATGTAAAAATCGAATTTTTACGATGTTATTCAATATATAAAAATATGATTTTTACTTCGACTATCAATATATAAAAATCTGATTTTTAATTCGACTATCAATATATAAAAATCTGATTTTTCCTTTAAAACAAAAATCAGTTTTTACTTTTCTAAAAAAAACAGTTTTTACTATTTCTAAAAAAAACAGTTTTTACTATTTCTAAAAAAAACAGTTTTTACTATTTCTAAAAAAAACAGTTTTAAACCCCCTTTAAAATCAGTTTTAAACCCTAACAAAAATCAGTTTTTAAAATCTTATAAAATCAGTTTTTAATCATTATAAAATCAGTTTTTAAAATCATTATAAAATCAGTTTTTAAAATCTTATAAAATCAGTTTTTAAAATCTTATAAAATCAGTTTTTAAAATCTTATAAAATCAGTTTTTCTTCTTTTAAAAATATCAGTTTTTTTATCTTAAAAACAAAATCAGTTTTTTTTATACCTTTTTACTTTAAAAACAAAAACCAGTTTTTTTATACTTTTATTTTTATAAAATAAAAATAAAATAAAATAAAAATATAAACATAAATACTTACAGATAGGGGGGGGGGGGGGTTTCTGCAGTTCGTCGGCGGCAAGGCGGAGTTAGGCTTCGCGGTGGCGGCTCGGATTTCGAACGGTGGTGGCAGGAGGAGTTGCTTCGAGGGGGGGTGGCGCGACGTCTTCGCGAGGGGTTCGAGGGCTTCAAGGGGGGCGCGACGACTTCGAGGTGGGCGGCGGCTTCGGGTTTCGTCGGCGTCGAGGTCTGGAGGCGGCGGCTCGATAGTTCTAGGTTTTTTTTCTTTTGAAATCGAAATGAACGGCAGGGGGGGGGGGGGGCAATGAAGATAAAGGGGGGGGGGGAATTTTTTTTTTTTATTATTTAATTATTAATTTTTTGCAAAAAGGTTGACTTTTACATACGACATCGAAACGAGGCCCACCGCCTGTCGTCCATAGCGTTTTACCCCCATTTCGAACACAATGGGATATGTATCGCAAGCTGATTTGATCGTTACAATCAGTTTCCCTTTGAATTTTCATTTAAATCACTATATTGAATTTTAAACGCACGTTTCAAATTACCGGGGTCACATACTAACTAGAAAAATTCCAGAAAAATATTTTCTAGCTTCGTATTGACGATACGGTCCTAACAAAACTAGTTTCGTCGAATTCTGAGACCGTTTGCAAAATGGCCAATTTCCAGTCGATTAAAATCAACTGAAACTGGTCAAACGCGTTTTCTTTTGCCACGCTCACATATTGATTCGAAAAATTATGAAATTTGAAATCTAGCAATAACTTGACACTACGGATCTAACTAAAGTGGTTTCGTCGAAATCCGAGGTCGTTTGCAAAATGTCCATTTTTAAGGGCCTGAATTCCATAGCGACTATTCAGAATTTTCAACTGGACATATCTTTTGATTCCCGCTATCAAATTTCGATTGGTCGGATTCGTTAGAAAGATATTCACTAACAGATTTAAATATTTTTGGTTTCACTAAAATCCGGATTGTTTTGCACCCGGTATATTCAATTGAAGTTTGAAATCGAATTATCGAACTACCGCGCCATTTTCAATTCTATATATAATTATAATTAATTATATTCGTTTTCAATTGTCGATTCAAACTCAGTTTTCATCGCCATTATTTAAAATATTTATTTTAAATATTTAAAATCCATTATTTTAGCCAATTTAAAATTTTTAAATTGGTTCAGATTTTCTGGGTCGTTACACAATTTCTACGTTTCTACTGACAAATAAAAAGAGAATTTTATTTGCATAACAATTTAAATGTTTCTAATGACAAATAAGAAGGATATTTTATTTGCATAACAATTTCAATGTTTCTAATGACAACTAAAAAAGACATTTTATTTGCATAACAATTTCAATGTTTCTAATGACAAAGAAAAAGGATACGTTATTTGCATAACAATTTCAATGTTTCTAATGACAAATAAAAAATATATTTTATTTGCATAACAATTTCAATGTTTCTAATGACAAATAAAAAATAATATTTTATTTGTATAACAATTTCAATGTTTCTAATGACAAATAAAAAAGGACATTTTATTTGCATAACAAATTCAGTGTTAACATGTTACCATAAAAAAAAAGAATATTTCAATTGAATTAGCAATTTCTATCATTTACATGTTACAAATAAAAGAAAGTTTTAATTGTAATAGCAAATTCTATCTTAACATGTTACAAATTAAAGAATGTTTTAATTGTTATAGCAAATTCTATCATAACATTTTACAAATAAAAGAATGTTTTAATTGAAATAGCAAATTCTATCTTAATATGTTACAAATAAAAAAATGTTTTAATTGTAATAGCAAATTCTATCTTAACATGTTACAAATAAAAGAATGTTTTAACATGTTATGAATAAAAGAATGTTTTAATTGTGATAGCAAATTCTATCTTAACCTGTTACAAATAAAAGAATTTTTTAAATGTAATAGCAAATTCTATCTTAACATGTTACAAATAAAAGAATGTTTTAATTGTACTAGCAAATTCTATCTTAACATATTACAAATAAAAGAATGTTTTAATTGTAATAACAAATTCTATCTTAACATGTTATAAATAAAAGAATGTTTTAATTGTAATAGAAAATTCTATCTTAACATGTTACAAATAAAAGAATGTTTTAACTGTAATAGTAAATTCTATCTTAACATGTTACAAATAAAAGAATGTTTTAATTGTTTTACATAAATTCTACAAATAAAAGAATGTTTTAATTGTAATACTAAATTCTATCTTAACATGTTACAAATAAAAGAATGTTTTTATTGTTTTACATAAATTCTACATTGCCTATGTATACAATAAAAAGAATCTTTTCTTGTTTTACACAAATTCTACATTTCCTATGTACACAATAAAAAGAATGTTCTATTTGTGTATAATTTCTATGTTCATATGACAAATAAAAAGAAATATTTATTTGTGTACAATTCCTATGTTCATATGACAAATAAAAAGAAATTTTTATTTGTGTATAATTCCTAATATGACAAATAAAAAAAGAATTTTTTTTTTGTGTACAATTCCTAATATGACAAATAAAAAAAGAAATTTTTATTTGTATACAATTCCTATGTTCATATGACAAATAAAAGGAATTTTTTATTCGTGTACAATTCCTAATATGACAAATAAAATAAATTTTTTATTTGTGTACAAAATTTCAACAATTCCATTGTATCCATCGGATCACCATAAACAACATCAGCCAATTCAAATCACATCACGTACCACAATCAATATGAATCTTAACAGCGAATAAATAAAGATTTTCAATGCATAACAATTTATTTTTATTTTAATTTTTAAATAAGAAATCTCACCGATGGTTTCCACTCCACCAAAAATTGAGACGGGCTCCAAATCAATTTTCTTGCGAAGCTCTCGACTTCACAATTGCAACGGATCCTATTTTATGTGATTTGGAGTTCGTGACAAAAAGATATTAACATAGGAACATGGAACAATATTTAAATAATAATAACACTATTCACCTTATTCTCCAAATGACACCCTCAACTTAAAATGCTCGCCACGGCCAAACCGTAAGTTGGAATTGCACGAAACCAGCGCCACTCTCTCCGGCTTCTCTCCCTCTTTCCACGGCTGGTGGTCCCACCCTTCGGTTTGCCACGTGGACCCACGATTTGTAGTTGAATGAAAAACTGCAGTTTCCGTTCATTTTGGTGCTGCAGCCACCTCGGTGCTCCAAATGCCACCTAATTTTACCCATAGCTAGATCTCGACCTCTCGGACAACTTTCGTTTGAATCACTTCGCCTGAAATAGCACGGATTGGCGGGAAATTGATCATTTTCATGACTGCCTCGTTTTCCAGCACCCCTCCGATGAACTTGACATTCCGGCCCACTCCAGCCACCTGAGACCATGCTATCACCGCCAAAACCTTTGTATGCTTCCACTCCACCTTCCCTCCAAACCGCTCGACCTAATTCTCTACGTGGGGCCCGCAGCAAGCAAAATACCAAAAATGAGCTGCTGCACTACGATCTCGGTTCCTGCCAAACCACAAATCCAATCACTACAGAATTTTAGGTGTGAGTATCTCTCTTCATTCTCTAGACGCTCATAAAATTTCATGGCCTATCTCTTTACGATTTGGGAGATGTAAATTATTTAAGTTTGAGGGTTTTTCTGCAAAATTTTGAGAAAGAGAGGGAGAGGGCTACTGTAATTTTTGAGGAAGCAGAGAAATGAGAGTTTGTGGAGAGGAAAAGATATTATATAGTGGAGGTTTTTTTTATTAGTTCTCTAGTTTTATTATTAATTATCTAGTTCACGCTCTCTTCGTTCGACAGTTATCGATGCCACTGTCACATATGAACTCCGTTGGTGATTAAAATTGATATGCTGCTATGTCTTGACGATACGGTCCTAACAAAACTGGTTTCGTCGAATTCCGAGTTCGTTTCCTCAAAATGCCCTGTTTTTGGCCTTATATGGCTGATCGATTCGAAATTAATTGCTCACGGCCACATACTAGCTCCAAGAATTATGAAAATTAGAATCTAGCAATAGTTTGACATTTCGGATCCAACAAAAGTAGTTTCTTCGAAAACAAAGGTCATTTGCAAAATGGTTTTTTTTAAGGACTATATACTATATTAAAATATATATAAATTCCATAACGACTATTCAAAATTTTAAACTAGACATAACTTTTTATTCCCGTTATGAAATCTGGATTTTTCACATTCTCAAAAAGATATAATTCAACAGATTCAAATATTTCTGGCTTTGCTGAAATCCGATTTATTTTGAATCCTGTGCATTCATTTGAAATTTGAAATTAAATTTTCAAACTATCGCGCCATTTTAAGCTCGTTATACAATTAAAATAAATTTATACGTTCTAACTTCGATTTAAATAAATTTTTAGTTGTTATTATTTAAAATAAATTATTTTAAATATTAAAATCTATTAAAATATCTAAAAATAAAATTTTAAATTGGTTCTGAATTTCTGGGTTGTTACAATCTCCCCTACTTAAAAACTTTCCGTCCTAAAAAAGGAACGGTGTTGAAAGTTGTTTAACTAACCAACTCAACTTTCATTCTTTTATTGGTTTCAATTTAATTTTATTAGTTGAACTAATAGTCACACAACACCATCATCAATCAGTTAGTTGATTAGCATTTCAAATATATATAACTTTTAAACATTCAAAAATCATATTTTCTAAAATCGGATTATATATATAATCACAAATACATTAATTATAAACTTGTCACTCTTTTAACTCATTTTAGGGCATTTCTAACCCTATCTTTAACGTGTATCTCATTCTAGGATGTTACTGATCCTATCTCTAATGAGTATTCTTTCCTAGGACATTACTAATCCTACCTTTGGTGAGTCTTTTGTTCAGTTCTAATGAGTTGTAACCCAAAGAATTGAGTTAACCAAAGCTCTGATACCAACTATAGTGAACCGAAAACCCCCCTCGCGGGAAATCGTCGGATATGCTAACTCTGGGCGTACAACACATCAGAACAAAAAACAGAAGACTTTTATAAACATAATAATAATGCTACATCAGAGTACAGAATATATCATAGTACATCGAAATATAATACAGCGGAAGATAACTTTACAATAAATGTAATACAATGCAGCGTAACCAAATAAGCTAACACAGCGGAAGACTATCCATGCTCTGGACACAGCTTTAGGCTTCGATCCAGAATCCTGCTTAATAAATAAATATCTACAAAACAACCCACTCGACTTCCCATGTGGAAAAAATGGGCACCCGAGTTTGCAAGTGAAACTAACTACGAGTTAGTCATAGCACTGGTACGAGAAATCTTACGTAACTTATCTAATAATAAGGCTAATCACAGGACCACACTGCTAACGCGAAACAGGTTTACTCCATTGGATTGCTAGTGCATAAAATAAGTAAATCTTTTAAAATAACGCAATGCTTTTTAGAAAAAAGAAACCATTATAAGACTCAAGTCCCATCACATAATGCAACGCAAACAGGAGGATAGAGTTTTACCTTATAATGATCAAACATGCTTGATACATATAAAACTTGAAATTATTATTAGTATCTAGTCAGTTCAAAACATTTTCAAAGTAAATGTATCAATCCTAGATGGCATAGTACCCCATCGTACTATGTCGCCATATATAGGTTTATAATCAAATTCGTAATATCGTGTTGGAAATTGGGTTTCCATCATGAGTCAAGGCTAAAGATGGTCTCCTTACCGATTCGGGTCACCTCTAGCAAGATGACCCAGGGTTCGGACGCTGGCGAACCCTTGGATCCTCCTAGGCCGGTCCACAAATACTTTAGTGGATTAGTTACATTACAACAAAATGACCATATTACAACGGTGGAAAACAGTTGTAATAGACTTTTTACAACGGTGGGGCAACCGTCGTCTATTAAGAAGTTGTAATAGACTGAAATCTTTTACAACTTTTCTGCACCGTTGTGAAATGCGTATTTTACAACTGTTTTACACCGTTGTAATAAACTTTATGACAACTATTATGCACTGTTGTTGTTATATTTTTTTACAACTGCTTATAACGGTTGTGATATATTTTATTATAAGTATTATTTTACAGTTGTAGTATATCCACAAATTATATACGTATTACTAATAAAATTCATTTCAGAAGATATTATCTACTAAACTAAAGATATCAAACAAACTTAAAACATAAACCAAAACAATATATTATTTTTCTTCAAACTCTCATCATTTTCTTACATAATACGCTAACTTTTTACATAGACAAAACACCATACATACATACCCAATAAAAAAAAATACATATGAAAATAGTTTGGTCCACATACTCAAAACTTATAACTATGTCCCAAGGTCCCCATGTCTTATCCAAACTTGTAGTTTTGATTTTCTTCATCCGACAAACTTTTTGTGCCAACCTGCAGTAGCACCAGCACCAGCATCATTCATCGGACAACTGCAATTTCCCCTTCAAAATATCTAACCAAACAGTATCAAAATTACAAAATTATTTTCAAAAAAAAAAACAAAAGACACACAAGTATATTTGTTCAGAAATTTAATCAAAAAGAAGAAGAAGCAAAAGTCAAGGTTCATTACACTGTTTGGTTGCCGCTAATATCACGCGTTCAAACTGATTCATACAATTATTTGTAATGATACAGGACCAGGTAGCCAAAAGAGGGGTCACACTACAAGCTCCATGCTCCTATAAATAAAAGGAAATTAGATCAACAATATTACTTTCAAACCTCTTAAAATCAAAATGAGAATATCACCATAAACTGCAGGCATTTATTTAATCTCAAGTTACTGGCAGCAAAACTAAAACACTCATGTTAACAATTTTAAACATTACATGATTCATTGACCAACATAAAATGAATCTAAAAATAGCATCTGTAATTAACATCATAATAGCCATTAAAGTTATTCAAGTTCATGCACACTTAATGCCAGTGCTGCAAATTTGTAAACTTTTCTAATCACCAACAATTTCTTAACTAACTAATGCTTGTATCACCTAAAAATCAACCTCATTAATAAGGCCAAACCTTGTATTTGCGAAGATTACAAGCAGCAACTTGAAATCAATCGCAGTGAGCACCACATAATCATAGAAAACTATTTTTCTGCATGATTCAGTACTCAAGTTATCACTAATACTAAGACCATAGATGGTGGCTGTTGTCTATTCTACAAAAGCAAAGGCTCTTAGTCGTATTATTGCAACACTACTGATAAATTCAACAAAATTGAAGATAACCAAAAAAAATTTATATGTATTCACAGGTGAGGCAATCAATTACCTTGACGACCGGACCCAAGGTGAAGAAATTGAAGCCAACTGAAGCTTAACGCCTTCACCAAGCATGTTTGGAAATTATGGAAAGAACGGAACCGCCATGTGTTCCAGAACCATGGTAAACAAGCGACGGATGTTAGCAAGATGGCTTATGGAGATATGCAACTAGTAATTAATAAGGAGAATTCTGAAGAAGCAACTCACCTCGAAGGGACAAGCAGGAATGGGCCGTATTGAAGTAGAGGATTGTCAGGAGACGTCGGGACGAATCCCTGGTACGACCAACAACTACGAGTTCCGACTCCGACCGCCACGAAATTCTGAAGAGCTTGAATTTGAAGACGAATAAAGTAACTGTGGTTACTTTTGAGAATGTTACTTCATTTTAGATCTGGTTTTCACCTTTTTACTATCTTACTTTTTGTTTCATTCGAGAATATTGGAATGCGCCCAGTTTTACCGACCTAGCAAGTAACAGAACATAGGTTTATAACAATGAAGTAACAAGGGATGCTTATATACTTACGCTGGGTATAACAGAGACACAATTTAGAGCGCACCAGCTACTAAAACATTATACACAAACAATCATGGCTTTCTAACAATTACAAAACATAGGTTTATCATTAAATTTGTATACACAAAATATCCTTAAACCTATGAATGAGCTTGCAGCACTATAATAATATACAATTTTTAACTTGATAGATGCAACATTTGAAAGTGCATTTTCAAATCAGCAAAACCCATATATATATAACAATGTAATACTATGAAGTCGAAAACATTCACCAATACCACATATTGACTTTACATGGCATGGCCTGATATCTTCCAGCAAGGATGTAAACTAATGAATGTCTCAATTCAACTTCACAGCATACAAATCATTCATTTTGTTTTACACTGAAAGCTCTCATGCATTTACATAAGCTAATAACAATAACTGAATAACATACAATGTTATTATTAAACAAATACAAGCCCCATTCTTAATTTATACGACCAAAAATATACCAAGTTATAGTTTAACAGACTATAATCTCTTATGCATTCAAATTGCCTCTACCTAACATTTTTCTCTTATACATTTTTAACTTGACAGATGCAACATATAAAAGTGCATATTCAAATCAGCAAAACCCATATATATATAACTATGCAATACCGCGAAGTCGAAAACATTCACCAATACCACATATTGACTTTACATGGCATGGCCTGATATCTTCCAGCAAGGATGTAAACTAATGAATGTCTCAATTTAACTTCATAGAATACAAATCATTCATTTTGTTTTACACTGAAAGCTCTCATGCATTTACATAAGCTAATAACAATAACTGAATAACATACAATGTTATTATTAAACAAATACAAGCCCCATTCTTAATTTATATGACCAAAAATATACCAAGTTACAGTTTAACAGACTATAATCTCTTATGCATTCAAACTGCCTCTACCTAACAATTCCAAAGCATTTCACAACCTATTTCTTTAATCCATTAATTCAGTTGAAAGTGCTCCTTAATTCATTGTATAGCAACAACAATGAAATCAATAATCACTGTATAGCAGCAGGACTAAGAAATTTAGTTTAATCTGACTTATCCTGACATTCAACTAATCTGGCATTCCATAACATAAGTCATAGTGGCCCTTTAAGAATCTTACTGAACTAATAATATCACTTTATTATAGAGCCTCCTTAATTCATTGCCCTCCGGTTCATAAATTGGGTATGCTCCAACCAGTATTGTTATAATACCTATATAGCCTACTTCACACAAACATAGTTATGCAAATTATAGGGTTGGGTAATATAATCTTATGCAAATCGTTTTATAAAACACAATCAGTTTATAAAACCTCTTTTTCTGCTTCACCATGGATTTATTCAATCACTAGCTATACCGCATGCTATTCGAACTAATATAGCATCCATCAACACAAATCATCCAAATAACGTATGAATCACATAACTAACATTCATATTTATTTACAATGATCCTACAGTGGAACGAATGATTAAATAGCTTCCTATAAAGGACTTATTGCTAAGGAAAAAAGGAAATACACTCACCTAACTTGTGTGCTTCCAGATCTCGATTTCATTCCTTCGAATCTGTGATTTGGCCTCGAGATTCTCCTAGCCTCGCAGCTCCCTCTCTCGAGTACATCTCCATCACGAATCCATCTTTATTTCGATGTGAGATGATCGATTTTTATTGATTTTCCCTAATTCGGTTTTCCCACGGTTCAGCCATTCTTAAGTTTTCCATTTTGTAGTTAACGAGACAAATGAAATGAGGTCGGCCGATTGTTTTCATGGCAATACGACTAGGTTTAATTATTTTCCAATTACCTATTCTGCCCCTTAGGTTTACATTTGGCTTATAACACTTTACACCAACTTTTATAATACTTAAGCAGAGTTCTACAAGTTAAACTAAACATACAAACTAACTTGTATATTTTTTTCTACTATTTTTAACCACTCACAATTATATGAAATAAATTTACTGCTAAAATAAGATTATTTTAGGGCTATAAAATTTGGGTTATCACATTGGAGCCTAAAATTTTTAACAATGGCAGACAAAAGTTTTAAAATTTGAATAGGTGTGTGCAGACATTTTTTGGCGTTGGAGCCAGAACTTTCAGCAATGGCAGAAAAATTTTAAGATTTGGTGAAATTGTTTTGAAAGTGGTTTAATATGATAACGTAATTAAATACTATTTTTAGGAATATATCATTTTGAAAGCCATTAAATATGGTAAGTTAAATGATATATAATAACTACTAATTAATTTATGATTTTCCTTTTCTATATTTTTCTTTAGAAATTATATTAAAACATTATATAAAAGTAGCTTGACATTTTTTGTTACAATATTAAATATTACCATTTAATTAACTAATATTACTTCTTAATTATTAGTTATCACTTCTTATTAGTGATTCTAAAGTTTTAAATAATTGTTTTTAATTTCAAATTATTACTTTATTGTTAATATTAGTTATTGCATGTTTTCAAATTAATTATTATTAGATAGTAACGATTAATTATTAATAATTTTATTAATTATTTAATAATTGACTATTAAGTATTGTTATTTAATAATTATAATTATCAATGTACTATTTAAATAGAAAAAGGAAAATATCACCTATTGCAACATATGCATTTTTTACAACTGGCAAGGAAGGAATGTTGTTAATTATATTAAAATATAGTCATATATTACAACAGTCAAAAAATAAAAGTTGTGATAGGCTTTTATTACAACTGCCAAAATAACACAGTTGTTAAAAATAAGTTTATTACAACTTATCTGGAAAAAAGTTGTAAAAAACATTTATTACAACGGTGCTTTTACCACCGTTGTAAAATTAAAGTTGTAATATGGTGTTTTTGTTGTTATGCCTGAACAATACGTTTCCCTGTCCAATAGGACTTATCGCTTGGCCAGTAGCGACCAATATCCGAGGCGCCTCGCAATCCAACATCCACATAAGTAAAAATGTCTGGGCTCCATACCATGACACCACTTCTAGCTAGAAAGAGACGTATGCACTCATTGGGTCCCATATCCCGTTTCTGACTCATACCGGGGTGTGAGGTTCGTGAAGTAACGTTATACACAAGCTATGCTAATTAATGTTGTGCTTTGATTATCAACCACAAGGCTTTGCTTTTCAACAAAAGCCTTAATCATTTGTATCTTAGCATACCATATTGACAATCCACGCCATGCGACTGATGTTTATCAATATATAACTTCTAAGATCGTACGTCTCAGGGAAGGGTGTTAAGCAAGAGAATAAATTCTCTGCCACCAAACAGATATATATTTAATAGAAATCTATCTACACAGAACGAAATCCAATGTCAGACACACATCCATTTACAAGTCCGTTATGGGTCTGAACGAAACCGGAGACACCTTATTCCTCGCCCCGTATGTCCAATACAGAAGAGAGGTTCTCGCATATCTGGACAATCAACAAGTACGTCCGAACAACTACCACTTTAACCCTTTACTGGGAGCTACCCAATGCTGGGCATCAGTAGTCGTCCATTCGATGTGAAGATCGCTGGTCTTCAACCACCGTCTCCAATGTCTTTGACTTTAAATCGTCGTATAATTATTTGAAATGAGATTGAACTCGGTTTTTTTCAAATAATTCTCGTATATATATAATTCAAATCATTTCATATCGTTAATATTATTTTATAACGATTTATCGCTATTTTTATTTATATAAAAATAGCCCAATTTCATTTAACAACGCTTCAGGTCAATATGCGACCCTGACGCTATTTTTATCCAAATTTTAATTACACATTTCTCGGAATCTAATCGTTGGATTTTAACAAAATTAATGTCGGTGGAAAGATCTTCCCAAAGCAAACCTAACAGTTTCAGTTTTGGGAAAATCCGACGGTTGGATCTTACGGTATAATCGTTAAAAGTTACGATTCCAAAATGCGAACTACTGTGCGCGATTCGTTTAATTTAATTTAATTTATATTTATACATATAAATATATATAAATATAAATCGTTCGACGATTTCACTAACATATTAAAATGATGTTTTCAACAAAACGAAACATATCTTGACATATAAACAATTTTAATGTTTCAACAAATTTTCCTATATATGATTCTTTTTATAATGAATCAACATATACATTAAAAAAATATCATTTTTAATGTTTTAACTAATTTTCCTATGCATGTCTCTTTTTAAAATGAATCAACATCTACACAAAATATCATTTTTAATGTTTTAACTAAATTTTTCTATGCATGACTATTTTTAAAATGAATCAACATCTGCATTACAAATATCATTTTTAACGCTTCAACTAAATTTTCCTATGCATGTTTATTTTTAAAATGAATCAACATCTACATTAAAAAAAAAATCATTTTTAATGTTTTCAACTAAATTTTCCTATGCTTGTCTATTTTTAAAATGAATCAACATCTACATTAAAAATATCATTTTTATTTTTTCAACTAAATTTTCCTATGCATGTCTATTTTTAAAATGGATCAACATCTACATTAAAAATATCATTTTTAAAGTTTCAATTAAATTTTCCTATGCATGTCTATTTTTAAAATGCTGCTATTGTTTGTATATGTGCATGTGATTTGACATAAAATAAAAGAACCTGTAGTACATCTCACAGCGCATGGAATAAAATATAATAGTAACATAACTTGACATAGAACATGCGAGACAGTACATAAGCTAAAAACTAAACCATATCCATCAGAGTAGCTGAATCCAAAACACAGCTTCATATCCAATTATTACAACTTTTAAAATACTGTCTCTAAAAGGAAATAAAAGAGGTACACTACTAATGCCCAAAGCAGCTACCATCAACAGCACAGGGAGAATATATGTATAGTACGCGGAAGCCTCCTGCTCGTCTCCGGACAGCTACTTGTGCATAACCACCTAACCTGTCTCTAGTCTTCTCGTTTAGGAGCACTCATATCAAAATATACATTAAAAACATCATTTTTAATGTTTCAACTAAATTTTCCTATGCATGTCTATTTTTAAAATAAATTATCATTTTTAATGTTTCAACTAATTTAACCATTCCTATATTCACATTTATACAATAAAAAGAAGAATTTTATGGTTTACATAATTCCTACATTAACATATGTATAAATAAAAAAATGAATTTTTAGTTGTCTACACATTTTCCATATTCATATGTATAAATAAAAAAAAGAATTTTATTTATACAACAATTGCTATGTTTTATGTATACAAATAAAAAGAAGAATTTTATTGTCATCACATTTCTAACATTAACATGTTACAATAAAAAGAATATTTTATTGTTTATCAAATTCTAATATTAACCTATTACAATAAAAAGAATATTTTATTGTTTACACATCCTATATTTCGTATGTAAAAGAATATTTTATTTTCTACACATCCCATGTTTAACATGAAGAATAAAAAGAATACTTTATTTACCTAACAATTTCTATGTTTCTAATGACAAATAAAAAGAGAATTTTATTTGCATAACAATTTAAATGTTTCTAATGACAAATAAAAAGGGTATTTTATTTGCATAACAATTTCAATGTTTCTAATGACAAATAGAAAAGATATTTTATTTGCATATCAATTTCAATGTTTCTAATGACAAATAAAAAGGATATTTTATTTGCATAACAATTTCAATGTTTCTAATGATAAATAAAAAGAATATTTTATTTGCATAACAATTTCATTGTTTCTAATGACAAATAAAAAAGAATATTTTATTTGTATAATAATTTCAATGTTTCTAATGACAAATAAAAAAAGGATATTTTATTTGCATAACAATTTCAATGTTAACATGTTACCATAAAAAAAAAGAACATTTCAATTGTATTAGAAATTTCTATCATTTACATGTTACAAATAAAAGAATGTTTTAATTATGATAGCAAATTCTATCTTAACATGTTATAAATAAAAGAATGTTTTAATTGTGATAGCAAATACTATTTTAACATGTTACAAATATAAGAATGTTTTTAATTGTAATAGCAAATTCTATCTTAACATGTTACAAATAAAAGAATGTTTTAATTGTAATAGCAAATTCTATCTTAACATGCTACAAATAAAAGAATGTTTTAATTGTGATAGCAAATTTTATATTAACATGTTACAAATAAAAGAATGTTTTAATTGTGATAGCAAATTCTATCTAAACATCTTACAAATAAAAGAATGTTTTAATTGTAATTGCAAATTTTATCTTAACAAGTTACAAATAAAAGAATGTTTTAATTGTAATAGCAAATTCTGTCTTAACATGTTACAAATATAAGAATATTTTAATTGTAATAGCAAATTCTATCTTAACATGTTACAAATAAAAGAATGTTTTAATTGTTTTACACAAATTCTACATTGCCTATGTATTGTGACGACCCCATTTCCTGTACAGACGGAGACAAGGGTTATCTTTGGAATATAACACAGAAACAGATAATAGCAGAACAGAATTAAATAAATACACCAGATAATGTACAATAGAATACACTGGATAAACGTAATCATTAAAGTTACACAGTATACAGGATCATACTTAGTACAAATACAGTTCAGCTATACATAAATGTCTACAGCGGAAATAAACAAAATATGTACAATACGAGCTGAACAACATAAAAAGAGATAAATAATAGAATCCATCTTCAGCTCCAGCTCTCCAGAAAGAACCAGCTAAACCTGAATACAAGGCTGCCCGTGTAGAAAAAGGGGCACCCGAGTTTGAAAGTGAAACAAACTACGAGTCAGTCATGGGACTGGTATGAGAAATCCACTCAACACATTTAATATATGGCTAATCACAGGACCACGCCACTTTCGTGGAACGGGTTTTACTCCATTGGATTGCCAGTGCTTTAAAACAAATCTTTCTTTTGAACATCGCAATGCTTTTTATAAAAATGAAGCCATTATAAGACTCAGTTCCCATCACACAATGCAACGCAAACCGGAGGATAGAGTTTTTACCTTATAATGGCCAAGATATGCTTGATACGAATAAAACAAAAGCATTTGATATTACTACTAGTGTTTATATGTTTCAAAAACAATTTCAAATCATTACTATCAATCATAGACGACATGAGCGTCCCATGCCACTATGTCGCCAAATATATGTACAATCGAAACCGCACGATGTCGTATATGGAATTGGATTTCCGTCATGAACCAAGGCAAAAGATAGTCCTTACCGAATTCGAGACTGCCTAGCCCGAGCCTGAGGAACAGCCGCAACTACCCCTTGGATCGTCAGGGCTGGTACACCGAGGTGGATTATTATGCCTGAACAATACGTTTCCCCGCCCTATGGGGCGTAAATGAGCCAAAGAATGACTCCATCGGACCCGGATCGTCCGATCTAACCGAGGCGCCTCGCTATCCATCATCCACATAAGTAAAATGTCAGGCCGTGTAAAAACACCGACACGACTCCTAGCTAGGAAGAAACATATGCCCTCCCTGAGGTCCTTTCTCCCGTTTCTGGTTCATACCGGGGTGTGAGGCCCGCGAATTCACGTTATACACAAAGCTACGCCACACAGGCGTTGCTTTGATCATCACCACAAGACTTTGCTTTTCAACAGAAGTCCTGATCATTTGCCACTTAGGCATGCCACACTAGCAATTCATGCCGTGCGACTGATGTCCATCGATATACAACCTCTGAGCTCGTGCGTTTCAGAGAAGGACGTTAAGAAAAAGACTAAATTCTCCACCGCCAAACAGATGTATATTTAATAGAGATCAATTAACACAGAATAAAATCCAATGTTAGACACACAGTCCATTTACAAGTCCGTTCTGGGTTTGAACGAAACCAGAGGCACTAAATACCTCGCAAACCCATCGATCACCACGTACATCTGGACGATCACCACTCATTATCCATATTTCGGGATGCCTCCCAATCAGGACCTCGGTTACCATCCAAACGAGGTGTAGAGCTCCGGTCTTCAACCACCGTCTTCATCTTCGATTACTTATCGTCGATTCAGTTATTCAGAATGGGATAAACCCGGTCTTTCTGAGCAACCCGCGTATATAATAAACAAGTGCAACACTAACGTAAACACGCATCATTCCAATTCATTAGTCACTAACCGTCAATCAGTAAGAGAACGATTTCCCAAATATTAACCCCGAAGGCCGAAACCAACATCAGATCAACATCCAGGAAACCATTCGACTTAGCCAACCTTCAGTTAATTTCTAAATCACATCCATATCATTTATAATATTTTATAATGATTTATCGCTATTTTTATTTATTTTAAAATAGCTAATTTATTCAAAACGACGCTTCGGGCCATAACGCGACCGTGGCGCTGTTTTTCTTCAGATTTGATTTACACATATCATAAAATCTAACCATTGGATCTTCACAAAATTTACATCATTAGAAAGATCCTTTCAAAACGAATCCAATGGGTCTAGTTTCGGGAAATTCCGACGGTCTGATCTCCCGGTATAATCATTTGAAATCACGGTTTCAAAATACGAACTACAGCGTCGTTATTCGATATATTTTAATTCTATTTATTTATATATATTGATTCTTCGATTTCAAACTATATTCTTTTCATACATTCGATAAAAATGATAGTTCTATCTAACTGTCTTCTATTTTAACAATTCGCTATTTTTAACAATTCATTTATATAATAAAAATGTGATTTTTATTGTAAAACAATTCATTTCAAAACTCTATTATTTTATATAGTTCATATAGGTAATAAAAATAGGATTTTTATTATAAAACAATTTCTTTCAAAATGGGATTATTTTATACATTTCAAATAGATGATAAAAATGTGATTTTTATTACAAAACAATTTATTTCAAAATATGAATACCATTCAACACATGAATTTCAATTCAACGAATGAATTTCGATTCAACACATGAAGGTTTTCTATAGTTTATATAAATAGATAAAAAGGTGATTTTTATATTTAAAACACGAATACCATTCAACACATGAATTTCAATTCAACGAATGAATATCGATTCAACACATGAAGGTTTTCTATAGTTTATATATATATATATATATATATATATAGATAAAATGTGATTTTTATATTTAAAACCCGAACACCAGTCAACACATGAATTTCAATTCAACGAATGAATATCGATTCAACACATGAAGGTTATCTATAGTTTATATATATAAATAAAAATGTGATTTTTATATTTAAAACACGAACACCATTCAACACATGAATTTCTAATCAAGGAATGAATATCGATTCAACACATGAAGGTTTTCTATTCAGCGAATAAATATAGTTGCAACAAATGAAAATAATTCAAACACATGAATATTATTCAAAATTTCGGCAGCATAATGGCCAGGTAGTTAAAACCGGGACTGTACCTAGTACGGCTCCTCGCTCTACCTTTAAACCTCGCGGTTTTTGACAATGGGGATAATGCATCTAGTTCGCACGCAGGCGGCATGTATATATTTATTTCATTTCCACAAACTAATCCTATGTGGTTTCAACCACATATTTCTCAACCACAAATAGGTATTTGTCAACCACAATCAATCAATATCAACCACAGACAATCCCAATCAACCATTCGCTATCAATCAATTTTTACACCAATCACAACCAATAAATATCGTCTATGGTTTGTGGACGAGGGGCGTGTGTACATATATATATATATATATATATAACAATTCACTTCTATTTCAACACATATATAATTTTTACAACGCATATATAACTTATACATCGAACGTACAACTTATACAATGCTTATACATGAGGTGTACAACGCTTATATAACTCATACATCAATCATATAATTTATACATCGTCGTTTTCCATATCGTTTATAAATTAGAAATCTCACATTGGGTTCCACTCCACCAAAAATAGCAGAAGGCTCAAAAAAATATGCGTTCTCTTCTAGAAGGTAGAAGACGTCCACACGAGTCCACTGTCTCTTGTTTCACTGGATTTCGACAAGAAACGAAAAAGATATGCTTTTTCAAAGTTTGCAACGGTTTTAAACTGTTAAAAACAGTCTTAAATTAAACAGCCGAACCTCCACTGTTTTGTTCGAAACTAGGTTTCGATCTCTCGCGAAATCTGTTGCGTTAGGGGCTGATCGGGGTTGACCACGACCTCCGCCTACGAGAGGGCTTCCCGACGAGGTGGATGTTGCTCAGCTCGAGCTCCAGGTGGCGGCGGAATCTCCTCCGACGTGGGCGAACTTTGTAAGCCCAGAACTCGACGAATGCTCCACAATAACGAGCGAGACCAGGATGGATTCGAAGCTGGGAGGACGGGCTTCAAAAATTTGAACCGGAGCTAGGGCTATCGACGTGCGTGGCGGTCGAAAAATGATCGGGAAGGTATGGAGGCGTTTCCGTCGTCGATCGGGGGGGGGGGGGGGGGTCTGAGGATTTTTCCTTTTTTTTAATTTAAATTTTGATTGGTCGGTGGGTTTAAAAGGGGGTTTTATGACACGACACCGATCTAAACCCAACGACTTTCGTCCCTTGCATTTTACCCCCATTCCGAACACAATGGGATATGTTTCGTAGGCCCATTCGACTGTTTCAGTCAGTTTCCATTCAATTTAAAATATAAAACATTCAATATTTGATTTGAACGCACATTTCAATTTGCCAGGGCCACAAACTGATTCGAAAAATTCCAGAAAAAGAAATCTAGCTATGTTTTGACGATACGGTCCCAACAAAACTAGTTTCGTCGAATTCTGAGACCATTTGTAAAATGGCCCATTTCTGGTCGATCCAATTTAACTGTAAATGACCAAAACACAGTTTCCTTTGCCACGCTCACATACTAGCTTCAAAAATTATGAAATTTGAAACCTAGCAATGACTCCACATCCCGGATCCAACAAAAGTGGTTTCGTCGAATTCCGAGGTCGTATGCAAAACGGCCAATTTCACGGGCTATATGAATTCCATAGCGACCTTTCTGAAAATTCATTTGGCCATAACTTTTGCTTTCCGCTATGAAAATTCGATTTTTCAGATTCGTTAGAAAGGTATTCACTAACAGATTTAAATATTTTTGGTTTCACTCAAATCCATTTTGTTTTGCACCCGGTACAGTCCGACAAAGTTTGAATTCAATTTTTGAAACTACAGCGCCATTTCAGGCCTTGTTTATAATTAGAATTAATTATATTCGTTTTCAAACGTCGATTCAAACTCAGTTTTCATTGCTATTATTTAAAATATTTATTTTAAATATTTAAAATCCAGTATTTTAGCCAATTTAAATTTTTTTAATTGGTTCAGATTTTCTGGGTCGTTACAATCTCCCCACTTAAAACTTTTCGTCCCCGAAAAGGAACAAAGTCGAAAGTGGTTTGATTAATCAACTCTACGTCTAATCTGGTTTCAATTCTCCAACTTTTCAGTTTTTGAGAATTTTCAAATTCTTCAAAAATTTGGCTAACACTCGGAATTTTCGAAAAATTTCGCCATAACCTCCTTTGTACGGAGAGAGGTTTGGAAATTTATTGGGCCGCATTAGGTACCCAATAAATCCTAATAAGCGTACACATATTTAAAGTGATATATTCTGGTATTTACAGGGGAGCGTGTATTGATAATAACTCCAGAGAATAAATTCTCGTCACTCTGTCAAAGCCTGAGGGAGTGTGTATTTTAAATGCTCCAGAGGATAAATTCTCGTCACCTCGTCCCGTATGAGAAATAAATAGTCCATGTGCTGTATCTAATAACTAGAGAGATGTGATTATTGTCAACTCCAGACCCGTGAGGGGTTTTTTATTAATCTAGCAATTTTATCGTTACATTTTAAATAGTCCGTATCAGTCATCACTTCAACCTGTAAAATATAGTCATCGCCATACAAGCCTCTCGCTCGTATGGTAAATCTTCCACCTCGTCACAAAAGCTCCTAATGCTTATGTGGTATATGATGAAGTATGCCTATCTCCCAGAAGTATGCCATGTAGTGTAGTTCAAAATTAATTATTACTATCCTATGTCGACGTTTATTGTTTCACACAGAAAAACCAGCACTCCGCATCCAATGGCATTCACAGGAGTTGATATAATAATATTTCGCATCCACCTCATTAAGGTTTACCTATTTGTCGGGCATGCAAATAAAATCTTTACTCAACAGCTATCCATTTACCTGTTCAAACATATATAATACACAAGTATATATTTCTATTTATTTTCTAATCAGTTCAATGTGTGATCTAAATGAATAAATTCTACCATTATTCCATCATTGATTAAATTAACTATCATTTTAATAATTTAATTAATCAAATCTACTATCACAACACAAACAACAATCAAATTGTTATTTTTTTTAACTTTTCAAAAATATACTAATCAATTTCTGTACTCTTTTAAAATCATTTAGACTATAGAATTAAAAGTGCACATCCAGGGAATGAAAATAACAACAGAGTAGAGAATTAAATGGTAATGCAAAGTATGGTAAATATACCTCGCACCGGAGTCAATCAGAGATATCCACTCGGCATCTAGGATAAGCTTTCTGAATGCTCTCCTTAGTTTCCCAAGTACAATCTCGTGGATCTCCACTCCATTGCACTTTAACTAAGTGAACCTTCTTGTTCCTCAGCTCTTTGGTTTCTTTGCCGATGATCTTTAGCAGCTCTCTTTTCATAGCTAATTCTGGAGTAATTTCAATATCCTGTTGGGCTGCTTCTTCCACGATCAAGTCTGGATCATGAACGTGCTTTCGAAGTTGAGATATGTGAAATACATCATGAAATCTAGGCAACCAATCAGGCAGTTTGACCCTATAAGTGAGAGTTCCGATCCGTTCCAGAATAGGAAATGGGCCAATGAATTTGGGTGCCAACTTTCCAGTTTTACCGAACCGGATAACTCCTCTCATCGGCGATACTTTCAAATATATGTAGTCGCCAACAACAAAGGATATATCTCTCCTTCTCCTATCGGCATAGCTCTTTTGTCGGCCCTGAGCGGCGAGTAATCGCTTCTTAATAAAGTCGACTTTATCGGCAGCTTCTCGGATCATATCAGGCCCTAACACAAGTCTATTTCCAGGTTCGACCCAACAAGCAGGAAATCAGCACGGTCTACCATACAACGCTTCGAATGGCGACATTGTCAGGCTCGCCTGGTAGCTGTTGTTATATGAGAATTCAGCCAAATGTAGATGGTCTTCCCATGATCCGCTGAAATCTAGAATACAAGCCCGCAATAGATCTTCTAAAATATGATTCACCCTCTTAGTCTGACCGTCTGTCTGAGGATGATAAGCGGTGCTCAAGTTCAGCTTCGTTCCCAGCTCTACTTGAAATGCCTCCCAGAATTTACTAGTAAATATTGTATCTCTATCACTGACTATACTGAGCGGCACTCCATGTAGTCTAACTATTTCCTTGAAATATATCTGCTTGTCCAAATCACGATAATCCACACGTAGCCGTAGAGTACCGTCAGATTTTGGGACAAACACCACTGCTGCACCCCAATCAGAGAAACTAGGCCTGATCAGACCCTTCCATACTAGCTGTCGTGTTTGATTGTCTAATTCCTCTTTCTCTTTCAAGGACATTCTTCGAATAGCGTGAACTACCGGCCTTGCATTCGCAATCAAAGCAATCTTGAAATCTATTTCTCTCTGCGGAGGTAAGCGAACAACTTCTTCGAACACATCCGCATAGTTCTTGACGACTGGAATATCTTTGATGAGGTCAGGAATATTCTCTGTGATTTCAAGGATATTTTCTATTTGAGCTGGAGAAACATTCAAAGCTGCCCAGAAGTCTTTTCTATTATCATTCTGACCTTCACAGGGAATGGTTATATAATCACCTGATTTAATCTTCGCCTTTACGACTCTGTCGGCGCATTTAACTTCAGCTTCATATTTTGTCAACCAGTCTAGCCCCAAGATAAGATCAAACTCTTTAAAATTCATGACGACCGCGATGGTAGGAAACCGATAACGAGAGAAAGAAACCGGCACTCCACAAACCCAACTGAGATCAATGGAACCCCCAACCGGATTCTGGACAGTCATTGGTTCCTTGAGCTTTTTCAAATTCAAATCCAATTTCTTAGCTGCATCCTTCGAAATGAAGCTTCGTAACGCGCCTGTGTCAAATAGTACTCTAACTGGAATATCTTTGACAGTAAGTGTGCCTTCTAAAACATCTGGCCTTTCCTGAATAGCTGAGGGCTCAGAAGTTTCTGCCACTTCATTTACCTGAGCCTCATTGGTCTTTTTCGACAGCCAGCAGTCTTGCTTTACGTGACCAGCTTGATGACAAAGATTACACTTTCTATTTTCTTTAACCTTGTTCTTTGATTTAGATCCCACCTTCTTTTGCAATTTCAAGGACTTACATTTCCTGGACAAATGACCTTTTTGATTGCAGTTTAAGCACATAACGGTCATTACTGATTCTTTCTCAGGTCTGGCCCTTTTCCGATTTACTTTGGGCTTCTTACTGACCTCAGACATCGTACTATCCTCAGGACGATCAGTTTCAAACTCATTTTTATTGCTAGAACTGACTTCCTCTTCATCGCGCAACATACCTTTCTTATGGAGATCTTCATACTGATTAGCCATATAAATCATTTCTGAAAAGGGAGCTTCACATGCCCCATTACTTTATTCTAATATTTCCTTTGAAGCCCGTAAATAAATCTCAGATTCTTTCTCCTCGTATTCTGAATTAGATGGGGAGCAAAGTGAGAAAGTTCGTTGAATTTCTTATGATATTCTGGGATGGCCATATCACCTTGTATCAAATAAGAAAATTCATCACATAGTCGCTCGGTCGCTTCGGGAGGAGTAAATCTTTCCAGGAAAATCACTTTGAATCTATCCGAGGTGATATCACCTTCTGGATTACCCTTAATAACTGAATCCCACCAGAACGAAACTTCGTCTTCGAGTACCCAGGAGGCCAGTAATCTTTTCTGGTCATCCCTCAGCTTTAATGCTTCGAAGATTTTCTTAGCCGAACGAATCCAAGCTTGTGTTCTCATAATAGATTCTTCGCCCGAGAACGGCTTTCCACCCAGATTTCTATATTTCATATATAGGGCTTCGATATCCGGGTCAGTATCACTTCTTCTGTTTCTGGCACTCATTTTCTAGTTCTTCTGCAAATAGCAGATCAAGTGTCAGGTCAACAAAAAAGATGTTTCAAAATATAGAGACAAATACTTGAATGTAAATGCGTCTATCTAGGTGTTATTTCATTCTGCTACTCGTACTAGGATATTACTGATCCTATCTATAATGAGTTACCCGTCCTAGAACACTACTGGTTCTATTCCTGGCGAGTTCGTTAATATGTTATATTCCTGAACTTAGCTTAACCAAAGCTCCGATACCACGATGTGACGACCCCATTTTCCGTACAGACGGAGACAAGGGTTATCTTTGGAATATAACACAGAAACAGATAATAGCATAACGGAATTAAATAAATATACCAGATAATGTACAATAGAATACACTGGATAAACGTAATCATCAGAGTTACACAGTATACAGGATCATACTTAGTACAAATACAGTTCAGCTATACATAAATGTCTACAGCGGAAATAAACAAAATATGTACAATACGAGCTGAATAGCATAAAAAGAGATAAATAATAGAATCCATCTTCAGCTCCAGCTATCCAGAAAGAACCAGCTAAACCTGAATACAAGGCTGTCCGTGTAGAAAAAGGGGCACCCGAGTTTGAAAGTGAAACAAACTACGAGTCAGTCATGGGACTGGTATGAGAAATCCACTCAACACATTTAATATATGGCTAATCACAGGACCACGCCACTTTCGTGGAACGGGTTTACTCCATTGGATTGCCAGTGCTTTAAAACAAATCTTTCTTTTGAACATCGCAATGCTTTTTATAAAAATGAAGCCATTATAAGACTCAGTTCCCATCACACAATGCAACGCAGACCAGAGGATAGAGTTTTTACCTTATAATGGCCAAGATATGCTTGATACGAATAAAACAAAAGCATTTGATATTACTACTAGTGTTTATATGTTTCAAAAACAATTTCAAATCATAACTATCAATCATAGACGACATGAGCGTCCCATGCCACTATGTCGCCAAATATATATACAATCGAAACCGCACGATGTCGTATATGGAAATTGGATTTCCGTCATGAACCAAGGCAAAAGATAGTCCTTACCGAATTCGAGACTGCCTAGCCCGAGCCTGAGGAACAGCCGTAACTGCCCCTTGGATCGTCAGGGCCGGTCCACCGATGTGGATTATTATGCCTGAACAATTCGTTTCCCTGCCCTATGGGGCGTAAATGAGCCAAAGAATGACTCCATCGGACCCGGATCGTCCGATCTAACTGAGGCGCCTCGCTATCCATCATCCACATAAGTAAAATGTCGGGCCGTGTAAAAACACCGACACAACTCCTAGCTGGGAAGAAACGCATGCCCTCCCTGAGGTCCTTTCTCCCGTTTCTGGTTCATACCGGGGTGTGAGGCCCGCGAATTCACGTTATACACAAAGCTACGCCACATAGGCGGTGCTTTGATCATCACCACAAGACTTTGCTTTTCAATAGAAGTCCTGATCATTTGCCACTTAGGCATGCCACACTAGCAATTAATGCCGTGCGACTGATGTCCATCGATATACAACCTCTGAGCTCGTGCGTTTCAGAGACGGGCGTTAAGCAAAAGACTAAATTCTCCGCCGCCAAACAGATATATATTTAATAGAGATCAATCAACACAGAATAAAATCCAATGTCAGACACACAGTCCATTTACAAGTCCGTTCTGGGTTTGAACGAAAACGGAGGAACTAAATACCCCGCAAACCTATCGATCACCACGTACGTCTAGACGATCACCACTCATTATCCATATTTCGGGATGCCTCCCAATCAGGACCTCGGTTACCATCCAAACGAGGCGAAGAGCTCCGGTCTTCGACCACCGTCTTCATCTTCGATTACTTATCGTCGATTCAGTTTTTCAGAATGGGATAAACCCGGTCTTTCTGAGCAACCCGCGTATATAATAAACAAGTGCAACACTAACATAAACACGCATCATTCCAATTCATTAGTCACTAACCGTCAATCAGTAAGAGAACGATTTCCCAAATATTAACCCCGAAGGCCGAAACCAAAATCAGATCAACATCCAGGAAACCATTCGACTTAGCCAACCTTTAGTTAATTTCTAAATCACATCCATATCGTTTATAATATTTTATAATGATTTATCACTATTTTTATTTATTTTAAAATAGCTAATTTATTCAAAACGACGCTTCGGGCATAACGCGACCGTGGCGCTGTTTTTCTTCAGATTTGATTTACACATATCATAAAATCTAACCGTTGGATCTTCACAAAATTTACATCATTAGAAAGATCCTTTCAAAACGAATCCAACGGTTCCAGTTTCGGGGAATTCCGACGGTCGGATCTCCCGGTATAATCGTTTGAAATCACGGTTTCAAAATATGAACTACAGCGTCGTTATTCGATATATTTTAATTCTATTTATTTATATATATCGATTCTTCGATTTCAAACTATATTCTTTTTATACATTCGATAAAAATGATAGTTTTATCAAACTTTCTTCTATTTTAACACTTCGCTATTTTTAACAATTCATTTATATAATAAAAATGTGATTTTTATTGTAAAACAATTCATTTCAAAACTCTATTATTTTATATAGTTCATATAGGTAATAAAAATAGGATTTTTATTATAAAACAATTTCTTTCAAAATGGGATTATTTTATACATTTCATATAGATGATAAAAATGTGATTTTTATTATAAAACAATTTATTTCAAAATATGAATACCATTCAACACATGAATTTCAATTCAACGAATGAATTTCGATTCAACACATGAAGGTTTTCTATAGTTTATATATATAGATAAAAAGGTGATTTTTATATTTAAAACACGAATACCATTCAACACATAAATTTCAATTCAACGAATGAATATCGATTCAACACATGAAAGTTTTCTATAGTTTTTATATATATATAGATAAAATGTGATTTTTATATTTAAAACACGAACACCATTCAACACAAGAATTTCAATTCAACGAATGAATATCGATTCAACACATGAAGGTTATCTATAGTTTATATATATAGATAAAAATATGATTTTTATATTTAAAACACGAGCACCATTCAACACATGAATTTCTAATCAACGAATGAATATCGATTCAACACATGAAGGTTTTCTATTCAGTGAATAAATATAGTTGCAGCAAATGAAAATAATTCAAACACATGAATATTATTCAAAATTTCGGCAGCATAACGGCAGGGTAGTTAAAACCGGGACCGTCCCTAGTACGGCTCCTCGCTCTACCTTAAAACCTCGCGGTTTTTGACAATGGGGATCATGTATCTAGTTCGCACGCAGGCTGCATGTATATATTTATTTCATTTCCACAAACTAATCCTATGTGGTTTCAACCAAATATTTCTCAACCACAAATGGGTATTTTTCAACCACAATCAATCAATATCAACCACAAACAATCCCAATCAACCATTCGCAATCAATCAATTTTTACACCAATCACAACCAATAAATATCGTCCATGGTTTGTGGACGAGGGGCGTGTGTGTCTATATATATATATATATATATATATATAAATATATATAGCAATTCACTTCTATTTCAACACATATATAATTTTTACAACGCATATATAACTTATACATCGAACCTACAACTTATACAACGCTTATACATGAGGTGTACAACGCTTATATAACTCATACATCGATCATATAATTTATACATCGTCGTTTTCCATATCGTTTATAAATTAGAAATCTCACATTGGGTTCCACTCCACCAAAAATAGCAGAAGGCTCAAAAAAATATGCGGTCTCTTCTAGAAGGTAGAAGACGTCCACACGAGTCCACTATCTCTTGTTTCACTGGATTTTGACAAGAAATGAGAAAGATATGATTTTTCAAAGTTTGCAACGGTTTTAAACTATTAAAAAAAGTTTTAAATTAAACAGCCGAACCTCCACTGTTTTGTTCGAAACTAGGTTTCGATCTCTCGCGAAATCCGTTGCGTTAGGGGCTGAACGGGGTTGACCACGACCTCCGCCTACGAGAGTGCTTCTCGACGAGGTGGATCTTGCTCAGCTCGAGCTCCAGGTGGCGGCGGAATCTCCTCCGACGCGGGCGAACTTTGTAAGCCCAGAACTCGACGAATGCTCTACAATAACGAGCGAGACCAGGATGGATTCGAAGCTGGGAGGACGGGCTTCAAAAAGTTGAACTGGAGCTAGGGCTATCGACGCGCGTGGCGGTCGGAAAATGAACGGGAAGGTATGGAGGCGTTTCCGTCATCGATCGAGGGGGGGGGGAGGGGGGTGGGGGTCTGAGGATTTTTCCTTTTTTTATTTAAATTCTGATTGGTCGGTGGGTTTTAAAGGGGGTTTTCTGACACGACCACCAATCTAAACCCAACGACTGTCGTCCCTTGCATTTTACCCCCATTCCGAACACAATGGGATATGTTTCGTAGGCTCATTCGACTCTTTCAGTCAGTTTCCAATCAATTTAAAATATAAAACGTTCAATATTTGAATTGAACGCACATTTCAATTTGCCAGGGCCACAAACTGATTCGAAAAATTCCAGAAAAATAAATCTAGCTATGTTTTGACGATACGGTCCCAACAAAACTAGTTTCGTCGAATTCTGAGACCGTTTGTAAAATGGCTAATTTCTGGTCGATCCAATTTAACTATAAATGACCAAAACACATTTTCCTTTTCCACGCTCACATACTAGCTTCAAAAATTATGAAATTTGAAACCGAGCAATAACTCCACATCCTGGATCCAACGAAAGTGGTTTCGTCGAATTCTGAGGTCGTATGCAAAACAGCCAATTTCACGGGCTATATGAATTCCATAGCGACCTTTATGAAAATTCATTTGGCCATAACTTTTGCTTTCCGCTATGAAAATTAGATTTTTCAGATTCATTAGAAAGGTATTCACTAACAGATTTAAATATTTTTGGTTTCACTCAAATCCGTTTTGTTTTGCACCCAGTACAGTCCGACAAAGTTTGAATTCAATTTTTGAAATTGCTGCGCTATTTTAGGCCTTGTTTATAATTAGAATTAATTATATTCGTTTTCAAACGTCGATTCAAACTCAGTTTTCATTGCTATTATTTAAAATATTTATTTTAAATATTTAAAATCCATTATTTTAGCCAATTTAAAAATTTTAAATTGGTTCAGATTTTCTGGGTCGTTACATGTATACAATAAAAAGAATATTTAATTGTTTTACACAAACTCTACATTTCCTATGTACACACTAAAAAGTATGTTCTATTTGTGTGTAATTCCTATGTTCATATGACAAATAAAAAGAAATTTTTATTTATGTACAATTCCTAATATGACAAATAAAAAAAGAAATTTTTATTTATGCACAAATTTTCAACAATTCCATTGTACCCATCGGATCACCACAAGTGAAACACCCCACCTCCGTTAGGGTCACTCTCAAAGGGAATGCCCTAATTTTGGTGGAGATTTATAAGTATAAATCACAGATATACAAGACAGATATAATAACACATATTTTTGAACAGCGGAAAAACAACAACTTCTATTTCATTAAAATACGTGTTACACAAACCATGCCATAATTGTCTTACAATACTTCCAAAAACATAACATCTTCATAACTGTCTTGATTACATTATTTAAAGAAGCATAAAGAAAACATAAATAAACTGCAAAAGTCCCATAGTTGTTGTCCAAAGCCATAGTCCAAAACGAAAAGATCCAAGCAATACATTCTTTCTCTTCAAGCTGGATATGAAGGCTGGTCAAGCTGCGGTATTCCCTCCCTGTGGACCTGGTGGGGGGGGGGGGGGAAACGGAAGAAAAGAAGACGAAAGAAAAGTAGAGTCAGACATAAAGCCTGAGTAAGTCTAGGATTATTCAGTCTATGAACAAAGAACTGGGTATGATAAGTATAAACTAGAAATGGGAAAGCATTATAAACTAAGTTAAGTGTTCTAGGGTCGAATACTATTGTACCCCATATTAATCTCTGTACCCATATAAACTAGTTCCCAACAGGCACCCCATAATCATGGTGAAGTGATCCTTTTTCTGATGATCGGCTCCTACTCGCATAGTTACATGTGTCTTACGGCCCCCGATGTTGTAGTTACCTATGCTGGTCCCACCATGGGGTGTATCAAGTCCCATGGTGGCGGCCCGACACAATCCTAGAATGCACAGGTATGCTACTGGTGCCCAGTGCCTTATTTTTCTGCGCCGGAGTGTGTGCATGCCCGCACCCCGTTAGAACCTACACTGCTACAACACCGCCGTCGATTTGACCTCTTATAGTCAGCCCAGTAATCGTGCCCCACCCTGCCTAGTTTCAGGGTATCATGATACGCCTTGTAGGGTTACTGCTGAAAAGGGTCCCCCGCTACTAGGTTTTCTATTTCTAGCCAACATGCTAAGTTGGTTAAGTGTTTTATAAACCTAACCCCCAATCAGTCTATTTAGTTTAGCATGTTCTATTTTGATTAAGTCTTAATTCACTTAATCCTATCAATCCTGACTCAGCCTTAATTGTCTTATTAAAGCCTTGACCTCTCACATTGGACAGGTATTGTTGTGGCTGCCTGTTGCCGGTTGGGTCCAGGCAGTCTTACGCCACAACTCAGTCTAACCTCGGGTCCTTATTGGGCTCCGTGTTTAACCATTCACATTGGATAGGTATTGTTGTGACTACTGGACAGCCGGGCGGTTCCGGGCAGGTTTACATCACAACTCAATCAAACCTCGGGTTAAACACATCGTATTTTCTACATTTGCATATTTTGTCTCATTTCTTTTTATATGTAAATATTTGCGGCCCATTATTCAAATTTACTTTTATTGATTAAGATTTATTTATGCCACTTAATTTTTTTTCAAGGTTGTTGGCATGCGTCAAACATGCCAACACATATGTTCTATATTTTAGCCCAAACGTCAATACCCCCGTTTTACATGTTCGTTCAAATGTAAGGTGTGTTGGGTTTAATACTTAAACCCAATTTAGCCATATAAAAAGGGGAGGCTTATAACATGGTGTTTATAAGGTAACATAAAAAGGAGAGCGTGAACGCATGAACTTGCAACATATCGATTCAATTAACATAAGGTAGGCGCATGTGAACTTGCAATTGTAACAACATATAATATAAGCAATACTTAAACTTGAATCATTCTATTCACATAATCATGGTATAAACAAAACATGAATCATTTTATTCGTGCAGTCATGGCATAAATGATACTTAAACATGAACCATTCTAATCATATAATTATGGCATAATCATAATTGAACATGAGTCCTTCTATTCATATAGTCATGGCATAAACATAATTGAACATGAATCCTACTATTCATATAATCATGGTTTTTATCCTATCTATGTAACTTGTAAGTGGGATGTAATTCTAGTGTAATTTCTAATGTAACTTATGTGCCAAATATATTATCATATGATTATGATAACAACATAAGCCTAGAAACATGTTTTCAACTAGGCATAATAACGAACATAGTTTAGTCGTGTTCGTAAAATTAATACAAGCTTACAAAGACGCTTGCTTTTGTCCCTATTACAAAATCATGATTTTTATACTTGAACTATGATACCAATTTCAACATAACCTTCATATGAATCATAATACTTAAGTGAATCAAATTACACTAAAGATGACCATAGAATTTTACATCATGTTGACATAACAATAAATCATATACTTGCATGAATTTCAAATAAACTATTACAACATATAGTTGTTATTTTCAACATGAATCATATACTTGCAATTATCAAATGGGTGTTGTAAATAACTACAACAAGCATGTAGTTTTCAATATGAACCATATGCTTGCATGAATCCCAATTAAAATTCCAAAACATGTGGTTGTCAACATAAACCATATACTTGTATGAATCAAATCGTACACCATAGCATTGCCAATTCAAAGTAACATACAAACATAAGTTATTATCGCCACAATTCCATTTCGTTGTTAACTTCCAACACAAATCGCGTACTTCCAAATATCCAATCGTATACCATAATATTCCCAAATCGTTTAGCATCAAAGCAACATATAAATATAGATTATTATCGCCACAATTCCATTCCTTACTTTACACAAATCAACACAATTATTTAATTCACATCGGAATAGCACTATACTTACAACGTGTGACGAATCTTCAATTCAGGAATCTGAATTCTGAATTTGGAGATGCTATCCTTTGTTGTAGGCATTGCTTTGATTTGATTAACATTGCTTTAAGCTTTTGATTTATCTCCTAATTGTCTCTCTATTTCTGACGGCTATCCTCAGTCTCTCCTCAGCAGCATGACGGTCTCATCTCCATTTTAGTTTATGAGAATTAGGGTTAGTCTTAGGTCCTTTTTATAGAGTTTTTGAGTTAATTTAGACCGTCGATGAAGCTTGGTTCAATAATAGCCGTTCGTTCAAAGGAGAGACCAACCAGGAGCTGACACCTAGCCCTAGTGACAAGGCAAGGCTCACCAAATCGACCAAACACAGACTAGGCCAGCCAGGGGGGCTGGGTTCGACCTGGCTCAGGGGCCAGGTTGACTCCCCAGTCGACCCCCAGGTCGACTCTAGAGTCGACCTGCCTGGGCAGGTCGACACCTAGGTCGACTCCCAGGTCGACCTGGCCTGGCAGGTCAACCCTAGGGTCGACCCCCAGGTCGACCTGGTGGGTTTGGGCGGGAATTTTCCCGCCTACTCTGATTGGTCTGAAATTTAAATCTGTTTTCGAAATTTGAATTTTCTAAAACTTCATCTGGGCCATAATTTGGTCATACGGACTCCGTTTTTCGAAAACTCGGACTCTATTTCGCGTATTTTTCCGAGACGAACGCAATGGCATATCCCGTTTCCCTTAATACTTTAACTAGAATTTATTATACTATAATTTGTGAATTTCACTGTTATAAAATACACGGGGTGTTACATTCTCCCCCACTTAAAAGGATTTCGTCCTGAAATCTTCAAGTTCAGGAAGAATGTACATCCTAACATCCATCTACTCATCCATCAAACACGAGCATCCATTGTCCTTAAAAGACTTCTAATGCTTCATGACAATATGCGAAGTGTGTGTGTACATGTACTTATCTAATGCAAAATCAGGCGGTCTACTGATTCAGTTGACCTCCTTAATGCGAATTATGTAAGTGCTATGAATCCATTATGTATGCAAATCCTCCTATTCATGATTCTACATGAGTGCACAATCATTCATACAAATGCAACATCCATATGAAAACATATTAAAGTTCAACCATACGAATGCAAACATATATGCATATGCAATATGAAGTGATTGAGCCGATCTAAAACCTAGATTGTGTGTGTATATGCAACCACGAGCAACCACTAGCAACCACTTGCAACCACTTGCAATCATCATCCATAACATGTTTCAATTACATGTTTCCATCAAAAGGGTATCTACCTAAAAGATAGGGTCGAGAAGATATACCTAAAAAGATAGATAAAAGCGCAACTTAAGGAAAAAGGAAAGATCAAAGATGTACCCTCGAAAAGAAAAGGGTAGGCTGCGCGTATTTTAGCTTCAGTTTCCTAAGTTGCATCTCCTTCGGCGTCGCTCCACTGAACTTTGACGAGCTTGACTTCGCGGTTGCGTAGCTTCTTCACTTCCGTTCCTAATATGCGGGTTGGAACTTTCCTTATGGTTGCTTCGCGTTCCACTTCAGCTTCTTCTAGGATATTTGGCTCTACCACTTCAGCAGACTCATGTAGACATTTTCGGAGATGTGAAACGTGAAAGACGTTGTGTACTCCAGCCAATTTTTCAGGTAGCTCTAATCTATAGGCCATTTTCCCAATTTTCTCAATGATAGGGAATGGCCCTACGAACCCCGGTGCTAGCTTTCCTGTGGTTCCAAAACGAACAACGTTCCTTAGAGGAGATACCTTAAGAAAAACTCTGTCCCCAACCTCAAATTCAAGGTCGGTCCTCCTCTTGTCGGCGTAGGACTTTTGTCTGTCTTGGGCCGTCTTCATCCTTCTTCGTATTAAGTCTACTTTTTCTGAATTCTCTCGGATCATATCTGGTCCAAGTATGAGCTTATCAGTAGACTCCCACCAACAAGTGGGCGATCGACACGGTCTTCCATATAAAGCTTCGAAGGGCGCCATTCCGATAGTTGCTTGATAGCTGTTGTTGTAGGCAAATTCTACCAAAGGAAGATGGTCTTCCCATGTCCCTCCGAATTCAAGGATGCAAAGTCTTAAAAGGTCCTCCAAAACTCTGTTCACTCTTTCTCTTTGGCCGTCGGTTTGGGGATGATAGGCTGTGCTCAAGCATAACTGTGTGCCTACCGCTTCTTGCAGACTCTGCCAAAACTCACTGGTGAAGATAGGGTCTCGGTCGCTAACAATGCTGGATGGTATTCCATGGAGTCAAACGATTTCCTTGAGGTAAAGAGATGCTAAAGATGAGGCAGTTCTTCTGCTTTTGACAGGTAAAAAGTGGGCACTTTTAGTAAGCCTATCCACTATTACCCAAATGCTAGTGTTGCCTCTCCTAGACCTAGGCAGCCCATCGATGAAGTCCATTGAGATGCTATCCCACTTCCACTGCGGGACCTCTAGAGGATGTAGCAGACCGCCAGGCTTTTTCTGTTCCACCTTAACCTGTTGGCACACCATACACTTAGAAACGAATTCCGCCACGTCCTTTTTCATGCCGTTCCAAAAGAAAGTTCTTTTTATGTCCTTGTACATTTTATCGCCGCCTGGGTGTATCGTCATCTTGGAGTGATGTGCTTCTTCGAGAACCTTCTTTACTAAATCCCTTGTTTGTGGGACGCATAGTCTTCCGTCTCGCCTTAGCCAACCCTTATCGTCGATAGAATATCTGTTGAGGTGACTTGAAGTCTCACCCCTAATTAGCCTATCAATCGTCTCCACAAGCTGAGGGTCCTTGCATTGTGTTCTCCCTATCGAGTCCACTAAAGTCGGGTGTACTTCGAGAGATGCTAGCAAGCCTGGTACAAAATCGGAGGAAGGCCTAAAGTCGAAGCTGGCTATAAACTCTAGGCTTTGTCTTTCAACAAACAACGGGCTTAGGGTCAGTTTCTTTTGGCTCAACGCGTCTTCCACTACGTTGCCTTTGCCCGGAGTATAGGAGATCTCGTAATCATACGAGGCAAGAAACTCCATCCACCTCTGTTGCCTCAAGTTAAGGTCCTTCTACGAGAAAAGGTATTTCAACGATTAATGGTCAGTGTAAAGTTCAAACTTCTCACCTAGGAGATAGTGTCGCCAAGACTTGAGTGCAAAGACGATGGCAGCTAACTCAAGATCGTGGGTCGGGTAGTTCTTTTCATGCACTTTCAATTGTCTCCCGCCATAAGCTATTACCCTTCCTTCTTGCATTAAGACGGTGCCTAACCCTGTCCCACATGCATCTGTATAAACGGTGAACATCTTGCTTCCATCTGGCAACGTCAAAACTGGGGCTGTTGTAAGAGCCCTTTTCAGTCCCTGGAAAGCAAACTCGCAATCTAAGTCCCAATTGAACACAAGATTCTTCTTAGTCAACTTTGTGAGCGGAGCTGAGATTTTCACAAAATCCCTTATGAACTTTCGATAGAAACCTGCTAGTCCTAGAAAACTTCGGACCTCAGTTGCGTTCCTTGGTGTCTTCCAATCCTGTACCGCCACTACCTTAGCAGGGTCCACTGCTAACCCTTGTTTGGATACTATGTGCCCAAGGAACCTCACTTCTTCTCTCCAAAAGTGGCATTTGGAGAATTTGGCTTTTAGCTGATGGACTCGCAGAGTTTCCATGATTGCCCATAAGTGTTGAGCATGTTCCTCTTCACTCTTTGAGAAGATAAGGATATCGCCTACGAAGACCACTACGAAATTATTGAGGAAATCTCTGAATACCCTACTCATCAGGTCCACGAAGTAAGCAGGTGCATTTGTCAAGCCGAAAGGCATGACAAGCCATTCAAAGAAGCCGTCTGGGGTTCTGAATGCCATTTTATCGATACTATCTTCAGCCACCCTTAGCTGATGAAAACCGGTCGCTAAATCGAGTTGGGAGAAAACAGACGCTCCTACAAGCTGATCAAACAGATCATCAATTCTGGGGAGAGGGTGCCTATTCTTTTTCGTTAGCTTGTTGAGCTCCCTATAGTCAACACATAGATGGAGTGAACCATCCACCTTTGTAGCGAACACCACTGGAGCGCCCCATTCTGAAATGCTCCTCCTAATGAACCCCTTTTCTAGAAGCTCTTTAATCTGTTTACTGAGCTCTTTCCTTTCCCGTGGAGCCATGTGTCTAACGGGCAACGCAACGGGCTTTGCATTATCTACAAGATATATGCGGAAGTCTATCTCCCGCTTCGAAGGCAAGCCCTTCACCTCTTCGAAGACATCCGGATATTCCTGGACCACTCTAACCGATTGCAAATTTTCAACGGAGGCATCTAGCGATTCAAGGTAACTAAGCATAACCGCATACGAGGGATTACAAGAAATTTCCAAAGTATTACCGAGCTGGGTTTGGAGCCTAACAACCCTTTTCTCACAATCGAGGATGGCCCCATTACTGGATAGCCAATCCATGCCCAAAATCAAACCATATCCCGAAAAGCCCAAAACAAAGGCATTACATTTAAATTCTACGCTCAGAATAGAAATTTTCAATCCTAAACAGATCATAGACAAATGAGCTGGGCCCGCAATTGGGTTTGAAACAATTAAGGGGTCCTCTACCATACTAGTTTTTAGGTGCAGAGATTCTACTAAAGCAGATGAGATAAAGGAGTGTGATGCGCCAGAATCAAATAAAGTGCGAACGGGGTGATCATAAAGATAAACTACACTTTCTACAGAAGTATTTGTACCTCGCTGTTGCAGAGGTGGCGCTTCTAGCACATGAACTTGTGCCCCTGAGGTGGATCCAGCCCTCTACCCCTGTCCTCGTTTCTTTGGGAAGTCCTTAGCCATGTGGCCTGTCTCACCGCAAGAAAAGCACCCGCCATTCATCTTGGCCTTCTTTTTCCGGCAATCTTTCACTAAGTGCCCCACTTTGCCACAGAAATTACACTTCCTCTTCTCTTTGTTGCCTTTCCCGCCCTTCTTAAAGTCTGTCTTCTTAGGCTGCAAACCCTCTTTCTTCCCTTGAGAGTTTTCTACCTTTGTCTCCTTGTTGCCCTTATCCTCTTCGTTCAGCAAGGCCATCTGTACCAACCTTTCATACGTGGCTCCCATGGGTATATGGGTCATGGCCAAACTGTGTAATGGCTCATTCAACCCTTTGACAAAACGGAGAGCCTTCTTGTGCGGGGTGTTGACTAGGTCCAGTCCGAACCTAGCCAGCTCATCAAACTGATTAACATACTCTTTGACTGTCTTGTTCCCTTGCTTAAGAAATAAGAATTTTTCCAACTGCAAACTCCTTTCCGCGTCTGAGAGAAATTTAGCCTCAAACCTTGCCCTAAAGTCCTCCCATGTTTCCACTGGTCTTTCTGCATTAGTGACTTCCCACCAGTAGGAAGCCTCGCCTTTAAGTAGCCATACCGCCAGTTGTACTTTCTGTCTATCTTCTACCTCAAAGATGATGAATAAGTACTCGGTTTATTTCAGCCAATTTCTAGCTGCCACGAAGGACTCAGTTCCATGAAAATCCTCTTCTCCCATAGCTTTAAAATCTTTACATTTCTTAGCAAAGGTGTTTCCCCGCGGAGGAGGTGGAGGAAGAGGTGCTGCTGCAGCTGGATGATTTCCTGCAGCTGGGGGAGGAGGAACGGTAGGACCTAGCTGAGTGGCCCTTGCTTCTAAGAACCGTCTAAACCAACCAGGTATTGGTACGCCCTCTGGTAAGTTAAGTTCTTCGGACATGCTGAAACAAAAAGGATAGATTCAAAACGAAGGATAAGAGATAGTTCCTATGGCTTTGGGGGGACTTTGCCTTTTAAAATAAAATAATATTTTATCTTTTAAAAATGCTTCTTTAAATTTCCTTTTTGAAAAATAAATTTTCAAAACTTTTTATCTTATCTGGTAAACCTATGCTCTGATACCAAGTGAAACACCCCACCTCCGTTAGGGTCACTCTCAAAGGGAATGCCCTTATTTTGGTGGAGGTTTATAAGTATAAATCACAGGTATACAAGACATATATAATAACACATATTTTTGAACAGCGGAAAAACAACAACTTTTATTTCATTAAAATACGTGTTACACCAACCATGCCATAATTGTCTTACAATACTTCCAAAAACATAACATCTTCATAACTGTCTTGATTACATTATTTAAAGAAGCATAAAGAAAACATAAATAAACTGCAAAAGTCCCATAGTTGCTGTCCAAAGCCATAGTCCAAAACGAAAAGATCCAAGCAATACATTCTTTCTCTTCAAGCTGGATATGAAGGCTGGTCAAGCTGCGGTATTCCCACCCTGTGGACCTGGGGGGGGGGGGGAACGGAAGAAAAGAAGACGAAAGAAAAGTAGAGTCAGACATAAAGCCTGAGTAAGTCTAGGACTATTCAGTCTATGAACAAAGAACTGGGTATGATAAGTATAAACTAGAAATGGGAAAGCATTATAAACTAAGTTAAGTGTTCTAGGGTCGAATACTATCGTACCCCATATTAATCTCTGTACCCATATAAACTAGTTCCCAACAGGCACCCCATAATCAGGGTGAAGTGATCCTTTTTCTGATGATCGGCTCCTACTCGCATAGTTACATGTGTCTTACGACCCCCGATGTTGTAGTTACCTATGCTGGTCCCACCATAGGGTGTATCAAGTCCCATGGTGGCGGCCCGACACAATCCTAGAATGCACAGGTATGCTACTGGTGGCCAGTGCCTTATTTTTCTGCGCCGGAGTGTGTGCACGCCCGCACCCCGTTAGAACCTACACTGCTACACCACCGCCATCGATTTGACCTCTTACAGTCAGCCCAGTAATCGTGCCCCACCCTGCCTAGTTTCAGGGTATCATGATACGCCTTGTAGGTTTACTGCTGAAAAGGGTCCCCCGCTACTAGGTTTTCTATTTCTAGCCAACATGCTAAGTTGGTTAAGTGTTTTATAAACCAAACCCCCAATCAGTCTATTTAGTTTAGCATGTTCTATTTTGATTAAGTCTTAATTCACTTAATCCTATCAATCCTGACTCATCCTTAATTGTCTTATTAAAGCCTTGACCTCTCACATTAGACAGGTATTGTTGTGGCTGCCTGTTGCCGGTTGGGTCTGGGCAGTCTTACGCCACAACTCAGTCTAACCTCGGGTCCTTATTGGGCTCCGTGTTTAACCACCCACATTGGATAGGTATTGTTGTGACTATTGGACAGCCGGGCGGTTCTGGGCAGGTTTACATCACAACTCAATCCAACCTCGGGTTAAACACATCGTATTTTCTACATTTACATATTTTGTCTCTTTTCTTTTTATATGTAAATATTTGCGGCCCATTATTCAAATTTACTTTTATTGATTAAGATTTATTTATGCCACTTAATTTTTTTTCAAGGTTGTTGGCATGCGTCAAACATGCCAACACATATGTTCTATATTTTAGCCCAAACGTCAATACCCCCGTTTTACATGTTCGTTCAAATGTAAGGTGTGTTGGGTTTAATACTTAAACCCAATTTAGCCATATAAAAAGGGGAGGCTTATAACATGGTGTTTATAAGGTAACATAAAAAGGAGAGCGTGAACGCATGAACTTGCAACATATCGATTCAATTAACATAAGGTAGGCGCATGTGAACTTGCAATTGTAACAACATATAATATAAGCAATACTTAAACTTGAATCATTCTATTCACATAATCATGGTATAAACAAAACATGAATCATTTTATTCGTGCAGTCATGGCATAAATGATACTTAAACATGAACCATTCTAATCATATAATTATGGCATAATCATAATTGAACATGAGTCCTTCTATTCATATAGTCATGGCATAAACATAATTGAACATGAATCCTACTATTCATATAATCATGGTTTTTATCCTATCTATGTAACTTGTAAGTGGGATGTAATTCTAGTGTAATTTCTAATGTAACTTATGTGCCAAATATATTATCATATGATTATGATAACAACATAAGCCTAGAAACATGTTTTCAACTAGGCATAATAACGAACATAGTTTAGTCGTGTTCGTAAAATTAATACAAGCTTACAAAGACGCTTGCTTTTGTCCCTATTACAAAATCATGATTTTTATACTTGAACTATGATACCAATTTCAACATAACCTTCATATGAATCATAATACTTAAGTGAATCAAATTACACTAAAGATGACCATAGAATTTTACATCATGTTGACATAACAATAAATCATATACTTGCATGAATTTCAAATAAACTATTACAACATATAGTTGTTATTTTCAACATGAATCATATACTTGCAATTATCAAATGGGTGTTGTAAATAACTACAACAAGCATGTAGTTTTCAATATGAACCATATGCTTGCATGAATCCCAATTAAAATTCCAAAACATGTGGTTGTCAACATAAACCATATACTTGTATGAATCAAATCGTACACCATAGCATTGCCAAATTAAAATAACATACAAACATAAGTTATTATCGCCACAATTCCATTTCATTGTTAACTTCCAATGCAAATCGCGTATTTGCAAATATCCAATCGTATACCATAATATTCCCAAATCGTTTAGCATCAAAGAAACATACAAATATAGATTATTATCGCCACAATTCCATTCCTTACTTTACACAAATCAACACAATTATTTAATTCACATCGGAATATCACTCTACTTACAACGTGTGACGAATCTTCAATTCAGGAATCTGAATTCTGAATTTGGAGATGCTATCCTTTGTTGTAGGCATTGCTTTGATTTGATTAGCGTTGCTTTAAGCTTTTGATTTATCTCCTAATTGTCTCTCTATTTCTGACGGCTATCCTCAGTCTCTCCTCAGCAGCTTGATGGTCTCATCTCCATTTTAGTTTATGTGAATTAGGGTTAGTCTTAGGTCCTTTTTATAGAGTTTTTGAGTTAATTTAAACCGTCGATGAAGCTTGGTTCAATAATAGCCGTTCGTTCAAAGGAGAGACCAACCAGGAGCTGACACCTAGCCTTAGTGACAAGGCAAGGCTCAGCAAATCGACCAAACACAGACTAGGCCAGCCAAGGGAGGCTGGGTTCGACCTGGCTCAGGGGCCAGGTCGACTCCCCAGCCGACCCCCAGGTCGACTCTAGAGTCGACCTGCCTGGGCAGGTCGACACCTAGGTCGACTCCCAGGTCGACCTGGCCTGGCAGGTCGACCCTAGGGTCGACCCCCAGGTCGACCTGGTGGGTTTGGGCGGGAATTTTCCCGCCTACTCTGATTGGCCTGAAATTTAAATCTGTTTTCGAAATTTGAATTTTCTGAAACTTCATCGGGCCATAATTTGGTCATACGGACTCCGTTTTTCGAAAACTCGGACTCTATTTCGCGTATTTTTCCGAGACGAACGCAATGGCATATCCCGTTTCCCTTAATACTTTAACTAGAATTTATTATACTTTAATTTGTGAATTTCACTGTTATAAAATACACGGGGTGTTACAACAAACAACATCAGCCAATTCAAATCTAATAACGTACCACAAACAATATGAATCTTAACAACGAATAAATAAAGATTTCCAACGCATAGCAATTTATTTTAATTTAATTTTTAAATAAGAAATCTCACCGATGGTTTCCACTCCACCAAAAATTGAGACGAGCTCCAAATAAATCCAATTCAGTTTCGTTGCGAAGCTCTCGACTCCACGATCGCAATGGATCCTATTTCATGTGATTTGGAGTTCGTGGCAAAAAGATATTAACATACGAACATGGAATATTATTTAAATAATAGTATCACTATTCACCTTATTCTCCAAACGACACCTTCAAATTAAAATGCTCACCATAGCCAAACCGTAAGTTGGAATTGCACGAAACTAGTGCCATTCTCTCCGGCTTCTCTCCCTCTTTCCACAGCTGGTGGTCCCACACTCCAGTTCGCCACGTGGGCCGCACTATCTGCAGTTGAATGAAAAACTGCAGTTTTTGTTTATCTAAGTGTTGCGGCCGCCAAGGTGCTCCAAATGCCACCCAATTTTACCGGTAGCTAGATCTCGACCTCCTGGACAACTTTCGTTTGAATCACTTCGCCCGAAAATGCACGAATTGGCGGGAAATTGATCATTTTCGTGACTGCCTCGTTTTCCAGCACCCCTCCGATGAACTTGACATTCCAGCCAACTCCTTCCACCTTAGACCATGCCACTGCTGCCAAAACCTTTATATGCTTCCACTCTACCTTCCCTCCAAACCGCTCGACCTAATTCTCCACGTGGGGCCCGCAGCAAGCAAAATACCAAAAATGAGCTGCTGCATTACGATCTCGATTCCGGCTAAACCACAAATCCAATTACCACCAAATTTTAGGCGTGAGTAGCTCTCTTCATTCTCTAGATGCTCAGAAAATTTCATGGCCTAACTCCTTACGGTTTGGGAGATATAAATTATTTAAGTTTATGGGGTTTCTCTGCAAAATTTTGAGAGAGAGAGGGAGAGGGCTGCTGTAATTTTTTAGAAAGAAAAGAAATGAGGATTTGTGGAGAGGAAAAGATATTATATAGTGGAGAGTTTTAATTTTTTTTATTAATTCTCTAGTTTTATTATTAATTTTCTAGTTCATGCTTTCTTCGTTCGACAGTTATTGATGCCACAGTCACATATGATCTCCGTTGGCAATGAAAATTGACATGCTGCTATGTCTTGACGATATGGTCCTAACAAAACTGATTTCGTCGAATTCTGAGTTTGTTTGCTCAAAAAGCCCTGTTTTTGGCCCTATATGGCTGATCGATTCACAATTAATTGCTCACGGCCACATGCTAGCTCCAAAAATTATGAAAATAGGAACCTAGCAATAATTTGACATTCCGGATCCAAAAGAAGTGATTTCGTCGAAAACGGAGGTCATTTGCAAAATGACTATTTTTAAGGGCTACATATTATATTAAAATACATATAAATTCCATAGCGACTATTCAGAATTTTAAACTGGACTTAACTTTTTATTCCCGTTATGAAATGTAACAACACGGAAAATCAGAACCAATTAATTTTTTTTGGCAATTTTAATGAATTTTGAATATTTAAAATGAATTATTTTAGACGACTAGAAATTTATTTTGAATATAATTAGAACGTATATACTTATTTGAATCGAAGTTAGAATATAAATATTTATTTCAATTATAAAAGGAATTAGAAATGGCGTAGTAGTTCGAAAATTCGATTTCAAATTTCAAATTTCAAATGAATGTACATTATTCAAAATAAACCGGATTTTACCGAAACCAAAAATATTAGAATCTATTTGAAAATATCTTCCAGGGGATCCGAAAAATTGAAATTTCATAGCGTGAATAAAAAGTTATGCTCAGTTGAAATTTCAGAATAGTCGCTATGGAAAATATAACCCTTAAAAACAGCCATTTTGCGAACGACCTCCGTTTTCAATGAAACTACTTTTGTTGGATCCGGGATGTCATGTTATTGCTAGATTCCAATTTTCATAATTTTTGAAATCAATATGTGAGTGTGGCACAAGAAAACGTGTTTTTACTGTTTCGGTCAATTTGGATCTACCAGAAAATGGCCATTTTTCAAACGTCTTCAAATTCGATGAAATTTGTTTTGTTAGGACCATGTTGTCAATACGAAGGTAGAAATAAATTTTCTGGAATTTTTTTAAATCATTATGTGGCCTCGGTAAATTAAAATGTGCGTTCAAATTCAATATACATTGAATTAAATTTTAATTTAAAGGAAAATTGATCGAAACGATAAAATTGGCTTACCGGCATATCCCATTGTGTTCGGAATAGGGGTAATTAGCTAGGGACGATAGTCGGTGGGTTTGAAATGGAGTTCAAATTAAAAAGTGCTTTTCATGGAGAAAATAAAATAAAATAAAAATAATAATAAAATATATAAAGGCCCCACCCTTCTGACTAGTTCTCAGTCAACCCTAACCCTCCTCGAATTGAAAAAACCCGCCTTCCTCGATTTGCCCCTCGGCCCTGGTCAATTTAAAGTAAGTTCGCTTATGATTAAACTTATTTCAATTCGCTATTCAATGCATTTCGGTGAATAAAATGGTTGTGTGTTGACAGTTTAGGATGAATATCTATTTTGATTATTGCCGTAGCATTTTGGATGCCTGCACTTCATTTACCCTGCCAGTGTATGTGTCAAACTGGTTTCATTGCCTTGAAAAAAATTTAAGAATCCAATAAGTAAGGACTCAATATATGTTCAAAATGCATTCATATCCATTCAGAGAAAAAAGAAGAAAACTTTAATGGCTGCATCTTGAATTAAATAGCACATTTTCTCAATCTTTAGGATTAGATCGGTGCATTCCTCAAACTTGCCGCATACAAATTTTGTTTGGTCTCATTATCATTCGGTTAGTGTCAGTTTAACCTTATATTCCGTCCGCACCATAATATTCCAGGTAAGACAAGAAAGGTTAGGTAATTATGATGTTCCAGTTATTATATAAATGATATAGCAACTGATTTTTTTATGCCATTGTAGTGAAAAATATGAACTCCTTTCCTATATATTTTATTTGAAAATCCCAAATGATTATGAAATGTTGACCTTTCTTGTTTTATTCAATTTTGAAGTGATTATGTAACTGGAGCACATAAACGATAACTTGCGCAAGGAGTTCCCTATATTGGTGCCATGTTGAGCCGTCCATTCATGATACACTATGATTTACATACAATATAATGCTGAGTTTTGGTCACCTTTTTTTGGCTTATTTGTGCATACTTTCCACTATCATGTTTTGCTATACATATTTCGGCACCTTGCATACATTCGACACATACTTTTCCTAGGACTTACTGTCCAATTTACCTGATTCTAGTCATGTATAAACTTATATTTTGGCCGTACGGGTTCATGTGAAAGTAAACACATGGATAAACCCTTTTGATTTACCTTGCTGTAGCATGCAAGGATGTGCATGCTTACTGTACTACCTTTGGATTTTTAATTCCATTTGTTTTGCTAAGTGGTTCGTCCTTGTGTTATAACATGGTCTGACTTATTGTAATTTTTTTATTTCTAGTATAACATTATACAATCGCATGTTGTGTTTCCCCAGTTCCTAATGAGTAAGCTATTGCATGCTCCTCAACCTATCCTAGTTCATGTAGTCGGCCGCATTTCAAGTTTAAGACATTGCTTGACCATAAGACATGTCACCTTTTATTTTCGCATATTCTATTGTTGTTTTATGCAAATGCTTTGACTTGTAATGTTAATTTTGGCAGTTCATGGGTATTAGAATCGAAATTTTGTATATTTTGTCAGGATTAAACAAATTATATTTATGTGCTTATTGAAGTTTTCTAACTTGAAATAAGTTTAATCCTGACTCTGGTGTTTTGTGTTTTGCATGGAACGCTCGATTCAGGTCCTCAGTGTTCCAGATTTGAAGATTCAACTCGCAAACTGGAGAGGAACGCGAAGACGCATTTGTGAACGCAAGGACCGACTGAAAAAGTAAACTTTAATTTTAAAAATCATGTACTGTATTTATAATTTCTTCCACTATATAAAAATGATTTGTAAAACTCTGATATATGTAAAAAAAATCCACTGTGAGATACTGTAGTTTTTATTCTGTGATTTCTGTGTCTGATTCTGTTTAAACTCTGTAAGCTAAATAACAATCTGTTGTTTTGAGCAGTTTAAGTTGGTTTAATTACCGGCTTGAAATGGTCGAAAATGGCGGGTCGTTACATGTGGTATCCGAGCTTTGGTTTATCGAAGCTTTAGCTTATGGGGTAAAAGCTCATTAGAGATAGGATAGTGATACCCTAGAATGAGTTGAATCAGTCGCAGAATCCTTCTTGTGTGAGAGCGTATTTTGAAAATATGAATTATTTTGAAACGTAAAGTATTTTGAAATTCAAATCCTTTCAGAGTTCCCACTCTTCGAATCCATTCTCTTTGATAGCTTCTTTGTTAAGTTCTCTTTTGATTTGAATCTTGATCCCATTTGAAATCCATCTTTGGGTTGTCATAGTTTTCGAGATTATGAGAGAATGTTAATATTGCATTGAGAGTTAAGATGCTGTATAAAATGATTTAGTTTTAACTAAGGAGATCGTTTGACTATACCTTGAGAATTTTATTTTGGAATAATTTGAAATTGATTTCTAAAGTATTAGTAGTATATATAAGTATTTTGAATAAAAAGTTTGAAATGATTTGATGAAATGTTTTCAAAAAGAGAAAATATATGAAATAGAGCCCACTTTGGTAGCTTTGCTACATGTTTATCCAACGAAATTTGATTTTTGAAGCATAATTTGTTATACACGTATATGTATATTTTGAATGATTAAAAGGAAATCCGGAATTGATTCTCGAGTTGGTCGAACGATAATCCTATATGTTAGGATAGTGTAATTGAACATCTTGAGGTGTTTTGATAAGAAATAAATTGAACTCATGAATTCCAATTATTGAGTTAAAAAAGACATTTTTTGAGAATCTGAATGATCCAACCTTTTGTGAACTAGATTTATGATACTGAATATTCAAATTTATTATAAAATCGAAACTAAATTGGTATTGGAATGAAATTTTGTGAAATCTTTCATATTGAATATCTGATATGAAATTTTCGAACCTTATATATGGAAGATTTATATAAAAATGACAATTAATTCGAAAGCTATTGATGTGAAAGGTAATTGATTTAAAATGAAACCTTATATAATGGAATTTATATAAGAACGGTATATTTGAAATCATGATGTTGAAAAGGAAATCTTATGTAAATTGATATTTATATAAGTGCGATATATGTGAAAAGTGGAATGAAGTACTATATATAGTATATATGTTTTTGAAATAAAGATATGGAAAGTACCTTCCATCGAAATCGCAATTCCTGAGAGAGGGATTGCGTTGGCACTCATCGAGAGTGTCCATCGAAAATCAGAAATTGTAGCTACGTTGGTGCTCCGTTGATTGGAGTATCCATCGATATTGGAATCTCACTCAGTGAGATCACATTGACTATTATTATTACTTATCTGTTCTAGCATAATTCGAGGGGCGAGATGCCTACAGTTACAAGCGATTTCACTGGGATAGTGACGTAATCGTCGCATAATTGCGATCTAGATGCCATAGCGTAATTCGGGGGCGCGATGCCTACAGTTACAAGCGATTTCACTGGGATGGTGACGTAACCGCCGCGTAGCGATCTATGACAACAACCATGGTGAAATTCGAGGGGTGTGATATCTACGGTTACAAGCGATTCTACTGGGATAGTAGCGCAACCGCCGAGTAACCGCGATCCATAGGGGAAAGTATTTTCCATATCTATTTTAAATGTTTTAAATATTTTCACTTGGAGTTGAAACAAGGATATTTAGTACTTTGAGATTTTGGCCGTACGCCTGGCCACCGTATGCTAACGTTTGTAAGAACGACAGTAAACTTGTTAAACTTTGAGTTATCAAGTGTTTTCAAACGTTAAATAACAAACCAATAACCTGCAATTAAATTTATATAACTTCAACATAATAAATTAAGAAAGAGATTTTAAATGTTTTTTTAGATTTTGTCAAATATAAAATTTTGTTTAATATTTAAATCTTCTTTTGGAAATTTTCCTTTTCATTTGAATCTGTCTTCCTTCGTGGATCCTCTTTGATTAGGTTCTTTCGTTCGTTCAGCTTTTAACTTGAATTCTATAACTTATCCTTGTCCATAACAAGGTAAGAAGTAGAAGGAGAGTGTAAGTCTTCTAGCGAGTCCATTTTACTAAATATTGATTTGAAATAACTATTTTGAAAAATTATTATAATATAGGATTTCCTTAGTGTAGTATTGATATTTTGATATATAATCTATTTAAATATAGAAAGATGTTTTGAGTAATTACTTGATGTTAAAATTAGCCTATTGAATACCTAGTGATTGGGTATACGTCTGATCAACGTATATGTTAAATCCTATAAGTATTTGATAGATATAAAGTCACACTCTAGTCGCTTGAAAATGATTCCGGTGATGACTGCTTCAGCATCATCGATGACTATTTTCGGGTTTCGAAAGTGGGATGGATATATATATATATTGCCAATTGAGACGTCGAGTGAATATTTAAAATTATTTTGAAATGTTATAAAATATTTTAACTTGATTTAGATATGTTTATAATTTTTAAAGTATATATGGATATGAAGATAAATATAAACCATTGTTTTAAAAATATTAATTATTTACTATTTCCCTGTCTCGTTCCTTTTCGGGGACGAAAAAGTTTTGAGTGGGGGAGATTGTAACAACCCTAATTTTTAAGTGTATTTCTATTTGATTATTTAATTTAAATTTTGATTTTTATTTTATTTTATTTATTTAGAACTCGATTTGTTGTATTTTATAACTATTTTGATTTTAATTAAAAACTTTGTTTACTTTGGTTTTTATATAATGAATGAATTTGATTTGATATGAATATATTTTAATAATATTTTCAATTTCGATCTTATTTAGTATATAAATTAAATCGAATCTATTTATTGAATTTGAATTTATGAAATTAATTTATAACAAAACGTTTATCTTTAAAATTTTGTTATTTTCAGTTAGAAGTGATGTAAATAATTTTTATTAAAAGCGTCAAATTTTAGTCAGTTCGTTTGAATTAGTTTTTGATGATTATTTGCAGTAGCGGCAATTGATATATCTCTAATAACATGAAAATGTAAATTAAAAATAAAAATATGAATAAATATATATGAGATGCGTCTAACCAAACATAGCGTAGAAATTAATTTAATCGGAAAATTTGAATGTTTATTAGCCGCGTATTTTTCGGTGCAAAGATGCGTCCGACAGTTTGAATTTTAAGGATTTTTAATCTCTCCGAATCTAGTTCGGACAAACATGAATCATATTCTATTCGTTATCAGTAATCCAAAGGCGAAATTTATTTCGCGAAAATCAGAAGATTCGACCTCCGTTTTCCATCTGCATTTTTATGTTAAAAGGGTTCATAATGCGTTTTTGAATGGAGCATGCTGACACTACAAATTATATAACTTTGTGTCCGTCTCGCCGCGCTGATTAGCGCAACATATTCATGTGTCAGTTTCGGTGTTCGGTTCATGCTGAAATTGCGAAATAGGCTTGTACAGTTCATTTTTGATACAAAGTCATTTGAGCCCGAAGTGTTCGTATTTGGATCTCGCATATTTTTCTAGCCATTTTGGGTCTGCGAAACCCGTTCTTTTATTTTAATAAATCAACCATTTTTTTTATTCCTTGAATGGACAATTTTATCTCTTGTTTTCAAACCATTTTCATGCAATACGTTAGTCCATTTCATCCTTTTCTTTTACATGCAAAAACCCATTCTGCTTTGTTCTATTCCAATTTACATGCAACACGTTACTTTATATTCCCATGCATACTTAATGCTCTTTAACGTCCAAACAAGCCATGTTACTTTTTATTTACAATAGCATGTACTTCATTTCTAACGAAGTTTCTTTTCCATGTCCATTTTTTTTCATGCATTAACATTTCCATGTCCATTCGGTTCATGCATTAACTTTCTTCCCCAAGAGTTGTTTCTTTTCCAAAGCAGTGTTTTATAAAAAAATGAACTTTTCTTTTAATCGATCCACCTTTTTCTATGGAACGTGGAACAGTTACATTTTCATGTAGGTTATTTATTACGTTACCTTTCACCGTCCCTTTATTTAAATTCATGACCCACTCCTTCCTCATTTTGTTCTACAGCCAAATGATTTTTCATAAATTCGTTTATTTCTCAAATTCGAAAATTATTGGCCTCAGCCTTAAGCCTGCTCCTCCATCTGCCAAATCGGTCACCGCTCCTCCCATCGCCCCCAACAACACGTATGCGCGACCTCCTCGCATCGCCGTCTCCCCTCCATCACTCTTCTTTCCTGAATCAAGCCTGCTTCACTCACCATAAATGTTTTCCTTCGCCCTCGCCACAGATCAGCGCGCACCACCCCATGTCTTCTGCATCACCGCTGACTAACGCTGCATCCACCGCCATCAAATTTTGACCGACTTCCCTTTTTTCTTATTCCCTTTTCATCCATGAACCCCTGCTTCCCTTGAACGGCGCACCGACCAAGCAGCTTGAGCTACTGTGAAGCCGCCGCGTCCATGCACTATAACCGCGGGCCGAGGGCACCAAGACACCGGCATATCTTCCAAATAGCGTTGTTTCTTCCGCCGTCCATGATGAATTTAAAGTAAGCTCACTTACGATTAAACTTATTTCAATTCGCTAGTTCGATGCATTTCGGTGAATAAAATGGTTGTGTGTTGACTGTTTGGGATGAATATCTATTTTGATTATTGATGTAGCATTTTGGATGCCTGTACTTCATTTGCCCTGCCAGTGTATGTGCCAAACTGGTTTCATTGCCTTGAGAAAATTTAAGAACCTAATAAGTAAGGACTCAATATTTGTTTAAAATGCATTTGTCTCCATTCAGCGAAAAAAAGAAGAAAAATTTAATGGCTGCATCTTGAATTAAATAGCACATGTTGTCAATCTTTAGGATTAGATCGGTGCATTCCTCAAACTTGCCACATACAGATTTTGTTTGGTCTCATTATCATTCGCTTAGTGTCAATTTAACCTTATATTCCGTCTGCACCATAATATTCCAGGTAAGACATGAAAGGATGGGTACTTATGATATTCCAGTTATTATATAAATGATATAGCAAGTGATTTTTTTTATGCCATTGTGGTGAAAAATATGAACACCTTTCCTATATATTCTATTTGAAAATCCCAAATGATTATGAAATGTTGACCTTTCTTGTTTTATTCAATTTTTAAGTGATTATGCAATTAGAGCACATAAACGATAACTTGCGCAAGGAGTTCCCTATATTGGTGCCATGTTGAGCCGTCCATTCATGATACACTATGATTTACATACAATATAATGCTGAGTTTTGGTCACCTTTGTTTGGCTTATTTGTGCATACTTTCCACTGTCATGTTTTGTTATACATATTTGGGCACCTTGCATGCGTTAGACACAAACTTTTCCTAGGACTTACTATTCAATTTTACCTGATTCTAGTCGTGTATAAACTTATATTTTGGCCGTATGGGTTCATATGAAAGTAAATACATGGATAAACCCTTTTGATTTACCTTCCTGTAGCATGCAAGGATGTGCATGCTTACTATACTACCTTTGGATTTTTAATTCCTTTTGTTTTTCTAAGTGGTTCTTCCTTGTGCTATAACATGGTCTGGCTCATTGTAATTTTTTTTATTTCTGGTATAGCATTATACAGTCGCATGTTGTGTTTCCCCAATTACTAATGAGTAAGCTATTGCATGCTCCTCGATCCATCCTTGTTCATGTAGTCAGCCGCATTTCACGTTTAAGACATTGCTTGACCATAAGACATGTCACCTTTTATTTCCGCACATTCTATCGTTGATTAACGCAAATGCTTTGACTCGTAATGTTAATTTTGGCAGTTCATGGGTATTAGAATCGAAATTTTGTATATTTTGTCAGGATTAAACAAATTATATTTATGTGTTTATCGAAGTTTTCAAACTTGAAATAAGTTTAATTCTGACTCAGGTGTTTTGTTTTGCATGGAACGCTCGGGTCAGATCCTCAGTGTTCCAGATTTAAAGATTCAGCTCGCAAACTGGAGAGGAACGCGAAGGCGCATTTGTGCGCACAAGGACCGACTAAAAAGTGAAGTTTAATTTTAAAAATCATGTGTTGCATTTATAATTTCTTCCACTGTACAAAAATGATTTGTAAAACTCTGATATATGTAAAAAGTCCACTGTGAGATATTGTAGTTTTTATTCTGTGATTTCCGTGTCTGATTCTGTTTAAACCCTGTAAGCTAAATAACAATCTGTCATTTGGAGCAGTTTATGTTGGTTTAATTACCAGCTTGAAATGGTCGAAAATGGCGGGTCGTTATAGTTTCCAAAGTAAAATAATCATTAACATTGATTTTTGGGAAGATTAAAATTAAGTGGAGTTTTAATGAGTCTTCAATTAGATTTAAATGCGAATTGATAATTTAAATTATCAAATTTGGGAAATGTTCGAGAATGGAGTATCCAGTTTTGCTCCTAGCGATAGTTAACTCTTTAATTAGATTTGAACGGTAAATGGTAATTAAATATACCGATAACACCGTGGTGTTAGATATGGAGTATGGTTAGTTTTGCTCCATGGGATGAATAGGTTGGGCTTGGAAAATGAAACAAATGGTTACTTCAGTGTGGTTCGCTAATCCCGACTAGTTTGGAAAACCTTAATATGGTTTGAATTGATATCCAAAGGAAGAATAAAGAGTAAATTTAAAAAAATATCTTTGATAAAATTAATGGGAACATATCCCTAAGGATGTAAATATTTGAACAAAAAAATATTCTAAATTGGAATGAGGCATATGTTGTGTTTTTATAACACTTGTTTATTATATATGCGAGTTATTCGGAAAGGCCGGGTTTATACCCATTCTGAATAACTGATTCGACGCTAAGTCGACGATGAAGACGGTGGTTGAAGTCCGGAGGTCTTCTCATCGTTTGGATGATTGTTGATGTCTTGATTGGGCTGTACACCCAAGACGAGGTAATAAGTGGTGATCGTTCAGACGTACTTGGAGATCGACGGTTATGCGAGGACCTCTCTCTTGTATTGGACATATGGGACGAGGAATAAGGTGCCTCCAGTTTCATTCAGACCCAGAACAAACTTGTAAATGGATTGTGTGTTTGATATTGGATTTTATTCTGTGTTGATTGATTTCTATTAAATATATATCTGTTTGGCGATGGGGAATTTATTCTCTTGCTTAATGCCCTTCTCTGAGACGTACGAGCTTAGAGGTTATATATCGATAGATATCAGTCGCATGGCATGAATTTCCTGTGTGGCATGCTGAGATGCAAATGATCGAGTCTTCCGTTGAAAAGCAGAGTCTTATGGTTGATGATCAAAGCACGACTTTAATACAACATAACTTTGTGTATAGCATTAATTCGTGGGCCTCACACCTCGGTATGAGTCAAAAACAAGATTAGGGACCCATGGAGAACATGACATTTCTTTCTAACTTTGGGTGGTGTCTGGGTTTTGCACGCCCTGACATTGTTATATTTTTACCTATGTAGTTGTTGGATTGCAAGGGCCTCGGATATATCGGCTACTGCGGGAGCCGATGGGTATAGGTCCTATTGGACCGGGAAACGTGTGTTCAGGAATTTCCAATCCACTAACGTAAGTGTGGACCGACCTTGGAGGATCCAAGGGTCTACTGTGGGAGATCCTGAGGCATTTGCTAGAGTGTCTCAAAGCCGGTGAGGAATACATCCCTTGCCTCGACTCATGACGGAAATCCAATTTCCAATACGTGACATTTCGGTTTTGATTGTAGAGCCTAGTATTGGCGACATGATAGATGGTACCCATGCCGCCTATGATTGATACATTTATATTTGAAGTTGTTTCATACACTTTACACTATAATAGTATCAAAATGATTTATTTTAAACGTACCAAGCATGTTTGGCTATTATAATGTAAAACCCTATCCTCCGGCCTGCGTTGCATTGTATGATGGGACCTGGGTCTTATAATAGCTTCATTTTTCCAAAAAGCATTGCCATGTTTATTCTATGCACTGGTATTCTTGGGAGGAAACCCATTCTGTGTTATACGGCGTGGTCCCTTGATTTACTCCATTTTAAAGTAAAGTTTTAAATAACTGTTTTAGGTCTTACACCAGTCACATGACTGACCTGGAGTTTATTGTTTTAACCTAAACTCTGGGTGCCCCTATTTTCCGCACGGGCAGCTAGTAGTTTGGTTTTGCAGATTTATATTGACAGGATCCTGGTTTACAGCTAGAATGATATTCAGAAAGCTCTATATCCGTGTATCTCTTTCAGTTGTGTTTTTGTGTTATTTTCCGCTGCAATGTAATTTAAATCTCTAACATTTATCAAATGTATTTTATTCATTCATACTGTTTGAAACACCCCACCTCCGTTAGGGTCACTCTCAAAGGGAATGCCCTAATTTTGGTGGAGGTTTATAAGTACAAGTCACAGATATACAAGACAGATATGAGAACACATATTTGTAAAACAGCGGAAGAACAACAAACTTTATTTCATTAAATCAAATACGTGTTACAACAACATCCTTTCCTCAAACATAACATAACACTTTCATAATCTGTCTTGAGTACATTATTTAAAGAAGCATAAATAAAACATAGATAAACTGCAAAAGCCCTTTAGTGGATTGTCCAAAGCCATAGTTCAAAACAGGAAAGTCCAAGCAATACATTTCTCTTCTTCAAGCTGGATGTTGAGGCTGGTCAAGCTGCTGTGTTCCCTCCCTGAGGACCTGGGGGGGGGGGGGGGGACGGAAGAAAGAAGACGAAAGAAAAATAGAGTCAGACATAAAGCCTGAGTAAGTCTAGTACTACTTTGTCTATGAATAAAGAACTGGGTATGATAAGTAAAACAGGAAGTGGGCAACATTATAATCTTGGTTAAGTTGTCTAGGGTCGAATATACTATCGTACCCCATGTTGATCTCTGAACCCATATACTAGTTTCCAAATTGGCACCCCATAATCAGGGTGATGTGATCCATTCTATGATGATCGGCTCCTATTCGCATAGTTACATGTGTCTTACGGCCCCCGATGTCTGTAGTTACCTATGCTGGTCCCACCATGGGGTGTATCAAGTCCCATAGTGGCAACCCGACACAACCTTAGAGTGCACAGGTATGCTACTGGTGTCCAGTGCCTTATTTTTCTGCTCCGGAGTGTGTGCACGCCCGCACTCCGTTAGAACCTACACTGCTACACCACCGCCGTCGCTTTGACCTCTTACAATCAGCCCAGTAATCGTGCCCCACCCTGCCTAGTTTCAGGGTATCCTGATACACCTTTTAGGGTTACTGCTGAAAAGGGTCCCCCGTTACTAGGTTTTCTATCTCTAGCCAACATGCTAAGTTGGTTAAGTGTTTCCTACCTAACCCCCACCAGTCCGTTTAGTTTAGCATGTTCCATTTTGATTAAGTCTTTAGTTCACTTAATCCTAACAATCCTGACTCAGCCTTAATTGTCTTATTAAGGCCCGGACCTCTCACATTAGACAGGTATTGTTGTGGCTGCCTGTTGCCGGTTGGTTCCGGGCAGTCTTACGCCACAACTCAGTCTAACCTCGGGTCCTTATTGGGCTCCATGTTTAACCTCCCACATTGGATAGGTATTGTTGTGACTACTGGACAGCCGGGCGGTTCCGGGCAGGTTTACATCACAACTCAATCCAACCTCGGGTTAAACACATCGTCTTTTCTACATTTACGTATTTTGTCATTCTTCTTTATTTATATGTAAATATTTGCGGCCCATTATTAAGTTCATGGTGTAAAGGTTACACCAATCATGGGCCCAACCCATACTTGAATTTGGGCCCTTCTATTTTATATTTTCATTCATTAATTAATTTTAACCCAACGTTATTTTCCCCCGTTTTATACGTCTGTTCATATATATTGGGCTTAGCCTTTTAAAGCCCAATTTAGCCATGCGAAAAGGGGAGGCTTATGGCGTGATTACATACACAAAGAGGGGAAAGTGAGCGCATGAACTTGCATATGACGTTGGAAATACAAAATAGAAATTGGTGTACTTGCATAGTGGTAACATAGGTGACATGAATCAAAGCATGTGAACTTGCATAGGTTTAACTACAACATGAACCTATATTCTTATTTAGGCATAATGTCAAACATAAGCATGTCATTAATATTTCTAGCATAAGCATAGCATAATGTCAAATATAAGCATGGCATAAGTAAAGTTAAGTTTGTTCATGGCATAAACATAAACAAGTCATGTTCATAAGGTTCCTACATGTTTACAAAGGGGATACTTTGTTACTAACACAAAAGCATAGTTCAACTTAATCATGGTTTAAGTCTAATCACATAACGATGGTATAAACATACTTATGCATAAATATTCCTAAACATGGTGTTTGCTTTAAAACTTGCAAAAAGGGATTTTTGAGTCTAACCTAGCCATGTCTCACATATGTCGTCATATGATTCTTTTAAACAGGATAGACTTAATCATAGATTTCAATTATGCCAAAGATCATTCATAGCCTAGCCATATTCATAAGTTTCGCAAAAGCATGACTTAATACATGGATTATGGTGTCAAAATTCCAACATAGTTTCATATGAATTATAACAACCAAACTTGTCTCAATTACTTGCAAAATAATTTATGCACAAAAATATACATCATGATGGCATAATCACAAAGCCCAATCTTGCATGAATTTCAATCAACTACATACATGTAGCTTCAACATAGATTACATAATTTGCGAAATATTCCAAACGTTTACTTGCATAGAACTACCGCATGTAGTTCTTTATAACATGAATAACATAATCCAAACGTATATAAATTGATAAGAACGCACAAATATGAATTACTTCCATTGCCACAATTCAAGCATACACATCAACACAGTTGTTTATTTATACCAAAGTAATACTCTACTTACAATGGTTGCGGCGAATTCTCTAATTAAGAGATATGATTCCTTTGTTGAATTGATTGGCTTTAGGTTGCTTGAATTGCTTTAGGCTTTAGAACTTTCTTCCTAATTCCCTCTCTAGTTGGCGGCTACTCTTTGTCGTTCCTCAGCAACATGGCGGCTATGTTCTTAATTTGAATGAATAGATTAGGGTTTAGTCTAGGGTTGTTTATATAGAGGTTAGGAATTGATTAGGACCATTGATGTTGCTAGGTTAGATCATATCCATTCATTAGGAAGAGAGACCAATAAAAACCCGCCACCTAGCCCTAATGACAAAGCAGACCACAGAAATTCGACCACACACCGACCTGGCCAGCCAGGTTGACTGGGCTCGACCAGGTCGATACCCCTGTCGACAGGGCTGTCGACAGCCCTGTCGACATGGGTAGCCCAGGTCGACAGCCCAGTCGACCTGGGTGGCCCAGGCGGGTGTTCTTCCACCCTGGCCCAATGGGCCCGATTTTAAATTATTATTTTATTCTGTTTGAATTTTAAATTTGATTCAAAACTTCCGAAGGCCATATCTTCTTCATACGGACTCCGTTTTTCGAAAACTCGGACTCTATTTCGCGTATTTTTCCGAGACGAACGCAATGGCGTATCCCGTTTCCCTTAGTTCTTTGATTTCAAATTAATTATACTTTAATTTGTTACTTTCACAGTTATAGAATTTTCGGGGTGTTACATTCTCCCCCACTTAAAAGGATTTCGTCCCCGAAATCTTCAAGTTAGGAGGAATGTATATCCTAACATCCAATCATCCATCTACTCATCCATCAAACACGAGCATCCATTGTCCTTAAAAGACTTCTAATGCTTCATGATCATATGCAAAGTGTGTGTGTGTACATGTACTTGTCTAATGCAAAATCAGGCGGTCTACTGATTCAGTTGACCTCCTTAATGCGAATTATGTAAGTGCCATGAATCCATTATGTATGCAAATTTTCCTATTCATGATTCTACATGAGTGCACACTCATTCAATACAAATGCAACATCCACATGACAACACATTAAAGTTCAACCATATACGAATACAAACATATATGCATATGCAATATGAAGTGACTGAGCCGATCTAAACCCTAGATTGTGTGTGTATATGCAACCACGAGCAACCACTAGCAATCACTTGCAACCACTTGCAACCATCATCCATAACATGTTTCAACTACATGTTTCCATCCAAAGGGTTTCTACCTAAAAGATACGGTCGAGTAAATATACCTAAAAAGATAGATAAAAGCGCAACTTAAGGAAAAGGAAAGATTAAGGATGTACCCTCGAACAGAAAAGGGTAGGCTGTACGGATTCTAGCTTCAGTTTCCCAAGTCGCGTCTCCCTCGGCGTCGCTCCACTGAACTTTGACGAGCTTGACTTCGCGGTTGCGTAGCTTCTTCACTTCCATTCCTAAGATGCGGGTTGGAACTTTTCTTATGGTTGCTTCGCGTTCCACTTCGGCCTCTTCGAGGATATTTGGCTCTACCACTTCAGCGGACTCATGAAGACATTTTCGGAGATGTGAAATGTGAAAGACGTTGTGGACTCCAGCCAACTTCTCGGGTAGCTCTAACCTATAGGCCATTTTCCCAATCTTCTCGATAATAGGGAATGGCCCTACGAATCTTGGTGCTAGCTTTCCTGTGGTTCCAAAACGAACAACGTTTCTTAGCGGTGATACCTTGAGAAAAACTCTGTCTCCAACTTCGAATTCAAGGTCGGTCCTCCTCTTGTCGGCGTAGGACTTTTGTCTGTCTTGGGCCGTCTTCATCCTTCTTCGTATTAAGTCTATTTTCTCTGTAGTCTCTCGGATCATGTCTGGTCCAAGTATAAGCTTATCCGTGGACTCCCACCAACAAGTGGGCGATCGGCACGGTCTTCCATATAAAGCTTCGAAGGGCGCCATTCTGATGGTTGCTTGATAGCTGTTGTTGTAGGCAAACTCCACCAAAGGAAGGTGGTCTTCCCATGTCCCTCCGAAGTCAAGGACGCATAGTCTTAAAAGGTCTTCCAAAACTCTGTTCACTCTCTCTGTTTGGCCGCCGGTTTGAGGATGATAGGCTGTGCTTAAGCATAACTGCGTTCCTACTGCTTCTTGCAGACTCCGCCAAAACTCGCTGGTGAAGATGGGGTCTCGGTCACTAACAATGCTAGATGGTATTCCATGGAGTCGAACGATTTCCTTGAGGTAAAGTGATGCTAGGGATGAGGCAGTTCTTTTACTTTTGACAGGTAAAAAGTGGGCGCTTTTAGTAAGCCTATCCACTATTACCCAAATACTAGTGTTGCCTCTCCTAGACCTAGGCAGCCCATCGATGAAGTCCATTGAGATGCTATCCCACTTCCACCGCGGGACCTCCAGAGGATGTAGCAGTCCGCCAGGCTTTTTCTGTTCTGCCTTAACCCGTTGGCACACCATACATTTGGAAACGAATTCTGCCACGTCCTTTTTCATGCCGTTCCAGAAGAAAGTCCTTTTTATGTCTTTGTACATTTTATCTCCGCCGGGGTGTATCGTCATCTTGGAGTGATGTGCTTCCTCGAGAACCTTCTTTACTAAATCGTTTGTCTGTGGGACGCATAGTCTTCCATCTCGCCTTAGTACACCCTTATCGTCAATGGAGTATCTGTTGAGGTGACTTGAAGTCTCACCCCTAATTAGCCTATCAATTATTTCCACAAGCTGAGGGTCTTCGCGTTGTGCTGTCCCTACTGAATCCACTAAAGTTGGGCGCACTTCGAGAGATGCTAGCAGGCCCGGTACGAAATCGGAGGAGGGCCTAAAGTCGAAGCTGGCTGTAAACTCTAGGCTTTGTCTTTCAACAAACGACGGGCTTAGGGTCAATTTCTTTCGGCTCAACGCGTCTGCCACTACGTTGCCTTTGCCCGGAGTATAGGAGATTTCGAAATCGTACGAGGCAAGAAACACCATCCATCTTTGTTGCCTCAAGTTAAGATCCTTCTGCGAGAAAAGATATTTCAACGATTTATGGTCAGTGTAAAGTTCGAACTTCTCACCTAGGAGATAGTGTCGCCAAGACTTGAGTGCAAAGACGATGGCGGCTAGCTCTAGATCATGGGTTGGGTAGTTCTTTTCGTGCACCTTCAACTGCCTCCCGCCATAAGCTACTACCCTTCCTTCTTGCATTAAGACGGCGCCTAGCCCTGTCCCACATGCATCCGTATAAACAGTGAACATCTTGCTCCCATCTGGCAGCGTCAAAACTGGGGCTGTTGTGAGAGCCCTCTTCAGTCGTTGGAAAGCAAACTCGCAATCCAAATCCCAATTGAACACTAGATTCTTCTTGGTCAATTTCGTGAGCGGAGCTGAGATTTTCGCAAAATCCCTTATGAATTTTCGATAGAAACCCGCTAGTCCTAGAAAGCTTCGGACCTCAGTTGCATTCCTTGGTGTCTTCCAATCCTGTACCGCCACTACCTTCGCAGGGTCCACTGCTAACCCTTGTTTGGATACTATGTGCCCAAGGAACCTCACCTCTTCTCTCCAAAAGTGGCATTTGGAGAATTTGGCTTTTAGTTGATGGACTCGCAAAGTTTCCATGATTGCCCTTAAGTGCTGAGCATGTTCCTCTTCACTCTTTGAGAAGATAAGGATATCATCTACGAAGACCACTACAAATTTGTTGAGGAAATCTCTAAATACCCTACTCATCAGGTCCACGAAGTAAGCAGGTGCATTTGTCAAGCCGAAAGGCATGACAAGCCATTCAAAGAAGCCGTCTGGGGTTCTGAACGCCGTTTTATCGATGCTATCCTCAGCCACCCTTAGCTGATGAAAACCGGTTGCTAAATCGAGTTGGGAGAAAACAGACGCTCCTACAAGCTGGTCAAATAAATCGTCAATTCTAGGGAGAGGGTGCCTATTCTTTTTCGTTAGCTTGTTGAGCTCCCTATAGTCAACACATAGACGGAGTGAACCATCCGCCTTTGTAGCGAACACCACTGGAGCGCCCCATTCTGAAATGCTCCTCCTAATGAACCCCTTTTCTAGAAGCTCTTTAATTTGTTTACTGAGCTCTTTCCTTTCTCGTGGAGCCATATGTCTAACGGGCAACGCAACGGGCTTTGCATTATCTACAAGATATATGCGGAAGTCTATCTCCCACTTCGGAGGCAAGCCCTTCACCTCTTCGAAGACATCCGGATATTCCCGGACCACTCTAACTGAATGCAAATTTTCAACAGAGGCATCTAGCGATTCAAGATAACTAAGCATAACCGCATACGAGGGATTACAAGAAATTTCCAAAGTATTACCGAGCTGGGTTAGGAGCCTAACAACCCTTTTCTCACAATCAAGGATGGCCCCATTACTGGATAGCCAATCCATGCCCAAAATCAAACCATACCCCGAAAAGCCCAAAACAAAGGCACTACATTGAAATTCAACACTTAGGATAGAAATTTTCAAATCCAAACAGATCATAGACAAATGAGCTGGGCCCCCAATTGGGTTTGAAACAATTAAGGGGTCCTCTACCATACTAGTTTTTAGGTGCAGAGATTCTACTAAAGCAGACGAGATAAAGGAGTGTGATGCGCCAGAATCAAACAAAGTGCGAACGGGGTGATCATAAAGATAAACTACGCTTTCTACAGAAGTGTTTGTACCTCGCTGTTGCAATGGTGGCGCTTCTAGCACATGAACCTGTGCCCCTGGGGTGGATCCAGTGCCCTGCCCCTGTCCTCGTTTCTTTGGGAAGTCCTTAGCCCTGTGGCCTGTCTGACCGCATGAAAAGCACCCACCATTCTCCTTGGCCTTATTTTTCCGGCAGTCCTTTACTAAGTGCCCCACTTTGCCATAGAAATTGCACTTCCTCTTCTCTTTGTTGCCTTTTCCACCTTTCTTAAAGTCTGCCTTCTTAGGCTGCAAACCCTCTTTCTTCCCTTGAGAGCTTTCTGCCTTTGTCTCCTTCTTGCCCTTGTCCTCTTCATTCAGCAATGCCATTTGCACCAATCTTTCATATGTGGCTCCCATAGGTATATGGGTCATGGCCAAACTGTGTAATGGCTCATTTAACCCTTTGACGAAACGGAGAGCCTTCTTGTGCGGGGTGTTGACTAGGTCAAGTCCAAACCTAGCCAGCTCATCGAACTGATTCACATATTCTCTGACTGTCTTATCCCCTTGTTTAAGAAATAAGAATTTTTCCAACTGCAAACTTCTTTCCGCATCTGAGAGAAATTTAGTCTCAAACCTTACCCTAAAGTCCTCCCATGTCTCCACTGGTCTTTCAGCATTAGTGACTTCCCACCAGTAGGAAGCCTCGCCCTTCAATAGCCACACTGCCAACTGTACTTTTTGTCTATCTTCTACCTCAAAGATGATGAATAGGTCCTCCGTTTCTTTCAGCCAATTTCTAGCTGCCACGAAGGACTCAGTTCCATGGAAATCCCTTCCTCCCATAGCTTTAAAATCTTTGCATATCTTAGCGAATGTGTTTCCCCGAGGAGGAGGTGGAGGAAAAGGTGCTGCTGCAGCTGGATGATTTCCTTCCGCTGGAGGAGGAGGAACGGTAGGACCTGGCTGAGTGGCCCTTGCTTCTAAGAACCGTCTAAACCAACCAGGTATTGGCACCCCTTCCGGCAAGTTAAGATCTTGGGACATGCTGAAACAAAAAGGATAGATTCAAAACGAAGGATAAGAGATAGTTCCTATGGCTTTGGGGAGTGGACTTTTGCCTTTTTAAAAATAAAATAATATTTTTCTTTTAAAAATGCTTCTTTAAATTTCCTCTTTGAAAATAATTTTTCAAAACTTTTTATCTTATCTGGTAAACCTATGCTCTGATACCAAGTGAAACACCCCACCTCCGTTAGGGTCACTCTCAAAGGGAATGCCCTAATTTTGGTGGAGGTTTATAAGTACAAGTCACAGATATACAAGACAGATATGAGAACACATATTTGTAAAACAGCGGAAGAACAACAAACTTTATTTCATTAAATCAAATACGTGTTACAACAACATCCTTTCCTCAAACATAACATAACACTTTCATAATCTGTCTTGAGTACATTATTTAAAGAAGCATAAATAAAACATAGATAAACTGCAAAAGCCCTTTAGTGGATTGTCCAAAGCCATAGTTCAAAACAGGAAAGTCCAAGCAATACATTTCTCTTCTTCAAGCTGGATGTTGAGGCTGGTCAAGCTGCTGTGTTCCCTCCCTGAGGACCTGAGGGGGGGGGGCAACGGAAGAAAGAAGACGTAAGAAAAATAGAGTCAGACATAAAGCCTGAGTAAGTCTAGTACTACTTTGTCTATGAATAAAGAACTGGGTATGATAAGTAAAACAGGAAGTGGGCAACATTATAATCTTGGTTAAGTTGTCTAGGGTCGAATATACTATCGTACCCCATGTTGATCTCTGAACCCATATACTAGTTTCCAAATTGGCACCCCATAATCAGGGTGATGTGATCCATTCTATGATGATCGGCTCCTATTCGCATAGTTACATGTGTCTTACGGCCCCCGATGTCTGTAGTTACCTATGCTGGTCCCACCATGGGGTGTATCAAGTCCCATAGTGGCAACCCGACACAACCTTAGAGTGCACAGGTATGCTACTGGTGTCCAGTGCCTTATTTTTCTGCTCCGGAGTGTGTGCACGCCCGCACTCCGTTAGAACCTACACTGCTACACCACCGCCGTCGCTTTGACCTCTTACAATCAGCCCAGTAATCGTGCCCCACCCTGCCTAGTTTCAGGGTATCCTGATACACCTTTTAGGGTTACTGCTGAAAAGGGTCCCCCGTTACTAGGTTTTCTATCTCTAGCCAACATGCTAAGTTGGTTAAGTGTTTCCTACCTAACCCCCACCAGTCCGTTTAGTTTAGCATGTTCCATTTTGATTAAGTCTTTAGTTCACTTAATCCTAACAATCCTGACTCAGCCTTAATTGTCTTATTAAGGCCCGGACCTCTCACATTAGATAGGTATTGTTGTGGCTGCCTGTTGCCGGTTGGTTCCGGGCAGTCTTACGCCACAACTCAGTCTAACCTCGGGTCCTTATTGGGCTCCATGTTTAACCTCCCACATTGGATAGGTATTGTTGTGACTACTGGACAGCCGGGCGGTTCCGGGCAGGTTTACATCACAACTCAATCCAACCTCGGGTTAAACACATCGTCTTTTCTACATTTACGTATTTTGTCATTCTTCTTTATTTATATGTAAATATTTGCGGCCCATTATTAAGTTCATGGTGTAAAGGTTACACCAATCATGGGCCCAACCCATACTTGAATTTGGGCCCTTCTATTTTATATTTTCATTCATTAATTAATTTTAACCCAACGTTATTTTCCCCCGTTTTATACGTCCGTTCATATATATTGGGCTTAGCCTTTTAAAGCCCAATTTAGCCATGCGAAAAGGGGAGGCTTATGGCGTGATTACATACACAAAGAGGGGAAAGTGAGCGCATGAACTTGCATATGACGTTGGAAATACAAAATAGAAATTGGTGTACTTGCATAGTGGTAACATAGGTGACATGAATCAAAGCATGTGAACTTGCATAGGTTTAACTACAACATGAACCTATATTCTTATTTAGGCATAATGTCAAACATAAGCATGTCATTAATATTTCTAGCATAAGCATAGCATAATGTCAAATATAAGCATGGCATAAGTAAAGTTAAGTTTGTTCATGGCATAAACATAAACAAGTCATGTTCATAAGGTTCCTACATGTTTACAAAGGGGATACTTTGTTACTAACACAAAAGCATAGTTCAACTTAATCATGGTTTAAGTCTAATCACATAACGATGGTATAAACATACTTATGCATAAATATTCCTAAACATGGTGTTTGCTTTAAAACTTGCAAAAAGGGATTTTTGAGTCTAACCTAGCCATGTCTCACATATGTCGTCATATGATTCTTTTAAACAGGATAGACTTAATCATAGATTTCAATTATGCCAAAGATCATTCATAGCCTAGCCATATTCATAAGTTTCGCAAAAGCATGACTTAATACATGGATTATGGTGTCAAAATTCCAACATAGTTTCATATGAATTATAACAACCAAACTTGTCTCAATTACTTGCAAAATAATTTATGCACAAAAATATACATCATGATGGCATAATCACAAAGCCCAATCTTGCATGAATTTCAATCAACTACATACATGTAGCTTCAACATAGATTACATAATTTGCGAAATATTCCAAACGTTTACTTGCATAGAACTACCGCATGTAGTTCTTTATAACATGAATAACATAATCCAAACGTATATAAATTGATAAGAACGCACAAATATGAATTACTTCCATTGCCACAATTCAAGCATACACATCAACACAGTTGTTTATTTATACCAAAGTAATACTCTACTTACAATGGTTGCGGCGAATTCTCTAATTAAGAGATATGATTCCTTTGTTGAATTGATTGGCTTTAGGTTGCTTGAATTGCTTTAGGCTTTAGAACTTTCTTCCTAATTCCCTCTCTAGTTGGCGGCTACTCTTTGTCGTTCCTCAGCAACATGGCGGCTATGTTCTTAATTTGAATGAATAGATTAGGGTTTAGTCTAGGGTTGTTTATATAGAGGTTAGGAATTGATTAGGACCATTGATGTTGCTAGGTTAGATCATAGCCATTCATTAGGAAGAGAGACCAATAAAAACCCGCCACCTAGCCCTAATGACAAAGCAGACCACAGAAATTCGACCACACACCGACCTGGCCAGCCAGGTTGACTGGGCTCGACCAGGTCGATACCCCTGTCGACAGGGCTGTCGACAGCCCTGTCGACATGGGTAGCCCAGGTCGACAGCCCAGTCGACCTGGGTGGCCCAGGCGGGTGTTCTTCCACCCTGGCCCAATGGGCCCGATTTTAAATTATTATTTTATTTTGTTTGAATTTTAAATTTGATTCAAAACTTCCGAAGGCCATATCTTCTTCATACGGACTCCATTTTTCGAAAACTCGGACTCTATTTCGCGTATTTTTCCGAGACGAACGCAATGGCGTATCCCGTTTCCCTTAGTTCTTTGATTTCAAATTAATTATACTTTAATTTGTTACTTTCACAGTTATAGAATTTTCGGGGTGTTACACTGTTATATTCCTATATTCTGATGGAATTGTTGTAATAAGCGATGAAATGTCCTTCTGTTTGTGTCCCGATGTGGCTTGTTCTTAACCCAATCCGGGTTTTCCTTTACAGGAAGGTTTGGGTCGTTTCATGAAATTTAGATTTTTCACATTCGTTAGAAAGATATAATTTAGCAGATTCAAATATTTCCGATTTTGCTGAAATCCAATTTAATTTGAATCCGGTACATTCATTTAAAGTTTGAAATCGAGTTTTCAAACTGCCACGCCATTTCAAGCTCGTTATATAATTAAAATAAATTTATACGTTCTAACTTCGATTTAAATAAATTTTTAGTCGTTATTATTTAAAATAAATTATTTTAAATATTAAAATCCATTAAAATATCTAAAAACAAAATTTTAAATTGGTTCGGAATTTCTGGGTTGTTACAAACAATGAATTAGACAATATAAATATAAGCAAGGATATAGTCGATTGTCGTCTCATTCGTATCCTTCGATTTCTGCACCATTTTCCATAATTCATAATTAGGAGTAACCTAATTCTACCCATCCATCGGTTCCTAAACTACAGTTGTGATAACCCATTCCAATTACAGGCCTTGGGTTTATCAGTCCTGACCCATTAGCTCTAAAGGACACAACGTTAATCATAGGAGTTAAAACATCTTATTTTCTCCAATCGGCGCGACGCACGCTCACCGCCCCGTTAGAACGCGCCTGTACCAACCTTGTTTGGACCTCTTACTATCCAATACAACATATGCATGCCCTCACCTCCCCGTGAGACCTCTATATATTGTGATAAAAGGGATATTCCTTGATACTAGTCTCTAACCAAAATCCAATTTGACTCAAGTCACCCCTAGACTTAGTCCCCAATTTAGTTATTATCATTGACTGCCTACTAATATAGACCCTTATAGAATTGTCAATGAATGTCAAGGCCACCATAGAATTATTGTTGACTACCTAGCTACCCTAGGCCACCATAGAATTCTTAACAATCACTAAGGATGCCATTAATTAATTATTTTATTCGGACATTTATTTTTCCTAATCAGCCTATCCTTCTTGCCGAAACGGACCACAACTATGAGCCATTTATTTTCCCCAATTGACATTCCCTGCCGAACAAACTCCCACTAAAGTTTTCTTAATAGGCCACTTATTTTCCCTAATCAGCATATGCTGCCGGAACAGACCCCTATTCATGCTTGGGGTGGGCGCGGTCGGTTAACAAGCCGGGCGGTTAAATTTTCAGTAAATCGCTTGGTGCGGGTGGTTCGGTTAACCGCTGGTCGGTTAATTGACAATGTAATGTACCGACCGAACTGCCCAAAATTACCCACAGTTAACCGTTTAATTTAAAATGGTTAACCACCCAATTTAATCGGTTAATTGTTGATTAGTTAACCGATTAAATCAAGCGGTTAACCATTCAAATCAAATGATTAACCATTTATAAAGTTAGATAACAGTTCCATTGTTCCAAACCAACATGCCTAATAATAAGCATACATATTACGTACCATACATATAAGTAAAAAAACAACCATCATTGCAACATGTATATTTGCAGATAAGAGCTCCAACTTCCAAATCCAAATGCAATTGCAGATAACAGTTCCAAGTTCCAACTTCCATTTCGTAGTTCCAACTTGCATGCATATTACATATTACATAACACAACACAATGACACATGGATCATCATCTCTAAATACATATACTAATATAGTGGCAACAACAAATAAATAGCAAAGCAAGACTAGCAAGTGGCAACAGCAAGTTCCAACTTCCATTTCATCTCACTTAACACTTACTATATATATAAAATGAAGGTATAAATAAATAGAGTGACAACAACAAAGCTACAAAGCAAGTAGAGATAGCACCGGATGAAAGCAATTGCCCTAATCTCCAATCCATTTTGAGCAAAATATCTTACTCCACAGCTAACTAGCTAACAACAATGAAAGCACAAATAAATAAACATAAGCACTAGTCCTTGGCCGTTGCCTTAGAGGACATATAACAAATAAGATGGACTTAAAATACCAACTACTTAAACAAATAAAATGGACTTAAAATATCAACTACTTAAACTAATAAGATGGACTAAAAAAATACTTGAATTAAAAATGCTGTAATCAGCGCCAAATTTCTAGTTTGACAGCAAAATACTTGAACTAAAAATGAACTATATACATGGAATGAAAATGAACTATATACATGGACTCAAAAATGAACTACTAGTTTTCCATACATGGACTAAAAATACTTGAATTGAAAATACTTGAACTGAAACTAAAATTGAACTGGAAATTAACATATTAGTTTTCAATAATATTAACATATTAGTTTTCAATAATGTTTACATGAACTGGAAATCAATATATTAGTTTTCAATAATGTTTACTTGGACTGGAAATTAGCATACAGTCCCAAAATCTACAGTGTTTAATATATTTTGTCATATATACAATACATGATTACATGGACTGAAAATTAACATATTAGTTTTCAATAAATTCAAGTTTTGTTAAATATGTCTGGATTTTAACACTTTATCATCATCATTCATCAATTCTCTTAGTTTTAATGACCAATCGATTCAAAAATAGGTCCAAAAGAGTAGAACGGTTGTCTAATTCCTCCACGTACAAACTAATTGACTGAATGAAAAATGAATCAGCAGAATAAAAAGTAAGAACACAATAGGAATAACTAACCGAAAGAAGTATGAATGAATTAGCGAAAAACATGGAAAAAACTTTAATTATTATACTCACAGCCACATGCTTTCTATTTCTTGTCACTATCGTAGAAGAAGCCATGTACTGAATAATCGCAGATGAAGTGATGACCTTCAAGGACAGTGGCATGCACCGGGCAGACGTAATCAGGGGTTAAAGTCTAAACTCTGAAGAATCGAATTGAAATAGATAAGGGAAACTAAACTAGATAGGGTTTCTAAGATTTTACGTTTCGCATTTGGTGATTTTGGTGGAGATAATGAAGCCGCCACTCTATTTCAGACTTCAGTATTTCTATTTTTTTCTCGTGCATCTCGATTCTGGATTGAAATTTGGGTTTAACGTTACCTACTTACCTTCGGCCGGTTACTTTTTTAAATTTAGGCATCAAAAGTGGGCTTGTATTATTCAATATTGGGCTTGACCAATAAAGTAAATATTATATCGGTTAAGCGGCTAACCGACTGACCAAAATTGGTTATCCGTTAATAGAACAAAAAATATTCGGTTAAGGCGGTCGGTTAACCGATTATAGCGGTTAAGTCGGTTTGGTATAGGTCAGTTAAGGCGGTTAAGTCGTTATGGTCAGTTAAATGCCCACCCTTAATTCATGCTATTAATTTATTCACATTAAGCTTAACGCTTATTTTAAGTTTATTAGTAAGCCTACTCATTCCGTATAATCTTTAGGTTGTATTAAACATCATCATGTTTATAGTCATTATACAACCTCAATCCCCGTTACTTTGCATCTTACTAAGTTAACATATTCCAAGTTCCAATTATTCAGTTTATTAATGATTTCCCTAAAAATTACAGTTCATTTGTCCATCACTGTATTAATTCAATATGCCCTAATTAATGTTTTTACCCAAATTTATATTTTTCTCAAAAAGTGCTTTATAATCAAATTAATAATTTTTCCAATATGCACCAAAATAGATAGGGTAAAGGTTTTTGCTTTTTGAATAGCCTAAACTCGCGAAATAAAAAAGCATAAAGGTCTAGGCTCTCGTATGGCCTAAACTAAACAAATAAAATAGATCTATAAATGAAATAGAGCAAAATCTGAACTGTACATAGAATAATCCACAAAGAAAAGGGAAAGAAGTTAACTGAATGATTTATAGTAACATATAAAGTACATAAATAAACAGAAGTAAGAGTAGAAACGATAATCAAATATATAAAATTTCATCTAAATAAAATAGACACCGAAATCTGTAAATTATTGAAGAAATTAACAACTGTTATGTGTGAAAACCCGTAACTTCCCCATAAAGGAAAGCGTCGGATAGTTCGAGAACAAGCCACAACAGAACGCATACTGAAGAACATTTCATTGTATATTACGACAATGCATCAGATTACAAGAATATACAGAGTATAAATGAATAAATATTACACAGAAATATCAGAGATTTAAATTACATTTAAATACATAGCAGCGGAAAATAATGCAATACACAACTAGAAGAGATATACGGATACAAAGCTTTCTGGATATCATTCCAGCTGTAAACCAGGATCCTGTGAATATAAATCTGCAAAACCAAAACTACTAGCTGCCCGTGTCAAAATAGGGGCACCCAGAGTTTAGGTTAAAACAATAAACTCCAGGTCAGTCATGTGACTGGTGTGAGAACTAAAACAGTTAATCTTTATTTTTAAAGCTAGGCAAATCAAGGGACCACGCCGTATAGCACGGAACGGGTTTCCTCCCAAGAATTCCGGTTCATAAAACAAACAGCGCAATGCTAAATAAAGAAAAATGATGCTATTATAAGACCCAGTTCCCATCACACAATGCAACGCAAGCCGGAGGATAGGGTTTTTACCTTATAATAGCCAAGAATGCTTGATACGTTTAAAACAAATCATTTGATACTATTGTAAGTGCATAGTATACAAAACAACTTCAAATCATAAGTATCAATCATAGGCGGCATAAGTGCCCCATCCCACTATGTCGCCATACTAGGCTCTACAAATAAAACCGCAAATGTCACGTATTTGGAAATTGGATTTCCGTCTATGAACCGAGGCAAAAGATAGTCCTCAACCGATTCGAGACTGTCTAGCCCGAGCCTCAGGCAAGTACTCTGTCAAGCCTTTGGATCGTCAGGGTCGGTCCACCGATGTGGATTAAACTTAAACCCTGAACATGCGTTCCCCCGCCCTATGGGGCGTAAATGAGCCAACGAATGACTCCATCGGACCCGGATCGTCCGATCAAACCGAGGCGCCTCGCAACAGAAACAACCACATAAGTCAAACTCGTCAGGGCGTGTAAAACCACTGACACCACTTCTAGCTAGAAAGAAACGCATGCCCTCCCTGAGGTCCGTCTCCCGTTTTTGGTTCATACCGGGTGTGAAACTCGCGAAGTAAACGTTACACAAAGCTACGCCACAAAGGCCGTGCTTTGATCATCACCACAAGACTTTGCTTTTCAACAGAAGCCTCGATCAATTGCCACTTAGGCATGCCACACAGGCAATTCACTCCATGCGTTTGATATCCATCAATATATAACCCCTGAGCTCGTACGTCTCAGAGAAGGGCGTTAAGCAAGAGAATAAATTCTCCGCCGCCAAACAGATATATATTTAATAGAGATCAATCACACGGACTAAAATCCAATGTCAGACACACAGTCCATTTACAAGTCCGTTCTGGGTCTGAACGAAACCGGAGGCACCTAGTACCCCGCATATCCATCGATCTCCAAGTACGTCTGGACGATCACCAACTGTTTCCATCTTCTTGGGTGTACAGCCCAATCAAGATCATCAGTAATCACCCAAACGACGTGAAGACTTCCGGTCTTCGACCACCGTCTTCATCTTCGACTTGTCGTCGTATCAGTTATTCAGAATAGGATAAACCCGGTCTTTCCGAATAACTCGCGTATATTTTGAATAAGTGTTACACAAACACAACATACGCCTCATTCCAATTCATTAGTCACTAACCGTAAATTAATCAAGAGAATAACTCCCCAAATATTAACCCCGAAGGCCGAAACCAACATCAGATCAATATCCAGAAAATCATTCTGCTTAGCTAACCGACAGTTAGTTTCTAAATTTCACATTCATAGGGAAAGGTTCCCATTAATTTTATCCAAGATATATTTCTTGAATTTATTCTTTAATCTATTTTTGAATATCAATTCAAAACTAGTCGGGATTAGCGAACTTTACCGAAGTAATCATTTGTTTTAATTTCCCAATCCTAACCTATTCATCCCATGAAGTAAAACTGGTAGTACTTCAGATCTAACACCACGGTGTTATCGGTAAATTCAATTACCATTTCACGTTCAAATCTAATTAAAGATTTAACTATCGTCTGGAGTAAAACTGGTGATACTCCATTTTCGATCTTTTCAATCTAATTAAAGATTCATTAAAACTCCACTTAGTTTTAATCTTTAACTGGGTTAAAGAATCAGTGTCATTTAAAAACACGGTTCACGATAAACCCAAAATCACATTCATTAATTATCGGGTTAAAGAACGAGTGTTATTTAAAACACTGTTCACTATAAACCCAAAAATCAATATCGATTCAATTCCAATTAAATATTATTTAATTGATACACTTCGTTAAATCTAAACAAAAAGATTTAATCTTTTCTCAACTGGGTTCAAGAACAGTGTTAGTGAAGACACCATTCACGACAAACCCAAATCACATTTGATATTCAATACAAGGCTCTGAATAGAAAATATACCGGCTTATATTCAATATCAAATTCTACAACTAACAAATATCGTATTGAAAATAACCAAAATTTCCAATGATTGCATTGGAAAGGATTTGAATCGAAATTGTCTTCGGAATATTTCGATGTTGGATTTCGAGATTATACAAATGTTGTTATGGAAATTTGAAAGATATATATATATATATTTATCGTTATTTCCAATGCGATATTTGTTAGTCGTAGAATTTGATATTGAATATAAGCCGGTATATTTTCTATTCAGAGCCTTGTATTGAATATCAAATGTGATTTGGGTTTGTCGTGAATGGTGTCTTCACTAACACTGTTCTTGAACCCAGTTGAGAAAAGATTAAATTTTTTGGTTTAGATTTAACGAAGTGTATCAATTAAATAATATTTAATTGGAATTGAATCGATATTGATTTTTGGGTTTATAGTGAACAGTGTTTTAAATAACACTCGTTCTTTAACCCGATAATTAATGAATGTGATTTTGGGTTTATCGTGAACCGTGTTTTTAAATGACACTGATTCTTTAACCCAGTTAAAGATTAAAACTAAGTGGAGTTATAATGAATCTTTAATTAGATTGAAAAGATCGAAAATGGAGTATCACCAGTTTTACTCCAAACGATAGTTAAATCTTTAATTAGATTTGAACGTGAAATGGTAATTGAATTTACCGATAACACCGTGGTGTTAGATCTGAAGTACTACCAGTTTTACTTCATGGGAAGAATAGGTTGGGATTGGGAAATTAAAACAAATGATTACTTCGGTAAAGTTCGCTAATCCCGACTAGTTTTGAATTGATATTCAAAAATAGATTAAAGAATAAATTCAAGAAATTTATCTTGGATAAAATTAATGGGAACCTTTCCCTATGAATGTGAAATTTAGAAACTAACTGTCGGTTAGCTAAGCAGAATGATTTTCTGGATATTGATCTGATGTTGATTTCGGCCTTCGGGGTTAATATTTGGGGAGTTATTCTCTTGATTAATTTACGGTTAGTGACTAATGAATTGGAATGAGGCGTATGTTGTGTTTGTGTAACACTTATTCAAAATATACGCGAGTTATTCGGAAAGACCGGGTTTATCCTATTCTGAATAACTGATACGACGACAAGTCGAAGATGAAGACGGTGGTCGAAGACCGGAAGTCTTCACGTCGTTTGGGTGATTACTGATGATCTTGATTGGGCTGTACACCCAAGAAGATGGAAACAGTTGGTGATCGTCCAGACGTACTTGGAGATCGATGGATATGCGGGGTACTAGGTGCCTCCGGTTTCGTTCAGACCCAGAACGGACTTGTAAATGGACTGTGTGTCTGACATTGGATTTTAGTCCGTGTGATTGATCTCTATTAAATATATATCTGTTTGGCGGCGGAGAATTTATTCTCCTGCTTAACGCCCTTCTCTGAGACGTACGAGCTCAGGGGTTATATATTGATGGATATCAAACGCATGGAGTGAATTGCCTGTGTGGCATGCCTAAGTGGCAATTGATCGAGGCTTCTGTTGAAAAGCAAAGTCTTGTGGTGATGATCAAAGCACGGCCTTTGTGGCGTAGCTTTGTGTAACGTTTACTTCACGAGTTTCACACCCGGTATGAACCAAAAACGGGAGACGGACCTCAGGGAGGGCATGCGTTTCTTTCTAGCTAGAAGTGGCGTCAGTGGTTTTACACGCCCTGACGAGTTTGACTTATGTGGTTGTTTCTGTTGCGAGGCGCCTCGGTTTGATCGGACGATCCGGGTCCGATGGAGTCATTCGTTGGCTCATTTACGCCCCATAGGGCGGGGGAACGCATGTTCAGGGTTTAAGTTTAATCCACATCGGTGGACCGACCCTGACGATCCAAAGGCTTGACAGAGTACTTGCCTGAGGCTCGGGCTAGACAGTCTCGAATCGGTTGAGGACTATCTTTTGCCTCGGTTCATAGACGGAAATCCAATTTCCAAATACGTGACATTTGCGGTTTTATTTGTAGAGCCTAGTATGGCGACATAGTGGGATGGGGCACTTATGCCGCCTATGATTGATACTTATGATTTGAAGTTGTTTTGTATACTATGCACTTACAATAGTATCAAATGATTTGTTTTAAACGTATCAAGCATTCTTGGCTATTATAAGGTAAAAACCCTATCCTCCGGCTTGCGTTGCATTGTATGATGGGAACTGGGTCTTATAATAGCTTCATTTTTTTTTATTTAGCATTGCGCTGTTTGTTTTATGCACCGGTATTCTTGGGAGGAAACCCGTTCCGTGCTATACGGCGTGGTCCCTTGATTTGCCTAGCTTTAAAAATAAAGATTAACTGTTTTAGTTCTCACACCAGTCACATGACTGACCTGGAGTTTATTGTTTTAACCTAAACTCTGGGTGCCCCTATTTTGACACGGGCAGCTAGTAGTTTTGGTTTTGCAGATTTATATTCACAGGATCCTGGTTTACAGCTGGAATGATATCCGGAAAGCTTTGTATCCGTATATCTCTTCTAGTTGTGTATTGTATTATTTTCCGCTGCTATGTATTTAAATGTAATTTAAATCTCTGATATTTCTGTGTAATATTTATTCATTTATACTCTGTATATTCTTGTAATCTGATGCATTGTCGTAATATACAATGAAATGTTCTTCAGTATGCGTTCTGTTGTGGCTTGTTCTCGAACTATCCGACGCTTTCCTTTACGGGGAAGTTACGGGTTTTCACATTATGTAATATCCAGTATTTTTGGTAGTCAAATATTTAATTTAATTTATTATTTTAAATATTATATTTGAAATGTTAACCAATTTTAATATTGAATTCATTAATAAAACGACGATTAAATATATATATAAATTTTATTCAATTATAAATGAGCTCGAAATGGCGCTGTAGTATATTATGGAGTTTTGAACTTTTATTGGATATACAGTATCCGTTTTAAGTCGGATTTCTATGAAACAAGAAACATTAGACTCGAATTGGTTGTAATTTTCACATGAAAGAGAAAAATACAGATTTCATGTTATAGATTGTTAGTTATGTCCAATTCAAATTTTAAAATAGTCGCTATGTAAATCGTTATTAAAATATAACGGTTAAAAAGAGTTTTAATATAATTTCGATATAATTTTAATTTGAAATTGACAATATTGAGTTGTATGATTTATATTTAAAGTTGTATATATATCTATTTGGACATATATGATAAAAATAATTTATTATGATTTATTTGGGAATTTATATAATATTTTATTAGTATTACATAAGCATTAAAAATAACCATTTTTGCGAACGGTCTCAGTTTTCAATGAAATTAATTTCATTGGAACCGTATCATCAAATTTTTGTAAAAAAAATCAAATTTCGTGGAAAACCGATGTCATATGTGACTTCGGTGGCTGAAAACGTCTTCATTTCTATTCAATTGTTTACATTATTTAGACGGGGCAACTTTTAATGAATAAATGACTGGTTAAACAAACTCCAAATTTAACGAAACAAGATTCATTGGATCCGTGAGGAAGAGATGTAGTAAAATGTCAAGGCCTCATATTTATTGGGTTTTCTGTAATTATAGGAATTTTTAACGCTTGATTTTTCATCGATAATTATAAAGGACTTTTTACAAACGACCTCGGAACTCGACAAAACCTATCCCATCAGATCGGAATATTTTTTTATGCTGAAATTAACATTTTTATCGAAAAACAGAAGACGTTTGTGGTGGTTTAAAACATTAATGCATTGTTAAGTTTCTTATATAATAAAATAATATTTTTTTTTTCCCTTACTATACAAACACATGAAATGTAACCTAATATTTCTTCAATTCAAAGCAAGCACGAACCTACCAACTAACATGCAACCTCATTGAAAAGAAGCATACCTATTTTTTACGTATTTTCTTTTCATTTTACATTAACCGTGCAAACCAAGTTTTGTTTTGAAATCTCCACCCAAGAAAGTTCGAAAAAGTTGCCCTATTCTATTTCCCTACCTATACAATGTCCTTGTCTAATTAATAAAAAGCAGCACACCTTTCTCGATATTCAGCATACCTATCCCTTAGCAGTCATGTAATATTGGATATATATATTCATATGCAAACACACGTTTCTTTTCCCTTTGCTTAAATGAAATAATGGCGCTGATCGAAGCTCTCCAGTCTTTGAATATATATATATATATATATATATATATATATATAAGATTTTCTATTTTTTTCTATCGTGAGTGGATGGAGGACTTGGAGTTTGTGTGGGCAACAGTTGAGCGAAGGTGGTACTGGGGAGCCTCAAGAGGACGGAGGTAGAGGCAAGCTTTCCGAGCGTCGAGGTGTGGTGCGGTTGTAGGTTGGATGAACGGCGGGTTAGTGAGTGTCTTAGGTCGGTGGCGGGATGCAAATGCTGGCGATAGCATGGCTAAAGCTAAGCAGTTTGAGTTCAAAAAAAAAAAAAAAAAACGTAAAGGAAGAAAAACGAACTAGAGGGAAGACGCATAGGAACAAAGAGGCAAGGTAGGAACAAAAACAAAGATATAGGGTATGCATGCGGTTATGCATGCAGTATGGGGGATGGTGGCTGGTTTTGCAAGTGGTCTTTCAGGCCTTGCAATAAAAAAAATAAAAAAAGAAGAGTTAAAAAAAAAGGAGAATGACATGAAACCACATAACCACGTGGTGAAGAAATAGAGAAAAGTGGTTCGGTGATTGGGTTTGAAGGGAAACAACGTAAAGAAAATGGTGTGTGGTTTGGAAGTGGAGTGTGAGCAAAAATTAGAATGGGAATAAAGACATTAAAGGGAAAGGACGTTACAAAGAAAGCGACAACGAGCAGTCACAAAGACTTTTGGCCTGTAATGATATTTGAAGCGTACTGTTGGAGCTGGTGTAAGTAACGAAGGAGGGATAAAGCAGCTGATTATATTCTAATATAATTAACTTGCTATTAAGTCGTAAATAATAATATAATTAATTAATGTAGAGCATATATTTATATTAATCGCTGGTGCCGGATTCCAAACCGAAGTGGTATACAAGAAGTAATGAACGGACCTACATGAATTAAACAGTAATTAAATTGTAATATTTATTAATCAAGGAAATTTGATTTTAATTAAAAACGGTGAACTTATATAGTTATAACTCATATGTTTGTTGAAAGAATTTAATGAGAAAAAATATGTGGTGAGCGTAGTAATGGACACTGCACTGTGGAACCGTCTTGGAAAAAGCTCGAGATAATGAAGAGTTTTTCGTTAAATTAAAGGCCGTTTAATCTAACTGAAAAAAAAACGAATCGCTTAGCAACAAACGGAATCAACGTGAGTTAAACTCACTCAGTTTTTTTCCCAGTTACATTTTATATAAGTCGGGTTTTTATTGTGTGATATGAATGCTAATTTCTTATTGTGTGCTGAATGTTTACATATATGTTGTCTGAATTGGTTGAATTGCATGTTAGTTAAATTTAAAGGAATACCAATCGTTTTAATGATTATTCCTTCAAACGAGGAACTTACCTTGTTAGACACATTTATAAATAAACATGTTTAATTTAGTGAATTGTTTGAATTGGTTTGTTAGTGTTAAATAAATTAATTGTTGTTAAGTAGTCGTTATTTTACTGTTATAGAAATAATTAGTAAAATTTAATTAAATGATATTATCTGATATAACCCATTTGGATGCAGAGATAAACAATTTAGAGGGATCCGATTAGATTCCTCAAATATATTAGATTTTTTTTATTTTCGTATTATCATAACATGAACTGTTTAAACCCATCTGTTTGGATGATTGATTCGATTGTTGATCATTGACCTGAAATTCAACAATTGTTTTATTTTAACCAATGAGAAATATTGGTTGAGTAATTGGCAGCAATTGGCTGATAAATCAGTCGTTTGAAATATTAATTTACCGTCAGGTAAATTGGTATAAAAATGAAGCTATGAAATTTATTTTATAACTAAATATAGACTTTTAAATATATTATTTAAAAATGAAGTTTATAAAAAGGGAAATCAGCCGTGTGCGGAGCACGTGTCTCATCTTAATTAATGTAAAGATTGACAATTGAGATTAATTATTTTTGAGAAACAATTAAAATGGGATTATATTATTATTTAGTTAATATTAATCTAAGTAAATGAGGTTATTTAAATTAATTCATTAATTAATTTAAATGAAGAGATGAGTTAAAGTGGATCAACAAGTTAATCAAGTTTTAGAGTTGACTAAATGAATTGTTTTAATTAAACTGATTATTTAATTAAATTAGTGTGTGTAAATTAGAAATGCAATGATTTAGAATATAGCTCTTTAACTTAAATAAGATTTTAAAAAGGAAATTAATACTAATTCTAGTTAATGATGAAGTAAATTATTATTTTAATAATAATTTAAATAATTACTTCTTAAATGAAATACATATAAGTAAGTAACTGTTTTTGAAATGTAATATGGATGAGTTTTGAAAAGAGGTTATAAACGAGTGTTTATAACAAATCCAAATCTTTATAATAAAGTTATAAAGGAGATTTTTAAGCAAACACGATGGCTTAATTAAATGTTTACTTAATATTGAATTAAGTAAAAGAAACAGGATCAGTGGGTTTATATTAAACCTGAGATTTTATAAAAAAGTTTATGAAAGAGAATGAGAAGTCAAAGCGTGATTTGAATTGGCGATACTTAATAATGGAATTAAGTAAAAGGGTTAGAATCGAAATGAGATTTCCAAAAAGGATTGATAATGGAAAAGATTGATAAGTGAATTTGGTAAAGGATTTTTAAATGGGATTTAGTAATAATAAATTCTATTTATAGAATGAATGCTTTGAAAGATGTTAAGGTTAAGAAATGATTTAATCAATATACTAAGTAATAATAAGTTGTATTTAAAAGGAGGCATTTTAAAAAAAAGTAAGAAGGTTTTGTAAACCATATTTTGAATAAAGTAGTTTAACGAGATTTGTTGAGATTTGAATAAATATCGATTTTTGAATTATAACTTGTATCTACCTTAAGATAAGAACGTTGTTAATCAAGGTCTGAGAGGTAATTCAAATACCCCAACTTGAATGACTTCTGGATTATCTGAGAATGATATTAGTTTGTAATGAGAACATTTCCAAATGAGAAATAATAACGCAACATAAATTCCGAGATTTGAGAATATAATGAGATTTCCAAAGTAACGGAAATAAATAGAATTTGAGAATTTATAATGAGATTTCCAATGTAACGGAAATGACAAGATTTGATAATATAAAATGAAATTTCCAAAGTAACGGAATTGGAAAGATTTGAGGATATATATATATATATGTATATATAATGGTATTTTCCGAAGTAAAAGAAATAAAAAGGAGATTGAGAAATTATAAGGGTATTTTCAAGTAAAAAGGGAATGAAAAGTGAAGTGTTGAAATAAGTTTATTCTAAAAGAATAAGAATGGGTTGTTGTTTTCAAATAATGAAACGAAAGAGAATCATAACGTTATTTTACGAATGGTAAGTTGAATTAATATTCCCAATTATAGATAATGAGAAATGATATAAAAATAGTTTTGAATTATCTTGTGTTAAATAAGAAACAAAATTTATATTCGTAATATCGAAATATTTAAAGATTTTGAAATTAACATTTGTTAATTGTTTCAATTAAAAAGGCCAAGTAATTCCAAGTACAGAACTAGTAACTCATTTTATTTTCAAGATTGTTTATTTGATTTATTTGATAGTTAAAAAACCGACTATCAAATTTGGCCATACGATTGTTGGTACGGAAAGACAGGGATTGAGTTTATGTTCGAAAACCATTTTGACCAACAAATACGTAACATTGAAGATACAAGATAGAGAAAATGAAGACCGTGGATCTTCATAAGCAGAAGGATTATTTGTCGAACATTCTTTTTGTTGCAACGCAGAGGTATTCTGATGTGATTCTGTCATGGTTGAGATTTTGCGGATTTACAAAAACTACTCGCTACTGATCCAAAGGTAATTGTAACACCCCACCTCTGCTAAGGTCACTCACAAAGGGAATGCCTTAACTTCGGTGGAGCATTTTTGGTATAAGTTGCAGAAAAATTTCCAGACAAACAAATAAAGCAGCGGGAAATAAATAACCTTTATTAATTAAAACACAGCTTGTACAAAGATTATTTTACAACACCAATAATTATTACAACAAAGAATCTGTCTTGTTTAAAATAAAGAAGCATAAACTGATAATGATGTTCCCCAATAAAGCATGAGCCAGCCATAACAGTAGAAAATGGAGTTCAGAGCAATGCGTCAAAGAATCTACAAGCTCGGAAAGAGTAACGGTCCAAAATGAGCTGAGCTATTTCCTCCCTGGCTACGGGGGGTGTAACAACCCGAATTTTAACAACATGTGAAAACAAGAAATCAAGGTATAATTAAAAATGAAATAAAATATATAAAAATATGTTTAGATAGGTAAATAATGGTGATGCATAAGAAGAATTAATTAATATTTGGAAGAGAAGAAAAATTAGTTCGGTAACGGTGTATGTAACGGAAAAGACAGTAAAATAGGACAATTAATTTAAGAATCAGGAATTAGGTAAAATGGACTTCACCATTGCGTTCCTCTCGAAAAAATACGCGAAATAGAGTCCGAGTTTTCGAAAATCGGAGTCCGTATGACCAAGATATGGCCAAAACAAGTTTCAGCAGACTTTCTGGCAGACAGAACCGAGTCGACCCTAGAGTCGACCTCCCTAGGCCAGGTCGACCCTAGAGTCGACCCCCCCTGTACAGGTCGAGCTGGTCGGTCTGGTTTGGCCCAGAACCCATTTTTGAAGCCCGGTATGTGTTTTGATGGTCCGGATTGACTCTGGGGTTGATCTAATGGCCTAAATGAGTTGCCTACAACTATTTAAAGACCCTAAGACCTAACCTAAATCATACTATTTCATTTTAGCACTCATGCAGCTGCCATTAAACCTAGAACTCTAAATTAAAAATACAAAGAACAAAAATTATAGAAGACGAAGGATGATTCTTGAAGGCTACAACTAGAAGCTACAACAACTACGACGCTTTAGACAACGGATTTGGGGCTATTTGATTTAAATTTTTGATTTGGATTGCTTGCTTCATATTGTAAGTTCTATATCACTTTTTAGGCAAAAAAGCTAAAATAACATGGACGTGCTATGAATTGAAACCGGATTTAAGAACTATTATTAATCCATGTTTATATTGTTTAACTTTGAATCAAAATTTGTGAATATTGCTATGTTAATGTTGCAAGTTAAACTTATCATGATGTTGATGTTGTTATGAATCACTTGGGCTTAATTTTATTGCAAGTTGAACAAACACATGTCCATGGAATCATTATGTACATTGAAATCCTCATGTTGATTAAACCATGCCTATGATGCTAATTAATCCATGTCCATGATATTAATGAAACTATGCATGTGATGTTAATATGCCTATCATGTTAAATTGGGAATCGCTAGGTTATGATGAAAAGTTGGAATCATTATGTTTATAATGCTAGATGAGAATCATTATGTTAAAAATACTAAATTGGAATCCACTATGCCTATTAGAATTACCATGCCTTTAATGTTTCATGTTTGTAATAAAATTATTATTATGCCCGCAATGATTATTATGCCTATGATGTAAAGTTGAATTCATCATGTTGAACCAAGTTGGAACCATTACTATGCCAAGTTATCATCATGCTAGTATCGAAACCATGTGATATGTTATAGCCTGTTTATTATGAAAGTGATGGTGGAATTGTCACATATGCCTATCACATGTTTGGTGTTATTCCGCTTTATCTCTTGAATTGTTTATGCTTGTGAACGAAGTACGTTTATATGCGTTGGGGATACGATTGGGTAGAATAGGCAAAACTTGAATTGGTTATAATCATAAACCATGAAATTTGGCATAAGTAGAACATGAAATATGGAACGAAAAACTTGACTTGAATATTCTATGACTTGACTTGAAACATGCCTTAGTTGGGCACGAAATTGACATATGAACATGCTATGAAAATAGCACGAATCTGATAAGAACATGGGCATGACTTTAGAAAACAAGAAAGTGGCCAACTCGAGGTTGGGTTGAGTTTGTAGTGTAAATCTGCCCGGAACCGCCCGGCAAATCCAGTTGCTACAAACAATAGGATCCAATGTGGGTAGTTGGTCACATCGCGCTTGAAACCCGAGGTTGGGTTGAGTTCGTAGCGTAAACTTGCCCGGAACCGCCCGACAAATCCAGTGGCTACGAACAATAAGATCCAATGTGAGTAGTTCGGTGCATTAAAGAACCAATTAATGCCAATTAGGGTTAAGTCATGAACATGAAAAGACAACTTAACCAACTTAGGCCTCAGTCATGGACTTGAAACGACAACACTTAGCCAACTTGACATGACACGTAAGCGGGTTAAGTCACGAATTTAAATGACATACTTAACCATCTTGACATGACTAGACTGGAAAAGGATTAAGTCATGAATTACATGACTTAATCGGTTAGGCGGTTTAGGTCACGAATTACATGACCTAATCTGTTAGGCGAAACCCTAGGCACGACCCCTTTCAGAAGTAACCCTCTAGATGTATCAAGGTACCCTAGGGCTAGGCCGGGTAGGGCACGATTACTGGGCTGATTGTAAGAGGTGAACGACGGCAGTGGGGTACGCCAGTGTAGGTTCGGTGGGCTACGGTCGTGCACGTATTCCGGGGCAGACACTGGGTATCCATAGACTTATTTGTGCATCTTGAATAGTGTCAGGAGTTGACACCCTAGGGCTGATACACCCGAAGGTGGACCCAGCACAGGTGAGTACATTCGTGATTAGCCGTATGACACGGACACTTGACGAGCTAGAACTTGTAGGGAGCCGATCGACTAGATAATTGCTCCGTAGGACCCCGTACTTGGGTCAGATCCCGTTTCAGGGTCATTTCATGATATTGGGCCGTGGGATTTATTTCATGATTAACTTGTGACATGGGCTTAGTGTACTAGTACAGTCGATGCAACGAATCTCGAACATGTGATGCTTTACTTGACTTGTCTTGACTTATCCTGATCGCCTTAGTCTATCTTGTTCACCTTGACACCATTCTTAAGTTTAATTCCAGTTCATACATGACAGGTTGTTTTAACCGTTTTTACACTGAAAGTCACTAGGACTTACTCAGTCTTTATGACTGACCCTTTTCCTTTCACCTCCTTTTCTTTCGTTCCCCCCCCCCCAAGGTTCTCAGGGAGGAAACACTAGCTCTTAGCTTGGATATCACTTGCTTTGGCTCAGCATGTACGGTTTGCTATGGCTGCTTCATTTTACTGCACTTGGGGAATAAGCCGTTTTTCTGTTTTTAAGTTATTGCTTCTTTGGCTATTATTACAAGACAGTTGTAATGAAGTTACTTGAAATGTTTGTAAAAGACATGGTTTATTTTGGAATGAAATGAAGTTCTGTTTTGCTCAGAAATTCTTCCGCTGTTTACTTATTTATTTATGTTCTGTCTTGTGATAATTCTGTGATGTTATCTCGATAATACCTCTCCAAAACTAGTGCATTCCCTTTGTGAGTGACCCTAGCGGAGGTGGGGCGTTACACTTGGTATCAGAGCAGAAGGTTACCAAGATTGGGCAAAAGTTTTGAAAACCTTTTGAATTTTTTTTCAAAACCATTTACAAAGAAGCAAATTTTCAAGAAAATTTTGTTTTTATTAAAAGGCATATTTACCAAAGCCATTAGCACTATCTTTGTTTCCTCGTTTGAATCTTTTCCTTTTTCGTTTTCAGCTTATCATGGTCGACGACCTTAACCTTCCCGAGGGGGTCAATATACCCACTTGGTTCAGTCGTTTCCTCGAGGCTGGTAGGCCCAGCCAATCCTCCTCAACCTCCGTGAGAAACCGCTTTTTCAAAGATATGCAAGGACTTTAAGGCCATGGGAGCAAAGGATTTCCTAGGAACTGAGACTTTTGTTGACGCACGGAATTGGTTGAAGGAAACCGAAGACTTGTTTGTTATCTTTGAGGTAGAGGACAATAGGAAAGTACAGTTGGTGGCGTGGCTCATGAAAGAGGAAGCTTCTTATTGGTGGGAAGTCACCAACGCTACTAGGCCCATTGAGACTTGGGCGGACTTTAGAGGGAGATTTGGGCTTAAGTTCTTGTCATCAGCAGAGGAGAGTCTCCAAATGGAACGGTTTCTGGCCCTTAAACAAGGAAATATGACAGTTAAAGAATACGTGAACCGTTTCAATCAGCTTGCTCGCTTCGGATTGGAGTTAGTCAACACTCCTCAGAAAAAGGCGCTACGTTTTGCATGGGGCTTGAACGAGCCACTACATGGTTTGGCCATGACTCATGTGCCCATGGGGGCGACCTTTGAAAGCTTGGTGGATATGGCCCTACTGTATGAGGAAGATAAGAAGGGCAAGAAAGAGGTCAAGCCCAACAATTCTCAGAATAAGAAGGTAGACTCCGAGAAAGGAGGCAAGAACGACAACTCACGTGATAAAAGGAAATGCAATTTCTATGGTACGGAAAGGCACATAGCCAAGGATTGTAGAAAGAGGAAGAGAAAGCAAGGTGAATGTTTTCATTGTGGGGAGACTGGACACATCAGCAAGGACTGCCCTAAGAAGCAGACCGGACCTTCCGGGGGTACATCTTTAACTTCTTTTTCTAGATGCTTTGTTTTATCTTGTTATCTCCTCGATCCTATCTTGAGAACCATAGGTATAATCTTTTTGGATGTAAACATGTAATTGAAACATGTTATGTTTGCAAAATGGTTGCAAGGGGTCGCAAGTGGTTGCTCGTGGATGCATGAATACACATTAGGCACTAGATCGGCTCAGTCACAGTTTCATACTTGCATATGCATGAGTGATTATTTTGGAAACTTGGTTGTGCTATCATTTGGTTGTTGTATATGATTGAATGTTTGTTAACTCATGTAGAAATCATGAATTATAATAGGAAAATTTTGCATACATATTGGATTCATTTCACTAAACATATTTTGCATTTAGAAAATCAATCAGGCCTGATCATTAGCATTAGATAAGGAACATATACACACACTCTTTGCATGTGTTCATAAAACATTAGAAGTCTTTTAAGGACCATGGTTGCTTGTGGATGATGTTTTGAGTAGATGGATGATGGATGGTAGGACACATTCTTCTTAACTTGAAGATTTCGGGGACGAAATCCTTTAAGGAGGGGAGAATGTAACAACCCGAATTTTAACAACATGTGAAAACAAAAAATCAAGGTATAATTAAAAATGAAATAAAATATATAAAAATATGTTTAGATAGGTAAATAATGGTGATGCATAAGAAGAATTAATTAATATTTGGAAGAGAAGAAAAATTAGTTCGGTAACGGTGTGTGTAACAGAAAAGATAGTAAAATAACGATAATTAATTTAAGAATCAGTAATTAGGTAAAATGGACTTCACCATTGCGTTCCTCTCGAAAAAATACGCGAAATAGAGTCCGAGTTTTCGAAAATCGGAGTCCGTATGACCAAGATATGGCCAAAACAAGTTTCAGCAGACTTTCTGGCACACAGAACCGAGTCGACCCTAGAGTCGACCTCCCCAGGCCAGGTCGACCCTAGAGTCGACCCCCCCTATACAGGTCGACCTGGTCGGCCTGGTTTGGCCCAGAACCCATTTTTGAAGCCCGATATGTGTTTTGATGGTCCGGATTGACTCTGGGGTTGATCTAATGGCCTAAATGAGTTGCCTACAACTATTTAAAGACCCTAAGACCTAGCCTAATTCATACTATTTCATTTTAGCACTCATGCAGCTGCCATTAAACCTAGAACTCTAAATTAAAAATACAAAGAACAAAAATTAAAGAAGACGAAGGATGATTCTTGAAGGCTACAACTAGAAGCTACAACAACTACGACGCTTTAGACAACATATTTGGGGCTATTTGATTTAAAGTTTTGATTTGGATTGCTTGCTTCATATTGTAAGTTCTATATCACTTTTTAGGCAAAAACGCTAAAATAACATGAACGTGCTATGAATTGAAATCGGATTTAAGAACTATTATTAATCCATGATTATATTGTTTAACTTTGAATCAAAATTTGGGAATATTGCTATGTTAATGTTGCGAGTTAAACTTATCATGATGTTGATGTTGTTATGAATCACTTGGGCTTAATTTTATAGCAAGTTGAACAAATACATGTCCATGGAATCATTATGTTCATTGAAATCCTCATGTTGATTAAACCATGCCTATGATGCTAATTAAACCATGTCCATGATATTAATGAAACTATGCCTGTGATGTTAATATGCCTATCATGTTAAATTGGGAATCGCTAGGTTATGATGAAAAGTTGGAATCATTATGTTTATAATGCTAGATGAGAATCATTATGTTAAAAATACTAAATTGGAATCCACTATGCCTATTAGAATTACCATGCCTTTAATGTTTCATGTTTGTAATAAAATTATTATTATGCCCGCAATGATTATTATGCCTATGATGTAAAGTTGAGTTCATCATGTTGAACTAAGTTGGAACCATTACTATGCCAAGTTATCATCATGCTATTATCGAAACCATGTGATATGTTATAGCCTGTTTATTATGCAAGTGATGGTGGAATTGTCACATATGCCTATCACATGTTTGGTGTTATTTCCCTTTATCTCTTGAATTGTTTATGCTTGTGAACGAAGTACATTTATATGCGTTGGGGATACGATTGGGTAGAATAGGCAAAACTTGAATTGATTATAATCATAAACCATGAAATTTGGCATAAGTAGAACATGAAATATGGAACGAAAAACTTGACTTGAATATTCTATGACTTGACTTGAAACATGCCTTAGTTGGGCACGAAATTGACATATGAACATGCTATGAAAATAGCACGAATCTGATAAGAACATGGGCATGACTTTAGAAAACAAGAAAGTGGCCAACTCGAGGTTGGGTTGAGTTTGTAGTGTAAATCTGCCCGGAAGCGCCCGGCAAATCCAGTTGCTACAAACAATAGAATCCAATGTGGGTAGTTGGTCACATCGCGCTTGAAACCCGAGGTTGGGTTGAGTTCGTAGCGTAAACCTACCCGGAACCGCCTGGCAAATCCAGTGGCTACAAACAATAAATCCAATGTGAGTGGTTCGGTGCATTAAAGAACCAATTAATGCCAATTAGGGTTAAGTCATGAACATGAAAAGACAACTTAACCAACTTAGGGCTAAGTCATGGACTTGAAACGACAACACTTAGCCAACTTGACATGACACATAAGCGGGTTAAGTCACAAATTTAACTGACATACTTAACCATCTAGACATGACTAGACTGGAAAAGGATTAAGTCACGAATTACATGACTTAATCGGTTAGGCGGGTTAGGTCACGAATTACATGACCTAATCTGTTAGGCGAAACCCTAGACACAACCCCTTTCAGCAGTAACCCTCTAGATGTATCAAGGTAACCTAGGGCTAGGCCGGGTGGGGCACGATTACTGGGCTGATTGTAAGAGGTGAACGACGGCAGTGGGGTACGCCAGTGTAGGTTCGGTGGGCTACGGTCGTGCACGTATTCCGGGGCAGACACTGGGTATCCGTAGATTTATCTGTGCATTTTGAATCGTGTCAGGGGTTGACACCCTAGGGCTGATACACCCGAAGGTGGACCCAGCACAGGTGACTACATTCGTGATTAGCCGTATGACACGGACACTTGACGAGCTAGAACTTGTAGGGAGCTGATCGACTAGATAATCGCTCCGTAGGACCCCGTACTTGGGTCAGACCCCGTTTCAGGGTCATTTCATGATATTGGGCTGTGGGATTTATTTCGTGATTAACTTGTGACATGGGCTTAGTATACTAGTACAGTCGATGCAACGAATCTCGAACATGTGATGCTTTACTTGACTTTTCTTGACTTATCCTGATCGCCTTATTCTATCTTGTTCACCTTGACACCATTCTTAAGTTTAATTCCAGTTCATACATGACAGGTTGTTTTAACCGTTTTTACACTAAAAGTCACTAGGACTTACTCAGTCTTTATGACTGACCCTTTTCCTTTCGCCTCTTTTTCTTTCGTTTCCCTCCCAGGTTCTCAGGGAGGAAACACTAGCTCTTAGCTTGGATATCACTTGCTTTGGCTCAGCATGTACGGTTTGCTATGGCTGCTTCATTTTACTGCACTTGGGGAATAAGCTGTTTTTCTGTTTTTAAGTTATTGCTTCTTTGGCTATTATTACAAGACAGTTGTAATGAAGTTACTTGAAATGTTTGTAAAAGACATGGTTTATTTTGGAATGAAATGAAGTTCTGTTTTGCTCAGAAATTCTTCCACTGTTTACTAAATTATTTATTTATGTTCTGTCTTGTGATAATTCTGTGATGTTATCTCGATAATACCTCTCCAAAACTAGTGCATTCCCTTTGTGAGTGACCCTAGCGGAGGTTGGGTGTTACGGGGGAGGGGGGGGGGGGAGGGGGGGGACTTCCAGTTATACTTCAGCATGTAAACAAGAAAAGGACTATGACATGAACAAACTGAACTTAGAGCTATACCACAGTGATAAGATAATCCTAAAACAAGACAAGGTAAGATTAACGGAATTGTCTATCGCATCCACTTCTACTTCTCTGCACCCGCTAAGGACTGTTTCAATTATCTTCATGTGTTCATGATAAAATGATCCCCTTTTTATTGTGTATGCAGTCCCTTATCCATCGAGTGTTACCTAGATCCAACTAGGGTTTACTTATCGAACACTTCCTAGATTCAACCAGGGTTTACGCTACCCAGGGCCAGTGGGGTTTATGCTACCTATTGAATGCTTCTCGGATTCAGTGTTTACGCGACCTAGGTCCAACTAGAGATTATGCTACCTATTGAACGATGCCCCCTAGTCTAGGAAACACTACCCAGAGCGGTATATGTTCCTAGACTTTCCCTACGTATGTGCCGTGAATCATTATCGATGTCTAGATGCACATGTCGTCTATATGTGCGACCTGAGTCCCGTGGCAGGGCTAATCAAGAAACACGGAACTCGGTTGGGAGCTTTCAGATATCTGCCGATTGCAGATGCTAAGTTCTACTTTTACAGTGGCTATGTTCCCACTAGACCCCTCCCTCAAGTAACAAATGAAAGGCACCCAAGAAAATTAAGAATGATAACTGTACACAGGCCCCTCTATGCCCCCACCAACCTATGGGCCAACCTCACCCATAATTAGATAGCAAGCATATGGTCTGTTGGAGTTCTCCGCCTTTCCTCTTCGCGTATCTCGATTGACTCAAGATGGTAGGTAGACGACGTGTTGCTATCACAGGTCAAAATCTGGTCTCGTCGAATCACGCTGGTCCATCCTAGTCTTTATGTTGCCTAATTATTGCAACCAAGGCATACCCTTGGCCCTTCTAACGCAGACCTTAACCTCTGTGAGCCTAGGAGGATCATCTGCAGCCTCACAGACGGATACCAAGAGTACCCTCATGTCCCCTCGAAACTGCTTGCTTCGTAACCTAGTTCATAGGAGCCTTCTTCATGATCAGATGGACGTTCGCTCCTCCTCGTATTCTACTTGGTTTTCTTGACTAAGGTTCACTACTTAGTTCTCTTAACTAAGGTTTACTACTTAGTTTCCTGAATCATTTGTTTTCTTAACTAAGGTTTACAACTTAGTCCTCTTAACTAAGGTTTACTAGTTAGTTCTTTTCCTCGTCATGTTGGATTGGCTAAGTGTTATCCAGCAGTTTACGTTGACTCAACCTACCCATATATCATTTCGAATTGGTTAAGTGTTCCTTAACCTTACTCATTTGTCAGGTTATACTGATTAAGTGTCTCTCATTAACTTAACCCTGTTTATTTATCATGCTATAACGACTAAGTGTTCTAAGTTTACTTAACCCCACCATCTAGTCTAGTTAGCATGTTATAAAGGTTAAACATTTACTTGACCTTACCACTTGTCTAATTTACATGTTATAATGGTTAAGTGTTTCCTTAGTTACTTAACCCACACAAATCTTGCCTTGTTAACATGTTTAGTTGGTTAAGTGTCCAAATTAACTTAACCCCTATCAATCTTGTCTAGTTAACATGTTGAACTGGCTAAGTCGCATGATTAAACATGAATCCACATAGATAAACTAATAGGCATCGTTCTAATATCAGTTTCTTACAAGCCATGACTTCCAATTAATGTTTAAATCGGAAATATGATTGTACTCACAAAATATAGGCAAGTCTTGTTTTTCTGAAATCTGTTTTCTGAAGATGAATAGCTTTCCTTTGATGTAGATCATTGAATTAGATTACTTTTAATTTGATTTTGATGTAGGCTTTTATCTCGTCTTTGAATTGAAAGCAGTGACGGCTACTCCAAGTTCTCTATTGACGGCATGATAGTTCCAGGATTATTTTTGTGTGATTTTAGGTTGAGCATTCGGTTTTTTTTAGCAAACGGATATGTAGCACGAGACTACACAGCCGATTATATAATAGATAGTAGTAATTTTCCAACTGACAAACCCAGTTGGTGGTCCAAAAAATACGTCCAGTCTAACCCCTTGGGCAATACAACATCATACAACATCAAACATATACAACTTAGATACTTGGCATATTAATTATACAAAGATAATGACCAGTACTAAAGTAACATCATAAACCATCACACAAGCTCTCTGCTGGAAGCTGGGTCATTGCTATCAACCGAGTCAGATGGAGAGGAGGCCTGAGGCAAAGCAAATCTGAAAGCTGGAGCATGGCTACCACCAGAACCTGTCCATGTAGTAAAAATATGGATAATGCGATGACATATACTTGTAGTCGAGCTAACATTATTTCTAAAAATCCTTGCATTTCTTTCTTTCCACACACACCAACTATAAACAGCAAGGAAAGCATCTACTAGTGAATTTGGAGGTGAGAATTCCCAATGTTCGAAAAAGGAGGAGAAGACAGGGATGAAGCCAAGTAAGAAAGATCTTGAAGCAGGCCAAATAGGGTAGGTGCATTCGTAGACAAAGAAAAGGTGATGGATGGTTTCTGCATGCATATTACAGTAAGCGCAGTTGGGATCAGATGCAATGTTACATCTAAACAGCTTCTCTCTAGTATTGATCTTCTCGTGAATCAAACACCATTGGAAGAAGAGGATTCTAGGAGCCAGTTTGCATTTCCACAATCTTTTGAATTTGAACCTTCTTCCAGAGAAATTCAGAAATTTGTAGCAAGAGGAAACAGAGAAACCACTAGATGGGGATAATGACCAAACAAACTGGTCAATCCTCTCATTGAGCCGAGTCTTGCATAGGATTACAAAGATATTCAACAATTGAGAAAGAGTATTCCAATCAAATAGTGAACCTGGAACTAAACTTGTATGACCATTGTTAAATGCATCGACTACAGTAAGCATAGAATGAGTTTGAAGAGAAAAGAGGGAAGAAAAAGAAGAAGATAGAGGTACCTGACCATGCCAAATGTCGTGCCAAAAAAGACAGGATGAACCACCCCCCAAGGAGACATGAAACAAAGATCTGGTACGAGGGAGACAAGAAAGAACACCATGAAGAAAGGGAGAAACTCTCATGGAAGGATTTTGATGAAGAACAAGATGAGCGTTAGAAGAAAAATGATATGCTAAAATCCACTTTCTCCAAATGAAATCACCTGGACAAAGAAGTCTCCAGATCCATTTAGCAAGTAAAGCAGTATTAAAATGATTTAGGTCAAGAACACCAAGGCCCCCCTGATCATTTTGAAGGCAAACAGTCTTCCAATTGATCAACCTCTTAACTTTATAGCCATTCCAGAGAAAGGAGCTTCTTAAAGAATCAATCTTGATAATTACCCATTTAGGGAGTTTGAAGAAAGACAACCAGTAAGTGGAGATAAAAGAAAGAACAGATTTGACTAAGATTACATGCCCCATGGATGATAAAGAGTTTGCCTTCCATGCTGCTAGCCTTGATTCAAGTTTGTTAATGAGAGGAAACCAATCATTTTTGCGAAGTTTAGTGGGTCTAAGAGGTAAACCAAGGTAGGTCATTGGGAATTTAGCAACTTTACAGTTAAGGGTAGAAGAAATCATGACTCCAAGGTGATCAGAGTTGCCAAGCATATAGATGATACTTTTGTTGAAATTAATGGAGAGGCCAGAAACAAGTTCAAAGACGTACAACAATATTTTGAGGCAATGAATATGGAGAGGTTCAGGAGAAGAGAAGATTATAGTGTCATCAGCGAATTGTAAGTTGTTAATGCATATGGAAGTGTTTGGGAGAGAAATGCCAGCAATAAAACCATTATCAGAAGCTTTTTTAACCATTTGATTAAAAACATCAGCAACAAGAACAAAGATCAAGGGGGAGAGAGGATCCCCTTGTCTTAGGCATCGATTGGATTTGAAGAGATTACCCGAAACACCATTTACTGAAACAGATGAACAACTTGAACCAAGAATATTTTCAATCCATGAGCACCATCTTTTAGAAAATCCTCTATGTTTTAAAACCTCCATACTGAATGACCAATTAATCGAATCAAATGCTTTAGAGAAATCCAATTTGAGTAAGACACCAGGAGTAGAAGTGTGATGACAAAAAGAGATTACTTCCTGTGTAGCAGCGATGCAGTCTTGGATGTTTCTCCCCAGTATGAAGGCGGATTGTTCAGGCCCAACAAGAGAGGCGATGACAGATTGAAGACGATTAGCCAAAACCTTTGTGATAATTTTAAAAGTGGTATTGAGAAGACTAATTGGTCTGAAGGATGACAGCGTGTTAGCTCCCGAAGTTTTTGGAATGAGGATGATATTAGCATAATTGATTCTGGCGATAGAATGATGATCGTTGTAAAATTCGTTACACATATCAATAATGTCAGGTTTGATCAAGGCCCAAAAGTGTTTAAAGAAAGCTGGGCTAAAGCCATCAGGCCCAGGGGCTTTTTCGGTTGTTTATATAGAATTTCAATTTAATTAGACCCATCGGATGATCCTAGAGTTAACCACAACCATTCAGTCAGGATAGGGTGACACCTTAGCCCTAATGACTCAGCATGGAGTCAGAAAGGACTCAGCAATGACTCACAATATGGATCAGAACACACCAGAAAGCTGTGCAGGCTCCTAGCCCGGCCTGGGCGCACTTGGCAGGTGCGCCAATGCAATTTTTGTACTGGCGCAAGTGCGCCAGTGCATTTCTATTTTTTCTTCTTCTAGTATTCTGTCTAACTTCTTTTGTCCATATCTCCTTCATACGGTGTCCGTTTTACATAAACTCGGACTTTATCTTAAGCAGAATTCCGAGATGAATGTAACGACATAACCCATTTCCCTTAATTCTCACATTTGAAATTAATTACTCTTTGATTCGTTATTATAATGTTAACAAAAACTAAAGGGTGTTACATAACACCCCACCTCCGTTAAGGTCACTCAAATAGGGAGTGCCTTAACTTCGGTGTGGCATTTTTGCTACAAGTTGCAGAAAAATTACATGTCAGACAAATAAAGCAGTGGAAAATAAATAACCTTTATTGATTAAAACACAGCCTGTACAAAGATTATTTTACAACACCAATACTTATTACAACAAATCATCTATCTTGTTTAAAATAAAGAAGCATAAACTGACAATGATATTCCCCAATAAAGCATGAGCCAGCCATAGCAGTAGAAAATGGAGTTCAAAGCAATGCATCAAAGAATCTACAAGCTCGGGAAGAGTAACAGTCCAAAACGAGCTGAGCCATTCCCTCCCTGGCTACCTAGGGGGGGGGGGGACGGAAGAAAAGAGGCGAAAACAAACTAGGTCAGACATAAGTCTGGTAAGTCCAGTTATACTTCAGCATGTAAACAAGAAGAGGACTATGAAATGAACAAACTGAACTTAGAACCATACCAAGAGTACCCTCACGTCCCCACGAAGCTGCGTGCTTCGTAACCCAGTTCATTGGAGCCTTCTTCTTGATCAGACGGACGTTCGCTCCTCCTCGTATTCCACTTGGTTTTCTTGACTAAGGTTTACTACTTAGTTCTCTTAACTAAGGTTTACTACCTAGTTTCCTGAATCGTTTGTTTTCTTAACTAAGGTTTACAACTTAGTCCTCTTAACTAAGGTTTACTACTTAGTTCTCTTCCTCGTCATGTTGGATTGGTTAAGTGTTATCCAGTAGTTTACGTTGACTTAACCTACCCATGTATCATGTCAAATTGTTAAGTGTTATCTAGTGGTTCATGTTGACTTAACCCACCCCTACATCATGTCAAATTGGTTTAGGGTTCCTTAACCTTACTCGTTTATCAGGTTATACTAGTTAAGTGTCACTCATTAACTTAACACTGTTTATTTATCATACTATAACGGCTAAGTGTTCTAAGTTTACTTAACCCCACCATCTAGTTTAGTTAGCATGTTATAACGGTTAAACATTTACTTAACCTTACCCACATGTCTAGTTTACATGTTATAATGGTTAAGTGTTTCCTTAGTTACTTAACGCCCACAAATTTTGCCTTGTTAACATGTTAAGTTGGTTAAGTGTCCAAATTAACTTAATCCCTATCAATCTTGTCTAGTTAACATGTTGAATTGGCTAAGTGTTTTCTCAATTACTTAACCCCATCCTTCTTGTCTTTGTTAACATGTTAAGTTGGTTAAGTGTTTCCTTAATTACTTAACCTCACTATTTCTAGCTTGATTGTTCATGAGCTTTAATTAATTAATTAATTAAAGCACCAACAACTCACATTAGATAGATATTGTTGTGGTTACTGGATGTCCCGGTTGGTTCCTGGTAGGTTTATACCACAACTCAGTCTAACCTCAGGTCTTTCTGGGCTTGATGCACTAACCACCCACATTAGACAGGTATTGTTGTGGTCACTAGATGTGCCGGTCGGTTCCGGGCAGTTTTACACCACAACTCAATCTAACCTCAGGTTAGACATATTCGGCTTTGACTAAATTTACATATTTACTATTTATGTAAATTTTCCGTAAATCAGTTTAGCCTAGATCATATTCATTTGTCATGCCAATTAACATACTTATATTCCATGCCCAAGACTTGATTCACCTATCAATTAGCCCAACTTGCAGTTCATACCAATTTAGATTTAATATTCCCCTTTTTAAGTTCATGCCCAATCTCGTTTAATATTCCAATTTACAGTTCATGCCAAAACTAGATTTAATATTCTAGTTTACCGTTTGTGTCCAAAACTTGGTTTACACGCCAATTACATAATTTGTGGCCAATTAAAATTTATCAATTTATGCCCAAGTCTAATATGCATGTAAATCATTCACTATTATAGCCAATTTAGATTATGCCAACATATTTATTATGCCAAATTAACTTAATTAAACTACGCCCAATCCCCGCATCATAATCGTACGTATAACATGATTTCACAAGTTTTCTAAGTACTCATGAAATGGCACTAACAAAAGGAATAGGGGATATGCACAAGAATAGGTATAAAAGAATAGGCATGCAAAAATAATGGCTCCAACAGGTTCGATGTACATAATAGTGAATAGGAATAAACTAGCCAAGTTACACACTAAATATGAGATCCAACATAATCAAGGGAATAGGCATAGGTGATTTGGTCCAACATAATGCCAGTTCAAGGTACAACATGATCGGTTAATTGTAACAATGGGAATAGGCATAAGCAACTAACTACAATAGTTATAGGCAATTAACCACAATAGTCATGGGCGACTAATCACAATAATTTCTTAATCAATGCCATAGGCAATAGTCTTATAGTTATGAATCATAGTCGTGGGCAACAATCTCATATTCACAAATCATAGTCATAGGCAATAATTTCATAGGCAACAGTTCATGGCCATAGTCTTAGGCAAAGGTCTCATAGTCATAGTCATAGGCAATAGTTTCACCACAAGAATATAACATAGGAAAATCACATGAATAAACATGAATCCACATAGATAAACTAATAGGCACCGTTCTAATACCAGTTTCTTACAAGCCATGACTTCCAATTAATGTTTAAATCGGAAATATAACTGTACTTACAAAATATAGGCAAGTCTTGTTTTTCTGAAATCTGTTTTCTGAAGCTGAATAGCCTTCCTTTGATGTAGATCGTTGAATCAGATTGCTTTTAATTTGATTTTGATGTAGGCTTTTATCTCGTCTTTGAATCGAAAGCGGTGACGACTACTCCAAATTCTCTATTGACGGCATGACATTTCCAGGATTATTTTTGTGTGATTTTTGGTTGAGCATTAGATTATTTATATAGAATTTCAATTTAATTAGAGCCGTCGGATGAACCTAGAGTTAACCACAACCATTTAGTCAGGATAGGGTGTCACCTCAGCCCTAATGACTCAGCAAGGAGTCAGAAAGGACTCAGCAGTGACTCACAGTCCGGACCAGAACACTCCAGAAACCTGTGCAGGGTTTTAGCTCGGCCTGGGCGCACTTGGCAAGTGCGCCAGTGTATTTTTGTACTGGCACACTTCCTAAGTGCGCCAGTGCATTCTATTTTTCTTCTTCTTTCTTTCTTCTGGTTTTCTGCTTAACTTCGTTCGTCCATATCTCCTTTATATGGTCTCCGTTTTACGCAAACTCAGACTCTATCTCAAGCAGAATTCCAATACGAACGCAATGGCGTAATCCGTATCCCTTAACTCTCACATTTTAAATTTATTATTCTTTGATTCGTTACTATAACGTTAACAGAAAATACAAGGTGTTACATTCTCCCCTCCTTTTAGGATTTCGTCTCCGAAATCTTCAAGTCGAGAAGAACTTATATCCTACCACCCAATCACCCATATACTCAACCATCAAACGCAGGCGTCCATTGTCATTAAAAGATTTCTAATGTTTGATGATCATATGCATAGTGTGGGTATATGTCCTCATCTAATGCAAAATCAAACAGTCTACTGATTCAGTTGACTTCCTTAATGCAAATCATGTTAGTGCCATGAGTCCATCATGTATGCAACTACTCCTAATCGTATTTTATAACTTCTACATGAGTGCACAATAATTCATACAAATGCATCGTCCATATGATAACATATAAAGTTTCACAAATACATATATGTATATGTAATGAGAAAGTGACTGAGCCAATCTAGTGCCTAATGTGTGTGTATATGCACTCACGAGCAACCACTAGTAACTACTTGCAACCATCAAATATAACATGTTTCAAACACATGTTTACATCCATTGGCTTCTACTTAAGAATTGGGGATAAGACTGAGAGGATATACTTAAAAGATAGAGACTAGTCAGGCAATTAAACTCTACAGAAAAAGAGAAATCAAGGATATACCCTCAAAAAGGGTATGATACGCGTATCTAGTCTTTTAAGTTGCATCTTCGTGAGCTTCACTCCACTGTACCTTAACTTCATGGTTGCAAAACTTCTTGACCTCCATTTCCACAACTCACTAATAAAGATAGGACCTTGGCCACTTACTGTGCTAGAGGGTATCCAATGTAGTCGAACTACCCTTCCAAGATAAACAAATGTTAAGCATGATACCAAGTGTATATCCTAAGATGATTAGAGGTCTCTCCTCTACTTAGCTTATCCATCATGTTACAATTCTGAGGGTCTAAAGCTAATGGTTACTATGTGCTTTTTACCTCTCTTAAGGTCAGTCTAACTTAGGGTGCCAGCCCAAACCATTTATTTCTCACGCAAACCATCCTAGTCGAACTCGACATCCCTCAAGTACAAGCCCCAAAGGCCTAAACCAATATCAGACAAGCACCCAAGGGATACCTCCTCCAAATTTGGACGATCTATGTGAGATAATACTAACAAAACAACCAAACAATTGAGCACTTTACCGACTCTGGCTGTCCTCACCAATCTTGCTTCAGAATTATCGTTGATCGCATAACTGGCTTTGCAGTGTCATCTAGATACATGCGGAAGTCTGTTTCGAGTTTTAGGGAGAAAACCCCCTACCCTAATCAAAACATCTTGAGTACTCATGGACTACTCCAACGGATAGAAAATCGTCGATAGATAAATAAAGTGATTCTAGGTAGCTAAGACAAACTGATCCCTTAGGATCACACGAAATCTCGAGGGTATTCCCAAGGCAAGTCGAAAGTCTAACTACCCTTGTTTCACAATTACTAGCTAACCAATCAATGCCTAGAATCAACCCATAGCCCATGAAACCAAAAACATAAGCATAAATATAGCTATTCTCAAATCCTCACAAGTCAAAGATAAATGAGTTGAACCAGCAATTGGATTTGAGACTATAATGGGATCATCTACTATACAATATCTAGGGTGCAGAGACTCAACTAAAGCAGCAGATACAAATGAGTGCGACACGCCAGAATCAAATGGTGTACGAACAGGATGATCAAAAAGAAAACTAGTCTTTTTCAATAGAAACTTTACTACCTTTCTCCCAGGTATGCTGGCGGTGAGAGCATGCGCTTGTCTTCCGGAAAATTTCTGTCCTTTGTTCTTGCCCTTGCCCTTAATTATGCGACCCATTATACCAAAATAAAGAAACTTCCACTTGTCTTAGGTTTTACTATTCTTTCCTCCTTTGTGAACCAAGTCCATATTCATGAGTTCTCTCATCCTTGTGTAACTTGTTGACAGGTCTCTCGAAAGCTGCCTCCATCGCACCAATAACCCTACAAAGCTCGAAAGAAAATTAGCCGTAGGTGATACTACCGTGGCTATAGATGGAAGTTGGGCACTACTTCGCTCTTTGACAGGTGCCGTAGTCTTATTAAGCCTACAGAACCATGCCGCAATAAGGTTACCTCCCGGAAAGCTAGGAGCCCTGGAGACTCAAGAAAGAAGGAAACAAGGTTTCAAGAAGAGGGTCAAAAGATAGTGCATATGGCTTTGGGGAATATGCCTTTAAAACAAAACTTTTCTTTTGAAAATGCTTCTTTTAAAATTGTTTTGAAAAAAAATTCAAATCTTTTATCTGATCCGGTAACCTTCAGCTCTGATACCATGTGTAACACCCCACCTCCATTAAGGTCACACAAATAGGGAATGCCTTAACTTCGGTGGAGCATTTTTGGTACAAGTTGCAGAAAAATTACAAGACAAACAAATAAAGCAGCAGAAAATAAATAACCTTTATTGATTTAAACACAGCTAGTACAAAGATTATTTTACAACACCAATACTTATTACATCAAAGCATCAGTCTTGTTTAAAATAAAGAAGCATAAACTGACAATGATATTCCCCAATAAAGCATGATCCAGCCATAGCAGTAGGAAATGGAATTCAAAGCAATGCGTCAAAGAATCTTCGCAATGCATCAAAGAATCTTTAAGCTCGGAAAGAGTAACGGTCCAAAACGAGCTGAGCTATTCCCTCCCTGGCTACCTGGGGGAGGGGGGAACGGAAGAAAAGAGGCAAAAACAAACTAGGTCAGACATTAGTCTGGTAAGTCCACTTATACTTCAGCATGTAAATAAGAAAAGGACTATGACATGAACAAACTGAACTTAGAACCATACCATAGTGATAAGACAATCCTAAAACAAGACAAGGTAAGATTAACGGAATCGTCTATTGCATCCACTTCTGTTCCTCTGCACCCACTAAGGACTGTTTCAACTATCATTATGTGTTCATGATAAAATGATACCCTTTAATTTTGACTACAGTCCCTTATCCATCGAGTGTTACCTAGATCCAACTAGGGTTTACTTATCGAATGCTTCCTAGATTCAACCAGGGTTTACGCTACCCAGGGCCACTGGGGTTTATGCTACCTATTGAACGTTTCTCGGATTCAGGGTTTACACGACCTAGGTCCAACTAGAGATTATGCTACCTATCGAACGATGCCCCCTAGTCTAAGACACACTACCAAGAGCGGAATATGTTCCTAGACTTGCCCCACGTATGTGTCATGAATCGTTATCGATGTCTAGATGCACATGTCTTCTATATGTGCGACCCGAGTCCCGTGGCAGGGCTAATCAAGAAACACGGAACTCAGTCGAGAGCTTTCAGATATCTGCCGATTGCAGATGCTAAGGTCTGCTTTTACAGTGGCTATGGTCCCACTAGACCCCTCCCTCAACTAACAAATGAAAGGCACCCAAGAAAATCAAGAATGAGAACTGTACGCAGGCTCCTCTATGCCCCACTAACCTATGGGCCAACCCTACCCGTAACTAGATAGCAAGTATATGGTCTGTTGGAGTTCTCCGCCTTTCCGCTTCGCGTATCTCGACTGACTCAAGATGGTAAGCAGACGACGAGTTGCTATCACAGGGCAAAAAATGGTCTCATCGAATCATGCTGGTCCATCCTAGTCTTTAGGTTTCCTTGTTATTGCAACCAAGGCATACCCTTGGTTCTTCTAACGCAGACCTTAACCTCTATGAGCCCAGGAGGATCATCTACAGCCTCACAGAGGGATACCAAGATTACCCTCATGTCCCCTCGAAGCTGCGTGCTTCGTAACCCAGTTCATTGGAGTCTTCTTCATGATCAGATGGACGCTCGCTCCTCCACGTATTCTACTTGGTTTTCTTGGATAAGGTTTACTACTTAGTTCTCTTAACTAAGGTTTACTACTTAGTTTCCTGAATCGTTCGTTTTCTTAACTAAGGTTTACAACATAGTCCTCTTAACTAAGGTTTACTACTTAGTTCTCTTCCTCGTCATGTTGGATTGGTTAAGTGTTATCCAACAGTTTACATTGTGTAACGACCCGTATTTTGCCGTATAATAGTTAATTTATTTAATTATATAAACATGGATTGAGAGAATGAAATGGTCGTTGAATTAAATTATAGTGAATATTTAATTAAAATAAATAATATAATAATATACTTAATTTCTGAAATAGTAAGAAATAGTGGAATTCACAAAATGGTGTGGATTGGATCATCTGTGATATTTAATTCAGTTTAGAATTTTATTAGAAAAACGAATATATTATATAAATGACAATTGAATGTTGAATTTTAATGTAATTAAAATCGAGCTCGAAATGGTGCGGCAGTTCGCTATTTGGCGATTTGAACTTCAACTGAATATATAGGGTCCGTTTTAAATCGGATTTCTGTGAAATAAGAAACATTAGGAACTGGTGAAGTATATTTTTCTAGTGGAAGAGAAAAATCAGGATTTCGTCGTGTAGATTTTGATTTATGTTCAAATCAAATTTTAGAAAAGTTGCTATGGAATTCCTTTATAATTTATATCAATTTATTTATATTTTAAAATGAATTTTTAAATATAAATCAAATATCGATGTAACACGGGATTTGAAATATCGAGTTAGAAATTCATATAGGAATATTGTGGAACTATATGATATCGTAGGTGGATATATACGATAATATTTATTTTTAAATATTGAATTTAATTTTTTTTAAATATATTTATATATATAAGGGTTATTTAGAGCTTTAAAAATAGCCAGTTTTGCAAACGGCCTCAGAATTCGAAGAAAATAATTTTGTTGGATCCACAATATTAAGTTATTACTAGATTTCAGTTTTCGTGATTTTTGAAGTCAGTATGTACTCGTACGGGATTTTAATGTGAAAAACAGTCGATATTTCGATGGTTAAAAATACGCTATGCGAGCAAATGGAGTCGGAATTCGATGAAACCAGTTTCGTTGGGACCGTAATGTGGAACTGAAGGTGCACGTCCAATTTCGTGATTTTTAGGTATCGTATGTGATCACAGGAATTTTAGAGGACGAATACAAACAACGTAGGATTAAAAATTAATATTTTAATCGAATATAAAAATATTATAACTATCCTACATAATACCCTTAACTTCTCTAAACCCTTTTCTTATTTTTCTTTAGTCAAAACTAGGCGCCGCAACCCCAAATGAAAATATACAGTAAAACATCATCTTCAATAATTCCATACAATTCAAACAAAAATCGTAAAATCCCAAAGTTAATATATTTGAGTTCTTGAGATCCATAGCTTCCACCTCATACCAAATTTGTGGTACTCGACACAAGAAATTTTTGCTGGTTTCATAACAGTGAACCTAGGGTTTGCGAAACCGTGGATTTGGAGCATTGACACTTGTAACACCCCACGTCCATTAATGTCACTCACAAAGGGAATGCATTAACTTCCATGGAGGTTATAAGTGAATATAGAACAGAAAAATTACAACAAGACAGATAATAAATAGTACTTGGAAATCTAAAACTTCATTTTATTGCAACGGAAATTAAACATGTTTGTTACATCATAAAACCATAGATCATAACCAAGTACAATATCCATCTTCATAAAAACAAAATACATAATCCCATTACATAAATAGCCATTAAAAAGATAACAAGCTGGACTTTGCTTCAATGGTCCATGCTTTCCAAAGAGAGATGAAGCAATTCAATCAAACTCCACTAGAGCTGGGCCCAACCTGAGGACCTGGAGGGGGAAAAAGGATAGAAATAGAGGGGGTCAGACATAAAGTTTGGCGAGTATGATAATTCTAACAATACTATTATCAAAATAACTAGACTAAGGCATAAGCTGGAAGACAAGTAAATGTCTATGAACTCTTAGGAAGATAAAGATAGCGTTTAAGATAACGTTAAAGACAACAGTAAAGGCACACCTAATTACTAACGAATGATTAATACATTGCACCACACATTACTACACTGCACCACACCAGTCACCCTATTGTTTGATCCCACTTGCTTTACACAGAAACTTCATAAATAGCCTTACGTACCCCTAGCTGACTACATAGGTGTCGTCTGCCCCTATCTCCACTAGGTGTACCCCACTACCCATTGTCGATCGGCTCCCTACTTGTAGATACCCGTGCTGGCCCCATAGTGGGGTGTATCACTCCCCTAAAGTGGCAACCCGATACAACTTGAGAATGCATGGCTTATACCTACACGATGCAACAACGTCTTACCTACCAGCCCGGGTCCACACACGCTAACGAAACCCGTTGGACTTGCATTGCCACCGCTCCCCGTTTTGGCCTCTTACAGTCAAACCCAGCATGCGTGTCCCGTCCTCGACTTGGGTCAAGCCCACAAAGATACGTTTGGGATACTGGTCGAAATGGGGCCCCACAAGATACCCACCTAAGCTTGTCACTAGTATATCCCTCTTAACCCTCTTAGTCACGTTCATTTACATGTGTGTTTGGTTAATTCTTACTAATTGTATTTCACATGCCACTAAGGGCACCCCCTAGATTCCTCATGCCACCCAAGGCACCTACTTAACCCCCATGTCCCACCTTACATGTTTATCTGGTTAAGTATTTCTTAATTCATTCAGGCCATAACCTCATAAAGACCTCTCACATTAGACTGGCATTTATGGCAGCTGGATTTGCCGTGCGGGTCCGGGCAGTCCTACACCATAAAAGAGTCTAACCTCGTGTCTTTACAACCGTTATGCTTTAGTTTAAGCCTAGATACTCTTACATTGGGCTGACATTTGTGACCACTGGATTTGCCGGGCGGGTCCGGGCAGGTTTACGTCACAAACGAGTCCAACCTCGTGTCCTAAGCATTGATTAACGCTTAAAATCTTTTACCCCAGTTTTAATAATTCCCTATTCAAATTATTAATTAAATCAACTTTTAATGATGTCCATAATTGACTCAATTATGGCCATCCACTTATGGCATGCAAAATCATATCAATTGCACCCCAACTTTTTAATATTAAATCCTTAATATTACCCCTACCCCACGTTTATACGTTCGCTTATTCAACGCATAATATAGGCTAGACTTGTATAGTCTAACACCTAGCACAAAGATAAATTCTCACAACATATAGACAATTAAAATAAATCTAATCATAATAGGGGTGAAACTTGCATAAACTACACATGTTAAGGATCAAAAGGTGTCAACTTGTTAAATGTCTCAATTTATATGATATGATCATAGCCCAAATCTATACATAAACTTGCATATGGGGTTTTTAGGCAACGTAATGATGGTGTGAACTAGCATAGGTTATCACATATGTCATAGCATAATTCTAGATGTCATAATAGATGTCTTAGTATATGTTCATAACTTTTCTAATCAATCTAACTTGCATATGTGACTTGTCATATAGATCAACATAACCCAAACATGATGATTTAATTAATATGAACTAACTAGCATAGATGTTAACATCATGGCCTTTTTAACATGTATGATTCATTACAACTTAGCATAGAAACTTTCAACATACATAACATCATCATAGCATGATTTACAACATGTAAGATATCATCATCACATAACATTGGATTTACAATATACATGATAGCAAAATGGGTTTACAATAACATATATGATAATTCACATCATCTACTCATAATCCATTCATAACTCAACCTAATTAAAATGATAATAATCTTGTTAAGATCATCATACTCACAATTTAGAGAAGAAAAGAGAGAGTTTTGATTTGTTTTAGGGTTGAGAGAATTAGAATTGAATTTGCTTTTCTTCTTTCTTAGTTGGCGGCGGCTCCATTGATTTCCATGGCGATGGTATGACGGTAACTATTCTATTTTAATTAGGTTTAGGGTTAGCATTAGGATGTATTTTTTAGGTGTAGGAAGTTATTTAGGACCATTAGATTAACCCTGAACCATGAGAACCAATCAAATGCAAAATCTGCATTTGAGCGAATCGGCCCACGGGTTGATAGCCAAACACCCTGAATTAACCCCTAGTCGACCCAGCGGGGCTTGGGTCGACCTCAAAAATGGGTCGGTTCAGTTATTCCCCCTCCAATTCGCTGTTTTGGACTTTTTCGCATATTTATTTATTTAATTTATATATATATATATATATATATATATCAATATATATATATTTCTCTGCGCAGCCCATTTCACTTAATTCTTTTCTAATAATTAAGTATACTTTAATTTTTGAATTTTAATGTTATAAAATTACGGGGTGTTACATTCTCCACTCCTTAAAGGATTTCGTCCCCGAAATCTCCAAGTCAAGAAGAATGTATATCCTACCATCTAATCGTCCATCTACTCAACCATCAAACACCAGCATCCATTGTCCTTAAAAGACTTTTAATGCTTTAATGTTTATATGCACAGTGTGTGTATATGTCCATATCTAATGCAAAATTAGGCGGTCTACTGATTCAGTCGACCTCCTTAGTGCAATTCAAGATAGTGCCATGCGTCCAATATGTATGAAAAAGATTCCTAATGAATTGAATTTGCTTTTCTTCTTTCTTAGTTGGCGGCGGCTCCATTGATTTCCATGGCGATGGTATGACGGTAACTATTCTATTTTAATTAGGTTTAGGGTTAGCATTAGGATGTATTTATAGGTGTAGGAAGTTATTTAGGACCATTAGATTAACCTTGAACCATGAGAACCAATCAAATGCAAAATCTGCATTTGAGCGAATCGGCCCATGGGTTGACAGCCAAACACCCTGGATTAGCCCCTAGTCGACCCAGCAGAGCTCGGGTCGACCTCAAAAATGGGCCGGTTCGGTTATTCCCCCTCCCAATTCGCTGTTTTGAACTTTTTTGCATATTTATTTATTTAATTTTTAATTTATATATATATATATATCAATATATATATATATATTTCTCTGCGCAACCCATTTCACTTAATTCTTTTCTAAAAATTAAGCATACTTTAATTTGTGAATTTTAATGTTATAAAATTACGGGGTGTTACATTCTCCCCTCCTTAAAGGATTTCGTCCCCGAAATCTCCAAGTCAAGAAGAATGTATATCCTACCATCTAATCGTCCATCTACTCAACCATCAAACACCAGCATCCATTGTCCTTAAAAGACTTCTAATGCTTTAATGTTTATATGCACAGTGTGTGTATATGTCCATATCTAATGCAAAATTAGGCGGTCTACTGATTCAGTTGACCTCCTTAGTGCAATTCATGATAGTGCCATGCGTCCAATATGTATGCAAAATATTCCTAATGATACATATTAATTCTATATGCGTGCACAACCATCCACCCGAATGCAGCAACTATATGATAATACAACCATTATACATCCATTTTACTAAATACATCCATATATATATTTAATATGCAATACGAAGTGACTGAGCCGATCTGGTGCCTAATTGTGTGTGTATATGCATCCACGAGCAACCACTAGCAAACACTTGCATCTACTTTGCATCCACCATAATAACATGTCTCAAACACATGTTTCAACCATAGGATTATCCTAACTAAAGGTCAAAGATACTAGCGAGAGGATATACTAAAGATAAGATAAGTACAAGCTAAGCGATAAAGGAGAAATTAAAGGACATACCCTCAAAAAGAAAAGGGTATCGTGAACGCATCTTCTCTTCTGTCTCCCAAGTAGCGTTGCTCTCATCATCTCCCCATTGCACTTTGACTAGTCTGACGTCTCGATTCCTCAACTTCTTGATCTCCTACCCAAGAATGCGTGTAGGAGCGCGTCGAATCGTTGCATCACGCTCTATCTCCACCTCTCTAAGCAAGCTCGGCTCTACCACCTCCGCGGTCTCGTGCAAGCACTTCCTCAAATGTGACACATGGAATACGTCATGTACACTACTAAGTCTCTCGGGCAACTCCACTCTATACGCCATCCGTCCAATCTTCTCCTTAATAGGAAACGGCCCTACAAACCTTGGTGCTAATTTCCCAACGGACCCAAAGCGAACAACGTTCCGTAATGGAGACACTTTGACAAAGACCATGTCCCCAACTTCAAACTCGAGATCTGTCCTCCTCTTATCCGCATAAGATTTCTGCCTATCTTGCGCTGCTTTCATCCTCCTTCGAATCAAGTCGATCTTCTCTGAAGTCTCCCTAATCATATCGGGCCCAAGTAAGATCTTATCCGTAGATTCCCACCAACATGTAGGTGAACGACAAGGTCGTCCATATAGAGCTTCGAATGGTGCCATACCAGTGCTGGACTGAAAGCTATTATTATATGCGAACTCAACCAATGGAAGATGCTCTTCCCATGTACCCCCAAAGTCTAGGATACATGGCCTCAACAGATCATCTAGAAATGCGATTCACCCTCTCAGTCTGGCCGTCCGTCTGAGGATGATATGCGGTGCTCAAACATAACTGAGTCCCTACCGCCTCTTGTAAGCTTCTCCAAAATTCGCTAGTGAAAATAGGACCGCGGTCGCTCACTATGCTAGAAGGAACACCGTGCAAACGAACTATTTCTCGAACGTATACGGAGGCTAGCCATGGAGCAGTCCTCTTACTCTTTACGGGAATGAAATGGGTGCTTTTAGTAAGTCTATCTACTATAACCCAAATTCATGTATTACCCTTCCTTGATCGCGGTAACCCATCCACAAAATCCATCGAGACACTTTCCCACTTCCATAGTGGAACCTCCAATGGGTGAAGCAACTCACCCGGTTTCTTTTGCTCCGCTTTTACTTGTTGGCACACCAGGCATCTAGCGACATACTCGGCCACGTCTTTCTCCATGCCGGCCCAAAAGTAAACTCTCTTCATGTCTTTGTACATCTTGTCCCCGCCGGGATGAATGGTCATCTTCGAATGATGTGCTTCGTCAAGAATAGTCTTCCTTAGGTCATCATCTTTTGGTACACAAAGTCTACCGTCCCTACGTAACCAACCCTTATCGTCTAGGGTATACCTACGGAGATGGCTTGATGACTCCCCTCCTTTGAGTTTTTCTACTAACTCAACCAACTGCGGGTCGCCTCACTGTGCCTCGCCAATCCATCCCAAAAGCGTAGGTCTGATCTCCAAGGATGCTAGCAAACCGGGTACGAAGTCAACGGAAGGTCTAAAGTCAAACATCGAAATGAATTCTAAACTTCGCCGCTCAACAAACAAAGGACTTAAGGATAATCTTTTTCTACTTAAGGCATCGGCCACCACGTTACCCTTGCCAGGGGTATATGCTATCTCAAAGTCGTAGGACGCTAAGAACTCCATCCACCTTTGCTATCTTAAGTTCAAGTCCTTTCGAGAGAATAGTTATTTTAAAGACTTATGGTCAGTGAATAATTCGAATTTCTCACCAAGAAGATAATGACGCCAAAACTTAAGCGCGAAAACAATAGCGGCCAATTCTAGGTCATGTGTAGGATAAATTTTCTCATGCGCTCTCAACTGCCTTCCACCATAGGCTATTACCCTACCCTCTTGCATTAAGACTGCGCCTAGTCCTGTCCCATAAGCATCAGTATAAACGGTAAATGGCTTACTCCCGTCTGGCAATACTAAGACTGGGGCTGAAGTCAAAGCTCTCTTCAAACGTTGGAACGCATCATCACAATCTACGTCCCATGTGAAAACTAGGTTCTTCTTCGTCAAGCGTGTCAATGGAGCTGATATCTTTGCGAAGTCTTTGATAAACTTCCTATAGTAGCCAGCCAACCCCAAGAAACTTCTCACTTCGGTAGCATTTTTAGGGACCTTCCAATCTTGGGTGGCCACCACCTTCGCGGGATCTACAGCTATTCCTTCTTTGGAAACCACATGTCCTAAGAACCGTACTTCCTTCCTCCAAAAGTGACACGTAGAAAATTTAGCTATAAGCTTATGCGCTCGAAGAGTCTCCAACACTTACCTAAGATGTAGGGCATGCTCTTCTTCATCCTTAAAAAAGATCAAGATGTCATCTACAAAGACTACCACGAATTTGTTAAGGTACTCCCTAAACACCCTACTCATCAAATCAACAAAGTATGCAGGGGCGTTTGTCAAACCGAAGGGCATCACTAGCCATTCATAGAAACCGTCCGGAGTCCTAAAGGCAGTCTTGTCAATGCTATCCTCAGCCACTCTCAACTGATGTAAACCAGTGCCTAAGTCCAATTGCGAAAACACTAAGGCGCCAACTAACTGATCGAAGAGATCGTCAATCCTCGGCAGTGGGTGTCTGTTCTTCTTAGTAAGTTTATTAAGTTCTCTATAGTCCACACACAGTCTAAGGGACCCATCTGCCTTCGTGGCAAATACTACTGGAGCACCCCACTCCGATATACTTCGTCTTATGAACCCCTTCTCAAGCAACTCCTTCACTTGCTTACCAAGTTACCTCCTTTCATGTGGAGCCATGTGGCGTACTGGCAAAGATACTGGTTTCGCATTATCCACAAGATATATTCGAAAATCTATCTCCTGCTTCGGAGGCAAGCCCTTCACCTCCCCAAACACATCCGAATATTCTCGGACCACTCTAACAGATCGTAGATTTTCATCAGACGCGTCAAGCGATTCTAGATAACTTAGCATAACCGAATTTATGGGATTACAGAAGATTTCGAGAGTGTTGCCAAGGCGAGTCACGAGCCTAACTACTCTCCTTTCACAATCAAGAACGGCCCCATTTCTGGATAACCAATCCATTCCTAAAATTAGCCCATAGCACGTGAAGCCCAACACATAAGCATCACATCTAAATTCAACGCTAAGTATGGAAATTTTCAAATCCAAACACATCATGGACAAATAAGCTGAGCCCCCAATTGGATTCGAAACAATTAATGGATCCTCTACTAAACTGGTGTTTAAGTGCAGTGATTCAACTAATGATGTAGAGATAAACGAATGTGATGCACCCGAATCGAATAAGGTACGGATAGGATGATCAAATAGAAAAACTAAGCTTTCAACAGAAATGGTTCTACCTCGTTCTTGCAGCGGTGGGACCGCGAGAGCCTGAACTAGTCCCCTTGCCTGCCCTGGTGCCATAAGAGCCTGCACCAGTCCTCCCGAGGTAGCTCCTGCCCTCTGCCCCTTCTTTGGGCAGTCCTTCACTAAATGTCCCGCATCGCCACAATGAAAACAGCCTGTCTTCTTTTTCTTCGGCAATCCTTGCTGAGATGGCCTGGGGTTCCACAGTTAAAGCACTTCTTCTTTCCCTTTCCATTATTGTCTTTTCCACCCTTCTTGTTTTGCTGTTGTGGTTTCTTCTGATCCCCCTTCTTCTCGGGTGCCTTATCAGCTTTAGCGCTTTTCTCCTCATGCATGAGCGCCATTTCTACTAACTTCTCAAAGGTGGCCCCCATAGGGATGTGAGTCATAGCCAACCCTTGTAATGGTTCATTCAAGCCATTCACGAATCTCAGCGCCTTCTTCTCCGGCGTGTTCACTAAGTCCAAGCCAAACCTTGCTAACTGATTAAATTTATTGACATATTCTTTCACTGATGAGCTTCCTTGCTTCAATGTCAAGAACCTTTCCATATATCGATTTTCTTCCGCCCTTGAGAGAAACTTCGCCTCGAACCTACGTCTGAAATCCGCCCAAGAGTCAACAGGACGCTCCACATTAGTGACCTCCCACCAAAACGAGGCCTCTCCCTTCATCAACCAAGCTGCTAAACGAACTCTCCTCCCTTCTTCTACTTCAAAGATTTCTAGCAATTCTTCCACCTCCTTAAGCTAATCTCTAGCTTCCACAAACGTTTCTGACCCTTGAAATGGTTTTCCACCCATAGCCTTGAATTCCTTGCACGTCTTTGCAGAAGTATCTACGCGAGGAGGAGTAGGAGGAACGGGTGCAACTGGTGGTGGAGGAACATTGGCTGGACCTGCAGCGGCCCTAGCCTCCAATAGCCTCCTATACCATCCTGGTATCGTTACACCGTCGGGTAGATTAAGATCTTCAGCCATGCTGAAACTAAAAAGGAAAGATTCAAAATGGAGAATTCGAAAGATAAAGATATGTGGCCATTGGGGATTATGTTTTTCTTAAAAACTTTTCTCTCTAAATTTCTCATTAAAACATGTTTTTGAAAACACTTCTTCCAAAAATAACTATTTTTCTAAAGTATTTTTATCTGTTCTGGTAACCTTAAGCTCTGCTACCACGTGTAACACCCCACGTCCATTAATGTCACTCACAAAGGGAATGCATTAACTTCCATGGAGGTTATAAGTGAGTATAGAACAGAAAAATTACAACAAGACAGATAATAAATAGTACTTGGAAATCTAAAACTTCATTTTATTGCAGCGGAAATTAAACATGTTTGTTACATCATAAAACCATAGATCATAACCAAGTACAATATCCATCTTCATAAAAACAAAATACATAATCCCATTACATAAATAGCCATTAAAAAGATAACAAGCTGGACTTTACTTCAACGGTCCAAGCTTTCCAAAGAGAGATGAAGCAATTCAATCAAACTCCACTAGAGCTGGGCCCAACCTGAGGACCTGAAGGGGGAAAAAGGATAGAAATAGAGGGGGTCAGACATAAAGTCTGGCGAGTATGATAATTCTAACAATACTATTATCAAAATAACTAGACTAAGGCATAAGCTGGAAGACAAGTAAATGTCTATGACTCTTAGGAAGATAAAGGTAACGTTTAAGATAACGTTAATGATAATGGTAAAGGCACACCTAATTACTAACGAATGATTACTACACTACACCGCACATTACTACACTGCACCACACCAGTCACCCTATTGTTTGATCCCATTTTCTTCACACAAAAACTTTATAAATAGCCTTACGTACCCCTAGCTGACTACATAGGTGTCGTCTGCCCCTATCTCCACTAGGTGTACCCCACTACCCACTGTCGATCGGCTCCCTACTCGTAGATACCCGTGCTGGCCCCACAGTGGGGTGTATCACTCCCCTAAAGTGGCAACCCGATACAACTTGAGAATGCACGGCTTATACCTACACGATGCAACAACGTCTTACCTACCAGCCCGGGTCCACACACGCATACGAAACCCGTTGGACTTGCGTTGCCACCGCTCCCCGTTTTGGCCTCTTACAGTCAAACCCAGCATGCGTGTCTCGTCCTCGACTTGGGTCGAGCCCACAAAGATACGTTTGGGATACTGGTCGAAATGGGCCCCCACAAGCTACCCGCCTAAGCTTGTCACTAGTATATCCCACTTAACCCTCTTAGTCACGTTCATTTACATGTGTGTTTGGTTAAGTCTTACTAATCGTATTTCACTTACCACTAAGGGCACCCCCTAGATTCCTCATGCCACCCAAGGCACCTACTTAACCCCCATGTCCCACCTTACATGTTTATCTGGTTAAGTATTTCTTAATTCATTCAGGCCATAACCTCATAAAGACCTCTCACATTAGACTGGCATTTATGGCAGCTGGATTTGCCGGGCGGGTCTGGGCAGTCTTACACCATAAAAGAGTCTAACCTCGTGCCTTTACAACCGTTATGCTTTAGTTGAGGCCTATGACCTCTCACATTGGGCTGACATTTGTGACCACTGGATTTGCCGGGCGGGTCCGGGCAGGTTTACGTCATAAACGAGTCCAACCTCGTGTCCTAAGCATTGATTAACACTTAAAATCTTTTACCCCAATTTTAATAATTCCCTATTCAAATTATTAATTAAATCAACTTTTAATGATGTCCATAATTGACTCAATTATGGCCATCCACTTATGGCATGCAAAATCATATCAATTGCACCCCAACTTTTTAATATTAAATCCTTAATATTACCCCTACCCCACGTTTATACGTTCCCTTATTCAACGCATAATATAGGCTAGACTTGTATAGTCTAACACCTAGCACAAAGATAAATTATCACAACATATAGAATATTAAAATAAATCTAATCATAATAAGGGTGAAACTTGCATAAACTACACATCTTAATGATCAAAAGGTGTCAACTAGTTAAATGTCTCAATTTATATGATATGATCATAGCCCAAATCTATACATAAACTTGCTTATTGGGGTTTTAGGCAACATAATGATGGTGTGAACTAGCATAGGATGTCACATATGTTATAGCATAATTCTAGATGTCATAATAGATGTCGTGGTATATGTTCATAACTTTTCTAATCAATCTAACTTGCATATGTGACTTGTCATATAGATCAACATAACCCAAACATGATGATTTAATTAATATGAACTAACTAGTATAGATGGTAACATCATGGCCTTTTTAACATGTATGATTCATCACAACTTAGCATAGAAACTTTCAACATACATAACATCATCATAGCATGATTTACAACATATAAGATATCATCATCACATAACATTGGATTTACAATATACATGATAGCAAAATGGGTTTACAATAACATATATGATAATTCACATCATCTACTCATAATCCATTCATAACTCAACCTAATTAAAATGATAATAATCTTGTTAAGATCATCATACTCACAATTTAGAGAAGAAAAGAGAGAGTTTTTCTTTGCTTTAGGGTTGAGAGAATTAGAATTGAATTTGCTTTTCTTCTTTCTTAGTTGGTGGTGGCTCCATTGATTTCCATGGCGATGGTATGATGGTAACTATTCTATTTTAATTAAGTTTAGGGTTAGCATTAGGATGTATTTATAGGTGTAGGAAGTTATTTAGGACCATTAGATTAACCCTGAACCATGAGAATCAATCAAATGCAAAATCTGCATTTGAGCGAATCAGCCCACGGGTTGACAGCCAAACTCCCTGGATTAACCCCTAGTCGACCCAGTGGGGCTTGGGTCGACCTCAAAAACGGGCCGGTTCGGTTATTCCCCCTCCCAATTCGCTGTTTTGAACTTTTTCGCACATTTATTTATTTAATTTTTAATATATATATATATCTCAATATATATATATATTTCTCTACGCAACCCATTTCACTTAATTCTTTTCTAAAAATTAATTATACTTTGATTTGTGAATTTTAATGTTATAAAATTACGGGGTGTTACAATACTCGAATTCAAGGTCATATCTGAGTTTAGCAAGAGGATTAGAACCTGCGAGATGGTTTTAGGTCTGATCGATTGAATTGGGTGTCGCAATCCCTGTACGATGCACGAGCTAGGTCTGGAAATCGCGTTTGAGAATAGCAATTCGAGTTTGGTTGTTTTGGGTTTAGGTTGTAGAGGTTTTGATGAGGATTATCATGGTAATATTTGTTTGATTTAAAGGTGGAAGAAGGAGGAGATAAGTGGAGGGAATAGTATGCTAATGGTGTGTTCGGTTAGAGGAATCCACGTCAAATTCTTCTAGGAAGAAGAAGATGATTAGTTGGGTGCGGGTAGGCCTTGTTGGGATGGGCTTGGGCCGATAGGGTTGAGGGTGAGGCCCGTTTAAAGCTAATTTTTAGTTTAAATTCAAATTTAATGTGTATAAACTTCGGGAGTGAATAACTTTCTCATACGGTATCAGAATTAGGCAAAACAGAATCCGTTGGGATCATATGGACGGACAGACCGGGAGTGTATTGGAACTCATTTGGATTTATGGTGAAATTTGATGCCTGGATCAATTCATTGACCGATATATCGTTATTTAACGATCACCGGCCAATGTGAGTAAATCTCACTAAATATGCTCAATTTATATTTTTATAATTTTTTTTAGAATCTATAAATAATGGTTGTTTGCTATGTGTTGGACGTTTAGTTGAACTGCTAGTGAGTTGATTGAAAATATAGACAACGATATAGACATAAATCGTTAATCGAATATTGATTCTGTTTATCAGAATATTTCTTATTCGGGTTATTAATGTTGTTTAACATCTGTGGATGCAGGGAAACAGGTCGAAGGGACCCAACTGGGTTCCTCAACATTTATTTTACTGTTTTTCATATATTGTGTTATATGATGTGATATGAAATCTGTTGATTTTGTATGGTTGAATGATACCGATCATCGTTATATGGTATGTTAAATACCATAAGGAATACTGGAATGTTAAAAAAGGGAATTTTCAATGTTATATTGAAAAAGAAATATTTATAAAATTAAAAGATTTTATAAAAAGAAAATATTTACTTAGAAAACAAATTGATTAAAAAGGAATATTTATTTGTTGATCAAATAGATAGAATTGAAAAAGAAATATTTGTAAACCATTTAAAAATAGAATTGAAAGGGATATTTATTTGAAAATAAATAGAATAGAAAGAGGAAAATATTTGTAAAACAAATAGAAAAGGGAATAGTTAGATTATAAACGGAATAACTTATAAAACCAATATATTTTATAAATAGAAAATATTTTATAAAATAAATAGAATTATCAAAAAGGGATTTATTTTGTAAATAAATAGATTATAAAAGGAAATACTTGAAAAGTGAATAGAATAGTATAAAAGAGGATTTTATATTTAAAAGGCTTAGACTCGTGCTTCGCACACGGTATAACATGATATGGATTTAAAGCAAAGATTTTGAATAGAATCTATTTTGACCGATAGATTGAGAAGATGAAATTATAAATAATATTTTATAAATTAAATGAAATATTTATCATTGGATAAATAGAATATATAAGTTAGGACTTATATAGAGAAGCAAGAATCAATTTCAACATCGATATTTGAAACTGAATAAACGTAGAGTTAGTCAAAGGAGATAGTCAGTTAGAGTTAATCAGTTAGAGTAAATCGATTAGAGATAGAATTAATCGAATTAGAGTTAACTGAACATAGTGAATCGAATTAGAATTTATTGAATATTAGTTATTCAATTAGAGTTGATCGAATGTAGCTATTTGAGATAAAGTTAGTCAAACATAGTGTTTTAGGATGTGTTGCCATTTCATACGACTGCTAGCGTAATTCGCAGGGCTGTAGATAGCCTATGGTGGTCGGATGTTTCCTGAGGGAATCAAGCATAACCATTGTGATCGTTGCGATCTAGAGTTTAGCAAATGGAGTTAAATCGAATATTAGTTAATCGATAGCAGTAATCAAGTTGAGTTAGTCAAGTTGAGCTAAATAAGCTGAGTTAGTCAAGTTGAGTTATATATGTCGAGTTAGTCAATTTGAGTTAAATAAATCGAGTTAGTCAAGTTATAGTTAATCGAATAGAGTAAGTAAAAATGAATTAATCAAATATCACTTATTCAATGTAGAATTAATCAAATATCACTTATTCAAAGTAGATTTATCAAATATAGTTTATTCGAGAGGAGTAATCGAATATAAGTCATTAGAAATGAGTTAAATCGGATATAGGTTATTTGAAGGGAGTTAAATCGAATATATTTATTCGAGAGGAGTTATCGAATAGAGATTATTCGAGAGAGAATTGTAAGTTGAAATTCGATTATATCGAATTTGGGAAAGTACTATATACTTTTCGTTTTCAAATCGATATTTTATTTATTTATAAATTAGTTGTTGGTTTAATTATTCAAATTAATAATTAAAAGGGTATATTTAAGTTATTATATTTCAAAGGCATGAGATTATAACACTATTGTTATAATCAAATGATTTCTGTAAAAGAAAGGGATTCGTAAATAGAATCTGAGGGTTACGTAAGGAAGTTGCTAAAGTTGTAAAGGGTGAACTTTGTCAATTCCTAGGTTTGAAATGTTGTTCTGTTAAGGTCCGAGAGGTAATTTTACCCCAACTTGATTGACTTCGTTTCTAACCAAGGGATGGGTAAGGTTCGATTGTGAAGGTTAGTTAAGTGAATTTGGTTAATGAGAAAAATGGTTAGAGTTCGCATAGCGATGTTATATTTAAACATCAGTTTAAATCCAATAAAGGAGATTTGGGAAAATTTTCCAAATAAGAATCAGAAATGTTTTCTGATAGAGAAGATAAAAAATGGAAATAAATACGTAAACGTTTTCCAATGATTACTAAAGTATATTTTCTAAATTTAGAAAAATAAGAAGTTTCGAATATATATATATATATATATATATATATAAATGGATAAATGGAAAAATTAAGGATACTTTAATCTAAAAAGAGATAAATATTGAATGATGTTTGATTGATAGAATTTCCACCTGGAAATAATATCGTTGTTCGCACACCTATTTTTCTTTGATAGTTAAATCACTGATATCGAAGTTTTTGGCCATTTTATCATCGTCAATACAGAGAGACCGGGATCAGATTCGTTATCTGAAAACCACTCTGTATGGACGTTAGTGTTGCGATCAAATATGATGAAGATAATTGAAGAAGGAGTTATGCAAGGGCCATCCTGTTTACAGAATAGTGCCTTCGGTTTGTCCAGTCCCAGGACAAACGTGAATGGACGAATGTCTGACAGAGTATATCTAACGGATCGCGTAAGTTGATCTCTTCAAATGTATTTATGTTTGGTGGCGGAGGAATTCATTTCTCTTAGCTTATACCCGTGGTATTTTTGGGGAAATCAATTTGTGATTTGATGGGTATGACGATGTGGCATTCAAAGTGGATTGTGGTCAGATATTCCAAAAGATAAGTTATGACCTCAAGCCTCATCAACCGGGAAATGCTAGAAATCAGGGAAGCAGCATGGCTAAGTGGGTCGCTCCCATTAGGGTGTATATCACCTATATAGAGAAAATACATTTTATTCTTTGTCTATTTTCGATGCTGTCCCCTTTTGGGAAACGGTGGGTAGCTCCCAACTGTTGGTGATATACATTCGATACACTCAAGCGAAATGAGCGGTCGTTCATGTGTGGGCCGGGTTGCAAGACATTCTTGTTGAACCTAGTGTATTCGCCTCTAGAGATACACTATCGGAAGGTGGTCCCATACCTTGTCATAGTTGGAATTCAATCTCCAATAAGCGCCCACGGTTTTGTTTGTATACTTTATATGTGGAGCGTGAGGTGCAAGCGTTCTGCTAGATTGCTAATTACTTGTGATTCGACATTATTATAATATTAGAAAAGTATCGATTTCCAAAAATGTTTGGGTTATCGTACGGTAAAAACCATCCGTGTTTATGTGTGGATCGGTCTTATGATTATCCTTTCTTCTGAAAATGATTTTGAAAAGTTAAACCAAATGATTTGAGTTTACTCACACCAGCCCCATGACAGACCCAGAGTTTATTTTGTTTTCCCTAAACTCTTGGGTGCCCAAATTTGTACGGGCAGTCAAGTGATTAGGATTTTACAGATATACTTTGGAGGAGCTTGGAGCAGGAGGCTTCAGCACTATAGATATATAGTTTAGTTCGGTTGTGATGTTGTGCAATAATGTTATGTATATACTGTTAAAAGTTATATTTCCAAAGTTATGTTGTATATTATATTTTAATCATTCTGCTGTGAGATTCGTATTACTCTGATTTTGGTCTGTGGTGTTTTTTTTCTTCTTCTTCTAATTCTAATTTTCTATCTTATCTATTCTCACCCTCTAACTTCTTTCTATTAATGTAATGACAAGGAATTTCGCTCGATCTGAATCGATCGTTAAACCGACTAAGACCGTTCAAAACCCCTGACCTTTTTTGAGAACAGGACAAATTGGAACGCAGACGGAATAACATTTCATCGTTATTACAACAATTCCATCAGACACAAGAATATACAGAGTATAAATGAATAAATTACATTCAACAAATATCAGAGATTTAAATTACATTTAAATACATCGCAGCGGAAAATAATACAAAAGCACAACTAGAAGTAATGCAAGGATACAGAGCTTTCCGAGCATCGTTCCAGCTGTAAATCAGGTTCCTATGAATATAAATCTGCAAAACCAAAACTACTAGCTGCCCGTGTCGAAAATAAGGGAACCCAGAGTTTATGTTAAAAAAATAAACTCCAGGTCAGTCATGTGACTGGTGTGAGAACTAAAACAGTTATTTGAAACTTTACTTTAAAAGAGAGTAATTCAAGGGACCACGCCGTATAACACGGAACGGGTTTCCTCCCAAGAATACTAGTGCATATAACAAAACAGCGCAATGCTCTTTGGAAAAATGAAGCTATTATAAGACCCAGGTCCCATCACACAATGCAACGCAAGCTGGAGGATAGGGTTTTCCCTTATAATAGCCAAATAATGCTTGATACCTTTAAAACAAATCATTTGATACTATTATAAGTGTATGATGTCAAAACATTTTCAATCATAAATATCAATCATAGGCGGCATGGGTACCATCTATCATGTCGCCATACTAGTTCTACAATTAAAACCGTAATATCACGTATTGGAAATTGGATTTCCGTCATGAGCCGAGGCAAGGGGCAAGCTCCTCTCCGCGTTCGAGACACTCCAGCAAATGCCTCAGGACCCCACTTTGATCCTTGGAATCGGCTGGGCCGGTCCTCTCTTACTTTTGAGGATTGGCAATTCCTGAACACACGTTTCCCGGTCCTTACAGACCTATATCTGAGGTGCCTCGCATTCCAACAACCACACAGGTGTAAAGTATATAAATGTCAGGGCTGGTAGGTCACTGACACCACCCTAGCTAGAAAGAAACGTCGTGCTCTCCCAGCGGTCCATCTCCCGTTTTTGACTTATACCGAGGTGTGAGGCTCGCGAATTCACGTTATACACAAAGCTACACCACACAGGCCGTGCTTTGATCATCAACCACAAGATTTTGCTTTTCAACAGAAGCCCTGATCAATTGCCACTTACGCGTGCCACACTGGCAATTCACTCCATGCGACTGATGTCCATCGATATACAACCTCTGAGCTCGTACGTCTCAGAGAAGGGCGTTAAGCAAGAGAATAAATTCTCCGTCGCCAAATAGATGTATATTTAATAGAGATCAATCAACACAGAATAAAATCCAATGTCAGACACACAATCCATTTACAAGTTTGTTCTGGGCCTGAACGAAACCGGAGGCACTTTCCTCGCATATCCATCCATCTCCAAGTACGTCTGGACGATCACCAACTGTTTCCCTTATCTTGGGTGTACAGCCCAATCGAGATCATCAGTAAACACCCAAACGATGTGAAGACTTCCGGTCTTCAACCACCGTCTTCATCTTCGACATCTCGTCGAATCGGTTATTCAGAATGGGTATAACCCGACATTTCTGAATAACCCACATATATGATAAACAAATGTTACACAAACACAACGAACGCCTCATTCCTATTCAGAATATTCTTTTGTTCACAAAATCACATTCTTAGGGAAAGGTTCCCATTAATTTTATCCAAGATAAATTCTTCTAAATTTATTCTTTAATCTTCCTTTGGATATCATTTCAAACTACTCAGGATTAGCAAACCACAACAAAGTAATTATTTATTTTATTTCCCAATCCCAACCTATATATCCCATGGAGCAAAACTGGTAATACTCCATACCTAACACCACGGTGTTATTGGTAAAATTAATTACCATTTCACGTTCAAATCTAATTAAAGATTTAACTATCGCTTTGGAGCAAAACTGGTGATACTCCACCCACGATCACTTTTCAGATTTGATAATTTAAATTATCAATTCACATTTTAATCTAATTAAAGATTCATTAAAACTCCAATTAGTTTTAATCCTTTCAAAAATCAACATCTTGCCTTTAATTGGGTTAAAGAACCAATGTCATCTAAAACACGATTCACGATAAACCCAAATCACATTTGATATTAAATACAAGGCTATGAATAGAAAATATACCGGCTTATATTCAATATCAAATTCTGAAACCAACAAATATCGTATTGGAAATAACGATATAAAATATATCTTTTAAATTCCCATAACAATATCTGTATATTCACGAAATCCAACATCGAAATATTTCGAAGATAATTTCGATTCAAATCTAGTCCAATCCACGTATTGGGAATATTGATTATTTTTAAAATCACTTTCAAGTTCAATTTATTTATTTCAAAAATAAATTGATTTTAATTCTAGTTCAAAACTAGTTCATTTCGATAAAAATCTATTTTTATCTTTTCAAATATGGAAATTTTCATCCCAATTTTTCCTAAATCATTTCTTATGATTTTGCACAAATTATAGATATTTTTAATAATTTTATCAAGGCCCGTACAGTCGATTTCCATCAGCGGCCATCGAACTGCACTTACAACGACCTTTTCTAAATTTGATTTGGACATAATTCCAAATCCAACCGTTAGATTTCAAATTTCTAACATTCATTGGAAAGATCTTTTCGATACGAACCCAACGGTTCCGGTTTCAGGAGAATCCGACGGTCAGATCTCCCGCAACGTCAATTCGAAGTCAATGGTCGAAATTCACGAACTGCCGCGGCGCGGCGCGTTTTATTTAGGCCATTATATAATATATATATATATATATATATTATACTTCGTCGATTTCCTTTTTAAAACGTATTTTATAAATCGTTTTAAATTCGTTTTCAAAACCATTTCAATTCTATATTCAATTTCAAATCAAAATTGAATATTTCCTATCATCACTATATAAATGATAATATTTTCAAAACGTTATATTTTGAAATCACTTCTTTTCTATATAAATGATAATATTTTCAAAACTTTGAAATCACTACCTTTTCTATATTCATTATAAAAACGAATATAATCGATATAAATATCGTTTACGTCAAAATAGCGCAGCTCTAATCAACACGGCTTTATATATTTCAATAAATTCGTTATTCTATTCAACAAATGAATATTTATTCTATTCAACACATGAATATATTTCTTTCAACACATGTCTATTTTTGTTATGTAAAATATTTAAAAAAATATGGTATCTATCGTTTGATTTTCAATTAGACTCCACCGTGAAGTAGTTCTAATTTTAAATATGATAAAGATGTAAGTTTTATTATTAAAATATTTTACTCAACACACGAATATTTTCAACACATGAACATCGTCAACATATGACTATTTTCATATTCAACACATGAATTTTCTTTTATAATATTCATTATTTTCCCGATTGGAATGAGGCCCAATCAATCACCATATAATGTTAATTATATGGATTCCATACAACACATGTATATAATAGCAACGATAAACAATCAACCATCATCCAAAGTGCACCACACAACTGCACAAGCATCAAATATAAATAATTAACGCTTACACAGCCTGTCGACCAATCGATCGACATACAATAAAATAATTGGGTTTAGTGTACGCCAAATATCATCCCAACACCCATGTGAGGTTTCAAATCAACAAACACATATTTTTATTCGTGCAGTTGGGCGATGTGTAAAATTTATCATCCCAATCAATATCAGTCAAATCGGTGTATATAAACAAATCGGCCGATTTGTTTATAAATATTCATTTATTCACTTTCACGTTAAAAATTATATTTTTAACGATAATTAATTTATTTCAACCATCTACAATTTATTATCGATTTCACATCAACAACACAAACAAATTTTCACAACATATCAATCAAACAAACAAGCTATCCATGGTCTGTGGATGAACGGGTGTCGGGTGCTATTAAGCACCGTCTGCATCCTAGTATATATATATAACTTAGAAAAAGAAATTTAGAGTGAGAAGTTCTCACCGATAGCTATCCCAACTCCACGACACTTCATTTAGAGAAATCTTCATCGTTCTCGCCTTTTTGTCACCTTCATTGCCCGTATTCTCTACATATGTAAAAATCGAATTTTTACTTTACTATTTAATACATAAAAATCGAATTTTTTACTTCGCTATTCAATATATAAAAATCGAATTTTTACTTCGCTATTCAATATATAAAAATCGAATTTTTACTTTGCTATTCAATATATAAAAATCGATTTTTTACTTCGTTATTCAATATATAAAAATCCTATTTTTACAATTACTCCATAGGGATAAAAATTCAATTTTTACACCGCTGTTCTCTACATAAAGATCTCGCCTTTTCCAATATAAAGATCTCGCCTTTTCAATTGCAAATATCTAATCTTTTCTATTTTAAAAATCTAATCTTTTCTATTTTAAAAATCTAATCTTTTCTATTTTAAAAAGCTAATCTTTTCTATTTTAAAAATCTAATATTTTCTATTGAACACTCTATAAAAATCCCACCTTTCTACCAGTAAAATCTCTGAAAATTCATTTATAATAAAACTGAGTATTTAAAATAACTTAAATAATTAATTAAAAACTTACTTTACTGTTAAAGAGGGAGGGGGACCGGAGGGTTTACTTCGCGTGAGGCCTGGGTGGAGGGAGTCGGAGTTGCGTTGGCAGGGGGTCGGAGAAGAAGAAGGGGAGGAGGAGAAGATAGGAGGCGGAGGAAGGGGGAGATGCGAGGCTCGAAGGGGCTTTGGGAGGGTTCGGTTTCGCAGAAGGGAGGAGAGAAAGGCGGGCGCAGGGGGTGTTGATCGGAGGCGGCCGCCTCCTGGGGGCTGGGCGGCGTCGGGGCGATCGAACGCCTGCGGGAGATCGCGATTCCCCCCCTTTTTTATTTTGAATTGAAAACGTGAACCGGGGGGGGGGGGGATTTAAGGGGAGAGAGGTTTTTTTTATTTTAATTTCAAAAAGTTGACTTTTACATACGACCTCTAAACGAGGCCCACCGCCTATCGTCCATAGCGTTTCACCCCCATTCTGAACACAATGGGATATGTATCGCAAGCTGATTCGATCGTTTCGATTAGTTTCCGTTAAAATCAACATATAACTCTATATATTGAATTTGAACGCACATTTCAATTTACCGGGGTCACAAACTAACTCTAAAAATTCCCAAAAAATATTTTCTAGCTTCGTATTGACGATACGGTGCTAACAAATTTAGTTTCGTCTAATTCCGAGACCGTTGGAAAATGGCCATTTTCTAGTCGATTAAAATCAACTAAAACTGGTCAAACACGTTTTCCTTTGCCACACTCACATATTGATTCGAAAAATTATGAAAATTGAAATCTAACAATAATTTGACATCACAGATCCAATAAAAGTGGTTTCGTCGAAATCCGAGGTCGTTTGCAAAATTCCCATTTTTAAGGGCCTGAATTCCATAACGACTATTCAGAATTTTCAACTGGACATATCTTTTGATTCCCGCTATGAAATTTCAAATTTTCGGATTCGTTGGAAAGATATTCTCAATTAGATCCTATTATTTTTGGTTTCGCTAAAATCCGGTTTATTTTGCACCCGGTACATTCAATTGAAGTTTGATATCGAATTATTGAACTACCGCGCCATTTTCAATTCTATTATAATTATATATAATTATTTATATTCTAACGACGATGTATATAATATATACGTTCTAATTCTATTCAAAATAAATTTCTCATCGATATTATTTAAAATAATTCATTTTAAATGTTCAAAATTCGCTAAAATTGCCAAAACAAAAATTTTAAACTGGCCCAGATTTTCGGGTTGTTACAATTAATGATCTGGAATGTTCGATACTTGAATAAATAACATAGGTTTTATGTGGATTTTCTGGGTCGAAGATCTCAGTTTATTATAGTGGTATCAGAGCTTAAGGTTAAGTGATTACCTTGGCTCTGTGGCGTGACTCAGTAGAGATGGGATTAGTAATACCGTAAATTGAGTTTGAGTGTATATATATGAGTGAACGTATTTGTAGATTTTTTTTAAAAATTGTTTTATATTGTGCAGATTTATTGGTTGAGTAGTTTGTGAATTCTGGTCGATCAGTTTGATCCACTGTATCGGTAGGAGTTTCTAAACACTCGAATACGATGAACCGACACAGTATGTTTTGAAAGAGGGTAAATGAAATAATTTTACCCAAAATATCTTTTGATATAAAAGAAAGGTATATCTTGGAATTATTATCATATACTGGCTGTGTTGGTTGATTACAATTGAAATGGTTATATAAATAACCAATTTGGGTTCGTATAATATAAAAGGAGATTAATCAAATCTGAATTAAAGCAGAATTGGAATTAAAATTCTGAAAACTGGGGAAAAAGTGTTTGTAAGTGGATTTGAGTTAAGTTAAAAACAAATTAAAATCCTGGGAGATTTTAAATTGTTTACAAGTATCATGAATGATATTTTGAAAAAGATTTCAAAATGAAAGTGTTTAAATATGGTTTTGAAAAGTGATATAATATTGAACTCACTTTGATAGCTGGGAAATAACTCTGATGATGCTGGCCACATCATTAGTGTTCATTTTTGAGTTGTAAGTGACGGATTACTACCAAACATTTTGTTTTCAAATTATTTTGGGAAAAGGAAGTTGTTTTGAATCCCGATAGGGAATAATTTATTTTAGAAAAACTAAACTGGTTAAAATCCCCAGGAAGATAGTATGAATTAAAAACAAATTTAAAGAAAATTGGCAAAAGCAAATTGAAATTGAAATAAAACCAAAAGTGGAAATCAAATAGAAATTTGTGAATGCAAACTGGAATTGAATAAAAACTAGTAAGGGGAAAGTGAATTGAAATAGAACGATATCGAATAAAGTTGGATTTGTGAGTTATGAATTTGTTTAAGTATATTGGACGGGTAAGTAAGAGTTGAAATTGGTAATGGAATTTGAGAATGAGTATGAAATTTGGTTTGAAAATAGGATGATTGGATTTGAGAATAGATGATTGGAGAGTGATTAGGATGACTTTGATAAATGCTGAATTGGCAGCAGAATGAAAGGATTTAATGATATGCCAAACAAAAAGGTACATGTTTATTTTATGGATTTGGTGATTTATGGGCCGATTTGGGAAGCCGCTTGGCTGTTTGATTTTATTTTGGGTTGGAGAAGGCCTAGAGAGGCGAGTTGGGGTTTGAACTATTGTCCGGTACAAAGGAGGTGCTGGCGAATTTTTTTGAAAATTCTGGGTGTTAGAAATTTTTTAGTATTTTAGAAAATTATCGTTGATAAGAATTAATTAATATTTTAATTGAAATTAAATTGGTTCAGTTGAAAATGAAATTGATAAGTAAACAAATAAATTTGTACTAGTCAATAGTGTTTGTTCTCTACCTTAGCAATTTCGAGGACGAAATTATTTTAAGGGGGGAAGAATGTAACGACCCGTATTTTACCATATAATAGTTAATTTATTTAATTATATAAACAGGGATTGAGAGATTGAAATGGTCGTTGAATTAAATTATAGTGAATATTTAATTAAAATAAATAATATAATAATATATTTAGTTTCTGAAATAGTCAGAAATAGTGGAATTCACAAAATGGTGTGAATTGAATCATCTGTGATATTTAATTCAGTTTAGAATTTAATTAGAATAATGAATATATTATATTAACGACAGTTGAACGTAGAATTTTAATATAATTAAAATCGAGCTCGAAATGGCGCGGCAGTTCGCTATTTGACGATTTGAACTTCAACTGAATATACATGGTCCGTTTTAAATCGAATTTCTATGAAACAAGAAACGTTAGGAACTGGTGAAGTATATTTTCTAGTGGAAGAGAAAAATCAGGATTTCGTCATGTAGATTTTGATATATGTCCAAATCAAATTATAGAAAAGTCGCTATGGAATTCCTTTATAACTTATATCAATTTATTTACATTTTAAAATGGATTTTTAAATATAAATCGAATATCGATGTAACACGGGATTTGAAATATCGAGTTAGAAATTCATAAAGGAATATTGTGGAACTATATGATATCGTAGGTGGATATATACGATAATATTTATTTTTAAATATTGAATTTAATTGTTTTTAAATATATTTTTATATATATAAAAGGGTTATTTAAAGCTTTAAAAATAGCCAGTTTTGCAAACGACCTCAGAATTCAACGTAACTAATTTTGTTGGATCCGAAATATTAAATTATTGCTATATTTCAGTTTTTGTTATTTTTGAAGTCAGTATGTGGTCGTACGGGATTTTAATGTGAAAAACAGTTGATATTTCGATGGTAAAAATACGTTGTGTGAGCAAACAGAGTCGGAATTCGACGAAACCAGTTTCATTAGGACCATAATGTCGAACTGAAGGTGCATGTCCAGTTTCGTGATTTTTAGGTATCGTATGTGATCACAGGAATTTCAGAGGACGAATACAAATAGCGTAGGATTAAAAATTAATATTTTAATCGAATACAAAAATATTATAACTATCCTATATAATACCCTTAACTTCTCTAAACCCTATTCTTATTTTTCCTTAGTCAAAACTAGGCGCCGCAACCCCAAATGAAAATATACAGTAAAATATCATCTTCAATAATTCCATACAATTCAAACAAAAATCATAAAATCCCAAAGTTAATATATTTGAGTTCCTGAGATCCATAGCTTCCACCTCATACCAAATTTGTGGTACTCGACGCAAGAAATTTTTGCTGGTTTCATAACAGTGAACCTAGGGTTTGCGAAACCGTGGATTTGGAGCATTGATGCTCGAATTCAAGGTCATTTCTGAGTTTAGCAAGAGGATTCGAACGTGCGAGATGGTTTTGGGTCTGATCGGTTGAATTGGGTGTCGCAATCCCTGTACGATGCACGAGCTAGATCTGGAAATCGCGTTAGGCGTTTGAGAATAGCGATTCGAGTTTGGTCTTTTTGGGTTGAGGTTGGAGAGGGTTTGATGAGGATTATCATGGTAATATTTGTTTGATTTAAAGGTGGAAGAAGGAGGAGATAAGCGGAGGGAATAGTCGGCTAATGGTGTGTTCGGTTAGAGGAATCCGTGTCAAATTCTTCCTGGAAGAAGAGGATTAGTTGGGTGCGGGTAGGCCTTGTTGGGATGGGCTTGGGCCGATAGGGTTGAGGGTGAGGCCCGTTTAAAGTTAATTTTTAGTTTAAATTCAAATTTAATGTGTATAAACTTCGGAAGTGAATAACTTTCTCATACGGTATCGGAATTAGGCAAAACAGGATCCGTTGGGATCGTATGGACGGACACTACCCAATGGAACTTACCGGGAGTGTATTGGAGCTCGTTTGGATTTATGGTGAAATTTGACGCCTGGTTCAAATCATTGACCGATATATCGTTATTTAACGATCACCGGCCAATGTGAGTAAATCTACTAACTCTGCTCAATTTATATTTTTATAATTTTTCTTAGAATCTATAAATAATCGTTGTTTGCGGTGTGTTGGTTGTTTGGCTGAACTGCTAGTCAGCTGATTGAAAATATAAATAACGATATAGACATAAATCATTAATCGAATATTGATTCTGTTTATCAGAATATTTCATATTCGTGTTATTCATGTTGTTTAACATCTGTGGATGCAGGGAAACAGGTCGGAGGGACCCAACTGGGTTCCTCAACATTTATTTTACTGTTTTTGATATATTATGTTATATGATGTAATATGAAATCTGTTGATTTTGTATGGCTGAATGATACCGATCATCATTATATGGTATGTTAAATACCATAAGGAATACTGGAATGCTAAGAAAGGAAATTTTCAATATTATATTGAAAAAGAAATATTTATGAAATCAAAAGATTTTATAAAAAGAAAATATTTATTTAGAAAACAAATAGATTGAAAAGGAATATTTATTTGTTGATCAAATAGATAGAATTGAAAAAGAAATATTTGTAAACCATTTACAAGTAGAATTGAAAGGGATATTTATTTGAAAATAAGTAGAATAGAAAGAGGAAATATTTGTAAAACAAAAAGAAAAGGGAATAGTTAGATTATAAAAGGAATTACTTATAAAATCAATAGATTTTATAAATAGAAAATATTTTATAAAATAAATAGAATTATCAAAAATGGATTTATTTTGCAAGTAAATAGATTATAAAAGGAAATACTTGAAAAGTGAATAAAATAGTATAAAAGAGGATTTTATATTTAAAAGGCTTAGACTCGTGCTTCGTACATGGGTATAACATGATATGGATTTAAAGAAAAGATTTTGAATAGAATCTATTTTGATCGATAGATTAAGACGATGAATTTATAAATAATATTTTATAAATTAAATGACATATTTATCATTGGATAAATAGAATATATAAGTCAGGACTTATATAAAGAAGCAAGAATCAATTTCAACATCGATATTTGAAACTGAATAAACGTAGAGTTAGTCAAAGGAGTTAATCCGTTAGAGTAAATCGATTAGAGATAGAATTAATCGAATTAGAGTTAACTAAACATAGTTAATCGAATTAGAATTTATTGAATATTAGTTATTCAATTAGAGCTGATCTAATGTAGCTATTTGAGATAGAGTTAGTCAAACATAGTTATTTAGGATGTGTTGCAATTCATACGACTGCTAGTGTAATTCACAGGGCTGCAGATAGCATATGGCGGTCGGATGTTTCCTGAGGGAATCAGGCGTAACCATTGTGATTGCTGCGATCTAGAGTCAAGCGAATGGAGTTAAATCGAATATTAGTCAATCGATAGGAGTAATCAAGATGAGTTTGTCAAGTTGAGTTAAATAAGTCGAGTTAGTCAAGTTGAGTTAAATAAGTCGAGTTAGTCAAGTTGAGTTAAATAAATTGAGTTATTCGAGTTATAGTTAATCGAATAGAGTTAGTAAAAATGAATTAATGGAATATCACTTATTCGAAGTAGAATTAATCGAATATCACTTATTCGAAGTAGATTCATCAATTATAGTTTATTCGAGAGGAGTAATCGAATATAAGTTATTCGAAATGAGTTAAATCGGATATAAGTTATTCGAAGGGAGTTAAATCGAATATAGTTATTCGAGAGAAGTTATCGAATAGAGATTATTCGAGAGAGAATTGTAAGTTGAAATTCGATTATATCAAATTTGGGAAAGTACTATATACTTTCCGTTTTCAAATCGAGATTTTATTTTTTAATAAATTAGTTGTTGGTTTAATTATTCAAATTAATAATTAAAAGGGTATATTTAAGTTATTATATTTTAAAGGCATGAGATTATAACACTATCGTTATAATCAAATGATTTCTGTAAAAGAAAGGGATTCGTAAATAGAATCTGAGGGTTACGTAAGGAAGTTGCTAAAGTTGTAAAGGGTGAACTTTGTCTATTTCGAGGTTAGAAATGTTGTTCAGTTAAGGTCTGAGAGTCAATTTTACCCCAACTTGACTGACTTTGTTTTTAACCAAGGGATGGGTAAGGTTCGATTGTGAAGGTTAGTTAAGTGAATTTGGTTAGTGAGAAAAATGGTTAGAGTTCGCATAGTGATGTTATATTTAAACATCAGTTTAAATCCGATAAAGGAGATTTGGGAAATTTTTCCAAATAAAAATCAGAAATGTTTTCTGATAGAGAAGATAAGAAATGGAAATAAATATGTAAACGTTTTCCACTGATTACTAAAGTATATTTTCTAAATTTAGAAAAATAGGAAGTTATGAATATATATATATATAGAGAGATATATATAAATGGATAAATGGGGAAATTAAGGATAATTTAATCTAAAAAGAGATAAATGTTGAATGATGTTTGATTGATAGTATTTCCACCTGGAAATAATATCGTTGTTTGCACACCTGTTTTTCTTTGATAGTTAAATCATTGACTATCGAAGTTTTTGGCCATTTTATCGTCGTCAATACCGAGAGACCGGGACCAGATTCATTATCTGAAAACCACTCTGTATGGACGTTAGCATTGCGATCAAATATGATGAAGATAACTGAAGACGGAGTTTTGCAAGGGCCATCCTGTTTACACAATAGTGCTTTCAGTTTGTTCAGTCCCAGGACAAACGTGAATGGATGAATGTCTGACAGAGTATATCTAACGAATCGCGTAAGTTGATCTCTTCAAATGTACTTACGTTTAGTGGCGGAGGAATTCGTTTCTCTTAGCTTATACCCGTGGTATTTTTGGGAAAATCAATTTGTGATTTGACGGGTATGATGATGTGGCATTCAAAGTGAATTGTGGTCAGATATTCCAAAAGATAAATTATGACCTCAAGCCTCATCGACCGGGAAATGACAGAAATCGGGTAGGCAGCATGGCTAAGTGGGTCGCTCCCATTAGGGTTTATATCACCTATCTAGAGAAAATCCATTTTATTCTTTTATCTGTTTTCGATACACTCAAGGGAAATGAGTGGTCGGTCATGTGTGGGCCGGGTTGCAAGACGTTCTTGTTGAACCCTGTGTATTCGCCTCTAGAGATACACTATCGGCAGGTGGTCCCATACCTTGTCATAGTTGGAATCCAATCTCCAATAAGCGCCCGTGGTTTTTTTTGTATACTTTATACGTAGAGCGTGAGATGCAAGCATTCTGCTAGATTGCTAATTACTTGTGATTGAACATTATTATAATATCAGAAAAGTATCAATTTCCAAAAATATTTGGGTTATCGTAAGGTAAAACCATCCGTGTTTATGTGTGGATCGGTCTCACGATTATCCTTTCTTTTGAAAAGGATTTTGAAAAGTTAAACCGAATGATTTGAGTTTACTCACACCAGCACCATGACTGACCCAGAGTTTATTTTGTTTTTTCCCCTAAACTCTTGGGTGCCCAAATTTGTACGGGCAGTCAAGTGATTAGGATTTTACAGATATACTTTGGATGAGCTTGGAGCAGGAGGCTTCAGCACTATAGATATATAGTTTAGTTCCGCTGTGATGTTGTGCGATAATGGTATGTATATACTGTTACAAGTTATATTTCCAAAGTAATGTTGTATATTATATTTTAATCATTCCACTGTGAGATTCGTATTACTCTGATTTTGGTCTATGGTGTTTTTTTCTTCTTCTTCTATTCTAATTTTCTCTTTTGTCTATTCTCACCCTCTAACTTCTTTCTATTAATGATCTGGAATGTTCGATACCTGAATAATTAACATGGGTTCTATGTTGATTTTCTGGGTCAAAAATCTCAGTTCGTTACACGTTGACTTAACCTACCCATATATCATGTCAAATTGGTTAAGTGTTATCTAGCGATTCATGTTGACTTAACGCACCCTTATATCATGTCAAATTGGTTAAGTGTTCCTTAACCTTACTCGTTTGTCAGGTTATACCGGTTAAGTGTCTCTCATTAACTTAACCCTGTTTATTTATCATACTACAACGGCTAAGTGTTCTAAGTTTACTTAACCCCACCATCTAGTCTAGTTAGCATGTTGTAACGGTTAAACATTTTCTTAACCTTACCTACTTGTCTAGTTTACATGTTATAATGGTTAAGTGTTTCCTTAGTTACTTAACCCCCACAAATCTTGCCTTGTTAACATGTTCAGTTGGTTAAGTGTCCAAATTAACTTAACACCTATCAATCTTGTCTAGTCAACATGTTGAATTGGCTAAGTGTTTTCTCAATTACTTAACCCCACCCTTCTTGTCTTTGTTAACATGTTAAGTTGGTTAAGTGTTCCCTTAATTACTTAACCTCACTATTTCTAGCTTGATTGTTCATGAGCTTTAATTAATTAATTAATTAATTAATTAAAGCACCAACCACTCACACTGGATGTGCCGGTCGGTTCCGGGCAGGTTTATACCACAACTCAGTCAAACCTCGGGTCTTTCTAGGCTTGATGCACTAACTACCCACATTAGACAGGTATTGTTGTGGTCACTGGATGTGCCGGTCAGTTCCATGCAGTTTTACACCACAACTCAGGCTAACCTCGGGTTAGGTATATTCGTCTTTCACTAAATTTACATATTTTCTATTTATGTAAATTTTCCGTAAATCAATTTAGCCTAGATCATATTCATTTGTCATGCCAATTAACATACTTATATTCCATGCCCAAAACTTGATTTACCTATCAATTAGCCCAACTTGCAGTTTATACCAATTTAGATTTAATATTCCCCTTTTTAAGTACATGCCCAATCTAGATTAATATTCCAATTTACATGAAACACCCCACCTCCGTTAGGGTCACTCTCAAAGGGAATGCCCTAATTTTGGTGGAGGTTTATAAGTATAAGTCACAGATATACAAGACAGATATAAGAACACATATTTGTAAACAGCGGAAAAACAACAACTTTTATTTCATAAAAGCAAATACGTGTTACAGCAACATCACCAAGTGAAACAACCCACCTCCGTTAGGGTCACTCTCAAAGGGAATGCCCTAATTTTGGTGGATGTTTATAAGTATAAGTCACAGATATACAAGACAGATATAAGAACACATATTTGTAAACAGCGAAAAAACAACAACTTTTATTTCATAAAAGCAAATACGTGTTACAGCAACATCACCATGATTGTCTTACATCCTTTCAAAAAAAACATAACTCCTTCAATCTGTCTTGATTACATTATTTAAAGAAGCATAAAGAAAACATAAATAAACTGCAAAAGCCCCATGGGTGCACAATCATTCATGTATGCATAAAGAAAACATAAGTATCAGTTGACCTCCTTAATGCGAATTATGTAAGTGCCATGAATCCATCATGTATGCAAATTTTCCTATTCATGATTCTTCATGGGTGCACAATCATTCAATACAAATGCAACATCCATATGACAACACATTAAAGTTCAACCATATACGAATGCAAACATATATGCATATGCAATATGAAGTGACTGAGCCGATCTAAAACCTAGATTGTGTGTGTATATGCAACCACGAGCAACCACTAGCAATCACTTGCAACCACTTGCAACCATCATCCATAACATGTTTCAATTACATGTTTTCATCCAAAGGTTTTCTACCTAAAAGATAAGGTCGAGGAAATATACCTAAAAAGATAGATAAAAGCGTGACTTAAGGAAAAAAGAAAGATCAAGGATGCACCCTCGAAAAGAAAAGGGTAAGCAGTGCGTATTCTAGCTTCAGTTTCCCAAGTCGCGCCTCCCTCGGCGTCGCTCTACTGAACTTTGACGAGCTTGACTTCGCGGTTGCGTAGCTTCTTCACTTCCGTTCCTAAGATGCGGGTTGGAACTTTTCTTATGGTTGCTTCGCGTTCCACTTCGGCCTCTTCGAGGATATTTGGTTCTACCACTTCAGCAGACTCATGTAGACATTTTCGGAGATGTGAAACGTGAAAAACGTTGTGGACTCCGACCAACTTCTCGGGTAGCTCTAATCTATAGGCCATTTTCCCAGTTTTCTCGATGATAGGGAATGGCCCTACGAACCTTGGTGCCAGTTTTCCTGTGGTTCCAAAACGAACAACGTTTCTTAGCGGAGATACCTTGAGAAAAACTCTGTCTCCAACCTCAAATTCAAGGTCGGTCCTTCTCTTGTCGGTATAGGACTTTTGTCTGTCTTGGGCCGTCTTCATCCTTCTTCGTATTAAGTCTACTTTCTCTGAAGTCTCTCGGATCATATCTGGTCCAAGTATGAGCTTATCAGTAGACTCCCACCAACAAGTGGGCGATCGGCACGGTCTTCCATATAAAGCTTCGAAGGGCGCCATTCCGATGGTTGCTTGATAGCTGTTGTTGTAGGCAAATTCCACCAAAGGAAGGTGGTCTTCCCATGTCCCTCCGAAGTCAAGGACGCATAGTCTTAAAAGGTCCTCCAAAACTCTGTTCACTCTCTCTGTTTGGCCGTCGGTTTGGGGATGATAGGCTGTGCTCAAGCATAACTGCGTTCCTACTGCTTCTTGCAGACTCCGCCAAAACTCGCAGGTGAAGATGGGGTCTCGGTCACTAACAATGCTAGATGGTATTCCATGGAGTCGAACGATTTCTTTGAGGTAAAGTGATGCCAGGGATGAGGCAGTTCTTTTACTTTTGACAGGTAAAAAGTGGGCGCTTTTAGTAAGCCTATCCACTATTACCCAAATGCTAGTGTTGCCTCTCCTAGACCTAGGCAGCCCATCGATGAAGTCCATTGATATGCTATCCCACTTCCACTGCGGGACCTCTAGAGGATGTAGTAGTCCGCCAGGCTTTTTCTGTTCCGCTTTAACCTGTTGGCGCACCATACACTTAGAAACGAATTCTACCACGTCCTTTTTCATGCCGTTCCAGAAGAAAGTCCTTTTATGTCTTTGTACATTTTATCTCCGCCTGGGTGTATCGTCATCTTGGAGTGATGTGCTTCCTCGAGAACCTTCTTTACTAAATCTTTTGTTTGTGGGACGCATAGTCTTCCGTCTCGCCTTAGCAAACCCTTATCGTCGATGGAGTATCTGTTGAGGTGACTTGAAGTCTCACCCCTAATTAGCCTATCAATCATTTCCATAAGCTGAGGGTCTTCGCGTTGTGCTGTCCCTACTAAATCCACTAAAGTTGGCCGTACTTCGAGAGATGCTAGTAAGCCTGGTACGAAATCGGAGGAAGGCCTAAAGTCGAAGATGGCTATAAACTCTAGGTTTTGTCTTTCAACAAACAACGGGCTTAGGGTCAATTTCTTTCGGCTCAACGCGTCTGCCACTACGTTGCCTTTGCCCGGAGTATAGGAGATTTCGAAATCGTACGAGGCAAGAAACTCCATCCATCTTTGTTGCCTCAAGTTAAGATCCTTCTGCGAGAAAAGATATTTCAACGATTTATGGTCAGTGTAAAGTTCGAACTTCTCACCTAGGAGATAGTGTCGCCAAGACTTGAGTGCAAAGACGATGGCGGCTAACTCAAGATCGTGGGTTGGGTAGTTCTTTTCGTGCACTTTCAACTGCCTCCTGCCATAAGCTACTACCCTTCCTTCTTGCATTAAGACGGCGCCTAGCCCTGTCCCACATGCATCCGTATAAACAGTGAACATCTTGCTCCCATCTGGCAGCGTCAAAACTGGGGCTGTTGTGAGAGCCCTTTTCAGTCGTTGGAAAGCAAACTCGCAATCCAAGTCCCAATTGAACACTAGATTCTTCTTGGTCAATTTCGTGAGCGGAGCTGAGATTTTCGCAAAATCCCTTATGAATTTTCGATAGAAACCTGCTAGTCCTAGAAAGCTTCGGACCTCAGTTGCATTCCTTGGTGTCTTCCAATCCTGTACCGCCACTACCTTAGCAGGGTCCACTGCTAACCCTTGTTTGGATACTATGTGCCCAAGGAACCTCACCTCTTCTCTCCAAAAGTGGCATTTGGAGATTTTGGCTTTTAGTTGATGGACTCGCAAAGTTTCCATGATTGCCCTTAAGTGTTGAGCATGTTCCTCTTCACTCTTTGAGAAGATAAGGATATCATCTACGAAGACCACTACGAATTTGTTGAGGAAATCTCTAAATACCCTACTCATCAGGTCCACGAAGTAAGCAGGTGCATTTGTCAAGCCGAAAGGCATGACAAGCCATTCAAAGAAGCCGTCTGGGGTTCTGAACGCCGTTTTATCGATGCTATCTTCAGCCACCCTTAACTGATGAAAACCGGTTGCTAAATCGAGCTGGGAGAAAACAGACGCTCCTACAAGCTGGTCAAACAAATCGTCAATTCTAGGGAGAGGGTGCCTATTCTTTTTCGTTAGCTTGTTGAGCTCCCTATAGTCCACACATAGACGGAGTGAACCATCCGCCTTTGTAGCGAACACCACTGGAGCGCCCCATTCTGAAATTCTCCTCCTAATGAACCCCTTTTCTAGAAGCTCTTTAATCTGTTTACTGAGCTCTTTCCTTTCTCGTGGAGCCATGTGTCTAACGGGCAAAGCAACGGGCTTTGCATTATCTACAAGATATATGCGGAAGTCTATTTCCCGCTTCGGAGGCAAGCCCTTCACCTCTTCGAAGACATCCGGATATTCCCGGACCACTCTAACTGATTGCAAATTTTCAACAGTGGCATCTAGCGATTCAAGATAACTAAGCATAACCGCATACGAGGGATTACAAGAAATTTCCAAAGTATTACCGAGCTGGGTTAGGAGCCTAACAACCCTTTTCTCACAATCAAGGATGGCCCCATTACTGGATAGCCAATCCATACCCAAAATCAAACCATACCCCGAAAAGCCCAAAACAAAGGCACTACATTGAAATTCTACGCTTAGAATAGAAATTTTCAATCCCAAACAGATCATAGACAAATGAGCTGGGCCCCCAATTGGGTTTGAAACAATTAAGGGGTCCTCTACCATACTAGTTTTTAGGTGCAGAGATTCTACTAAAGCAGACGAGATAAAGGAGTGTGATGCGCCAGAATCAAATAAAGTGCGAACGGGGTGAACATAAAGATAAACTACACTTTCTACAGAAGTATTTATACCTCGCTGTTGCAAAGGTGGCGCTTCTAGCACATGAACCTGTGCCCTTGAGGTGGATCCAGCCCTCTGCCCCTGTCCTCGTTTCTTTGGGCAATCCTTAGCCCTGTGGCCTTTCTCATCGCAAGAAAAGCACCCACCATTCTCCTTGGCCTTCTTTTTCCGGCAGTCCTTTACTAAGTGCCCCACTTTGCCACAGAAATTACACTTCCTCTTCTCTTTGTTGCCTTTCCCGCCTTTCTTAAAGTCCGTCTTCTTAGGCTGCAAACCCTCTTTCTTCCCTTGAGAGCTTTCTGCCTTTGTCTCCTTCTTACCCTTATCCTCCTCATTCAGCAATGCCATTTGCACCAATCTTTCATACGTGGCCCCCATGGGTATATGGGTCATGGCCAAACTGTGTAATGGCTCATTTAACCCTTTGACGAAACGGAGAGCCTTCTTGTGCGGGGTGTTGACTAGGTCTAGCCCAAACCTAGCCAGCTCATCGAACTGATTCACATACTCTCTGACTGTCTTGTTCCCTTGCTTAAGAAATAAGAATTTTTCCAACTGCAAGCTCCTTTCCGCATCCGAGAGAAATTTAGTCTCAAACCTTGCCCTTAAGTCCTCCCATGTCTCCACTGGTCTTTCTGCATTAGTGACTTCCCACCAGTAGGAAGCCTCGCCCTTTAATAGCCATACTGCTAGTTGTACTTTTTGTCTATCTTCTACCTCAAAGATGATGAATAGGTCCTTAGTTTCTTTCAGCCAATTTCTAGCTGCCACGAAGGACTCAGTTCCATGGAAATCCTTTCCTCCCATAGCTTTAAAATCTTTACATATCTTAGCAAACGTGTTTCCCCGTGGAGGAGGTGGAGGAAGAGGTGCTGCTACAGCTGGATGATTTCCTGCAGCTGGGGGAGGAGGAATGGTAGGACCTGGCTGAGTGGCCCTTGCTTCTAAGAACCGTCTAAACCAACCAGGTATTGGTACACCCTCTGGCAAGTTAAGTTCTTCGGACATGCTGAAACAAAAAGGATAGATTCAAAACGAAGGATAAGAGATAGTACCTATGGCTTTGGGGGGACTTTGCCTTTTTAAAATAAAATAATATTTTTCTTTTAAAAATGCTTCTTTAAATTTCCTTTTTGAAAATAAATTTTCAAAACTTTTTATCTTATCTGGTAAACCTATGCTCTGATACCAAGTGAAACACCCCACCTCCGTTAGGGTCACTCTCAAAGGGAATGCCCTAATTTTGGTAGAGGTTTATAAGTATAAGTCACAGATATACAAGACAGATATAAGAACACATATTTGTAAACAGCGGAAAAACAACAACTTTTATTTCATAAAAGCAAATACGTGTTACAGCAACATCACCAAGTGAAACACCCCACCTCCGTTAGGGTCACTCTCAAAGGGAATGCCCTAATTTTGGTGGAGGTTTATAAGTATAAGTCACAGATATACAAGACAGATATAAGAACACATATTTGTAAACAGCGGAAAAACAACAACTTTTATTTCATAAAAGCAAATACGTGTTACAGCAACATCACCATGATTGTCTTACATCCTTTCAAAAAAAACATAACTCCTTCAATCTGTCTTGATTACATTATTTAAAGAAGCATAAAGAAAACATAAATAAACTGCAAAAGCCCCATAGTGGTTGTCCAAAGCCATAGTTTAAAAGCGAAAAGGTCCAAGCAATACATTCTTTCTCTTCAAGCTGGATATGAAGGCTGGTCAAGCTGCAGTGTTCCCTCCCTGTGGACCTGGGGGGGGGGGGAACGGAAGAAAAGAAGATGAAAGAAAAGTAGAGTCAGACATAAAGCCTGAGTAAGTCTAGGACTATTATGTCTATGAATAAAGAACTGGGTATGATAAGTATAAACAAGAAGTGGGAAAGCACTATAAACTTGGTTAAGTTGTCTATGGTCGAATATACTATCGTACCCCATGTTAATCTCTGAACCCATATAAACTAGTTCCCAACTGGCACCCCATAATCAGGGTGAAGTGATCCATTCTATGATGATCGGCTCCTACTCGCATAGTTACATGTGTCTTACGGCCCCCGATGTTGTAGTTACATATGCTGGTCCCACCATGGGGTGTATCAAGTCCCATGGCAGCGGCCCGACACAACCTTAGAATGCACATGTATGCTACTGGTGCCCAGTGCTTTATTTTTCTGTGCCGGAGTGTGTGCACGCCCGCACCCCGTTAGAACCTACACTGCTACACCACCGCCGTCGATTTGACCTCTTACAATCAACCCAGTAATCGTGCCCCACCCTGCCTAGTTTCAGGGTATCATGATACACCTTATAGGGTTACTGCTGAAAAGGGTCCCCCGCTACTAGGTTTTCTATTTCTAGCCAACATGCTAATTTGGTTAAGTGTTTTGTAAACCTAACCCCCAATCAGTCTGTTTAGTTTAGCATGTTCCATTTTGATTAAGTATTAATATAATTTACTTAATCCTATCAATCCTGACTCAGCCTTAATTGTCTTATTAAAGCCTTGACCTCTCACATTAGACAGGTATTGTTGTGGCTGCCTGTTGCCGGTTGGGTCCGGGCAGTCTTACGCCACAACTCAGTCTAACCTCGGGTCCTTATTGGGATCTATGTTTAACCACCCACATTGGGTAGGTATTGTTGTGACTACTGGACAGCCGGGCGGTTCCGAGCAGGTTTACATCACAACTCAATCCAACCTCGGGTTAAACACATCGTATTTTCTACATTTACATATTTTGTCTTTCTTCTTTATTTTCTTATATGTAAATATTTGCGGCCCATTATTAAAAACCAGTTTAAGCTAATGGTGTAAAGGTTTACACCAATCATGGGCCCAACCCATACTTGAATTTGGGCCCCTTTACTTTATATTTTCATTTATTAATTAATTTGGCCCAACGCTATTTACCCCCGTTTAATTCGCTCGTTTGTTATACATATGTTGGGCTTAGCCTTTTTAAGCCCATCTTAGCCATGTGAAAAAGGGGAGGCTTAAAGCATGATTACATACACAAGAAGGGGAATGTGAACGCATGAACTTGCAACATAACGTTGGAACTACAAAATAGAAACTGGTGTACTTGCATAGTAGTAATGTATACTTTGGTCATAAAGCATAAGTGACATGAATCAAAGCATGTAAACTTGTAGTTGAGATAAGAATCTAAATTGGATATCATTATTGACACATAGTCTTAACTACAACATAAACCTATGTTTTTATTTAGGCATAATGTCAAACATAAGTAAATCATGTTCATAAGATTCCTACATGTTTACAAAGGGGTTTACTTTTGTTACTAATACAAAAGCATAGTTCAACTTGAATTATTCCAACTTAATCATGATTTTAAATCTATTCACATAACCATGGCGCACATATACTTATGGCATAAATATTTCTAAACATGAAATCATGATTTTTACTTTAGTCATGCAAACTTGCAAATGGGATTTTGAATCTAACCTAGCTATGTACCACATATGTCATCATATAATTCTTGTTAACAATATAGACCTAACATGGTTTTCAATTATGCAAAATATCAATCATAGCCTAGTCATATTCATAAGTTCGCAAAGAGGTTTTCTAGTACAAAAGTATGGCTTAATACATAGATCATGATGCCAAATTTTCAACATAATTTCATATGAATTATAATAACCCAAATTTGTTCCAATTACTCACAAAAATGATTTTTGTACAAAAATACACATTATGATGACATAGTAGCAAAACCCCAAACTTGCATGAATTTCAATTAAACAACTACCTACATGTAGATTCAACATGAATTACATAATTTGCGAATATTCCAAACGTATACTTGCATAAAACTACCGCAAACATGTAGTTTTTATAATGAATAACATGCTTTGCGAATATCCAAACGTATACTTGCATAAAACTACCGCAAACATGTAGTTTTTATAATGAATAACATAATTTGAGAATATCCAAACGTATACAATATTCCAAATCGATAAGAATCATAGTAACGCACAAATATGAATTACTTTATCACCACAAATCAAGTATACAAACCAACACAATTATTTGTTCATACCAAAATAATACTCTACTTACAATTGTGTGGCGAATTCTCCAATTTAGGAATTTGGAGATGCGACTCCTTTTGACGTAGGCGTTGATTTGATTTGTCTAAGTTGCTTTATGCTTTAGAATTTTCCTCCTAGTCTTCTCCCAAATTGGTGGCTACTCCTAGTCGTTCCTCAGCAGCATGATGGCTTTGTTCTTATTTTTGAATGAATAGATTAGGTTGAGTCTAGGGTCATTTTTATAGAGCTTATGAACTGATTAGGACCATCGATGTTGCTTGGATTGATCGTAGCCATTCATTCGAAAGAGAGACCAATTAGAGCCTGCCACCTAGCCCTAATGACAAAGCATGCTTCTGAAAATCGACCAACATAGATTAGGCCAGCCAGGGTGGGCTGGGTTCGACCTGGCTCTGGACCAGGTTGACAGCCCTATCGACCTGGCTAGACCAGGTCGACAGCCCAGTCGACCTGGGTGCATTAGGCGGGAGTTTTCCCGCCTTGGCCAATTGGGCCCGATTTTTAATTTTAAACTTGTTTTTCTGAGCTATTCGAATTTTAAACTTAATTCAGAAATTTCCGGAGGCTATATCTTCTTCATACGGACTCCGTTTTTCGAAAACTCGGACTCTTTTTCGCGTATTTTTCCGAGATGAACGCAATGGCGTATCCCGTTTCTCTTAGTTCTTTGATTTGAAATTAATTATACTTTAATTTGTGAATTTCACAGTTATAGAATTCACGGGGTGTTACATTACAGTTCATGTCAAAACTAGATTTAATATTCTAGTTTACCGTTTAGGTCCAAAACTTGGTTTACATGCCAATTACATACCTTGCGGCATATTAAAATTTATCAATTTATGCCTAAGTCTAATATGCATGTAAATCATTCACTATTATAGCCAATTTAGATTATGCTAACATATTTATTATGCCAAATTAACTTAATTAAGCTATGCCCAATCCACGCATCATAATCGTATGTGTAACATGATTTCACAAGTTTTCTAAGTACTCATGAAATGGCACTAACAAAAGGAACAAGGGATAAGCACAAGAATTGATATAAAAGAATAGGCATGCAAAAATAATGGCTCCAACAGGTTTGATGTAAATAATAGTGAATAGGAATAAACTAGCCTAGTTACACACTAAATATGAGATCCAACATAATCAAGGGAACAAGCATCGGTGATTTGGTCGAACATAATGCCAGTTCAAGGTACAACATGATCGGTTAATTGTAACAATGGGAATAGGCATAAGCAACTAACTACAATTGTTATAGGCAATTAACCACAATAGTCATGGGCGACTAATCACAATAATTTCTTAATCAATGTCATAGGCAATAGTCTCATAGTTATGAATCATAGTCGTGGGCAACAGTCTCATAGTCACGAATCATAGTCAAAGGCAATAATTTCATAGGCAACAGTTCATGGCCATAGTCTTAGGCAAAGGTATCATGGTCATAGTCATAGGCAATACTTTCACCACAAGAATATAACATAGGAAAATCGCATGAATAAAAATGAATCCACATAGATAAACTAATAGGCACTGTTCTAATATCAGTTTCTTACAAGCCATGACTTCCAATCAATGTTTAAATTGGAAATATAACTGTAGTTACAAAATATAAGCAAGTCGTGTTTTTCTGAAATCTGTTTTCTGAAGCTGAATAGCTTTCCTTTGATGTAGATCGTTGAATTAGATTACTTTTAACTTGATTTTGATGTAGGCTTTTATCTCGTCTTTGAATCGAAAGCGGTGACGGCTATTCCAAGTTCTCTATTGACAGCATGAAAGTTCCAGGATTATTTTTGTGTGATTTTAGGTTGAGCATTAGGTTATTTATATAGAATTTCAATTTAATTAGAGCCGTCAGATGAACCTAGAGTTAACCACAACCATTCAGTCACGATAGGGTGACACCTCAGCCCTAATGACTCAGCAAGGAGTCAGAAAGGACTCAGCAATGACTCATAGTCCGGACAAGAAAACTACAGAAACCTGTGCAGGATTTTAGTTTGGCCTGGGCGCACTTGGCAAGTGCGCCAGTGCATTTTTGTTTATATGTCAAGATTATATTTATATTGCATGCAAGTTGTATAACATGATTCCACAAAATTTATAAGAACCTATCATGTGGTGAACTAATCTATCATGGTTAGAAACTGGGTGATTCCCTTATGCTATGTTACACTTGGTATCAGAGTCTATATTTACAGTTAAGGATGTAGTAGGAGGGTGCCTTCGGTTTGTCCAGTCCTAGGACAACTTGTATGTACGGATGTCTGACAGAGTATTTCCAAAGGAATTACGTACGTTGATTTCCTCAAGCGTATTTATGTGGCGGCGGAGAAGACATCTTCTCTTAATTTAACAACTTGAGTATTTTTGTGGAAATCAATTAATGATTTCTGGCGGATCTGACGATGTGGCATTCAAAGTGAATAGTGGACGGATGTTCTAAAACATGAATTACATAATAATATAATAATTATTAATTAATTAATGTTGACCTCAAGCCTCATCAACCAGGAAACGGTATAAAATTGGGTAGGTCACATGGCTATGTGGGTCACACCCATCAAAAGGGTATATCATTACCTGGTCTGGTGAAATTAGATGCCTTCGATTGTCCCTTTATTTTATTTGTATGCTATCGGTTCGGTTGGCTGGCCCCTAACCGTGGTAATGATATATTTGGTACTCTCAAGCGAAGTGAGGGGTCGGTCATGTTTAGCCAGGGTTGCAAGATGTTCTTGTTGAATCCCCAATGTATTCATCCCCAGAGGTACATTGTCAGAAGGTGGTACCATACCTTGCCATAGATGGAAATCCATTCTCTAATAAGCGCCGGCGGTTTTGATTATATACTATGTATGTAGAGCGTGAGATGCAAGCATTCTGCTAGATTGCTATTTACTTGATATTAGACATTATTATAATATCAGACGATATATAATTTCAAAACGTTTTGGGTTATAGTAAGGTAAAAACCGTCCGTATTTATGTATGGATTTGGTCTTACAATTATCCTTTCTTTCGAAAAGATTTTAAATTTAAAATCAAGTTGGATGTTACCCATAAACTTAGTGTGTTTTCTCACTCTAGTTCACCAGACTGATCTGTGCGTTTGTAATGCTCGGGTTAGACCGGGTTATACAGGTTCAGGTTATCAGATATAGTGAAGAAACGAGCTGAAGAAGTCCAGACACATGATATATATTTATTCCGCTGTGTGTTGTATATGCAGATAAGTCATTATAATTGTCCAAATATGTGATGTACTCTAATGAATGTAAGTTTTATTTTCAAGCTCTCTGTAAAGATTTAATTCTATATTATATTTTGTACCGTTGCGATGTGAGACTGAAATGACCTAAACTTCCCCGTAAAGGAAAGTGCGGATGGAATTGAGAACAAGGCAAATCAGAACACAAACATAAGAACATTTCATTGCTTGTTACAACAATTACATCAGAGTACAAGAGTATATCAGAGTACGAATAATTATTACATATTGGAAATATAATATCAGAGATTTAAATTACATAGCAGCGGAAAAATAATACATAACTCAACTGGAAGGAATACACGGATACGGAGCTTTCCGAATATCGCTTCTGCTGTAAACCAGGATCTTATGAATATAATATCTGCAAAACTAAAACTAGTAGCTGCCCGTGTGGAAAATATTGGCACCCAGAGTTTAGGTTAAAAAAATAAACTCCAGGTCAGTCATGGGACTGGTGTGAGAACTCAAAACAGTTAATAAACTTGATTTTAAAGTTAGGTAAATCACGGGAGGGTTTACTCCACATGAACCTTAGTTTAAAATAAAACAACGCAATGTTTTTTTGGAAAAATGAAGCAATTAAAAGACTCAGGTCCCATCACACAATGAACGCAGTCGAGGATAGAGTTCTCCCTTATAATAGCCAAATATGCTTGATATGCGAAATTTCATCTTTTATTATTACTATAAGTGAAGAAATCAACTTCAAATATAAATGTACCAATCATAGGCGGCGTAGGTACCATTATATTACGTTTATATATATATATTTACAACTAAAACCGAGTATCATGTATTGGAAATTGGGTTTCCATCTATAAACCAAGGCAAGGGATTATCCTCACCAATTTTGAGACGCACTAGCAAGTGCCTCAAGACTCGGACGTTGGCGAGCCCTTGGATCTACATGGGCGGTCACCCGTCTATGATTAGTTATACCATAAACTGTATGTTAGTCGGTTCTGTCAAACCTCTAAAATGGTTCAGTAATGTCGACCGCTAAAGAGCACTAGGCACTCAAATCATATTTGAGGTACCTCGCTTTCCGACAAATAATAAGGGACTTCCACATAAGTAAACAGTCTGGGCTCCATACGATGACGTTACTTATAGCTAGAACTAACATATGTCCATTTCCATGCAGTCACTATCACGTTTTTGGTTCATACCACGGTGTGAGCCTCGTGAAGTAACGTTATACAATGCTATGCCTAAATAAGCAGTGCTTTGATCATCAACCACAAGGCACTGCTTTTCAACAAAATCCTTGATCATTTGCATCTTAGCATGCCACATTGTCAGTCCATACGATACCATTGATTTCTGCTAATATTAACCTCTGAGCTCATACGTCTCAGAGAAGAATGTTAAGCAAGAGAATAAATTCTCCGCCACCAAACAGATATATATTTAGCAGAGATCAATTAATACAACATAATGGAATACAACGTCAGACATACCATCCCTTTACAAGTCCGTCCTGTGTCTGAACAAAACCGGAGGCACCTTATTCCTCGTCCCATATGTCCAATACAGGAGAGAGGTCCTCGCATATCCATCAATCTCCAAGTACGTTTGAACGATCACCACTTATTACCTTGTCTTGGGTGTACAGCCCAATCAAGACATCAATAATCATCCAAACGATGTGAAGAACTCCGGTCTTCAACCACCGTTTTCATCTTCGACGCTTGGTCGTCGTAGTAATTATTCAGAATTGGTTAAACCCGGTCTTTCCGAATAATTCGCATATTTTATAATCAAGTGCTATAAAATCACATCAAACGCCTCATTCCGATTCAGAATATTCTTTTAATAAAATATTCACGTTATTAGGGAAAGGTTCCCATTAATTTTATCAAAAACAAGTTCTTTTAAATTTATTCTTTAATCTTCCTGAAATTAACGAGATACATTAAAACACCAATTTGGTTTTAACCACCAAAAATACTTACTTAATGATTATTCAAATCTAAGAAATTAATCTTATCTTTAACTAGGTTAAAGAGCCAATGCCATTTAAAACACAGTTCATGACAAACCCAAAATCATCTTCTATTAAATATGGAATCTTCACAAAAATCAGCTCAATATATGATCGATATAAAATTCTGTATCAGACTAATGATATAAATGGAATAACGACAAGGCCTTTTTAAATTCCATATATAGTAACAGTCTTCGTCCACAGAAGCTCATCTCGATTATTACCAAATCTAATTCCATTCAATTCCAATTTAATATATTAGATTGAAAAATTATACTTTGATAAATTTCCATTTAAATCTTAATATAAGATTTATAAATTCCAAAATTATATTTTCACTGTTCATCGGGTTAAAGAACGAATGTCTTTAAAAACACAGTTCACAGTAAACCCAATTCACATTTAATTTTATTTCAATTACCAAGTATAATTGGAAACTCTGATAACCTTAATTAAAAGATTTATTCTTTTCATACGGGGTTTAAGAACAGTGTTATTGAAGACCCCAGTCACGACAAACCCAAAATCTAATTTATTTATTTAATATACAAACATTGGATTATTATTCTATTTAATAACTTGTTCGTTTTGATAAATATATTTTTTTACCTTAAAAATTTTTGAATTTTTCATCCAAAATCTTTCCAAACCATTAATTATGATTTTACATAATTTTTCCATATTTTAATAATTTTATCAAGGCCCGCACAGTCAGTTTCCAATAACGGCCACCGAACAACATCCTTAACGACCTTTTTCAAATTTGATTTGGACATAATTTGTAACAACCCATATTTTCAATAACCTGTAATGATGTAAATCGAGGCAGAATTTAATTTATAAATCTGAATCAAGGGAAACAGGCTATGCCATTGCGTTCGTCTCGGAAAAATACGCGAAATAGAGTCCCAGTTTTCGAAAATCAGAGTCCGTATGACCCGATTAAGGCCCAACGAAGTTTTCTGAAAATTTCAAAGTAAAAATAGATTTCAAATTCAAATCTGAATTTGGAAATTGGGGTTATTGGGCCAGGCGGGAAAATTCCCGCCAGAACACACCAAGTCGAAAGCCCTGTCGACTTGGGAGTCGACTTGGTTAGACCAAGTCGACAGCCCTGTCGACTGGGCTGTCGACTTGGCTCAGCTGGGCTGTTTAGCCTGGTGCACCATTTTGAGAATGTGTTGAGCTTGGGGGCCATATTCGGTTTTAAGGGCTGAGATTGCAACTAGGGTTTAATCCTATGGCCTAAAACACTTGCCTAATCTATAAATAAGACCCTAACCTAGCCCTAAATCATCATTAATCTATCCTACAACTAAACTATGGCAAAATCAATCCTCTCATGGCCTCCACTCTCTTCATAAAATTCCTAAATAAATTCCTAAGTGATTTTCCATGCATACAAGTGTTTTAGAACTTGTATGAGCATTATTAGCTTGCATTCAAGTCAAGTTCTTACATTAGCATCATAAAGGAAGAGTTTTTGATCATTGTGGCTTGCATTTTGGGTTTGATTGATTTCATAAGGGCTTTGTCATATTTTTGTGACTTCATAATCATTGTAAGCCCTATTCTACTTTCATACTTAAACTTTGAAGTTAAATGTATGATATGCAAGTTTATATGCGAGTTTACTATGTTATGAAATGCAAGTTTATCATGTTATGCAAGATTTCTATGATGTAATATGCAAGTTTATCATGTTATGCAAATATGCTATGATGAGATATGCAAGTTCATCAAGTTATGTTATGCAAGTTTGATATGCAAGTTGTCATATGATATGCAAGTTATGCTATGCAAGTTTGGGTTGAACATTTTATTCATGCTATCATGTTATGCAAGCTTATCTTGGGTTTATGAATTCAAGCTTTATGCCAAAGGTTGCATTTTAGCAACATGTAAGTTATCATATCTCTTATGATAACTTGCATGTGAGGCTAAATGCGAACTTATGGCCATTTCTACATGTCATTTATCACCATGTATCACCAATATACTAAGTTTGGTTTTATGCATGCTTTTGAGGCCAAAAGATGTAATATGCAAGTATATGAACATATGTACATTTCATATGCCACCATGTTAAACTTGTGGCTTCAACACTTTTATGTCATGATTATGCCAAGTTCCCTCTTTCTATCCTTTATGCGCTATTGCGATATGTAAGCGATGGGATTGCGTTTGGGGTTGGGTAAAAGTAAAAGACATAAAAACATAAGCTTGGGAATTTACCTATTAAGTTAGGTCTACCCATTGGGAATTTACCTATTAAGTTAGGTCTTCCCAATTGCTTGAAAAACTTGTAACATGTTTTGGAAACATGATGGACATGACACTTAGAAAAGATAAGTGTGGCCAACTCGAGGTTGGGTTGAATTTGTAGCGTAAACCTACCCGGAACCGACCGGCTTAACTAGTTGCTACAAACAATAGGACCCAATGTGAGAAGTTGGTCATGTTGTACCTTGGACCCGAGGTTAGACCAAGTTGTGGTGTAAAGCTACCTGTACCCGCCCGGCTTAACTAGTAACCGCAACAAAGTCTAATGTGAGAGGTTAAGGCGCATTAAATTAATTAATGCCTCATGATTAGGGTTAAGTCATGGTCCACTTAGTACTTAACCAATTCGGGCTCGGTAGATTAATCGGGGTTAAGTCGTGAACTCATCGTTACACTTAACCAAGTTAATCCATGATTAGCAAGGGGTTTAAACCGTACTTAACCCACTAGAAAAATCCTAGCAATGGGGGCCCACTCCAGCAGTAATCCCAAGATAGTATCATCATGACCCTAGGGACTAGGCTAGGGTGTGGGCACGATTACTGGACTGGAGGTAATCGACCAAAAGCGACGACAGAGGGTACGCCGGTGTAGTTCCGGGCGGACCATGGTCGTGCACATAGTCCGAAGCCGGGGAAATCATGCACGGGTACCAGTAGATCGGGACTGTGCACTCATGTTCATGGTGTCCAGGGGTTGACACCCTAGGGCTTGATACACCCGAAGGGTGGACCCGGCACAGTCTGACTATAATTATGTTTGGGCCGTATTGACACCAACACGTGACGAGTTAGGCTTAGGGAGCCGATCGACTAGACCGTTTGGTTGGACCTCGTATTAGGGTCATTTCATGTTATTGGACCGCGGGTTAAGGTCACTTCATATTAATGGGCCAAAGCTTGGGCCAAGGGATCAATACTTGTTTATTCAAGTCATGTTAGTTTGCTAGTACACCTGTAGTGCAAAACCTTAATCCTGATTATGGGATGACACCTTTATCTACCTTGTTAGTTAATCATCATGCTAGTATGTTGTTATCCTTATGATCATACCTGCTTCTCATGCCAGTTAACTTTATCAGTTTTCATTGATTGTAGTAGGGCTTACTCAGTCTTTTTGACTGACCTGTTTTCTTTCGCCTCTTTTCTTCCGTTCCCCCCCCAGGTTCTCAGGGAGGGAATACTGGAGCTTAGCTGGATTTCTGACTGCTTGCTTGTGGGATTTAGCTCATGTACGGTTTGACATGAAGCTAGCTGTGGCTGTCACTTCTTTTGGGGATTAGTATTTATGTATTTCAGTTTTCAGTTGATGTTGTTTATCTAGACTTGTTTATTTGGGAAGTTGACATTATGATGTAACAGACTTGTTTTGAAATGGTTTAAAATCTTCCGCTGTTTTACCTATATTATTTACTCTGTTTACGCATATACATATGTTCTTGTTCTGCCTTGATATATCATTATGCATGTTTACCTGATTCAAACGCCGCTCCAAAGTCAGAGTGCTTGCAAGAGTCACCCGGGCGGAGGTGGGGTGTTACATTTGGTATCAGAGCATATGGTTTACGAGAAGGAACAAAAAGGTTTTTAAAACTTTTGGAAAACTATTTTCAAAACCAAGTATAAAGTATTTTCCAAAGAAAAGTCTAGTTTATTTTAAAAGGCTATTCCCCAAAAAGCCATTAGCAAAATTCCTTCGTTTTTCTCCATTCTGAATCTGTCTTTTTCTTCGTTTTCAGTATGGCCGATAACTTTGCTATTCCGGAGGGAGTGCACGTACTTGTTTGGTATAGGAGACTTTTGGAGGCTAGGGCGACCGAAACCGGCCCCGCAGATGTCCCTCCTCCTCCTCCGGTAGTTAATATTCCTCCTCCTGTCGCTAATGTTCCTCCTCCTCCTGTCGCTGAGGTTCCTCTTCCTCCTCCCCCTCAGCATCCTCAAGCTGACTTCGCAAAGACTTGCAAAGATTTCAAAGCAATGGGTGGCAAGAACTTTCAAGGCACTGAGACTTTTGTAGAGGCCAGAAATTGGTTGAAAGAAACCGAGAATTTATTTGCTATCTTTGGGATAGACGATCAGAGGAAGCTCTTGTTGGCGGTTTGGCTTATGAAGGATGAAGCCGCTTATTGGTGGGAAGTCACCAATGGTACTAGGCCTGTTGAGACTTGGGCCGATTTCAGGGCAAGGTTCATGCTTAAGTTTTTATCTTCTGCTGAGGAGAATCTGCAAATGGAGAGGTTCATAACTTTGAGACAAGGAGATATGTCTGTCAAAGAATATGTGAACAAGTTCAATCAGTTAGCTCGTTTTGGCTTGGATAAGGTGAATACTCCTCAGAAGAAGGCTCTTCGTTTTGCTAGAGGATTAAATGAGCCGTTGCAGGGATTGGCTATGTCGCATATTCCCCATGGGGCCACGTTTGAGAGCTTGGTTGATATGGCGTTACTTCAGGGAGATGTCAAGAAAGAGGTCAAGATGAATGATACTCAAGCCAAGAAGACCGATTCCCAGGGGAAAGGAAATCAGGGTAATCCAAGTGGTCAGAGCAGTCAAGGCAATCAGAACAAGAACAAGAGTCAAGGCAACAAGGGAAACAACAACAAGGGCAATAACAACAAGGGCAAGAACAACAAGGTAAAGTGCCATTATTGCGGTTCAGTTGGGCATCTTATTAAGGATTGTAAGAAGAGGAAAAGGAAGAATGGTGAATGCTTTTTCTGTGGTGAGACTGGACATTTCAGTAAGGATTTCCCGAGGAAGCAAGGGCAAGGCCAGGGTCAGACTCAGCGTGCTGGACCTTCAGGAGGGCAAGTTCATGTTCTCAATGTCGCTCCAGTTCCCGATCGAGGTAGTATTTCTGTTGAGAGCCTTGTATATATTTCTGATTTTCCAGTTCGTACCTTGTTTGATTCTGGTGCATCGCATAGCTTTATCTCATCTGATCTTATTGATAGTTTGCACCTTAGTACTATCTTGGTAGATGATCCCGTCTGTGTCTCAAATCCTATTGGGGGTTCCGCCCATTTGTCTATGATATGTGGGGATTTGAGGATCTCTATACTGAGTGTAGAGTTCTTGTGTAGCGCTTATGTTCTTGGTTTCAGGGGATACGGATTGATATTGGGCATGGATTGGCTGTCCAGATATGGAGCCATTCTTGATTGTGAGCATAGGGTTGTGAGGCTCGTGACTCGCCTCGGAAACACCCTAGAGATTTCTTGTGATCCGAGAGGTCCCGTCATGTTGTGCTATCTTGAATCACTCGACTCGTCAATGGAAACTCTTCAGTCTGTGAGAGTGGTTCGAGAGAATCCAGATGTTTTCGATGAGGTTAGGGGGTTGCCCCCTAAGCGAGAGATTGATTTCCGCATTTATCTGGTGGATAATGCAAAGCCGGTTTCTTTGCCCGTTCGGCACATGGCTCCGCGTGAAAGGCAGGAGCTAAGTAAGCAAGTGAAAGAGTTGCTTGAGAAGAACTTCATTAGACGAAGCATATCTGAATGGGGAGCGCCTGTGGTATTTTCTACCAAGGCAGATGGTTCTCTCCGACTTTGTGTTGACTATCGAGAGTTGAATAAGCTGACTAAGAAGAACAGACACCCGTTACCGAGGATTGATGACCTCTTTGACCAGCTTGTCGGTGCTTCTGTTTTCTCTCAGCTTGATCTTGCTACGGGTTTCCATCAGCTCAGGGTAGCTGAAGATAGTATAGACAAGACTGCGTTCAGAACTCCAGATGGATTCTTCGAATGGCTTGTCATGCCGTTCGGCTTGACTAATGCACCCGCATATTTCGTGGACTTGATGAATAGGGTGTTCAGGGAGTTCTTGAACAAGTTTGTCGTGGTCTTCGTAGATGATATTCTGATCTTCTCTAAGGATGAGGAAGAGCACGCAAGGCATCTCATGGAGGTGATGGATACGCTTAGAGCGCATTAGTTGAAGGCCAAGTTCTCCAAGTGTCACTTTTGGAGAAGGGAAGTTAGATTCCTTGGGCATATAGTATCTAAGCAAGGCTTAGCGGTGGATCCAGCTAAGGTAGTTGCAGTTCAGGATTGGAAGACTCCAAGGAATGCAACCGAAGTGAGAAGTTTTCTAGGTCTTGCAGGTTTTTACCGGAAGTTCATCAAGGACTTCGCGAAGATTTCCGCTCCTCTCACTAAATTGACGAAGAAGAATTTGGTTTTTGCTTGGAGCATAGAATGCGAGCTTGCTTTTCAGAAGCTCAAGAGAGCTCTTACATCAGCACCTGTTCTAGCTTTGCCCGATGGAGGGAAGTTATTTACAGTATACACCGACGCATGTGGCACGGGGTTAGGAGCTGTTCTTATGCAAGAAGGAAGGGTGATATGCTTTGGCGGTAGACAACTCAAAGTACATGAGAAGAATTATCCTACTCATGACTTAGAGTTGGCAGCAATAGTATATGCACTCAAGGCTTGGCGCCATTATCTTCTGGGAGAAAGATTTGAGCTTTATACCGATCACAAGTCATTGAAGTATCTCTTTTCTCAGAAGGATCTGAATCTGAGGCAACAAAGATGGATGGAATTCTTGGCATCCTACGATTTTGAGATAGCTTATACCCCTGGCAAGGGGAATGTGGTAGCAGATGCATTGAGTAGAAGAAGGTTGACCCTAAGTCCTCTATTCGTTGAGATAAAGAATTTAGAGTATGTGGCGACCTTTGATTTCTCTTTGGCAGTTGAGTCGATGACCGGTTCTTTGGCATCTCTGGAACTCAGACCTACCCTTCTTGATCAAGTTGGGGCTTCGCAGAAAGAAGACCCTCAGATAGTTGAGGTTATGGATAAGTTGATTCGAGGAGAGGCGTCTAGTCATCTCGCTCGATATTCTATTGATGATAAGGGTTGGCTGAGGAGAGACGGAAGGTTATGTGTTCCCATGGTAGAAGATTTAGTAAGAAAAGTTCTGGAGGAAGCGCATCGCTCTAAGTTGACTATACATCCGGGCGGAGATAAGATGTATAAAGATATAAAGCGCATTTTCTTTTGACCTGGGATGAAGAAGGATGTGGCAGAATTTGTCTCTAGATGTATCATTTTCCAGCAAGTCAAGGCCGAGTCGAAGAAGCCTGGTGGGCTATTGCATCCTCTAGACGTTCCACTTTGGAAGTGGGAGAGTATTTCCATGGATTTTATCGATGGGCTACCAAGGTCAAGGAAAGGGAATACGAGCATTTGGGTTATTGTGGATAGACTTATGAAGAGTGCTCATTTCATTCCGGTGAAGAGCAAGAGGACCGCATCTTGGCTAGCGTCTGTATATCTTCGTGAGATTGTGAGACTACATGGAGTCCCTTCTAGTATTGTCAGTGACCGTGACCCAATCTTTACAAGTCAGTTCTGGAATAGCTTGCAAGAAGCTATGGGCACGAGGTTGAATCTAAGTACGGCTTATCACCCACAGACGGACGGTCAAACCGAAAGGGTGAATAGGGTACTCAAGGATCTGTTGAGGCTTTGTATCCTGGATTTTGGTGGTACTTGGGAAGACCATCTTCCTCTTGTTGAGTTTGCATATAATAACAGTTATCAGGCAAGCATAGGGATGGCACCATTCGAAGCTTTATATGGGAGGCCGTGCAAGTCGCCTACATGTTGGTGGGAGACAGCAGATAAGCTTATACTTGGGCCTGATCTGATCAGAGATACATCCGAGAAGATCGAGTTGATTCGGAGACGGATGAAAGCGGCCCAAGACCGACAGAAATCCTATGCTGACAAGCGAAGAACTGATTTGGAGTTTGATGTTGGGGATATGGTTTTCGTGAAGGTTTCTCCTTTGCGGAATGTGGTCCGATTCAGAGCCGTTGGGAAGTTAGCACCGAGGTTTGTTGGACCATTCCCTATTATAGAGAGGATCGGGCAGATGGCTTATAGAGTGGAGTTGCCCGAGAAGCTTGCTGGAGTACACGATGTTTTTCATGTCTCGCATCTCCGGAAGTGTTTACATGAATCAGCAGAGGTTGTTGAGCCGAGTGTTCTGAAAGATGTAGAAGTGGAGAAAGAGGCTACCTTGAGGAGAGCTCCGATTCGTATCTTGGGGACGAAGACCAAGAAACTAAGAAATCGAGAGGTCAAATTGGTGACGGTTCAGTGGGGTGAAGCCGAAGAAGACGCAACTTGGGAAACCGAGGAGAAGATGCGTGGGCTTTATCCATTCCTTTTTTAGGGTACAATCTCAATCTCTTTTCTTTGTTAGCATATCTTTCTCTTTGCTATCTATGTTTATCTAGTCTATCGTGTTAATCTTGTCATGAGAACCTTAGGTAGAAACCCTTTGGACGAAACATGTGTTTGAAACATGTTATGCTTGATGGTTGCAAGTGGTTGCAAGTGTTTGCAAGTGGTTACTCGTGGATGCATTATACACGTTAGGCACTAGATCGGCTCACACACTCCTCATATTGCATATGCATGAGTGTTTATGCTTATTCATGGATGAAAATTTTTGTGTTATCACATGGATGTTGCATATGGATGTATGTGATGTGCACACATATAGATGTTATACATTATGTTAGGAATTGCATACATATGGATTCATTTCACTAACATAATTTGCATTGATGATATTTGCATTAGATAGGTACATATACACACACCTTTGCATATGTTCATACAACATTTAGAATCTTGTAAGGACAATGATTGCTCGTGGATGATGTTTTGAGTAGATGGATGTTGGATGGTAGGATACGTTCTTCCTAACTTGAAGATTTCGGGGACGAAATCCTTTAAGGAGGGGAGAATGTAACAACCCGTATTTTCAATAACCTGTAATGATGTAAATCGAGGCAGAATTTAATTTATAAATCTGAATCAAGGGAAACGGGCTATGCCATTGCGTTCATCTCGGAAAAATACGCGAAATAGAGTCCGAGTTTTCGAAAATCGGAGTCCGTATGACCCGATTAAGGCCCAACGAAGTTTTCTGAAAATTTCAAAGTAAAAACAGATTTCACATTCAAATCTGAATTTGGAAATTGGGGTTATTGGGCCAGGCTGGAAAATTCCCGCCAGAACACCCCAAGTCGACAGCCCTGTCGACTTGGGAGTCGACTTGGTTAGACCAAGTCGACAGCCCTGTCGACTGGGCTGTCGACTTGGCTCAGCCGGGCTGTTTAGCCTGGTGCACCATTTTGAGAATGTGTTGAGCTTGGGGGCCAGATTCGGTTTTAAGGGCTGAGATTGCAACTAGGGTTTAATCCTATGGACTAAAACACTTGCCTAATCTATAAATAAGACCCTAATCTAGCCCTAAATCATCATTAATCTATCCTACAACTAAACTATGGCAAAATCAATCCTCTCATGGCCTCCACTCTCTTCATAAAATTCCTAAATAAATTCCTAAGTGATTTTCCATGCATACAAGTGTTTTAGAACTTGTATGAACATTATTAGCTTGCATTCAAGTCAAGTTCTTACATTAGCATCATAAAGGAAGAGTTTTTGATCATTTTGGCTTGCATTTTGGGTTTGATTGATTTCATAAGGGCTTTGTCATATTTTTGTGACTTCATAATCATTGTAAGCCCTATTCTACTTTCATACTTAAACTTTGAAGTTAAATGTATGATATGCAAGTTTATATGCGAGTTTACTATGTTATGAAATGCAAGTTTATCATGTTATGCAAGTTTTCTATGATGTAATATGCAAGTTTATCATGTTATGCAAATATGCTATGATGTGATATGCAAGTTCATCAAGTTATGTTATGCAAGTTTGATATGCAAGTTGTCATATGATATGCAAGTTATGCTATGCAAGTTTGGGTTGAACATTTTATTCATGCTATCATGTTATGCAAGCTTATCTTGGGTTTATGAACATAAAGCTTCAAGCTTTATGCCAAAGGTTGCATTTTGGCAACACTTAAGTTATCATATCTCTTATGATAACTTGCATGTGAGGCTAAATGCGAACTTATGGCCATTTCTACATGTCATTTATCACCATGTATCACCAATATACTAAGTTTGGTTTTATGCATGCTTTTGAGGCCAAAAGATGTAATATGCAAGTATATGAACATATGTACATTTCATATACCACCATGTTAAACTTGTGGCTTCAACACTTTTATGTCATGATTATGCCAAGTTCCCTCTTTCTATCCTTTATGCGCTATTGCGATATGTAAGCGATGGGATTGCGTTTGGGGTTGGGTAAAAGTAAAAGACATAAAAACATAAGCTTGGGAATTTACCTATTAAGTTAGGTCTACCCATTGGGAATTTACCTATTAAGTTAGGTCTACCCAACTTCTTGAAAAACTTGTAACATGTTTTGGAAACATGATGGACATGACACTTAGAAAAGATAAGTGTAGCCAACTCGAGGTTGGGTTGAATTTGTAGCGTAAACCTACCCGGAACCGACCGGCTTAACTAGTTGCTACAAACAATAGGACCCAATGTGAGAAGTTGGTCATGTTGTACCTTGGACCCGAGGTTAGACCAAGTTGTGGTGTAAAGCTACCCGGACCCGCCCGGCTTAACTAGTAACCGCAACAAAGTCTAATGTGAGAGGTTAAGGCGCATTAAATTAATTAATGCCTCATGATTAGGGTTAAGTCATGGTCCACTTAGTACTTAACCAATTCGGGCTCGGTAGATTAATCGGGGTTAAGTCGTGAACTCATCGTTACACTTAACCAAGTTAATCCATGATTAGCAAGGGGGTTAAACCGTACTTAACCAACTAGAAAAATCCTAGCAATGGGGGCCTACTCCAGCAGTAATCCCAAGATAGTATCATCATGACCCTAGGGACTAGGCTAGGGTGGGGGCACGATTACTGGACTGGAGGTAAGCGACCAAAAGCGACGGCAGAGGGTATGCCGGTGTAGTTCCGGGCGGACCATGGTCGTGCACATAGTCCGAAGCCGGGGAAATCATGCACGGGTACCAGTAGATCGGGACTGTGCACTCATGTTTATTGTGTCCAGCGGTTGACACCCTAGGGCTTGATACACCCGAAGGGTGGACCCGGCACAGTCTGACTACAATTATGTTTGGGCCGTATTGACACCAACACGTGACGAGTTAGGCTTAGGGAGCCGATCGACTAGACCGTTTGGTTGGACCTCGTATTAGGGTCATTTCATGTTATTGGACCGCGGGTTAAGGTCACTTCATATTAATGGGCCAAAGCTTGGGCCAAGGGATCAATACTTGTTTATTCAAGTCATGTTAGTTTGCTAGTACACCTATGGTGCAAAACCTTAATCCTGATTATGCGATGACACCTTTATCTACCTTGTTAGTTAATCATCATGCTAGTATGTTGTTATCCTTATGATCATACCTGCTTCTCATGCCAGTTAACTTTATCAGTTTACATTGATTGTAGTAGGGCTTACTCAGTCTTTTTGACTGACCTGTTTTCTTTCGCCTCTTTTCTTCCGTTTCCCCCCCAGGTTCTCAGGGAGGGAATACTAGAGCTTAGCTGGATTTCTGACTGCTTGCTTGTGGGATTTAGCTCATGTACGGTTTGACATGAAGCTAGCTGTGGCTGTCACTTCTTTTAGGGATTAGTATTTATGTATTTCAGTTTTCAGTTGATGTTGTTTATCTAGACTTGTTTATTTGGGAAGTTGACATTATGATGTAACAGACTTGTTTTGAAATGGTTTAAAATCTTCCGCTGTTTTACCTATATTATTTACTCTGTTTACGCATATACATATGTTCTTGTTCTGCCTTGATATATCATTATGCATGTTTGCCTGATTCAAACGCCCCTCCAAAGTCAGAGTGCTTGCAAGAGTCACCCGGGCGGAGGTGGGGTGTTACATAATTCCAAATGCAACCGTTAGATTTCAAATCTCTTATATTCATTGGAATGCTCTTTTCGATACGAACCTAACGGTTTTGGTTTTAGGAGAATCCGACGGTCAGATCTCCCATTACGCCAATTTGAAGTTAATGGTCGAAATTCGCGAACGGTCGCTGCGCGATGCGTTCTATTCAGGCCACATATATATATATATATATATATATATTATATTGTCGATTTCCATTTGGATCTTATTTATAAAATATTCATTATTTCATTTCGAAACGCTTCGAACTTCATTTTCAATTTTAAATAAAAATTGAATATTCCATATCTTTATCATATTAAAATGATAATATTTTCAAAATATTATATTTTGAAATCACTTCTTATTGATACTCATTATAAAATGAATAAAATCGATCGATAAGCCCGTTCGGGTTAAACATGGCGTTTGCTACTTAACTAGGCTTCATACTCTTGTATTTTTGCATCCATTCAAAATTGAACGTCAAAATCATAATCTTATTCTTCATTGAACATTATTTTAATTCATGTATATATATATATATATAAACACAAAATTCATTTGGAGATTCCAAAACCATCTATTTCGTTACATGTAAAAAGAATATTTTTAATGAACAAAAATATATTTCATTATATGTGCATTTTATACGCCCCATATTCACATTAAAAAGAATATTTTAGTGAACAAATATATATTTCATTACATGTACATATTTATAATTCATATATATAGTAAAAATGTAATTTATATTGTTCAAAAATTCTATTTAATACATGAATATTTTATTCACTTCATTAACATGTTAAAAATAATTTTTTTATCTAACAATAATGTATTTTAACATATGCTTCTTTTATTCTTTATACATACAATAAAAATGTGATTTTTATTTTTAAAACAGTTTATTTTAAAATATTCTTTATTTTTAAAGATTGTTTATTTTTAATTATTCTTTATTTAAAATATTCTTTACATAAAAATGTTCTTTTACATTAAAAATGTTCTTTAACATTAAAAATGTTCTTTTACATCAATAATGTTCTTTTACATTAAAAATGTTCTTTTACATTAAAAATGTTCGTTTATTCTAAAATGTTATTTTATTCTAAAATAATATTTTATTCAAAATTATTTATAAAACATTATTTATCTGTGAATCGGAATGCAACTCAATCAATTACCATATAATTTTAGTTATATGGATTTCACACACCGCATATATTCAACAATAATGATAAATAATAATTAAACAGTCCATTCACATCCAAAGTGAAATTTACAACTTTGTGAGCATTAAAATAATTTAATGTCAATCCATCGATTGACATAAAACTAAATATTGGGGGTAGTGTATGCCAAATATTATCCCAATACCCGTGTGAGGTTTTCAGACAACAACAGTTTTTTTAAATAAATCATTGGTTAATAAATTTAACCAATTCTAATTCAGTTTGAATTATTTCCTATTTAACTAATTTTCACTATTCGAATTATAAATGAATATTAATAATTTAATTTCATTAACACATTAATATTAACATTTTTAATGTGTTAAACATTTCAATAACACAAACAACACACAATACAGTCAATTTAAATCGTCCATGGCGTATGGACGAGGAATGTGATCTAACAGGCACCGTATACAATTTATAATGATAATACTGATAAAAATCTACACTGGCAATTCTATATATTTTCCAGTTATGAAAATAAATAAATAATTGTGCTGAAATTTTAGTGAGGAGTTCTCACCTTTTGTTTCTACTTTGCTAATCTTTATCGGACGATGGTTTGGATTTGCTCCAGTACACAGTGTTCTTCACCGTGATCCTAACACAATCTATTTCACACAGTTTATTTTCGAAATCATATTTTTAATGTTGTTCTAGATATATGGTAAAAATCATATTTTTATTTACGTTATGTTTATATAAAAATCATATTTTTATATTGCTATTTCTGATTTAAAAACAATGCGATTTTTATTTTAGAAACAATGATATATGTGTATGTATATATATACATATATATATATATATATATATATATATGAATTCTATTGCTATTTTTCATAAAAAAAAAAACAATGCTCTTTATATTTTCAAAAACAATGGTTTTAATATTTTAAAACAAAGTTATATTTAATAGAAATCACTCCTTTTTTTATTTATACACTAGAATAAAAATCATACCTTTATTTTATAGCTATATATATAAAAACCACAATTTTATTTCATATTATCTATATGAAAATCACATTTTAAAACAAAGATATTTTATTTTTAAAAATAATGTAAATTTTATTTTAAAAACGATCTTCTATCTTATTTTACAAAAATAATGTATATTTTATTTACAAAAACAATATATTATTTTATTTACAAAAAACATTGTATATTTTATTTGCAAAAACATTGTATATTTCATTTATAAAAACATTGTGTATTTTATTTACAAAAACATTGTATATTTTATTTACAAATACATTGTATATTTCATTTATAAAAATATTGTTATTTCATTTATAAAAACATTGTCTTCTTTTTTATATTTAAAATCAATGTTTTTTTTATCAATTCTATTTTAATAACATACTTAAGTTATTAATTAAATTGATTAAACTATTAGTTACCCTCAAAGCAAATTTGAGCCGTTGATTTCCAAATACAAAGGCCTGCGTGTAACGACCCAAAAAATCAAAACCAATTAAAAAATTTTATTTTAAGAAATTTTAACAGAAAATGTGTGAGAATTCGAAATTTTCATTTTTAAATAATATTAAAGCTATTAAAAATAGTCATTTTGCAAATAACCTCCGTTTTCGACAAAACTACTTTTGTTGGATTCGGAATGACAAATTGTTGCTAAGTTTAAATTTTCATAAGTTTTGGAACTAGTATGTGAGTGTGGCAAATTAAAACGTGTTTTGTCAATTTTAGTCAAATTTAATCGACCAGAAAATTGCCATTTTTCAAACGGTCTCCAAATTCGACGAAATTAGTTTTGATAGAACCGTATCGTCAAAACATAGCTAGAAATAATTTTTCTACAATTTTTGGAGTCAGTATGTGGCCTCGGTAAATTAAAATGACGTTTAAATTAAAAATATATTGATTTATATTTAAGTTTAAATGAAAACTAATCAAAATGATGAAATTGGCTTTTAAAACATATCCCATTATGTCCGGAATGGGGGTAATTAGCTAGGGGCAACAGTCATTGGGTTTGATTTGGAGTTCGTATTAATAAACATGAATTTTTAAAATAAATGAATTAAATAAATTGGAAATATGCTATAAATACGGTCAAATACCCAAACCCTAATTCCATTTCCTTTAGCCGCCACTCAATAGAAATGGACAAACTGAACGCTCTCTTCTTCTTCTTCAATGATCTTCCAATCCACAAATTCTTTCATGAATTTTATAAAACAAAAATCGATGAACACACCGAGATCTATATATTGAACGGACATGATCGGATTTACCTGAGTATTGGGCGTGAATTTCAAGGCCAAAGGGTTCGACTTTGATCTCGGGTTGCGGATCAGTGTGAGGGCCGAGTGGGCCCACGTTGGTGGTGGTGGCAAGCGGTGGCAAGGCACGTCGCGCACGGGGGGGGGGGGGGGGGGGGGGTCCCTGATGGGTGGCCGGAGGTGTGGTGGAGCATGCGACGGGACGGTTTTTGCACGATGATTTTGGGTTCAATTTGACAGTAAAGCGATGAAGAAGGAGGAAGGTTAATTAATTTTAAACCTTAATTAAACTAAGTAATTATTTAATTACGTATATTCAACTTTAAATAACCGTAACTCTTTCATACAGAAACGGAATCGAACGATTTCGGATTTGTTGGAATCGCAGAAATGAGATCTACAACCTGGAACAGACTAGAGCTGAAAAAGAGCACGCTGGAATTTCAAAAAAAAAATCAATGTGAGATTTCTTATTTAATTATTAAAATAAATTGTTATGCATTGGAAATCTTTATTTATTCACTGTTAAGATTCATATTGTTTGTGGTGCGTGATTTGAATTGGCTGATGTTGTGTGTGGTGATCCGATGACTTCAATTTGATATAATGCAGTCATTGTAAATTTGTATAAAAATAAAAATCATCTCTTTTTATTTGTCATATGTGAATAAAAATTGTCTACAAGTGAAAGTTATCTTTTTATTTGTCATTTCTGAACATAGGATTTGTTATAAAAGAAAAGGTTCTTTTTATTTTCATATGATACATAGAATTTGTTGTGAAATAAAAAGTCATTTATTTAGAATCAATTCATGTTAAAATAAAAATTTCCTTCTTATTTGTGTCTAGAAAACATTAAAACATGTATGTAGACAAAATTATCTTTTTATTTTGTCATTAGAATTATAAACATTCTTTTTATTTGACACCAGAGCCGGTCCTGAAGTCTACAATGCCCAGTGCGTATTTTTAAATGATGCCCCATGCCATAGAAAATTGCTCAACTATATTAAATATAATTGTTATTTATTTAGTAATTTCCAAAATTATAATTAAATCTTAGTTTTCATAATCAAGAGCATGCTTCATCCAAAACAAAGTTTATTTTTTCGCTAAGATTAAATCATAATATTTGGCAACAATATTTGACTGCTAGTCAATTTAATTCGATTAAATAAAATCAATTTCTAAGCTTAAGTGGACATAAATTAGTGGCTAAATTCATTCTCGACACCAAATTGTAAATTTTCAATTAATTGTAAATTTAAGCAAAAAGAATTTTAATAAAAAATATTAAAATCCCTATTCATTTGTAGCTAAACCTGTATCCCTCTTTATACACTTAATAGGAAATCGATAATACAATTCATTAAAAAAATTATCTCAAACATAAGTGTAACAAATTAACAATATAGATTAATCACATTTTAAGGATAAAATATCTCATCAAAATTAATTGACATTCTATTTTTATTAGTCTATACTAGCAACTTAAGTATTACAAATTAACAAATGGTAGTTAGTCACATTTTAAAAGGTAAAAATCTAGTTCAAAATCTAATAACATTCTACTTCTTTTAAACAATATCATTTTAGTAAAGTAAGGTTTCATACCCTCAAAAAATTATTCTCACCTGTTTGTCTTATCTTCGTTGGAAATTGCTTCCTCTTTCTTGTTTCCTCCTTCTCTTCGTTTTCTGTCTCTCCCTCATCTCACCATAAACACATAAGCCAATCGTAGATCAATGCCCTATCCACGAAATCAAAACACTACCGCCATCACCCACTTGAATCTGACAAAGCTCATCCCTTAGACCCAAATCTGCAATCAAGCCAGACCCATGACTAATTTTTCACTCTCAATTCCTACCTAAATCTGCAAAAAGCCGGATCTAAATTTGCAACAAATCTGCAGCCGCCAATCGCCTGGATATTACCCCAGCCATCGCGAATTTGCGGTTGCCAACAAACTACCTCATCAGTCTTTGTCCTCACACAAAACACCACACTGAGATCCACATCTACCATAACCTACTTTCCTTATACCGCAACCCAACCCTGAAACTGCCACCAACTATAGAGCTGTATCTTATAATTGTTTTCTTTACACGCAATTTTGCGGTGTTTTTTGCATTACTGTATGCGACAGAATTTTGATGCCCCTGTGTTTTTGATGCCCTGTGCGTAGGCACGGTTGGCACTGGGCCAGAACCGGCCTTGTTTGACACTAGAAACGTAGACAAAAATATTTCTTTTCATTTATACATTAGAAATGTAGAACATGTAGACAAATAAATATTTCTTTTTATTCGTACATTAGAAACATATGAATGTTATGAAAATAAAAATCATCTTTTTATTTGTCATATATGAACATAGGAATTGTTGAAAATTGTTTAACAATAAAATTTACATTTTATTGTATATTATAAATGGTTAAAAATATGCATTATTTTTACATAGAAAAATGTTCATTTGATTATATATGTTTTGTTAGTTAAAACATTATCATTCATATGCTAGTAACATAGAGAAATGTTCATTTGATCATATATGTTTTGTTAGTTAAAACATTATCATTCATATGCTAGTAACATAGAAGAATGTTCATTGGATCATATATGCTTTGTTAGTTAAAACATTATCATTCATATTGTAGAAACATAGTATAATGTTCATTTGATTATTTATGTTTTGTTAATTAAAACATTATCATTTATATGTTAATGAAATAGAAAAATGTTCATTTATTAAACATATATTGGTTCATTAAAAATAGTGTCACTTAACATTGTAAGCATTACAAAAATGCCATTTAATTAGAACACGTTTTGCGAAATAAAAATATATTAGTTAGAATAATGTTTTATGAAAACAAAAATGTCACTTTTGTCATGTTAGACAAGAATAAAAACATTTCAGTCAAATATACATCTCGTTAGACAAAAATGTCAATTTCATCATGTTAAGATAGAATAAAATGAATTAGGTGTTAAAACCTGCATTGTCATTAAAAATGACATTTTTATCATGTAAAATTAAAATAAATAATCATTTGTTAAAATGTTTTATTAGATAAAAACATCGTCTGTATCATGTTAATGAAATGAAATTGATAATCATGTCCTGAAATATATTGTTGTGATGTTGGAAGGTTTAATGTATAAAAAATAATGTTAACATTAATGTGATAGTAAAATTAAATTATAAATATCCATTCATAATTTTAAATAGTGTAAATTAGTTAAATACGAAATAATTCAAACCAAATTAAAATTGGTTAAATTTATTAGCCAATAATTTTTTTAAATAAACTGTTGTTGTTTGAAAATCCCACACAGGTATTGGGATGATATTTGACATACACTAGTCCCTATATTTAACTAATTGTCAATCGGTGGATTGACAGTCTGTGATGAGCATTATTTATTTATTTTAATGCTCACACAGTTATAAACTTCACTTTGGATGTGAATAGATTGTTTGATGATTGTTTAGCATTGTCGTTGAATATATGTAGTGTATGAAATCCATATAACTGAACTTATATGGTAATTGACCGAGTCACATTCCGATTCAGAATAAAGAATATTTTTAAAAGAATATTGTAACATAAAGAATATTTTAAAATAAAGAGTATTTTGAAAGAAAGAATATTTTAAAATAAAGAACATTTTGGAATAAAGAATATTTTAAAATAATGTAATAACCCGGAAATCTAGGCCAGTTTAAAATTTTTATTTTGGCAATTTTAGCGAATTTTGATCATTTAAAAATTCCCATAACAATATCTGTATCATCACGAAATCCAACATCGAAATATTCCGAAGACAATTTTTTAAATGATCAAAATTCGCTAAAATTTCCAAAATAAAAATTTTAAACTGGCCCAGATTTCTGGGTTATTACATTCTTCCCCACTTAAAACTTCATCCCCAAAAAGGAACGAAGCCGAAAGTTGTTTTAAATACCAACTCAACTTTCCCTATTTTCATTACGGCTTAAGTTCTTCAACTTTTCAGTTTCTAAGAACTTTTCAAATTTTTCAAAAATTTGGCTAACACCCTAAATTTTCGAAAAATTTCGCCATAACCTCCCATGCACTGGGAGCACCGGGAAAATCCCGAAATTTCCGTACAGGCCCTCTGATCTCAAAAAGAAAAAGAAAAAGCCAAGCGGCTAGCCAATCGGCTCATAAAATCATCATCACCCAAACAAAACAGTAAATTATGATAAACATGTACCTATTTGTCGGGCAAACAATTTTATTCTTCTGCTCTAGCCTCTTTGCTATGACCTGTTCAATGTAAGTACATGTATAAGCAAGCAAATGCGACCAAATTCTCAGTACAGTTCAATATTTGACCAATTTTGTTAAAGGTTCAACATTTAATTATTCAAACAATAATCAAACAACACAACCACCAATCAATTAGTGAATTATCATTTCAAATTCATAATTTTGATATATAGTCAAAAATCATATTTTTGGTGCCAAATCACAACAATATATTCTAATTATATTTTGGTTCTCACACCAGTCAATAGGAAATATATAGAAATCTCACTTTCGTCACTCGAACAAAAATTCTGATGATGATGCATCAATCATCAGAATTCTCTTCGGGCGACTAGAATGTGATTCTATATCTACCCAATATATCAAAACTTCGAATACACGCGGATCAAACGTATACGCAAAATCTATATATACTGGATTGTCCACATCAATATAAATAAATAACCAAATACGAATAATTGATTTAAATTTCAAAGCAAAATTTGTTTTCACTTTCAAAAATATACTCTTCACACTCGTTCTAGGATACTACTGATCCCATCTCTAACGAGTCATTCCCATTGGATATTACTAATCCAGTTTTTGATGAATTCTTTAATATGGTTCTAATATGTCTTGTTCTCTGAGCTTTGTAAACCTAGCTCTGATACCAAATGTGACGAAAAGGAATTTCACCCCATCCGAACAGTCGCTAAACCGATCAAGACCGTTTGAAACGCCTGATTGTTTTGAGAACACGACACAAATCAAAACGCGGACGGAAGAACATTTCATTGTATATTACAACAATCCGTCAGATTACAAGAATATACAGAGTATAAATGAATAATACATTCAATAAATATCAGAGATTACAATACATTACATAGCAGCGGAAAATAATACAATACACAACTAGAAGAGATATACGGATACAAGGCTTTCCGGATATCATTCCACCTGTAAACCAGGATCCTGTGAATATAAATCTGCAAAACCAAAACTACTAGCTGCCCGTGTCAAAATAAGGGCACCCAGAGTTTAGGTTAAAACAATAAACTCCAGGTCAGTCATGGGAATGGTGTGAGAACTAAAACATTGATTTAAAACTTCACCTTAAATCAGATATATCAAGGGACCACGCCGCTAACGCGGAACGGGTTTCCTCCCCAGAATACCAGTGCATAAAACAAACAGCGCAATGCTAAATAAAGAAAAATGAAGCTATTATAAGACCCAGTTCCCATCACACAACGCAACGCAAGCCGGAGGATAGGGTTTTTACCTTATAATAGCCAAGAATGCTTGATACGTTTAAAACAAATCATTTGATACTATTATAAGTGCATAGTGTATAAAACAACTTCAAATCATAAGTATCAATCATAGACGGCATAAGTGCCCCATCCCACTATGTCGCCATACTAGGCTCTACAAATAAAACTGCAGAATCACGTATTTGGAAATTGGATTTCCATCTATGAACCGAGGCAAAAGATAGTCCTCAATCAATTCGAGACAATCTAGCCCATGTCTCAGGATCAGAACGCATCAACCCTCTGGATCGTCAGGGTCGGTCCACCGATGTGGATTATTATGCCTGAACACCATGTTTCTCCGCCCTTTGGGGCGTAAATGAGCCAACGAATGGCTCCATCGGACCCGGATCGTTCGATTTTTATATATTGAATAGCGAAGTAAAAATTCGATTTTTATATATTGAATAGCGAAGTAAAAATTCGATTTTTATATATTGAATAGCGAAGCAAAAATTCGATTTTTATATATTGAATAGCAAAGTAAAAATTCGATTTTTATATATTGAATAGAGAATTAAAAATTCGATTTTTATATATGTAGTGATTACGGATGATGAAAGTGACGAAAAAAGAAACGACAGAGATTTCCTACCTAAGAAGAGTCATGGCGTTTGATTTAGCTATTCGGTGAGAACTTCTCACCATTTAATTTTGTTTTCTAGTTAATAATATATACTAGGATGCAGACGGTGTTTAGTAGCACCCGACACCCGTCGTCCACAGACCATGGACGACTTGTATGCTTGTTTGTTTGATTTAGATGTGTAGTTGATTGTGTGATGTGATGTGAAATGAAATAAAACATTTATATAGTTGAAATAAAATATTTTATAGTGGAAAATATTTTATAGTTAAAAATAGAATTTTTAACGTGTATATGAAATGAAATAAAAATAAACAAATCGGACGATTTGTTTATATACACCCATTTGACTGATATTGATTGGGACGATAAATTTTACACATCGCCCAACTGCACTAATAAAATCTGTGTTTGATTGTTTGAAACCCTACACGGGTATTGGGATGATGTTTGACGTACACTAATCCCGATTGTTTAGTTGTATGCCGATCGATTGATTGACAGACTGTTATAAGCGTTAAATATTTATATTCGATGCATATACAGTGTAGAATGCACTTTGGATGATGGTTGATTATTCATCGTTGTTATTGTATACATGTGTTGTAGAAAATCCATATAATTAACATTATATGGTAATTGATTGGGCCTCATTCAATATTTGAAATAGAAATATTTGAAATAGAATATTTGAAAATAGAAATATATGAAGCCGTGTTGATTAGATTGACGCCATTTTGATGCGAACGATATTTATATCGATTTCATTCATTTTATAATGAATATCGAAAGTGATTTCAAAATCTGATATTTTGAAAAGAATTAGAATTCGAATTGAAATTGAATAGAAATGAATTCGAATTGAAATTGAATAGAAATGAATTCGAATTGAAATTGAATGGAAATGAATTCGAATTGAAATTGAATGGAATTGAAAATGAACTGAAATTGAATTAAAAATCGATTTGAATTTAAATTAATTTGAAATGAATTTAAATCGAATTTATAAGGAAAAATTCAATTTTGATTTGAATTTGAAAAGAAGTTGAAATCGTTTTGAAAATGAATTTAAAAAAATTTATAAAGCACGTTTTGAATTGAAATCGAGGAAGGATATATTATATATATATAATATAATGGCCTGAATAGAACGCGCCGCGCCGCGGCAGTTCGTGAATTTCGACCATTGACTTCGAATGGATACCGCGGGAGATCCGACCGTCGGATTCTCCTAAAATTGGAACCGTTGGGTTCATATCAAAAAGAGCTTTCTAACGAATATTAGAAATTTGAAATCTAACGGTTGGATTTGGAATTATGTCCAAATAAAATTTGGAAAAGGTCATTGTAAGTGCAGTTCGATGGTCGTTGATGGAAATCGACTGTACGGGCCATGATAAAATTATTAAAAATAGTAATAATTTGTGTAAAATCATAAGAAATGATTTGGGAAAAATTGGGATGAAAAACTCCATATTTGAAAAGATAAAAATAGATTTTTATCGAAATGAACTTGTTTTGAACTAGAACTATAATTCTATTTATTTTTAAATAAATAAATTGAATTTGAAAATGGTTTTGAAAATAACCAGAATTTCCAATAATTATATTGGAATGGATTTGAATCAAAATTGTCTTCGGAATATTTTGATGTTGGATTTCATGATGATACAGATATTGTTATGGGAATTTGAAAGATATATATATATATATCGTTATTTCCAATACGATATTTGTTGGTCGTAGAATTTGATATTGAATATAAGCCGATATATTTTCTATTCAGAGCCTTGTATTTAATATCAAATGTGATTTGGGTTTGTCGTGAATGGTGTCTTTATTAACACTGTTCTTGAACCCAGTTGAGAAAAGATTAAATCTTTTTATTTAGGTTTAATGAAGTGTACCAATTAAATAATATTTAATTGGAATTGAATTGATATTGATTTTTGGGTTTATCGTGAACAGTGTTTTAAATAACACTTGTTCTTTAACCCGATAATTAATGGAATGGGATTTGGGTTGTCGTTAACGGTATCTTCAATAATACTGTTCTTAGACCCAAAGGAGTTAAGAAAATCAGAAACTAACTGGAGATTAGTTAAGTTGAATGGTTTCTGGGGTATTGATCTGATGTTGGTTTCGGCCTTCGGGGTTAATACTTAGGGAATTGCTCACTTTCTAATTTACGATTAGGGACTGATTGAAATGTGATATGGGGTTTATCGTGAACCGTGTTTTAAATGACACTGATTCTTTAACCCAGATAGAGATTAAAACTAAGTGGAGTTTTAATGAATCTTTAATTAAATTGAAAAGATCAAGAATGGAGTATCACCAGTTTTACTCCAGGTGATAGTTAAATCTTTAATTAGATTAAACGTGAAATGGTAATTGAATTTACCGATAACACCGTGGTGTTAGATATGAAGTATAACCAGTTTTACTTCATGGGATGAATAGGTTGGGGTTGGGAAATTAAAACAAATGATTACTTCGGTAAGGTTCGTTAATCCTGACTAGTTGAATCGATATTCAAAAGAAGATTAAAGAATAAATTCGAGGAATTTATCTTTGATAAAATTAATGGGAACCTTTCCCTATGAATGTGAAATTTAGAAACTAACTGTCGGTTAGCTAAGCAGAATGGTTTCCTGGATATTGATCTGATGTTGGTTTCGGCCTTCGGGGTTAATATTTGGGGAATTATTCTCTTGTTAATTTACGGTTAGTGACTAATGAATTGGAATGAGGCGTATGTTGTGTGTGTAACACTTGTTTATAATATACGTGAGTTATTCGGAAAGACCGGGTTTATCCCGTTCTAAATAACTGATACAACGATAAGTCAAAGATGAAGACGGTGGTTGAAGAACGGAGGTCTTCACGTCGTTTGGATAATTACTGATGATCTTGATTGGGCCGTACACCCAAGAAGATGGAAACAGTTGGTGATCGTCCAGACGTACATGGAGATCGATGGATATGCGGGGTACTAGGTTCCTCCGGTTTCGTTCAGACCCAGAACGGACTTGTAAATGGACTGTGTGTCTGACATTGGATTTTAGTCTGTGTGATTGATTTCTATTAAATATATATCTGTTTGGCAGCGGAGAATTTATTCTCTTGCTTAACGCTCTTCTCTGAGACGTACGAGCTCAGGGGTTATATACTGTTGGATATCAAACGCATAGAGTGAATTGCCTGTGTGGCATGCCTAAGTGGCAAATGATCAAGGCTTCTGTTGAAGAGCAAAGTCTTGTGGTTGATGATCGAAGCACGGCCTTTGTTGCGTAGCTTTGTGTAACGTTTACTTCGCGAGTTTCACACCCGGTATGAACCAAAAACGGGAGAGGACCTCAGGGAGGGCATGCATTTCCTTCTAGCTAAAAAGTGGCGTCAGTGGTTTTACATGCCCTGACTAGTTTGACTTATGTGGTTGTTGCTGTTGCGAGGCACCTCAGTTAGATCGGACAATCTGGGTCCGATGGAGCCATTCATTGGCTCATTTACACCCCAAAGGGCGGGGAAACATAGTGTTCAGGCATAATAATCCACATCGGTGGACCGACCCTGACGATCCAAAGGGTTGATGCGTTCTGATCCTTCTAACGACGATCTATATAAATATATTCGTTCGAATTCTATTCAAAATAAATTTCTCGTTGTTATTATTTAAAATAATTCATTTTAAATGATCAAAATTTGCTAAAATTGTCAAAATAAAAATTTTAAACTGGCCCAGATTTCCGGGTTATTACAAATAACGAATATTTTAAAATAATATTTAGTTAAAAATAAAATTATGGTTTTGATGTCCGATTTTAAATGGATACAAAAAAAATATATAAAAATATGAAGCTGTGTTAAGTAGAAACGCCATTTTAACCCAAATGGGTTTATCGATCGATTTTATCCATTTTATAATGAATATCAAAAGAAGAGATTTCAAGATTTAATATTTTTGAAATATTAATATTATAATATAATAAAGATATAGGATATTCAATTTTTAAATAAATTTGAAACTGAAATTGGAATCCTTTTAAAATAAATTTATAAATATTTTATAATTACATTTTAATCAAAAATCGACGAAATATACATAATATATATATACACATTTTTAATGGCCTGAATAGAACGTGCCGCACAACGACCGTTCGCGAATTTCGACCATTAACTTCAAATTGATGCATCGGGAGATCTGATCGTCAGATTCACCTGAAACCTGAACATTGGGTTCGTACTGAAAAGAGCTTTCCAATGAAAATTATAGATTTGAAATCTAATGGTTGCATTTGGAAAAATGTCCAAATCAATTTTGGAAAAGGTCGCTATGAATGCAGTTCGGTGGTCGTTATTGGAAACCGACTTTACGGGCCTTGATGAAATTATTAAAAATATCAATAAATCATGTGAAATCATAATAAATAATTTAGAAAGATTTTGGATGCGGAATTCCATATTTGTAAAGATAAAAATATACTTTTATCGAAAGGAGCTAGTTATTAACTATAATAATAATTCAATATTTTTTGTTTAAAGAAATAAAATAAACTGGATTCTGGGTTGGCTGGAATAGTGTCTTAAATAACACTATTCTTAAACCCAGTTGAGAAAAGAATAAATCTTTTAATCAAGTTTTAGAGTATTTTACCAATTAATTGATACTAAATAGGAATAAAATTGGAAATATGATTTGGAATTTATAAATCTTTTTATTTAGATTTAATTGAAATTTTCCAAAGCAAAGTTTTCCAATTTAATATATTAAATTGGAATTGAATGGAATTCGATTTGGTAATAATCAATATGAGCTTCTGTGGAGGAAGGCTGTTACTATATATGGAATTTAAAAGGTCTTACCGTTATTCCATTTATATTATTAGTATAACACGGGAATTTATATCGATTATATACTATCATGATTTTTGTGAAGATTTCATAGCTAATGGAAAATGATTTGGGTTTATTGTGAACTATGTCTTAAAGGACATTGGTTCTTTAACCCATGTACAAACATGATTTATCTTCCTATTATTGAATAATCATAAAGTAATGATTTTTGATATTAAAACCAAATTGGAGTTTTAATAAATTTTCAATTCAATTGAAATGGGAACCTTTCCTTAAAAAAATGTGGATATTTTATTAAAAGAATATTTAGAATTGGAATGAGGCATATGATGTGTTCTTATAGCACTTTATTATTGATTATAAAATATACGCGAGTTATTTGGAAAGACCGGGTTCAACCCATTTTGAATAATTACTACGACGATTAAAAGTCAAAGATGAAGACGGTGGTAGAAGACCGGAGTTCGTCACATCGTTTGGATGATTACTAATGTCTTGATTGGGCCGTACACCCAAGACAAGGTAATAAGTAGTGATCGTTTAGACGTACTTGGGGATCGACGGATATGCGAGAACCTCTCTCTTGTATTGGACATATGGGACGAGGAATAAGTGTCTCCGGTTTCGTTCAGACCCAGAACGGACTTGTAAATGGATGTGTATCTGACATTGGATTTCGTTCCATGTGAATTGATTTGTATTTAATATATATCTATTTGGTGGAGGAAAATTTATTCTCTTGCTTAACACCTTTCTCTAAGACATACGAGCATAGAGGTTATATATTGATAGATATCAGTCGCATGGCGTGGATTGTCAATGTGGCATGCCAAGATGCAAATGATTAAGGTTTTTGTTGAAAAGCAGAGCCTTGTGGTTGATGGTCAAAGCACGACCTATTTAGGCATAGCTTTGTGTAAAGCGTTACTTCGCCAGCCTCACACCCCGATATGTGTCAAAAAGGGATCGTGACTACAGGGAGTGCACACGTTTCTTTCTAGATAGAAGTGGCGTCAGCGTTTTACAAGCCTATAAATTTTTACTTATGTGGATGATGGATTACGAGGCCTTGGTTATATTGTCGATAGTGACCAACTGATAGGTCCAATAGGACCGAGAGAGGTGCGTTCAGGCATAATTAATCCACTAAAGTATTTGTGGACCGACCCTGAAGATCCAAGGGTTCGCCAGCTCCGAATCTTGAGACATTTGTTAGAGTGTCTCGAATCGGTGAGGAGCCATCCCTAGCCTCGACTCATGATGGAAACCCAATTTCTAATACGACATTACGAATTTGATTGTAAACCTATATATGAGACATAGTAGAATAAGGTACTATGCCGTCTAGGATTGATACATTCAGTATTTTAAACTGATTAGACACTAATAATAATCTTAAATATTATTTTCTACGTACCAAGCATGTTTGATCATTATAAGGTAAAACTCTATCCTTCAGTTTGCGTTGCATTGTGTGATGGGACTTGAATCTTATAATGATTTCATTTTTCTAAAATGCATTGCGTTGTTTTGTATAAAAAATTATTTAATTTATGCACTGGAAATCCAATGGAGTAAACCCGTTCCGCGATAGCGGCGTGGTCCTGTGATTAGCCATATTTTTAGATAAGTTAGGAAGGATTTCTCATACCAGTCCCATGACAGACTCGTAGTTTATTTCACTTTGCAAATTCAGGTTCCCTCTTTTTCACACGGGAAGCCAAGTGACAGGTTTAGGTTATTTTGAGCAGGTTTCTGGATCGAAGCTTAAAGCGGTGTCCAGAGCATTGATCGTCTTCCGCTGCATTGTATTGCATTCATTGTAAAATTATTTTCTGCTTTATTTATTTTGATGTACTCTGATATTATGTACTCTTATGTAACATTATTATGATGTTTATAAAAGTCTACTGTTATCGGTTCTGATGTGTTGTATGCCCAGAGTTAGTGCATTCAAAAAATTTCAACTTTTGGATCAGACCTGTGTGGTTTATGGTCGATTCAAAGGATGTGGATTTTTGGGTCATTACACTGCGGCCTTTCTTCCTCTATCGTGATTTTTTTCCCTTGGTCCTCATTCAACTAAACCCATTTGCACCTCCATTCACTACTAGGGTTAGAATGTGCGGCCCCCATAAGCGATCGGACCGCCATCCCTTGCCACCACGACGACCCCTTCGACAACGCCTCCCTCCACCACGAATACCATCAAACTCGATCACTCCTGGCGTTTCCAAAATCAGTTCGAACGGAGCGGGTTTGAGGCAAAAAAATCTCATGAGCCATTCAACTAAAATACATCTGATCCATATTGATTTGTAGATGATGAAAATCTCTTTGATGTACACTTTGGAACAATGTATTAATTCTCAATGGATTTAGATAATTTAAGGATTGACATTGGGACAGTTTCGGCCATTGAAGAGTTTGAACGATGGCGGCTTGGAATTGATTTTAGAGTTTTGTAAGGAAATACTATGTATTTATACACGTATTTTTATTTTTATTTTATTTATTTAATTCCATTTAATTTCAATATAACTTCCGTATCGTTGCGGACTCCAAATCAGACCCAACGAGTGTCACCCTTAGCTAAATGCCCCCATTCCGGACACAATGTAACATGTTTCATAACCCAATTCAGCTGTTACGATCAGTTTTTCTTTAAATTAAAATATAAATCAATTTATATTAAATTTGAATGTACATTTTAATTTACCGGGGCCATATACGGGTTCCAAAAATTCTAGAAAAATAAATCTAGCTATGTTTTAACGATACAGTCCTAACAAAATTAATTTCATCAAATTTGGAGACCGTTTGAAAAATGGCATTTTTCTAGTTGATCCAATTTGACTGAAATTGACAAAACACATTTTGATTTACCACGCTCACATATTAATTCCAAAAATTATGAAAGGAATCTTGCAATAATTTGACATTCCGGATCCAACCAAAGTGGTTTCGTTGGAAACGGAGGTCATTAGTAAAATGGCTTTTTTTAATATTAAAAATTATATATAAATTCCATAGCGACTATTCTGAATTTTAAACTGGGCATAACTTTTGATTCAGGTTATGAAATTTCAATTTTTTAGATTCATTGGAAAGATATTTTTCAACGGATTTAAATATTTTTGGTTTTACTAAAATCCAATTTATTTTGATTCCTATAAATTAAGTCAAAGTTCAAAATCAAATTTTCAAACTGCCGTGCCATTTCTAACTCCTTTTATAATTAAAATAAATATATTCGTTCTAACTTCAATTTAAAATAAATTTTAAATCACTATTATTTAAAATAAATTACTTTAAATATCAAAAATCCATTAAAATTGTTAAAATAAAAAAATTAAATTAGTTCAGAATTTCCGGGTTGTTACAATCTCCCCTACTTAAAATCTTTTCATCCTCGAAAAGGAACGAAGCTGAAAGTTGTTTAACTAACCAACTCAACTTTCAATTCTAATAAATTTTCAATTTAGTTCAATATTAAATTTGATTTAGCTAAATTTATCATTCTTTCTCATATTGGTTAAATTAATTATCATTCCAATATTTTAATTATTTAAACTAATTATCAAACATCACAACCAGTAGTCAATTAGTTGACTAGCTTTTAAAATATATATAATTTTATATATAGTCAAAAATCATATTTTTGATGCCAAGTCACAACAATAAACCCTATCTATATTTTGGTTCTCACACCCATAAATGGAAATAAATAGATATACCATTTTCGAAACTCGAACACAAATACTGATGATGGAGTTCCATCATCAGATTCATCTCCGAGCGATTAGAGTGTGATTCTATATCTAACTAGTATATTAAAACTTTGAATATACGTTAATTACGCGTATATTCAAAATCTTTATATACTCGATTTTCCAAATTAAAATAGAATAATATACTCAAATACGTATATTAAGATAAAATTTTCAAAACTAGATCTGTGTTCATTTTTATTTTAAAAATTAATACTCTTCACACTCGTTCTAGGATACTGCTGATCCCATCTCTAACGAGTCTTTCTTATTGGATATTACTAATTCAATCCCTTATGAGTTCTTTCGTTCGGTTATAATGTGCCTTGTTCTCGAGCTCTGTAAACCAAAGCTCTGATACCAACTGAAACGACCCAAACTTCATCGTGAAGGAAAGTACACATTGAATTGAGAACAAGGCAAATCAGAACACAAACAGAAGAACATTTCATTGTTTGTTACAACAATTACATCAGAGTACAAGAATATATCAGAGTACGAATAATTATTACATAATGGAAACACAATATCAGAGACTTAAATTACATAACAGCGGAAAAATAACACTTAACACAACTAGAAGGAATACACGGATACAGAGCTTTCGGAATATCGCTTCAGCTGCAAACCAGGATCCTATGAATATAATATCTGCAAAACCAAAACTACAAGCTGCCCGTGTGGAAAATACGGGCACCCAGAGTATAGGTTAAAACAATAAACTCCAGGTTAGTCATGGGATTGGTGTGGGAACTAAAAATAGTTATTAAACTTGATTTTAAAGTTAGGTATAACACAGGAGGGTTTACTCCACATAACCTTAGTTTAAAATAGAACAACACAATGCTTTTTGGAAAAATGAAGCTATTATAAGACTCAGGTCCCATCACATAATGAATGCAGTCGAGGATAGAGTTTTACCATATGATAGACAAATATGCTTGATACATGAAATTTCATCTTTTATTATTACTATAAGTGAAGAAATCAACTTCAAATATAAGTGCATCAATCATAGGCGGCGTAGGTACCATTATATTATGACTCCATATATATATTTACAACTAAAACCGAGTATCGCTTATTGGAAATTGGGTTTCCATCTATGAACCGAGGCAAGGGATTAACCTCACCGATTTTGAGACACACTAGCAAGTGCCTCAGGACTCGGATGATGGCGAGTCCTTGAATCTACATGGCTGGTTGTAACACCCCATATTTTCTGTTAACGTTATAGTAACGAATCAAAGAATAATTAATTTCAAATATGAGAGTTAAGGGAAACGGGTTACGCCATTGCGTTCGTCTTGGAATTCTGCTTGAGATAGAGTCTAAGTTTGCGTAAAACGGACACCGTATGAAGAAGATATGGATGAACGAAGTTAGGCAGAAAACCAGAAAAAAGAAGAAGATAGAAATGCACTGGTGCACTTGGGAAGTGCGCCAGTACAAAAATTGCACTGGCGCACCTGCCAAGTGCACCCTGGTCCGGCTAAGAGCCTGCACAGCTTTCTGGTGTGATCTGATCCGTACCGTGAGTCATTGCTGAGTCCTTTCTGACTCCTTACTGAGTCATGAGTCATTAGGGCTGAGGTGTCACCCTATCCTGACTGAATGGTTGTGGTTAACTCTAGGTTCATCCGACGGCTTTAATTAAATTGAAATTCTATATAAACAACCTAAAATAAAAAATAATCCTGGAACTATCATGCCGTCAATAGAGAACTTAGAGTAGCCGTCACCGCTTTCAATTCAAAGATGAGATAAAAGCCTACATCATAATCAAATTAAAAGTAATATAATTCAACGGTTTACATCAAAGGAAAGCTATTCAGCTTCAGAAAACAGATTTCAGAAAAAAACAAGACTTGCCTATATTTTGTAAGTACAGTTATATTTCTGATTTAAACATTAATTGGAAGTCATGGCTGGTAAGAAACTGATATTAGAACGGTACCTATTAGCTTATCTGTGTGGATTCATGTTTATTCATGCGATTTTCCTATGTTATATTCTTATGGTGGAACTATTGCCTATGACTATGACTATGAGACCTTTGCCTGAGACTATGGCCATGAACTGTTGCCTATTAAATTATTGCCTATGACCATGATTCATGACTATGAGACTGTTGCCCACGACTATGATTTATAACTATAAGACTATTGCCTATGAGATTGATTAAGAAATTATTGTGATTAGTCGCCCATGACTATTGTGGTTAATTGCCTATAACTACTGTAATTAGTTGCTTATGCCTATTCCCATTGTTACAATTAACCGATCATGTTGTACCTTGAACTGGCATTATGTTGGACCAAATCACCTATGCCTATTCCCTTGATTATGTTGGATCTCATATTTAGTGTGTAACTTGGCTAGTTTATTCCTATTCACTATTATACACCTCGAAACTGTTGGAGCCATTATTTTTGCATGCCTATTCTTTTATATCAATTCTTGTGTTTATCCCCTATTCCTTCTGTTAGTGCCATTTCATGAGTACTTAGAAAACTTGTGAAATCATGTTATACGTACGATTATGATGCGGGGATTGGGCGTAGCTTAATTAAGATAATTTGGCATAATAAATATGTTGGTATAATCTAAATTGGCTATAATAGTGAATGATTTACATGCATATTAGACTTGGGCATAAATTGATAAATTTTAATTGGCCACAAAGTATGTAATTGGCCTGTAAACCAAGTTTAGGACATATGGTGTACTCGAATATTAAATCTAGTTTTGACATGAACTGTAAATTGGAATATTAGTCTAGATTGGGCATGAACTGAAAAAAAGGAATATTAAATCTAAATTGGTATAAATTGCAAGCAGTCCCACCCTTAGAACCTAGGGGAGGGGGGGGGGGAGGAAGAAAAGAGGTGGAAACAAAGGGGGCCACACATAAAGTCTGGCGAGTTCGATAACTCTAACAACATAATTATTAAAGCAATATGAAAAGATATAAGCTAGAGAATAAGGTAACGATTGTGTGAACCACATGGGTATGGCAAGGCAATCAAGAGAAATAGAGATAACGTTAATGGCGCTTCCTAATCAATATAGGATAATTACTATACTCTACCGTATTGTACCGTACTGTACTGTACTAACACTAACTACACCCCTACTAGTCACTCTAGAAATTTGATCCCTCTTAGCTAAATAGAACGATGATAGCTTCGTGTACTACTAGATGTACCCACTATCCTCCATGTTTGACTGTATATCTCTAGTTGCTATCATAGGTACCCAGCGTGTACCTATCCCCACTAGATGTAACCCTTCAATAAGTAATAATGGTAATTCCATGTACTCCTAGCTGACGTCATAGGTGCCGCCTGCTCCTATCTGCACTAGGTGTACCCCCTTAATAATTATTAATAATAGTGGCAGCTTCATGTACCCCTAGCATACTACATTGGTGCCGTCTGCTCCTATCTCCACTAGGTGTACCCACTACCCTACCCCATTCGATCGACTCCCTAACTCGTAGATACCCGTGCAGGTCCCACAATGGTGTGTATCACTCCCCAATATGGCAACCTTATACCACGCAAGGAATGCACGGCTTATAACTACACGATGCAACAATGCCTTACCTACGAGCCTGGACCCACGCCCGCATGTGATCCTGTTGGACTTGCATTGCCACCGCTAACCCGTTTTGGCCTCTAACAATCAGACCCAGTAGGCGTGTAATGACCCGGATTTTGAGCGGCTTTGGTTATCGACATAAGCACGATGTCGATAACCAAAACATTGAAAAATCCCGGTAATTAATGAAAGAAATTAGAGGGTGAGAATAGATAAGATAGAAACTTAGAATAGAGGAAGAAGAAGAAGAACACAACATTAGAGTAACACGAACCTCACAGCGGAACGAATAACATAAAATAGATAACATAACTTTGAAATATAACAGTTATGTATACAATAGCACTTATCAGAGTACATCACTTACAACACAACGGAATTAAACTATAGCTATATGATCTTGAAGCCTCCTGCTCCATGCTCTCCAAGTATATCTGTAAAATCCTGACTACTTGACTGCCCGTACAAAATTGGCCACCCAAGAGTTTAGGGAAAACAACAAAGTAAACTCCGGGTCAGTCATGGGACTGGTATGAGTAAAACAGTTTAAAAACAGTTGAACAAGTAAACGATATCTCATAAGACCACGCCGTATAACAGAACGGGTTTTTCCCTTATGAGAATCCAAAATATCTTTATATCAAAAACCTTTTGATATTATAATAATGTCTATCAACCACAATATAATAATCATCTAGCAGAAACGCTTTCATCTCACGTTCTACATATATGGTATACAATCAAAACCGCAAGCATGTATTGGGTAATGGATTTCCAACTATGACAAGGTATGGAACCACCTTCCTATCAGTGTACTCTAGGAACGATACACCGGAGTTCAACAAGAACATCTTGCAACTCAGCCACACATGACCGACCACTCATTTCGCTTGAGTGTATCGAATGTACATCACCAATGGTTGGGACCAGCAACCGTTCTCGTATATATATGGAACAGCATTGATAGATTAAAGAAGCAAATGAATATTCTCTAGATAGGTGATTATACACCCTACTTCGGTGCGACCGACTTAGCCATGTTGCCTGCCCGATTTCTGTCATTTACTGGTTGATGAGGCTAGAAGCTACGCTTTATCATCACATCAGATTCACTTCGAATGCCACATTGTCAGATCCATCGAAAATCACTAATTGACGTCTACAACAGTACATTATGTGTTAGCTAAAGAAGATTCCTTCTCCACTTCCACTCTTGGTACAGTTGAAGAAATCAAAGTACGTGACCTTTCTGGAAATACTCTGTCAGACATTCATCCACACAAGTCATTCTCATTCACTTAGAATGACACATCGTCATACCCGCCAAATCACAAATTGATTTATCCAAAAAAAAACACGGGTATATAGCTTAGAGAAACGAATTCCTCCGCCACCAAACGTGAATACGTTTGAACAGATCAACTTGCGCGATCCATTGGATATACTCTGTTAGACCATCGTCCATACAAGTTGTCCTGGGACTGGACAAATCGAAGGCACTATTCAGTATATCCATCTTAGTCACTGTTATCTAAGACTTATACAATAGCCCTTGCATTTTTCTCCATCTTCAATTATCTTTGGCATATATGAATTTCAATGCTTATGCTAATACAGAGTGGTTATTTGGATAATAATCCAACCGGTCTCTCCATATTAACAACGTTAAAATGGTCAAAACTTCAATAGTCTGTGAGTTAACTATCAAAGAAAAACAAGTGTGCAAACAACGATATTATTTCTAGATGGAAATTATATCGAACAAACATCATTTAACATTAATCTCTTTAGTTCATTTTACATCTCCTGTTTCCCTATATTCAACATTTGCTATTTTATATATTTAGAAAATATACGTTATTTACATTGGGAACATTTCCATTTCTTGTTTTCTGTATTAGAAAACATTCCTGATTCTTGTTTGGAAAACATTTCCAAAACTCCTACGTTTGGATTAAACAGATGTTTAGGTAAAACATCGCTATGCCAACTCAAATCGTTTCCTTTGATTACAATATTCACTTAACCATCCTTTACTGCCGAACCTTAACATTTCCTTAGTTAAAACGAAGCCAATCAAGTTGGGGTAGAACTACCTCTCAGACCTTAACTGAACAACATTTCTAACCTTGAATTAGGCAAAGTTCACTTTATGTTTCTTCAACTAACTTCCTTACTTAGCCTTTCTTTCGAATAACTATATTTGATTAACTCTTTGCAATTAATTCTATTGGACTGACCCTATTTGATTAACTCTAATTGATTTAACTCTAATCGACTTATTCTTTTTCACTTAACTCCTGTCGAATAAACTATATTTGATAACTCCTTTAATTCTATTCGAATAAACTATATTCGATTACTCCTTTAATTCTATTCGAATATACTATATTCGATCAACTCCTTTAATTCTATTCGAATAAACTATATTTGATTAACTCATTTGATTTAACTCTAATCGATTAACTCCATCGAATAAACTATATTCGATAACTCTTCGATTTAACTAATATTCTATAACTCATTTCGATTTACTAAAAATCGATAACTCCTTCGAATAAACTATATTCGATAATCTCCTCTCGAATAAACCATATTCGATAATCTCCTCTCGAATAAACGATATTCGATAATCTTCCCTTTCGATTTAACAAATCGATAACTCCTTTTCGAATAACTAAATTCGATAACTCCTTTCGATTTAACTAATCGATAACTCCTTTCAATTTAACTAATCGATAACTCCCTTTGGTATACCTAATCGATAACTCCTTTCGAATAACAAATTCGATAACTCCTTTCGAATAACCAATGTTCGATTAAATCACTTCGAATAACCAATATTCGATTAACTCACTTTGAATAACCAATATTTGATAACTCGACTCGATTAACCCACTTTGAATAACCAATATTTGATAACTCGACTCGATTAACTCCATTTGGATAACTCTAACTGGTTGACTCTAATTGATTTATTCTAACTGGTCAACCTTAACTAGTAAATTCTAACTAATTAACTCTAACTGGTTAATTCTAACTGATTAACTCTAACTGGTTAATTCTAACTCAAATTGATTTATTCTAACTCTAATCGTTCATTTCTAACTCTAATCGATTAATTCTAACTCTAATCAGTTTACTGTAATTCGATTAACTCCTATTTGATAACGTTTTATTCATTTATAAAGATTCACTTTTAGTAACGGTTCTTCACTCTATAAATGTTCTCTTTAATAACGTTACTTCACTTATACACGTGTTGTGTATCCATTCAATTTAAAACTATCGGTGTTAAAACCAATATCTCTTATCTATTCATCTTCTAAATATTCTTTTGATTTAGTTCTATTTATTTATCAAATAAATATTCCTTTTATTTAATCCTATTTATTTATCAAATAAATATCACCTTTTATCTTTTCTATTTATTCAGCAAATAAACATCTCCTTTATACTTTTCTATTTATTCAACAAATAAACATCTCCTTTATATTTTTATTTATTTCCCAAATAAATGAATCCTTTTAACTCTTTATTTATTTCCTATATAAATAATTCCTTTATACTCTTTATTTATTCCCTAAATAAATAATTCATTTTAACTCTTTATTTATTTCCTATATAAATAATTCCTTTATACTCTTTATTTATTCCCTAAATAAATAATTCCTTTTAACTCTTTATTTATTTCCTCTATAAATAATTCCTTTATATTTGCTTTCAAATATATTTCCTTTATATTTTATTTCAAATATATTTCCTTTATATTTGTTTTGACAAATATATCTCTTTTTAACCCCTTTAATTTTATAAATTTTATTTCCTTTTATAAAAACTTTCTTTCCTTATATATATAAAATCCATTGATTTTATATAAATAAATTATTTTCAAAATATACTTTGAAAACCTCCTTTCTACCTTCTGGTGTTTGTTATGGTATTTAACATACCATATAACAACGATAAATATCGTCCAACACACTAAATCAACAGCAGATTATATATCACACCATATATCAAAATATATGAATAACAACAAAATAAATGTTGAGGAATCCAGTTGGATTCCTCCGACCTATTTCCCTACATCACAGATGTTAGACAATACGATTAACATCGATTTCACTTTGATATGAAATATTCTGACAGCAGAATCAACATATAAATATTTAACGGTTTATGTATATATACAGATATATATATATATATATATATATGATTCTTCTAACTGACTAGCAGTTCAATCAAACAACCAACACACAGTCAAACAGACAATATTTAACAGTTCTAAGAATACAATGTAAAAATAGAAATGTTCAGAGTTGGTGAGTTTTACTCACATTTGCAGTTCATCGTTAAAGAACGATAAACTGTTATTTGATTTGAATCAAACAATTTATTTCGCCATAAATTCAAACGAGCTCGAATCCACTTCCAGTCAGCTTCATTGTGAAGCTCTCGTCCATACGATCCCAACGCAACTTACGGTTCGCCAATCCGATCTCGTACGAGCTAGTTATCGGGTTTACAAGTTAGACTAGGATTTTAAAATAAAACTAAACTTAAATTATAAAAACACTTGGGCCTTAACCCTTAAATCCGGCCCACTTACTTATTCCAAAAGCCCACCCGTTCAATCCTTCTCCCCCAAATACCACTTCGTGATCTCCAGGCATCCACGCAGTCATTCCCACTTCTTCCGATCCCTCCATCAGCTCACGAACTTCCATACTTCTTTCACCAATGAACTTCCCTTCAACCCCTCTTTCAACCCAACACCGAAGTATCAACCTCGAATCCCAAATGCGAGGTGCGATGGTCCTCCAACGCTACAGTACAACGTCTATTTTTGGTCACTGAAACCCATCAGAATCACTCACATCGAGATCCTCACCCCGACAAAGCCAACGCCACCCTCCATTTCCCCTAACTCCGCTTGCCTTGACCTCCCATCGAAACCCTAGGCTCGCTGTTGGTCTTCGAGCAATCCCAAACTTTCGTCGCACTACCCAAACACCACCTCAGATCGAAGAGAACCCATTCAGCAGTGCAACCATATATGTTTTAAGATTTTATGATTTGATTTGGATTTTAATTTGAATTTAGAAGGTTGGATTTTTATTTCCTTGAAGAACAAAAGGTTACGACGCATTTTTTTCTCTGTTGACTTTGAGAATGGGTTGAATTAGGTTTAGTTTAGGAGGGTATTTATAAGGTGACAAAATATCTAGATATTTTGTAGAAGGAATATTCTCGGTATATTCTTTTGTTAATTCGTGTTTAAAAATTTCTGCGATCACACACGATACCCAAAAATCACCAAACTGGACATGTAGCTAGAGTTCGACATTACGGTCCCAATGAAACTGGTTTCGTCGAATTCCGACTTCGTATGCTCACACAACGTATTTTTAACTATCTAAATACTGACTGTTTCTCACTCTAAAAATCCGTACGGCCACACGGTGACTCTAAAAATCACCAAACTTGGAATCTAACAACTATTTGACATTGCGGATCCAACAAAATTAGTTTCGTCGAATTCCGACTTCGTTTGCAAAAGTGGCTATTTTTAAAGCTCTAAATAGCCTAATTAAATATATAAATATATTTAAATAAAATTGCATTAAATATTTAAAATTAAATATTAACGTCTATATTCACAGTGGAATACCATACAGCTCTACTGGGGTTTATAACTTGATATTTCCAATCTGGGTCAAACCGATATTCGATTTATATTGAAATCCCTTTTAAAAATATAAATAATTCCTTCATAAATTATAAAGGAATTCCACAGCGACTTTTCTAAAATTTGATTTGGACATATCTCAAAATCTACACGATGAAATCCCGATCTTTCTCTTCCACTAGAAAGATATACTTCACCAGCTCCACACGTTTCTTGTTTCCCAGAAATCCGGCTTAAAACGAATCCTGTACATTCAGTTGAAGTTCGAATCGCCAATTTACGAACTGCAGCGCCATTTCAAGCTCGATTTTAATTATATTATAATTACACATTCAAACTGTCGTCGATTGAATATATTCGTCAATATAATTCAGCTCTATGCTGAATTAAATATAAGGGACGACCCCGTTCACAGAATATTGTGATTTCCAATATTTTATATTATTTCTGAATTAAATATATTATTTAATTAAATTAATTATTCCATATTATTTAATTAAACCTCTATTTAATTCACTCCATCACTATTTATATAATTAAATAAATTAATTATACCCCTGGAAAATGCGGGTCATTACATTCTTCCCCACTTAAAATAATTTTGTCCTCGAAATTGCTAAGGTAGAGGACGACCCTATCTATTGGAATTCCTAAGATTTGTTTACCCCTTATTTCTGATTTCAACTAAACCAATTAATATCGACTACAATATTTATTCATTCCAACTAACTAAAATTTTCAAAAATTCTGAAAATTTTCTAACACTTTAAATTTTCGAAAATTTTCGCCATAACTTCCTTTCTACAGCCCTATTTGTAAAACCACAACTCGCCTCTCTAGGCCTTCTCCATCCCAAAAGAAAATCAAACAGCCAAGCGGCTTGCCAATTCGGCTCATAAATCTCATGCTTATATCAAATGTAAACTTGTACCTTTTTGTTGGGTATATAATTATATCCCTACCATCTGTTATCAACTCGGCATATACAAATGCCATCCCAATCAACTCCAACTAAGTTATTCTTAACACAACCATTCGCTTATTCAAGCCGAATTCAATTTCAAATTCGAGTTTCAAATTCCAAACACTCAACTTATCATTTCAAATACAAATCCAGATTATTCTCTAATCACTTCCAGTTTTTCTTAACCTATCATCTCAAGTTAAATTCTGGTTTATTATTTACTTTTACCATCCCATTCGAATTAACTTCACAAGTTAAATTTTAATTTCTAGAACTTAAATTCCTGGGTAAATTTCAAATCAATTTGAAATCATACTGCCAATTCAAAACCTTTGAATTTTCTAAACAACTTGTTTTCCTCAAAACAATTCAAATTAAAATCTTTGGTGGTAATCCACCCCTTAGAAACTCGAAAATCACACCGATGATACTGCGCAGTCATCATCGGAATTATTTTCCAGCGACCCAAGTGATTTCAATACTATATCATTTTCAATACCATTATCTAATACTTCCATTTTGAAAACATTTCAAAATCTCCCAGGAACTTAAAATTTCCTTACTAAAACAAAATTAAAAACCTCCCAGGATTTTGAAATTCACATATATCCAATCCAGATTCAATTATAGACACTTATCGGAATTTCCAGTTTTAAATTTTCAATTCTGATTTTAATTTCAGATTTATTTCATCTTATTTCATATATTATACTTATATGAATTCTGATCGATTATTTACATAACCATTATATTTATAATCTTACTCGATTATAATAACAACCAATATATCTCATATATTATAAATTCAATATTTATCAAATATACTTTGGGTAAAATTATTTCATCTACCCTCTTTTCAAAACATACCATGATGGTTCATCGTATTCGAGTGTTTAGAAACCCCTACCAATACAGTGGATCAAACTGATCGACCAGAACTCATAAACAACTCAACCAATGAATCTCCACAATATAAAACCATTTTTATATCAAACACAAATACGCACTCGTATATATACACTCAAAGTCAATCTAGGGTATTACTAACCCTATCTCTATCGAGTCACGCCACAGAGCCAAGGTAATTCTTAACTTAAGCTCTGATACCAACTGTAACGACCCGGATTTTGAGCGGCTTTGGTTATCGGCATAAGCACGATGTCGATAACCAAAACATCGAAAAATCCCGGTAATTAATGAAAAAAATTAGAGGGTGAGAATAGATAAGATAGAAACTTAGAATAGAAGAAGAAGAAGAACACAACATCAGAGTAACACGAACCTCACAGCGGAACGAATAACATATAATAGATAACATAACTTTGAAATATAACAGTTATGTATACAATAGCACTTATCAGAGTACAGCACTTACAACACAGCGGAATTAAACTATAGTTATATAATCTTGAAGCCTCCTGCTCCAAGCTCTCCAAGTATAACTGTAAAATCCTGACTACTTGACTGCCCGTAAAAAATTGGCCACCCAAGAGTTTAGGGAAAACAACAAAGTAAACTCCGGGTCAGTCATGGGACTGGTATGAGTAAAACAGTTTAAAAACAGTTGAACAAGTAAACGATATCTCATAAGACCATGCCGTATAACGAAACGGGTTTTTCCCTTATGAGAATCCAAAATATCTTTATATCAAAAACCTTTTGATATTATAATAATGTCTATCAACCACAATATAATAATCATCTAGCAGAAACGCTTTCATCTCACGTTCTACATATATGGTATACAATCAAAACCGCAAGCACGTATTGGGTAATTGATTTCCAACTATGACAAGGTATGGAACCACCTTCCGATCAGTGTACTCTAGGAACGATACACCCGAGTTCAACAAGAACATCTTGCAACTCAGCCACACATGACCGACCACTCATTTCGCTTGAGTGTATCGAATGTACATCACCAACGGTTGGGATCAGCAACCGTTCTCGTATACATATGGAACAACATTGATAGATTAAAGAAGCAAATGAATTTTCTCTAGATAGGTGATTATACACCCTACTTCGGTGCGACCGACTTAGCCATGCTGCCTGCCCGATTTCTGTCATTTACCGGTTGATGAGGCTAGAAGCTACGCTTTATCATTACATCAGATTCACTTCGAATGCCACATTGTCAGATCCATCGAAAATCACTAATTGACGTCTACAACAGTACATTACGTGTTAGCTAAAAAAGTTTCCTTCTCCGCTTCAACTCTTGGTATGGTTGAAGAAATCTAAGTACGTGACCTTTTGTCAGACATTCATCCACATAAGTCATCCTCATTCACTTAGAATGTCACATCGTCATACCCGCCAAATCACAAATTGATTTATCCAAAAATAACACGGGTATATAGCTTAGAGAAACGAATTTCTCTTCCACCAAACGTGAATACGTTTGAATAGATCAACTTGCGCGATCCATTGGATATACTCTGTCAGAACTTCGTCCATACAAGTTGTCCTGGGACTAGACAAACTGAAGGCACTATTCAGTATATCCATCTTACTCACTGTTATCTAAGACTTATACAACAGCCCTTGCATTTTTCTCTGTCTTCAATTATCTTTGGCATATATGATTTTCAATGCTTATGCCAATACAAAGTGGTTCTTTGGATAATAATCAAACCGGTCTCTCCATATTAACAACGTTAAAATGGTCAAAACTTCGATAGTCTGTGAGTTAACAATCAAAGAAAAACAAGTGTGCAAACAACGATATTATTTCCAGATGGAAATTATATCGAACAAACATCATTTAACATTAATCTCTTTAGTTCATTTTACATCTCCTGTTTCCCTATATTCAACATTTGCTATTTTCTATATTTAGAAAATATACGTTATTTACGTTGGAAACATTTCCATTTCTTGTTTTCTGTATTAGAAAACATTCCTGATTCTTGTTTGGAAAACATTTCCAAAACTCCTACGTTTGGATTAAACAGATGTTTAGGTAAAACATTGCTATGCCAACTCAAATCGTTTCCTTTAATTACTATTTTCACTTAACCATCCTTTACTGCCGAACCTTAACCATTCCTTAGTTAAAACGAAGCCAATCAAGTTGGGGCAGAACTACCTCTCAGACCTTAACTGAACAACATTTCTAACCTTGAATTAGGCAAAGTTCACTTTATATTTCTTTAACTAACTTCCTTGCTAACCTTTCTTTCGAATAACTATATTCGATTAACTCTTTGCAATTAACTCTATTGGACTGACCCTATTTGATTAACTCTAATTGATTTAACTCTAATCGACTAATTCCTTTTCACTTAACTCCTGCCGAATAAACTATATTTGATAACTCCTTTAATTCTATTCGAATAAACTATTTTCGATTACTCCTTTAATTCTATTCGAATAAATTATATTCGATCAACTCCTTTAATTCTATTCGAATAAACTATATTTGATTAACTCATTTGATTTAACTCTAATCGATTAACTCCATCGAATAAACTATATTCGATAACTCCTTCGATTTAACTAATATTCTATAACTCACTTCGATTTACTAAAAATCGATAACTCCTTCGAATAAACCATATTCGATAATCTCCTCTCGAATAAACGATATTCGATAATCTTCCCTTTCGATTTAACAAATCGATAACTCCTTTTCGAATAACTAAATTCGATAACTCCTTTTGATTTAACAAATCTATAACTCCTTTCGATTTAACTAATTGATAACTCCCTTCGATTTAACTAATCGATAACTCCTTTCGAATAACAAATTCGATAACTCCTTTCGAATAACTAATATTCGATTAACTCACTTCGAATAACCAATATTCGATTAACTCACTTCGAATAACCAATATTCGATAACTCGACTTGATTAAATCCATTTGGATAACTCTAACTGGTTGACTCTAATTGATTTATTCAAACTGGTCAACCTTAACTGGTAAATTCTAGCTGATTAACTCTAACTGGTTAATTCTAACTGATTAACTCTAACTGGCTAATTCTAACTCAAATTGATTTATTCTAACTTTAACCGATCATTTCTAACTCTAATCAATTAATTCTAACTCTAATCAGTTTAATGTAATTCGATTAACTCCTATTTGAAAATGTTTTATTCATTTATAAAGATTCACTTTTAGTAACGGTTCTTCACTTTATAAATGTTCTCTTTAATAACGTTACTTCACTTGCACACGTGTTGTGTATCCATTCTATTTAAAACTATCGGTGTTAAAACCAATATCTCTTATCTATTCATCTTCTAAATATTCTTTTGATTTAGTTCTATTTATTTATCAAATAAATATTCCTTTTATTTAATCCTATTTATTTATCAAATAAATATCTCCTTTTATCTTTTCTATTTATTCAGCAAATAAACATCTCCTTTATACTTTTCTATTTATTCAGCAAATAAACATCTCCTTTATACTTTTATTTATTTCCCAAATAAATGAATCCTTTTAACTCTTTATTTATTTCCTATATAGGTAATTCCTTTATACTCTTTATTTATTCCCTAAATAAATAATTCATTTTAAGTCTTTATTAATTTCCTATATAAATAATTCCTTTATACTCTTTATTTATTCCCTAAATAAAAAATTCCTTTTAACTCTTAGGGAATAAATAAAGAGTATAAATGAATCCTTTTAACTCTTTATTTATTTCCTATATAGGTAATTCCTTTATACTCTTTATTTATTCCCTAAATAAATAATTCATTTTAAGTCTTTATTAATTTCCTATATAAATAATTCCTTTATACTCTTTATTTATTCCCTAAATAAAAAATTCCTTTTAACTCTTTATTTATTTCCTATATAAACAATTCCTTTATATTTGCTTTCAAATATATTTCCTTTATATTTTATTTCAAATATATTTCCTTTATATTTGTTTTGACAAATATATCTCTTTTTAACCCCTTTGATTTTATAAATTTTATTTCCTTTTATAAAAACATTCTTTCCTTATATATATAAAATCTATTGATTTTATATAAATAAATTATTTTCAAAATATACTTGAAAACCTCCTTTCTACCTTCTGGTATTTGTTATGGTATTTAACATACCATATAACAACAATAAATATCGTCCAATACACAAAATCAACAGCAGATTATAGATCACACCATATATCAAAATATATGAATAACAACAAAATTAATGTTGAGGAATCCAGTTGGATTCCTCCGACCTATTTCCCTGCATCACAGATGTTAGACAATACAATTAACATCGATTTCACTTTATGAAATATTCTGATAGCAGAATCAACATATAAATATTTAACAGTATATATATATATACATATATATATATATATGATTCTACCAACTGACTAGCAGTTCAATCAAACAGCCAACACACAGTCAAACAGACAATATTTAACAGTTCTAAGAATACACTGTAAAAATAGAAATGTTCAGAGTTGGTGAGTTTTACTCACATTTGCAGTTCATCGTTAAAGAACGATAAACTGTTATTTGATTTGAATCAAACAATTTATTTCACCATAAATTCAAACAAGCTCGAATCCAATTCCAGATAACTTAATTGTGAAGCTCTCGTCCATACGATCCCAATGCAACTTACGGTTTGCCAATCCGATCTCGTATGAGCTAGTAATCGGGTTTACAAGTTAGACTAGGATTTTAAAATAAAATTAAACTTAAATTATAAAAACACTTGGGCCTTAACCCTTAAACCCGGCCCACTTACTTATTCCAAAAGCCCACCCGTTCAAACTCCTTCTCCCCCAAATACCACTTCGTGGTCTCCAGGCATCCACGCAGTCATTCCCACTACTTCCGATCTCTCCATCAGCTCACGAACTTCCATACTTCTTTCACCAATGAAGTTCCCTTCATCCCCTCTTTCAATCCAACACCGAAGTAGCACCCTCGAATCCCAGAAGCGAGGTGCGATGGTCCTCTAACGCTACAGTACAGCTTCAGTTTTTGGTCACCGAAACCCATCGGAATCACTCACAACGAGCTCCTCACCCAGACAAAGCCAACGCCACCCTCCATTTCCCCTAACTCCGCTCGCCTTGACCTCCCATCGAAACCCTAGGCTCGCTGTTGGTCTTCGAGCAATCCCAAACTGTCGTCGCACTACCCAAACACCACCTCAGATCGAAGAGAACCCATTCAGCAATGCAACCATATATGTTTTTAGATTTTATGATTTCATTTGGATTTTAATTTGAATTTAGAAGGTTGGATTTTTATTTCCTGGAAGAACAAAAGGTTACGGCGCATTTTTTTCTCGGTTTACTTTGAGAATGGGTTGAATTAGGTTTAGTTTAGGAGGGTATTTATAACGTGACAAAATATCTAGATATTTTGTAGAAGGAATATTCTCGGTATATTCTTTTGTTAATTCATGTTTAAAAATTTCTGCGATCACACACGATACCCAAAAATCACCAAACTGGACATGTAGCTAGAGTTCGACATTACGGTCCCAATGAAACTGGTTTCGTCGAATTCCGACTCCGTATGCTCACACAACGTATTTTTAGCTGTCTAAATACTGACTGTTTCACACTCTAAAAATCCGTACGGCCACATAGGGACTCTAAAAATCACCAAACTTGGAATCTAACAACTATTTGACATAGCGGATCCAACAAAATTAGTTTCGTCGAATTCCGACTTCGTTTGCAAAAGTGGCTTTTTTTAAAGCTCTAAATAACCTATTTAAATATATATAAATATATTTAAATAAAATTACATTAAATATTTAAAATTAAATATTAATGTCTATATTCTCAGTGGAATACCATATAGCTCTACTGGGATTTATAACTTGATATTTCCAATCTGGGTCAACCCGATATTCGATTTATATTGAAATCCCTTTTAAAATATAAATAATTCCTTTATAAATTATAAAGGAATTCCACAGCGACTTTTCTGAAATTTGATTTGGACATATCTCAAAATCTACACGATGAAATCCCGATCTTTCTCTTCCACTAGAAAGATATACTTCACCAGCTCCACACGTTTCTTGTTTCCTAGAAATCCGGCTTAAAATGAATCCTGTACATTCAGTTGAAGTTCGAATCGCCAATTTATGAACTGCAGCGCCATTTCAAGCTCGATTTTAATTATATTATAATTATACGTTCAAACTATCGTCGATTGAATATATTCGTCAATATAATTCAACTCTAAGCTGAATTAAATATAAGGGGCAGCCTCGTTCACAGAATATTGTGATTTCCAATATTTTTGATTATTTCTGAATTAAATATATTATTTAATTATTTAATTAAATTAATTATTCCATATTATTTAATTAAACCTCTATTTAATTCACTACATCACTATTTATATAATTAAATAAATTAATTATACCCATGGAAAATGCGGGTCATTACAAGGCGTGTCCCGTCCTCGACTTGGATCGAGCTCACAAAGATACTTAATGGGCTACTGGACTGAAAAGGCCCCCCCATGCTTGACACAAGCTTTCCACCTAGGCTTGGTCCCCTCTAGTACATCCCACTTAACCCCCTTCATGTCCACTTACATGTTTTAAATTTGGTTAAGGGTTTCTATTAGTAATTCCACAGGCCACCCAAGACACCCACTTAACTCCTATGTCCCACTTACATGTTTTACCTTGGTTAAGTGTTACTAATCGTATTTCCTCATGCCACCCAAGGCACCCACTTAACCCCCATGTCCCACCACATGTTTTACTTTGTTTAAGTGTTTATTAATTTATTACTACCGTAACCCCTGTAGGACCTCTCACATTAGACTGGCATTTGTGGCTGCTGGATTTGCTGGGCGGGTCCTGGCAGTCTTACACCACAAACGAGCCTAACCTCGTGTCCATACAATTGTTACACATTTAGTTTGGGACTTTGACTTCTCACATTGGGCTACCATTTGGGGCTGCTGGATTTGCTGGGTGGGTCCGTACAGTCTTACACCACAAATGAGTCCAACCTCGTGTCATGGGAAATTAATTGTACATAATTAATTTTCCCCAAATTTGAATTACTTTCCTTATTCAAATTTCCATATTTATTTATGTCCATAATTCACCTAAATTATGCTCATCTATTTATGGTATATAAATTATACCAATTTCATCACTAATTAATTTTATTCCTTAAAATTAATTACATGCCTTTTTAGGGCATTACATGCCAAATTCACAACATGTGTGTATCCACGATTATCCCCATCGTACCCCCGTCATTCGTTCGCTTAACATGACATATATTAGATTAGCAAATAGTCTAATACTTAAAAAAAAGGGAATAAACGTCACAAAGTCACATACACACAATAATAGATCTAATTTGCATCTAACTTGCAATTAAGAATTACAACATACTTGCGTAGTCTTTGTATTATCAAGGATCCAAAAATCATAGATCTAAAAGGTGTGAACTTGCATGTATGAACATAGTTTTACACCCAACTAGCCTAGGTAATTATCACAAACTTTCATAAACTATGTATGTCGTCAACCTAATCATAAAGGTGTCATCTTGCATAACTATGGATCCAGTAAAAGGTGTTAACCTGAGTAAACTATGGATCCACATAAAGGTGTAAACTTGCATAACTATGCATGTCATAGTTTCAATATAAAAATGTCAACTTGAATATGGATCTAAATTTTAAAGGTGTGAACTTGTATATATGTGAATCCAATTATCACTTAAACTTGCATATGAACATAATACTTATACGAACTAGCATATGTTCCACATCCATATTCGCATAAAAACTGATGTAAACTTAGGTGATTGGATAATAAAAAGGGATTCATTGACACACGTTAACATCATGAATTACTAGCATATATTTTAGATCTAAACTTACATAACATCATGTAACTCGCATACAACTTGAGTGATCCTATTAACTTGCATAACATCATATGTACAACTTGCATAATCATATTAACTTGCATAACATCATATATGAAACTTGCATAATCATATTTACTTGCATAACATTATATATGAAACTTGCATATTCATATTAACTTGCATAACATCATATATGAAATTTGCATAATCATATTAATCTTGCATAACATCATATAATATGAATCAAGTTAACATACATGATTAAACATATGAATTAGATTCACAACCACAACTTATAATCCAACGTATATCACATCATAATTAATTTAGCAATTATTTTGTTAAAGTGATTAAACTCACCATTCAACGAAGGTCTGGAATTTATTAGCGTCCCTTTGTTGTAGTTGAATTTGCTGTTGGATTGAATTGAGTTGCTTTAATCTTCTTCTAATTGGTGGCGGCTACTCTAGGGTTTAAGATGACAGCATGACGGCTATAGTTTTATTTTTAATTCTGATTTAGGGTTTAAGTCTATGGGTCTTTTTATAGAGCTTTGAAATAATTTAAGTCGTCGGATCACTCTAGGCCTTAGAAACCAAGAAATGATGTCAACAGACCAACCAGAAATCGCCACCTAAGCCCTAAAACATAAAATTTCGTCATAAAACATTCAGGGCCGACAGGACCAATTCCAAACCTACTGAGTCGATACTGGGGTCGACCCAGCGGAGCTCGGGTCAACCCATAAAATAGGTCGGTTTGGTGTTTTGCCTTCCCGCTTCCACTGTTTTGAATTTTTTTCTTAAATTTTAGGTTGAATTTTATTTTATTTATATATATATATCTATCTATATATATATATATTTCTATCTTCCTAATTAACCATTTTTACTTTTTGAACCGTGTTCACACTAAGCCGCTTTTTAGCCATTCCCCTAAAACAAAAATATGGCGTTGGCGGGGATCGAACTCTATACCTATTGTATGCAAGTCACATGTTCCAACCAAATGAGCTACTAAGTCCTTTGCTTACAAACCTTAGAAAAATGCTAAACATTTATTCTTTAATTTAGTTAATTCGATTATTCAAAAATCTGGGGTGTTACATTCTCCCCTCCTTAAAGGATTTCGCCCCCGAAATCTCCAAGTTAAGGAGAATGCATATCCTAACATCCAAACAACCATCTACTCAACCAACAAACACATGCATCCATTGTCCTTATAGAATTTCTAATGCTGTATGAACATATGCAAAAATGTGTGTATATGTTCCTTAGGTAATGCAAAATCAGGCGGTCTACTGATTTAGTTGACCTCCTTAATGCAAACCATGATAGTGCCATGCATCCATTATGTATGCGAAAGAACCCTATCGCTACATATTATTTCTACATGTGTGCACAACCATTCACCAAAATGCAACATCCATATGATAGCACAACCATTATACATCCATTAGCTTAAATATGCACACATATTTATATGCAATATGCAATATGAAGTGACTGAGCCGATCTAGTGCCTAAAGTGTGCATATATGCATCCACGAGCAACCACTAACAAACACTTGCATCCACATGCATCCATCATACATAACATGTCTCAAACACATGTTTCAATCATAGCACTACCCTATCTAAAGGTCAAAGGTACTAACGAGAGGGCATACTAAAGACAAGATAAGCATAAGGTAAGCGATAAAGGAGAAACTAAAAGACATACCCTCGAAAAGAAAAGGGTATAATGAACGCATCTTCTCTTCCGTCTCCCAAGTAGCGTTGCTCTCATCATCTCCCCGTTGCACTTTGACTAGCTTGACCTCTCGATTACTCAACTTCTTAACCTCCGACCCAAGAATGCACGTAGGAGCTCGCTGAAACATCGTATCATGCTCTATCTCCACCTCTCTAAGCAAGCTCGGCTCTACCACTTCCGCGGTCTCGTGCAAGCACTTCCTCAAATATGACACATGGAATACATCGTGTACGCCACTAAGTCTCTCGGGCAACTCCACTTTATACGCCATCTGCCCAATCCTCTCCTTAATAGGAAACGACCCTACGAACCTTGGTGCTAACTTCCCAACAGACTCAAAGCGAACAACGTTCCGTAATGGAGACACCTTGACAAAGACCATGTCCCCAATATCAAACTCAAGATCTGTCCTCCTCTTGTCTGCATAAGATTTCTGCCTATCTTGCGCCGTCTTCATCCTCCTTCGAATCAAATCGATCTTTTTCGAAGTCTCTCTAATCATATCGGGCCCAAGTAAGCTCTTATCTGTAGACTTCCACCAACATGTAAGCGAACAACATGACCATCCATAAAGAGCCTCGAATGGTGCCATGCCAATGCTAGACTGAAAGTTGTTATTATATGCGAACTCCACCAATGGAAAATGTTCCTACCATGTACCTCTGAAATCTAAGACACACAACCTCAATAGGTCCTCTAGAATACGATTCACCCTCTCGGCCTGGCCGTCCGTCTGAGGATGATATGCGGTGCTCAAACATAACTGAGTCCCTACCTCCTCTTGCAAGATCTTCCAAAATTTGCTAGTAAAGATAGGATTTCGGTCGCTCACTATGCTAGAAGGAACACCATGCAAACGAACTATTTCTCGAATGTATACGGAGGCTAACCATGGAGCAGTCCTCTTACTCTTCACGAGAATGAAATGGGCGCTCTTAGTAAGTCTGTCTACCACGACCCAAATCCCCATGTTACCCTTCCTCGATCTCGGTAGTCCGTCAACAAAATCCATCGAGACGCTTTCCCACTTCCATTGTGGGACCTCCAATGGGTGAAGCAACCCACCGGGTTTCTTTTGCTCCGCTTTTACTTGTTGGCACACCAAGCATCTAGCGACATACTCGGCCACACCCCTCTTCATACCGGCCCAAAAGAAAACTCGCTTCATGTCTTTGTACATCTTGTCCCCGCCGGGATGAATGGTCATCTTCAAACGATGTGCATCATCAAGAATAGCCTTCCTTAAGCTCTCATCCTGTGATACACAAAGTATATCATCCCTAAGAAACCAACCCTTATCATCTAGGGTATACCTACTTAGGTGGCTTGATGACTCCCCTCTTATGAGCTTCTCTACTAACTCCATCAACTATGGGTCATCACGTTGTGCCTCTCCAACCTATCCCAAAAGCGTAGGTCTGACCTCAAGAATGCTAGCAAACTGGGTACAAAATCAATGGATGGTCTAAAGTCAAAGGTAGAGATAAACTCTAAGCTATGTCGCTCGACAAACAAAGGATTCAATGTCAACTTTTTCCTACTCAAGCCATCCGCCACAACGTTACCCTTGTCAGGGGTATATGCTATCTCGAAATCGTAGGACGCCAAGAACTCCATCCACCTTTGTTGCCTCAGGTTTATATCTTTCTGAGAGAACAAGTACTTTAGTGACTTATGGTCTGCAAGCAACTCAAACTTCTCACCAAGCAAATAATTATGCCAAGACTTGAGCCCAAAAACTATGGCAGCAATTTTGAGTCGTGGGTAGGGTAATTCTTCTCATGGACTTTCGATTGTCTTCCACCATAACATATCACCCTTCCCTAGAGACCACATGCCCTAAAATCCTCACTTCTTTCCTCCAAAAATGGTATTTTGGAGAACTTAGCTTTAAGCTGGTGCGCTTGTAGGGTCCTAAGATTTCCCTAAGATGTAGGGCATGCTCTTCTCTGCTTCTAGAGAAAACCAGGATATTATCCCATGCAAAATCGTCACAACTATCCATCTCTCAAACAGACCATCATAGTCGAACTCGACATCCCCCAAGTGCAAGCCCCAAAGGCCTAAACCAATATCAGACAAACACCCAAGGGATACCTCCTTTGAATTCAGACGACCTACGTGAGAGGATACTAGTAAGACGGCCAAACAATTGAGCACTTGACCGACTCTGGCTGTCCTTGCTAGTCTTGCTCCAAAACCACCGCTGATCACATAACTGGCTTTGCTTAGTCTATTAAGCACATACGAAAACTTATTTCGTGCCTCTGGGTAAACCCCACACTTTATCAAAGACGTCTCCATACTGACGGACCACACAAACAGACTCCCAATCATCGTTGGATGCGTCAGAAGATTCTAGGCAGCTAAGCATCACTGAACCCGTAGGGTCACAAGAAATATGAGGGTCTTTCCATAACGAATCAATAGTCTAACTACCCTCCTTTCACAATCTAGGATGGCACCCCGCCTGGCTAGCCAATCCACCCCTAGAATCAAACTATAGCCCGTGAAACCAAGGACGAAGGAGTTGCATTCAAATCCAATGCCCAAGATAGACACTCTCAAATCCCGACAAACCATTGAAGGATGAGTCGAACCACTAACAAGATTTGAGACTAGGATGGGATCCTTAACTAGACTAGTATTTAGGTGCAGTGTTTCAACTAATGAAGCAGATACTAACGAGTATGAAGCGCCAAAATCAAACAAAGTTCAAATAGGATGATAAAGAAAACCAAATTTCAACCTAGACGGTCCTACCCCCATCAGGTATACCAGCCGCGAGGGAATACAACTACCCTCCAGAAGATCCTGTACTTTGTCCATGCCTCTTTGGACAATCCTAAGGTGTCCTATTTCTCCAAAACAACTAGCCTTCTTCTTCACATTCTCCATTCGTGACGTCCCACCAAGATGAGGTTTCTTCCTTGTTAACCAAATAGCTATTTGAACCTTCCTCCGATCGTCTATCTTAAAGGTACCAACAAGCCCTCCACTTCCTTGGACTAACTTCTAGCCCGACAAATGTCTAAGTCCCTTGAAGTGGTTTTCCGTCCTTCGTACGAAAGTCCTTATTTATCTTAGAAAAAGCATCTATACGCAGAGGGGGGGGGGGGAGAACTCAAAAAGAGAAAAAGAAAGAGATTCAAATCGGAGAATCAAAGGAAGGATATATGGCTCTTGGGGATTATGTTCTTAAAATAAACCTTTCTTTCAAAAATACTCTTTTACAAACATATTTTTGAAAGTATTCTTTATAAAAATGCTTTTGAAAAATAGTTTTTCAAAATATCTTATCTGTTCTGGTAACCTTCAGCTCTGATACCAAGTGTAACACCCCACGTCTATTAATGTCACTTGCAAAGGGAATGCATTAACTTCCATGGAGCATTTTAAGTGAACATAGAACAGAAAATCACAACAAGACAGATATACAGCAGTACTTGAAAATTTAAAACTTTATTTATTGCAGCAGAAGGTAAATATGTTTGGTTACATCATCAAAAACCATAAACCAAAGTCAAGTACATAATATCCATCATGATAAAACAAAGTACATAATCCCACTACTACAAATAGCCATAAAAAAATGATAGGCTGAACTTTACTTCAGTAATCCAAATCCAAGTGCTCCCAAAGAGATCCCAATCAAGCTCCACTAGTACTAGTCCCACCCTTAGAACCTGGGGGGGGGGAGGAGGAAGAAAAGAGGTGGAAACATAGGGGTCAGACATAAAGTCTAGCGAGTCCGATAACTCTAACAACATAATTATTAAAGCAATATGATAAGATATAAGCTGGAGAATAAGGTAATGACTGTGTGAACCACATGGGTATGGCAAGGCAATCAAAGAGAAACATAGATAACGTTAATGGCGCTTCCTAATCAATATAGGATAATTACTATATTCTACCGTACTGTACTGTACTAACACTAACTGCACCCCTACTAGTCACTCTAGAAATTTGATCCCTCTTGGCTAAATAGAACGATGATAGCTTCGTGTACTACTAGATGTACCCACTATACTCCATGTTGGACTGTATATCTCTAGTTGCTATCATAGGTACCCAGCGTGTACCTATCCCCACTAGATGTACCCCTTCAATAAGTAATAATGGTAATTCCATGTACTCCTAGTTGACGTCATAGGTGCCGCCTGCTCCTATCTCAACTAGGTGTACCCCCTTAATAATTAGTAATAATTGTGGTAGCTTCGTGTACCCCTAGCTGACTACATAGGTGTCGTCTGCTCTATCTCCACTAGGTGTACCCACTACCCTGCCCCATTCGATCGGCTCCCTAACTCGTAGATACTCGTGCATGTCCCACAATGGGGTGTATCACTCCCCAATATGGCAACCTTATATCACGCAAGGAATGCACGACTTATAACTACACGATGCAACAACGTCTTACCTACCAGCCTGGACCCACGCACGCACGTGACCCCGTTGGACTTGCGTTGCCACCGCTAACCCGTTTTGGCCTCTAACAATCAGACCCAGTAGGCGTGTCAAGTCCTCGACTTGGGTCGAGCTCACAAAGATACTTAATGGGCTACTAGACTGAAAAGGGCCCCCATGCTTGACACAAGCTATCCACCTAGGCTTGGTCCCCTCTAGTACATCCCACTTAACCCCCTTCATGTCCACTTACGTGTTTTAAATTTGGTTAAGGGTTTCTATTAGTAATTCCACATGCCACCCAAGGCACCCACTTAACCCATATGTCCCACTTACATGTTTACCTTGGTTAAGTGTTACTGATCGTATTTCCTCATGCCACCCAAGGCACCCACTTAACCCCCATGTCCCACCACATGTTTTACTTTGGTTAAATGTTTCTTAATTTATTACTACCGTAACTCCTGTAGGACCTCTCACATTAGACTGGCATTTGTGGCTGCTGGATTTGCCGGGCGGGTCCGGGAAATCTTACACCACAAACGAGCCTAACCTTGTGTCCATACAATTGTTACGCATTTAGTTTGGGCCTTTGACCTCTCACGTTGGGCTACCATTTGTGGCTGCTGGATTTGCCGGGCGGGTCCGGGTAGTCTTACACCACAAATGAGTCCAACCTCGTGTCTTAGGCAATTAATTATACATAATTAATTTTCCCCAAATTTGAATTACTTTTCCTATTCAAATTTCCGTATTTATTTATGTCCATAATTTATCACCTAAATTATGCTCATCTATTTATGGTATATAAATTATACCAATTTCATCACTAATTAATTTTATTCCTTAAAATTAATTACATGCCTTTTTAGGCCATTACATGCCAAATTCACAATATGTGTGTATCCACTATTATCCCCATCGTACCTCCGTCATTCATTCGCTTAACATGACATATACATATTAGACTAGCAAATAGTCTAATACTTAATAAAAGGGAATAAACGTCACAAAGTCACATACACACAATAATAGATCTAATTTGCATCTAACTTGCAATTAAGAATTACAACATACTTGCTTAGTCTTTGTATTATCAAGGATCCAAAAATCATAGATCTAAAAGGTGTGAACTTGCATGTCAACCTTAACATAAAGGTGTCATCTTGCATAACTATGGATCCAGTAAAAAGTGTTAACCTGAGTAAACTATGGATCCACATAAAGGTGTAAACTTGCATAACTATGCATGTCATAGTTTCAACATAAAAATGTCAACTTGAATATGGATCTAAACTTTAAAGGTGTGAACTTGTATTTATGTGAATCCAATTATCACTTAAACTTGCATATGAACATAATACTTATACGAACTAGCATATGTTCCACATCCATATTCGCATAAAAACTGATGTTATAAGCCTAGGTGATTGGATTATAAAAAGGGATTCATTGACACAAGCTAACATCATGAACAATTAGCATATATTTTAGACCCAAACTTACATAACATCATATAACTCGCATACAACTTGCGTGATCCTATTAACGTGCATAACATCATATGTACAACTTGCATAATCATATTAACTTGCATAACATCATATATGCAACTTGCATAATCATATTAACTTGGATAACATCATATATGAAACTTGCATAATGATATTAACTTGCATAACATCATATATGAAACTTGCATAATCATATTAATCTTGCATGACGACATATAATATGAATCAAGTTAACATACATGATTAAACATATGAATTAGATTCACAACCACAACTTATAATCCAACGTATATCACATCATAATTAATTTAGCAATTATTTTGTTAAAGTGATCAAACTCACCATTCAATGAAGGTCTGGAATTTATTAGCTTCCCTTTGTTGTAGTTGAATTTGCTGTTGGATTGAATTGAGTTGCTTTAATCTTCTTCTAATTGGTGGCGGCTACTCTAGGGTTTAAGATGACAGCATGATGGCTATAGTTTTAGTCTTAATTCTGATTTAGGGTTTAAGTCTATGGGTCTTTTTATAGAGCTTTGAATTAATTTAAGTCGTCGGATCACTCTAGGATCCATCTAGGCCTTAGAAACCAAGAAATGATGTCAACAGACCAAACAGAAATCGCCACCTAAGCCCTAAAACATAAAATTTCGTCATAAAACATTCAGGGCCGACAGGACCAATTCCAAACCTACTGAGTCGATACTGGGGTCGACCCAGCGGAGCTCGGGTCGACCCATAAAATAGGTCGGTTTGGTGTTTTACCTTCCCGCTTCCACTGTTTTGAATTTTTTTCTTAAATTTTAGGTTGAATTTTATTTTATATATATATATATATATATCTATATATATATATATATATATTTCTATCTTCCTAATTAACCATTTTTACTTTTTGAACCGTGTTCACACTAAGCCGCTTTTTAGCCATTCCCCTAAAACAAAAATATGGCGTTGGCGGGGATCGAACTCTATACCTCTTGTATGCAAGTCACATGTTCCAACCAAATGAGCTACTAAGTCCTTTGCTTACAAACCTTAGAAAAATGCTAAACATTTATTCTTTAATTTAGTTAATTCGATTATTCAAAAATCTGGGGTGTTACATTCTCCCCTCCTTAAAGGATTTCGCCCCCGAAATCTCCAAGTTAAGGAGAATGCATATCCTAACATCCAAACAACCATCTACTCAACCATCAAACACATGCATCCATTGTCCTTATAGAATTTCTAATGCTGTATGAACATATGCAAAAAGTGTGTGTATATGTTCCTTATGTAATGCAAAATCAGGCGGTCTACTGATTCAGTTGACCTCCTTAATGCAAACCATGATAGTGCCATGCATCCATTATGTATGCGAAAGAACCCTATCGCTACATATTATTTCTACATGTGTGCACAACCATTCACCAAAATGCAACATCCATATGATAGCGCAACCATTATACATCCATTAGCTTAAATATGCACACATATTTATATGCAATATGCAATATGAAGTGACTGAGCCGATCTAGTGCCTAAAGTGTGCGTATATGCATCCACGAGCAACCACAAACAAACACTTGCATCCACATGCATCCATCATACATAACATGTCTCAAACACATGTTTCAATCATAGAACTACCCTATCTAAAGGTCAAAGGTACTAACGAGAGGACATACTAAAGACAAGATAAGCATAAGGTAAGCGATAAAGGAGAAACTAAAAGACATACCCTCGAAAAGAAAAGGGTATAATGAACTCATCTTCTCTTCCGTCTCCCAAGTAGTGTTGCTCTCATCATCTCCCCATTGCACTTTGACTAGCTTGACCTCTCGATTCCTCAACTTCTTAACCTCCGACCCAAGAATGCACGTAGGAGCTCGCTGAAACATCGTATCACGCTCTATCTCCACCTCTCTAAGCAAGCTCAGCTCTACCACTTCCGCGGTCTCGTGCAAGCACTTCCTCAAATGTGACACATGGAATACATCGTGTACGCCACTAAGTCTCTCGGGCAACTCCACTCTATACGCCATCTGCCCAATCCTCTCCTTAATAGGAAACGACCCTACGAACCTTGGTGCTAACTTCCCAACAGACTCAAAGCGAACAACGTTCCGTAATGGAGACACCTTGACAAAGACCATGTCCCCAATATCAAACTCAAGATCTGTCCTCCTCTTGTCTGCATAAGATTTCTGCCTATCTTGCGCCGTCTTCATCCTCCTTCGAATCAAATCGATCTTTTCCGAAGTCTCTCTAATCATATCGGGCCCAAGTAAGCTCTTATCTGTAGACTCCCACCAACATGTAGGCGAACAACATGACCATCCATAAAGAGCCTCGAACGGTGCCATGCCAATGCTAGACTGAAAGTTGTTATTATATGCGAACTCCACCAATGGAAAATGTTCCTACCATGTACCTCTGAAATCTAAGACACACAACCTCAATAGAGACTTTAGAATACGATTCACCCTCTCGGTCTGGCCGTCCGTCTGAGGATGATATGCGGTGCTCAAACATAACTGAGTCCCTACCGCCTCTTGCAAGCTCTTCCAAAATTTGCTAGTAAAGATAGGATTTCGGTCGCTCACTATGCTAGAAGGAACACCATGCAAACGAACTATTTCTCGAATGTATACAGAGTCTAACCATGGAGCAGTCCTCTTACTCTTCACGGGAATGAAATGGGCGCTCTTAGTAAGTTTGTCTACCACGACCCAAATCCCCATGTTACCCTTCCTTGATCTCGGTAGTCCGTCAACAAAATCCATCGAGACGCTTTCCCACTTCCATTGTGGGACCTCCAATGGGTGAAGCAACCCACCGGGTTTCTTTTGCTCCGCTTTTACTTGTTGGCACACCAAGCATCTAGCGACATACTCGGCCACACCCCTCTTCATACCGGCCCAAAAGAAAACTCGCTTCATGTCTTTGTACATCTTGTCCCCACCGGGATGAATGGTCATCTTCAAACGATGTGCATCATCAAGAATAGCCTTCCTTAAGCTCTCATCCTGTGATACACAAAGTATATCGTCCCTAAGCAACCAACCCTTATCATCTAGGGTATACCTACTTAGGTGGCTTGATGACTCCCCTCTTATGAGCTTCTCTACTAACTCCATCAACTATGGGTCATCACGTTGTGCCTCTCCAACCTATCCCAAAAGAGTAGGTCACACTAAGCCGCTTTTTAGCCATTCCCCTAAACCTCTTGTATTTCTATCTTCCTAATTAACCATTTTTACTTTTTGAACCGTGTTCACACTAAGCCGCTTTTTAGCCATTCCCCTAAAACAAAAATATGGCATTGGCGGGGATCGAACTCTATACCTCTTGTATGCAAGTCACATGTTCCAACCAAATGAGCTACTAAGTCCTTTGCTTACAAAACTTAGAACAATGCTAAACATTTATTCTTTAATTTAGTTAATTCGATTATTCAAAAATCCGGGGTGTTACAGAATATAAGTATGTTAATTGGCATGACAAATGAAAATGATCTAGGCTAAATTGATTTACGGTAAATTTACATAAATAGTAAATATGTAAATTTAGTAAAAGAGAATATGCCTAACCCGATGTTAGAATGAGTTATGGTGTAAAACTGCCCGGAACCGACCGGAACATCTAGTGACCACAACAATACCTGTTTAATGTGGGTGGTTAGTGCATCAAGCCCAGAAAGACCCCAGGTTAGACTGAGTTGTGGTATAAACCTGCCCGGAACCGACCGGGACATCCAGTAACCACAACAATATATGTCTAATGTGAGTGGTTGGTGCTTTATTAATTAATTAATTAATTAAAGCTCATGAACAATCAAGCTAGAAATGGTGAGGTTAAGTAATTAAGGAAACACTTAACCAACTTAACCTGTTAACAAAGACAAGAAGGGTGGGGTTAAGTAATTGAGAAAACACTTGGCCAATTCAATATGTTCACTAGACAAGATTGATAGGGTTAAGTTAATTTGGACACTTAACTAACTGTAACACCCAATAATTTGAGCATAAAAATTCACAAATTAAAGTATACTTAATTAAGTGAAATGGGTTGCGCAGAGAAATATATATATATATTGATATATATATATATATAAGTGAAAATCAAATAAATAAATATGCAAAAATGTTCAAAACAGCAAATTGGGAGAGGGGAATAACCGAACCGGCCGTTTTTTGAGGTCGACCCGAGCTCGCTGGGTCGACTAGGGGTTAATCCATGGTGTTTGGCTGTCAACCCGTGGGCCGATTTGCTCAAATGCAGATTTTGCATTTGAATGGTTCTCATGGTTCAGCTTTAATCTAAAGGCCCTAGATGGTTCCTACACTTGACTTCTTCCCCAAGACATGCTTTGATGGCTTGGATTGAATCTAGGGTTAATCCTATGGCTAATACTATCGTAATCTCTATAAAAAGACCCCTAACCTAAACCTAAATGCTCATTATTCAATCCTATAGCTAAACTATGTCAAATTTGTTCCTCTCATGGCCTCCACTCTCATGTTAAAATTCCTAAGTTTATTTCTATGAGAGATTTTGAGTGCATACAAGTATTTTCAAGCTTGTATGAGTGTTCTTAGTTTGCATTCAAGTCAAGTTGCAACATTTCTATTTCAAAGCAAGGGTTTTTATTGATTTGGCTCAAGGGTTTTCATTGGAGCATTCATATTTGTGTCTTTTTGGTGATTGCATAAGGGCTTCGTCTCAATCTTTATAATAAATATTCATTTGTGTCTTCATAGCATTGTAAGCCCTTTTCTACTTTCTTTCTTTGAACTCTAAAGTTAAATGAATGATGCAAGTTTGGGGTTGATCATTATATGCAAGTTTGGTTGATCATTATATGCAAGTTTGGTTGATCGTTATATGCAAGTTTGGATGATCATTATGCAAGTTGGTTTAATCAATATGTATGACACATGTTGCTATGTTATGCAAGTTTGGGTTGATCATGTTATCATGTTATGCAAGTTAAACTTGATGTTGTGAGCATAAAGCTCCAGGCTTTATGTTAAAGGTTGCATTTGGCAACATGAAAGTTATCATATCCCTTATGATAACTTGCATGTGTGGCTAAATGCGAACTTCTAGCAACTTCTACATGTCATTTATCACCATGTATCACTCATATGCTAAGTTTAGTTTTATGCATGCTTTTGAAGCCTAATGATGCAATATGCAAGTATATGAACATATGTACATTTCATATGCCACCATGTTAAACTTGTGGCTTCAACACCTTTTTGTCATGATTATGCCAAGTTCCCTATTTTATCCTTTATGCGTTGATGCGATTATGTAAACGATGGGGTTACGTTGGGGTTGGGTAACATTATGACATAAACATGGTTTTTATAACATAGCGTGATATGTTAACTTGTAATTATGTTTTGGAAACATAATGGACATGACACTTAGAAAATACGAGTGTGGCCAACTCGAGGTTAGGTTGAGTTTGTAGCATAAATCTACCCAGACCCGCCCGGCTTAACTAGTGGCTACAAACAATAGGACCCAATGTGAGAAGTTGGTCATGTTGTGCTCGAACCCGAGGTTAGACCAAGTTGTGGTGTAAAACTACCCGGACCCGCCCGGCTTAACTAGTAACCACAACAAGGTCAAATGTGAGAGGTTAAAGCACATTAAGTTAATTAATGCCTCCTGATTAGGGTTAAGTCATGGTCCACTTAGTACTTAATCAATTTGGGCTGGATGGGTTAATCGGGGTTAAGTCATGAACCTTGGATACACTTAACCAATTTAATCCACGTTTGGATCGGGTTAACCAAATTTAACCCGTTAAGGAAACCCTAGTTGCGTGGTCCTTTGCAGCAGTAACCCTCTTGATAGTATCATAAGACCCTAGGACTAGGCTAGGGTGGGGCACGATTACTGGGCTGACATGTAACCGACCAAAACGACGGCTGTGTAGGTACGCCGGTGTAGGTCCAGGCGGACTATGATCGTGCACATAGTCCGGCGTTGGAGAATCAAGCACGGGTACCAGTAGATCTAGGATGTGCATACTTGATTGGCGTCCGAGGTCTACACCCTAGGACTTGATACACCCTGGGGTGGACCTAGCACAGTTAGCTACATTTCATGTTTGGGCCGTATGACACCGACACTTGACGAGTTAAGCTTATAGGGAGCCGATCGACTAGACCGTGTAGTTGGACCTTAATTTAGGTCAATTCATGATGATGGGCCAAGCTTGGGCCAAGGGATCAATTCTTGTTTTTACTTGACATGTTAGAATCCTAGTACAACCGTGGTGCAAAACTTAACCTTAATTATGCGATGACACCTTTATTTATCTTGTTAGTTAATCATCATGCCAGTATGTTGTTATCCTTATGTTCATCTCAGCTTCTCATGCCAGTTAACTTTACTAGTTCATAGACAGATAGTAGTAGGGCTTACCAGTCTTTTTGACTGACCTGTTTTTTTCGCCTCTTTTCTTCCGTTTCCCCCCTCAGCTTCTCAGGGTGGGAATATTGGAGCTTAGCTTGGATCTTTACAGCTTGCTTACTGGATTTGCTCATGTACGGTTTTGGACATTGAGCTAGCTATGGTTTATCACTTCATTTTGGGGATAGTACTTTATGTATTTCAGTTTTTCAGTTTATGCTTTTATCTAGACTTTGTTGTTGGAAAATAATGACCAAGCACTTTTTTGTAACATGACTATGGTTTTGAAATGCTAAGTTTTATCCGCTGCTTTACTACTCTGTTTTACTTATATGTTCTGTCTTGTGATATTTGCATGCATGTTTACCTTGTTTAACGCCCCTCCAAAGCTAATGTACTTGCAAGAGTGGCATTGGCGGAGGTGGGGTGTTACATTTGGTATCAGAGCATAAGGTTTACAAGATTTGAGCAAAAGTGTTTTTAAAACTTACCTTTTAAAAAACTATTTTCAAAACCAATTAAGTGTTTTCCAAGAAGAGTCTAGTTATTTTAAAAAGGCTATTCCCCAAAAGCCATAGCACTATCCTTCGTTTCTTCGTTCTGAATCTATCTTTTTCTTCGTTTTAGTATGGCCGATTGCTTTAACATCCCGGAAGGCGTGCAAGTACCAGTCTGGTTCCGGAGATTTATGGAGGCAAGGGCGAATGAAGCCGGCCCCGCGAACGTTCCTCCTCCTTCCCCGGTCGCTAACATCTCTCCTCCTCCCGTAGCTGAGGTTCCTCCTCACCTTCAGCATCCGCAAGAGGATTTTGCAAAGCTTTGCAAAGACTTTAAGGCGATGGGTTGCAAGAATTTTGTCGGAACGGAGAATTCTGTGGAGGCAAGAAACTGGTTAAAGGAAACTGAAGACCTCTTTGCTATCTTTGATGTGGAAGATCATAGAAGGGTTCTATTGGCAGTATGGTTATTGAAAGAAGAAGCTGCTTATTGGTGGGAGGTCACCAATGCTACGAGGCCTATAGAGACTTGGGCCGACTTTAGGACAAGATTTGGGCTTAAGTTTCTATCATCAGCTGAGGCGAATTTGCAATTGGAGAAGTTTATATCTTTGAAGCAAGGAGACATGACAGTGAGGGAGTACGTGAATGAGTTTAACAAGCTCGCCCGATTTGGTTTGGACATGATTAATACTCCCCAGAAGAAGGCTTTGCGCTTTGCACGAGGGTTGAATGAGCCACTACAAGGTTTAGCCCTATCTCATATACCTATGGGGGCCACTTTCGAAGGTCTAGTAGACATGGCATTGCTTCAAGGAGACAATAAGAATGGCAAGAAGGAAGTGAAGGCTAATGAGACCTAAGCCAAGAAGATAGACTCCAAGTGGGGAGGAAATCAGAGCAATCAGAACAACAAAAACAACAAGAACAACAAGGGCAACAAGGCCAAGGCAAAGGACCCAAGAAAATGCCACGACTGTGGGAATGTAGGGCACATAGCTAAAGACTGTGAGAAAAGGAAGAGGAAGTCGGGCAAGTGCTTTCATTGTGGAGAGACCAGACATTTTAGCAAGGATTGCCCCAAGAAGCAAGGGCAGAATCAGCGTGCAGGACCTTCTAGAAGGCAAGTGCATGCTCTCAACGCCGCTCCAGTTCAGGATCGAGGTAGCATTTCTGTAGAAAGTCTTGTTTATATTTCTGAATATCCTGTTCGCACCTTATTTGATTCTGGCGCATCGCATAGTTTTATTTCTTCGGACATTGTTGAAAGTTTGCACCTAAGTACTAGCTTAGTTGAGGATCCCGTTTGTGTTTCAAATCCAATTAGGGGTTCCGCCCATCTATCTATGATTTGTGTGGATTTGAAGATTTCTATCTTGACTGTAGAATTCGCGTGTAATGCTTATGTTCTCGGATTCACGGGATATGGGTTAATCTTGGGCATGGATTGGTTGTCCAGTTATGGAGCCATTCTCGATTGTGAACATAGGGTGGTGAGGCTCATGACCCGCCTCGGTAATACCCTAGAAATTTCTTGTAACCCTAGAGGTCCCGTCATGTTATGCTATCTTGAATCTCTCGACTCGTCCATCGATGATCTGCAATCTGTAAGGGTGGTCCGAGACTATCCTGATGTCTTTGAATAAGTTAAGGGGTTACCCCCTAAACGAGAGATAGATTTCCGCATTTATCTAGTCGATAATGCCAAGCCAGTATCATTGCCCGTTAGGAACATGGCCCCTCGTGAGAGAAGGGAGCTCAGTAAGCAAATCAAGGAGCTGCTTGAGAAGGGTTTTATTAGACGAAGCATTTCCGAATGGGGTGCTCCGGTGGTATTTGCTACTAAGGCGGATGGTTCGCTTCGTCTATGTGTTGATTATCGAGAGTTGAACAAGCTGACAAAGAAGAATAGGCACCCGTTACCGAGGATTGATGATCTCTTTGACCAGCTTGTAGGTGCTTCTGTTTTCTCTCAGCTCGATCTAGCCACCGGATTCCATCAGCTTAGAGTAGCTGAGGATAGCATTGATAAAACTGCGTTCAGGACTCCGGATGGATTCTTTGAATGGCTTGTCATGCCATTCGGATTGACTAATGCACCCGCCTACTTCGTAGACTTGATGAGCAGGGTGTTCAGGGAGTTCCTCAACAAGTTTGTTGTTGTCTTCGTGGATGATATTCTGATCTTCTCAAAGGACGAGGAGGAACATGCCAGACATCTCAAGGAAGTGATGGATACGCTTAGAGCGCATCAGTTGAAAGCCAAGTTCTCCAAATGTTATTTCTGGAGAAGGGAAGTTCGGTTTCTTGGACATATAGTTTCTAAGAAAGGCATAGCGGTGGATCCCACGAAAGTGGTTGTGGTTCAAGATTGGAAGACTCCTACGAATGCGACCGAAGTAAGAAGCTTTCTTGGTTTGGCGGGCTACTATAGGAAGTTCATCAGAGACTTCGCTAAGATTTCGGCCCCTCTCACTAAGTTGACGAAGAAGAACTTAGTCTTTGCATGGGACTTGGAGTGTGAGCTTGCTTTTCAAAAGCTCAAAAGAGCCCTTACCTCAGCTCCAGTTTTGGCATTACCGGATAGTGGTAAGATGTTTACCGTGTACACAGATGCATGTGGTACGGGGTTAGGAGCTGCTCTGATGCAAGAGGGAAGAGTGATATGTTATGGGGGTAGGCAACTTAAAGTTCATGAGAAGAACTATCCCACTCATGATTTGGAGTTAGCGGCGATCGTCTTTGCACTCAAATCCTGGCGCCACTATCTTCTAGGCGAAAGGTTTGAGTTGTATACTGATCACAAGTCACTCAAATACCTCTTCTCGCAAAAAGATCTGAATCGAAGGCAGCAAAGGTGGATGGAATTTTTGGCATCTTATGACTTCGAGATAGCTTATATCCCTGGTAAGGGTAATGTTGTGGCGGATGCACTAAGCAGAAGGAGATTGACTTTAAGCCCCTTGTTCATTGAGATGAAGAACTTGGAATTCTTGGCAACCTTTGATTTCACAACGGCTGTTGAGTTGATGATGGGTTCATTAGCAACCCTTGAGCTTAGATCCACACTTCTTGATCAAGTTGGGGCTTCGCAGAGGGAAGATCCACAGATAGTCGAAGTTATGAACAAGTTGATTCGGGGTGAGACGTCTAGTCACCTTGCCAGATATACTATTGATGATAAAGGATGGCTAAGGCGTGATGGGAGATTATGTGTTCCTCGGGTGGGAGATTTGGTCCATAGAGTTCTTGAAGAAGCGCATCACTCGAAGATGACTATACATCCGGGAGGAGATAAGATGTATAGAGATATGAAGCGCAGTTTTTTTTGGGATGGAATGAAGAAAGATGTGGCAGAGTATGTTTCAAGGTGCATGGTGTGCCAACAAGTGAAGGCCGAGTCAAAGAAACCAGGTGGGCTATTACATCCATTGGAGGTCCCACAATGGAAGTGGGAGAGTATTTCTATGGATTTTGTGGATGGATTGCCTAGGTCAAGGAGAGGGAACACAAGCATATGGGTCATAGTTGACAGACTTACGAAGAGTGCTCACTTCATCCCAGTAAAGAGCAAGAGGACCGCATCAGGGCTGGCGTCTATTTATCTCCGAGAAATAGTGCGGCTGCATGGAGTTCCTTCTAGCATAGTTAGCGATCGTGACCCGATTTTCACTAGCCAGTTCTGGAACAGTTTGCAAGAAGCGATGGGTACGCGATTGAATTTGAGTACAGCCTATCACCCCAGACGGATGGCCAAACCGAAAGGGTGAATAGAGTGCTAGAAGATCTCTTGAGGCTTTGTGTTCTCGACTTCGGTGGTACTTGGGAAGACCACCTTCCTCTTGTAGAATTTGCTTATAATAATAGCTATCAAGCCAGCATAGGGATGGCACCATTTGAAGCTTTATATGGGAGGCCGTGTAGGTCACCATCTTATTGGTGGGAGACAACAGATAGACTTATACTTGGGTCCGATATGATACGAGACACATCCGAGAAAGTTGAATTAGTAAGAAGAAGGATGAAAGCGGCCCAAGATAGACAGAAATCCTATGCTGACAAGCGAAGGGCAGATTTGGAATTCGAAGTGGTGACATGGTTTTCGTGAAGGTTTCTCCTTTGCGAAATGTGGTACGTTGTGGAGCAGCGGGGAAGCTGGCACTAAGGTTCGTAGGACCCTTCCCTATCATAGAGAGAATTGGAAAGATGGCCTATAAGGTGGGATTGCCCGAGAAGCTAGCCGGAGTGCATAATGTCTTTCATGTCTCGCATCTCCGAAAGTGCCTACATGAGTCCGCTGAGGTGGTTGAACTAAGCATTCTTGAAGACATTGAGGTAGAGAAAGAAGCAAACTTGAGAAGAGCTCCGATTCGTATCTTGGGAACAGAGATCAAGAAGCTAAGGAATCGAGAGGTCAAGTTGGTGAAAGTTCAGTGGGGTGAAGCCGACGAAGATGCAACTTGGGAAACCGAGGAGAAGATGCGTGGGCTTTATCCATTTCTTTTTGAGGGTACATTCTCGATCTCTTTTCCTAATTAGCATATCTTTCTTTTTATCCGCGTTTATCTAGTTTATCTTGTTTCGTAGATCTTGTCATGAGAACCTTAGGTAGAAACCCTTGGTTGAAACATGTATTTGAAACATGTTATGCTTGATGGTTGCAAGTGGTTGCAAGTGTTTGCACGTGGACACTCGTGGATGCATGATACACATTAGGTACTAAGATCGGCTCACACACTTTCATGCTGCATATGCATGAGTGCTTATACCTATTCATGGATGAAACTTGTTGAGCTATCACGTGGATGTTGCATATGGATGAATATTATGTGCACTCATGTAGAGATTATAAATTATGTTAGGAATTTGCATACATATGGACTCATTTCACTAACATATTTTGCATTAAGGAGGTTTACTGTATCAGTAACCGCCTGATTTTTGCATTAGATAAGTACATATACACACACCTTTGCATATGATCATACAACATTTAGAATCCTTTAAGGACAATGACTGCACGTGGATGATGTTTTGAGTAGATGGATGATGGATAGTAGGATACATTCTTCCTAACTTGGAGATTTCGGGGACGAAATCCTTTAAGGAGGGGAGAATGTAACACCCCATAATTTGAACATAAAAATTCACAAATTAAAGTATACTTAATTAAGTGAAATGGGTTGCGCAGAGAAATATATGTATATATTGATATATATATATATATATATATATAAGTGAAAATTAAATAAATAAATATGCAAAAATGTTCAAAACAGCGAATTGGGAGAGGGGAATAACCGAACCGGCCGATTTTTGAGGTCGACCCAAGCCCGCTGGGTCGACTAGGGGTTAATCCATGGTGTTTGGTTGTCAACCCGTGGGCCGATTCGCTCAAATGCAGATTTTTCATTTGAATGGTTCTCATGGTTCAACTTTAATCTAAAGGCCCTAGATGGTTCCTACACTTGACTTCTTCCCCAAGACATGCTTTGATGGCTTGGATTGAATCTAGGGTTAACCCTATGGCTAATACTATCCTAATCCTCTATAAAAAGACCCCTAACCTAAACCTAAATGCTCATTATTCAATCCTATAGCTAAACTATTTCAAATTTGTTCCTCTCATGGCCTCCACTCTCATGTTAAAATTCCTAAGTTTATTTCTATGAGAGATTTTGAGTGCATACAAGTATTTTCAAGCTTGTATGAGTGTTCTTAGTTTGCATTCAAGTCAAGTTGCAACATTTCTGTTTCAAAGCAAGGGTTTTTATTGATTTGGCTCAAGGGTTTTCATTGGAGCATTCATATTTGGGTCTTTTTGGTGATTGCATAAGGGCTTCGTCTCAATCTTTATAATAAATATTCATTTGTGTCTTCATAGCATTGTAAGCCCTTTTCTACTTTCTTTCTTTGAACTCTAAAGTTAAATGAATGATGCAAGTTTGGGGTTGATCATTATATGCAAGTTTGGTTGATCATTATATGCAAGTTTGGTTGATCATTATATGCAAGTTTGGTTGATCATTATATGCAAGTTTGGATGATCATTATGCAAGTTGGTTTAATCATTATGTACGACACATGTTGCTATGTTATGCAAGTTTGGGTTGATCATGTTATCATGTTATGCAAGTTAAACTTGATGTTGTGAGCATAAAGCTCCAAGCTTTATGTTAAAGGTTGCATTTGGCAACATGAAAGTTATCATATCCCTTATGATAACTTGCATGTGAGGCTAAATGCGAACTTCTAGCAACTTCTACATGTCATTTATCACCATGTATCACTCATATGCTAAGTTTGGTTTTATGCATGCTTTTGAAGCCTAATGATGCAATATGCAAGTATATGAACATATGTACATTTCATATGCCACCATGTTAAACTTGTGGCTTCAACACCTTTTTGTCATGATTATGCCAAGTTCCCTATTTTATCCTTTATGCGTTGATGCGATTATGTAAACGATGGGGTTACGTTGGGGTTGGGTAACATTATGACATAAACATGGTTTTTATAACATAGCGTGATATGTTAACTTGTAATTATGTTTTGGAAACATAATGGACATGACACTTAGAAAATATGAGTGTGGCCAACTCGAGGTTGGGTTGAGTTTGTAGCATAAATCTACCCGGACCCGCCTGGCTTAACTAGTGGCTACAAACAATAGGACCCAATGTGAGAAGTTGGTCATGTTGTGCTCGAACTCGAGGTTAGACCAAGTTGTGGTGTAAAACTACACGGACCCGCCCGGGTTAACTAGTAACCACAACAAGGTCTAATGTGAGAGGTTAAAGCAAATTAAGTTAATTAATGCCTCCTGATTAGGGTTAAGTCATGGTCCACTTAATACTTAATCAATTTGGGCTGGATGGGTTAATCGGGGTTAAGTCATGAACCTTGGATACACTTAACCAATTTAATCCACGTTTGGATCGGGTTAACCACATTTAACCCGTTAAGGAAACCCTTGTTGCGTGGTCCTTTGCAGCAGTAACCCTCTTGATAGTATCATAAGACCCTAGGACTAGGCTAGGGTGGGGCACGATTACTGGGCTGACATGTAAGCGACCAAAACGACGGCTGTGTAGGTACGCCGGTGTAGGTCCAGGTGGACTATGATCGTGCACATAGTCCGGCGTTGGAGAATCAAGCACGGGTACTAGTAGATCTAGGATGTGCATACTTGATTGGTGTCCGAGGTCTACACCCTAGGACTTGATACACCCTGGGGTGGACCTAGCACAGTTAGCTACATTTCATGTTTGAACCGTATGACACTGACACTTGACGAGTTAGGCTTATAGGGAGCCGATCGACTAGACCATGTAGTTGGACCTTAATTTTGGTCACCTCATGATGATGGGCCAAGCTTGGGCCAAGGGATCAATTCTTGTTTTTACTTGACATGTTAGAATCCTAGTACACCCGTGGTGAAAAACTTAACCTTAATTATGCGATGACACCTTTATCTATCTTGTTAGTTAATCATCATGCCAGTATGTTGTTATCCTTATGTTCATCTCAGCTTCTCATGCCAGTTAACTTTACTAGTTCGTAGACAGATAGTAGTAGGGCTTACCAGTCTTTTTGACTGACCTGTTTTCTTTCGCCTCTTTTCTTCCGTTCCCCTCCTCAGGTTCTCAGGGTGGGAACATTGGAGCTTAGCTTGGATCTTTACAGCTTGCTTACTGGATTTGCTCATGTACGGTTTTGGACATTGAGCTAGCTATGGTTTATCACTTCATTTTGGGGATAGTACTTTATGTATTTCAGTTTTTCAGTTTATGCTTTTATCTAGACTTTGTTGTTGGAAAATAATGACCAAGTACTTTGTTGTAACATGACTATGGTTTTAAAATGCTAAGTTTTATCCGCTGCTTTACTACTCTGTTTTACTTATATGTTCTGTCTTGTGATATCTGCATGCATGTTTACCTTGTTTAACGCCCCTCCAAAGCTAATGTCCTTGCAAGAGTGGCATTGGCGGAGGTGGGGTGTTACACTAACTTAACATGTTAACAAGGAAAGATTTGTGGGGGTTAAGTAACTAAGGAAACACTTAACCATTATAACATGTAAACTAGACAAGTGGTTAAGGTTAAGTAAATGTTTAACCGTTATAACATGCTAACTAGACTAGATGGTGGGGTTAATTAAACTTAGAACACTTAGCCGTTATAAAATGATAAATAAACAGGGTTAAGTTAATGAGAGACACTTAACCAGTATAACCTGACAAACGAGTAAGGTTAAAACACTTAACCAATTTGACATGATGTACGGGTGGGTTAAGTCAACATGAACCACTAGATATCACTTAACCAATTTGACATGATATATGGGTAGATTAAGTCAACGTAAACTACTGTGTAACACTTAACCAGTCCAACATGACGAGGAAGAAAACTAAGTAGTAAACCTTAGTTAAGAGGACTAAGTTGTAAACCTTAGTTAAGAAAACGAACGATTCAGGGAACTAAGTAGTAAACCTTAGTTAAGAGAACTAAGTAGTAAAACTTAGTCAAGAAAACCAAGTAGAATACGAAGAGAAGCGAACGTCCACCTGATCATGAAGAAGGCTCCAATGAACTGGGTTACGAAGCACACAGCTTCGAGGGGACGTGAGGGTACTCTTGGTATCCCTCTGTGAGGCTGAAGATGATCCTCCTGGTCTCACATAGGTTAAGGTCTGCGTTAGAAGAGCCAAAGGTATGCCTTCGTTGCAATAATAAGGCAACCTAAAGACTAGGATGTACCAGCGTGATTCGGCGAGACTAGTTTTTGCTCTGTGATAGCAACTCGTCATCTACCTACCATCTTGAGCCCGTCGAGATACGTGAAGCGGAAAGGCGGAGAACTCTAACAGACCATATACTTGCTATCTAGTTATGGGTGAAGTTGGCCCATAGGTTGGTGGGGCATAGAGGGGCCTGCGTACAGTTCTCATTCTTGATTTTCTTGGGTGCCTTTCATTTGTTAGTTGAGGGAGGGGTCTAGTGGGACCATAGCCACTGTAAAAGCATACCTTAGCATCTGCAATCGACAGATATCTGAAAGCTCGTGACCGAGTTCCGTGTTTCTTGATTAGCCCTGCCATGGGACTCGGGTCGTACATATAGCGGACATGTGCATCTAGACATCGATAACGATTCACGATACATACGTGGGGAAAGTCTAGGAACATATACCGCTCTGGGTAGTGTGTCCTAGACTAGGGGGCATCGTTCGATAGGTAGCATAATACCTAGTTGGACCTAGGTCGCGTAAACCCTGAATCCGAGAAATGTTCAATAGGTAGCATAAACCCCTGTGGCCCTGGGTAGCGTAAACCCTGGTTGAATCTAGGAAGCATTCGATAAGTAAACCCTAGTTGGATCTAGGTAACACTCGATGGATAAGGGACTACATACAAAATAAAAAGGGGATCATTTTATCATGAACACACGATGATAGTTGAAACAGTCCTTAGTGGGTGCAGAGAAATAGAAGTGGATGCAATAGCCGATTCTGTTAATCTTACCTTGTCTTGTTTTAGGATTATCTTATCACTATGGTATAGTTCTAAGTTTAGTTTGTTCATGTCATAGTCCTTTTCTTGTTTACATGCTGAAGAATAACTGGACTTACCAGACTTATGTCTGACCTAGTTTGTTTTCGCCTCTTTTCTTCCGTTTCCCCCCTAGGTAGCTAGGGAGGGAATAGCTCAGCTCGTTTTGGACCATTACTCTTTCCGAGCTTGAAGATTCTTTGATGCATTACTATGAACTCCATTTTCTACTGCTATGGCTGGCTCATGCTTTATTGGGGAATATCATTGTCAGTTTATGCTTCTTTATTTTAAACAAGATGGATGCTTTGTTGTAATAAGTATTGGTGTTGTAAAATAATCTTTGTACAAGCTGTGTTTTAATCAATAAAGGTTATTTATTTTCCGTTGCTTTATTTGTCTGTCTTGTAATTTTTCAGCAACTTGTACCAAAAATTCTCCACCGAAGTTCAGGCATTCCCTATTTGAGTGACCTTAATGGAGGTGGGGTGTTACACTTGGTATCAGGGCTGAAGGTTACCGGATCAGATAAAAGATTTGAATTTTTTTTCAAAATGATTTTAAAAGAAGCATTTTCAAAGAAAAGTTTTAGTCTAAAGGCATATTTCCCAAAGCCATATGCACTATCTTCTGACCCTCTGCTTGAAATCTTGTTTCCTTCTTTCTTGAGTCTCCGGGGCTCCTAGCTTCTTGGGAGGTAACCTTATCGCGACATGGTTCTATAGGCTTAATAAGACTACGGCACCTGTCAAAGAGCGAAGTAGTGCCCACAGTAGTATCACCTGCGGCTAATGTTCTTTCGAGCTTTGTAGGGTTATCGGTGCGATGGAGGCAGCTTTCGAGAGACCTGTCAACAAGTTACACAAGGATGAGAAAACTCATGAATATGGACTTGGTTCACAAAGGAGGAAAGAATAGTAAAACCTAAGACAAGAGGAAGTATCTTTATTTTGCTATAATGGGTCGCATAATTAAGGGCAAAGGCAAGAACAAAGGACAGGAATTTTCCGGAAGACAAGCGCATGCTCTCACCACCAGCATACCTGAGAGAGAGGTAGTAAAGTTTATGTTGAAAAAGACTAGTTTTTATTTTTGATCATCCGGTTCGTACACTATTTGATTCTGGCGCATCGCACTCATTTGTATCTGCTGCTTTATTTGAGTCTCTGCACCCTAGATATTGTATGGTAGAGGATCCCATTATATTCTCAAATCCAATTGCTGATTCGGCTCATTTATCTTTGACTTGTGAGGATTTGAGAATAGCTATATTAATGCTTATGTTTTTGGTTAAATCGGCTATGGGTTGATTCTAGGCATGGATTGGTTAGCCAGTAATTGTGAAACGAGGGTGGTTAGACTTTCGACTTGCCTCGGGAATATCCTCAAGATTTCTTACGATCCTAAGGGATCAGTTTGTCTTATCTTCCTAGAATCACTTTAGTTATCTATCAACGATTTTCGATCCGTTGGAGTAGTCCATGAGTACACAAGATGTTTTGGTTAGGGTAGGGATTTTCCCCCTAAAACTCGAGACAGACTTCCGCATATATCTAGATGACACTGCAAAGCCAGTTATGCGATCAGCGATAATTTTGGAGTAAGATTGGCGAGGATAGCCAGAGTCGGTAGCGTGCTCAATTGTTTGGTTGTATCGTCTCACATAGATCGTCCAAATTCGGAGGAGGTATCCCTTGGGTGTTTGTCTGATATTGGTTTAGGCCTTTGGGGCTTGTACTTGAGGGATGTTGAGTTCGACTAGGATGGTTTGCATGAGAAATAAATGGATAGCATTGGCATCCTAAGTAAGACTGACCCTAAGAGGGGTAAAAAGTAAATAGCAACCATTAGCTTTAGACCTTCAGATTTGTAACATGATGGATAAGCTAAGTAGAGGAGAGACCTCTAATCATCTTAGGATATACACTTGGTATCATGCTTAACATCTATTTATCTTGGAAGGGTAGTTCGACTACATTGGATACCCTCTAGCACAGTAAGTGACCAAGGTCCTATCTTTACTAGTGAGTTGTGGAAATGGAGGTCAATAAGCTTCGCAACCGTGAAGTTAAGGTACATTCGAGTGAAGACCACGAAGATGCAACTTAAAAGACTAAAGACTAGATACGCGTATCATACCCTTTTTGAGGGTATATCCTTGATCTCTCTTTTTCTATAGAGTTTAATTGCCTGACTAGTCTCTATCTTTTAAGTATATCCTCTCGGTCCTATCCTCAATTCTTAAGTGGAAGCCAATGGATGTAAACATTTATTTGAAACATGTTACGTTTGATGGTTGCAAGTGGTTACTAGTGGTTGCTCGTGAGTGCATATACACACATATTAGGCACTAGATTGGCTCAGTCACTTTCTTATTACATATGCTTATATATATTTATGAAACTTGATGTGTTATCATATGGACGATGCATTTGTATGAACGATTGTGCACTCATGTAGAATTTATAAAATACAATTAGGAGTAGTTGCATACATGATGGACTCATGGCACTGACATGATTTGCATTAAGGAGGTCAATCGAATCAGTAGACCGCCTGATTTTGCATTAGATAAGGACATATACACACACTATGCATATAATCATGAAAAGCATTAGAAACCTTCTTAGGATAATGGATACCTATGATTGGATGGTTGAGTAGATGGGTGATTGGATGGTAGGATATAAGTTGTTCTCGACTTGAAGATTTCGGGGACGAAATCCTAAAAGGAGGGGAGAATGTAACACCCCGTATTTTCTGTTAACATTATAGTAACGAATAAAAGAATAATTAATTTCAAATATGTGAGTTAAGGGAAACAGGTTACGTCATTGCGTTCGTCTCGGAATTCTACTTGAGATAAAGTCCGGGTTTGCGTAAAACGGACACCGTATGAAGGAGATATGGACGAACGAAGTTAGGCAGAAAACCATAAAGAAAGATAGAAATGCACTGGTGCACTTGGGAAGTGCGCCAGTACAAAAATTGCACTGGCGCACTTGCCAAGTGCTCCCAGGTCAAGCTGTGAGCCTACACAGCTTTTTGGTGTGATCTGATCCATACTGTGAGTCATTGTTGAGTCCTTTCTAACTCCTTGCTGAGTCATTTGGGCTGAGGTGTCACCCTATCCTGACTGAATGGTTGTGGTTAACTCTAGGTTCATTCGGCGGCTCTAATTAAATTGAAATTCTATATAAACAACCTAATTCTCAACCTAAAATCACACAAAAAAATAATCCTGGAACTGTCATGCCGTCAATAGAGAACTTGGAGTGGCCTTCACCGCTTTCAATTCAAAGATGAGATAAAAGCCTACATCAAAATCAAATTAAAAGTAATCTAATTCAATGATCTATATCAAAGGAAAGCTATTCAGCTTCAGAAAACAGATTTCAGAAAAAAACAAGACTTGCCTATATTTTGTAAGTACAGTTATATTTCTGATTTAAACATTAATTGGAAGTCATGGCTCATAAGAAACTGATATTAGAACGGTGCCTATTAGTTTATCTATGTGGATTCATGTTTATTCATGTGATTTTCCTATGTTATATTCTTGTGGTGAAACTATTGCCTACGACTATAACTATGACTATGAGACCTTTGCATAAGACTATGGCCATGAACTGTTGCCTATGAAATTATTGCCTATGACAATGATTCGTGACTATGAGACTATTGGCCATGACTATGTTTCATAACTATGAGACAATTGCCTATGACATTGATTAAGAAATTATTGTGATTAGTCGCCCATGACTATTGTGGTTAATTGCCTTTAACTATTGTAGTTAGTTGCTTATGCCTATTCCCATTGTTACAATTAACTGATCATGTTGTACCTTGAACTGGCATTATGTTGGACCAAATCACCTATGCATATTCCCTTGATTATGAAGGATCTCATATTTAGTGTGTAACTTGGCTAGTTTATTCCTATTCACTATTATGTACATCGAACCTGTTGGAGCCATTATTTTTGCATGCCTATTCTTTTATATTAATTCTTGTGCTTATCCCCTATTCCTTTTGTTAGTGCCATTTCGTGAGTACTTAGAAAACTAGTGAAATCATGTTGTACATACGATTATGATGCGGGGATTGGGCGTAGCTTAATTAAGTTAATTTGGCATAATAAATATGTTGGCATAATCTAAATTGTCTATAATAGTAAATGATTTACATGCATATTAGAATTGGGCATTAATTGATAAATTTTAATTGCCCGCAAAGTATGTAATTGGTGTGTAAACCAAGTTTTGGACATAAACAATAAACTAGAATATTAAATCTAGTTTTTATATGAACTGTAAATTGGAATATTAATTTAGATTGAGCATGAACTGAAAAAGGGGAATATTAAATCTAAATTGGTATAAATTGCAAGTTGGGCTAATTGATAGGTAAATCAAGTTTTGGGCATGGAATATAAGTATGTTAATTGGCATGACAAATGAATATGATCTAGGCTAAATTGATTTACGGAAAATTTACATAAATAGTAAATATGTAAATTTAGTAAAAGACGAATATGCCTAACCCAAGGTTAGATTGAGTTGTGGTGTAAAACTACCCGGAACCGACCGACACATCCAGTGACCACAACAATACCTGTCTAATGTGGATGGTTGGTGCATCAAGCCCAGAAAGACCCGATGTTAGACTGAGTTGTGGTATAAACCTGCCCGAAACCGACCGGCACATCCAGTAACTACAACAATATCTGTCTAATGTGAGGGGTTGGTGCTTTAATTAATTAATTAAAGCTCATGAACAATCAAGCTAGAAATGGTGAGGTTAAGTAATTAAGGAAACACTTAACCAACTTAACATGTTAACAAAGACAAGAAGGGTGGGGTTAAGTAATTGAGAAAATACTTAGCCAATTCAACATGTTAACTAGATAAGATTGATAGGGGTTAAGTTAATTTGGACACTTAACCAACTTAACATGTTAACAAGGAAAGATTTGTGGTGGTTAAGTAACTAAGGAAACACTTAACCATTATAACATGTAAACTAGACAAGTGGGTAAGGTTATAAATGTTTAACCGTTATAACATGCTAACTAGACTAGATGGTGGGGTTAAGTAAACTTAGAACACTTAGCCGTTATAGCATGATAAATAAACAGGGTTAAGTTAATGAGAGACACTTAACCAGTATAACTTGACAAACAAGTAAGGTTAAGGAACACTTAACCAATTTGACATGATGTACGGGTGGGTTAAGTCAACATGAACGGCTAGATAACACTAAACCAATTTGACATGATATATGGGTAGGTTAAGTCAACGTAAACTGTTGGATAACACTTAACCAATCCAACATGACAAGGAAGAAAACTAAGTAGTAAACCTTAGTTAAGAGGACTAAGTTGTAAACCTTAGTTAAGAAAACGAACGATTCCAGAAACTAAGTAGTAAACCTTAGTTAAGAGAACTAAGTAGTAAACCTTAGCCAAGAAAACCAAGTAGAATACGAGGAGGAGCGAACGTCCATCTGATCATGAAGAAGGCTCTAATGAACTGGGTTACGAAGCACGCAACTTCGAGGGGATGTGAGGGTAGTCTTGGTATCCCTCTGTGAGGCTGCAGATGATCCTCCTGAGCTCACAGAGGTTAAGGTCTGCGTTAGAAGAGCCAAGGGTATGCCTTCGTTGCAATAATAAGGCAACCTGAAGACTAGGATTTAAACAACCCACAAATTCTGAACCAATTTAAAAATTTTATTTTAGAAAATTTTAATGAATTTATAGAATATAAAATAATTTATTTAAATAGTAATGGCTAAAAATTTATTTTAATCAAAATTAAAACGATTAAATTTAAATTTAATTATAAAAGGAGTTAAAAGTAGCGCGGTAGTTTGAAATTTTGAATTTAAACTTTGACTGAATGCACAGGATTCAAAATAAACCAGAATTGAGTGAAACAGGAAATATTTAAATCTTCTTAACCATATCTTTCTAAAAAATCTGAAAAATTGAAATTTTGTTTTAAAAATAAAAAGTTATATCCAGTTTAAAATTTAGAAAAGTCGCTGTAGAATTTATATATATTTTAGTATAATATATTGGCCTTAAAATAGTCAATTTTCAAATGACCTCTATTTTCGACGAAACCACTTTTGTTGGAACCGGAATGTCGAATTTTTGTTAAGTTTCAATTTTCAGAATTTTTTGAATTAATATGTGAGCGTGGCAAAAGAAAATGTGTTTTGACCATTTTAGTCAAATTTAATCGACTTAAAAATGGCCATTTTTCAAACTGTCTCAGAATTCGATGAAAATAATTTTGTTGGATTCGCATCGTCAAGACATAGCCAAAAATATTTTTTTGGATTTTTCGGAGTTCATATGTGGCTCCGGTGGATTTTGAATATGTCAGAATTTAATAATAAAAGAATTAATTTTAAATTTTGAAAAACAGGGGCTGAGATGACCTCTTGGGCCTGCGGGACATGGTTAGTTGGATCAGGAATATGGGTTATTGGGTAGGGTAGCTTCTCGTTGGACTGAAATCTGGATAGTTTAAGAGAAATGATTTTTTTTTGTAAAAATACACTAAAACCATTATAAAATAGAAAACCCTGATATTCAATTATAAAAATACGGGTACACTGTTCCTCCATCGTTCCCATTCAGCTGAAGCCACCTCCACTCTCATACGTTCCTCCTCAAAATTCTCCCTCCACACATCGAATTTCCATATACTCTTTGGAGCTTTCTGAAGAGTTTCTCCTCCTCTTCATTCTCATACTCGAATCAGACTCCCCAGTGCCCTGATTTTCGAGAACCGAGCACCCAAAGGCTCGGCCTTTCAGCCGTCGCCGACCCCACCATGTGCAGCCGCACCTCCCATGACTCCGGGCGCACGTGCCCCTCTCCGAGGCCGGCCACCTCCAACCAACGACACTTCAATCCATTCACCCAATCTCTTGAAAACTGAATTCAAAGTTTTGAACCTTTTTGAAAACTCACGACCGAAATAAATTGGGGAAGAAGGTGATTAAATTCACTAATGACATTATTAAGGGATGAGGAGGAGAGTTATTAGAGAGGAACAATTGCAATTTTTATTGATGCAAAACATGATACAAAGTGCACATATATATAGTGCTATGTGCCCAACGGCTAGTACAAAATATACCAAATATGTATAAGCATAACAGCTAGTATTAAATATACCAAGTATGCATGAGCCTAACGGCTAGTAGATAATGACAAAGCATGCTAAATATGATAAAATCGTTTTCACACTCTAACGGCTCTATTGTCTTCATTATGCCCCCTCAGTTCGAACTGGGGTTTCCTTGCTCATTCTAGCTTCCGCCTGCACTGATAACGCGAAGTTCCTCTCTCATTCTGATAAAAATTTTGGTCGAAAGGGACTTTGTGAGAGCATCTGCTCTCTGATAGTATGCGGGCACATGACATATTGCAAGTCTTCCTGATTGCGTTCTTTCTCTCACAAAGTGGAGATCAATTTCAAGATGTTTCGTCCTTGAATGTTGAATAGGGTTTAGAGATAAAGACACTGTCCTCTTATTATCGCACCAAATGACCGACTTTCGTCTTGGAGTGAAACCAAGCTCCTCCATCAGTGATTCTATCCACATGATTTCGACTATAGCGCTTTCCAGTGCACGGCACTCAGCTCCTGTGCTAGATCTTGATGTGGTATGTTGTTTCTTCGTACACCAGGAAATGATATTGGAACCGAGGTAAACGCAGTATCCTGAGACAGACTTTCGATCATCAATATCGTTGGCCCAATCGGCATCGCTAAAGCACTGTAGGTTAAGTTCCTTTTCTGAATTTAGGCGTATACCGTAATGTTTTGTGCCTTGTAAGTATCGTAACACTCTCTTTAATGTCGTCCAATGTTCTGATAAAGGGTTCTGCATGTATTGACTGAGTTTATTGACGCTGTAGCATATGTCTGGTCGAGTAATAGTTGCGTATTGTAACGCTCCTATTATGCTTCTATATTGTTTGGCATTGTCGATAGCTTCTCCTTTATGCTTAGATAGTCTTAGGTTACTAATCATAGGCGTAGGTAATGAGTTTGCCATGTGCATATTTGCCCTTTGCAGTATTTCAGTGATATAATTTTGTTGGGATAATATTAATTCACCATTGTTTTTCCTAATCACTTGTATTCCAAGAAAATATTTTAGTTCCCCCAAGTCTTTAATGGCGAAATTTTGATCCAGCTTGTGAACGATTCTGTTTATTTCTTCGTTGTTGTCTCCTGTTATTAGCATGTCGTCAACGTATACTAGAATGAACACAGTTCCATGTATGCCCTTCTTCATATATAGAGAATTTTCCGATTTAACTTGTGAGAAACCCATGTTAGACAAAGTTGACTTTAGCTTTTCATACCAAGCTCAGCTTGTTTTAAGCCATATATTGCCTTGTGTAGTTTGCATACTTTATAACCAGTACCATATCCTTCAGGCTGTTGCATGTATACCTCTTCAGTCAATTCCCCATTCAAAAAAGCATTGTTAACGTCCAGTTGCCTCACATTCCACCCTTTATTTAGAGCAATGGTCAGTATAATTCTGATGGTTGTGGGTTTTATGACTGGGGAAAAAGTTTCATTGAAATCAAAACCAAATTGTTGCGCGTAACCTTTTGCAACCAGTCTGGCCTTGTATTTGTCAATAGATCCATCTTCTTTTCTTTTTTATTTGTATGTTCACCTACAACCAATCACATTTTTGTGTTTTGGTTGAGTCACTAAGATCCAAGTGTTGTTTTTTATGAGAGCTTTATATTCAGTGTCCATTGCCTCCTTCCATTTGTTTGATCTTATAGCCTGAGTGAAATTCAATGGTTCGATCTCATTGGCAGAAATATTATATACTTTGGGTTTGAAGATGCCTCTCTTTGACCTGGTGATCATGTGATGTCCAGTTGATTGTGGTGGTGTTTGCTGCTGTGTATCATTGTTGCTGGTATTGTCAACATTGTTGTTGTTGTCTGTATCTTCACTATGTTGCACGTTTTGATGTATGTTTGTATCTTCTGAGTCATTGTGTGTCTCATTGGTTTGCTTGTTTGTTTGATCCATAGTTTCTTCCGGGGTGTTTAAATTGCTTGTGCGTTGTTGCTCTTCATTTCTATCGATTGAAGGTGGTTCAGTAATGAATGGCTCGAACCGTATGTTATTGTTTATGCTTTGTTCCCCATCCTTTTTGCCGATTTTCTTTTCTGCATAAGGAAACTTGTTTTCATCAAATATCACATGCCTAGAAATATATATTTTTCCATTTTTGTCCATGCACTTATAACATTTTTGGCCAATGAATGTGCATGGGCTTGATCTCATACTTAGTTTATGATTGTTATAGTCTCTCAAACATGGAAAACATAGACACCCATAGGCTTTCAGAAAACCATATTCTGGTCTAACACTGTATATCATTTCATGTGGGCTTTTATTGTTTAAGACTTTAGTTGGAAACTTGTTAATGAGGAATACAGATGTGTAGAAAGCTTCATTCCAATATTTCATGGGTAATGAGCTTTGTGATAACAAAGTTAGACCAGTCTCTACTATTTGTCGATGTTTTCTTTCGACTAAACCGTTTTGTTCGGACGTATGCGGGCAAGTTAATCTATGTTTGATCCCTCTTTTGAGAAAGTAATTATTTAGAGGTTTAAACTCAGCTCCCCCATCTGTCTGAATAACCTTAACAATACTGTTCATTTGTTTTTCGACATGAGTTATAAATTGCATAACTGTATTGCAAGCTTCTGATTTAGTTTTCAGCATGTATATCCAAGTATATCTAGAATAAGCATCCACAAAAGAAAGATAATACATGTGTCCCTGATATGAATTTAGAGGCGCGGGTCCCCACAAGTCAGCGGCTATAAGTTCCAGTGGCTCATTATATCTGGTTTCAGAATCACTAAAAGGGAGCTTGTGGCTCTTGCCGAGTTGGCAGTGCGTGCATGTGTGTTTGATAGGTACATTTTTATAATGAATGTTATTATTACGCAGAACAATCTTAACAGTTTCCAGATTAGGATGTCCTAATTTTATATGCCAAGAATTAATCACGTTACATTCATCGCTATTATTGTCATAATCAACATTATTGCAACTATTCCTAATACAGTCATTGTCACTACTAGCATCTACATTGTTATACCAGAATTCTCCACTTGAGTTTGCAGTCTTGAATTTGTATAAACCATCGTATAGGTTACCTCGAAGTAATATTTCATGATTTAGGGAATCTTTAACTAAACAAAACTTAGGATGAAATTCAAAGTAAACATTATTGTCGTTGGCAAATTTTGATACACTTAACAAATTTTTATTAATCGTAGGTACCCTAAGAAGATTGTTTAATTTGAGTTGTCTTTTCCCAAAGATAGTCCCTTTGCCTATGTGTGTGATACTAGCAGTATACCATTACCCATATGCAAATTTCTCATACCTGAGTAATTTCTGCTCCCAATGTTTAAATTTTGAAGATTACTAGTTATGTGGTGAGTCGCTCCTGAGTCAGGGTACCATTCTTCGAAGCCATTGTCTTCATTTTTTACTTCATCATCATCTGCAGCATTATGTCTTCGATTTGCGTTATTATTATTTTGAGTTGAATTCCCTGTTGTTGCCATATTTGCTTGTGCTCTTCTTTGTGAAAAGTAATTTTGTCTTGCCTGTTGTCTACCTATGTCTGAATTATACCTGAAGTAACATTTGTTTGCCATGTGACCAAACTTTTGGCATATTTGACATTTCACACGATAGTTGTTGTTATCTCATTGTATCTTCTTATTTCTGACTGTGGTATAATTGGCAGAGAACTTATTTTGTGCTGTTTTTCTTTGGTCAATTTTGCCTTCATGAGCAAGGAGTGCTGATCGAACGAACTGTAAATCAGGTAAAGCTTGTTGTGTGGCTAACACAGTTACTAGAGATTCATATTCTTCATCTAATCCACCAATAATAAATAGGATTTGCTCATTGTCGCTGATCTTATGACCAACAGCATTTAGCTTGTCACACAGATTTTTAATTTTTCCTAAGTATTCTTTCATGCTTGCCTCCTTTTTTCTAGAATTTTGTAATTCCCTTCTATATTGCATGATTCTAGGAGCTGATTGTGAACTGAAAATTTGTTCAACTGTTTTCCATATTTCATAAGACGTGCTACATCCAACTATTTGTGAAAATAAATTCGAACTTACTGACGATAGGAGCCATGAGGAGAGGAGGCTGTCTTGTTTTTGAAACTTTGTGTAGTCTGTGTTAGGCACAATTTCTCCTTCCGAATTGGTTATCGTCACTGGTGGGACTGTTATTGTCCCATTAATGTACTGCAGTAAATCATACCCTCTTAAAGCGATCTCTACTTGATATTTCCATAGAATGTAATTGTCTTCGTCTAGAGATGTGGTGATAATTTGGCTTTTTGGTTTAATCAGGTCATGATGGTTAGGTGGAGCACTATACCCCAAGCTTCCTGAAACAACGGAGGTTACATCATTGTTGTTGGCCATAAAACAAAAACAACTTTCTGCTTGATGATTAAGCCTTTCGGCAATTTGGCTCTGATACCATATTAAGGGACGAGGAGGAGAGTTATTAGAGAGGAACAATTGTAATTTTTATTGATGCAAAACATGATACAAAGTGCACATATATATAGTGCTATGAGCCCAACGGCTAGTACAAAATATACCAAATATGTATGAGCATAACGACTAGTATTAAATATACCAAGTATGCATGAGCCTAACGGCTAGTAGATAATGACAAAGCATGCTAAATATGATAAAAACGTGTTCATACTCTAACGGCTCTATTGTAACGACTCTATTGTCTTCATTAGAAATGATTAATTTATTAATTTTAAATTAATTTCATATCTTATTTAATCAATAACTCGTCCATACTAACTCGAAATTGCGTGATCTCTGAAGCATTGGACTCGTACGATCCTGAACTACAATTCTAGACTGAAACGGGAAAATTCTGAGCTGTTGGAATTTTGGACAAAATCACCCACAACTGTGAGATATCTATTTAAATTTAAATTTAATCATTTATTTATTGTGTAATTTATATATATGCATTCCATATGAAATTCATGTTGTATGTATATATTTGTTTCAATGCTGATTGTGCTGTGATTGGTTTTGATTGTATATTTATGTCTGTTAGGAATTGCGTGTATACGACAAAATCATATATTATTGTATATATAGAATATTTTATATTCATGTATTTCAAAAATTTAAGTGTAAAATAAAAACAATATTTTTATTTTCATGTTTGGATTTAAATAAAAAGATTAGAATAAATTGTCATTCTGTTTTAACATATCATATTAAAACATAAACATACATTAAAATAGAAATCACCTTTTTAAAGGAAATGTACCATTAAAATAGAATTTGTAGACAATAAAATTATCCTTCTTATTTTTTTGGATTAGAAGTGTAGAACTTACTTTACAAATAAAATCACTTTTTAATTGTCATTAAAGTTTATCCTTTTATTTGCATTTACAAATGCAAAAATATACATTGAAATTGATTTTTTTTCTTTCTTTTACAAATGCAAATATAGATTGAAATGAAAATTATACTTTTAATTTGCATCTACTAATGCAAATATATTTTAAATATAATTTATTCTTTTATTTGCATTCACTAATGCAAACAAACTTTAAAAACAAAATCTATCCTTTTATTTGCATTCATCAATGCAAATATATATTGAAAGTAGAAATTGTTCTTTATTTGCATTTACCAATGCAAATATATATATATTGAAACAAATTATTCTTTCATATGCACTCACCAATGCAAGTACATATATTTGAAAATAAAGTTTATTCCTTTATTTGCATTTATCAATGCAAATATGCATTGAAATTAAAGTTTATTCTTTTATTTGCATTTACAAATGCAAATATAAAATGAAACTAAAGTTTATTCTTTTATCTTTATGCACCAATGCAAATATATCACATTCTTATACCTTGAATAGGATTTGTCAAAAATATACATTTTTATACATTGAATAAAATAATAACATTTTTTTCAAATTATGATTAGTGATTTAAAGGTAACATTGTTGTTAAAACATAAGTAGTGGAACAAAAAAAACACTTATGTTAGAACTTGATTTATTGAAAACAAAAATTTATTCCTTTTTCTGCATTTACTAATGCAAATATACATTGAAATTAGGACCTGTTCTTTTATCTGCATTCACTAATGCAAATATACCTTGAAATGAAAATATTACTTTTATTTGCATCCACAAATGCAAATATACATCGGAAGTTAAAATTTGTTCGTTTATTTGCATTCACAAATGTAAATATTCATTGAAAATAAAATTAGTTCTTTTATTTGTATCCATTAATGCAAGTATTCATTAAAAATAGAATTTGTTCTTTTATTTGCATTCCTTGTTTTCAAATAAACTATAAATAAAAGTTACATTTATTTATTTATTTATTTGCATTCCTTATTGCAAATAAACATTTTAAAATTAAGGTTTTATTTTTGTTTGCAATTCTAAATGCAAACAAAACATCAAAATGTAAGTTACACTTTGATAACATTTTTGATATAAATAAAATGTCATTTTGAGAGTTGCATTTTTATATGCATCCTTTAATGCAAATAAAACATGAATTAAATTTCTCTTTTACTTTCCAATTAAGAATTACATTTATATTCCCATTTTCAGATGTAAATAAAAGATAGGATTTAAAAGTTATATTTTAGTTACATTCTAGTTGTAGCGAAAATGGTAAGAATTAATGTTTCATTTTTTTCCATTTAAAAGACAATAGGAAGCATAGATTTTAGAATTTCATTTCTTATTGAAATTTTATGTGAAATGAAAAGAGTCATTTTGTCAGATATGTTATAGGAAATAAAAAGAGTCCTTTTGATCCCTTTAAAAGTATGAATTGAAATTGTTTATTTTAGCTATGGTAAAAGAATGAATAATTAAACATTCATATTTTTATCATTAAAGTAGAAGTAGACAAAAATACTCATTTTTGTCTAAATCAAAAGAATGTAACAAAATATAGCACTTGTATGTTAAATTAGAATTAAAATACAAATTGTTCACCTTTATCAATTTATAATAGTTAAATATAACTACTCTCCTTTGTCAATTTATACTTGTTAAAACAAATTGGTCTCTTTGTCAAATTGCAATAGTTAAAAACAAACATGATCATTATTTTGGTACATAAGTTTTGACAAAACAAATATATCACTTTTATCTGTTTGATAAATTTAAAATTGTCATTTAAACAAACACATCACTTTTATTTGTTTTGTCGGAATAGATTTGTCGACAAAACAAAGTCATTATTTTTATTATTTGACCAGATAGATTAATTGAACTAATACATTTATTTTGTCAAGATATAATAGTTGAAGCAAAATTACATTTTGTTAATTAAATTTAGAATAAAACAAAAATCACATTTTTTTGATTAAATCAAGAGTTAAACACAAATCGCATTTTGTAAAATAGGTTTGTGTTACCTCAAAATAGAAGTAACATTTCTTGAACATTTTGTTGGAATAAAACGTATATTTTTATTTGCATAACATGAAATAGGTTTTATAAGTAAATATAAAGATCATTTTTATTTGCGAACTTACATTAGAAATTATATTCAAATATAGGAATAATATTTTTGGTCAAACATACATTAGAATGTGTAAGGGAACTAAAGTGAAAATTTTTAGATATTAATGCGTACATTAGGATTTGTGTGCAACTTAAAATACACATTTTTATGTGTTAGATTATATATTGGAAATATAAAACAAATAAACGTATCTTGTAGTTGTCATCCCCAATAATGCATACAAATAAATCACAGTTTATGTGACATTAGAATTGTATAGGAAAATTTTACGAATAAAACTACATTTTTATTCGACATTAGAAATAAATTACATGATGGTTCATTATCATCAACTTGCTAGCAGAATTGGATTGGCTAAGTCCTTTAACCAATCATTTATTTTATGAACTGTTTGCTGCCTGAAAACCCCACACGGGTGTTGGGATGAAAATTGACTTACACTAATCCCAATATTTATTTGTATGTCGATCGAACGATCGACAGGCTGCGATGAGCGTTATTATTTCATTTTAATGCTCACACAGTTATAGATTGCACTCGGGATGTAAATGGATGGTTTGATGATATTTACCATTACGGTTATATACATTCAATGTATGAAATCCATATAACAAAGTTATATGGTAAATGATTGAGTCGCATTCCAATGCAGGATTTCTTTTAAATAAAGAATATCTTTTAAAAATAAGGAATATTTAGAAAAAGAACATTGTAATATAAATATCTTTTAAAATAAAGAATACCATACTATAAAGAATAATGTATATAAAGAATCTTTTTATATAAAGAATATTATTATATAATATTTAACAAATAATGAAAGAATGATTTCTATGTCCGTTCGTGAATGGACAAAAACATAAAAATATATTTCTATTAAGGAAAACTAGTTATTAATTAGGATAAATATTTTAAATAAGATTTCGTTGGAATTAGGTAAAAGAATTAGATTTTGGGTTGTCGTGAATGGTGTCTCAAATAACACTGTTCTTAAACCACGTATTTAATGGATAAATCTTTTAATTAAGATTTTTAGAGTTTTCGATTATATTTAGTAGTTGAAATGAAAAGATATGTGAACTGGGTTTATTGTGAACTATGTTTAAACGACATTGAATCTTTAACCCAAATTAAAACCAAGGTTAATTCCTTCAAAAATTGGAATAATCATCTAGTAATGTTTTTTTGATATTAAAATCCAAATTGGAGTTTTAATGAATCTTTAAAAAGAAGATTAAAGATTGATTTTATAAAGAATTTATCTTTGATAAAATCAATGGGAACCTTTCCCTAATAATGTATTCTATTTAAAGGAATATACTGAATTGGAATGAAGGCGTTGGATGTGTTTTATAGCACTTGATTTTTAATTATAAAATGCGCAAGTTATTCCGAAAGACCGGGTCTAACCCATTCCGAATAATTATCACGATGATGAAGAGTCGAAGATATTGAAGACGGTGTTGAAGACCGACGATCCTCACATCGAATGGACAAGGACTACTGATGCTCTGGACTGATTTTTACCCAGGACAGGGATAAAGTGGTAGTTGTCCGGACGTATTGTTGATTGTTCGGATATGCGAGGTATAACGCCTCCGGTTTCGTTTAGACCCAGAATGGACTTGTAAATGGATTGTGTGTCTAACATTGTATTCCTTTCTACTGTATTCATTGAATGCTACTAATTATATATTTCTGTTTGGTGGTGAAGAATTTATTCTTTACTTTACACCTTCTCTAAGACGTATGAGCTTAGAGGTTATATATATTGGTAGATGATCAATAATATGGTAGGGTCTGACAATGTGGCATGCTAAGATGCAAATGATCAAGGCTTTATTGAAAAGCAGGCCTTGTGGGTGATGATCAAAGCACAGTCTATTTAGGCATAACTTTGTGTATATCGTGACTTCGCGAGCCTCACACACCGGTTGAGTCTTAAACGGGAGAAGGGAACACAGGGACTGCACACGTTTCTTTCTAGCTAGAAGTTGTGTCAGTGCTTAAAATGGCTGACATTTACTTATGTGGTTGATGAAATTTTTGCGAGGCCTCGGTTTATTCTTATCGGTGGTCCACGGCTGATTTGTAGGTCCAATAGGATCGGGGAGCGTGTGTTCAGGCATAACTAATCCACTCAAGTATTTGTGGACCGGCCCTGCTGCAACCAAGGGTTCGCCAGATTCCGAATCCTGAGACATTGCTAGAGTGTCTCGAATCGGTCAGGGGCTCCTCCCTAGCCTTGACTCATGATGGAAACCCAACTTCCAATACGTCCCATGCGGTTTTGATTGCATAACTAGTATGACGACATAGTAGATGGTAGTTATGCTGAAACAGCCCACCTCCGTTAGGGTCACTCTCAAAGGGAATGCCCTAATTTTGGTGGAGGTTTATAAGTATAAGTCATAGATATACAAGACAGATATAAGAACACATATTTTTGAACAGCGGAAAAACAACAACTTTTATTTCATTAAAAATACGTCTTACAACAACCACACCATAATTGTCTTACAATACTTCCAAAAACATAACATCTTCATAACTGTCTTGATTACATTATTTAAAGAAGCATAAAGAAAACATAAATAAACTGCAAAAGTCCCATAGTTGCTGTCCAAAGCCATAGTCCAAAATGAATAGGTCCAAGCAATACATTCTTTCTCTTCAAGCTGGATATGAAGGCTGGTCAAGCTGCGGTATTCCCTCCCTGTGGACCTGGGGGGGGGGGGGGAAACGGAAGAAAAGAAAGCGAAAGAAAAGTAGAGTCAGACATAAAGCCTGAGTAAGTCTAGGACTATTCAGTCCATGAATAAAGAACTGGGTATGATAAGTATAAACTAGAAATGGGAAAGCATCATAAACTTAGTTAAGTTGTCTAGGGTCGAATATACTATCGTACCCCACATTAATCTCTGTGCCCATATAAACTAGTTCCCAACGGCACCCCATAATCAGGGTGAAGTGATCCATTTTATGATGATCGACTCCTACTCGCATAGTTACATGTGTCTTACGGCCCCCGATGTTGTAGTTACCTATGCTGGTCCCACCATGGGGTGTATCAAGTCCCATGGTGGCGGCCCGACACAATCCTAGAATGCACAGGTATGCTACTGGTGCCCAGTGCCTTATTTTTCTGCGCCGGAGTGTGTGCACGCCCGCACCCCGTTAGAACCTACACTGCTGCACCACCGCCGTCGATTTGACCTCTTACAGTCAGCCCAGTAATCGTGCCCCACCGTGCCTAGTTTCAGGGTATCATGATACACCTTATAGGGTTACTGCTGAAAAGGGTCCCCCGCTACTAAGTTTTCTATTTCTAGCCAACATGCTAAGTTGGTTAAGTGTTTTATAAACCTAACCCCCAATCAGTATGTTTAGTTTAGCATGTTCCATTTTGATTAAGTATTAATATAATTTACTTAATCCTATCAATCCTGACTCAACCTTAATTGTCTTATTAAAGCCTTGACCTCTCACATTAGACAGGTATTGTTGTGGCTGCCTGTTGCCGGTTGGGTCCGGGCAGTCTTATGCCACAACTCAGCCTAACCTCGGGTCCTTATTGGGCTCCATGTTTAACCACCCACATTGGATAGGTATTGTTGTGACTACTGGACAGCCGGGCGGTTCCGGGCAGGTTTACATCACAACTCAATCCAACCTCGGGTTAAACACATCGTATTTTCTACATTTACATATTTTGTCTTTCTTCTTTATTTTCTTATATGTAAATATTTGCGGCCCATTATTCAAAATCAATTTAAGCTAATGGTGTAAAGGTTTACACCAATCATGGGCCCCACCCATTCTTGAATTTGGGCCCATCTACTTATATTTTCATTTATTAATTAATTTGGCCCAACGCTATTTCCCCTGTTTAATACGTTCGTTTATTATAATACATGTTGGGCTTAGCCTTTTAAGCCCAACTTAGCCACGTGAAAAAGGGGAGGCTTAAAGATTATATACACAAAAAGGGGAATGTGAACGCATGAACTTGCAACATAACGTTGGAACTACAAAATAGAAACTGGTGTACTTGTATTGTAGTAACATATACTTTGGTCATAAAGCATAAGTGACATGAATCAAACCATGTAAACTTGTAGTTAAGTTAAGAATCTAACTAAATTAGATATCATTATTGACACATAGTCTTAACTACAACATAAACCTATATTTTTACTTAGGCATAATGTCAAACATAAGCAAATCATGTTTATAAAATTACTATATGTTTACAAAGGTGCTTACTTTTGTTACTAATACAAAAGTATAGTTCAACTAGAATTATTCCAACTTAATCATGATTTTTAATCTATTCACATAATCATGGCACAAATATACCCAAACATGAAATCATGGTTTTTGATCTATTCATGTAATCATGGCATAAATATTCCTAAACATGAAATCATGGTTTTTACATTATTCATGCAAACTTGTAATTGGAATGTAAATCTAACTTAGCTATGTGTCACATATATTATCATATAATTCTTGTTAACAATATAGGCCTAACATGTTTTTCAATTAGGCATAATACCAAACATAGCCTAGTCATATTCATAAAATCAACATAAGTTCACAAAGAGGCTTACTTTTGTTTTCTAATACAAAAGTATGGTTTTATACATAGATCATGATGCCAATTCCAACATAATTTCATATGAATCATAATACCCCAAATTTGATCCAATTACACAAAAAGTGATTTTGTACAAAAATATACATTATGTTGGCATAGTAGCAAAACCACATACTTGCATGAATCTCAATTAAACAATCCACAAACATGTAGCTTCAACATGAATTACATACTTGCGAATATCCAATCGTATACTTGCATGAATCTCAAGTAAACTACCGCAAACATGTAGTTTTTATCATGAATTACATACTTGCGAATATCCAATCGTTATATCACAACATTCCAAATCGATTAGAATCATAGCAACGCACAAATATGAATTACTATCACCACAAATCAAGTGTAATTCTCATTTTACACAAATCAAACACAGTTATTTATTCACATCGGAATAGTACTCTACTTACAATCGTGTGACGAATTCTTCAATTCAGGAATCTGAATTCTGGATTTGGAGATGTTATTCCTTTGATGTAGGCGTTGATTTGATTTGTTTAAGTTTAACTTGTAGTTGCTTTATGATTTAGAGTTTGTCTCCTAATTGTCTCTCAAATTGGTGGCTACTCCCAGTCGTTCCTCAGCAGCATGATGGCCTCATTCTTATTTTTGAACGAATAGATTAGGTAGAGTCTAGGGTCATTTTTATAGAGTTTATGAACTGATTAGGACAGTCGATGTAGCTTGGGTTAATCGTAGCCATTCATTCGAAAGAGAGACCAATCAGGAGCTGACACCTAGCCCACGTGACAAAGCAAGCCTCAGAAATTCGGACCCAGCACAGACCAGGCCAGCCAGGCCGACCAAGCAGGTCGACCTACAAGTCGACACCCGTGTCGACTGGGCAGTCGACAAAGGGGGGTGGTGTCGACTGGCAAGTCGACACCCCTGTCGACTTGTCCTGCGCGGGAACTTTCCCGCCCTGCCTCCCTGCGTGTTTGAAATTCGAATCTTGGAGCTATTTTCTGAATTTGAAATTTTCTGAAAACTTTGACGGGCCATAACTTGGTCATACGGACTCCGATTTTGGAAAACTCGGACTCTATTTCACGTATTTTTTCGAGACGAACACAATGGCGTATCCCGTTTCCCTTAATTCTTTGATTTGAAATTAATTATACTTTAATTTATGAATTTCACGGTTATAGAATACACGGGGTGTTACATTCTCCCCTACCTAAAAGGATTTCGTCCCCGAAATCTTCAAGTTAGGAAGAATGTATATCCTAACATCCAAACATCCATCTACTCATCCATCAAACACGAGTATCCATTGTCCTTAAAAGACTTCTAATGCTTCATGATCATATGCGAAGTGTGTGTGTACATGTACTTATCTAATGCAAAATCAGGCGGTCTACTGATTCAGTTGACCTCCTTAATGCGAATTATGTAAGTGCTATGAATCCATTATGTATGCAAATCCTCCTATTCATGATTCTACATGAGTGCACAATCATTCATATAAATGCAACATCCATATGACAACACATTAAAGTTCAACCATATACGAATGCAAACATATATGCATATGCAATATGAAGTGACTGAGCCGATCTAAAACCTAGATTGTGTGGGTATATGCAACCACGAGCAACCACTAGCAATCACTTGCAACCACTTGCAACCATCATCCATAACATGTTTCAATTACATGTTTTCATCCAAAGGGCTTCTACCTAAAAGATAAGGTCGAGGAAATATACCTAAAAAGATAAAAAGCGCAACTTAAGGAAAAAGAAAGATCAAGGATGTACCCTCGAAAAGAAAAGGGTAGGCAGTGCGTATTCTAGCTTCAGTTTCCCAAGTAGCGTCTCCCTCGGCGTCGCTCCACTGAACTTTGACGAGCTTGACTTCGCGGTTGCGTAGCTTCTTCACTTCCGTTCCTAATATGCGGGTTGGAACTTTCCTCACGGTTGCTTCGCGCTCCACTTCAGCTTCTTCTAGGATATTTGGCTCTACCACTTCAGCAGACTCATGTAGACATTTTCGGAGATGTGAAACATGAAAAACGTTGTGAACTCCGGCCAGCTTTTCGGGTAGCTCTAATCTATAGGCCATTTTCCCAACTTTCTCGATGATAGGGAATGGCCCTACGAACCTTGGTGCTAGCTTTCCTGTGGTTCCGAAACGGACAACGTTCCTTAGCGGAGATACCCTAAGAAAAACTCTGTCTCCAACCTCAAATTCAAGGTCGGTCCTCCTCTTGTCAGCGTAGGACTTTTGTCTGTCTTGGGCCGTCTTCATCCTTCTTCGTATTAAGTCTACTTTTTCTGAAGTCTCTCGGATCATATCTGGTCGAAGTATGAGTTTATCAGTAGACTCCCACTAACAAGTGGGCGATCGGCACGGTCCTCCATATAAAGCTTCGAAGGGTGCCATTCCGATGGTTGCTGGATAGCTGTTGTTGTAGGCAAATTCCACCAAAGGAAGATGGTCTTCCCATGTCCCTCCGAAGTCAAGGACGCACAGTCTTAGAAGGTCCTCCAAAACTCTGTTCACTCTTTCTGTTTGGCCGTCAGTTTGGGGATGATAGGCTGTGCTCAAGCATAACTGTGTTCCTACTGCTTCTTGCAGACTCCTCCAAAACTCACTTGTGAAGATAGGGTCTCGGTCACTAACAATGCTAGATGGTATTCCGTGGAGTCGGACAATTTCCTTGAGGTAAAGAGATGCTAGAGATGAGGCAGTTCTTTTACTTTTGACAGGTAAGAAGTGGGCGCTTTTAGTAAGCCTATCCACTATTACCCAAATGCTAGTGTTGCCTCTCCTAGACCTAGGCAGCCCATCGATGAAGTCCATTGAGATGCTATCCCATTTCCACTGCGGGACCTCTAGAGGATGTAGCAGTCCGCCAGGCTTTTTCTGTTCCGCCTTAACCTGTTGGCACACCATACACTTAGAAACGAATTCTGCCACGTCCTTTTTCATGCCGTTCCAGAAGAAAGTTCTTTTTATGTCCTTGTACATTTTATCTCCGCCTGGGTGTATCGTCATCTTGGAGTGATGTGCTTCCTCGAGAACCCTCTTTACTAAATCCCTTGTCTGTGGGACGCATAGTCTTCCGTCTTGCCTTAGCCAACCCTTATCGTCGATGGAGTATCTGTTGAGGTGACTTGAAGTCTCACCCCTAATTAGTCTATCAATCGTTTCCACAAGCTGAGGGTCTTCGCGTTGTGTTGTCCCTATTGAGTCCACTAAAGTCGGGCGCACTTCGAGAGATGCTAGCAAGCCTGGTACAAAGTCGGAGGAAGGCCTAAAGTCGAAGCTGGCTATAAACTCTAGGCTTTGTCTTTCAACAAACAGCGGGCTTAAGGTCAGTTTCTTTCGGCTTAACGCGTCTGCCACTACGTTGCCTTTGCCCGGAGTGTAGGAGATCTCGAAATCGTACGAGCCAAGAAACTCCATTCATCTTTGTTGCCTCAAGTTAAGATCTTTCTACGAGAAAAGATATTTCAATGATTTATGGTCAGTGTAAAGTTTGAACTTCTCACCTAGGAGATAGTGTCGCCAAGACTTGAGTGCAAAGACGATGGCAGCTAACTCAAGATCGTGGGTCGGGTAGTTCCTTTCGTGCACTTTCAACTGCCTCCCGCCATAAGCTACTACCCTTCCTTCTTGCATTAAGACGGCGCCTAGCCCTGTCCCACATGCATCTGTATAAACGGTGAACATCTTGCTTCCATCTGGCAATGTCAAAACTGGGGTTGTTGTAAGAGCCCTTTTCAGTCGCTGGAAAGCAAACTCGCAATCCAAGTCCCATTTGAACACTAGATTCTTCTTGGTCAATTTCGTGAGCGGAGCTGAGATTTTCGCAAAATCCCTTATGAACTTTCGATAGAAACCTGCTAGTCCTAGAAAACTTCGGACCTCAGTTGCATTCCTTGGTGTCTTCCAATCCTGTACCGCCACTACCTTAGCAGAGTCCACTGCTAACCCTTGTTTGGATACTATGTGCCCAAGGAACCTCACTTCTTCTCTCCAAAAGTGGCATTTGGAGAATTTGGCTTTTAGTTGATGGACTCGCAGAGTTTCCATGATTGCCCTTAAGTGCTGAGCATGTTCCTCTTCACTCTTTGAGAAGATAAGGATATCGTCTACGAAGACCACTACGAACTTATTGAGGAAATCTCTGAATACCCTACTCATCAGGTCCACGAAGTAAGCAGGTGCATTTGTCAAGCCGAAAGGCATGACAAGCCATTCAAAGAAGCCGTCTGGGGTTCTGAATGCCGTTTTATCGATACTATCTTCAGCCACCCTTAGCTGATGAAAACCGGTCGCTAAATCGAGTTGGGAGAAAACAGACGCTCCTACTAGCTGATCAAACAAATCGCCAATTCTGGGGAGAGGGTGCCTATTCTTTTTCGTTAGCTTGTTGAGCTCCCTATAGTCAACACATAGACGGAGTGAACCATCCGCCTTTGTAGCGAACACCACTGGAGCGCCCCATTCTGAAATGCTCCTCCTAATGAACCCCTTTTCTAGAAGCTCTTTAATCTGTTTACTGAGCTCTTTCCTTTCTCGCGGAGCCATGTGTCTAACGGGCAACGCAACGGGCTTTGTATTATCTACAAGGTATATGCGGAAGTCTATCTCCCGCTTCGGAGGCAAGCCCTTCACCTCTTCGAAGACATCCAGATATTCCCGGACTACTCTAACTGATTGCAAATTTTCAACAGAGGCATCTAGCGATTCAAGGTAACTAAGCATAACCGCATACGAGGGATTACAAGAATTTTCCAAAGTATAACCGAGCTGGGTTAGGAGCCTAACAACCCTTTTTTCACAATCAAGGATGGCCCCATTACTAGATAGCCAATCCATGCCCAAAATCAAACCATATCCCGAAAAGCCCAAAACAAAGGCACTACATTGAAATTCTACGCTTAGAATAGAAATTTTCAATCCCAAACAGATCATAGACAAATGAGCTGGGCCCCCAATTGGGTTTGAAACAATTAAGGGGTCGTCTACCATACTAGATTTTAGGTGCAGAGATTCTACTAAAGCAGACGAGATAAAGGAATGTGATGCGCCAGAATCAAATAAAGTGCGAACGGGGTGATCATAAAGATAAACTACACTTTCTATAGAAGTATTTATACCTCGCTGTTGCAGAGGTGGCGCTTCTAGCACATGAACCTGCGCCCCCGAGGTGGATCCAGCCCTCTACCCCTGTCCTCGTTTCTTTGGGCGGTGCTTAGCCCTGTGGCCTGTCTCACCGCAAGAAAAGCACCCACCATTCTCCTTGGCCTTCTTTTTCCGGCAATCTTTCACTAAGTGCCCCACTTTGCCACAAAAATTACACTTCCTCTTCTCTTGGTTTCCTTTCCCGCCCTTCTTAAAGTCTGTCTTCTTAGGCTGCAAACCCTCTTTCTTCCCTTGAGAGCTTTCTGCCTTTGTCTCCTTCTTGCCCATATCCTCTTCGTTCAGCAATGCCATCTGTATCAATCTTTCATACGTGGCTCCCATGGGTATATGGGTCATGGCCAAACTGTGTAATGGCTCATTCAACCCTTTGACGAAGCGGAGAGCCTTCTTGTGCGGGGTGTTGACTAGGTCCAGCCCAAACCTAGCCAGCTCATCGAACTGATTAACATACTCTTTGACTGTCTTGTTCCCTTGCTTAAGAAATAAGAATTTTTCCAACTGCAAACTCCTTTCCGCATCTGAGAGAAATTTAGCCTCAAACCTTGCCCTAAAGTCCTCCCATGTCTCCACTGATCTTTCTGCATTAGTGACTTCCCACCAGTAGGAAGCCTCACCTTTTAGCAACCATACTGCCAGTTGTACTTTCTGCCTATCTTCTACCTCAAAGATGATGAAAAAGTCCTCGGTTTCTTTCAGCCAATTTCTAGCTGCCACGAAGGACTCAGTTCCATGGAAATCCTTTCCTCCCATAGCTTTAAAATCTTTACATATCTTAGCAAAAATGTTTCCCCGTGGAGGAGGTAGAGGAAGAGGTGCTGCTGCAGCTGGATGATTTCCTGCAGCTGGGGGAGGAGGAACGGTAAGACCTGGCTGAGTGGCCCTTGCTTCTAAGAACCGTCTAAACCAACCAGGTATTGGTACACCCTCTGGCAAGTTAAGTTCTTCGGACATGCTGAAACAAAAAGGAGATTCAAAACGAAGGATAAGAGATAGTACCTATGGCTTTGGGGAGTGGACTTTGCCTTTTAAAATAAAATAATATTTTATCTTTTAAAAATGCTTCTTTAAATTTCTTTTTGAAAAATAAATTTTCAAAACCTTTTATCTTATCTGGTAAACCCATGCTCTGATACCAAGTGAAACACCCCACCTCCGTTAGGGTGACTCTCAAAGGGAATGCCCTAATTTTGGTGGAGGTTTATAAGTATAAGTCACAGATATACAAGACAGATATAAGAACACATATTTTTGAACAGCGGAAAAACAACAACTTTTATTTCATTAAAAATACGTGTTACAACAACCACACCATAATTGTCTTACAATACTTCCAAAAACATAACATCTTCATAACTGTCTTGATTACATTATTTAAAGAAGCATAAAGAAAACATAAATAAACTGCAAAAGTCCCATAGTTGCTGTCCAAAGCCATAGTCCAAAACGAAAAGATCCAAGCAATACATTCTTTCTCTTCAAGCTGGATATGAAGGCTGGTCAAGCTGCGGTATTCCCTCCCTGTGGACCTAGGGGGGAAACGGAAGAAAAGAAGGCGAAAGAAAAGTAGAGTCAGACATAAAGCCTGAGTAAGTCTTGGACTATTCAGTCCATGAATAAAGAACTGGGTATGATAAGTATAAACTAGAAATGGGAAAGCATCATAAACTTAGTTAAGTTGTCTAGGGTCGAATATACTATCGTACCCCACATTAATCTCTGTGCCCATATAAACTAGTTCCCAACGGCACCCCATAATCAGGGTGAAGTGATCCAATTTATGATGATCGGCTCCTACTCGCATAGTTACATGTGTCTTACGGCCCCCGATGTTGTAGTTACCTATGCTGGTCCCACCATGGGGTGTATCAAGTCCCATGGTGGCGGCCCGACACAATCCTAGAATGCACAGGTATGCTACTGGCGCCCAGTGCCTTATTTTTCTATGCCGGAGTGTGTGCACGCCCGCACCCCGTTAGAACCTACACTGCTGCACCACCGCCGTCGATTTGACCTCTTACAGTCAGCCCAGTAATCGTGCCCCACCCTGCCTAGTTTCAGGGTATCATGATACACCTTATAGGGTTACTACTGAAAAGGGTCCCCCGCTACTAGGTTTTCTATTTCTAGTCAACATGCTAAGTTGGTTAAGTGTTTTATAAACCTAACCCCCAATCAGTCTGTTTAGTTTAGCATGTTCCATTTTGATTAAGTATTAATATAATTTACTTAATCCTATCAATCCTGACTCAGCCTTAATTGTCTTATTAAAGCCTTGACCTCTCACATTAGACAGGTATTGTTGTGGCTGCCTATTGTCGGTTGGGTCCCGGCAGTCTTACGCCACAACTCAGCCTAACCTCGGGTCCTTATTGGGCTCCATGTTTAACCACCCACATTGGATAGGTATTGTTGTGACTACTGGACAGCCGGACGGTTCCGGGCAGGTTTACATCACAACTCAATCCAACCTCGGGTTAAACACATCGTATTTTCTATATTTACATATTTTGTCTTTCTTCTTTATTTTCTTATATGTAAATATTTGCGGCCCATTATTCAAAATCAATTTAAGCTAATGGTGTAAAGGTTTACACCAATCATGGGCCCCACCCATTCTTGAATTTGGGCCCATCTACTTTTATATTTTCATTTATTAATTAATTTGGCCCAACGCTATTTCCCCCGTTTAATACGTTTGTTTATTATAATACATGTTGGGCTTAGCCTTTTAAGCCCAACTTAGCCACGTGAAAAAGGGGAGGCTTAAAACGTGATTATATACACAAAAAGTGGAATGTGAACGCATGAACTTGCAACATAACGTTGGAACTACAAAATAGAAACTGGTGTACTTGTATTGTAGTGACATATACTTTGGTCATAAAGCATAAGTGACATGAATCAAACCATGTAAACTTGTAGTTAAGTTAAGAATCTAACTAAATTAGATATCATTATTGACACATAGTCTTAACTACAACATAAACCTATATTTTTACTTAGGCATAATGTCAAACATAAGCAAATCATGTTTATAAAATTACTATATGTTTACAAAGGTGCTTACTTTTGTTACTAATACAAAAGTATAGTTAACTAGAATTATTCCAACTTAATCATGATTTTTAATCTATTCACATAATCATGGCACAAATATACCCAAACATGAAATCATGGTTTTTGATCTATTCATGTAATCATGGCATAAATATTCCTAAACATGAAATCATGGTTTTTACTTTATTCATGCAAACTTGCAATTGGAATGTAAATCTAACTTAGCTATGTGTCACATATATTATCATATAATTCTTGTTAACAATATAGGCCTAACATGTTTTTCAATTAGGCATAATACCAAACATAGCCTAGTCATATTCATAAAATCAACATAAGTTCACAAAGAGGCTTACTTTTGTTTTCTAATACAAAAGTATGGTTTTATACATAGATCATGATGCCAATTCCAACATAATTTCATATGAATCATAATACCCCAAATTTGATCCAATTACACAAAAAGTGATTTTGTACAAAAATATACATTATGTTGGCATAGTAGCAAAACCACATACTTGCATGAATCTCAATTAAACAATCCACAAACATGTAGCTTCAACATGAATTACATACTTGCGAATATCCAATCGTATACTTGCATGAATCTCATGTAAACTACCGCAAACATGTAGTTTTTATCATGAATTACATACTTGCGAATATCCAATCGTTATATCACAACATTCCAAATCGATTAGAATCGTAGCAACGCACAAATATGTATTACTATCACCACAAATCAAGTGTAATTCTCATTTTACACAAATCAAACACAGTTATTTATTCACATCGGAATAGTACTCTACTTACAATCGTGTGACGAATTCTTCAATTCAGGAATCTGAATTCTGGATTTGGAGATGTTATTCCTTTGATGTAGGCGTTGATTTGATTTGTTTAAGTTTAACTTGTAGTTGCTTGAGTGTGACGGCCCGCCCCGCACCAGCCTGCATTTCCTCCGAAAGTGCGCTGTACACATGCCCGACTAGCACGGAACGGTCGCCAAAGAAAGGAAAGAAGGGAATAAACTAACCAAGGAACCTGTAGAATGTCTCACAGCGCATGGGATAAAATATAATAATAACATACTTGACATAAAACAGGCGAGACAGTGCATAAGCTGATAACTAATAATCAATGTCAACATCAGAGCAGCGGAAATCCAAACACAGCTTATTACAATTTTCCAAATTTACTGTCTCTAAACAAAAGAAAGCTAAAGTAGAAGATGCACCACCAATGCCCAAGCAGTGATCTTCAACAACACAGGGAGAATACTATATATATTACGTGGAAGCCTCCTGCTCGTCTCCGGATCATCTACCCGTGCATCACCAGCTAACCTGTCTCTAGTCTGCTCGTGTGAGCACCCAGAGTAATAAGAAGAGACATAAAACTCTGGGTCAGACATAAAGCCTTGTGTGAGCGATAAGCATCTAAACAGAATGATAACAGGTATACTAAACCATACCTGAACCTGGACCTGCAACCAAAGAGTTAGTACCACATACCGTACAATACTCCAAGGTGCCATAATGAATAGTGTAAAGAATACGGGGGTGGGGTGTGTATGTCATAATGATAGCAAACAAACCATCCATAGCAACCATCCTCACATCACTCACTCAGTGCGTAAAGCGTACGACATCTACCACTTTGGAATACTAGACAAATTGAGGTAACGACGAATCCCGACTTGTAGAAACCCTGCTATGACCAAGCTAAACATATGGAGTCATGACCAAACATTTCAATGACCCACTTCATTGGTTGTAGCCCTTGGTTCTACCGATGCCATAATGGCCCTGAATCCGTCTTCGTACCTCCTACCATAGTGGTTCAAAGCTATAGACATCGATAACTCCTTGGCACGCGTCCCGCAGCAAAGCCCAATCATGAAGCCCACTCATTAGTTCCCAGTTGGATCCTGAGTCAAAGCTCCTCATTTGGACTTCCTTTGCATCTCGGGTATTGGCCATCATCTTCATCCGGATCGGTCTTCATCTTGCTCCACTCGCTTCGGATCGGACAAGAATCATCAGTTCGGCTCGGTCAACCTTCAGCTTCCGGTTCGGTTCGTGGCCTTCATCTCGTGGCGGTTCGGATCGGTCGTGGTCACTCCTGGCGGATCGGGTCAGCCTTCGAATCCAATCGTTACCCATCGGTTCGGGTCGGAGTAGTTCATGCTCACGAGAGACGGATCAGGTCGGGTGGTGTGAGCGGGTCGGTTCGGATAGTGTGCTCCAACTTGTGATCCTTCATGGCCATCAATTCGCAAGCTTCCAGGTAGTTCGGATCGGTCTCCATCACCACAAGCGGTTCATAGGGACGACTTCACAACGGTTCGGTTCGGGCCTCCCATCCGATCCGATCCGGTTCAGATATTTCCTGCACTGACTTTCCAGCAACTGTTTTGCGCCATACGACGGCGTCTTCGACCAATCTAACTATTCTAATCAATCACAATTCATGTCAAACTGTCATAGCAACATATAACATCAATTGCAAACACCATAACAACAATTTGATAGATTAAAATGGATCAAACATAGCTAGAACCCCTCATTTTCCCTTAATCACTCTTAATCATGTTTAAGCATACAATTAGCAAAACACATCGAAATTAACCCAAATTTCTAACAGAGCCTTAAAACATTATTTTAGAATTTTAGGAATTTTTCCAGAATTTATTTACGTATAAATTCGCTAATCTTCACTAATTACCCTTAATTAACTGTAATTAGTGTCAAAATGATGCTATCACTCACCTTGGCCACAAAATAAAACACCAAATCTGAAATATTCTCTGTTTGGGTCGAATTCCTATGTATAGCAGCAGCTCCAACCTTGCTTTGTTGCTACTTGGCCTTGTTTTGATGTAGTTTAGGCTTAATCTTCACTAAAAATGTGTTTTGGGGTGGTTTTAGAGGATGGAAGCCATTACTAAGGTCTCAAGAAGGTTTGTGGCGGCTCAAAACTGAAATGAAAGTGATAACCTAACCCTAATCAGTCCTCCTACACCTCTAAACCCGAAATTCCCCTGTGGGCCTAGCTGCTAATCACCCGGTTAAGCCCAATTAAGCTATTTTCACCATCTGAAACTTGTTTCAGCCATATCTCCCAAACGGTGAGTCCGTTTGACTAATGTGACCACTCTACGGAAAGAGAAACCATCATCCGGAGCCAATGGAAGTGGTTTCAGGTCAAAATTCCTTTTCAGTCAAAAGTTATGGCCTAAAAAGTGCCAACTAGGGGTAAAATGGTCATTTAAAAATCGGGAAAAATCATGAACATGGGAAATGACCCCAATAGTCGTCTCCCAAAGTTACATGACCATACGAATTCGTATGTGAAAGAAATAAATATTCTACGATCCTATGATGCGTAGAATGCGGGTCGTTACACTCTCCCCCCTTAAGAAATTTCGTCCCCGAAATTCCTTAACCCAAAACATACAAAGGATCCCGCATGCCTAATAGCTACGTACAACAATCAAACATGCAAAACAAGCAAACAAGCCTATCCTAGCATGCGGAAAACTAAATCGAAGTCAAAATCTTACCAGGCAAAGAGTTCTGGGTGTGTTTTCCTAATGTCCTCCTCTGTCTCCCAAGTACAATCACTCTCGTCCTCGCTCCACTGTACCTTGACTAGCTTCACCGCCTTCCTTCGAAGTTGCTTCATGTCGTGCTCGACAATACGGGCCGGCTTGCGGTTCCCAACCGCCTCGGGTTCTACTTCGAAGTCCTCTAACTGATCAGGTGAAATAGTCATATCTGAGTCGTGAACGAACTTCCTTAGTTGGGAAACATGAAATACGTTGTGAACTCCCGCCATCTTTTCCGGTAAGTCAATTCTATATGCCAAATTCCCGACTAGCTCAAGAACAGGGAATGGGCCAACAAATCTTGGTGCCAACTTGCCCCTCCTGCCAAATCGTATTACGCTCTTCAATGGAGAAATCTTAACAAACACCAAGTCGCCAACGGAGAATTTTAAGTCTCTTCTCCTCTTATCAGCATAACTCTTCTGCCTATCTTGGGCAGCCTTCATTCGTTGTTGAATGATCTTAATCTTATCTGAAGTTTCCCTCACCACATCTGGTCCAAGCATAAACTTCTCGCCAGTCTCTATCCAACATGATGGTGAGTTGCACGGTCTTCCGTACAAAGCTTCAAACGGAGCCATACCGATACTAGATTGGTAGCTATTATTATATGCAAACTCTACTAGATGCAAATGGTCATCCCATGATCTACCAAAATCCAATATACATGCTCTCAAGAGATCTTCCAAAATACGGTTCACCCTCTCCGTATGACCGTCGGTCTGAGGATGATATGCGGTACTGAGATGTAACTCTGACCCTAGAGCCTCTTGTAAGCTCTTCCAAAACCCACTAGTGAACAACGGGTCTCGGTCGCTCACAATGCTTTTAGGTACTCCATGAAATCTCACTACCCACTTCATATACAATTCTGCTAACTTAGCTGCCGTTCTGGTCGATCTGACTGGTATAAATCTTGCACTTTTGGTTAATCGGTCCACAATCACCCAAATGCTATCATGTCCCGATCTAGTCCTTGGTAAACCATCAATGAAATCCATCGAGACTTGCTCCCATTTCCATTCGGGAATTTCTAATGGCTGTAACAACCCACTAGGCTTCTTTTGCTCGGCTTTAACTAGCTGGCAATTCATGCATTTGGATATAAACTCCCCAACGTCTCTTTTCATCCCTTCCCAGTAGTAAGTCTGTCTCATGTCTCGATACATCTTGTTACCACCGGGGTGTATAGTTAGCTTTGAGTGATGACATTCTCTAAGCACTTCATCCCTCAATCCATCGACATTGGGTACAACAAGCTTTCCATTCTTTCTAAGCCATTTATCTCGATCAAGCCCATACTTGTTCATCTCCTCATCGATACCCATCTCTAACTTGGAGATGATTTCCAATAGGTTGGGATCGTCCCTCTGACTAGAGCCGATCCGCTCAATCAAAGTGGTTCTGATCGTCAAACTTGCTAACATTTCTGGATCCAATTCGCACTTTGGTCTGAAATCAAAACCCGCGATATACTCCAGTTGCTTCCATTCAAGGAACATAGCCCCTAAGCTGGCATGTCTTCTACTCAATGCATCAGCCACCGCATTGCCCTTTCCTGGTGTGTATGCGATGTCAAAATCATAGGAAGCTAAGAACTCTAACCATCTCTGCTGACGGAGATTCAGATCTTTCTGAGAGAAGAGATACTTTAACGACTTATGATCTGTAAACAGCTCAAATCTTTCTCCCAAAAAATAGTGTCTCCACATCTTTAACGCGAACACGATTGCTGCCAATTCTAAATTATGGGTAGGGTATCTTCTCTCGTGCGGTTTCAATTGCCGACTTGCGTAAGCTATAACCCTACCGCCTTGCATCAATACAACACCCAGTCCGGTACCACAGGCATCCGTGTATACCGTCATCTCTTCATCCCCCTTAGGAATGACTAAAACTGGTGCGCTTGTCAACTTGTCATTTAGACTTTTGAATGCATTCTCGCACCTTTCATCCCAGACAAAAGCTTGATTCTTCTTGGTCAACTGGGTCAATGGTGCTGCTATCTTGGAGAAACCTTGGATAAACTTACGATAATATCCCGCTAACCCCAAGAAACTTCTTACATCTGTTGCATTCTTGGGCGTAGGCCAATCCTGTACCATAGCCACCTTTGCCGGGTCCACGGCAATACCATTCTCTGATACAACATGGCCCAAGAACCTCACTTCCCTCTTCCAGAAGTGACACTTAGAAAACTTTGCTTTCAATTGGTGTTTTCTCAACACCTCCATCACTACTCTTAAATGTTCCTTGTGTTCTTCCTCTGTCCTCGAATAGACCAAAATATCATCAACGAACACAAGGACAAACTTATTCAACTGATCTCTGAATATCCTATTCATAAGATCCACAAAATATGCTGGGGCATTGGTCAGCCCGAATGGCATGACCAACCACTCATAAAATCCAGACGGCGTCCGAAATGCCGTTCTAGCTATACTCTCAGCTTCCACTCTAAGCTGATGAAAACCTGTCGCGAGATCCAACTAAGAAAATACTCTCGCGCCACTCAACTGATCGAACAAATCATCTATCCGCGGTAGAGGATACTTGTTCTTCCTCGTCACTTTATTCAACTCGCGGTAGTCTACACACAAACGAAGGGAACCATCCGCCTTGGTAGCAAACACAACTGGTGCTCCCCATTCAGAATCACTCCTTCTGATAAATCCCTTCTTCAAAAGATCGCTGACTTGCACCTCGAGCTCTCGCTGCTCTCTTGGTTCCATACGACGAAGTGGCATCACTATAGGCGTGGCATCCTTTACCAAATCAATACGAAACTCAATCTCTCGGTGTGGTGGAAGTCCGGTCACTTCTTCGAAAACATCCGGATACTGGCCAACCACGGGCAAACCTGACAACTCACTATGCGGAATGTCGAGGGAGTTTAGAAAACTAGCCAATACCCCCTTACTGGGTAGACCACCAAACACTATCCTCCGCCCATCATCCGCTATAGCTGTCACCAACAAGCCCTCACAGTCTACCACCACCCCGTATCTTTGGAGCCAATCTACTCCCAAAATAATGCCAAACCCAGTAAAGCCCAAAAAAAAGCAATCACAAACAAACATGCATCCATGACTCGATAAGACCACATTGCGACAAATCATGCTAAGGCTAGTCGAACCACCAGTCGGGTTCGTCACTACTAAAGGTCTATCGACAATCTCGGGCTCCAATCCCAACCTATCTACCAGGTCACTAGATATGAAAGAACTGGAAGCTCCGGTATCAAATAAAACTCTAACAGGAACATCGTAAACAGAGAGCATACCTTGAATGACGACATTCTTTCCCTTCTCCGCCGCAGTTGGGGCATTCGACGAAGAAGGAATAGCATTAAGGGCGTATGCTTTCACCATTTTCTTTTCTTTAGGGGGTTGCGGACACTTGTCCTTGTGATGTCCCATTTGGCCACAGTTGAAGCACTTCCTATCCGCTGGCTTGGCCCGACAATTACTAGCATAATGGCCCTTCTTACCACAGCTGAAGCACTCCACATCTTGCTTATTCTTCTTCTTCTGGCCATCCTTAGTCTGACTCTGCTTTCTTTTATTCTGGGAACCACCCTTGCCTCCACCACTTACTTCTGGCTTTGGCTCATCTGCGGATGCAACCTCAGTCTTCGGCTTAGGGTAGAGACTTTCCGATCTTAATGCTTTCCCCACAATCGATTCAAACGTATCATCGATGTGGTTAATAAGTTTTTCCCCCAAGTACTGATCCAAACCAGTTATGAATTTCTCATTCTTTTTCTCGGCAGTATCAATAAGAGATAACCCATATTTTGACAAAGTGTTAAATTCAGCAATGTACTCCGAGACAGCTCTGCCATTCTGCTTGAGCTCTAAGAATTTCTTAAACAGCACTGACTTCTGAGCAGCTGGAATGAACTTCTCGCTAAAGCGAGCCTTAAACTGCTCCCAAGTAATCTGATCTTCGGGAGTAGCTGCCTTTATAGCATTCCACCAATTCATTGCCCGCCCTTGCAGCTGATGGGACGCTAGCTTTCTCTTCATCGCATCCTCGATACCCAAATCCTCGAAGATACGTTCGCAACTATCCAACCAATCTTGAACATCCGTGGCCGACTCCGTCCCGTGAAACGACTTCCCACCAAGGCTAGTATAACCCTTATTCAACTTGGCGAAGTCGACCCTCGGCGCCTGCACTATTGGACCACCACCATTTCCACCATTGGGAGCTGCCCTCTGTACATCTCTAAGCATCTCTCTCATGAGGTCAGTAAACATCGTCCTCATGTCAGCAGCATTCCCATTATTGGCTCCCCTACCGGTACCTCTAACATATCGGCTCATCGTCAATATGAAAAAGGAAATGATTAACGACTCCATAGTGGTGCTAGTGCAGTACGACTTCATCCTTATACTACTAATAGTATATATATGTAGCTTTTAAAAAACCAAAGTAATCACAAATACGCTCTCTCGTATACGTATATTATCTCTCCCTGATAACTTCCCTAGGTTAACTACGCAACCTAGAGCTCTGATACCAAGTGTGACGGCCCCGCCCCGCACCAGCCTGCATTTCCTCCGAAAGTGCGTTGTACACATGCCCGACTAGCACGGAACGGTCGCCAAAGAAAGGAAAGAAGGGAATAAACTAACCAAGGAACCTGTAGAATGTCTCACAGCGCATGGGATAAAATATAATAATAACATACTTGACATAAAATAGGCGAGACAGTGCATAAGCTGATAACTAATAATCAATGTCAACATCAGAGCAGCGGAAATCCAAACACAGCTTATTACAATTTTCCAAATTTACTGTCTCTAAACAAAAGAAAGCTAAAGTAGAAGATGCACCACCAATGCCCAAGCAGTGATCTTCAACAACACAGGGAGAATACTATATATATTACGTGGAAGCCTCCTGCTCGTCTCCGGATCATCTACCCGTGCATCACCAGCTAACATGTCTCTAGTCTGCTCGTGTGAGCACCCAGAGTAATAAGAAGAGACATAAAACTCTGGGTCAGACATAAAGCCTGGTGTGAGCGATAAGCATCTAAACAGAATGATAACAGGTATACTAAACCATACCTGAACCTGGACCTGCAACCAAAGAGTTAGTACCACATACCGTACAATACTCCAAGGTGCCATAATGAATAGTGTAAAGAATACGGGGGTGGGGTGTGTATGTCATAATGATAGCAAACAAACCATCCATAGCAACCATCCTCACATCACTCACTCAGTGCGTAAAGCGTACGGCATCTACCACTTTGGAATACTAGACAAATTGAGGTAACGACGAATCCCGACTTGTAGAAACCCTGCTATGACCAAGCTAAACATAAGGAGTCATGACCAAACATTTCAATGACCCACTTCATTGGTTGTAGCCCTTGGTTCTACCGATGCCATAATGGCCCTGAATCCGTCTTCGTACCTCCTACCATAGTGGTTCAAAGCTATAGACATCGATAACTCCTTGGCACGCGTCCCGCAGCAAAGCCCAATCATGAAGCCCACTCATTGGTTCCCAGCTGGATCCTGAGTCAAAGCTCCTCATTTGGACTTCCTTTGCATCTCGGGTATTGGCCATCATCTTCATCCGGATCGGTCTTCATCTTGCTCCACTCGCTTCGGATCGGACAAGAATCATCAGTTCGGCTCGGTCAACCTTCAGCTTCCGGTTCGGTTCGTGGACTTCATCTCGTGGCGGTTCGGATCGGTCGTGGTCACTCCTGGCGGATCGGGTCAGCCTTCGAATCCAATCGTTACCCATCGGTTCGGGTCGGAGTAGTTCATGCTCACGAGGGACGGATCGGGTCGGGGGGTGTGAGCGGGTCGGTTCGGATAGTGTGCTCCAACTTGTGATCCTTCATGGCCATCAATTCGCAAGCTTCCAGGTAGTTCGGATCGGTCTCCATCACCACAAGCGGTTCGTTGGGACGGCTTCACAACGGTTCGGTTCGGGCCTCCCATCCGATCCGATCCGGTTCAGATACTTTCCTGCACTGACTTTCCAGCGACTGTTTTGCGCCATACGACGGCGTCTTCGACCAATCTAACTATTCTAATCAATCACAATTCATGTCAAACTGTCATAGCAACATATAACACCAATTGCAAACACCATAACAACAATTTGATAGATTAAAATGGATCAAACATAGCTAGAACCCCTCATTTTCCCTTAATCACTCTTAATCATGTTTAAGCATACAATTAGCAAAACACATCGAAATTAACCCAAATTTCTAGCAGAGCCTTAAAACATTATTTTAGAATTTTAGGAATTTTTCCAGAATTTATTTACGTATAAATTCGCTAATCTTCACTAATTACCCTTAATTAACTGTAATTAGTGTCAAAATGATGCTATCACTCACCTTGGCCACAAAATAAAACACCAAATCTGAAATATTCTCTGTTTGGGTCGATTTGCTATGTATAGCAGCAGCTCCAACCTTGCTTTGTTGCTACTTGGCCTTGTTTTGATGTAGTTTAGGCTTAATCTTCACTAAAAATGTGTTTTGGGGTGGTTTTAGAGGATGGAAGCCATTACTAAGGTCTCAAGAAGGTTTGTGGCGGCTAAAAACTGAAATGAAAGTGATAACCTAACCCTAATCAGTCCTCCTATACCTCTAAACCTGAAATTCCCCTGTGGGCCTAGCTGCTAATCACCCGGTTAAGCCCAATTAAGCTGTTTTTCACCATCTGAAACTTGATTCAGCCATATCTCCCAAACGGTGAGTCCGTTTGACTAATGTGACCAATCTACGGAAAGAGAAACCATCATCCGGAGCCAATGGAAGTGGTTTCAGGTCAAAATTCCTTTCCAGTCAAAAGTTATGGCCAAAACAGTGCCAACTAGGGGTTAAATGGTCATTTAAAAATCGGGAAAAATCATGAACATGGGAAATGACCCCATTAGTCGTCTCCCAAAGTTACATGACCATACGACTTCGTATGTGAAAGAAATAAATATTCTACGATCCTATGATGCGTAGAATGCGGGTCGTTACATTTATGCTTTAGAGTTTGTCTCCTAATTGTCTCTCAAATTGGTGGCTACTCCCAGTCGTTCCTCAGCAGCATGATGGCCTCATTCTTATTTTTGAATGAATAGATTATGTAGCGTCTAGGGTCATTTTTATAGAGTTTATGAACTGATTAGGACCGTCGATGTAGCTTGGGTTAATCGTAGCCATTCATTCGAAAGATAGACCAATCAGGAGCTGACACCTCGCCCTCGTGACAAAGCAATCCTCAGAAATTCGGAACCAGCACAGACCAGGCCAGCCATGCCGACCAAGCAGGTCGACCTGCAAGTCGACACCCGTGTCGACTGGGCAGTCGACAAGGGGGGGTGGTGTCGACTGGCAAGTCGACACCCCTGTCGTCTTGTCCTGGGCGGGAACTTTCCCGCCCTGCCTCCCTGCGTGTTTGAAATTCGAAGCTTCGAGCTATTTTCTGAATTTGAAATTTTCTGAAAACTTTGACGGGCCATAACTTGGTCATACGGACTCCGATTTTGGAAAACTCGGACTCTATTTCACGTATTTTTCCGAGACGAACACAATGGCGTATCCCGTTTCCCTTAATTCTTTGATTTGAAATTAATTATACTTTAATTTATGAATTTCACGGTTATAGAATACACGGGGTGTTACATATGCCGTCTAGGATTGATATTATATTTGAAATGTTTTAAATATATATATATACACACTAATAATAATATCATTTTTACGTATCAAGCATCTTTTGACCATTATAAGGTAAAACCCTATCCTCCGGTTTGCGTTGCATTGTGTGATGGGACCTGGGTCTTATAATAGTTTCATTTTTCTAAAAACTATTGCGTTATTTGACGATTTACTTTATTTTATGCACTGGCAATCCAATGGAGTAAACCCGTTCCGCGTTAGCGGCGTGGTCCTGTGATTAGCCTACTTATTAGATAAGTTAAGTATAGATTTCTCATACCAGTCCCACGACTGACCTATAGTTTGTTTCACTTTGCAAACTCGGGTGCCCTCTTTCCACATGGGCAGTCGAGTAGTTTTTTGCAGATATAGTTAAGCAGGATCCTGGACTGAAGCCTGAAGCTGTGTCCAGAATATTGATGGCCTTCCGCTGAGATTAGTTCCGCTGCACTATATTTATTTACTGTAATTGTATCTTCCGCTGTATTATTTATCGATGTACTCTGATATTCTGTACTCTGATGTAGCATTTATTATTGATGTTATAAAAGTCTATGTTGTTGTTCTGATGTGTTGTATGCCCAAAGTTAAAGTATTCAGAGATTTCTAACTCTTTGGATCAGACCTGTGTAGATTATGGTCGATTCAAAGGGCGGGGATTTCCGGGTCTTTACAGTTGGTATCAGAGCTCATGTTAGCTCAAATCTTTGGGGTGCCACTCGTTAGAACTGAACAAGAAACTCATCAGAGGTTGGATTAGGAATACCCAATAAGAATACTCATTAGAGATAGGATCAGCAGTATCCTAGAATGAGAAACTCATTAGAGATGGGGTTAGTAATGCCCTAGAATGAGTCAGAGTGAAAAGTTCATAACTAACGTACTTGTTATTATATATATACAATTTGATTTTAGAAAATATGATTTTTGAATATATTAAAGTTATATGTTTTTGAAAATTTAATCAACTAATTGATTGATGATTGTGTTGTGTGGTTATTAAATCTGACTAATAAAATTATTTAACAATAAAAGAATGAAAATTAAATTTACTAAATAAACAACTTTTAGCTCATTTCCTTTTCGAGGACGAAAAGATTTTAAGTGGGGGAGATTGTAACAACCCGCAAATTCTGAACCAATTTAAAATTTTTATTTTAGAAAATTTTAATGAATTTGAAGAATATAAAATAATTTACTTAAATAGTAATGGCTAAAAATTTATTTTAATCAAAGTTAAAACAATTAAATTTAAATTTAATTATAAAAGGAGTTAAAACTAGCGCAGTAGTTTGAAATTTTGAATTTAAAATTTGACTGAATGCACAGGATTCAAAATAAATCAGAATTGAGTGAAACAAGAAATATTTAAATCTGCTTAACCATATCTTTCAAATGAATCTGAAAAATTGAAATTTCGTTTTAAAAATAAAAAGTTATATCCAGTTTAAAATTTAGAAAAGTCGCTGTAGAATTTATAAATATTTTAATATTAAATATTGGCCTTAAAAATAGTCAATTTTCAAATGACCTCTGTTTTTGATGAAACCACTTTTGTTGCAACCAGAATGTCGAATTATTGTTAAGTTTCAATTTTCAGAATTTTTCGAATTAATATGTGAGCGTGGCAAAAGAAAATGTGTTTTGACCATTTTAGTCAAATTTATTCGACTTAAAAATGGCCATTTTTCAAACAGTCTCAGAATTCGACGAAAATAATTTTGTTGGATTCGTATCGTCAAGTCATAGCTAAAAATATTTTTTTGGATTTTTCGGAGTTCGTATGCGGCTCCAATGGATTTTGAATATGTCAGAATTTAATAATAAAAGAATTAATTTTAAATTTGAAAATGGGGGCTGAGATGACCTCTTGGTCCTGCGGGACATGGTTAGATGGATCCGGAATAGGGGTTATTGGGTAGGGTAGCTTCTTGTTGGACTGAAACCTGGATAGTTTAAGAGAAATGGTTTTTTTGTAAAAATACACTAAAACCATTATAAAATAGAAAACCCTAATATTCAATTATAAAAATACGGGTACACTGTTCCTCCATCGTTCCCATTCAGCTGAAGCCGCTTCCACTCTCATACCTTCCTCCTCAAAATTCTCCCTCCACACATCGAATTTCCATATACCCTGTGGAGCTTTCTGAAGAGTTTCTCCTCCTCTTCATTCTCATACTCGAATCAGCCTCCCCCGTGCCCTGATTTTCGAGAACTGAGCACCCAAAGGCTTGGCCTTTTGAGCTGCCGCCGACCCCACCAGGTGCAGCCACACATCCCATGACTCCAAGCGCACGTGCCCCTCTCCGAGACCGACCACCTCCAACCAACGGCACTTCAATCCATTCACCCAATCTCTTGAAAACTGAATTCAAATTTTTGAACCTTTTTGAAAACTCACGGCCGAAATAAATTGGGGAAGAAGGTGATTAAATTCACTAATGACATGATTAATTTATTAATTTTAAATTAATTTCAGATCTTATTTAATTAATAACTCGTCCATACTAACTCGGATTTGCGTGATCTCTGAAGCATTGGACTCGTACGATCCTGAACTACAATTCTAGACTGAAAAGGGGAAATTCTGAGCTGTTGGAATTTTGGACAAAATCACCCACTACTGTGAGATATCTATTTAAATTTAAATTTAATCATTTATTTATTATGTAATCTATATATATGCATTCCGTATGAAATTCATGTTGTATGTATATATTTGTTTCAATGCTGATTGTGCTGTGATTGATTTTGATTGTATATTTATGTCTGTTAGGAATTGTGTGTATACGACAAAATCATATATTATTGTATATATAGAATATTTTATATTCATGTATGTCAAAAATTGAAGTGTAAAATAATAACAGTATTTTTATTTTCATGTTTGGATTTAAATAAAAAGATTAGAATAAATTGTCATTCTGTTTTAACATATCATATTAAAATAGAAACATACCTTAAAATAGAAATCACCTTTTTAAAGGAAATGTTCCATTAAAATAGAATTTGTAAACAATAAAATTATCCTTCTTATTTGTTTATATTAGAAGTGTAGAACTTACTTTACAAATAAAATTACTTTTTAATTGTCATTAAAGTTTATCCTTTTATTTGTATTTACAAATGCAAAAATATACATTGAAATTGAAATTTTTTCTTTCTTTTACAAATGCAAAAATAGATTGAAATGAAAATTATACTTTTAATTTGCATATACTAATGCAAATATATTTTAAATATAATTTATTCTTTTATTTGCATTCACAAATGTAAATATTCATTGAAAATAAAATTAGTTCTTTTATTTGTATCCATTAATGAAAGTATTCATTAAAAATAGAATTTGTTCTTTTATTTGCATTCCTTGTTTTCAAATAAACTATAAATAAAAGTTACATTTATTTATTTATTTATTTGCATTCCTTATTGCAAATAAACATTTAAAAATTAAGGTTTTACTTTTGTTTGCAATTCTAAATGCAAACAAAACATCAAAATGTAAGTTACATTTTGATTACATTTTTGATATAAATAAAATGTCATTTTGAGAGTTGCATTTTTATTTGCATCCTTTAATGCAAATAAAACATGAATTAAATCTCTCGTTTTACTTTCAAATTAAGAATTACCTTTTTATTTACATTTTTAGACGTAAATAAAAGATAGGATTTAAAAGTTATATTTTAGTTACATTCTAGTTGTAGCAAAAATGGTAAGAATTAATGTTTCATTTATTTTCATTTAAAAGACAATAGGAAGCATAGATTTTAGAATTTCATTTCTTATTGAAATTTTATGTGAAATGAAAAGAGTCATTTTGTCAGATATGTTATAGGAAATAAAAAGAGTCCTTTTGATCACTTTAAAAGAATGAATTGAAATTGTTTATTTTAGCTATGGTAAAAGAATGAATAATTAAACATTCATATTTTTATCATTAAAGTAGAAGTAGACAAAAATACTCATTTTTGTCTGAATCTAAAGAATGTAACAAAATATAGCACTTGTATGTTAAATTAGAATTAAAATACAAATTGTTCACCGTTATCAATTTATAATAGTTAAATATAATTATTCTCCTTTGTCAATTTATACTTGTTAAAACAAATTGGTCTCTTTGCCAAATTGCAATAGTTAAAAACAAACATGATCATTATTTTGGTTCATAAGTTTTGACAAAACAAATATATCACTTTTATCTGTTTGATGAATTTAAAATTGTCATTTAAACAAACACATCACTTTTATTTGTTTTGTCGGAATAGATTTGTCGACAAAACAAAGTCATTATTTTTATTGTTTGACCAAATAGATTAATTGAACTAATACATTTATTTTGTCAAGATATAATAGTTGAAGCAAAATTACATTTTGTTAATTAAATTTAGAATAAAACAAAAATCACATTTTTTCTTGATTAAATCAAGAGTTAAACACAAATAGCATTTTGTAATATAGGTTTGTGTTACCTCAAAATAGAAGTAACATTTCTTGAACATTTTGTTGGAATAAAACGTATATTTTTATTTGCATAACATGAAAGAGGTTTTATAAGAAAATATAAAGATCATTTTTATTTGCCAACCTACATTAGAAATTATATTCAAATATAGGAATCATATTTTTGGTCAAACATACATTAGAATGTGTAAGGGAACTAAAGTGACAATTTTTAGATATTAATGCGTACATTGGGATTTGTGTGCAACTTAAAATACACATTTTTATGTGTTAGATTATATATTGGAAATATAAAACAAATCAACGTATCTTGTAGTTGTCATCCCCAATAATGCATACAAATAAATCAAAGTTTATGTGACATTAGAATTGTATAGGAAAATTTTACGAATAAATATACATTTTTATTCAACATTAGAAATAAATTACATGATGGTTCATTATCATCAACTTGCTAGAAGATTTGGATTGGCTAAGTCCTTTAACCAATCATTTATTTTATGAACTGTTTGTTGGCTGAAAACCCAACACGGGTGTTGGGATGAAAATTGACTTACACCAATCCCAATATTTAATTGTATGTCAATCAAACGATCGACATGCTACGATGAGCGTTATTATTTCATTTTAATGCTCACACAGTTATAGATTGCACTCTGGATGTGAATGGATGGTTTGATGATATTTATCATTACGGTTATATACATTCAATGTATGAAATCCATATAACAAAGTTATATGGCAAAAGATTGAGTCGCATTCCAATGCAGGATTTCTTTTAAATAAAGAATATCTTTTAAAAATAAGGAATATTTAGAAAAAGAACATTGTAATATAATTATCTTTTAAAATAAAAAATACCGTACTATAAAGAATAATATATATAAAGAATCTTTTTATATAAAGAATATTACTATATAATATAAAACAAATAATTAAAAATGATTTCTATGTCCGTTCGTGAATGGACAAAAACATAAAAATATATTTCTATTAAGGAAAACTAGTTATTAATTAGGATAAATATTTTAAATAAGATTTCGTTGGAATTAGGTAAAAGAATTAGATTTTGGGTTGTCGTGAATGGTGTCTCAAATAACACTGTTCTTAAACCACGTATTTAATGGATAAATCTTTTAATTAAGATTTTTAGAGTTTCCGATTATATTTAGTAGTTGAAATGAAAAGATATGTGAACTGGGTTTATTGTGAACTATGTTTAAACGACATTGATTCTTTAACCCAAATTAAAACCAAGGTTAATTCCTTCAAAAATTAAAATAATCATTTAATAATGTTTTTTTGATATTAAAATCCAAATTGGAGTTTTAATGAATCTTTAAAAAGAAGATTAAAGAATGATTTTATAAAGAATTTATCTTTGATAAAATCAATGGGAACCTTTCCCTAATAATGTATTCTATTTAAAGGAATATACTGAATTGGAATAAAGGCGTTGGATGTGTTTTATAGCACTTGATTTTTAATTATAAAATACGCAAGTTATTCCGAAAGACCGGGTCTAACCCATTCCGAATGATTATCACGACGATCGAAGATATTGAAGACGATGCTGAAGACCGACGATCCTCACATCGAATGGACAAGGATTACTGATGCTCTGGACTGATTTGCACCCAGGACAGGGACAAAGTGGTAGTTGTCCGGACGTATTGTTGATTATTCGGATATGCAAGGTATAATGCTTCCGGTTTCGTTCAGACCCTGAACGGACTTGTAAATGGATTTTGTGTCTGACGTTGTATTCCTTTCTACTGTTTTCGTTGAACGCTACTAATTATATATTTCTATTTGGTGGTGAAGAATTTATTCTTTACTTTACACCCTTCTCTAAGACGTATGAGCTTAGAGGTTATATATATTGGTAGATGATCAATAATATGGTAGGGTCTGACAATGTGGCATGCTAAGATGCAAATGATCAAGGCTTTGTTGAAAAGCAGGCCTTGTGGTTGATGATCAAAGCACAGTCTATTTAGGCATAGCATTGTGTATATCGTGACTTCGCGAGCCTCACACACTGGTTGAGTCTAAAACGGGAGAAGGGAATGCAAGGAGTGCACATGTTTCATTCTAGCCAGAAGTGGTGTCAGTGCTTAAACTGGCTGACATTTACTTATGTGGTTGATGGAATTTTTGCGAGGCCTCGGTTTATTCTTATCGGTCGCCCACGACTGATTTGTAGGTCCAATAGGATCAGGGAGCATGCGTTCAGGCATAACTAATCCACTAAAGTATTTGTGGACGTCCCTGCTGTATCCAAGGGTTCGCCAGCGTCCGAATCCTGAGACATTGCTAGAGTGTCTCGAATCGGTCAGGAGCTCCTCCCTAGCCTTGACTTATGATGGAAACCTAACTTCCAATACGTCCCATGCGGTTTTGATTGCATAACTAGTATGGCGACATAGTAGATGGTAGCTATGCCGTCTAGGATTGATATTATATTTGAAATGTTTTAAATATATATATATATATATATATATACACACACTAATAATAATATCGTTTTTACGTATCAAGCATCTTTTGACCATTATTAGGTAAAACCCTATCCTCCGGTTTGCGTTGCATTGTGTGATGGGACCTGGGTCTTATAATGGTTTCATTTTTCTAGAAAGCATTGCGTTATTTGACGATTTACTTTATTTTATGCACTGGCAATCCAATGGAGTAAATCCGTTCCGCGTTAGCGGCGTAGTCCTGTGATTAGCCTACTTATTAGATAAGTTAAGTATAGATTTCTCATACCAGTTCCACGACTGACCTGTAATTTGTTTCACTTTGCAAACTCGGGTGCCCTCTTTACACACGGGCGGTCGAGTTGTTTTTTGTAGATATAGTTAAGCAGGATCCTGGATAGAAGCCTGAAGCTGTGTCCCCCGTTGCAAACTCCGCTGTATTATATTTACTTTATTGTAAATGTATCTTCCGCTGTATTATTTATCGATGTACTCTGATATTCTATACTCTGATGTAACATTTATTATTGATGTTATAAAAGTCTGTGTTGTTGTTCTGATGTGTTGTACGCCCAAAGTTAAAGTATTCGGAGATTTCTAACTCTTTGGAGCAGACCTGTGTGGACTGAAACGACCCGAACTTCCCCGGTCTCCGAAGAGAAGAGAAAGAACGAATTGTTTTGAGAACAGGACAAAATAGAACGCATATAGAAGAACATTTCACTGTATATTACAACAGTGCATCAGATTACAAGAATATACAGAGTATAAATGAATATTACACAGAAATATCAGAGATTTAAATTACATTTAAATACATAGTAGCGGAAAATAATACAATACACAACTAGAAGAGATATACGGATACAAAGCTTTCTGGATATCGTTCCAGCTGTAAACCAGGATCCTGTGAATATAAATCTGCAAAACCAAAACTACTAGCTGCCCGTGTCGAAAATAGGGGCACCCAGAGTTTAGGTTAAAACAATAAACTCCAGGTCAGTCATGGGACTGGTGTGAGAACTAAAACAGTTATTAATCTTTATTTTAAATCATTAGGTAAATCAAGGGACCACGCCGTATAACACGGAATGGGTTTCCTCCCAAGAATATCAGTGCATAAAACAAACAGCGCAATGCTAAATAAAGAAAAATTAAGCTGTTATAAGACCCAGGTCCCATCACACAATGCAACGCAGTCGAGGATAGGGTTTTCCCTTATAACAGCCAAAGAATGCTTGATACGTTTAAAACAAATCATTTGATACTATTATAAGTGCATAGTGTATAAAACACTTCGAATCATAAGTATCAATCATAGGCGGCATGAGCGCCCCATCCCACTATGTCGCCATATATAGGATTACAACTAAAACCGCAAATGTCACGTATTTGGAAATTGGATTTCCTTCTATGAACCGAGGCCAGGGATCGTCCTTACCGTCTTCGAGACAATCTAGCCCATGTCTCCGGAACAGCCGCAATTGCCCCTTGGAGCGACAGGGCCGGTCCACACGGAGTGGATTATAGTGCCTGAACAATGCGTCTCTCCGCCCTATGGGGCGTAAATGAGCCAACGAATGACTCCATCGGTTCGAGAACGACCGATCAATCCGAGGCGCCTCGCAACAGCAACAACCACATAAGTCAAACTCGTCAGGGCGTGTAAAACCACTGACGCCACTTCTAGCTAGAAAGAAACGCATGTCCTCCCTGAGGTCCTCTCCCATTTTTGGTTTATACCGGGTGTGAAACTCGCGAATCAACGTTACACAAAGCTACGCCACAAAGGCCGTGCTCTGATCATCACCACAAGACTTTGCTTTTCAACAGAAGCCTCGATCAATTGCCACTTAGGCATGCCACACAGGCAATTCACTCCATGCGTTTGATATCTATCAATAAATAACCCCTGAGCTCGTACGTCTCAGAGAAGGGCGTTAAGCAAGAGAATAAATTCTCCGCCGCCAAACAGATATATATTTAATAGAAATCAAACACACAGACTAAAATCCAATGTCAGACACACAGTCCATTTACAAGTCCGTTCTGGGTCTGAACGAAACCGGAGGCACCTAGTACCCCGCATATCCCTCGATCTCCAAGTACGTCTGGACGATCACTAACTGTTTCCATCTTCTTGGGTGTACAGCCCAATCAAGATCATCAGTTATCACCCAAACGACGTGAAGACCTCCGGTCTTCGACCATCGTCTTCATCTTCGACTTATCGTCGTATCAGTTATTCAGAATGGGATAAACCCGGTCTTTCCGAATAACTCGCGTATATTTTGAATAAGTGTTACACAAACACAACATACGCCTCATTCCAATTCATTAGTCACTAACCGTAAATTAATCAAGAGAATAATTCCCCAAATATTAACCCCGAAGGCCGAAACCAACATCAGATCAATATTCAGAAAACCATTCTGTTTGGCTAACCGACAGTCAATTTCTAAATTTCACATTCATAGGGAAAGGTTCCCATTAATTTTATCAAAGATAAATTCTTGAATTTATTCTTTATTCAACTTTTGAATATCAATTCAAACTAGTCGTGATTAGAGAACCTTACCGAAGTAATCATTTGTTTTAATTTCCCAATCCCAACCTATTCATCACATGAAGTAAAACTGGTTATACTTCATATCTAACACCACGGTGTTATTGGTAAATTCAATTACCATTTCACGTTCAAATCTAATTAAAGATTTAACTATCGCCTGGAGCAAAACTGGTGATACTCCATTTCGATTATTTCAATCTAATTAAAGATTCATTAAAACTCCACTTAGTTTTAATCGTTAACTGGGTTAAAGAATCAGTGTCATTTAAAACACGGTTCACGATAAACCCAAAATCACATTCATTAATTATCGGGTTAAAGAACGAGTGTTATTTAAAACATGGTTCACGATAAACCCAAAAATCAATACCAATTCAATTCCAATTAAATATCATTTAATTGGTACACTTTATTAAATCTAAATAAAAAGATTTAATCTTTTCTCAACTGGGTTCAAGAATAGTGTTAGTGAAGACACCATTCACGACAAACCCAAATCACATTCGATATTCAATACAAGGCTCTGAATAGAAAATATATCGGCTTATATTCAATATCGAATTCTACGACTAACAAATGTCGTATTGGAAATAACGATACAAATATATATCTTTCAAATTTCCATAACCACACCTGTATAATCACGAATTCCAACATCGAAATATTCCGAAGACAATTTCGATTCAAATCCACTCCAATGCAATCATTGGAAATTTTGGTTATTTTTAAAACCCTTTTTCGAATTCAATTTATTTATTTAAAAATAAATAGAATTATAATTCTAGTTCAAAACTAGTTCAGTTCGATAAAAATCTATTTTTATCTTTTCAAATATGGAGTTTTCATCCCAATTCTTCCCAAATCATTTCTTATGATTTTACACAAATTATTACTATTTTTAATAATTTTATCAAGGCCCGTACAGTCGATTTCCAACAATGGCCATCGAACTGCACTTACAGCGACCTTTTTCGAATTTGATTTGGACGTATCTCCAAATCCAACCGTTAGATTTCAAATTTCTAATATTCGTTAGAAAGCTCTTTTCGATACGAACCCAACGGTTCCGGTTTTAGGAGAATCCGACGGTCGGATCTCCCGTAATGTCCGTTTGAAATAAATGGTCGAAATTCGCGAACTGCCGCGGCGCGGCGCGTTCTATTCAGGCCATTATATTATATATATAATATATATAATATATATTTCGTCGATTTCTATTCAAAACGAATTATATAAATAGTTTTAAAATCGTTTCAAAACCTATTTCAACTTTCATTTCAATTCAAAGCAAAATTGAATTCTTCTTTATAAATTCGTTTCAAAATTCATTTCTATTCAATTCAAATTTCAATTCAATTTGAATTCATTTCAATTCGCTTTCAATTCAACTTGAATTCGTTTCAATTCAATTCGTTTCGAAATCGTTTTCAATTCAATTCATTTCGAAATCGTTTTCAATTCAATTCATTTCGAAATCGTTTTCAATTCAATTTATTTCAAAATCGTTTTCAATTCAATTCATTTCGAAATCGTTTTCAATTCAATTCATTTCGAAATCATTTTCAATTCAATTTATTTCGAAATCGTTTTCTATTCAATTCATTTCGAAATCGTTTTCAATTCAATTCATTTCGAAATCGTTTTCAATTCAATTCATTTCGAAATCGTTTTCAATTCAATTTATTTCGAAATCGTTTTCAATTCAATTTATTTCGATTTCGAGATTACTTTTCAATATTCATTTTAAAATGAATAAAATCGATATAAATATCGTTTACGTCAAAATGGCGTCAATCTAATCAACACGGCTTCATAAATTTCTATTTTCAAATATTCTATTTCAAATATTTCCTATTATCAAAATATTTGTTATTATCAAAATACTCTTTATTTTCACGATTGGAATGAGGCCCAATCAATTACCATATAAAATTAATTATATGGATTTTCATACAACACATGTATATAATAACATTGAAAATAATCAACCATCAACCAAAGTGCACTACACTGTATAAGCATCAAATATAGATATTCAACGCTTATAACAGCCTGTCAATCAATCGATCGACATATTTAATCAATCAGGATGAGTGAAATTCATATTTCATCCCAACACCCGTGTGGGGTTTCAAACAATCAAACACAGATTTTAGTTGTGCAGTTGGGCGATGTGTAAAATTTATCGTCCCAATCAATGTCATTCAAATAAGTGTACATAAACAAACCATCTGGTTTGTAAATGAATATTTATTTATTCACTTCACTATTTTCTTATTCACGTTAAAAATTATATTTTTAACGATAAAACATTTTATTTCAACCTATGAATTTCTATTCAATTCATTTATTCAATAAAATGATATTTTTATTTTTCTAACATATTTTAGAAAATTTCGGCGGCATAACGGCACGATACTAGAAACGGGACAAGGCCTAGCCTTATCCCCGGTCTAGTGAAGGCCCACGCCATTCACACATCAATCAAATTCATTCAATTCACCCAAACAACTCAATTTCAATTCAAATATCCAACTAATCTATGCAACCAAACAAACAAGTCCATGGTCTGTGGACGATTGTGTCGGGTGCTACTAAGCACCGTCTGCATCCTAGTATATATATATAACTAGAAATAAAATTGAAAGGTGAGAAATTCTCACGTATTGCTATCCTAGCTCCACGGCTCTTCATTCGCAGAAGTCTTCGCTGTTCTCGTCTCTTCGTCATCTTCGTTGCCCGTATTCACTACATATATAAAAATCGAATTTTTACTTCGTTGTTCAATATATAAAAATCGAATTTTTACTTCTACTTCATTATAAAAACCCAATGCTAAATTTAATTTTAAAACAATGTACATTTTTATATTTCTAAACAAAATATATTTTTCTTAGCAAAGTTTATATATTTCTTTCTTAGCAAAGTTTATATTTTTCTTTAACAAATTTATATATTTCAAAATCGATGCTATATATAAATTTAAAAACCAATTCTAATTTTATTTTCAAAAAAGTTCTAATTTTATTTTCAACCTCCTAGCTTTATTTTTAAAAATCATATGTTCACTTTAAAAATCATGTTTTTATTTTTAACTAAAAAATCAGTTTTTATTATTTTTCCCAAATTCAGTTTTCTTTTTCAAAATACAGTTTTAAAATCTTTTAATAAAATCAGTTTTACATTTCTTAAAAATCAGTTTTTACTTATAAAAAAATATAGTTTTAGCCTAAAAAAAAAATAGTTTTAGCCTTATAAAAATATAGTTTTATATGTAAAATAAAATAAAATAAAGCATAAAAGAAAATTTGAAAAACTGACCTTGCCTTAAGGAGAGGGGGGGGGGGGGGAAGGGGTAGCTGCGTCGAGTTCTCAGTCGAAGGGGGGGGATCCACGTTCGGCTTCAGGTGGTGTTTCGCGGTGAGGTGGCTGGGCTCGATCAAATGCGGCGAGTTCATCTGGGACCTAAGGCCTCGTTCGAGGAGGGGGTTGAGAGAAAAGAGCTTCGAGAGGACAGAGGGGGTAAGGGTGGCTCTGGGGAGGTGGGCCGCCGAAGAAGCGTCGGTGGAGGATGGAAGGAGGCGTCGGATCCGTTTGGGGAGGGCGCGATTGTAAATTTCCTTTTTTTTTCTTTTTTTTTCTGAATCGTATGAAGAAGGGGGGGGGCAGGAGGATTTAAGGAGGAGGGAAAGATATTATTTTATTTATTTATTTTTTTATTTTTTTAATTATTTTAATTTGTTAAAAGTTGACTTTTACTACCGAACTCGAAACGAGGCCCACCGCCTGTCGTCCATAGCGTTTTACCCCCATTCCGAACACAATGGGATATGCATCGCAAGCTGATCTGATCGTTCTGCTCAGCTTCCGTTAAATTTACTTTTAAATCACTATATTGAATTTTAAACGTACATTTCAAATTACCGGGTCACATACGAACTCTAGAAATTCTCGAAAAATATTTTCTAGCTTCGTATTGACGATACGGTCCTAACAAAACTAGTTTCGTCGAATTCTGAGACCGTTTGAAAAATGGCCAATTTTCAGTCGATTAAAATCAACTGAAACTGGTCAAACGCGTTTTCTTTTGCCACGCTCACATATTGATTCGGAAAATTATGAAATTTGGAATCTAGCAATAACTTGACATCACGGACCCAACAAAACTGGTTTCGTCGAAATCCGAGGTCATTTGAAAAATTCCCATTTTTTTAAGGGCCTGAATTCCATAGCGACTATTCAGAATTTTCAACTGGACATATCTTTTGATTCCCGCTATGAAACTTTGATTTTTCGGATTCGTTGGAAAGATATTATCAATTAGATCCTATCGTTTTTGGTTTCACTAAAATCCGGATTGTTTTGCACCCGGTGCATTCAATTGAAGTTTGAAATCGAATTATCAAACTACCGCGCCATTTTCAATTCTATTTATAATTATATATAAATATTTATATTTTAACGACGACGCGTATAATATATACGTTCGAATTATATTCTAAACATTTTTCTCGTCGGTATTATTTAAAATAATTCATTTTAAATAATCAAAATTTGCTAAAATTGCCAAAATAAAAATTTTAAACTGGCCCAGATTTTACGGGTTGTTACAATCTCCCCCACTTAAAACTTTTCGTCCCCGAAAAGGAACAAAGTCGAAAGTGGTTTGATTAATCAACTCTACGTTCGATCTGGCTTCCATTCTCCAACTTTTCAGTTTCTGAGAATTTTCAAAAATTTCAAAAATTTGGCTAACACCCTAAATTTTCGAAAAATTTCGCCATAACCTCCCCTGCACCGGGAGCATCGGGGAATTTCAAATAGCTTCCCCGGTCCTTCAGATCTCAAAAAGAAAAAGAAAAAGCCAAGCGGCTAGCCAATAGGCTCACAAAATCATCATCACCCAAACAAAACAAGAAATTATGTAGTAAACATGTACCTATTTGTCGGGCAAACAAATTTTATTCTCTGCTTTAGCCTCCTTGCTATGACCTGTTCCATGTAAGTATATGTATATACAAGCAAATGCGACCAATTTCAATACCATTCAATATTCGGTTCAATTAGGCATAATGGTTCAAAATTAGCAAACAAATAAACAAACGACGTAAACATAAATCAATTAGTGAATTTAATGTTTCAAATTCATAATTTTGATACATATACAGAAAATCTTGTTTTTGATGCCAATTCACAATAATGTGTTCTAGCTATATTAGTTTTGGTTCTCACACCAGCCTAATGGAAATATATAGAAAATCACACCTTCGAAACACGAACATAAATACTGATGATGTCATGACAATCATCAGTACCATCTCCGGGCGACTAGAATGTGATTCCATATCTATCCAATATATCAAAACTTCGAATACACGCGGATCAGACGTATACGCAAAATCTATATATACTGGATTGTCCAAATCAATATAAATAAATAATCAAATACGAATAATTGATTTAAATCTTCAAAACCAAAAATTTGTTTTCATTTGAAAAATATACTCCTCACACTCGTTCTAGGATACTACTGATCCCATCTCTAACGAGTCATTCTCATCGGATATTACTAATCCAATATCTGATGAATTCTTTCGTATGGTTCTAATATGCCTTGTTCTCTGAGCTTTGTAAACCAAAGCTCTGATACCAAATGAAACGACCCGAACTTCCCCGGTCTCCGAAGAGAAGAGAAAGAACGAATTGTTTTGAGAACAGGACAAAATAGAACGCATACAGAAGAACATTTCACTGTATATTACAACAGTGCATCAGATTACAAGAATATACAGAGTATAAATGAATATTACACAGAAAAATCAGAGATTTAAATTACATTTAAATACATAGCAGCGGAAAATAATACAATACACAACTAGAAGAGATATACGAATACAAAGCTTTCCGGATATCGTTCCAGCTGTAAACCAGGATCCTGTGAATATAAATCTGCAAAACCAAAACTACTAGCTGCCCGTGTCGAAAATAGGGGCACCCAGAGTTTAGGTTAAAACAATAAACTCCAGGTCAGTCATGGGACTGGTGTGAGAACTAAAACAGTTATTAATCTTTATTTTAAATCATTAGGTAAATCAAGGGACCACGCCGTATAACACGGAACGGGTTTCCTCCCAAGAATATCAGTGCATAAAACAAACAGCGCAATGCTAAATAAAGAAAAATTAAGCTGTTATAAGACCCAGGTCCCATCACACAATGCAACGCAGTCGAGGATAGGGTTTTCCCTTATAACAGCCAAAGAATGCTTGATACGTTTAAAACAAATCATTTGATACTATTATAAGTGCATAGTGTATAAAACACTTCGAATCATAAGTATCAATCATAGGCGGCATGAGCGCCCCATCCCACTATGTCGCCATATATAGGATTACAACTAAAACTGCAAATGTCACGTATTTGGAAATTGGATTTCCTTCTATGAACCGAGGCCAGGGATCGTCCTTACCGTCTTCGAGACAATCTAGCCCATGTCTCCGGAACAGCCGCAACTGCCCCTTGAAGCGACAGGGCCGGTCCACACGGAGTGGATTATAGTGCCTGAACAATACGTCTCTCCGCCCTATGGGGCGTAAATGAGCCAACGAATGACTCCATCGGTTCGAGAACGACCGATCAATCCGAGGCGCCTCGCAACAGCAACAACCACATAAGTCAAACTCGTCAGGGCGTGTAAAACCACTGACGCCACTTCTAACTAGAAAGAAACGCATGTCCTCCCTGAGGTCCTCTCCCGTTTTTGGTTCATACCGGGTGTGAAACTCGCGAATCAACGTTACACAAAGCTACGCCACAAAGGCCGTGCTCTGATCATCACCACAAGACTTTGCTTTTCAACAGAAGCCTCGATCAATTGCCACTTAGGCATGCCACACAGGCAATTCACTCCATGCGTTTGATATCTATCAATATATAACCCCTGAGCTCGTACGTCTCAGAGAAGGGCGTTAAGCAAGAGAATAAATTCTCCGCCGCCAAATAGATATATATTTAATAGAAATCAAACACACAGACTAAAATCCAATGTCAGACACACAGTCCATTTACAAGTCCGTTCTGGGTCTGAACGAAACCGGAGGCACCTAGTACCCCGCATATCCCTCGATCTCCAAGTACGTCTGGACGATCACTAACTGTTTCCATCTTCTTGGGTGTACAGCCCAATCAAGATCATCAGTTATCACCCAAACGACGTGAAGACCTCCGGTCTTCGACCATCGTCTTCATCTTCGACTTATCGTCGTATCAGTTATTCAGAATGGGATAAACCCGGTCTTTCCGAATAACTCGCGTATATTTTGAATAAGTGTTACACAAACACAACATACGCCTCATTCCAATTCATTAGTCACTAACCGTAAATTAATCAAGAGAATAATTCCCCAAATATTAACCCCGAAGGCCGAAACCAACATCAGATCAATATTCAGAAAACCATTCTGTTTGGCTAACCGACAGTCAATTTCTAAATTTCACATTCATAGGGAAAGGTTCCCATTAATTTTATCAAAGATAAATTCTTGAATTTATTCTTTATTCAACTTTTGAATATCAATTCAAACTAGTCGGGATTAGAGAACCTTACCGAAGTAATCATTTGTTTTAATTTCCCAATCCCAACCTATTCATCACATGAAGTAAAACTGGTTATACTTCATATCTAACACCACGGTGTTATTGGTAAATTCAATTACCATTTCACGTTCAAATCTAATTAAAGATTTAACTATCGCCTGGAGCAAAACTGGTGATACTCCATTTCGATTATTTCAATCTAATTAAAGATTCATTAAAACTCCACTTAGTTTTAATCGTTAACTGGGTTAAAGAATCAGTGTCATTTAAAACACGGTTCACGATAAACCCAAAATCACATTCATTAATTATCGGGTTAAAGAACGAGTGTTATTTAAAACACGGTTCACGATAAACCCAAAAATCAATACCAATTCAATTCCAATTAAATATCATTTAATTGGTACACTTTATTAAATCTAAATAAAAAGATTTAATCTTTTCTCAACTGGGTTCAAGAACAGTGTTAGTGAAGACACCATTCACGACAAACCCAAATCACATTCGATATTCAATACAAGGCTCTGAATAGAAAATATATCGGCTTATATTCAATATCGAATTCTACGACTAACAAATGTCGTATTGGAAATAACGATACAAATATATATCTTTCAAATTTCCATAACCACACCTGTATAATCACGAATTCCAACATCGAAATATTCCGAAGACAATTTCGATTCAAATCCACTCCAATGCAATCATTGGAAATTTTGGTTATTTTTAAAACCCTTTTTCGAATTCAATTTATTTATTTAAAAATAAATAGAATTATAATTCTAGTTCAAAACTAGTTCAGTTCGATAAAAATCTATTTTTATCTTTTCAAATATGGAGTTTTCATCCCAATTCTTCCCAAATCATTTCTTATGATTTTACACAAATTATTACTATTTTTAATAATTTTATCAAGGCCCGTACAGTCGATTTCCAACAATGGCCATCGAACTGTACTTACAGCGATCTTTTTCGAATTTGATTTGGACGTATCTCCAAATCCAACCGTTAGATTTCAAATTTCTAATATTCGTTAGAAAGCTCTTTTCGATACGAACCCAACGGTTCCGGTTTTAGGAGAATCCGACGGTCGGATCTCCCGTAATGTCCGTTTGAAATAAATGGTCGAAATTCGCGAACTGCCGCGGCGCGGCGCGTTCTATTCAGGCCATTATATTATATATATATAATATATATAATATATATTTCGTCGATTTCTATTCAAAACGAATTATATAAATAGTTTTAAAATCGTTTCAAAACCTATTTCAACTTTCATTTCAATTCAAAGCAAAATTGAATTCTTCTTTATAAATTCGTTTCAAAATTCATTTCTATTCAATTCAAATTTCAATTCAATTTGAATTCATTTCAATTCGCTTTCAATTCAACTTGAATTCGTTTTAATTCAATTCGTTTCGAAATCGTTTTCAATTCAATTCATTTCGAAATCGTTTTCAATTCAATTCATTTCGAAATCGTTTTCAATTCAATTCTTTTCGAAATCGTTTTCAATTCAATTCATTTCGAAATCGTTTTCAATTCAATTCATTTCGAAATCGTTTTCAATTCAATTCATTTCGAAATCGTTTTCAATTAAATTCATTTCGAAATCGTTTTCAATTCAATTCATTTCGAAATCGTTTTCAATTCAATTTATTTCGATTTCGAGATTACTTTTCAATATTCATTTTAAAATGAATAAAATCGATATAAATATCGTTTACGTCAAAATGGCGTCAATCTAATCAACACGGCTTCATAAATTTCTATTTTCAAATATTCTATTTCAAATATTTCCTATTATCAAAATATTTGTTATTATCAAAATATTCTTTATTTTCACGATTGGAATGAGGCCCAATCAATTACCATATAAAATTAATTATATGGATTTTCATACAACACATGTATATAATAACATTGAAAATAATCAACCATCAACCAAAGTGCACTACACTGTATAAGCATCAAATATAGATATTCAACGCTTATAACAGCCTGTCAATCAATCGATCGACATATTTAATCAATCAGGATGAGTGAAATTCATATTTCATCCCAACACCCGTTTGGGGTTTCAAACAATCAAACACAGATTTTAGTTGTGCAGTTGGGCGATGTGTAAAATTTATCGTCCCAATCAATGTCATTCAAATAAGTGTGCATAAACAAACCATCTGGTTTGTAAATGAATATTTATTTATTCACTTCACTATTTTCTTATTCACGTTAAAAATTATATTTTTAACGATAAAACATTTTATTTCAACCTATGAATTTCTATTCAATTCATTTATTAAATAAAATGATATTTTTATTTTTCTAACATATTTTAGAAAATTTCGGCGGCATAACGGCACGATACTAGAAACGGGACAAGGCCTAGCCTTATCCCCGGTCTAGTGAAGGCCCACGCCATTCACACATCAATCAAATTCATTCAATTCACCCTAACAACTCAATTTCAATTCAAATATCCAACTAATCTATGCAACCAAACAAACAAGTCCATGGTCTGTGGACGATTGTGTCGGGTGCTACTAAGAACCGTCTGCATCCTAGTATATATATATATAACTAGAAATAAAATTGAAAGGTGAGAAATTCTCACGTATTGCTATCCTAGCTCCACGGCTCTTCATTCGCAGAAGTCTTCGCTGTTCTCGTCTCTTCGTCATCTTCGTTGCCCGTATTCACTACATATATAAAAATCGAATTTTTACTTCGTTGTTCAATATATAAAAATCGAATTTTTACTTCTACTTCATTATAAAAACCCAATGCTAAATTTAATTTTAAAACAATGTACATTTTTATATTTCTAAACAAAATATATTTTTCTTAGCAAAGTTTATATATTTCTTTCTTAGCAAAGTTTATATTTTTCTTTAACAAATTTATATATTTCAAAATCGATGCTATATATAAATTTAAAAACCAATGCTAATTTTATTTTCAAAAAAGTTCTAATTTTATTTTCAACCTCCTAGCTTTATTTTTAAAAATCATATGTTCACTTTAAAAATCATGTTTTTATTTTTAACTAAAAAATCAGTTTTTATTATTTTTCCCAAATTCAGTTTTCTTTTTCAAAATACAGTTTTAAAATCTTTTAATAAAATCAGTTTTACATTTCTTAAAAATCAGTTTTTACTTATAAAAAAATATAGTTTTAGCCTAAAAAAAAATAGTTTTAGCCTTATAAAAATATAGTTTTATATGTAAAATAAAATAAAATAAAGCATAAAAGAAAATTTGAAAAACTGACCTTGCCTTAAGGAGAGGGGGGGGGGGGGGGAGGGGTAGCTGCGTCGAGTTCTCAGTCGAAGGGGGGGATCCACGTTCGGCTTCAGGTGGTGTTTCGCGGTGAGGTGGCTGGGCTCGATCAAATGCGGCGAGTTCATCTGGGACCTAAGGCCTCGTTCGAGGAGGGGGTTGAGAGAAAAGAGCTTCGAGAGGACAGAGGGGGTAAGGGTGGCTCTGGGGAGGTGGGCCGCCGGAGAAGCGTCGGTGGAGGATGGAAGGAGGCGTCGGATCCGTTTGGGGAGGGCGCGATTGTAAATTTCCTTTTTTTTTCTTTTTTTTCTGAATCGTATGAAGAAGGGGGGGGGGCCAGGAGGATTTAAGGAGGAGGGAAAGATATTATTTTATTTTTTTATTTTTTTAATTATTTTAATTTGTTAAAAGTTGACTTTTACTACCGAACTCGAAACGAGGCCCACCGCCTGTCGTCCATAGCGTTTTACCCCCATTCCGAACACAATGGGATATGCATCGCAAGCTGATCTGATCGTTCTGCTCAGCTTCCGTTAAATTTACTTTTAAATCACTATATTGAATTTTAAACGTACATTTCAAATTACCGGGGTCACATACGAACTCTAAAAATTCTCGAAAAATATTTTCTAGCTTCGTATTGACGATACGGTCCTAACAAAACTAGTTTCGTCGAATTCTGAGACCGTTTGAAAAATGGCCAATTTTCAGTCGATTAAAATCAACTGAAACTGGTCAAACGCGTTTTCTTTTACCACGCTCACATATTGATTCACAAAATTATGAAATTTGGAATCTAGCAATAACTTGACATCACGGACCCAACAAAACTGGTTTCGTCGAAATCCGAGGTCATTTGCAAAATTCCCATTTTTTTAAGGGCCTGAATTCCATAGCGACTATTCAGAATTTTCAACTGGACATATCTTTTGATTCCCGCTATGAAACTTTGATTTTTCGGATTCGTTGGAAAGATATTATCAATTAGATCCTATCGTTTTTGGTTGCACTAAAATCCGGATTGTTTTGCACCCAGTGCATTCAATTGAAGTTTGAAATCGAATTATCAAACTACCGCGCCATTTTCAATTCTATTTATAATTATATATAAATATTTATATTCTAACGACGACGCGTATAATATATACGTTCGAATTATATTCTAAACATTTTTCTCGTCAATATTATTTAGAATAATTCATTTTAAATAATCAAAATTCGCTAAAATTGCCAAAATAAAAATTTTAAACTGGCCCAGATTTTACGGGTTGTTACATGGACTATGGTCGATCCAAAGGGCGGGGATTTCCGGGTCTTTACAGTTGGTATCAGAGCTCAGGTTAGCTCAAATCTTTGGGGTGCAACTCGTTAGAACTAAACAAGAGACTCATCAGAGGTTGGATTAGGAATATCCAATAAGAATACTCATTAGAGATAGGATCAGCAATATACTAGAATGAGAAACTCATTAGAGATAGGGTAATGAGTCAGAGTGAAAAGTTCATAACTAACGTACTTGTTATTATATATATACAATTTGAATTTAGAAAATATGATTTTTGAATATATTAAAGTTATATATTTTTGAAAATTTAATCATCTAATTGATTGATGATTGTGTTGTGCGGTTATTAAATCTAACTAATAAAATTATTTAACAATAAAAGAATTTACTAAATAAACAACTTTTAGCTCATTTCCTTTTCGAGGACGAAAAGATTTTAAGTGGGGGAGATTGTAACAACCCGCAAATTCTGAACCAATTTAAAAAATTTATTTTAGAAAATTTTAATGTATTTGGAGAATATAAAATAATTTATTTAAATAGTAATGGCTAAAAATTTATTTTAATCAAAGTTAAAATGATTAAATTTAAATTTAATTATAAAAGGATTTAAAACTAGCGCGGTAGTTTGAAATTTTGAATTTAAACTTGACTGAATGCACATGATTCAAAATAAATCAGAATTGAGTGAAACAAGAAATATTTAAATCTGCTTAACCATATCTTTCTAACGAATCTGAAAAATTGAAATTTCGTTTTAAAAATAAAACGTTATATCCAGTTTAAAATTTAGAAAAGTCGCTGTAGAATTTATGTATATTTCAATATAATTTATTGGCCTTAAAAAGAGTCAATTTTCAAACGACCTCTATTTTCGATGAAACCACTTTTGTTGGAACCGGAATGTCGAATTATTGTTAAGTTTCAATTTTCAGAATTTTTCGAATTAATATGTGAGCGTGGCAAAAGAAAATGTGTTTTGACCATTTTAGTCAAATTAATCGACTTAAAAATTGCCATTTTTCAAACAGTCTCAGAATTCGACGAAAATAATTTTGTTGGATTCGCATCGTCAAGACATAGCCAAAAATATTTTTTTGGATTTTTTGGAGTTCGTATGTGGCTCCGGTGGATTTTGAATATGTCAGAATTTTATAATAAAATAATTAATTTTAAATTTGAAAAACGGGGGCTGAGATGACCTCTTGGGCCTGCAGGACATGGTTAGATGGATCCGGAATAGGGGTAATTGGGTAGGGTAGCTTCTTGTTGGACTGAAATCTGGATAGTTTAAGAGAAATGGTTTTTTTCTGTAAAAATACACTAAAACCATTATAAAATAGAAAACCCTAATATTCAATTATAAAAATATGGGTACACTATTCCTCCATCGTTCCCATTCAACTGAAGCCGCCTCCACTCTCATACCTTCCTTCTCAAAATTCTCCTTCCACACATTGAATTTCCATATACTCTTTGGAGCTTTCTGAAGAGTTTCTCCACCTCTTCATTCTCATACCCGAATCAGCCTCCCCCGTGGCCTGATTTTCGAGAACCGAGCACCCAAAGATTCGGCCTTTCAACTGCTGCCGACCCCACCAAGTGCAGCCGCACCTCCCATGACTCCGGGCGCATGTGTCCCTCTCCGAGACCGACCACCTCCAACCAACGGCACTTCAATCCATTCACCCAATCTCTTGAAAACTGAATTCAAAGTTTTGAACCTTTTTGAAAACTCACGACCGAAATAAATTGGGGAAGAAGGTGATTAAATTCACTAATGACATGATTAATTTTTTAATTTTAAATTAATTTCAGATCTTGTTTAATCAATAACTCGTCCATACTAACTAGGAATTGCGTGATCTCTAAAGCGTTGGACTCGTACGATCCTGAACTACAATTCTAGACTGAAACAGTGAATTTCTGAGCTGTTGGAATTTTGGACAAAATCACCCACGACTGTGAGATATCTATTTAAATTTAAATTTAATCATTTATTTATTGTTTAATCTATATATATGCATTCCGTATGAAATTCATGTTGTATGTATATATTTGTTTCAATGCTGATTGTGCTGTGATTGATTTTGATTGTATATTTATGTCTGTTAGGAATTGTGTGTATATGACAAAATCATATATTATTGTATATATAGAATATTTTATATTCATGTATGTCAAAAATTGAAGTGTAAAATAAAAACAATATTTTTATTTTCATGTTTGAATTTAAATAAAAAGATTAGGATAATTTGTCATTCTGTTTTAACATATCATATTAAAACAGAAACATACATTAAAATAGAAATCACCTTTTTAAGGAAATGTTCCATTAAAATAGAATTTGTAAACAATAAAATTATCCTTCTTATTTGTTTAGATTAGAAGTGTAGAACTTACTTTACAAATAAAATTACTTTTTAATTGTCATTAAAGTTTATCCTTTTATTTGCATTTACAAATGCAAAAATATACATTGAAATTGAATTTTTTTCTTTCTTTTACAAATGCAAATATAGATTGAAATGAAAATTATACTTTTAATTTGCATCTACTAATGCAAATATATTTTAAATATAATTTATTCTTTTATTTGCACTCACTAATGCAAACAAACTTTAAAACAAAATCTATCCTTTTATTTGCATTCATCAATGCAAATATATATTGAAAGTAGAAATTGTTCTTTATTTGCATTTACCATTGCAAATATATATTGAAACAAATTATTCTTTCGTTTGCACTCACCAATGCAAACACATATATTTGAAAATAAAGTTTATTCCTTTATTTGCATTTATCAATGCAAATATGCATTGAAATTAAAGTTTATTCTTTTATTTGCATTTACAAATGCAAATATAAAATGAAACTAAAGTTTATTCTTTTATCTTTATGCACCAATGCAAATATATCACATTCTTATACCTTGAATTGGATTTGTCTAAAATATACATTTGTATACATTGAATAAAATAATAACATTTTTTTCAAATTATGATTAGTGAATTAAAGGTAACATTGTTGTTAAAACATAAGTAGTGGAATAAAAAAAATAACACTTTTGTTAGAACTTGATTTATTGAAAATAAAAATTTATTCCTTTATCTGCATTTACTAATGCAAATATACATTGAAATTAGGACCTGTTCTTTTATCTGCATTCACTAATGCAAATATACCTTGAAATGAAAATATTTCTTTTATTTGCATCCATAAATGCAAATATACATCGGAAGTTAAATTTTGTCCTTTTATTTGCATTCACAAATGTAAATATTCATTGAAAATAAAATTAGTTCAAATATTTGAATAAACAAGCATCAAAAATGGCCGTTAGCTCCGTTTCTCTCTCCTCAACATCGATCTTGCCTCCTGTCCTCCCCCCGCAAAACCCGCCTCCTTCTGATCCTCCTCCCGCGCCTCTTGATCCAATTCTTCCTCCTCCAAGTCAACGTGCCTGGACCTCACCGTTTAATCTTCTTCCTCCTAACGCTGGCAAATTCAGTCCTGTGTACACTAAACCTATTTTCAATGGAAAGGCTATGAAATTCTCTGAAGAGATCGTCAAAGCCGGGGAGGAAGTTTGGACGGACGCGCTGGTTGGATTCTTTCTAGATCAACCTCTTTCTTACATGAATCAATTTGGCGTCTGAAAGGATCAGTGAAGATTAAATTTGACGGTAAAGTCTACCTTTTCCAATTATCTTGCGATGAGGATAGACAGAAAATACTCACTACTGACCCAATCTTGATAAAAGGTAAGCTCTTTATTATCAAACCTTATGACGCGAAAATAAGCAATGTTTGTGGCATGATAGAATCTGTTCCTGTGTGGGTTCAATTGTACAATATTCCCATTTTCGCTTGGTCGCACCCAGGAATAAATTGGTTGGCCAATAGGTTGGGAAGGATGATATGCATGGATGAGATGACGGAAAAAATCGAAAGAATCGAATATGCTAAGTGCTTGATTGATGTCAACCCATCAGAAGAACTTGTGGACGAATTCCCAGTTGAAACACCAGACGGCAGTACACAAATGATAAAAGTGAAATACTACTGGAGGCCTCATGTGTGCACTGCATGCAATGTGTTAGGTCATATTACAGCCAATTGCGATAAAAAAGAGGTGAATAAAACTAAGGAAAACAATAGCAAGGGGAAATCATCACAGGGAACCATTAAAGAGGATAACGTTGGCAAGCCTTATCAAAGAAAGGGTCTCTTTATAGGAAGAAGAGAAGTGATGAAGCCAGTCCAAAGATGGCAGAGAGTAGGAAAGAATAAATTAAGCAACTCAAATTTCAAGCGATCTAATTATTATGCTGGAGAAAGTAGCAAAGTGAATTTTAATTCCGTGGATCAGGTAAATGAAACGGTGGACATTGGAAACTCTGATCTTGAAGAAGGAGAGGTGGAAATTGACAAGGAAATGCGAAAGGGAATGAGTCCAGTATGTGCTGTAATCAATGAAGGAAACAGGGAGAATGCAAAGCAAAGAAAAGAACAAGAAATCACTGCTAATTTATCAACGAATGTGACTTCGATAGAGAAGGAGGATCACACTGTGCAAAAGTCTGTTTGTGTTGTCATCGAGGAAGGGAACAAGATGTATGCAAAGCAAAGGGTGGAACAAGGAAACAACACAGAACTTTCTTCTGATTTGCCTTCGACAGAGAAGAATGACCTCACAATGCAATCTAATCCTGACTTGTTAGTTACAGAGCAAGTTAATCGCCAAGTTACGAACAAATCTGTAGCTACTGCGAATGCACTAAATGTTTCTGTTCACAAGCCCATAGAGTTGCAATCGAATTATCAACAAGTGATGGGTGTTAATACTATTAAACCTTGCAGCACTTCAGAAGACTCACTCGTTGACATTAACTCCGGTAACGATCTTGGTGATTTGGCAGATTGCCAATTACCAAACAAAGAGGTAACTGCGGCCTCCCCCTCTAAAGTTATGAATCCATCGAACTTGGAAAAAGCAATCGATCCATCTGAATCCGGTTATGAAGCTCCCAAGGATAAGAATTCCCAAGAAAAGATTGTGGACATGGGTAACAATGGATTAAATTCGACCAATGGAAATTTTGTGAATGTTAGTAAAATTCATGATGTAACTAAGCCTCCATATGATGCAATAATTCCACCTGATGCTTATTTATCTGCCGAGGAGGTTGAAATTATTGCCAAGGGATTCTCATCGAGCTTTCTGGATAACTCTTCATCTAGCAAGTATGACAACAAAAAGAAGCCTAGTTCTTCCAACAATCTATCGCAGAACCCAAGCCCAGATACTAGGGCTAGGACAAAAAAGGCGGAAGCGCAGAAGTTCAACCAATGTTACAAAATATAGGAGTCTGGAATGTGAGGGTAGCGTATCAAGACTTCAAGCTTGACACATGCAAGAATCTTATACACAAGCAAAATCTTTCAATACTGGCTATTCTGGAAACAAAACTAAATTCAACACTTACTGAACATGCAGCGAGGTACTTTAATCCGTCATGGCATTATATTCACAACCTGGACGAGGCTACTTATGGTAGAATTTGCATTATTTTTGATCCATCATGTTATAGGCTTACCAAAATTACATCCTCAGACCAATTGATCCACTGTCATAACATCCACATGCCTTCTCAGACATCTTTTTATATTACTTTTGCTTATGCTTGTAATTCTATGAACGCTAGGGATAACAGGTACAAGCTAATGTTGAATTTCAGGCAAAGCACACATCCTTGGTTGGTCAGTGGATACTTTAACTCTCCGCTGCACCTATTGGATAGGACTGGTGGCGCGAATGTTACCTTAAATGGAATGAATCCGAGTAATGTCGCAATTAATGATAATGACCTCATTGAAATAAATGCTAGCGGGGCAGAGTTCACTTGGAATAATAAAAAGAGAGATGGCCCGAGGACTTACACCAAAATTGACCATTCATTTAGCAATTATAAAGCTATCCTCACTTGGCCAGCTATTCATAATAATATACCCATGCCACTTGTGTCTGATCATTCACCTCAAATCATTTCGTTGAGTGATCAAAGACTTGTTAGAAAAACGAGCTTCAAATTTTTTGATTTTTGGACTAAGGAGAATGATTTCAGTAGCCTGGTCGAGACTAGCTGGAACCAAACTTGCCACGGTAATCCAATGTATATTCTACACAAAAAGCACAAACAATTGAAGCAAACGCTAAGTCCTGGGCTACAGAGAGATTTGGCAAGGGAACAAAGCGCTCTGATGTGCTGTCTACACAACTGGAAGTTATACAAGCTGCTATGCTCGCTGATGTGAACAATCCTATGCTTGCTGCTCATGAAGGTGATATTTCTCAAAAGCTAAAGGATGCTATGTATTCTGAAGCGTTGATGAAGAGGCAAAAAGCGAGACTGAAGTGGATTTGTGAAGGAGACAAAAATTCCGCTTTCTTTCACAATGCGCTCAAAGACAAACAGAAAAGGGAGAACATTTTTACCATCATTGACAATGAAGAGCAGGTTCATACAACCCAGGAGGGTATTCAAAATGCTTTCATCAGGTATTATGCTGCCCTGTTTGGTAATGATAATCTTTTCTCTCCTTGTTTTGATGAATTAAGCCCTACTATTCTTCCCAAGCTTAGTCAGGTTGATCATGAAAATCTTTAAATGTTAGTCACCCATGATGAAATTAAATCTGCCATGTTCGCGTTGAATAGGACCTCTTGTGGAGGACCTGACGGCTATAATGCTAATTTCTATATCTCTTGATGGAATACTGTAGGAACCGATGTTTGTAGGGCTGTTGCTAATTTTTTTAAAAAGGCTAAAATGATGAACTCTTACAACAACACGGTTATGGCCTTAATTCCTAAGACCAAGAATGCTGCTAGTGTCGGTGACTTTAGACCCATAGCATGTTGCAACACAATTTAAAAATGTATTGCCAAAATTATAGCCACTAGAATCAAGAGTGTTTTAGTTAATCTTATTTCTAAGAACCAAGCTGCTTTCATAACAAAGAGGAATATTCTTGATAACGTGCTTATGGCACACGAACTTCTTAAAGGCTACAAAAGGAAGAATATTACGCCGAGGGCTATGCTCAAACTCGATATCAGAAAAGCGTTTGATTCCTTGCATTGGGATGCGGTTATTAGAATTCTATCGTATATGAATTTTCCGGCTAATATGATATCTTGGATACATAAGTGCTTGTCAATCGTTCACTTCTCAATTAATGTTAATGGCAGTAATGTAGGATTTTTTAAAAGCAAAATCGGTATAAGGCAGGGAGACCCCATGTCTCTGTACATCTTCATCATTATGATGGAACTTTTGACTAGATTATTTGACGAAACGTTATGGCAATGTGAATTTCAACTGCATCCTAATTGTAAAGACCCCAAAATCATATCCTTACTATTTGCTGATGACTTAATCGTGTTTTGTAATCCTAACACCTCTACCATGATAAGTATCATGAGTACTTTGAATTTTTTTTATAGAATCACTGGGTTGCGCATCAATACTTCCAAATCTGAGCTTAATCTTGCTGGAGTTTCGGCTGCTGCAGCAAATGATTTATATGTGATCACTGGTCTACGCATTAACATCGACACAACAACATATCTCGGTTTGCCTCTATCTACATCGAGGATAACTACTACTCAATGTCTTCCGCTTTACGATAAAATCACTAGCACTTTGGAATGCTGGTCTAATAAGTTCCTTAGCCAAGCTGGAAGATTAGTTCTGATAAAGTCGGTTATCATTTCTATGCACTCTTATTGGTCCAGAACGTATATTTTACCTAACAAATTACTCCAAATGATAAGATCAGCTTTCATGAATTTTTTCTGGAAAGGCTGTGTAAATATAAAATACATTGCGCCTATCTCATTTAAAAATTTGGAGAAGCCGATAGTTAAAGGCGTTCTTGGCATTACTAATACCATTCTTTGGAATATGGCTTCTTTTAGTAAACACATAGACAACTTACTAAACCATGGTGATAGCATCTGGGTGGACTACTCTAGAAAACACATCCTTCGTAACCAAAACTTCTGGACAATGACCCCTCCTTTGAATCTAAGTTGGACTTGGATTAATGTTTTCAAGTTAAGAAAAGAGATCCTTCCTTTTTTCAAATACAAAGTTTCAGTGTATCACGATATTAGCTTCTGGGAAGAACCATGGCTTGACCATGGTGTCATTATCAACTCCATAATCCCTTTTCAAGAGAAAGTTCTCTCCGGTATTCATGATCATGCTACGGTTGGTAGCTGCATCGTCGACAACAAATTCGTTTTACCTAGTCCTACTTCGGCCGCATGCAATGAAATATGGTTGTAGAATAATGCTCTTCATCTTAGGCCCGCGGAAGACAGAACTTCATGGCGGTGGACAGGTGAATCCTTTTCCATTAAACATATGTATTATAATTTGTATGGGGTTAAAGATATGCCTTGTTGTATTTGGCAGAGTGCTATATGGAAGGGAGCTAATAAGACTAAAGAAAACTTGTTCTTATGGAAAGTAATTCATAATGCGTTATTCACTAATGTCAAGTTACTGTCACGTAGAATCATGGTCCCTATTTACTGTGTTATTTGCGGTGAAGAGCCTGAAACTATTGGGCATCTCTTTTTGGAATGTAAACTTACCAAATGATATGGACTAAAGTGATGGACAAAGCTGGCCGTTGTGATTTTGCTTAGCAAAGTGAGGTGGAATGGGAGCTAATACGTAAGCATATTATAAAGAAGGATTTGAAGGCCAAGCTAATCTCTTTTGTTTTAAAAAAATTCATTCTTAATTTGTGGAAAATCAGAAATGATAGAGTTTTTAAACCAGACAAGGCTTGTGCTAATGAAGAGATCAAGAACAGAGTTATGCAGAAGATAAGGAATGGCATACTGCAAATGTCTCAAGTATTTGATCCGGGAATATGGAGTTGAAGCTGCTTTCTTCAATTATGTTTTTCCTTTGTTTCGTTGTGTTGTTTTGCAGTGTTTGATAACCTTGTTTCCTTGTATTCTTTTGCTTGTTTTTTTTTCTTTCCTTGTAACTCAGTCCTCGTCTTAGGTTATCAATAAAGTGGTAGGGGACCATCCAACCCCGTCGGCTTTGCCAAAAAATAAAATAAAATTAGTTCTTTTATTTGTATCCATTAATGCAAGTATTCATTAAAAATAGAATTTGTTCTTTTATTTGCATTCCTTATTTTCAAATAAACTATAAATAAAAGTTACATTTATTTATTTATTTATTTATTTATTTGCATTACTTACTGCAAAAAATCATTTAAAAATTAAGGTTTTACTTTTGTTTGCAATTCTAAATGCAAACAAAACATCAAAATGTAACTTACATTTTGATTACATTTTTGATATAAATAAAATGTCATTTTGAGAGTTTCATTTTTATCTGCATCCTTTAATGCAAATAAAACATGAATTAAATCTCTCATTTTACTTTCAAATTAAGAATTACCTTTTTATTCACATTTTCAGATGTAAATAAAAGAGAGGATTTAAAAGTTATATTTTAGTTACATTCTAGTTGTAGCAAAAATGATAAGAACTAATGTTTCACTTATTTCCATTTAAAAGACAATAGGAAGCATAAATTTTAGAATTTCATTTCTTATTGAAATTTTATGTGAAATGAAAAGAGTCATTTTGTCAGATATGTTATAGGAAATAAAAAGAGTCCTTTTGATCACTTTAAAAGAATGAATAGAAATTGTTTATTTAAGCTATGGTAAAAGAATGAATAATTAAACATTCATATTTTTATCATTAAAGTAGAAGTAGACAAAAATACTCATTTTTGTCTGAATCAAAAGAATGTAACAAAATATAGTTCTTGTATGTTAAATTAGAATTAAAATACAAATTGTACACCTTTATCAATTTATAATAGTTAAATATAATTATTCTCCTTTATCAATTTATACTTGTTAAAACAAATTGGTCTCTTTGCCAAATTGCAATAGTAAAAAACAAACATGATCATTATTTTGGTATATAAGTTTTGACAAAACAAATATATCACTTTAATCTGTTTGATAAATTTAAAATTGTCATTTAAACAAACACATCACTTTTATTTGTTTTGTCGAAATAGATTTGTCCACAAAACAAAGTGATTATTTTTATTGCTTGATCAAATAGATTAATTGAACTAATACATTTTGTCAAGATATAATAGTTGAAGCAAAATTACATTTTGTTAATTAAATTTAGAATAAAACAAAAATCACATTTTTTTTATTAAATCAAGAGTTAAACACAAATAGCATTTTGTAAAATAGGTTTGTGTTACCTTAAAATAGAAGTAATATTTCTTGAACATTTTACTGGAATAAAACGTATATTTTTATTTGCATAACATGAATGAGTTTTTATAAGTAAATATAAAGATCATTTTTTTTGCGAACCTACATTAGTAATTATATTCAAATATAGGAATCATATTTTTGGTCAAACATACATTAGAATGTGTAAGGGAACTAAAGTGACAATTTTTAGATATTAATGCGTACATTAGGATTTGTGTGCAACTTAAAATACACATTTTTATGTGTTAGATTATATATTGGAAATATAAAACAAATAAACGTATCTTGTTGTTGTCATCCCCAATAATGCATACAAATAAATCACAGTTTATGTGACATTAGAATTGTATAGCAAAATTTTACGAATAAAAATACATTTTTATTCGACATTAGAAATAAATTACATGATGGTTCATTATCATCAACTTGCTAGCAGAATTAGATTGGCTAAGTCCTTTAACCAATCATTTATTTTATGAACTGTTTGTTGGCTGAAATCCCCACACGGGTGTTGGGATGAAAACTGACTTACACCAATCCCAATATTTATTTGTATGTCGATCGAACGATCGACTGGCTGCGATGAGCGTTATTATTTCATTTTAATGCTCACACTGTTATAGATTGCACTCTGGATGTGAATGGATGGTTTGATGATATTTATCATTACGGTTATATACATTCAATGTATGAAATCAATATAACAAAGTTATATGGTAAATGATTGAGTTGCATTCAAATGCAGGATTTCTTTTAAATAAAGAATATCTTTAAAAATAAGGAATATTTAGAAAAAGAACATTGTAATATAAATATCTTTTAAAATAAAGAATACCGTGCTATAAAGAATAATTTATATAAAGAATCTTTTTATATAAAGAATATTATTATATAATATTTAACAAATAATGAAAGAATGATTTCTATATCTGTTCGTGAATGGAAAAAAACATAAAAATATATTTCTATTAATGTAAACTACTTATTAATTAGGATAAATATTTTAAACAAGATTTCGTTGGAATTATATAAAAGAATTAGATTTTGGGTTGTCATGAATGGTGTCTTAAATAACACTGTTCTTAAACCCCGTATTTAAAGGATAAATCTTTTAAGTAAGATTTTTAGAGTTTTCGATTATATTTAGTAGTTGAAATGAAAAGATATGTGAAATGGGTTTATTGGGTACTATGTTTAAACGACATCGAATCTTTAACCCAAATTAAAACCAAGGTTAATTCCTTCAAAATTGGAATAATCATTTAATAACGTTTTTTTGATACTAAAATCCAAATTGGAGTTTTAATGAATCTTTAAAAAGAAGATTAAAGAATGATTTTATAAAGAATTTATCTTTGATAAAATCAATGGGAACCTTTCCCTAATAATGTATTCTATTTAAAGGAATATACTGAATTGGAATGAAGGCGTTGGATGTGTTTTATAGCACTTGATTTTTAATTATAAAATACGCAAGTTATTCCGAAAGACCGGGTCTAACCCATTCCGAATAATTATCACGATGATGAAGAGTCGAAGATATTGAAGACCAACGATCCTCACATCGAATGGACAAGGACTACTGATGCTCTGGACTGATTTACAGCCAGGACAGGGATAAAGTGGTAGTTGTCCGAACGTATTGTTGATTGTTCGGATATGCGAGGTATAATGCCTCTGGTTTCATTCAGACCCAGAACGGACTTGTAAATGGATTGTGTGTCTGACATTGTATTCCTTTCTACTGTATTCGTTGAACGCTACTAATTATATATTTCTGTTTGGTGGTGATGAATTTATTCTTTACTTTACACCCTTCTCTAAGACGTATGATCTTAGAGGTTATATATATTGGTAGATGATCAATAATATGGTAGGGTCTGACAATGTGGCATGCTAAGATGCAAATGATCAAGGCTTTGTTGAAAAGCAGGCCTTGTGGTTGATGATCAAAGCACAGTCTATTTAGGCATAGCTTTGTGTATATCGTGACTTCGCGATCCTCACACACCGGTTGAGTCTAAAACGGGAGAAGGGAACGCAGGGAGTGCACATGTTTCTTTCTAGCTAGAAGTGGTGTCAGTGCTTAAACTGGCTGACATTTACTTATGTGGTTGATGGAATTTTTGCAAGGCCTCGGTTTATTCTTATCGGTCGCCCAAGGCTGGTTTGTAGGTCCAATAGGATCGGGGAGCGTGTGTTCAGGCATAAGTAATCCACTGAAGTATTTATGGACCGGCCCTGCTGTATCCAAGGGTTCGCCAGCGTCCGAATCCTGAGACATTGCTAGAGTGTCTCGAATCGGTTAGGGGCTCCTCCCTAGCCTTGACTCATGATGGAAACCCAACTTCCAATGCGTCCCATGCGGTTTTGATTGCATAACTAGTATGGTGACATAGTAGATGGTAGCTATGCCGTCTAGGATTAATATTATATTTGAAATGTTTTAAATATATATATATACACACTAACAATAATATCGTTTTTACGTATCAAGCATCTGTTGACCATTATAAGGTAAAACCCTATCCTCCGGTTTGCGTTGCATTGTGTAATGGGACCTGGGTCTTATAATGGTTTCATTTTTCTAAAAAGCATTGTGTTATTTGACGATTTACTTTATTTTATGCACTGGCAATCCAATGGAGTAAACTCGTTCAGCGTTAGCGGCGCGGCCCTGTGATTAGCCTACTTATTAGGTAAGTTAAGTATAGATTTCTCATACCAGTCCCACAACTGACCTGTAGTTTGTTTCACTTTGCAAACTCGAGTGCCCTCTTTCCACATGGGCAGTCGAGTAGTTTTTTGCAGATATAGTTAAGCAGGATCCTGGATTGAAGCCTGAAGCTGTGTCCAAAATATTGATGGCCTTCCGCTGAGATTAGTTCTACTGCACTATATTTACTTTATTGTAAATGTATCTTCCGCTGTATTATTTATCGATGTACTCTGATATTCTATACTCTGATGTAACATTTATTATTGATGTTATAAAAGTCTGTGTTGTTGTTCCGATTTGTTGTATGCCCAAAGTTAATGTAACACCCCGTAATTCTGTGACATTAAGATTCTCAAATTAAAGTATAATTAATTTTTAAAAGAAAAATTAAAAGAAAAAGACCCATGCAGTTGTTTAATTTAAGTATTGTAACTAACATGAAAAAGAGAAGTAAGGAGAGGACAATAATTATTATTGTTCTAAGACTTATTAACAAAAGCCTCTGTAGCTCAGTTGGTTAAGGCATTGGACTTGTAGCATGGAGTTCGGGGGTTCGAACCCCGGCGGCGGCATAATTTTTTTATCTTTGTTTTAGATAGGGCCAACTGAACATGCAAATATATGTACGTATACAAATTCAAAATTTGAAAGGATAAGAACGTACATATAAGGAAATAAAGAAAAAATATATATACATATGAGAATATAAATATATATATATATATGCAAAAATATATGTATACGAAAGGTAAATTTCAAGATAAGGCTACAGTCAATGAAATGTGGCAACATCATTTGAATTTTGAAAATAAAATGAAAGTTGTGCGTATATATATACACGTAAAATGGTCGTTAGAGGAATTGTATACATATAAGAATATTTCATATGAATAAAACAGTTAAATAAATTCCAGAAATTCAAAAGTTCGAAAATCAAATTTCTACGCCAAATACAATTCATTCGAAATTCAAATTTCTACGCCAAAATAGTGGGACCCAATGCTGACTCAGCACTGCGTGTATGATAAGGTTTGGCTAGATTCATCTCTATTTTCTTAACTAGGTTCAATGCTGACTCATCGCTGCGTGTACGATAAGGTCTTGAGCAGCTATATAAACAGCCCTAGTCTTCATTCTCTTTGCACCAATTCTCTTCTATCCTTATGCTGCTAAGATTCATGGCTTCTTCCCCTCCTATAAATTTTCTTAAATAATTAAAATAAAATATAAGTTCAAGACATGGAGATGCTGCTCAAATCTGTTCAAGAGAAGATTCAAATCAAAGAGAAGAATTCAAAGGCTAAATCAACAAACCTTGAGTAACAACATACGAATCTTAGCATCGCCATTCTTCTATTCTAGATCTAATTTCTGTAAGTCAGTTGTTTCTAGATTTGAACGTTTTTGCTTTATTTTGTGACATGAAATTAAAGGAATAAAAGAATATGCCAAATCTCTCTCTCTCTCTCTATTCGAATCTGTGTTTATACTCTTGGGCTAAATTAAGAACTGTTATGATTCAAGGACAAATAAGACTTTGCCTAAGACCGTTGGCTATGACTATGGATTCTGAGATTATGTGCCTTTGGACTATGAACATAAGCCTTTGATTTTGGGACATAAAACATTGCCTATGACGGTGACTTATGACTGTGGGAATTATTTTCCCTTTTGACTATGAATATTGCCTATGACTATGGACATTTGCCTATGACTATGAACACAAGCCTTTGATTTGGACATAAAGTATTACCTATGACATAACAACGGTGATTTAAACACCTATGATTCATGACTAGGAAAATTGTTGCTTAGGTTTTGTGACTATGAAATTGGGTCTAAAACCCGATTTATCTATTCTGTCTGTTCTTGATTTTCTTTGGTTTTAGACTGTGGGAATTTACCTATTAAGTTAGGTCTACCCATGTTCTCGAACCTATTCTGTCTATTCTTGGTTTTAGACCGTGGGAATTTACCTATTAAGTTAGGTCTACCCATATTCTTGAACCTGCTTCGTTATTCAAAATCTTTTTATGCCAATTATTATGTCCACCCTTTTTCATAGCATCTTTGGTTCATTCCCTATTTTCAACGAATCTAGATTTATTTACAATCTAGGTTGAATCATGATTATACGAACGGTGGGAATGCGATTTGGGAAAAACACAAAAATAAACATAAATATAGTTGTAAGCTTGAAATTGGCATAGTTTGGAAGCGAACGTGATTCTGATTTATACAATTTTAGAACATGTGTTAAGACATGTGAATTGGGTAGATTTGACATGGATTATACGTTATGAAATTTAGATCTAGTATTGGCCTGTAAACTGAAAAACTAGAATAATAAATCTAGTTTGTATATAGAATGTAAACTAGAAGAATAAATCTAGTTTTTGGGCATAAACGGTGAACTAGAATAGAAAATCTAGTTCGGCATATAAAATCTAGTTTAGCATAAACTGAAAATAAAGATGATAGATCTAAATTGCTATGAACTGTAGGTTAGGCAAATCAAGATTTGGGCCTAGAATATAAGTCTGTTAGCGACAAATGAATATAGGCCAAATTTGTTTAAAAAGGGGGAAATGGGCTGTAAGATAAATTGTTAACAATTTATAAACAAAAGAAAGATATTTTGATAACACCCCTTTTTATAACTCGTACAAGAAAGTTCTAGGGTGACAGAGAGGATAGTGTCTAGGCTTGGGTTTGGAAAATATAAGTTTCCTGCCCTCCCTGGCTATCCCTAACTGATCCGACGAACGGGATGGTTGCTTTCAAAACCAGGTTTGGAAATTAATCAGAAAACCCTTTGAACTTAGAAAACATGAATATGCCGAACCCGAGGTTAGACTGAGTTGCGGTGTAAACCTGCCCGGAACCGACCAGCACATCCAGTAACTGCAGCAATATCTGTCTAATGTGAGAGGTTGCGGCTTTAATTTATTAATTAAATCTAGAACAAGAAGGGGATGGTTAAGTCCATAGGAACACTTAACCAACATAGTTAAAGCTAGTATGGGAAGGTTAAGTTCATAGGAGCTCTTAACCAACTTAACACTGTTAAGCTAGAATGGTAGGATTAAGTCCATAGAAACACTTAACCAACTTAACACAGTTAAAGCTAGAATGGGAGGGTTAAGTCCATGGAAATACTTAGCCAAATTAACATGTTGACTAGACTAGAAGGTGGGGTTAAGTAAAGTTAATACACTTAGCCAATTTAACATGTTAATTAGACTAGATGTTGGGGTTAAGTAATACACTTAGCCAATTTAATATGTTAGCTGGGTTGGACCGTAGGGTTAAGTAAACTTGAACACTTAACCATCAGAATATGATAAATGAATAGGGTTAAGTCTAAGACACGAAGAGATGATACTTAACCATTAATAACAGGTTTAGTTAAAACCGGTGGGAAAGGTTAAGTTAAAAAGGGAACACTTAACCAATACAGGATGAATGGGTAGGGTTAAGAAATACTTAACCAATATGACTTGGTTTGTGGTGGGGTTTAGTCAACATGAATACTGACAACACTTAACCAGTTTAACATGATAAGGGAAGAGGGTTAAGTTAGCTTGAATTGACTAAAGACACTTAACCAATCCAACTTAACGGGAAAGAGAACTAAGTAGTAAAACTTAGTTAAGAAGGCAATGATCCTGGAAACTAAGTGGTAAAACTTAGTTAGTAGAACTAAGTAGTAATTCTTAATATAACACGAAGGAGCGGACGTCCATCTGATTTTAAAGAAGACTCCAACGAATTGGGATACGAAGCCCGAGGCTTCAAGGGGACGTGAGGGTACTCTTGGTATCCCTCTGTGAGGCTGCAGATGATCCGCCTGGGCGCACAGAGGTTAAGGTCTGCGGTAGAAGAGCCAAGGGTATGCCTTGGTTGCAATATATGGCAATCAAAAGACTAGGATGGACCAGCGTGATTCGGCGAGAAGACGGAAGCCCTGTGATAGCAACTCGTCGTCTACCTACCATCTTCAGTCAAGCGAGACACGTGAAGCGGGAAGGCTGGAGGACTCATACGGACCACATACTTGCTATCTAGTTGTGGTTGCGGGGTGTTGTTGGCCATAGAATTAGTGGGGCAGATAGGGGCATTCGTACAGTTCTCATTTTACAAGGGTGGCCTTCCAATAGTTGAGGGAGGGGTCGAGTGGGACCATAGCCACTGGAAAGACAGACCTTAACATCTGCATCGACAGATATTGAAAGCTCCCGACCGAGTTCTGTATTTCTAGAGTAGCCCTGACACGGGACTCGGGTAGCACATTATAGGACATGTGCATCTAGACAAGTGATAACAATTCGCGATACATGCGTGGGGAAAGTCTAGGAACATATACAACTCTAGGTAGTGTATCCTAGACTAAAGGGCATCGTTCGACAGGTAGCATAATCCCTAGTTTGGAACTAGGTGGCATAAATCCTGAATACAAGGAGCGTTCAACAGATAGCGTAAACTCTAATTGAATCTAGAAAGCACTTGATATAAAACCTAGACTAGATCTAGGTAATAAATAATCAAGGTACGCCTGAAGGCAACGGAAACTACAGGGATTTGGATCACGTTATCGTTACTAGTTGGAACACTAGTTAGGTGGTGCAGAGATATAGAAACGAGTATATCGCGGTAAAAGCGAAGCGGAGAAAGTGTTGTAGTATATCCAGTTTATCTTGTCTTAGCATGTCTTGTGTGAATCTTATCTTGTTAGCCTTATCATCATGGTATTATCTTGTATTCAGTTAATTCATGTCGTTCTGTTTCCCTTGTTCACATGCTAGAAGTTACTGACTTACTCAGGCTTTATGTCTGACTCTGTTTTTCTTTCGCTTCTTTTCTTCCGTTCCCCCCCAGGTAGTTGAGGAGGGAATAGTATAACTCAGGAGTAAATTGGACCGTTGCTCTTTCCCAGCTTGGAGATTTGACGAAGTTGTCCTTGGATTATCTTTCAGATGCTATGGCTGGCTTATGCTACACTGGGGAATATAAATGTATTTTTATGCTTCTTTATCTAGTAAAGACAGATGATACTCTGATATTGTAAACCAATCTTATACAATCTATTTTATCAATAAAGCAAAGTTTTATTTTCCGCTGTTAATTGTTTGTCTGCCTTGTAATTTATCTGCATCTTTTACCCATAATGCTCCACAGAACTTAGTGCATTCCCTTTGCGAGTGACGCTAACGGACGTGGGGTGTTACACGTGATATCAGAGCTGAAGGTTACTGGATCAGATAAAAGATTTGAAAAATTATTTTCAAAAGGTTTTAAAGAAGCATTTTTAAAAGAAAGGATTTGTTTTAAAGGCATATTCCCCGAAGCCATACGCATTGTCTCCTCTTCCTCTTTTTGAATTCTTGTCTCCTTCTTTCTTGAATCTCTGGGGCTCCTGGCTTTTTGGGAGGTAACCTCATCGAAGGGCGAAGTAGTGCCCGACTTCCATCTATAGCCGTAGTTGTTTCACTTACGGCCAGTCTTCTTTCAAGCTTAGTAGGGTCTTCGGTATGATGGAAGCAGCTTTCGAGGGATTTGCCAACATGGTTATATACATAAAAAGGTGAGGAGTTTGGCAAAAGGGAGCACAACCCCAGGATGAGGAAATCATGGATGTAGGTTTAGCTCACGAAGGAGGAAGAAAATTATAAAAGAAGAAGTATCTTTACTATGGTATGATACGACATATAATTAAGGACAAAGGACAAGATTTTCAGAAGGGAAAGTACATGCTAAGCGTACCTAGGAGAAAGGAAGTAAAATTCTGTTGGAAGAGTCTAGTTTTGCTGTTCGTACTATTTCCTTTGGTTTTAGCGCTTCACATTTGTTCATATCCACTTCCATAGTTGAGTCTCTGCACCATCGTACTTGTAGAAAGATCCCACTAGAGTCTCAAATCCCATTTGGTGGTCCGACTAGTTTATTTTTGGTTAGCAGGGATTTGGGGATAGCTATCGGGTTTGCTTATATCATCTCACGAGGATCGTCTAAATTCGGAAGAGATATTCCTTGGGTGTTTGTCTGATATTGGTTTAGGCCTTTGGGGCTTGTACTTGAGGAATATCGAGTTCGATTTGGATGGTTTGCGTGAAAGATGAATAGTTGTGGCAGGTACTCTAAAAAGTACGGAGTGATCTTTTGACTCTTATAGTTATGGCGTGATGGATAAGATAAGAGGGAGACCTCTAATCATCTTAGCACATATACTTGGCGCCGTGATTGACATCTGTTTATTTTGGAAATGGAGATCCGGAACTTCAAAATCGTAAAGTTAAATTAGTTAAGATACAGTGGAGTAAACTCAAGAAGGCTAGATACTAGCGTCATACCATTTTTCTTAAGGGTGTATCCTTGATTTCTTTGGTTAGGAGCTTTGCGCATAATTGTTTCTCTCTTTCCAAAGTATATCACCTAGGTCGTATCTTCGATCCTTAGGTAGAAGCCAATGGATGTAAACATGTATTTGAAACATGTTATGGTTGAATGGTTGCAAGTGGTTGCAAATGATTGCTCGTGGATGCATATGCATACGTATTAGGCACTAGATTAAATTCGGACGCTCTCATATTGCATTTACATATATGCATTTGTTTATAAGTTGAACTTGATATGATATCATATGGACGTTGCATATGGATGAATGGCTTTGCACGCATGTAGTATTTACATGACTAGGGATGTTTGCATGCATGATTGGACGCATGGCACTAACATGATTTGCATTAAGGAGGTCAACTGAATCAGTAGACTGCCTGATTTTGCATTAGATAGAGACATATACACACACTATGCATATGAACATGAAAGCATTAAAAATCTTTTAAGGACAATGAATGCCTGTGATTGAATGGTTGAGTAGATGGGTGATTGGATGGTAGGACACATTCTTCCTAACTTGAAGATTTCGGGGACGAAATCCTTTTAAGTGGGGGAGAATGTAACACCCCGTAATTCTATGACATTAAGATTCTCAAATTAAAGTATAATTAATTTTTAAAAGAAAAATTAAAAGAAAAAGACCCATGATGTTGTTTAATTTAAGTATTGTAACTAACATGAAAAAGAGAAGTAAGGATAAGACTTATTAACAAAAGCCTCCGTAGCTCACTTGGTTAAGGCATTGGACTTGTAGTATGGAGGTCGGGGGTTCGAACCCCGGCGGCGGCATAATTTTTTTATCTTTGTTTTAGAGAGGGCCAACCGAACATGCAAATATATGTACATATACAAATTCAAAATTTGAAAGGATAAGAACGTACATATAAGGAAATAAAGAAAAAATATATATACATATGAGAATATAAATATATACATATATGCAAAAATATATGTATACGAAAGATAAATTTCAAGATAAGGCTACAGTCAATGAAATATGGCAACATTATTTGAATTTTGAAAATAAAATGAAAGTTGTGCGTATATATATACGCGTAAAATGGTCGTTAGAGGAATTGTATACATATAAGAATATTTCATGTGAATAAAACAGTTAAATAAATTCCAGAAATTCAAAAGTTCGAAAATCAAATTTCTACGCCAAATACAATTCATTCGAAATTCAAATTTCTACGCCAAAATAGTGGGACCCAATGCTGACTCAGCACTGCGTGTATGATAAGGTTTGGCTAGATTCATCTACGTACCTGGACTATTTTCTTAACTAGGTTCAATGCTGACTCAGCGCTGCGTGTACGATAAGGTCTTGAGCAGCTATATAAACAGCCCTAGTCTTCATTCTCTTTGCACCACTTCTCTTCTATCCTTATGCTGCTAAGATTCATGGCTTCTTCCCCTCCTCTAAATTTTCTTAAATAATTAAAATAAAATATAAATTCAATACATGGAGATGCTTCTCAAATCTGTTCAAGAGAAGATTCAAATCAAAGTGAAGAATTCAAAGGCTAAATCAACAAACCTCGAGTAACGACATACGAATCTTAGCATCGCCATTCTTCTATTCTAGATCTAATTTCTGTAAGTCAGTTGTTTCTAGATTTGAACGTTTTTGCTTTATTTTGTGACATGAAATTAAAGGAATAAAAGAATATGCCAAATCTCTCTCTCTCTATTCGAATCTGTGTTTATACTCTTGGGCTAAATTAAGAACTGTAATGATTCAAGGACAAATAAGACTTTGCCTAAGACCGTTGCCTATGACTATGGATTCTGAGATTATGTGCCTTTGGACTATGAACATAAGCCTTTGATTTTGGGACATAAAACATTGCCTATGACGGTGACTTATGACTGTGGGAATTATTTTCCCTTTTGACTATGAATATTGCCTATGACTATGGACATTTGCCTATGATTATGAACACAAGCCTTTGATTTGGACATAAAGTATTACCTATGACATAACAACGGTGATTTAAACACCTATGATTCATGACTAGGAAAATTTTTGCTTAGGTTTTGTGACTATGAAATTGGGTCTAAAACCCGATTTATCTATTCTGTCTGTTCTTGATTTTCTTTGGTTTCAGACTGTGGGAATTTACCTATTAAGTTAGGTCTACCCATGTTCTCGAACCTATTCTGTCTATTCTTGGTTTTAGATCGTGGGAATTTACCTATTAAGTTAGGTCTACCCATATTCTTGAACCTACTTCGTTATTCAAAATCTTTTTATGCCAATTATTATGTCCACCCTTTTTCATAGCATCTTTGGTTCATGCCCTATTTTCTACGAATCTAGATTTATTTACAATCTAGGTTGAATCATGATTATACGAACGGTGGGAATGCGATTTGGGAAAAACACAAAAATAAACATAAATATAGTTTTAAGCTTGAAATTGGCATAGTTTGGAAGCGAAAATGATTCTGATTTATACAATTTTAGAACATGTGTTAAGACATGTGAATTGGGTAGATTTGACATGGATTATAGGTTATGAAATTTAGATCTAGTATTGGCCTGTAAACTGAAAAACTAGAATAATAAATCTAGTTTGTATGTAGACTGTAAACTAGAAGAATAAATCTAGTTTTTGGGCATAAACGGTGAACTAGAATAGAAAATCTAGTTTGGCATATAAAATCTAGTTTAGCATAAACTGAAAATAAAGAAGATAGATCTAAATTGCTATGAACTGTAGGTTAGGCAAATCAAGATTTGGGCCTAGAATATAAGTCTGTTAGCGACAAATGAATATAGGCCAAATTTGTTTAAAAAGGGGGAAATGGGCTGTAAGATAAATTGTTAACAATTTATAAACAAAAGAAAGATTGTAACATCCCGTAATTCTGTTAATATTAATGGCCACAAATTAAAGAATGACTAATTAAAGATGTGGGAACTAAGGGAAACGGGTTTCGTGGTTGCGTTTGTCTCGGAAAAATACGCGAAATAGAGTCCGAAATTTCGTAAATCGGAGTCAGTATGATCGAGATATGGCCTTCAGAAGTTTCACGAAAAATCAGAAAAAAACGAAACAGATTTCAAAATTGCAGAAAACGAGCCAGGCGGGAAAATTCCCGCCCAGACCAGGTCGACCTGGGGGTCGACCTGGAGGGGACCAGGTCGACATGGGTGTCGACCCTAGGGTCGACCTCCCTTGTCGAGCCAGGTCGGCCTGGGTGCATCTGGATGGGTTTTTGGGCTGTTTTGGTGAGCCTGTAACAAATTCTGATGATTCTGATCTGTTTTAGGGTTTATCTAAAGGCCTAAAACAACTAACTACACCTATAAATACATCCTAAGACCTAGCCTCCTCTACACACAATTCTATTCTGCTTCTTCTCTGCCTCTGTTCTAGTAAAAATAAAAATGGCGTCGCTACTCTGCTGGAATCAAAACTAGAAGCTAATCAACATCAAGCTAAGCAATTCAATTCAAATTTGAGATAAAAGCTTCTGCAACAATTCTGTAAACAACTAAAGTTCTTTCTTTAATCCAATCAAGGCAAGTACAGTTATTTTCTGCTATAAACATTAATTATAATTCTGATATGTTTTTAAATCTGAATCTGAGATTGTATATCTATCAGATCTGTTTTTCTGTGACTGTTCTATTTCCCTTTCTGCTTCCTTTCTGTTTCTATAGCCAGGCTACCACGAGCCTATGCCTAATCTCATAAGAGATTAACGTATGAACGCAAATTTTGGGACAAATAATGAATGATGCGAAATTTGACAAGACTGAATTGAACGTATGACTTTAGATCTGAGGCATGAAATATATTGACATATGACTTGGGATTGGATGCATGAATTTGACTGTAAACATGTAATTTATATATGTTGTATGCATAGTGTACATCTGTAACTAATTAGAGAAATGAACATATGTTATTTAGATCTGTAATTAATTAGAAAAATAAGCATATGTTGTAAACTAGTTTTAGACCTATGCATATTTTGTGATAAAAGAAGAGAGGAACCATTGTAAGATTACATATGATTTGAGACTTTGGACAAAATGCATATAAAAGGCAAGATCTGATTTTTAGAAGATATGATTTAAAGATTTAGTTTTTTGGGTATAGTTTGCATAATGATTCATGACTTAAAAAGAAGAAGATATGGAAACTTAGGTGTAAAGATTTACATTAATTAGGATATCTATTATTGCGATTACACCTAAATAGGGATTTTTGGATATATGGCATGCATTGTAATTAACGGTTATATTTGGTATAATTTATATGTGAATCTGCTGTAAAATGCTAGTTTAACAAAAAATTGGAACATATGTTATATGGTAAATTATGTCCATATTCTGCGCTATGTAAATTTATGCAAACACGGAGTATATGTTCATATTGTGAATCATGACAATTATGTAGGCATATGAACTTAGGCCTAATTTATGATTAGGCAAGGCATGTAAATGGAACCTTTAGAAATATTAAATTTGCTAAATCTGCTAATTTGCCAAGTTGCCTAAACTGCTAGTTTTGTTATATTGCCTAGACTGCAAATTAGATTGAAGTGCCTAATCTGTTAAATTTGTCTGTTGAGATGCCTAATCTGTTATATGCTAAAATCTGCTAAGTTGCTAAATCTGTTAAATCCGTTAAGTCATATAATTTGGAAAATCTGTTATCTGGTAAAATCTGTTATCTGTTGTGTTGATATAATCATCCTGTTATTGATATAATCTGAAGTGGCATATATATTGGGAGTACGCATAAACGGTAAATTATTAATTAATTGGCCGCAAAGATAAACGTGACTAACTCGAGGTTATAATAAGTTTGCGGCGTAATTCTGCCTGGAACCGCCTGGCACATCCAGTGGCCGCAAAAAATAGGTTCTAATGTGAGAAGTTAGTCATAACCTGCTTAAGACACGAGGTTAGGTCTGGCTTGTGGCAGAAGTCTGCCCGGAACCGCCCGGCCCATCCAGCGGCCACAAGCTAGCGACCTAATGTGAGAGGTCTGGGCATTAATAATTAATTAATGCAAATCTAAATAAGAATGACGTCTAAAACGTATTGGGGGAAATAGGGTTAAACCAACTAGATTAATAGGTGTAGTAAACCCGTCCATGATTCTGTAGGCCCAATACAAAGTTAGACAAATCTAAAAAATCTGTACATCAGATCTGTTATTCTGAAAACATGTTAACTTAATCTGTGAACTAGTACATCTGAATTCTGTATGTCTAGACTTGTAAACAAGTTAATCTGAAATCTGTTAGTCCGGGGACACAAGGTTAGGAGTGGAATTACTTGTGTCATCTGTTGTTTGGGACCCATATTAGTCAGTAACCCTTTCTGGTATCAAAACTTTGACCCAACAGTAGGTAGGGTCCGGGCACGCTTACTGAACTAATTATAAGTGGTTCATTCTGATAATGGCGAGGGGTGTTGATGGTGCGTTCCAACCGGGTCATGTGCGTGCATGGATCCCGGTCTGCCTCTGAGGATATAAGACGCCGTGACATCTCTAAATAGGTCGGTGCAAATTGGTTGTCACTTTAGGGAGTGATACACCCTACTGTGGGGCCGACACAGGATATTTATGTATTAGGGAGTCGATCGCTTGGGGTAGGGTTTTAGGGTACACTTAGTTCTGTCTGTTTCTGTTGGTACCGTCTGTTTCTGTTGGGTGGTAACACCTGTCTGTTTCTGCGTGGTACCGTCTGTTCGGGTGGTAAAGGCCCATTACTAGTGTACACCTAATTCTACATTCTGTTTCCATAGGGATTAATCTGCTTCTGCTTCTGTATGTTTCTGATCGGGTAGTAAAGGCCCATTATTAGCATTCTGTTTCTGTTAAATTATTCTGTACTCGTTCCTGCTTCAGTTTAGACATTAGGGTGACACCTAATTCTGTTATACTAGTATTAGTGCAGAGAAGTGTGAAGCAATAGTTTATGTCATTCTGTTCTTCTGTTATATCTGCTATACCTGTTACAGTTATCTCACATCCAGTTTTATGTTCATATCATATTATTATTATCTGTTCATATGCTGAAAGTCACTGGACTTGCCAGACTTTTTGTCTGACCCTTTTTGTTTCGCCTCCTTTCTTCCGTTTCCCCCAGGTTATCCAAGGAGGGAAAACTTTAGCTTGATCCGGATTTCTCTTTGCTTGAAGTGCTTAAAGTATGGCTTGGCTCTGTATAGCTTCCGTTCTATAGGGATTATGATTTTAAACCATGCATTTTGAAGGCTTTTGTACAAGACTGATATTTTGTACTTGAATTCTGAGATTTGAAAGGATGTAACCATATTGATTTCTGTTTCCATTGTAATAAAGTTAAAAAATTTCAAGTACTGTTTTATCTGTCTTGTAAGTTTCTGTTCTGTTTACTAAAATGCTCCACCAAAGTTAAGGCATTCCCTTTGTGAGTGACCTTAACGGAGGTGGGGTGTTACACTTGGTATCAGAGCTGAAGGTTACCAGATTTTATAAAAAGTTTTGAAAACTATTTTTCAAAAAGGTTTTGAAAGGAAGTATTTTCAAAAATAAAGCTTATTTTGAAAAACATAATCGCCAAGAGTCATATATCTTTCTTTCAGTTCTTTTTGTATTGAACCTTTCCTTTTTCGTTTCAGCATGTCTAAAGCATCTGAGATACCAGAGGGTGTTCATGTACCCGGTTGGTTTCGTCAATATCTTGAGGCTAGGACGGCCGCTGCAGGTCCAGCAAATGATCCCCCTCCCCCACCCCCTCCTCGTGCAATTGCTTTCTCAAAGATCTGTAGAGATTTTAGGGCCATGGGTGGGAAGGATTTCAAAGGAACTGAATCATTCGTAGAAGCGAGGAATTGGCTCAAAGAAACTGAGGATCTATTCATTATCTTCGAGGTGGACGATAGGCAGAAGGTACAGTTGGCGGTATGGCTGCTCAAAGACGACGCTTCCTACTGGTGGGAAGTCACTAACGCCGAGAGGCCGGTCGAGACATGGATGGATTTCAGAACAAGGTTCGAGACAAAATTCCTCTCGCAAGCTGAACGAAGTATACAATTGGAAAAGTTCTTATCTCTTAAGCAAGGAAGTATGACGGTCAAGGAATACGTCAACCAGTTCAACCAACTGTCTAGGTTCGGATTGGATTTAGTCAACACTCAGCATAAAAAGGCTCTCCGCTTTGTTAAAGGATTCAATGAGCCACTGCACAGCTTAGCCATGACCCACGTACCCATGGGAGCGACTTACGAGAAATTGGTGGACATGGCACTACTGCACGAGGAACACAAGGGCCCGAAAGAGACAAAGAAGGAAGAACCACAGAATAAGAAAGCGGGGCCCAAAAAGGAAACACAAAAGAAGGATGAGAAGTCTGAAGATAAGAAGGGGAAAAAGTGCTTTACTTGTGGAAGCTCGACTCATCTGAACAAGGATTGCAGAAAAAGGAAGGGCGCTTGCTTCAACTGTGGGGAGATGGGACACTTCACTAGGGACTGCCCGAAGAGACGAGGACAAGGAGGGCAGGCGAATAATCTTGAGGCAAGTGGCTAGGATAGAAATAGGAAAATTTCTATAGTAGGTTTAATTTTTTTTATCTGATTATGGAGTTAAGACTTTTTCTGATTCTGGTATTTTGATTTTGTAATCGATACTCTGCACTTTAATACTAGTATTATTTCTGAATTCTGCTGTAGACTCAGACCCATAAGGGTTATGGCTCATCTGTTTGAGATTGGGGTTTTTGGGATATCTGTGTTAGGCGTCAAGTATGATGCATACATTCTGAGTTTTCGTGGGGTATGATTTTATCATGCTTAACTTCCTAAGAGTCATTAGGGAACCTGATCTGTACCAGTAGCCTGTAAATATCTGAATACTTCTGATAAGATTTCCAGTTTTGACACTGTCTAAAGAAGGTAATCCTCCAGGTGTCAATTTGATGTTGGTTTCGGTCTTTGGGGCCGATACTTAGGACCCATGTCTAATGGGAACCAAGTTTTTGTTCTATCTGTACTCGCCTCCATCATTCGACTGTATCCTATCGATCGAATCTTCGGACTTTAGGTAGAAACTAATGGGTGTAAACATGTGTTTGAGACATGTTATGTTTGATGGTTGCAAGTGGATGCAAGTGGTTACTAGTGGTTGCCCGTGGATGCATATACACACAGTAGGCACTAGATCGGCTCGAAAACACTCTCATACTGCATATGGATGTGTGAGCATATTTCAATTTTTGTGGATACAAAATGCTTGACTCAGCACATGGATGTTGCATATGACTGAATGGTTGTGCACTCATATAGAAATGACATGTATTAAGTAGGAAAATTGCATACATGTTGGACTCATGGCACTGACATAATTCGCATTAAGGAGGTCAGCTGAATCAGTGGACCGCATGATCTTTGCATTAGATAAGGAACATATACATACACCTTTGCATATGTTCATACAACATTAGAAGTTTCTAAGGACAATGGATGCCAGTGATTGATGATTGAGTAGATGAGTGATTGGATGGTAGGACACATTCTTCTTAACTTGAAGATTTCGGGGACGAAATCCTTTAAGGAGGGGAGAATGTAACACCCCGTAATTCTGTTAATATTAATGGCCACAAATTAAAGAATATCTAATTAAAGATGTGGGAACTAAGGGAAAAGGGTTTCGCGGTTGCGTTCGTCTCGGAAAAATACGCGAAATAGAGTCCAAAATTTCGTAAATCGGAGTCAGTATGACCGAGATATGGCCTTCAAAAGTTTCACGAAAAATCAGAAAAAAACGAAATAGATTTCAAAATTGCAGAAAACGAGCCAGGCGGGAAAATTCCCGCCCAGACCAGGTCGACCTGGGGGTCGACCTGGGGCTCGACCTGGAGGGGACCAGGTCGACATGGGTGTCGACCCTAGGGTCGACATGGGGGTCGACCTCCCTGGTCGAGCCAGGTCGGCCTGGGTGCATCTAGATGGGTTTTTGGGCTGTTTTGGTGAGACTGTGACGAATTCTGATGGTTCTGATCTGTTTTAGGGTTTATCTAAAGGCCTAAAACAACTAACTACACCTATAAATACATCCTAAGACCTAGCCTCCTCTACACACAATTCTATTCTGCTTCTTCTCTGCCTCTGTTCTAGTATAAATAAAAATGGCATCGCTACTCTGCTGGAATCAAAACTAGAAGCTAATCAACATCAACCTAAGCAATTCTATTAAAATTTGAGATAAAAGCTTCTACAACAATTCTGTAAACAACTAAAGTTCTTTCTTTAATCCAATCAAGGCAAGTACAGTTATTTTCTGCTATAAACATTAATTATAATTCTGATATGTTTTTAAATCTGAATCTGAGATTGTATATCTATCAGATCTGTTTTTCTGTGACTGTTCTGTATCCCTTTCTGCTTCCTTTCTGTTTCTATAGCCAGGCTACCACGAGCCTGTGCCTAATCTCATAAGAGATTAACGTATGAACGCAAATTTTGGGACAAATAATGAATGATGCGAAATTTGACAAGACTGAATTGAACGTATGACTTTAGATCTGAGGCATGAAATATATTGACATATGACTTGGGATTGGATGCATGAATTTGACTGTAAACATGTAATTTATATATGTTGTATGCATAGTGTACATCTGTAACTAATTAGAGAAATGAACATATGTTATTTAGATCTGTAATTAATTAGAATAATAAGCATATGTTGTAAACTAGTTTTAGACCTATGCATATTTTGTGATAAAAGAAGAGAGGAACCATTGTAAGATTACATATGATTTGAGACTTCGGACAAAATGCATATAAAAGTCAAGATCTGATTTTTAGAAGATATGATTTAAAGATTTAGATTGTTGGGTATAGTTTGCAAAATGATTCATGACTTAAAAAGAAGAAGATATGGAAACATAGGTGTAAAGATTTACATTAATTAGGATATCTATTATTGCGATTACACCTAAATAGGGATTTTTGGATATATGGCATGCATTGTAATTAACGGTTATATTTGGTATAATTTATATGTGAATCTGCTGTAAAATACTAGTTTAACAAAAAAATTGGAACATATGTTATATGGTAAATTATGTCCATATTCTGCGCTATGTAAATTTATGCAAACACGGAGTATATGTTCTTATTGTGAATCATGACAATTATGTAGGCATATGAACTTAGGCCTAATTTATGATTAGGCAAGGCATGTAAATGGAACCTTTAGAAATATTAAATTTGCTAAATCTGCTAATTTGCCAAGTTGCCTAAACTGCTAGTTTTATTATATTTCCTAGACTGCAAATTAGATTGAAGTGCCTAATCTGTTAAATTTGTCTGTTGAGATGCCTAATCTGTTATATGCTAAAATCTGCTAAGTTGCTAAATCTGTTAAATCCGTTAAGTCATATAATCTAGAAAATCTGTTATCTGCTAAAATCTGTTATCTGTTGTGTTGATATAATCATCCTGTTATTAATATAATCTGAAGTGGCATATATATTGGGAGTACGCATAAACGGTAAATTATAAATTAATTGGCCGCAAAGATAAATGTGACTAACTCGAGGTTAGAATAAGTTTGCGGCGTAATTTTGCCCGGAACCGCCCGGCACATCCAGTGGCCGCAAACAATAGGTTCTAATGTGAGAAGTTAGTCATAACCTGCTTAAGACACGAGGTTAGGTCTGGCTTGTGGCAGAAGTCTGCCCGGAACCACTCGGCCCATCCAGCGGCCACAAGCTAGCGACCTAATGTGAGAGGTCTGGGCATTAATAATTAATTAATGCAAATCTAAGATAAGAATGACGTCTAAAACGTATTGGGGGAAATAGGGTTAAACCAACTGGATTAATAGGTGTAGTAAACCCGTCCATGAATCTGTAGGCCCAATACAAAGTTAGACAAATCTGAAAAATCTGTACATCTGATCTGTTAGTCTGAAAACTTGTTAACTTAATCTGTGAACTAGTAAATCTGAATTCTGTATGTCTGGACTTGTAAACAAGTTAATCTGAAATCTGTTAGTCCGGGGACACAAGGTTAGGAGTGGAATTACTTGTGTCATCTGTTGTTTGGGACCCATATTAGTCAGTAACCCTTTATGGTATCAAAACTTTGACCCAACAGTAGGTAGGGTCCGGGCACGCTTACTGAACTAATTATAAGTGGTTCATTCTGATAATGGCGAGGGGTGTTGATGGTGCGTTCCAACCGGGTCATGTGCGTGCATGGATCCCGGTCTGCCTCTGAGGATATAAGACGCCGTGACATCTGTAAATAGGTATGTGCCAATTGGTTGTCACATTACGGAGTGATACACCCTACTGTGGGGCCGGCACAGGATATTTATGTATTAGGGAGCCGATCGCTTGGGGTAGGGTTTTAGGGTACACTTAGTTCTGTCTGTTTCTGTTGGTACCATCTGTTTCTGTTGGGTGGTAACACCTGTCTGTTTCTCCGTGGTACCGTCTGTTCGGGTGGTAAAGGCCCATTACTAGTGTACACCTAATTCTACATTCTGTTTCCATAGGGATTAATCTATTTCTGCTTCTGTCTGTTTCTGATCGGGTAGTAAAGGCCCATTATTAGCATTCTGTTTCTGTTAAATTATTCTGTACCCGTTCCTGCTTCAGTTTAGACATTAAGGTGACACCAAATTCTGTTATACTAGTATTAGTGCAGAGAACTGTGAAGCAATAGTTTATGTCATTCTGTTCTTCTGTTATATCTGCTACACCTGTTACAGTTATCTCACATCCAGTTTTATGTTCATATCATATTATTATTATCTGTTCATATGCTGAAAGTCACTGGACTTGCCAGACTTTTTGTTTGACCCTTGTTGTTTCGCCTCCTTTCTTCCGTTTCCCCCCCAGGTTATCCAAGGAGGGAATACTTTAGCTTGATCCAGATTTCTCTTTGCTTGAAGTGCTTAAAGTATGGCTTGGCTCTGTATAGCTTCCGTTCTATGGGGATTATGATTTTAAACCATGCATTTTGAAGGCTTTTGTATAAGACTGATATTTTGTACTTGAATTCTGAGATTTGAAAGGATGTAACCATATTGATTTCTGTTTCCGCTGTAATAAAGTTAAAAAATTTCAAGTACTGTTTTATCCGCCTTGTAAGTTTCTGTTCTGTTTACTAAAATGCTCCACCAAAGTTAAGGCATTCCCTTTGTGAGTGACCTTAACGGAGGTGGGGTGTTACAAAGATATTTTGATAACACCCCTTTTTATAACTCGTACCAGAAAGTTCTAGGGTGACAGAGAGGATAGTGTCTATGCTTGGGTTTGGAAAATATAAGTTTCCTGCCCTCCCTGGCTATCCCTAACTGATCCGACGAACGGGATGGTTGCTTTCAAAACCAGTTTTGGAAATTAATCAGAAAACCCTTTGAACTTAGAAAACATGAATATGCCTAACCCGAGGTTAGACTGAGTTGCGGTGTAAACCTGCCCGGAACCGACCGGCACATCCAGTAACTGCAGCAATATCTGTCTAATGTGAAAGGTTGCGGCTTTAATTTATTAATTAAAGCTAGAACAAGAAGGGGAGGGTTAAGTCCATAGGAACACTTAAATTACACAGTAAAAGCTAGTATGGGAAGGTTAAGTCCATATGAGCACTTAACCAACTTAACACTGTTAAGCTAGAATGGTAGGATTAAGTCCATAGAAACACTTAACCAACTTAACACAGTTAAAGCTAGAATGGGAGGGTTAAGTCCATGGGAATACTTAGCCAAATTAACATGTTGACTAGACTAGAAGGTGGGGTTAAGTAAAGTTAATACACTTAGCCAATTTAACATGTTAATTAGACTAGAGGTTGGGGTTAAGTAATACACTTAGCCAATTTAATATGTTAGCTGGGTTGGACCGTAGGGTTAAGTAAACTTGAACACTTAACCATCAGAATATGATAAATGAATAGGGTTAAGTCTAAGACACGAAGAGATGATACTTAACCATTAATAACAGGTTTAGTTAAAACCGGTGGGAAAGGTTAAGTTAAAAAGGGAACACTTAACCAATAAAGGATGAATGGGTAGGGTTAAGAAATACTTAACCAATATGACTTGGTTTGTGGTGGGGTTAAGTCAACATGAATACTGACAACACTTAACCAGTTTAACAGGATAAGGGAAGAGGGTTAAGTTAGCTTGAATCGACTAAAGACACTTAACCAATCCAACTTAACGGGAAAGAGAACTAAGTAGTAAAACTTAGTTAAGAAGACAATGATCCTGGAAACTAAGTGGTAAAACTTAGTTAGTAGAACTAAGTAGTAATTCTTAGTATAACACGAAGGAGCGGACGTCCATCTGATTTTAAAGAAGACTCCAACGAATTGGGATACGAAGCCCGAGGCTTCGAGGGGACGTGAGGGTACTCTTGGTATCCCTCTGTGAGGCTGCAGATGATCCGCCTGGGCGCACAGAGGTTAAGGTCTGCGGTAGAAGAGCCAAGGGTATGCCTTGGTTGCAATATATGGCAACCAAAAGACTAGGATGGACCAGCATGATTTGGCGAAAAGCCGGAAGCCTTGTGATAGCAACTCGTCGTCTACCTATCATCTTCAGTCAAGCGAGACACGTGAAACGGGAAGGCTGGAGGACTCATACGGACCACATACTTGCTATCTAGTTGTGGTTGCGGGGTGTTGTTGGCCATAGAATTAGTGGGGCAGATATGGGCCTTCGTACAGTTCTCATTTTACAAGGGTGGCCTTCCATTAGTTGAGGGAGGGGTCGAGTGGGACCATAGCCACTGGAAAAACAGACCTTAACATCTGCATCGGCATATATTGAAAGCTCCCGACCGAGTTCCGTATTTCTAGAGTAGCCCTGACACGGGACTCGGGTAGCACATTATAGGACATGTGCATCTAGACTAGCGATAACGATTCGCGTACATGCGTGGGGAAAGTCTAGGAACATATACCACTCTAGGTAGTGTATCCTAGACTAAAGGGCATCGTTCGACAGGTAGCATAATCCCTAGTTTGGAACTAGGTGGCATAAATCCTGAATACAAGAAGCGTTCAACAGATAGCGTGAACTCTAATTGAATCTAGAAAGCACTCGATATAAAACCTAGACTAGATTTAGGTAATAAATAATCAAGGTACGCATGTAGGCGACGGAAACTACAGGGATTTGGATCACATTATCGTTACTAGTTGGAACACTAGTTAGTTGGTTCAGAGATATAGAAACGAGTATATCGCGGTAAAAGCGAAGCGGAGAAAGTGTTGTAGTATATCCAGTTTATCTTGTCTTAGCATGTCTTGTGTGAATCTTATCTTGTTAGCCTTATCATCATGGTATTATCTTGTATTCAGTTAATTCATGTCGTTCTGTTTCCCCTGTTCACATGCTAGAAGTTACTGACTTACTCAGGCTTTATGTCTGACTCTGTTTTTCTTTCGCTTTTTTCTTCCGTCCCCCCCCCCCCCCAGGTAGTTGAGGAGGGAATAGTATAACTCAGGATTAAATTGGACCGTTGCTCTTTCCCAGCTTGAAGATTTGACGAAGTTGTCCTTGGATTCTCTTTCAGATGCTATGGCTGGCTTATGCTACATTGGGGAATATAAATGTATTTTTATGCTTCTTTATCTAGTAAAGATAGATGATACTCTGATATTGTAAAGCAATCTTGTACAATCTATTTTATCAATAAAGCAAAGTTTTATTTTCCGCTGTTAATTGTTTGTCTGTCTTGTAATTTATCTACATCTTTTACCCATAATGCTCCACAGAACTTAGTGCATTCCCTTTGCGAGTGACACTAACGGACGTGGGGTGTTACAGTTAAAGTATTCGGAGATTTCTAACTCTTTGGATCAGACCTGTATGGATTATGGTCGATCCAAAGGGCGGGATTTCCGGGTCTTTACAAGGATATACCAGCGTGATTCGGCGAGACCGGTTTTTGCCTTGTGATAGAAACTCTTCGTCAACCTACCATATTGAATCAGTCGAGATACGCGAAGCGGAAAGGTGGAGAGCTCCAACAGACGATGTACTTGCTATCTAGTTATGGGTGAGGTTGGCCCATAGGTTGGTGGGGGCATAGAGGGGCCTGCGTACAGTTCTCATTCTTGATTTTCTTGGGTGCCTTTCATTTGTTAGTTGAGGGAGGGGTCTAGTGGGACCATAGCCACTGTAAAAGCAGACCTTAGCATCTGCAATCGACATATATCTAAAAGTTCCTGACCAAGTTCCGTGTTTCTTGATTAGCCCTGCCACGGGACTTGGGTTGTACATATAGAGGACATGTGCATCTAGACATCGATAACGATTCACGACACATACGTGGGGAAAGTCTAGGAATATATACTGCTATGGGTAGTATATCCTAGATTAGGGGCATCGTTCGATAGGTAGCATAATCCCTAGCTGGACCTAGGTCGCGTAAACTTCTGAATCCGAGAAACATTCAATAGGTAGCATAAACCCCTGTGGCCCTAGGTAGCGTAAACCCTGGTTGAATCTAGGAAGCATTCGATAAGTAAACCCTAGTTGGATCTAGGTAACACTCGATGGATAAGGGACTGCATACAAAATAAAAAGGGAATCATTTTATCATGAACAAACAATGATAGTTGAAACAGTCCTTAGTGGGTGCAGAGAAATAGAAGTGGATGCGATAGCCGATTCCGTTAATCTTACCTTGTCTTGTTTTAAGATTATCTTATCACTATGGTATGGTTCTAAGTTCAGTTTGTTCATGTCATAGTCCTTTTCTTGTTTACATGTTGAAGTATAACTGGACTTACCAGACTTATGTCTGACCTAGTTTGTTTTCTCCTCTTTTCTTCCGTTTCCCCCAAGGTAGCCAGGGAGGGAATAGCTCAGCTCGTTTTGGACCGTTACTCTTTCTGAGCTTGAAGATTCTTTGACGCAGTGCTTTGAACTCCATTTTCTACTGCTATAGCTGGTCATGCTTTGTTGGGGAATATCATTGTCATTTTATGCTTCTTTATTTTAAACAAGACAGATGCTTTGTTGTAATAAGTATTGGTATTGTAAAATAATCTTTGTACAAGCTATGTTTTAATCAATAAATGTTATTTATTTTCCGCTGCTTTATTTGTCTGTCTTGTAATTTTTCTGCAACTTGTACCAAAAATGCTCCACCGAAGTTAAGGAATTCCCTATTTGAGTGACCTTAATGGCGGTGGGGTATTACACCAGTCATCCGTCGATGATTAGTTATACCATAAACTATATGTTAGCCGGTTCTATTGAACCTCTAAAATGGGTCAGTAATGTTGACCACTATAGAGCCACTAGACACTCAAATCATATCCGAGGTACCTCGCTTTCTAACAAATAATAAGGGACTTCCACGTAAGTAAACAATCTGAGCTCCATACCATGACGTTACTTGTAACATATGTCCATTCCATGCAGTCACTATCCCGTTTTTGGTTTATACCGGGGTGTGAGGCTCGTGAAGTAACGTTACACAAAGCTATGCCTGAATAAGCTGTGCTTTGATCGTCAACTACAAGGCTTTGCTTTTTAACAAAAGCCTTGATCATTTGCATCTTAGCATGCCACATATTCAGTCCATACCATTCCATTGATTTCTTCCAATATATAACCTCTGAGCTTGTACGTCTCAAAGAAGGTTGTTAAGCAAGAGAATAAATTCTCTACCACCAAACAGATACATATTCAACAGAGATATACGAATACAACATAAAGGAATACAACGTCAGACATACCAACCATTTACAATTCCATCCTGGGTCTGAACGAAACCAGAGGCACCTTATTCCTCGTCCCATATGTCCAATACAGGAGAGAGGTACTCACATATCCGTTGATCTCCCAGTACGTTTGAATGATCATCACTTATTACCTTGTCTTGGGTGTACAACCCAATCAAGACATTAGTAATCATCCAAACGATGTGAAGAACTCCGGTCTTAAACCACCGTCTTCATCTTCGACTATTGGTCGTCGTAGTAATTATTCAGAATGGGTTAAACCCGGTCTTTCCAAATAATTCGCGTATTTTATAATCAAGTGCCATGAAATCACATTAAACGCCTCATTCTGATTCAGAATATTCTTTTAATAAAATATTCACATTATTAGGGAATGGTTCCCATTAATTTTATCAAAAATAAATTCTTTTAAATTTATTCTTTAATCTTCCTGAAATTAACAAGATACATTAAAACACTAATTTTGTTTTAATCACCAAAAATCCTTACATAATGATTATTCAAATTTAAGAAATTAATCTTATCTTTAACTGGGTTAAAGAACCAATGTCATTAAAAACACAGTTCATGACAAACCCAAAATCATCTTCCATTAAATATGTAATCTTCACAGAAATCAGATCAATATATAATCGATATAAATTTCTGTATCAGACTAATAATATAAATGGAATAATGGCAAGGCCTTTTTAAATTCCATATATAGTAACACTCTTCATTCACAGAATGTAACGACCTGGAAATTTGCGATCTTGGTTATCCGATATACAACACATATCGAACATCCAAGGATTGAAAATACCGGTAGTTAATGAAAGAAGTTAGAGGGTGAGAATAGATAAGGTAGAAACTTAAAATAGAAGAAGAAGGAGATACAACATCAGAGTAACTCGAATCTCACAGCGGAACGAACAATATATAATAGATAACTTATCCTTGAAATAAAATCAGTATATGTATACAATAACATTATCAGAGTACAACACTTACAACACAGCGGAAATAACTATAGCTATATAATCCTGAAGCCTCCTGCTCCAAGCTCTTCCAGTATATCTGTAAATCCCGACTACTTGACTGCTTGTACATAATTGGGCCCCATGAGTTTAGGGAAAACAAAACAAGATAAACTCCGGGTCAGTCATGTGACTGGTATGAGTAAAACAGTTTAAAACAATTTGAACAAGTAAATAATATCTCATAAGACCACGTCATATAACGGAACAGGTTTTTCCCTGATGAAAATCCAAAACATCTTTATATCAAAAACCCTTTTGATATTATAATAATGTCTATCAACCACAATATAATAATCATCTAGCAGAAACGCTTTCATCTCACGTTCTACATGTATAGTATACAATCAAAACCGCAAGCATGTATTGGGTAATGGATTTCCAACCACGACAAGGTCTGGAACCACCTTTCGCTAGTGTACCTCTAGAGAGGAATACACTGGGTTCAACAACAGCATCTTGCAACCCGGCCACACATGACCGACCACTCATTTCGCTTGAGTGTATCGATTGTATATCACCAACGGTTGGGATCAACCACTGTTTCCCGAATGGGACAGCACCAACAATAGATTTTTAGAAGTAAATGAAACTCTAGATCAGGTGATTGTACACCCTAATAGGTGCGACCAACACAGCCATGCTGCCTGCCCGATTTTTGTCATTTCCCAGTTGTGAGGCTAGAGGCCACGCTTATCTCTGACAGATCACACATTTATTCACTTTGAATGTCACATCTTCATACCTGCCAAATCACAAATTGATTTCCCCAAAAATACCATGGGTATACAGCTATGAGAAACGAATTCCTCCGCCAACAAACGTAAATACGTTTGAAGAGATCAACTTACACGATCTATTAAATAAACTCTGTCAGACATTCTTCCATACAGGTCGTCCTGGACTGGACAAACCGAAGGCACTATTCAGTACAACCATCTTAGGCAATCTTTACCTAAGATTTATGCAACAGCCCTTGCACTTTACTCCGTCTTCAATTATCTTTGGCATATATGATTCGCAACGCTTATGCCAATACGGAGTGGTTCTTCGTATAATAATCCAACCGGTCTCTCCATATTAACAATGTTAAAATGGTCAAAACTTTGATAGTCGGTGAGTTAACTATCAAAGAAAAACACGTGTGCAAACAACAATATTATTTCCAAATGGAAATTATGATGATCAATAATTATTTAACATTTATCTCCTTAGTTCATTGATTTACTTATCTCCTGTTTCCATATATTCTAAATTCTTATTTTTCTATTATCAGAAAACATTTCCAAAACTCCTTCACTATCAAACCTTACCATTCCTTAGTTAAGAAGGAAGTCAATCAAGTTGGGGTATAATTACCTCTCAGACCTTAACTTAACAACGTTTTAACTTCGAAATAGTCAAAGTTTATCTTTTAAATATTTAACAAAATTCCTTACGAAACATTCAGATTCTATTTACGAATCCACTTCTTTATTGAAAAAAAATTTGGTTATAACGATAACGTTATAATCCCTACTTTCGAAATATGTAACTTCAACTTTAACTTTTATTCTTTAATGTGAATAAATAAATAAACACCTAATTTATAAATAAATAAATCTTGATTTAAACACCGGAAAGTATAAGTACTTTCCCGAATTCGATATAATCGAGTTCGACAAATAACTCTCTTTGAATAACTAATATTCGGTTAACTCACTTCGAATAACTAATGTTCGATTAATCTTTCTTTCAAATAAACGATATTCGATAATCTCTCTTTTCAAATACTATATTCGATTACTCCTTTTTGAATAACTAAATTCAATTAACTCCTTTCGAATAACTAAATTCGATTAACTCCTTTCGATTAAACTAATCGATAACTCCTTTCGAATAACTAAATTTAATTAACTCCTTTTAACTCAATTCGAATAACTAATATTCGATAACTCCTTTCGAATAACTAGATTCGATAACTCCTTTTAACTTTATTAGAATAACTAATACTCGATAACTCCTTTTAACTTTATTCGAATAACTAATATTCGATAACTCCTTTTAACTTGATTCGAATAACTAACATTCGATAACTCCTTTCGAATAACTAGAATCGATAACTCCTTTTAACTTTATTCGAATAACTAATATTCGATAACTTTTTATTTAACTAACTCTAATCGACTTATTCTAATTCGATTAACTCTATTTAATTACTCTATTGGTTAATTCTAACTGGTCAACTTTAACTCTAACTGGTTAACTCTAACTTTAACTGGTTAACTCTAACTGATCAACTCTAACTGGTTAACTCTAACTAGTTAACTCTAACTGATCAACTCTAACTGATTAATTCTAACTAGTTAACTCTAACTGATCAACTCTAACTGGTCAACTCTAACTGGTTAACTCTAACTGATCAACTCTAACTGATTAACTCAAACTGGTTAACTCTAACTGATCAACTCTAACTGGTCAACCCTAATTGATTAACCCTAACTGTTAACTCTAACTGATCAACTCTAATTGGTCAACCTTAATTGATTAACCCTAACTGGTTAACCCTAACTCATTTACTCTATTTGATTAACTCTAATCGAATAACTAATATTCAATTAACTCATTTCGATTAATCTTTTCGATTAAGTCCTTTGATTAATTCCTTTTCTGTTTGTTTATACAAATAATTCCTTTTCTATTTGTTTACTTAACAAATAACTATTCCTTTTCAATTCTATTTATTTAACCAATAAATATTCCCTTTATCTTTTCTATTTATTTCCCAAATGAATATTCCTTTTATCCTTCTATTTATTTTCTAAATAAATATTTCCTTTATACTTCTATTTATTTCTTAAATAAATATTTCCTTTATACTTCTGTTTGTAAATGTTTTACAAATATTTCCTTTATATTTGTTTTCACAAATAATTTCCTTTATATTTGTTCTATTTATTTTCTAAATAAATAACCCTTCTATACCTCTATTTATTTCTTAAATAAATATTCCATTTTTATTCTATTTATTTAACAAATAAATTACCCCTTTCAATTCTATTTGTTGAACCAATAAATATTTCTTCTATATTTTTTTCACAAATATTCCTATTTGATTATATTTGTTTTCACAAATATTTCCAATTCAATTATATTTTATTTACAAATATTTCCAATTCAATTATATTTGATTTACAAATATAATTTATATTTCAATATACAATTTGAAAAATCCCTTTGTATATTCCAGTATTTTTTATGGTGTTTCAAATACCATATATCACTGCTCGGTATCACCAAATCACACACAATCAACAACAGATTGTATATCACATCATATATCAGAATATATATGAAAACAGTAAAATACACATTGAGGAATCCAGTTGGATCTCTTCGAACTATTTCCCTGCATCCACAGATGTTACACAATATAAATAACATCAATTTCATTTTGATATGAAATATTTTGATAAACAGAATCAATATTTGATTAATGATTTATATATATCGTTATCTATAATTTCAACCAATACATAAGCAATTCAACCAAACAGTTAACACACAACAATCAACGGATAATTATCAGTTCTAATAATACGTTATAAAAATATAACTGTTCAGAGTTGGTGAGTTTTACTCACATTGGACGATCATCGTTAATAACGATAACCATCGCTTGATTCAGACGGACATTTTATTTTGCTATAAATTGTCATGGACATCAATTCAGTAACAGCCCGTTCCATGTTGTAGCCTTCATCCATACGATTGCAACGCAACAAACAGCTTGTGAATCTGAGTTAGTGTGGATGAGATATATCATTTCAAAGTTTGTATACATATTAATAAAATAAAAACTTAAATCAAACCTTGATTGGGCTTTACCCATTTAAACAGGCCTGTCCATACATGTTAAAACTGACCAGTGCCCTGTTTCATTTCTCCAAACATCGACGTCCCCTTCCAGTAAACAATGGACCATTTCCCTTTCTTCTTCAACTCGTTCCCTCCATGAAACCATCCTCACACTTAACCTTTCCATTCAACAACCTCTTTTTCTTTATATATATCTATATTTTTTTATTTGGACCTCTCATTAAAACTGGCCTAACATTCGAACCATCCTAGTCCACATAACAGCAGCATCATATTCTACATGGAAAATAGTCGCGACTTCCTCCCGTTAAACCCATCATTGTCACGACTTTTCCCCTCCCAATCCTTACCATACTTCATGAAACTACAATTAAAATCACCCAACAACTTCTCTTGAAAATCTCTATCTGCTCCTATCATTCACCACGAATTCGAACTCCACATACGAACCATGACTTCCAGCACATACTCACGCTACGTAGTACAGACATCGACATATATTTTCACCAAAATACCCCATACATTGCTACCGCGCACATTTCCTTACCTCGAACTTGCCTGCAACCTCGGGTTTCCTTCCGACCTCCTAGATTTTGAACTGCGGTCAGCCCTAGCCTCACGGTGTTAAAATGGAGCACCCAGATATTCGATCGAAGCAAACATGAAGGCTATCAATGTGAAGAAATCAAGCCTAGGAATTCAATGAATCTGATGCCGTTTGATTTCATGAAGAAAAGAAGTGGATTTAATTGAATGAAATACTTAAGAGGGTGGCGGCTTGCCTTTTGATTTACAGAAGAAAACGATTTAGGTTGTAAGGATGAGAGGGGCTATTTATATCATTACATGTTGATTCTCTTGTGGATTATTGAATGCCACAATTTGATTTGAGGACCAAGGGAAACTAACGGTTGAGAAAGAGAATTGTGGCTTGCATTTTGATCGGAGAAAGGTTAAGATATTTAAAAATATATTAAGTTAAAAAGGTAGGTTACTTGTTATTTAAAATTCTCTTCACATACAACTGCTACGGACAGAAGTAAAAATGTAGTCATTTCGAGTATTTCCCCACGATCCCAAAAATATAATAGTACCGGTAGATTAACTCATATAGTGAAACCTCAAATTGTTGATTATAGTGTGCAAAATACTCCAAATAAAAAGTCGCTTATTTAATTAATTAAAAATTACAATAAAATTCTAAAAATTAAATTATCACTACGCCTCAAAAGAATCTTGTCTAAATTCGAAACCGATATCTAATTATACCGAATAAACCGTTATGGTTAATAAACGATTCTATAGCGACTATTTTAAAATTTGATTTGGACACAACTCACAGTCTACATGACGAAATCCTGATTTTTCTCTTTCATCAGAAAAATGTACTTCACCAGCTCCTAACGTTTCTTGTTTCACAAAAATCCGAGTTAAAACGACTTCTGTATATTCAATTGAAGTTCGAATCGCCAAATCGCGAACTGCCGCGCCATTTCGAGCTCGACTATATTTATAATATAATTTATACTATCAAATGGCGTTTATATAATATATTCGCTATATAATTCAACTCTAAACTGAATTATATATTTTAAATTTTCCAATTTACATTATATTGTCAATTCGGCAATTTATGAATATTCCAAATTTAAATATATTATTTAATTATAATATTAATTAAATATTCACTATTATTTAATTTAACAACCATTAACCTCTCTGAATCGATATTTAAATAATTAAATAAATTAATTATTACCCGTAGTCGTTACACAAAAGCTCATCTCGATTATTACCAAATCGAATTCCACTCAATTCCAATTTAATATATCACACTGGAAAACTTTACTTTGGAAAATTTCCATTTAAATCTTAATAAAAGATTTATAAATTCCAAAATTATATTTTCACTGTTCATAGGGTTAAGGAACGTATGTCTTTAAAAACACAGTTCACAATAAACCCAATTCACATTTCATTTTATTCCAGTTACCAAATATAATTGGAAACTCTAATAACCTTAATTAAAACATTTATTCTTTTCATACGGGGTTTAAGAACAATGTTATTGACGGCACCATCCACGAAAAACCCAAAATCCAATGTATTTATTTAATTTATAAACATTGGATTATTATTCTAGTTAATAACTAGTTCGTTTTGATAAAAATATATTTTTATCTTTATAAAATTGGAATTTTTCATCCAAAATCTTCTCAAACCATTAATTATGATTTTACATAATTTTTCCATATTTTTAATAATTTTATCAAGGCCCACATAGTCGGTTAGCAATAACGGCCACTGAACTGCATCCATAGTGACCTTTTTCAAATTTGATTTGGACATAATTCCAAATCCAACCATTAGATTTCAAATCTCTTTTCATTGGAAAGCTCTTTTCGATACGAACCTAACAATTCTAGTTTTAGGAGAATTCGATGGTCGGATCTCCCGTTATGCCAATTTGTAGTTAATGGTCGAAATTCGCGAACAATTGCTGTGCGGCGCATTCTATTCAGGCCATTTAAATATATATATAATATATATTATATATATATCATCGATTTCCATTGGGATCGTATTTATAAAATATTTATAATTTCATTTTGAAACGCTTCCAACTTCATTTTCAGTTTTAAATAAAATTGAATATTCTATATCATTATCATATTAAAATGATAATATTTTCAAAATATTATATTTTGAAATCACCTCATTTTGATATTCATTATAAAATGAATAAAATCGACCGATAAACCCATTCGGGTTAAAAATGGCGTTTTCTACTTAACTCGGCTTCATATTTTTATATTTTTGCGTCCATTCAAAATTGAACATCAAAATCATAATCTTATTCTTCATTGTACATTATTTTAATTTATATATATATATATATAATTCGTTTGGTGTTTCCAAAACCATTTATTTCGTTACATGTAAAATGAATATTTTTAATGAACAAAAATATATTTCATTATATGTGCATTTTGTACGCCCCATATTCACACTAAAAAGAATATATTAATGAACAAATATATATTTCATTACATGTACATTTTTTTAATTCATATATACAATAAAAACGTAATTTTTATTGTTCAAAAATTCTGCTCAATACATGAATACTTTATTCACTTCATTAACATGTTAAAAATAATTTTTTTATCTAACAATAATGTATTTTAACATATGCTTCTTTTATTCTTTATATATATAATAAAAATGTGATTTTTATTGTTAAAGCATTTTATTTTTAAATATTCTTTATTTTTAAATATTCTTTATTTTAAAATATTCTATATTTAAAATATTCTTTACATAAAAATGTTCTTTTGCATTTAAAATGTTCTTTAATATTAAAAATGTTTTTTTTACATCAAAAATGTTGTTTTACATTAAATATGTTCTTTTACATTAAAAATGTTCTTTTATTCTAAAATGTTATTTTAGTCTAAAATGATATTTTATTCAACATTATTTACAAAACATTATTTATTATAAAACATTATTTACTATAAAACAGTATTCATTATAAAACATTATTTATCTTTGAATCGGAATGCGATTCAATCAATTACCATATAATTTTAGTTATATGGATTTCACACACCGCATGTACTCAACAATAATGATAAATAATCATTAAACGGTCCATTCGCATCCAAAGTGAGATTTACAGCTGTGTGAGCATTAAAATAAACAAATAACGCTCATCACAGTCTGTCAATCCATCGATTGACATATGACTAAATATTGGGAATAGTGTATGTCAAATATCATCCCAATACCCGTGTGGGTTTTTTTTAGACAACAACAGTTTGTTTAAATAAATCATTGGTTAATAAATTTAACCAATTCTAATTCAGTATGAATTATTTCCTATTTAACCAATTGTCACTGTTCAAATTATAAATGAATATTTGTAATTTAGTTTAACTATCACATTAATATTAACATTTTTAATGTGTTAAACATTTCAACAACACAAACAACACACGATACAGTCAATTTAAATCGTCCATGGTTTGTGGACAAGGAATGTGATCTAACAGACACCGTATACAATATATAATGATTATACTGATAGAAATCTACACTAGCAATTCTATATATTTTTCAGTTATGAAAATAAATAAATAACTGTACTGAAAATTTAGTGAGGAGTTCTCACCTTAGGTTTCCACTCTGCCAGTCTTTATCGGACAATTTTTTGGATTTGCTCCAGTACGCAGTGTTCTTCATCGTGATCCCAACGCAATCTGTTTCACACAGTTTGTATTGAAAATCATATTTTTAATGTTGTTCTATATATATGGTAAAAATCATATTTTTATTTACGTTATGTTTATATAAAAAATCATATTTTTATATAGCTGTTTCTGATCTAAAAACAATGCGATTTTTATTTTAAAAAACAATGATATATGTGTATATATATTCTAATGCTGTTTTTGTTCTAAAAACAATCTCTTTATATTTTCGAAAACAATGGCCTTAATATTTTAAAATAAAGTTATTTATAATAGAAATCACTCCTTTTTTTATTTATACACTAGAATAAAAATCATACCTTTTTTTTATAGCTATATATATAAAACCCACATTTTTATTTCAGATTATTTATATAAAAATCACATTTTAAAACAAAGATATTTTATTTGTAAAAATAATGTATATTTTATTTTAAAAACAATGTTCTGTTTTATTTTACAAAAACAATGTATATTTTATTTACAAAAACAATGTGTATTTTATTTACAAAGTCATTGTATATTTTATTTACAAAAACATTGTATATTTCATTTATAAAAACATTGTATATTTTATTTACAAAAACGTTGTATATTTTATTAACAAAAACATTGTATATTTCATTTATAAAAAATTGGTTATTTCATTTATAAAAACATTGTCTTTTTTTAATGTTTAAAATCAATGCTTTTTGTAATCAATTCTATTTTAATAACATACTTAAGTTATTGATTAAATTAACTAAACTATTAATTACCCTCAAAGCAAATCTGAGCCGTTGGTTTCCAAATCCAAAGGCCTACAGCCTTTCTTTCTCTATCGCGATTTTTTGCCTAGATCCTCGTTCAACTAAACCCATTTGCGCCGCCATTCACTACAGGGTTAGAACCTGCGGCCCCCACTAGCGATCGCATCGCCATCCCTTGCCCCCACGACGACCCCCTCGACAACGCCTCTCTCCGCCGTGAATACCATCAAACTTGATCATCCCTGGCGTTTCAAAAATCAGTTCGAACGGAGCGGGTTTGAGGAAGAAAATTCACAAATCATTCAACTAAAATCCATTTTATCCTTATTGATTTGTAGATGATGGAAGTTTCTTCGATTTACACTTTGATACGATGTATTAATTCTCAATGGATTTAGCTATTTTAAGGATTGAAATTCTGATAGTTATGGCCATTGAAGAGTTTGAACAATGGCGGCTCTGAATTGATTTTAGGATTTTGTATGGATATACTATGTATTTATACACGTATTTTTATTATATTTATTTAATTCCATTTAATTTCAATATAATTCCTGTATCGTTCTGGACTCCAAATCAAACCCAACGAGTGTCGCCCCTAGCTAAGTACCACCTTTCGAAATAACAGAATATGTTTCTTAACCCAATTCAGTTGTTACGACCAGTTTTTCTTTAAATTAAAATATAAATCAATTTATATTAAATTAGAATGTACATTTTAATTTACCGGGGCCACATATGGGTTCCAAAAATTCTAGAAAAAAAAAACCTAGCTATGTTTTGACGTTACGGTCTAAAAAAAATAATTCCGTCGAATTTGGAGACCATTTGAAAAATGGCCTTTTTCTGGTCGATCCAATTTTACTGAAATTGACAAAACACATTTTGATTTACCACGCTCACATATTAAATCCAAAAATTATGAAAATTGGAATCTTGCAATAATTTGACATTCTAGATCCAACCAAAGTGGTTTCGTCGAAAACGGAGGTCGTTGGTAAAATGGCTATTTTTAATATATATATATATAAACTCCATAGCGACTATTCCGAATTTTAAACTGGGCATAACTTTTGAATCCCGTCATGAAATTTTAATTTTTCAGATTCTTGGAAAGATATTTTTTAACAGATTTAAATGTTTTTGGTTTGACTAAAATCCGATTTATTTTGAATCCTGTACATTTAGTCAAAGTTCAAAATCAAATTTTCAAACTACCGTGCCATTTCTAACTCCTTTTATAATTAAAATAAATATATTCATTCTAACTTTGATTTAAAATAAATTTTAAATCATTATTATATAAAATAAATTATTTTAAATATACAAAATCCATTAAAATTGTTAAAATAAAAATTTTAAATTGGTTCAGAATTTTTGGGTTGTTAGAGAGACTCTAATTACGTGTTGGTTCTTATTCTTCTATTATAATATTTATTTCTTTTTTATCTCACCCTCTAACTTCTTTCTATTGGCATCTATGTTTTCGATACTTGAGGTTAGGCAAGTAATACGGGATTTATGTATTATTGTTAGAATTCGGGCGTCGAATTCTTGTAGGTCGTCACAGTTTGTATCAGAGCAATGGTTTAGTAATAACCTTTTTCTCTGTAGTATAGCTCGATAGAGATGTGGTTAATAATACCATAAATTGAGTTTTAGTGTATATATGAGAGAGTGTATTTGTAGATTTTAAATACAAATGTTTTGTATTGTGTTGGGTGATCGGCTCAAGTGTTGAGAAGCATTGAACTGGTAACGGATACAATATTTTTTGGTAAAGAGGGTAAATGAATTTTTTTAACCCAAAATATATTTTTATATAGAAAAATAATAATTTATCAAATTATTTAAATATTGGTTTGTTTGTTTGATTGATTTGAATGAAAAAAGGAATAATTTGACCAGAAGAAATTTAAATATGAAATTGGTAAATGAGAATTTTAATACCAAATTGAGTTAACTAGAATTTAACATAAGAATAAGGTAAATGAAATTTGAAAATGAAATTGGAACTTAGCTATGTTAACTGGAGTTGAGAATGAATTTTGGAATTAAATAAAATAAATTTGGAATTGGAAAATTGAATGAATAGAAATTAATTGGAAATCAATCGGATATTTAATCTATCGATATTAAAATATGTTAAATTAAAGTATGATGAACCAAAGTAATTATTGATGTTGGATATAAATTCAATTAATTGATTTGATTAAGTTGGTGTGCATGGTTGATTGATTGTATTTTAGACGAAATGAGTATAAGTCCTTACTAGTTTGATTAAGAGTTAATGATTTGGAAATTAAAGGAATGAATTCCGATTTTGAATGGAATCACATATAAAGTGAAATTAACGGTTTAACCTTGTATTTGCAAATAAATGATGTTATATGTTTAGTTCTTGGAATTTGTATGGTCATACTTGATGATTGATGAAGTGTTATTTACATTTCATGTATTTGTGACTTACATGTTGAGTTGAGTTGAGTGCAGGTAGCTGAAAGCTATGAGGATAGGTTTTGATCGCATATAAATTGAGCAGTATGCTCAATAGCGCTCACATAAGGTATGCCTACGCAAAAATATGAATTTTTGGGTTTTGAAATTTTGTTTTCCGACGATGTGGGTCTATGTATATATATATTATTTGTTTCTGTGATATCGCAGATGTCACTCCATACAGGGGAGACTCTTCCGAATTTTTCCAAGAATTTAAAGTGTTAGAAATTTTCAATATTTTTGGAAATTTATATTGACAATAATGAATTAGTTTTCAATTTAAAATAAATTGGATTCAGAACAATAATGGGAATTATAATATTTTTCTTACCTTAGTAATTTCGGGGACGAAATTTTATTAATGGGGAAGATTGTAATGTCCCGTATTTTTGGTAGTCAAATATTTAATTTTATTTATTATTTTAAATATTATATTTGAAATATTAATCGATTTTATTATTGAATTCATTAATAAAACGACGATGGAATATGTATAAATCTTATTTAATTATAAATGAGCTCGAAATGGCACTGCAGTTCGTAATAAGGAGTTTTGAACTTTGGTTGAATATACAGAATCCATTTTAAGTTGGATTTCTGTGAAACAAGAAAGGTTAGAATCTAATTGGTTATAATTTTCATATGAAAGAGAAAAATACATATTTCTAGTTATAGATTGTTAGTTAGGTCCTGTTCAAATTTTAAAATAGTCACTATGGAAATCGTTATTAAAATATAACGGTTAAAAAGTGTATCAATATAATTTCGATATAGTTTTGACTCGAAATTGACAGTACTGAGTTGTATAATTTATAGTTAAAGTTGTATATATATTCAATTTGGATGTATATTATAAAATAATTTATTATGATTTATTTGGGAAATTATATAATATTTTATTAATATTATATAAGCGTTAAAAATAGCCATTTTTCCGAACGGTCTTAGTTTTCAATGAAAGTAATTTCATTGGAACCGTATCATCAAATTATTGTAAGAAAATCAAATTTCATGAAAAACCGATTTCGTATGTGACTTTGGTGGCCAAAAACGTCTTCGTTTCTATTCATCCGTTTAGATTATTTAGACAAGGGTAACTTTTAATGAATAAATGACAGGTCAAACAAACTCTAAATTTGACGAAACAAGATTCATTGGATCCGTTAGAAGAGATGTAAGGACCCGAAACATTCCCGGTCTCCGAAGAGAAGAGAAAGAACAGATTGCTTTGAGCACAAGACGAATGAGAACACAAACAGAAGGACATTTCATTATTATTACAACAATTTACATAATAATACAAGAATATACAGAGTATGAATAAATATTACACAGTTTCTAAATATCAGAGATTTACAAGTTACAATGCAGCGGAAAAATAATACAAAACACAACTGAAAAGAATATACAGATACAGAGCTTTCTGAATATCGCTTCAGCTGTAAATCAGGATCCTGTGAATATAATATCTGCAAAACCCAACTACTAGCTGCCCGTGGGAAATAAGGGCACCCGGAGTTTAGGTTAAAACAATAAACTCCAGGTCAGTCATGTGACTGGTGTGCGAACTAAAATAGTTATTAATTTTCTTTTAAAGTTAGGTAAACCAAGGGACCACGCCATTTAACACGGAACGAGTTTCTTCCCAAGAATACCTGTAATAACCCGGAAATTCAAGCCAATTTAAAAAAAAAAAAAATTTTGGCAATTTTTGCGAATTTTGAATATTTAAAATGAATTATTTTGAATAATAACGAAGAGAAATTTATTTTGAATAGAATTCGAACGTATATATTTATTCGAATCATCGTTAGAATATAAATATTTATTTATATATATAAAAGGAATTGAAAATGGCGCGGTAGTTCGATAATTCGATTTCAAAATTCAAATGAGTGTACAGGATTCAAAATAAACCGGATTTTAGTGAAACCAAAAATACTTGAATCTAATTGAAAATATCTTTCCAACGAATCAGAATAATCAAAATTTCATAGCGGGAATCAAAAGTTATGTCCAGTTGAAATTTCAGAAATGTCGTTATGGAATTTCAGCCCTTAAAAATAGCCATTTTACAAACGACCTCGGATTTCGACGAAACCACTTTTGTTGGATCCATGATGTCAAATTATTTCTAGGTTTCAAATTTCATAATTTTTCGAATCAATATGCGAGCGTGGCAAAGGAAAACGCGTTTGACCAGTTTCAGTTGATTTTAATCGACTAGAAAATAACCATTTTTCAAATGGTCTCAGAATTTGATGAAATCAGTTTTGTTAAGACCGTATCATCAATACGAAGCTAGAAAATATTTTTCGGGAATTTTTCTAGTTAGTATGTGGCCCCGGTAAATTGAAATGTGCGTTCAAATTCAATATATAGAGTTATATGTTGATTTTGACGAAAACTGATCGTAACGATCGAATCATCCTACGATATATATCCCACTGTGTTCGGAATTGGGGTAATTAGCTATGGATGACAGGCGGTGGGCCTCATTTAGAGGTCGAATAACAAAGTCAACTTTTTGTGGAAAAAATAATAATAAAATATATAAATATATACTTACCTTTTCTCTCTCTCCTATACCTTCCCTCCCCGTCACTTTTCAGAAGAGAAAATCAAAATTGAAAAAAAAAGCAGACGATCGCCTCCTTCCACGCTCCACCGCCACTGCTCCACGCCGGAGGGCCAGCGCCACCACCTCCCTCTAACACCGCGGCCTCTCTCTCTCCTCCCTGCCTTCCCTCTCCGCTGCATTACAGCCCCCCCTTAAGACGCCTCGACTCCCTCCGCCCCCTCTTCCTTCTCCTTCCTCCTCCGAACCCAAACTGTGCCCTTAAGCCCCAAACCCTCGATTCAACCACCTCCAGCAACCCCTCAGCCTCTTCTTCCTCCGATCCCTTTTTCTTTTCTCTTGATCGAAGACCTAGCAATGTAAGTCCTCCAAATTCCTTTTAATTTGGTTAGTAAGGTATGATTTCTTTGCATTGAAAATATATGATCTTTAAAACTGAAAAATATAATTTTTATATGTGTAGTAAAGTAAAAATTAGATTTATATATATATGAAGTGGAAGTAAAAATTCGATATTTTTTTTATAAGTAGCGGATTTAAAATATGATTTTTATATAATAGAGAATATAAAAATATTATCTTTATATCTGTAGAAGTAATAAAAATATGATTTTTTAAAGTAGAAGTAATAAAAATATGATTTTTATAAAGTAGAAGTAATAAAGATATGATTTTTACATTATAGATATAATAAAAATTCGATTTTTATATAGTGAATAGCAAAGTAAAAATTCGATTTTTATATAGTGAATAGCAAAGTAAAAATTCAATTTTTATATAGTGAATAGCAAAGTAAAAATTCGATTTTTATATATTGAATAGCAAAGTAAAAATTCGATTTTATATATTGAATAGCAAAGTAAAAATTTGATTTTTATATATGTAGTGAATACGGATGACGAAAGTGATGAAAGAAGAAACAGCGTAGATTTTCAACATAAGAAGAGTCGTGGCGTTTGGATTAGCTAGTCGGTGAGAACTTCTCACTTTTAAATTTATTTCTAGTTAAAATAGTGGATGCAGACGGTGTTTAGTAGCACCCGACACCGTCGTCCACAGACCATGGACGACTTGTATGCTTGGTTGTTTGATTTTGATGTGTAGTTGATTGTGTGATGTGATGTGAAATGAAATAAAATATTTATATAGTTGAAAATATTTTATAGTTAAAAATAGAATTTTTAATGTGTATATGGAATGAAATAATTATAAACAAATCGAAGGATTTGTTTATATACGCACATTTGACTGATATTGATTGGGATGATAAATTTTACACATCGCCCAACTACACAAACAAAATCTGTGTTTGATTGTTTGAAACCCCATACGGGTATTGGGATGATATATGACGTACATTAATCCTAATAGTTAGTTGTATGTCGATCAATTGATTGACAGACTGGTATGAGCGTTAAGTATTTATATTTGATGCTTATACAGTGTAGAATGCACTTTGGATGATGGTTGATTATTCATCGTTGTTATTGTATACATGTGTTGTAGAAAATCCATATAATTAACATTATATGGTAATTGATTGGGCCTCATTCCAGTTTTGAAATAGAAATATTTGAAAAAGAAATATTTGAAATAGAATATTTGAAAATAGAAATATATGAAGCCGTGTTGATTAGATTGACGCCATTTTGACGTGAACGATATTTATATCGATTTATTCATTTTATAATGAATATCGAAAGTAATTTCAAAATCTGATATTTTGAAAAGAATTGAAATTCGAACTAAAACTTAATAGAAATGAATTCGAATTGAAATCGAATAGAAATGAATTCGAATTGAAATTGAATTGAAAACGAACTGAAATTGAATTAGAAATCAATTTGAAATTAATTTAAATCGAATTTATAAGGAAAAATTCAATTTTGATTTGAATTTGAAAAGAAGTAGAAATCGTTTTGAAAACGAATTTAAAACGATTTATAGAATACGTTTTAAAAGGAAATCAACGAAGTATATATTATATTATATTTTATATATATATATATATATATAATATAATGGCCTGAACAGAACGCGCCGCGCCGCTGCAGTTCGCGAATTTCGACCATTGACTTCGAATGGATATTGCCGGAGATTCGACCGTCGGATTCTCCTAAAACTAGAACCGTTGGGTTCGTATCGAAAAGAGCTTTCTAACGAATATGAGAAATTAGAAATCTAACGGATGGATTTGGAATTATGTCCAAATCAAATTTGGAAAAGGTCGCTGTAAGTGCAGTTCGATGGCCGTTGATGGAAATCAACTGTACGGGCCTTGATAAATTTATTAAAAATAGTAATAATTTATGGAAAATCATAAGAAATGATTTGTGAAGAATTAGGGTGGAAAACTCCATATTTGGAAAGATAAAAATGGACTTTTATCGAAATGAACTAATTTTGAGTTAGAATAATAATTTATTCATTTTTAAATAAATAAATTGTCTTTGGAATATTTCGATGTTGGATTTCGTGATTATACAGATAGCGTTATGGAAATTTGAAATATATATATATATATCGTTATTTCCAATACGATATTTATTGGTCGTAGAATTTGATATTGAATATAAGCCGATATATTTTCTATTCAGAGCCTTGTATTTAATATCAACTGTGATTTGGGTTTGTCGTGAATGGTGTCTTCATTAACACTGTTCTTGAACCCAGTTGAGAAAACGATTAAATCTTTTTATTTAGATTTAATGAAGTGTACCAATTAAATAATATTTAATAGGGATTGAATTGGTATTGATTTTTGGGTTTATCGTGAACAGTGTTTTAAATAACACTTGTTCTTTAACCCGATAATCAATGAAATGTGATTTTGAGTTGTCGTGAACGGTATCTTCAAAAATACTATTCTTAGACCCAAAGAAGTTAAGGAAATCAGAAACTAACTGGAGATTAGTTAAGTTGAATGGTTTCTGGGGTATTGATCTGATGTTGGTTTCGGCCTTCGGGATTAATATTTAGGGAACTGCTCACTTGCTAATTTACGGTTAAGGACTGATTGAAATGTGATGTGATTTTGGGTTTATCGTGAACCGTGTTTTAAATGATACTGATTCTTTAACCCGGTCAAAGATTAAAACTAGATGGAGTTTTAATGAATCTTTAATTAGATTGAAAAGATCGAAAATGGAGTATCACCAGTTTTGCTCCAGGCGATAGTTAAATCTTTAATTAGATTTGAATGTGAAATGGTAATTGAATTTACCGATAACACCGTGGTGTTAGATATGAAGTATTACCAGGTTTACTTCATGGGATGAATAGGTTGGGATTGGGAAATAAAATAAATGATTACTTCAGTGTGGTTCGCTAATCCCGACTAGTTTGAAGTGATATTCAAAAAGAAGATTAAAGAATAAATTTAAAAGAATTTATCTTTGATAAAATTAATGGGAAACTTTCCCTGAGAATGTGAAATTTAGAAACTAACTGTACATTGGCTAAGATGAATGGTTTCCTGGATATTGATCTGATGTTGGTTTCGGCCTTCGGGGTTAATGTTTGGGGAATTATTCTCTTGCTAATTTACGGTTAGTGACTGATGAATTGGAATGAGGCGTATGTTGTGTTTGTGTAACACTTATTTATTATATACGCGAGTTATTCGGAAAGACCAGGTTTATCACATTCTGAATAACTGATACGACGATAAGTCGAAGATGAAGACGGTGGTTGAAGACCGGAGGTCTTCACGTCGTTTGGATAATTACTAATGATCTTGATTGGGTCGTACACCCAAAAGGAGGGAATCAGTTGGTGATCGTCCAGACGTACTCGGAGATCGATGGATATGCGGGGTACTAGGTGCCTCCGGTTTCGTTCAGACCAAGAACGAACTTGTAAATGGACTGTGTGTTTGACATCGGATTTCATTCTGTGTGACTGATATCGGTTGCATAGAGTGGTTTGCCTATGTGTCATGCTAAGATGCAAATGATCAAGGCTTCTTGTAATAACCCGGAAATTTGGGCCAATTTAAATTTTTTTATTTTGGCAATTTTAGCGAATTTTGATTATTTAAATTGAATTATTTTAAATAAAAACGACGAAAAATTTATTTTGAATAGAATTCGAATGCATATATTTATATAGCTCGACGTTGGATCATAAATAATTATATATAATTATAAAAGGAATTGAAAATAGCGCCGTAGTTCGATAATTCGATTTCAAAATTCAAATGAATGTACCGGGTGCAAAATAAATCGGATTTTAGTGAAACCAAAAATATTAGAATCTATTTGAGAATATCTTTCCAACGAATCTGAAAGATTGAAATTTCATAGCGGGAATCAAAAGATATGTCCAGTTGAAAATTCTGAATAGTCGCTATGAAATTCAGGCCCTTAAAAATGGAAATTTTGCAAACGACATTGGTTTTCGACGAAACCACTTTTATTGGATCCGCGATGTCAAGTTATTGCTAGATTCCAATTTTCATAATTTTTCGAATCAATATGTGAGTGTGGCAAAGGAAAACGTGTTTGACCAGTTTTAGTTGATTTTAATCGACTGGAAAAGGGCCATTTTTCAAACGGTCTCAGAATTCGACGAAACTAGTTTTGTTAGGACCGTATCGTCAATACGAAGCTAGAAAATATTTTTCGGGATTTTTTAGAATTCGTATGTGGGCCTAGTAAATTGAAATGCACGTTCAAATTCAATATATAGAGTTATATGTTGATTTTGATGAAAACTGATCGTAACGATCGAATCAGCTTAGGATACAAATCCCATTGTGTTCGGAATGGGGGTAATTAGCTATGGACGACTGGCGGTGGGTTCCGTTTCGAGTTCGTCAATAAAAGTTGCTTTTTGGAGAATAAAAAAAAAATTAATAAAACATCTTGGCCCCCCTTCTATTCCCTCTCTCTCTCTTCAGAACCAAATAAAAAAAGGGGGCAGAAGCCCTAATCGATCGACGCTCCCCCACGTTCTGACGACGACGCCCCAACACCCTACCACCGCCGCACTTCCTTCCTCTTCCCCTTCCTCTTCTCCGACCTCTCGCCTTCCCCTATCTCCTTCTCTCTCCTCTGCGAATCCACGAGCCAAACCCACCGCGACGTGAACACCCCCCACCAGCGTCGCACTCCGCCAGCACCTCCCCCCGACAGCGAGCACCCCCTCCGACGACGCGATGCCGACCAGGATCCCCCTCTCGACAGTAAAAACCCAAAGGCAGTGAGTATCCCTTCCTTTCATGTTTTTTTATGACAGTGTTCTTATTTGATTCAGTTTTTGTTTTATTTATTTAAATTAAAGACGTTGTATGAACATCATAAGAATTGGATTTTTATTGTCTAAAAAGATTTTCAAATATGAAAGGGTTTAGATTTTTGAATATGAGAAGCTTGGATTTTTAATTAGAAAAGATTAGATTTTTGAAGAAGGAAAGATTCGGTTTTTATAAACAAAAATAGAAATGATTTTTATATAGAAGAAGATTATAAAAATATGATTTTCATATAGTATATATAATAATAATATAATTTTTATAATATAGAAAGGTTAAAAATATAATTTTTATAAAGTAGAAGTATTAAAAATATGATTTTTATATTATAGAAAGAATAAAAATGTGATTTTTATATATTGAATAGCGAAGTAAAAATTCGATTTTTATATATTGAATAGCAAAGTAAAAATTCGATTTTTATATATTGAATAGCGAAGTAAAAATTCGATTTTTATATATTGAATAGCGAAGTAAAAATTCGATTTTTATATATTGAATAGTGAAGTAAAAATTCGATTTTTATATATTGAATAGCAAAGTAAAAATTCGATTTTCACATATGTAGAGAATATGGGCAAAGAAAGTGACAAGAGGCAAGAACGGCGAAGATTTCTACATAAGAAGAGTCGTGGGATTTGATTAGCTATTCTTGAGAACTTCTCACCTTTTAATTTTATTTCTAGTTGAAATATATACTAGGATGTAGACGGTGTTTAGTAGCACCCCGACACCCGTCGTCCACAGACCATGGACGGCTTGTATGCTTGTTTGTTTGATTTTGATGTGTAGTTGATCGTGTGATGTGTTGTGAAATGAAATAAAATACTTATATAGTTAAAAATATTTTATAGTTAAAAATAGAATTTTTAACGTGTATATGAAATGAAATATAAATAAACAAATCGGACGATTTGTTTATATACACATATTTGACTGATATTGATTGGGACGATAAATTTTACACATCGCCCAATTGCACAAATAAAATCTATGTTTGATTGTTAGAAAACCCCACACGGGTATTGGGGTGATATATGACATACACTAGTCCCAATAATTAGCTGTATGTCAATCGATTGATTGACAGACTGTTATAAGCATTAAATATTTATATTCGATGCTTATACAGTGTAGAATGCACTTTGGACGATGGTTGATTATTCATCGTTGTTATTGTATACATGTGTTGTAGAAAATCCATATAAGTAACATTATCTGGTAATTGATTGGCCTCATTCCATATTTGAAAAAGAAATATTTGAAATAGAAATATTTGAAATATAAATATTTGAAATAGAAATATTCGAAATAGAATATTTGAAAATAGAAATATATGAAGCCATGTTGATTAGATTGATGCCATTTTGACGTGAACGATATTTATATCGATTTTATTCATTTTATAATGAATATCGAAAGTGATTTCAAAATCTGATATTTTGAAAAGACTTGAATTCGAATTGGAATTGAATATAAATGAATTCGAATTGAATATAAATGAATTCGAATTGAAATTGAATATGAATGAATTCGAATTGAAATTGAATTGAATTGAAAACGAACTGAAATTGAATTAGAAATCAATTTGAATTGAAATTGATTTGAAATGAATTTAAAACGAATTTATATTAGAATATTAAATTTTGATTTGAAATTGAATATGAAGTTGAAACCGTTTTGAAAATGAATTTAAAAACGATTCATAATGCACGTTTTAAAAGGAAATCGATGAAGTATATATTATATATATTATATATATAATATAATGGCCTGAATAGAACGCGTCGCGCCGCGGCCGTTCACGAATTTCGACCATTGACTTCGAATGGATATTGCAGGAGATACGACCGTCAAATTCTCCTAAAACCGGAACTGTTGGGTTCGTATCGAAAAGAGCTTTCTAACGAATGTGAGAAATTAGAAATCTAACGGTTGGATTTGGAATTATTTCCAAATAAAAATTGAAAAAGGTCGCTGTAAGTGCAGTTCGATGGCCGTTGATGGAAATCGACTCTACGGGCCTTGATAAAATTATTAAAAATAGTAATAATTTGTGTAAAATCGTAAGAAATGATTTGTGAAGAATTGGGATGAAAAACTCCATATTTGAAAAGATAAAAATAGATTTTTATCGAAATGAACTAGTTTTGAACTAGAATAGTAATTTATTTATTTTTAAAATAAATAAAGGGGATTTGAAAGGGTTTTAAAAGTAACCAGGATTTCCAATAATTGAATTGGAATGGATTTGAATCGAAATTGTCTTTGGATTATTTCGATGTTGGATTTCGTGATTATACATACATTGTTATGGAAATTTGAAAGATATATTTATATCGATATTTCCAATACGATATTTGTTGGTCGTAGAATTTAATATTGAATATAAGCCAATATATTTTCTATTCAGAGCCTTGTATTTAATATCAAATGTGATTTGGGTTTGTCGTGAATGGTGTTTTCATTAACACTGTTCTTAAGCCCAGTTGAGAAAAGATTAAATTTTTTTATTTAGATTTAATGAAGTGTACTAATTAAATAATATTTAATTGAACTGATATTGATTTTTGGGTTTATCGTGAACAGTGTTTTAAATAACACTTTTTCTTTAACCCGATAATTAATTGAATGTGATTTTGGGTTTATCGTGAACCGTGTTTTAAATAACACCGATTCTTTAACACAGTTAAAGATTAAAACTAAGTGGAGTTTTAATGAATCTTTAATTAGATTGAAAAGGTGTTAGAATGGAATATCACCAGTTTTACTCCAGGCGATAGTTAAATCTTTAACTAGATTTGAACATGAAATGGTAATTGAATTTACCGATAACACCGTAGTGTTAGATATGAAGTATGACCAGTTTTACTTCATGGGATGAATAGGTTGGGATTGGGAAATAAAATAAATGATTACTTCGGTGTGGTTCGCTAATCCCGACTAGTTTGAATTGATATTCAAAGAAGATTAAAGAATAAATTTAAAGAATTTATCTTTGATAAAATTAATGGGAACTTTTCCCAAAGTATAGGAATATTTGAATAAAAGAATATTCTGAATTGGAATGAGGCGTATGTTGTGTTTGTCTAACACTTATTTATTATATACGCGAGTGATTCAGAATGACCGGGTTTATCCCATTCTGAATAACTGATTCGACGTGGTGTTGAAGATGAAGACGGTGGTTGACGACCGGAGGTCCTCACGTCGTTTGGGTAATTACTGATGATCTTGATTGGGTTGTACATCCAAGAAGATGGAAATAGTTGGTGATCGTCCAGACGTACTTAGAGATCGATGGATATGCGAGGAAAGTGCCTCCGTTTTCGGTCAGACCCAGAACGAACTTGTAAATGGGCTGTGTGCCTGACATTGAATTTTAGTCTGTGTGATTGATTTCTATTAAATATATATCTGTTTGGCGGCGGAGAATTTATTCTCTTGCTTAACGCCCTTCTCTGAGACGTACGAGCTCAGGGGTTATATAATGATGGATATCAAACGCATAGAGTGAATTGCCTGTGTGGCATGCCTAAGTGGCAAATGATCAAGGCTTCTGTTGAAAAGCAAAGTCTTGTGGTTGATGATCAAAGCACGACATGTGTGGCGTAGCTTTGTGTAACGTTGATTCGCGATCCTCACACTCCGGTGGTGAACTAAAAACGGGAGAAGGACCTCAGGGAGGACATGCGTTTCTTTCTAGTTAGAAGTGGCGTCAGTGGTTTTACACGCCTTGACGAGTTTGACTTATGTGGTTGTTGCTGTTGCGAGGCGCCTCGGTTAGATCGGACGATCCGGGTTCGATGGAGTCATTCGTTGGCTCGTTTACGCCCCATAGGGCGGGGAAACGCAGTGTTCAGGCATTTTAATCCACATCGATGGACCGGCCCTGACGATCCAAGGGCCCACTTGGGTCTAGGTCCTGAGGCTCGGGCTAGAGAGTCTCGAATCGGTAGAGGACTATCTTTTGCCTCGGTTCATAGATGGAAATCCAATTTCCAAATACGTGACTTTGCGGTTTTATTTGTAAACCTATATGTGGCGACATAGTGGCATGGGACGCTTATGCTGTCTATGATTGATACTTATGATTTGAAGTTGTTTTATACACTATGCACTTATAATAGTATCAATTGATTTATTTCAAACGTATCAAGCATTCTTGGCTATTATAAGGTAAAAACCCTATCCTCTGGCTTGCGTTGCATTGTGTGATGGGAACTAGGTCTTATAATAGCTTCATTGTTCTTTATTTAGCATTGCGCTATTGTTATATGAACAGGTATTCTTGGGAGGAAACCCGTTCCGTGTTATACGACATGGTCCCTTGATTTACCTAACTTTGAAATAAAGATTAATAACTGTTTTAGTTCTCACACCAGTTCCATGACTGACCTGGAGTTTATTGTTTTTACTTAAACTCTGGGTGCCCTTATTTTGACACGGGCAGCTAGTAGTTTTGGTTTTGCAGATTTATATCCACAGGATCCTGATTTACAGCTGGAACAATATTTGGAAAGCTTTGTATCCGTATATCTCCTTCAGTTGTGTATTGTATTATTTTCCGCTGCTATGTATTTAAATGTAATTTAATTCTCTGATATTTCTGTGTAATATTCACTTATACTCTGTATATTCTTGTAATCTGATGGATTGCTGTAATATACAATGAAATGTTCTTCCGTCTGCGTTCTATTTTTTCGTGTTCTCAAAACAATTCGTTCTTTCTCTTCTCTTCGGAGACGGGGGAAGTTCAGGTCGTTTTCATTATGGTATCAGAGCTTTGGTTTGCAAAGCTCAAAGAACATGACACATTAGAACCATACGAAAGAATTCATCAGATACTAGATCAGTAATATCCAATTGAATGACTCGTTAGAGATGGGATCAGTAGTATCCTAGAACGAGTGTGAAGAGTATATTTTTAAAATGATTTTTTTTTGTTTCGAAAATTTAAATCACTTATTCGTATTTGATCATTTATTTTATACGAATTTGGACAATCCAATATATAAAGATTTTGCATATATGTCTTGCAAACGTGTATTCGAAGTTTTATTATACTGGGTAGATATAGAATCCCTCTAGTGCCCGGGGATAATTCTGGTGATGGGGCACCATCGCCAGTATTTATTTTCGAGCGACGAAAGTGAGATTTCTATATATTTCCAATTGACTGGTGTGAGAACCGAAACTAGATAGGGCTTATTGTTGTGATTTGGCATCAAAAATCTGATTTTGACTATATATCAAAGTTATGAATTTGAAAAGCTAATCAACTAATTGATTGATGGTTGTGTTGTTGATTATTGGTTGATTAATTAAAATTTGTACCATATAGCACAATTGAGCCAAATAGTGAATTGTATTGAAAATTAGTCTCATTTGCATGCATATACATGTACTTACATTGAACAGGTCATAGCAAGGAGGCTAGAGCAGAGAATAAAATTTGTTTGCCCGACAAATAGGTACATGTTTATCATAATTTACTGTTTTGTTTGGGTGATGATGATTTTATGAGCAGATTGGCTAGCCGCTTGGCTTTTTCTTTTTCTTTTTGAGATCTGAAGGCCTGTATGGCAATTTCGGGATTTTCCCGTGCTCCCGGTGCAGGTGAGGTTATGGCGAAAATTTTCGAAAATTTAGGGTGTTAGCCAAATTTTTGAAAAATTTGAAAAGTTCTTAGAAACTGAAAAGTTGAAGAACTTAAGCTGTAACCAAAATAAAGGAAGTTGAGTTGATTAGTGAAACAACTTTCGTCTTCGTTCCTTTTTGGGGACGAAAAGTTTTAAGTGTGGGAGATTGTAATAACCCGGAAATCTGGGCCAGTTTAAAATTTTTATTTTGGCAATTTTAGCGAATTTTGATTATTTATAATGAATTATTTTAAATAAAAACGACGAAAATTTTATTTTGAATAGAATTCGAACGCATATATTTATATAGCTCGACGTTGGATCATAAATAATTATATATAATTATAAAAGGAATTGAAAATAGCGCGGTAGTTCGATAATTCGATTTCAAAATTCAAATGAATGTACCGGGTGCAAAATAAACCGGATTTTAGCGAAACCAAAAATATTAGAATCTATTTGAGAATATCTTTCCAACGAATCCGAAAGATTGAAATTTCATAGCGGGAATCAAAAGATATGTCCAGTAGAAAATTCTAAATAGTCGCTATGAAATTCAGGCACTTAAAAATGGATATTTTGCAAACAACCTCGGTTTTCGATGAAACCACTTTTTATTGGATCCGCGATGTCAAGTTATTACTAGATTCCAATTTTCATAATTTTTCGAATCAATATGTGAGCATGGCAAAGGAAAACGTGTTTGACCAGTTTCAGTTGATTTTAATCGACTGGAAAAGGGCTATTTTTCAGACGGTCTCAGAATTTGACGAAACTAGTTTTGTTAGGACCGTATCGTCAATACGAAGCTAGAAAATATTTTTCGGGAATTTTTAGAGTTCGTATGTGGGACCAGAAAATTGAAATGCGCGTTCAAATTCAATATATAGAGTTATATGTTGATTTTGATGAAAACTGATCGTAACGATCGAATCAGCTTACGATACAAATCTCATTGTGTTCGGAATGGGGGTAATTAGCTATGGACGACAGGCGGTGGGTTCTGTTTCGAGTTCGTCAATAAAAGTTGCTTTTTGGAGAATAAAAAAAAATTAATAAAACCCCTTGGCCCCCCTTATATTCCCTCTCTCTCTCTTCAGAACCAAATAAAAAAAAGGGGGTGGAAGCCCTAATCGATCGACGCCCCCCTCGTTCTGACGACGGCCTCCCAACACCCTGCCACCGCCGCACTTCCTTCCTCTTCCCCTTCTTCTTCTTCTCCGACCTCTCGCCTTCCCCTATCTCCTTCTGTCTCCTCTGTGAATCCACAAGCCAAACCCACCGCGATGTGAACACCCCCTACCAGCGCCGCACTCCGCCAGCACCTCCCCCTGACAGCGAGCACCCCCTCCGACGACGCGATGCCGACCAGGATCCCCCTCTCGACAGTAAAAACCCGAAGGCAGTGAGTATCCCTTCCTTTCATTTTTTTTATGACAGTGTTCTAATTTAATTCAGTTTTTGTTTTATTTATTTAAATTAAAGACGTTGTATGAACATCATAAGAATTGGATTTTTATTGTTTAAAAAGATTTTCAAATAAGAAAGGGTTTAGATTTTTGAATATGAGAAGCTTGGATTTTTAATTAGAAAAGATTAGATCTTTGAAGAAGGAAAGATTCAGTTTTTATAAACAAAAAAAGAAATGATTTTTATATAGAAGAAGATTATAAAAATATGATTTTCATATAGTATAGATAATAAAAATATAATTTTTATAATATAGAAAGGTTAAAAATATAATTTTTATAAAGTAAAAGTATTAAAAATATGATTTTTATATTATAGAAAGAATAAAAATGTGATTTTTATATATTGAATAGCGAAGTAAAAATTCGATTTTTATATATTGAATAGCGAAGTAAAAATTCGATTTTTACATATGTAGAGAATACGGGCAAAGAAAGTGACAAGAGGCAAGAACGGCGAAGATTTCTACATAAGAAGAGTCGTGGGATTGGATTAGCTATTCTGTGAGAAATTCTCACCTTTTAATTTTATTTCTAGTTGAAATATATACTAGGGTGAAGACGGTGTTTAGTAGCACCCAACACCCGTCGTCCACAGACCATGAACGGCTTGTATGCTTGTTTGTTTGATTTTGATGTGTAGTTGATCGTGTGATGTGTTGTGAAATGAAATAAAATACTTATATAGTTAAAAATAGAGTTTTTAACGTGCATATGAAATGAAATATAAATAAACAAATCGGGCGATTTGTTTATATACACACATTTGACTGATATTGATTGGGACGATAAATTTTACACATCGCCCAACTGCACAAATAAAATCTGTGTTTGATTGTTTGAAAACTCCACACGGGTATTGGGGTGATATATGGCATACACTAGTCCAAATAATTAGCTATATGTCGATCGATTGATTGACAGACTGTTATAAGCGTTAAATATTTATATTCGATGCTTATACAGTGTAGAATGCACTTTGGATGATGGTTGATTATTCATCGTTGTTATTGTATACATGTGTTGTAGAAAATCCATATAATTAACATTATATGGTAATTGATTGGGCCTCATTCCATATTTGAAAAAGAAATATTTGAAAAAGAAATATTTGAAATAGAAATATTCGAAATAGAATATTTGAAAATAGAAATATATAAAGCCGTGTTGATTAGATTGACGCCATTTTGACGTGAACGATATTTATATCGATTTTATTCATTTTATAATGAATATCGAAAGTGATTTCAAAATCTGATATTTTGAAAAGACTTGAATTCGAATTGGAATTGGATATAAATGAATTCGAATTGAATATAAATGAATTCGAATTGAAATTGAATATAAATGAATTCGAATTGAATATAAATGAATTCGAATTGAAATTGAATATAAATGAATTCGAATTGAAATTGAATATAAATGAATTCGAATTGAAATTGAATTGAATTGAAAACGAATTGAAATGGAAATAGAAATCAATTTGAATTGAAATCGATTTGAAATGAATTTAAAACGAATTTATATTGGAATATTCAATTTTGATTTGAAATTGAATATGATGTTGAAACCGTTTTGAAAATGAATTTAAAAACGATTTATATAGCACGTTTTAAAAGGAAATCGACGAAGTATATATTATATATATAATATAATGGCCTGAATAGAACGCGCCGCGTCGCGGCAGTTCGCGAATTTCGACCATTGACTTCGAATGGATATTGCGGGAGATCCGACTGTCGGATTCTCCTAAAACCGGAACTGTTTGGTTCGTATCGAAAAGAGCTTTCTAACGAATATGAGAAATTAGAAATCTAACGGTTGGATTAGGAATTATGTCTACTTCAAAATTGAAAAAGGTCGCTGTAAGTGCAGTTCAATGGCCGTTGATGGAAATCGACTTTAAGGGCCTTGATAAAATTATTAAAAATAGTAATAATTTGTGTAAAATCATAAGAAATGATTTGTGAAGAATTGGGATGAAAAACTCCATATTTGAAAAGATAAAAATAGATTTTTATCGAAATGAACTAGTTTTGAACTAGAATAGTAATTTATTTATTTTTAAAATAAATAAAGGGGATTTGAAAGGGTTTTAAAAGTAACCAGGATTTCCAATAATTGAATTGGAATGGATTTGAATCGAAATTGTCTTTGGATTATTTCGATGTTGGATTTCGTGATTATACAGACATTGTTATGGAATTTTGAAAGATATATTTATATCGTTATTTTCAATACGATATTTGTTGGTCGTAGAATTTAATATTGAATATATGACGATATATTTTCTATTCAGAGCCTTTTATTTAATATCAAATGTGATTTGGGTTTGTCGTGAATGGTGATTTCATTAACACTGTTCTTAAGCCCAGTTGAGAAAAGATTAAATCTTTTTATTTAGATTTAATGAAGTGTACTAATTAAATAATATTTAATTGAATTGATATTGATTTTTGGGTTTATCGTGAACAGTGTTTTAAATAAAACTTGTTCTTTAACCCGATAATTAATGGAATGTGATTTTGGGTTTATCGTGAACCGTGTTTTAAATAACACCGATTCTTTAACCCAGTTAAAGATTAAAACTAAGTGGAGTTTTAACGAATATTTAATTAGATTGAAAAGGTGTTAGAATGGAATATCACCAGTTTTACTCCAGGCGATAGTTAAATCTTTAATTAGATTTGAACGTGAAATGGTAATTAAATTTACCGATAACACCGTGGTGTTAGATATGAAGTATGACCAGTTTTACTTCATGGGATGAATAGGTTGGGATTGAGAAATAAAATAAATGATTACCTCGATGTGGTTCGCTAATCCCAACTAGTTTGAATTGATATTCAAAGAAGATTAAAGAATAAATTTAAAGAATTTATCTTTGATAAAATTAATGGGAACTTTTCCTAAAGTATAGGAATATTTGTATAAAAGAATATTCTGAATTGGAATGAGGAGTATGTTGTGTTTGTGTAACACTTATTTATTATATACGCGAGTGATTCAGAAAGATCAGGTTTATCCCATTCTGAATAACTGATTCGACGTGGTGTCGAAGATGAAGACGGTGGTTGAAGACCGGAGGTCTTCACGTCGTTTGGGTAATTACTGATGATCTTGATTGGGCTATACACCCAAGAAGATGGAAACAGTTGGTGATCGTCCAGACGTACTTGGAGATCGATGGATATGCGAGGAAAGTGCCTCCGGTTTCGTTCAGACCCAGAACGAACTTGTAAATGGACTGTGTGTCTGACATTGGATTTTAGTCTGTGTGATTGATTTATATTAAATATATATCTGTTTGGCGGCAGAGAATGTATTCTCTTGCTTAATGCCCTTCTCTGAGACGTATGAGCTCAGGGGTTATATACTGATGGATATCAAACGCATAGAGTGAATTGCCTGTGTGGCATGCCTAAGTGGCAAATGATCAAGGCTTCTGTTGAAAAGCAAAGTCTTGTGGTTCATGATCAAAGCACGGCCTGTGTGGCGTAGCTTTGTGTAACGTTGATTCGCGAGCCTCACACTTCGGTGGTGAACTAAAAACGGGAGAAGGACCTCAGGGAGGACATGCGTTTCTTTCTAGTTAGAAGTGGCGTCAGTGGTTTTACATGCCCTGACGAGTTTGACTTATGTGGTTGTTGCTGTTGCGAGGCGCCTCGGTTAGATCGAACGATCCGGGTCCGATGGAGTCAGTCGTTGGCTCATTTACGCCCCCATAGGGCGGGGAAACGCAATGTTCAGGCATTTTAATCCACATCGGTGGACCGACCCTGAAGATCCAAGGGCCCACCTGAGTCTGGGTCCTGAGGCTCGGGCTAGAGAGTCTCAAATCGGTAGAGGACTATCTTTTGCCTCGGTTCATAGATGGAAATCCAATTTCCAAATACGTGACTTTGCGGTTTTATTTGTAAACCTATATATGGCGACATAGTGTCATGGGACGCTTATGCCGTTTATGATTGATACTTATGATTTGAAGTTGTTTTATACACTATGCACTTATAATAGTATCAAATGATTTGTTTCAAACGTATCAAGCATTCTTGGCTATTATAAGGTAAAAACCCTATCCTCTGGCTTGCGTTGCATTGTGTGATGGGAACTGGGTCTTATAATAGCTTCATTGTTCTTTATTTAGCATTGCGCTGTTGTTATATGCACTGGTATTCTTGGGAGGAAACCCGTTCCATGTTATACGGCGTGGTCCCTTGATTTACCTAACTTTGAAATAAAGATTAGTAACTGTTTTAGTTCTCACACCAGTCCCATGACTGACATGGAGTTTATTGTTTTAACCTAAACTCTGGGTGCCCTTATTTTGACACGAGCAACTAGTAGTTTTGGTTTTGCAGATTTATATTCACAAGATCCTGGTTTACAGCCGGAACGATATCCGGAAAGCTTTGTATCCGTATATCTCCATCAGTTGTGTATTGTATTATTTTCCGCTGCTATGTATTTAAATGTAATTTAAATCTCTGATATTTCTGTGTAATATTCACTTATACTCTGTATATTCTTGTAATCTGATGGATTGTTGTAATATACAATAAAATGTTCTTCCGTCTGCGTTCTATTTTGTCGTGTTCTCAAAACTATTCGTTCTTTCTCTTCTCTTCGGAGACCGAGGAAGTTCGGGTCGTTTCACTTCTGTTGAAAAGAAAAGTCTTGTGGAGATGATCAAAGCACCGACTGTGTGGCATAGCTTTGTGTAACGTTGATTCGTGAGCCTCACACCCCGGTAGTGGACCAGAAACGGGAGAGGACCTCAGGGAGGACATGCGTTTCTTTCTAGCTAGAAGTGGCGTCAGTGGTTTTACACGCCCTGGCGAGTTTGACTTATGTGGTTGTTGCTGTTGCGAGGCGCCTCGGATATATCGGTCGTTCTCGAACCGATGGAGTCATTCGTTGGCTCATTTATGCCCCAAAGGGCGGGGAAACGCAATGTTCAGGCATTTTAATCCGCATCGGTGGACCAGCCCTGACGATCCAAGGGTCGATGTGCTCTGACCCTGAGACATGGGCTAGATTGTCTCGAAGTCGGTAAGGACTATCTTTTTCTTTGGTTCATGATGGAAATCCAATTTCCAAATACGCGATTTTGCGGTTTTATTTGTAAACCTATATATGGCGACATAGTGGCATGGGACGCTCATGTCGCCTGTGATTGATATTTATGATTTGAAATTGTTTTATACACTATGCACTTATAATAGTATCAAATGATTTGTTTTAAACGTACCAAGCATTCTTGGCTATTATAAGGTAAAAACCCTATCCTCCGGCTTGCGTTGCATTGTGTGATGGGACCTGTGTCTTATAATAGCTTCATTTTTCTTTATTTAGCATTGCGCTGTTTGTTTTATGCACTGGTATTCTTGGGAGGAAACCCATTCCGTGTTATACGGCGTGGTCCCTTGATTTACCAAACTTTAAAAATAAAGATTAATAACTGTTTTAGTTCTCACACCAGTCACATGACTGACCTGGAGTTTATTGTTTTAACCTAAACTCTGGGTGCCCTTATTATCGACACAGGGAGCTACTAGTTTTGGTTTTGCAGATTTATATTCACAGGATCCTGGTTTACAGCTGGAACGATATCCGCAAAGCTTTGTATCCGCATATCTCTTCTAGTTGTGTATTGTATTATTTTCCGCTGCTATGTAATGTATTGTAATCTCTGATATTTTTCCGTGTAATATTTATTCATTCATACTCTGTATATTCTTGTATTATGATGCATTGTTGTAATATACATTGAAATGTTCTTATCTCTGCGTTCTTTTGTGTCTTGTCCTCGACTCAATCCGGGCTTTCCTCACCGGGGAAGTTAGGGTCGTTTCAATACCAATGCATAAAACAAACAACGCAGTGCTAAATAAAGAACAATGATGCTATTATATGACCCAGGTCCCATCACACAATGCAACGCAAGCCAGAGGATAGGGTTTTACCTTATAATAGCCAAATAATGCTTGATACGCGAAATTTAATCTTTTATTACTATAAGTGAAGAAACCAACTTCAAATATAAATGTATCAATCATAGGCGGCATGGGTACCATATATCATGTCGCCAATACTAAGATCTATAATCAAAACCGCAAAGTCACGTATTGGAAGTTGGATTTCTGTCTGTGAACCTACGCAAGGGATCGTCCTAGCCCGCTTCGAAACGCTCTATCCCGTGTCTCAAGCAAGTACTCTGTCAAGCCTTTAGATCGTCAGGGCCGATCCACATTGAGTGGATTAAAATGCCTGAACAACGCATTTCCCCGCCCTTTGGGGAGTAAATTGGTCATATCCCGACCAAACTATCGGCCCCAGGACGACCGATATAATCGAGACACCTCGCAATCCATCATCCACATAAGTAAAATGTCAGGGATAGTAAAACGCTGACGCCACTCCTAGCTTGAAGGAAACGCATGCCCTCTCTGATGTCCTCTCCCGTTTCTGGTTCACACCGGGGTGTGAGGCTCACGAATTAATGCTACACAAAGCTACGCTATATAAAAGCCGTGCTTTGATCATCAACCACAAGACTCTTCTTTTCAACAGAAGCCTTGATCATTTGCATCTCATCATGCCACACAGGCAATTCACGTTATGCAACCAATGTCTATCAATCACATAGAATGAAATCCGATGTCAGACACACATCTATTTACAAGTTCATTCTGGGTCTGAACTAAACCGGAGGCACCTTATTACTCCCCTCATATGTCCAATACAAGAGAGAGGACCTCGCATATCCGTTGATCTCCAAGTACATCTGGACGATCACCACTAATTACCCTATCTTGGGTGTACAGCCTAATCAAGACATCAGTAATCATCCAAACGATGTGAAGACCTCCGGTCTTCAACCACCGTCTTCATCCTCCACACATTGTCGAATCAATTATTCAGAATGGGATAAACCCTGTCTTTCTGAATAACTTGCGTATATAATAAACAAGTGCTATAAAAACACAACATACGCCTCATTCCAATCCAAAATATTCCTTTATCTAAATATTCTTATACTTTAGGAAAGGTTCCCATTAATTTTATCAAAGATAAATTCTTTAAATTTATTCTTTAATCTTCCTTTGGATATTATTTCAATCTAATTAAAGATGCATTAAAATTCCACCTGGTTTTAATCTTCCCAAGAATCAATATTAACGATTGTTTAACTTGGGAAATCATATCATGTCTTTAACTGGGTTAAAGAGCCAATGTCATTTAAAACACGGTTCACGATAAACCCAAAATCACATTCCATTCCACCAGCCTTTTACCGTAAATTAGCAAGTGAACAAATTCCCTAAGTATTAACCCCGAAGGCCGAAACCAACATCAGATCAATACATAGGAAACCATTAAACTTAAGTAATCTCCAGTTAGTTTCTAATTTTCTTATCTCCATTGGGTCTAAGAACAGTATTATTAAAGATACCATTCACGACAACCCAAAATCTTAATCCTTTGTTAATCGGGTTAAAGAACAAGTGCTATTTAAAACACCGTTCACGATAAAGCCAAAGACCAATTTTGATTCCATTCCAATTAAATATCATTTAATTGGTATACTTCATTAAATATAAATAAAAAGATTTAATCTTTTCTCAACAGGGTTCAAGAACAGTGTTAATGAAAACATTGTTCTAACAAAACCAAAATCACATTTAATATTAAATACAAGACTCTTAATAGAAAATATATCGGCTTATATTCAATATTAAATTCTGGAATCAACAAATACCTTATTGGAATAACGATATATACATATATCTTCCAAATTCCTCCACAATATTTGTATAATCACGAAATCCAATATCGAAATATTCCGAAGATAATTTCAATTCAAATCCATTCCAATTCATATATTGGAAATTCTGGTTATTTTTGAAACCATTTCAAATCCAATTTATTTTAAAAATAATTGGATTATAATTCTAGTTCAAAACTAGTTCATTTCGATAAAAATCTATTTTTATCTTTTCAAGTATGGAATTTTTTCACTCTAATTCTTTCCAAATCATTTCTTATGATTTTACACTAATTATTAATATTTTGAATAACTTTATCAAGGCCCGTACAGTCGATTTCCATAAACGGCTATCGAACTGCACTTACAACGACCTTTTCCAAATTTGATTTGGACATGATCCCAAATCCAACCGTTAGATTTCTAATTTCTTGTATTCCTTAGAAAGCTCTTTTCGATACGAACCCAACGGTTCTGGTTTTAGGAGAATCCGACAGTCGGATCTCCCGTAATGTCCGTTCAAAGTCAATGGTCGAAATTCACGAACTACTGTAGCGCGGCGCGTTCTATTCTGGACATTATATATATATAATATATATATTTCCTCGATTTCCTTTTAAAACTTATTTTATAAATCGTTTTAAATTCGTTTTCAAAACGATTTCAACTCCATATCCAATTTCTAATCAAAATTGGATATTCCATATCGTCAATATATAAATGATAATATTTTCCAAACATTAGATTTTGAAATCATTTCCGTTTCGATATTCATTATAAAAATGAATAAAACCGATATAAATATTGTTCACGTCGAAATGGCGTTAATCTAATCAACACGGTTTTATATATTTAAATATATTCGTTTCCATCCCAAATCGGACATCAAAATCAGATTTTGATATTTTACTGAATAATATTTTAAAATCTTCGTTATTTTAAAATAATCGCTATTTCAAAATATTCATTCTTTCTGAACTAGAATCAGACAAAGTCAATTACGATATAATGTGATTTATAAGGATTTCACACAACAAATGTGTATAACAACAATAAAACACAGTCAACCATCATCCAGAGTGAATTCTACACTGCATAAGCATCAAACATAAATATTTAACGCTTACAACAGCTTGTCAATCAATTGATCGACATACAACTAATTATTGGGACTAGTGTATGTCATATATCATCCCAATACCCATGTGGGGTTTAAATCAACGAACAATGAATTTTGTTTGTGAAGTTGGGCGATGTGTAAAATTTATCGTCCCAATCCATATCAGTCAAATGGGTGTACATAGACAAATCGCCTAATTTGTAAATGAATATTAATTTTATTCATATCAACGTTAAAAGTTATATTTTTAACAATAAAATATTTTATTCAATATATGAATATTCTATTCAGTTCATTTATACAACAAAAATGATATTTTTATTGTTTTAACATATTTTAGAAAATTTTGGCAGCATAACGGCGCGATATCCAAACCGGGTAATGTCTAGCATTACCCCTCTCTTGACATTGGCTCACACCATACACACATAACAATTATAATCAATTCATTTCACCCAAACAACCAAATTCCACCAATTAATCAAATCAGCCAAACCAAACAATCAAACAAGTCGTCCGTGGTCTGTGGACAACGGGGAACAGTTTATATATATACGGTTATAAAATAAATAACTGCACACGAAAATTATAGTGAGCAGTTCTCACCTTTGGGATCCACTCCGCCATACTTTATTTCTGAATGGTTTGGATTTAGATTTGATTCTAGTCTATTCCATCGCAATCCTTTTCACGCTGTTTATAGTAAAAATCATATTTTTAATATGATGTTCGTATATTAAAAGTCGAATTTTTATATCGCTATATATATACATAAAAACCATATTTTTATATAACTAAAAATCGAATTTTTATTTAAATAAAAATAATATGATTCATATGATAAAAATATCACTTTTTTATTTTTAAAAATCTCATCTTTTCTACAATAAAAATCTCATCTTTTTATATTTGAAAATACACCCTTTATATTATAAAAATATAATCTTTTCTTATATAAAAATATATTCTTTTCATTTATAAAAATGTATTCTTTTCATTTATAAAAATATATTCTTTTCATTTATAAAAATATATTCTTTTCCTATATAAAAAATATATTCCTTTCATATTTCAAAATCTAATCTTTTCAATGTTAAAAATCTAATCTTCTCAATATTAAAAATCTAATCTTTTATTAGTTAAAAATCACTTCGTTTCAATGTTAAAAATCACTTCGTTTCAATGTTAAAAATCACTTCTGTTCAATGTTAAAAATCTGAAAAGAACATTAAATAAAAATGCTTATTTTTTTTTGCATTTTCAGGGTGGTGGAGGGAGGAGCTCGCAGTCAGTGGCGCGTCAGGGGTTCAGAGCTGCTGGCTTCGATTCCGACATGGAAGAGGAGGTTGGAGCGATCGACTGAGCTATGGTGGTAGTCTCGCTTCTCGCGCGAAGACCCTGGGTTCGATGGCAGTGCGGGTTTGACTGGCTGATGACCGCCGTGCGGGAGGCAGAGAGATGTCAGATGAGGTGGAAGCGGTGGTGGAGCGACGAGGCCGGCGTATTCGAAAGCGGCCTTTTTCAATTCGGGAAAATGAAAATTTCTGAAAGAGGGAAAAAATGATTTAGGTTATAAAGTTTTTCCATTTGTCCTTATATAAATTTTATATTATTTAATTCCATAAAAGTTGATTTTTTATCCGAACTCCAAACATCATCCAACAACTGTCGCCTCTAGCTAATTACCCCCATTTCGAATCCAATGGGATATGTGATGCAAGCCAATTTGACTGTTTCGATCAGTTTTGCTTTAAGTTAAAATATAAATCAATATATATTCAATTTATACATACATTTCAATTTACCGGGGCCACATACTGACTCTAAAAGTTTTAGAAAAATTATTTCTAACTTCGTACTGACGATACGGTCCTAACAAAACTAATTTCATCAAATTTGAAGACCGTTTGAAAAATGGCCATTTTTTGGTCGATCCAAATTGACTGAAACTGACAAAACATGTTTTACTTTTCCACGCTCACATATTGCTTTCAAAAATTATGAATTTTGGAATCTAGCTATAATTTGACATCCCGGATCCAACAAAAGTGGTTTCGTCAAAAATGGAGGTCGTCTGCAAAATGGCTATTTTTAAGGGCTATATTTCCATAACGACTATTCTGAAATTTCAACTGGACATAACTTTTTATTCCCGCTATGAAATTTCAATTTTTCGAATTGTTGGAAAGATATTCTCAGATAGACTCTAATATTTTTGGTTTCGCTAAAATCCGATTTATTTTGAATCATGTACATTCATTTGAAATTTGAAATCGAATTTTCGAACTACCGCGCCATTTCCAATTTATTTTATATTTAAAGATAAATATTTATATTCTAACATCAATTCATATAAAAACATACGTTCTAATTCTACTCAAAATAAATTTCTCTCATTATTATTTAAAATAATTCATTTTAAATATTCAAAATTCATCAAAATTGCCAAAATAAAAATTATAAATTGGTTCTGATTTTTCGGGTTATTACAAGAGATCTAATGAAATGTCAAGGCCTCAAATTTATTGGATTTTTTCTGTAATTATATGAATTTTAAACGCTTGATTTTTCATCGATAATTATAAAGGACTTTTCACAAACGACCTCGGAACTTGACGAAAGCAGTCCCATCGGATCTAGAATATTTTTTATGCTAGAAATAACATTTTTATCAAAAAATAGAAGTCGTTTGTGGTGGTTTAAAACTTTAGTACATCGTTAAGTTTCTTATATAATAAAATAATATTATTTTTATCCCTACGAACACATGAAACGTAACCTAATATTCCTTCAATTCAAAACAAGCACGGACCTACCAACAAACATGCAGCCTCATTGAAAAGAAGCACACCTATCTTTTTACATATTTTCTTTTCAGTTTATATTAATCATGCAAACCAAGTTTGGTTTTGAAATCTCCACCCAAGAAAGTTCGAAACAGCTGCCCTGTTTTATTTGCCTACCTATACATCCTCCTTGTCTAATTAATAAAAAATGCACACCAATCCCTATATTCAGCATACCTATCCCTTGGCAATCAAGTAATATTGGTTATATATATTCATGCGAAAATACACAGTTCTCTTCCCTTTGTTTAAATGAAACAATAACGCTGATCGAAGCTCTCCAGGCTTCGAATATATATATATATATATATATATATATATATGTATGTATGTATGTATGTATGTATGTATATAAGATTTTCCATTTTTTCTGTCATGAGTGGATGGAGGACTTGGAGTTCGTGTGGGCTATAGCTGAACGAAGGTAGTACTGGGAAGCCTCAAGAGGACGGAGGTGGAGGTGAGCTTTCCGAGTGTCGAGGTGTTGTGCAGTTGTAGGTTGGATGAAAGGCGGGACAGTGAGTGGCTTAGGTCGGTGGCGGGATGCAAACGCTGGCGACAACATAGCTAAAGCAAAGCAGTTCGAGTTAAAAAAAGTAAAGGAAGAAAAACGAACTGGAGGGAAGGCGCATGGGAACAAAGTGGCAAGGTGGTAACAAAAAGCAAAGATACAGGGTATGCATGCGGTTATGCATGCAGTATGGGAGATGGCAGATGGATTTACAAGTGGTCTTTTGGGCCTTGCAATAAAAAAAGAAGAAGAAGGAAAAAAGGAGAATGGCGTGAAACCACATAACTACGTGGTGAAGAAATGGAGAAAAGAGGTTGGGTGATTGGGTTTGAAGGGAAACAACGTAAAGAGAATGTTGCGTGGCTTAGAAGTGGAGATATGAGCAACAATTAGAATGGGAATGAAGATGTTAATGGGAAAGGACATTACAACAGAAAGCGATAAGGAGTAGTCACGAAGACTTTTGGCCTGTAACGATATTTGAAGCGTACTGTTGGAGTTGGTGTGAGTAACGAAGGAAGGATAAAGTAGCTGATTATATCCTAATCTAATTAACTTACTATTAAGTTATAATTAATAATATAGTTAGTTAATGTAGAGCATATATTTATATTAATCGCTGGTGCAGGGTTCCAAACTGAAGTGGTATACAAGAAGTAATGAATGGACCTGCATGAATTGTTAGTAAATAGTAATTAAATGGTAATATTTGTTAATCAAGGAAATTTAATTTTTAATTAAATGGTGAACTTATATAGTTATAACTCGTATGTTTGTTGATTGAGTTTAATGAGACAAAATACGTGGTGAATGTAGTAATGGACACTTCATTGTGGAACCATCTTGGACAAAGCTCGAGATAATGAAGATTTTTCGTTAAATTAAAAGGCCGTTTAACCTAATTGAAAAAAAATGAGTTGCTTAGCGAAAAACGGAATCAAGGTGAGTTAAACTCACTCAGTTTTCTCCCCACTTATATATAAGATGGGTTTTTATTGTGTGCTATGAATGCTAATTGCTTGTTGTATGTTGAATGTTTACATACATGTTGTCTGAATTGGTTGAATTGCATGTTAGTTAGAATTAAATGAAAACCAATCGTTTTAACAATTGTTCCTCCAAATGACGAACTTACCTTGTTAGACACATTTATAAATAAACATGTTTAATTTAGTGAATTGTTTAAATTGGCTTGTTAGCGTTAAATAAATTAGTTGTTGTTAAATAGTCGTTTTTTACTGTTATAGAAATAATCAATAAAATATAATTAAATGATATTATCTGATATAACCCATTTGGATGTAGAGAAGAACAGGTTGGAGGGATCCAACCAGATTCCTCAAATATATTAGATGTTATTTATTTTCTTATTATCACCATATGAACTGATTAAACCCATATGTTTGGATGATTGATTCGATTGTTGACCATTGACCTGAAATCCAACAATTGTTTTATTTTAACCAATGGAAAATATTTGTTTAGTAATTGGCAACGATTGGCCGATAAATCAATCGTTTGAGATATTAATTTACCGTTAGGTAAACGATAGAAAAATGAAGTTATGAAATTTATTTTATAACTGAATATAGATTTTTAAATTTATTATTTAAAAATGAAGTTTATAAAAAGGGAAATCAGCCGTGTGCAGAGCACGTGTCTCATCTTAATTAATATAATGATTTACAACTAAGATTAATTATTTTTGAGAAACAATTAAAATGGAATTATATTATTATTTATTTAATATTAATCGAAGTAAATGAGGTTATTTAAATTAATTCATTAATTAATTTAAATGAAGAGACGAGTTAAAGTGGATCAACAAGCCAATCATGTTTTAGAGTTGACCAAGTGAACTGTTTTAATTGAAACTGATTATTTAATTAAATTATTGTGTGTAAATTAGAAATGCAATGATTTATAATATAGCTGTTTAACTTAAATAAGATTTTAAAAAGTAATTTAATACTAATTATAGTTGATGATGAAGTAAATTACTATTTTAATAATAATTTAAATAATTACTTATTAAATGACTTGCATTTAAGTAAGAAACCATTTTTGAAATGGAATATGGATGAGTTATGAAAAGAGGTTATAAACGAGTGTTTATAATAAATCCAAATCTTTATAATAAAACTATAAAGGAGATTTTTAAGCAAACACGATGGCTTAAATAAATGTTTACTTAATATTGAATTAAGTAAATGAAATAGGATAAAAGGCGGCTTATATCAAACCTGAGATTTTATAACAAATTTTATGAAAGGGAATGAGAAGTCAAAGCGTGATTTGAATTGGCGATACTTAATAATGAAATTAAGTAAAAGGGTTAGAATTGAAATGAGATTTCCAAAAAGGAATGATAATGGAAAAGATTGGTAAGTGAATTTGGTAAAGGATTTTTAAATGGCATTTATTAATAATAATTCTAGTTAATGAATGAATGCTTTGAAAGAAGTTAAGGTTAAGAAGTGGTTTAATCAATATATTAAGTAATAATAAGCTGTATTTAAAAAGAGGCATTTTTGAAAAAAGTAAGAAGGTTTTGTAAACCATATTTTAAATAAAATAGTTTAATGAGATTTGTTGATATTTGAATAAATATCAATTTTTGAATTACAATTTGTGTCTATCTTAAGATAAGAACATTGTTGATCAAGGTCTGAGAGGTAATTTAAATACACTAACTTAAATGACTTCAAGATTATTTGAGAATGATATTAGTTTGTATGGAAAAGAGGTTAAGAACATTCCCGGATGAGAAACAATAATGCAACGTAAATCGCGAGATTTGAGAATATAATGAGATTTCCAAATTAATGGAATAAACAGAATTTGAGACTATAAAATGCGATTTCCAAAGTAACGGAATGACAAGATTTGATGATATAAAATGAGATTTCCATAGTAACGGAATTTGAAAGATTTTAGGATATATATATATATATATATATATATATATATATATATAATGGTATTCTCCGAACTAAAAGAAATAAAAAGGACATTGAGAAATTATAAGGGTATTTTCAAGTGAAAAGGTAATGAAAAGTGAAGTGTTGAAATAAGTTTATTCTAAAAGAATAAGGATGGATTATTGTTTCCAAATACTGGAACAAAAGAGATTCATAACGTTATTTTATGAATGATAAGTTGAATTAATATTCCCAATTATAGATAATGAGAAATGATATAAAATAGTTTTTGAAATTATCTTGTGTTAAATAAGAAACAAAAGTAATATTCGTAATATAAAAATATTTAAAGCGTTTGAAATTAACACTCATTAATTGTTTTAACTAAAAAGGCCAAGTAATTCCAAGTAATGAACCAGCAACTCATTTTATTTTCATGATTGTTTATTTGATTGTTAAATAACCGACTATCAAATTTAGCCATACGATTGTTGGTATGGAAAGACCGGGATCGAGTTTATATTCAAAACCCATTCCGACCCACAAACACGTAACGTTGAAGATACAAGATGGTGAATTTGAAGACCGTGGATCTTCATAAGCGGAAGGATTACTTGTCGAATATTCTCTGTGTTGCAACACAGAGGTATTTTGACATGATTCTGTCATGGTTGAGATTTTGCGGATTTGCAAGGACTACTCGCTACTAATCCAAAGGATAATTCAAGGATGCAGTAAGAGGGTGCCTTCGGTTTGTCTAGTTCCAGGACAACTTGTATGGACGAATATCTGACAGAGTATTTCCAAAACAATTACGTACATTAATTTTCTCAAACGTGTTTCTGTGGCGACGGAGAAGACACCTTCTCTTAATTTAACAACCCAAGCATTTTTGTGGAAATCTATTAGTGATTTCTGGCGGATCCGACGATGTGGCATTCAAAGTGAATAGTGGACATATGTTCTAAAACATGAATTACATAATAATATAATAATGATTAATTAATTAATTAATTAATGTTGACCTCAAGCCTCATCAACCGGGAAATGGTATAAGATCGGGTAGGTCGCATGGCTATGTGGGTCGCACCCATCAAAAGGGTATATCATTACCTGGTTTGGTGAAATTAAATGCCTTCGGTCGACCCATTATTTGTATGCTATCGGTTCAGTTGGCTGGCCCTCAATCGTGGTAGTGATATATTCGGTACTCTCAAGCGAAGTGAGGTGCCGGTCATGTTTAGCCGGGGTTGCAAGATGTTTTTGTTGATACCCCAATGTATTCATCTCCAAAGGTACATTATCGGAAGGTGGTCCCATACCTGTCCACAGTTGGAAATCCATTCTCCAATAAGCGCCCGCGGTTTTGATTATATACTATGTATGTAGAGCGTGAGATGCAAGCGTTCTACTAGATTGCTATTTACTTGACATTAGACATTATTATAATATCAGATGATATATAATTTGAAAATGTTTTGGGTTATAGTAAGGTAAAAACCATCCGTATTATGGTGGATCCGGTCTTACTATTATCCTTTCTTTCAAAAAGATTTTAAATTTAAAATCAAGTTGGATGTTATCTATAAACTTAATGTGTTTTCTCACTCTAGTTCACTAGACTGATTTGTGCGTTTGTGATGCTCGGTTTAGATTGGGTTGTACAGGTTCAGGTTATCGGATTCAGTGAAGAAACAAGCTGAAGAAGTCCAGACGTATGATATATATTTATTCCTCTGTGTGATGTATATGAGGATAGGTCATTATAACTGTCCAAATATGTGATGTACTCTAATGACTGTAAGTTTTATTTTCAAGCTCTCTGTAAAGATTTAATTATGTATTATATTTTGTTCCACTGCGATGTGAGACTCTGATCATGTGTTGGTTTTTCTTCTTCTTCTATTCTAATATTTATTTCTTTTTTGTCTCACCCTCTAACATCTTTCTATTGGCATCTGTGTTTTCAATACTTGTGTTTTGGCAAGTAATATAGGATTTATGTATAATTGTCAGAATTCAGGCACCGAATTCTTGCAGATCGTCACATGTTATACTATCCAAATAATCCCCAAATTTAACTAATCTTGTAATTATATAAAGTACTCAGAGAAGTATGCAATCTAACAGGCCTAGGTAGGAATTTCTAGATCTATATTAATATCCTCCAATTTATGTTATAAAAATCCAAATCTATATCTTGCAACTCCATTATTTTAGAGAAAGAAATTTTGCCTAGTGGAGGCAGAGAATGGGGAATTAACTTGGGATTATTAGGTTTAGATTAGAGGTATATTTATAATAGAATTAGGTAGCATAGGTTCGTTAGATATTAGGTTTTTATTTGGGTACATAAGATCAAAAGAAGAGTCCATAATAAACACTAGGAATCTCCCCCGTTCGGTTGAAATCGTGCCTCACAACCAATTCATCAGGCCACGACCTTAGTCTACCCATCCTAGAGTGGGTTGATCCCCTTGGTACCTGGGTCGGCTCATCTTGAGGCTGCCTTGTCCTAGTTCCAGCTTTTAATATACATATACATATACATACATACATACATACATACATATATATATATATACATATATACATATATATTAGGGTCAGTCTTTAATCCATAACTTCTTCGTTTTAAGTTCGATTTCAGAAAACCAAATGCCTATCTTAACTAGAACTCCGTAATTAACCCAATGGCGCAACCTCCGTTACTCAGTTCCCATTGTTTTTCTGATTAATATTTATTTTACTAGTTTTAATTTAAATTGGTTTATTAAAATTTTGGGTTGTTACATTCTTCCTTCCTTAAAGAATTTCGTCCCTGAAATCTCCAAGGCTAGGAGAAAGACATAAATTTTATCATGCCATCTTCTACACCCATCTACTTATCCATTAATCACAGACATCCATTTTCCTTAGGATTTCTAATGTTTTTCCACGAACATATGAAATCGTGTAGTGTACATTTCCCTAACCAGCACAAGAAATTAGATGGTCCACTGATTCAGTCGACCACTTTTAATGCAATTTATGTCAGTGCCATGTGTCCAAAATGTATACAAGAAAATCCTAATGATACTCAAAATTCAATATAAGTGCTACAACGGTCACCAAAATGCAATAGTCATATGATAATAATCCATTTTTCATCCATAAAATAATAGTGAATGTAACACCCCGTAATTTTATAACATTAAAATTCACAAATTAAAGTATATTTAATTTTTAGAAACGAACTAAGTGAAATGGGTTGCGCAGAAAAATATATATGTAACAACCCGTATTTTCAATAACCTGTTATAACATAAATCGAGGCAGAATTTAATTCAAAAATCTGAATCAAGGGAAACGGGCTATGCCATTGCGTTCGTCTCGGAAAAATACTCGAAATAGAGTCCGAGTTTTCGAAAATCGGAGTCCGTATGACCCAGTTAAGGCCCATTGAAGTTTTCAGAAATTTCCATAGTAAAAACAGATTTAAATTTTAAATTAAAAACAAGGATTAGGGCTAGCTGGCGTCAGGCGGGAAAACTCCCGCCAGGACCCCCATGTCGACAGGCATGTCGACAGGGGTCTTAGGGTGTCGACTGCCCTGTCGACAACCCCGTCGACACGGGGTGGTCGGGCAGTTTTGCCTGGCGCACCATTTTGATTTGGGCTTGGTTGTGTGGCTTGGTTCTAGAGAATTCCTAAATCTGACGGACCTAAACTAACCTAGGGTTAATCCTAGGGCTAAAAACACTCTAATCTTCTATAAATAAGCCCCTAATCCTACCCTAAAACCTCATTATTCATTCTAGCAACCAAACTATGTCAAATTGAATTCTCAAATGGCCTCCACCTAAAAACCCTAGCCTCCACCCTCTTCAAAAATCAGTTCTATGAAGGTTTTGATGTTCATACAAGCTTTTCTAAGTTGTATGAATGATCATTAGCTTGCATACATCATCAAGTTGCAAGCTTTATTTGCTAAGCTAGAGTTTTTGGGATTTTTGTTAATTGGAGCTTTGTTTTGGGTTTTTATATGCTTGCATAAAAGGGCTTCTCAATCTTTATTAGTAGATTTGTGTCTTCATAATATTTGTAAGCCCTCTTACCTTCATTTTAGAAACTCTAAAGTTAATATGTGATGAAAGTTGGGATTTATGCATGTTTAATAAGTTATGCATGCTTATGCGAGTTCACTATGCTATGTTATGCATGTTTAATAAGTTATGCATGCTTATGCGAGTTCACTATGCTATGTTATGCATGTTTAATGAGTTATGCATGCTTATGTGAGTTCACTATGCTATGTTACACATGTTTGATAAGTTATGCATGTTTATGCAAGTTCATTATGCTATGATTTGCAAGTTTAACAAGTTATGCATGTTTATGCAAGTTCACTAAGCCATAATTTGCAAGTTTATTGAGTTATGCATGTTTATGCAAGTTCACTATGCCATGATTTGCAAGTTTAACAAGTTATGCATGTTTATGCAAGTCCACTATGTTAAGTTATGCAAGTCCAACATGTTATGCATGTTTATTATGATATGTAAGATTTATCATGTATGTTGTGCCAAGTTCCCTATTTCTATCCTTTATGCGTTATGACGAATATGTAAGCGATAGAATGACGTTGGGGGGTTTTTGGGTAAAACTTAAAATACATGAAAATATAAGATTGGGAATTTACCTATTAAGTTAGGTCTACCCCTTGGGAATTTACCTATTAAGTTAGGTCTACCCAAGTATTTGTTAAACTTGTAATTATGGTTTGAAAATAAAGTGGACATGACACTTAGAAAACATAAGTGTGGCCAACTCGAGGTTGGGTTGAGTTTGTAGCGTAAACCTACCCGGAACCGACCGGCTTAACTAGTTGCTACAAACAATAGGACCCAATGTGAGAAGTTGGTCATGTGTACCTTGGACCTGAGGTTAGACCAAGTTGTGGTGTAAAGCTACCCGGACCCACCGGCTTAACTAGTAACCGCAACAAAGTCTAATGTGAGAGGTTAAGGTACAATTAAATTAACGCCTCATGATTAGGGTTAAGTCATGGCCCACTAATACTTAACCAATTTTGGGGATACGAAGGATTAAATGGGGTTAAGTGGTGAACTGTTGGTTACACTTAACTAATTTAATCCATGATTAGTGAGGGGTTAAACCACACTTAACCCTCTTAGAAAACCCTAGCAACGTGGTCTGTTCCAGCAGTAATCCCAGTTGGGTATCATTCACAACCCTAGAGGCTAGGCTAGGGCGGGGCACGATTACTGGGCTGATGTAAGCGACCAAAGCGACGGCTGAGTGGTACAGCGGTGCGGGTCCAGGCGGGCTACGGACGTGCACGTAGTTCGGTGTTGGACAAACTCGAGGCACGGGTACCAGTAGGTTTGGACTGTGCATTATTGCTTAGGTGTCTGGGGTTGACACCCGAGGGCTTGATACACCCAAAGGTGGACCCAGCACAGTCTGACTATAACAATATGTGGGCCGTATGGACACCAACACTTGACGTGTTAGGTTTATAGGGAGCCGATCGACTAGACCGTTGGGCTGGACCTTGTATTAAGGTCACCTCCTGCTATTGGGCCAAAGTTTTGGGCTGAGGGATCATTACCTGTTATGTTAGTTTGCTAGTACACTGTGGTGCAAAGCTTAATCTTCTCTATGTGATGGCACCTTTATCTATTGCCAGTATGTTCATCTCAGTTTCCATCATGATGTTAACTTTATTAGTTTATAGACTGATCGTAGTAGGGCTTACCAGTCTTTTTGACTGACCTGTTTTTTTTCGCTTCTTTTCTTCCGTTCCCCCCCCCTAGGTTCTGAGGGAGGGAACAGTGGTCCTTAGCTTGGATCGCTTGCTTGTTTGCTGGATAGCTCATGTATGCCTGGACATTGAGCTCGCTATGGTTTATCATCTTTATTTTTGGGGATAGCACTATGTATTTCAGTATTTCTGTTTATGATGTACTAGACATGTTTATTTTGGCAGTTGACTTTATGATGTACTAGGCTTGTTTTGAGATGGTTTGAGATATTCCGCTGTTTTATTCTCACTTACTCTGTTTTACATATATATTTATGTTCTTGTTCTGCCTTGATATATCATTATGCATGCTTACCCAGTTCTAACGCCCCCCAGAAGCTAGTGCCCCCGAAAGAGTGACCCTAGCGGAGGTGGGGTGTTACAAATTTGGTATCAGAGAATATGGTTTACAAGAAAGAACAAAAAGTTTTTAAAAAGACTTTTGAAAAACTATTTTCAAAACAAGTATAAAGTATTTTCCAAAGAAAAGTCTACTATTTTAAAAAGGGCTATTCCCCAAAAAGCCATTAGCGTTATCCTTCGTTCCCTTGACCTAATCTTATCTTATCCTTCGTTTCAGTATGGCTGAGGATCTTGCCATCCCGGATGGAGTAAATGTGCCACTCTGGTATAGGAGACTCCTAGAAGCTAGGGCGGCAGTCGGCCCCGCAAACCCTACTCCCACTCCTCCTCCTGTAGTTGAGAATCCTCCCCCTAATTTCCCTCCTCCGGTGGTCCCTCCAGTGGTTAATATTCCTCCTCCCGTTGCTAATGTTCCTCCTCCTCCAGTTGCTGAGGCTCCTCTTCCTCCTCCTCCCCCTCAGCATCCTCAGGTTGAGTTCACGAAGGTTTGTAAAGACTTCAAGGCGATGGGAGGCCAGAATTTCCTAGGCACGGAATCTTTTGTTGAAGCTAGGAATTGGCTGAAGGAAACTGAGGACCTGTTTGCTATCTTTGGGATTGATGACGAGAGGAAGATCTTATTGATAGTGTGGCTTTTGAAGGACGAAGCAGCCTATTGGTGGGAAGTCACCAATGGGACGAGGCCCGTTGAGACTTGGGCCGATTTGAGGGCTAGATTTGTGGCCAAATTTCTATCTTCTGCTGAGGCGAATTTACAGATGGAGAAGTTCATTGCATTAAAGCAAGGTGATATGTCTGTTAAGGAGTATGTGAACAAGTTTAATCAGCTGGCCCGTTTTGGTTTGGATATGGTGAACACTCCTGAGAAGAAGGCTCTTCGATTTGCTAGAGGGTTGAATGAGCCGCTGCAGGGCTTGGCGATGTCACATATTCCGCATGGGGCTACTTTTGAGAGTTTGGTCAATATGGCTCTACTTCAGGGAGATGGAAAGAAAGAGGTCAAGACGAGTGATACTCAAGCAAAGAAGACTGATTCTCAAGGCAAAGGCAATCAAGGTGGTCAAAGCAGTCAGGGGAATCAGAGCAAGAACAAGAAGGGGAACAACAACAAAGGCAAGGGAAAGTGCAATTACTGCGGTGTGCCTGGACATTTTGCTAAGGATTGTAGGAAGAAGAAAAGGAAGCTTAGTGGTGGATGTTTTTCCTGTGGTGAGGCTGGACACTTCAGCAAGGAATGCCCAAAGAAGAAAGGACAGGCTGGACATTCAGGAGGGCAAGTTCATGCTCTCAATACCGCTCCAGTTCCCGATCGAGGTAGTGTTTCTGTTGAGAACCTTGTTTATGTTTTTGATCTTCCAGTTCGTACCTTGTTTGATTCTGGTGCATCACATAGCTTTATTTCATCTGATCTTGTTGATAGCTTGCACCTTAGTACTAGCTTAGTGGATGATCTCGTTTGTGTTTCGAATCCCATTGGGGGTTCTGCTCATCTATCTATGATATGTGAGGATCTGAGGATCTCTATACTCAGTGTAGAGTTCTTGTGTAGTGCATATGTTCTTGGTTTCAGGGGATACGGATTGATATTGGGCATGGATTGGCTGTCCCGATATGGAGCCATTCTTGATTGTGAGCATAGGGTTGTGAGGCTTGTGACTCGCCTTGGCAACACCTTAGAGATTTCATGCAATCCGAAGGACCCCGTCATGTTGTGCTATCTTGAATATCTCGACTCGTCAGAGGAAGCCCTTCAGTCTGTAAGGGTGGTCCGAGATTATCCAGATGTTTTTGAAGAAGTTAAGGGGTTGCCCCCTAAACGAGAGATTGATTTTCGCATTTATCTGGTGGATAATGCTAAGCCTGTTTCTTTGCCCGTTCGGCACATGGCTCCGCGTGAGAGACGGGAGCTGAGCAAGCAAGTGAAAGAGTTGCTTGAAAAGAACTTCATCAGACGAAGTATATCCGAATGGGGAGCGCCTGTGGTGTTTGCTACTAAGGCAGATGGTTCTCTTCGACTCTGTGTGGACTATAGGGAATTGAATAAGCTGACTAAGAAGAACAGACACCCGTTACCGAGGATCGATGATCTGTTTAACCAGCTTGTTGGCGCTTCTGTTTTCTCTCAGCTTGATCTTGCTACCGGATTTCATCAGCTCAGAGTGGCTGAAGATAGTATAGACAAGACTGCATTCAGAACTCCAGACGGATTCTTTGAATGGCTTGTTATGCCGTTCGGTTTGACGAATGCACCCGCGTATTTCGTGGACTTGATGAGTAGGGTGTTTCGGGAGTTCTTGAACAAGTTTGTCGTGGTCTTTGTGGATGATATTCTGATCTTCTCCAAGGATGAAGAAGAGCACGCGAGGCATCTTGTAGAGGTGATGGATACGCTTAGAGCACATCAGTTAAAGGCCAAATTCTCCAAGTGCCACTTTTGGAGAAGGGAAATTAGATTCCTTGGGCATATCGTATCCAAGCAAGGCTTAGCGGTGGATCCCGCTAAGGTGGTTGCAGTTCAGGATTGGAAGACTCCAAGGAATGCAACCGAGGTGAGAAGTTTTCTAGGTCTTGCGGGTTTTTACCGGAAGTTCATCAAGGACTTCGCGAAGATATCCGCTCCTCTTACTAAGTTGACAAAGAAGAACTTAGTTTTTGCTTGGGATATCGACTGTGAGCTTGCTTTTCAGAGACTCAAGAGAGCCCTTACCTCAGCACCAGTTTTAGCTTTACCCGATGGTGGTAAGATATTTACCGTGTACACTGATGCTTGTGGCACGGGATTGGGCGCCGTTCTGATGCAAGAGGGCAGAGTTATATGTTTTGGTGGGAGGCAACTTAAGGTGCATGAGAAGAATTATCCCACTCATGATCTAGAGCTGGCAGCAATAGTATATGCACTCAAGGCTTGGCGTCATTATCTTCTGGGAGAGAGATTTGAGCTGTATACTGATCATAAGTCTTTGAAGTATCTCTTTTCGCAGAAGGATCTGAACTTGAGGCAGCAGAGATGGATGGAATTCTTGGCGTCCTATGATTTTGATATAGCCTATACCCCTGGCAAGGGGAATGTTGTAGCGGATGCGTTGAGTAGAAAAAGGTTGACACTAAGTCCTCTATTTGTTGAGATGAAGAATTTAGAGTTCTTGGCAACCTTTGATTTCTCTTTGGCGATGGAGTCGATGACCGGTTCTTTAGCATCTCTTGAGCTCAGGCCTACCCTTCTGGATCAGGTTGGGGCTTCGCAGAAGGAAGACCCTCAGATAATTGAGATCATGGATAAGCTGATTCGAGGGGAGACATTTAGTCACCTTGCTCGATATTCTATAGACGATAAGGGTTGGCTGAGGAGAGACGGAAGGCTTTGTGTTCCGATGGTGGAAGACTTGGTGAGGAAAGTTCTTGATGAAGCACATCGCTCCAAGTTGACTATACATCCGGGTGGAGATAAGATGTATAAGGATATGAAGCGCATTTTCTTCTGGCCTGGAATGAAGAAAGATGTGGCAGAGTTTGTCTCTAGATGTGTTGTTTGTCAGAGAGTAAAAGCTGAGTCGAAGAAGCCCGGTGGGCTATTGCATCCTCTAGAGGTCCCGCTATGGAAGTGGGAGAGTATTTCTATGGACTTTATTGATGGGCTTCCAAGGTCAAGGAAAGGGAATACAAGCATTTGGGTTATTGTAGATAGACTTACGAAGAGTGCTCATTTCATTCCGGTAAAGAGCAAAAGGACCGCATCTGGACTAGCATCAGTATATCTTCGTGAGATAGTACGACTACATGGAGTCCCTTCCAGCATAGTCAGTGACCGAGACCCCATCTTTACTAGTCAGTTCTGGAACAGTTTGCAGGAAGCTATGGGCACGAGGTTGAACCTGAGTACGGCCTATCACCCACAAACAGACGGCCAAACAGAAAGGGTGAATAGGGTACTTGAGGACTTGTTGAGGCTTTGCATTCTGGACTTTGGTGGTACTTGGGAAGACCACCTTCCTCTTGCTGAGTTCGCATATAATAACAGTTATCAGGCAAGCATAGGGATGGCACCATTTGAAGCTTTATATGGGAGGCCGTGCAAGTCGCCTACATGTTGGTGGGAGACTACATAGAAACTCATACTTGGGCCTGACATGATTAAGGATACATCCGAGAAGGTCGAGTTGATTAGAAGACGGATGAAGGCGGCCCAAGACCGACAGAAATCCTATGCTGATAAGCGGAGATCCGATTTGGAGTTTGATGTTGGGGACATGGTTTTCGTAAAGGTTTCTCCTTTGCGGAATGTGGTCCGATTTGGAGCTGTTGGGAAGTTAGCACCAAGATTTGTTGGACCCTTCCCTATCATAGAGAGGATTGGGAAGATGGCTTATAAAGTGCAATTGCCCGAGAAGCTGTCCGGAGTGCATAATGTCTTTCATGTCTCGCATCTCCGAAAGTGCCTACATGAGTCCGCTGAGGTGGTTGAACCTAGCGTTCTTGAAGACGTGGAAGTAGAGAAAGAGGCAACTTTGAGGAGAGCTCCGATTCGTATCTTGGGGACGGAGGCCAAGAAGCTAAGGAATCGAGAGGTCAAGTTGGTGAAGGTTCAATGGGGTGAAGCCGAAGAAGACGCAACTTGGGAAACCGAGGAGAAGATGCGTGGGCTTTATCCATTCCTTTTTGAGGGTACACTCTTAGTCTCTTTCCTTTGTTAGCATATCTTTCTCTTTGCTATCCATGTTTATCTAGTTATCGTGCTAATCTTATCATGAGAACTTTAGGTAGAAACCCTTTGGATGAAGCATGTGCTTGAGGCATGTTATGTTTGATGGTTGCAAGTGGTTGCAAGTGTTTGCAAGTGGTTACTCGTGGATGCATGATACACATTAGGCACTAGATCGGCTCACACACTCTTCATATTGCATGTGCATGAGTGTTTATGCTTATTCATGGATGAAACTTGTATGCCATCACATGGATGTTGCATATGGATGTATGATTGAGCACGCATGTAGATATTATACATTATGTTAGGGATTTGCATACATATGGATACATTTCACTAACATATTTTGCATTGATCTTTGCATTAGATAAGTACATATACACACACTTTTGCATATGTTCATACAACATTTAGAATCTTTTAAGGACAATGATTGCTCGTGGATGATGCTTTGAGTAGATGGATGATTGGATGGTAGGATACGTTCTTCCTAACTTGAAGATTTCGGGGACGAAATCCTTTAAGGAGGGGAGAATGTAACAACCCGTATTTTCAATAACCCGTTATAACATAAATCGAGGCAGAATTTAATTCAAAAATCTGAATCAAGGGAAACGGGCTATGCCATTGCGTTCGTCTCGGAAAAATACTCGAAATAGAGTCCGAGTTTTCGAAAATCGGAGTCCGTATGACCCAGTTAAGGCCCATTGAAGTTTTCAGAAATTTCCATAGTAAAAACAGATTTAAATTTTAAATTAAAAACAAGGATTAGGGCTAACTGGCGTCAGCCGGGAAAACTCCCGCCAGGACCCCCATGTCGACAGGCATGTCGACAAGGGTCTTAGGGTGTCGACTGCCCTGTCGACAGCCCTGTCGACACGGGGTGGTCGGGCAGTTTTGCCTGGCGCACCATTTTGATTTGGGCTTGGTTGTGTGGCTTGGTTCTAGAGAATTCCTAAATCTGACGGACCTAAACTAACCTATGGTTAATCCTAGGGCTAAAAACACTCTAATCTTCAATAAATAAGCCCCTAATCCTACCCTAAAACCTCATTATTCATTCTAGCAACCAAACTATGTCAAATTGAATTCTCAAATGGCCTCCACCTAAAAACCCTAGCCTCCACCCTCTTCAAAAATCATTTCTATGAAGGTTTTGATGTTCATACAAGCTTTTCTAAGTTGTATGAATGATCATTAGCTTGCATACATCATCAAGTTGCAAGCTTTATTTGCTAAGCTGGAGTTTTTGGGATTTTTGTTAATTGGAGCTTTGTTTTGGGTTTTTATATGCTTGCATAAAAGGGCTTCTCAATCTTTATTAGTAGATTTGTGTCTTCATAATATTTGTAAGCCCTCTTACCTTCATTTTAGAAACTCTAAAGTTAATATGTGATGAAAGTTGGGATTTATGCATGTTTAATAAGTTATGCATGCTTATGCGAGTTCACTATGCTATGTTATGCATGTTTAATAAGTTATGCATGCTTATGCGAGTTCACTATGCTATGTTATGCATGTTTAATGAGTTATGCATGCTTATGTGAGTTCACTATGCTATGTTACACATGTTTGATAAGTTATGCATGTTTATGCAAGTTCATTATGCTATGATTTGCAAGTTTAACAAGTTATGCATGTTTATGCAAGTTCACTAAGCCATGATTTGCAAGTTTATTGAGTTATGCATGTTTATGCAAGTTCACTATGCCATGATTTGCAAGTTTAACAAGTTATGCATGTTTATGCAAGTCCACTATGTTAAGTTATGCAAGTCCAACATGTTATGCATGTTTATTATGATATGTAAGATTTATCATGTATGTTGTGCCAAGTTCCCTCTTTCTATCCTTTATGCGTTATGACGAATATGTAAGCGATAGAATGACGTTGGGGGGTTTTTGGGTAAAACTTAAAATACATGAAAATAGAAGATTGGGAATTTACCTATTAAGTTAGGTCTACCCCTTGGGAATTTACCTATTAAGTTAGGTCTGCCCAAGTATTTGTTAAACTTGTAATTATGGTTTGAAAATAAAGTGGACATGACACTTAGAAAACATAAGTGTGGCCAACTCGAGGTTGGGTTGAGTTTGTAGCGTAAACCTACCCGGAACCGACCGGCTTAACTAGTTGCTACAAACAATAGGACCCAATGTGAGAAGTTGGTCATGTGTACCTTGGACCCAAGGTTAGACCAAGTTGTGGTGTAAAGCTACCCGGACCCGCCCGGCTTAACTAGTAACCGCAACAAAGTCTAATGTGAGAGGTTAAGGTACAATTAAATTAACGCCTCATGATTAGAGTTAAGTCATGGCCCACTAATACTTAACCAATTTTGGGGATACGAAGGATTAAATGGGGTTAAGTGGTGAACTGTTGGTTACACTTAACTAATTTAATCCATGATTAGTGAGGGGTTAAACCACACTTAACCCTCTTAGAAAACCCTAGCAACGTGGTCTGTTCCAGCAGTAATCCCAGTTGGGTATCATTCACAACCCTAGAGGCTATGCTAGGGCGGGGCACGATTACTGGACTAATGTAAGCGACCAAAGCGACGGCTGAGTGGTACAGCAGTGCGGGTCCAGGCGGGCTACGGACGTGCACGTAGTTCGGTGTTGGACAAACTCAAGGCACGGGTACCAGTAGGTTTGGACTGTGCATTATTGCTTAGGTGTCTGGGGTTGACACCCGAGGGCTTGATACACCCAAAGGTGGACCCAGCACAGTCTGACTACAACAATATGTGGGCCGTATGGACACCAACACTTGACGTGTTAGGTTTATAGGGAGCCGATCGACTAGACCGTTGGACTGGACCTTGTATTAAGGTCACCTCCTGCTATTGGGCCAAAGTTTTGGGCTGAGGGATCATTACCTGTTATGTTAGTTTGCTAGTACACTGTGGTGCAAAGCTTAATCTTCTCTATGTGATGACACCTTTATCTATTGCCAGTATGTTCATCTCAGTTTCCATCATGATGTTAACTTTATTAGTTTATAGACTGATCGTAGTAGGGCTTACCAGTCTTTTTGACTGACCTGTTTTCTTTCGCTTCTTTTCTTCCGTTCCCCCCCCCCCCCAGGTTCTCAGGGAGGGAACAGTGGTGCTTAGCTTGGATCGCTTGCTTGTTTGCTGGATAGCTCATGTATGCCTGGACATTGAGCTCGCTATGGTTTATCATCTTTATTTTTGGGGATAGCACTATGTATTTCAGTATTTCTGTTTATGATGTACTAGACATGTTTATTTTGGCAGTTGACTTTATGATGTACTAGGCTTGTTTTGAGATGGTTTGAGATATTCCGCTGTTTTATTCTCACTTACTCTGTTTTACATATATATTTATGTTCTTGTTCTGCCTTGATATATCATTATGCATGCTTACCCAGTTCTAACGCCCCCCAGAAGCTAGTGCCCCCGAAAGAGTGACCCTAGCGGAGGTGGGGTGTTACAATATATATATTCATATATATACACATATATATATATATATATTAAAAATTAAATAAATAAATATGCGAAAAAGTTCAAAACAGCGAATTGGGAGGGGGAATAACCGAACCGGCCCATGTTTGAGGTCGACCCGAGGCCGGCTGGGTCGACTTGGGGTTAATCCAGGGTGTTTGGCTATCAACTCGTGGGCCGATTCGCTCAAATGCAGATTTTGCATTTGATTGGTTCTCATGGTTCAGGGTTAATCTAATGGTCCTAAATAACTTCCTACACCTATAAATACATCCTAATGCTAACCCTAAACCTAATTAAAATAGAATAGTTACCGTCGCCATGGAAATCAATGGAGCCGCCACCAACTAAGAAAGAAGAAAAGCAAATTCAATTCTAATTCTCTCAACCCTAAAGCAAAGCAAAACTCTCTCTTTTCTTCTCTAAATTGTGAGTATGATGATCTTAACAAGATTATTATCATTTTAATTAGGTTGAGTTATGAATGGATTATGAGTAGATGATGTGAATTATCATATATGTTGTTGTAAACCCCTTTTGCTATCATGTATATTGTAAATCCAATGTTATGTGATGATCTCACATGTAGTAAATCATTCTATGATGATGTTGTGTATGTTGAAAGTTTCTATGTTAAGTTGTGATGAATCATACATGTTAAAAAGGCCACGATGTTACCATCTATGCTAGTTACTTCATATTAATTAAATCATCATGTTTGGGTTATGTTAATCTATATGACAAGTCACATATGCAAGTTAGATTGATTAGAAGAGTTATGAACATATGCCAAGTCATCTATTATGACATCTAGAATTATGCTATGACATATGTGATATCCTATGCTAGTTCACACCATCATTATGTTGCCTAAAAACCCCATATGCAAGTTTATGTATAGATTTGGGCTATGATCATATCATATAAATTGAGACATTTAACAAGTTAACACCTTTTGATCCTTAACATGTGTAGTTTATGCAAGTTTCACCCCTATTATGATTAGATTTATTTTAATTGTCTATATGTTGTGATAATTTATCTTTGTGCTAGGTGTTAGACTATACAAGTCTAGCCTATATTATGCGTTGAATAAGCGAACGTATAAACGTGGGGTAGGGGTAATATTAAGGATTTACTATTAAAAAGTTGGGGTGCAATTGATATGATTTTGCATGCCATAAGTGGATGGCCATAATTGAGTCAATTATGGACATCATTAAAAGTTGACTTTATTAATAATTCGAATAGGGAATCATTAAAACTGGGGTAAAAGATTTTAAGTGTTAATCAATGCTTAGGACACGAGGTTGAACTCGTTTGTGACGTAAACTTGCCCGGACCCGCCCGGCAAATCCAGTGGTAACAAATGTCAGCCCAATGTGAGAGGTCCTAGGCCTAAACTAAAGCATAACGGTTGTAAAGACACGAGGTTAGACTCTTTTATGGTGTAAGACTGCCCGGACCTGCCCGACAAATCCAGCTGCCATAAATGCCAGTCTAATGTGAGAGGTCTTTATGAGGTTATGGCCTGAATGAATTAAGAAATACTTAACCAGATAAACATGTAAGGTAGGACATGGGGGTTAAGTAGGTGCCTTGGGTTGCATGAGGAATCTAGGGGGTGCCCTTAGTGGCATGTGAAATACGATTAGTAAGACTTAACCAAACACACATGTAAATGACTAAGAGGGTTAAGTGGGATATACTAGTGACAAGCTTAGGTGGGTAGCTTTTGGGGGCCCATTTCGACCAGTATCCCAAACGTATCTTTGTAGGCTCAACCCAAGTCGAGGACGGGACACGCATGCTGGGTTTGACTGTAAGAGGCCAAAACGGGGAGCGGTGGCAACGCAAGTCCAATGGGTTTCGTATGCATGTGTGGACCCGGGCTGGTAGGTAGGACGTTGTTGCATCGTGTAGGTATAAGCCGTGCATTCTCAAGTTGTATCGGGTTGCCACTTTAGGAGAGAAATACACCCCACTATGTGGCCAGCACGGGTATCTACGAGTAGGGAGCCGATCGAAAGTGGGTAGTGGGGTACACCTAGTCGAGATAGGGGCAGATGGCACCTATGTAGTCAGCTAGGGGCACGTAAGGCTATTTATAAAGTTTCTGTGTGAAGCAAGTGGGATCAAACAATAGGGTGAGTCGTGTGGTGCGGTGTAGTAATGTGCGGTGCAGTGTAGTAATCATTCGTTAGTAATTAGGTATGCCTTTACCGTTATCTTTAACGTTATCTTAAACGCTATCTTTATCTTCCTAAGAGTTCATAGACATTTACTTGTCCTCCAGCTTATGCCTTAGTCTAGTTATTTTGATAACAGTATTGTTAGAATTATCATACTCGCCAGACTTTATGTCTGACCCCCTCTGTTTCTATCCTTTTTCCCTCTCCAGGTCCTCAGGTTGGGCCCAGCTCTAGTGGAGTTTGATTGAATTGCTTCATCTCTCTTTGGAAAGCTTGGACCGTTGAAGTAAAGTCCAGCTTGTTATCTTTTTAATGGCTATTTATGTAATGGGATTATGTATTTTGTTTTTACGAAGATGGATATTGTACTTGGTTATGATCTATGGTTTTATGATGTAACAAACATGTTTAATTTCCACTGCAATAAAATGAAGTTTTAGATTTCCAAGTACTATTTATTATCTGTCTTGTTGTAATTTTTCTGTTCTATATTCACTTATAACCTCCATGGAAGTTAATGCATTCCCTTTGTGAGTGACATTAATGGACGTGGGGTGTTACACGTGGTATCAGAGCTTAAGGTTACCAGAACAGATAAAACTACTTTAGAAAAATAGTTATTTTTGGAAGAAGTGTTTTCAAAAACATGTTTTAATGAGAAATTTAGAGAGAAAAGTTTTTAAGAAAACATAATCCCCAATAGATACATATCTTTATCTTTCGAATTCTCCATTTTGAATCTTTCCTTTTTCATTTCAGCATGGCTGAAGATCTTAATCTACCCGACGGTATAACGATACCAGGGTGGTATAGGAGGATATTAGAGGCTAGGGCCTCTGCAGGTCCAGCCAATGTTCCTCCACCACCAGTTTCACCCGTTCCTCCTCCTCCTCCTCGCGTGGATACTTTTGCAAAGACGTGCAAGGAATTCAAGGCTATGGGTGGAAAACCATTTCAAGGGCCAGAAACGTTTGTGGAAGCTAGAGATTGGCTTAAGGAGGTGGAAGAATTATTAGAAATCTTTGAAGTAGAAGAAGGGAGGAGAGTTCGATTAGCAGCTTGGTTGATAAAGGGAGAGGCCTCATTTTGGTGGGAGGTCACTAATGGGGAGTGTCCTGTTGACTCTTGGGCGGATTTTAGACGTAGGTTCAAGGCGAAGTTTCTCTCAAGGGCGGAAGAAAATCTATATATGGAAAGGTTCTTGACATTGAAGCAAGGAAGCTCATCAGTGAAAGAATATGTCAATAAATTTAATCAGTTAGCAAGGTTTGGCTTGGACTTAGTAAACATGCCGGAGAAGAAGGCTCTAAGGTTCGTGAATGGCTTGAATGAACCATTGCAAGGGTTGGCTATGACCCACATCCCGATGGGGGCCACCTTTGAGAAGTTAGTAGAAATGGCGCTTATGCATGAGGAGAAAAGCGCTAAAGCTGATAAGGCACCCGAGAAGAAGGGGGATCAGAAGAAACCACAACAGCAAAACAAGAAGGGTGGTAAAGACAATAACGACAAGGGAAAGAAGAAATGTTTTAACTGTGGAACCCCAGGCCATCTCAGCAAGGATTGCCGAAAGAAAAAGAAGACAGGCTGTTTTCATTGTGGCGATGCGGGACATTTAGTGAAAGACTGCCCAAAGAAGGGGCAAAGGGAAGGAGCTACCTCGGGAGGACAGGTGCAGGCTCTTATGGCACCAGGGCAAGCTAGGGGACAAGTTCAGGCTCTCGCCGTCCCACCGCTGCAAGAAAGAGGTAGAACCATTTCTGTTCAAAGCTTAGTTTTTCAGTTTGATCATCCTGTTCATACCTTATTCGATTCGGGCGCACCACATTCGTTTATCTCTACATCATTAGTTGATCACTGCACTTAAACACCAGTTTAGTAGAGGATCCCTTAGTTGTTTCGAATCCAATAGGGGGCTCAGCTTATTTGTCCATGATGTGTTTGGATTTGAAAATTTCCATACTTAGCGTTGAATTTAGATGTGATGCTTATGTATTGGGCATTACCGGCTATGGGCTAATTTTAGGAATGGATTGGTTATCCAGAAATGGGGCTGTTCTTGATTGTGAAAGGAGAGTAGTTAGGCTCGTGACTCGCCTTGGCAACACTCTCGAAATCTTCTGTAATCCCATAAATTCGGTTATGCTAAGTTATCTAGAATCGCTTGACGCGTCTGAGGAAAATCTACGATCTGTTAGAGTGGTCCGAGAATATTCGGATGTGTTTGAGGAGGTGAAGGGCTTGCCTCCGAAGCGGGAGATAGATTTTCGAATATATCTTGTGGATAATGTGAAACCAGTATCTTTGCTAGTACGCCACATGGCTCCACGTGAAAGGAGGGAACTCGATAAGCAAGTGAAGGAGTTGCTTGAGAAGGGGTTCATAAGACGAAGTATATCGGAGTGGGGTGCTCCAGTAGTATTTGCCACGAAGGCGGATGGGTCCCTTAGACTGTGTGTGGACTATAAAGAACTTAATAAACTTACTAAGAAGAACAGACATCCACTGCCGAGGATTGACGATCTCTTCGATCAGTTAGTTGGCGCCTCAGTGTTTTCGTAGTTGGACTTAGCCACTGGGTTCCATCAGTTGAGAGTGGCTGAGGATAGCATTGACAAGACTGCCTTTAGGACTCCGAACGGTTTCTATGAATGGCTAGTGATGCCCTTCGGTTTGACAAACGCCCCAACATATTTTGTTGACTTGATGAGTAGGGTGTTTAGGGAGTACCTTAACAAATTCGTGGTAGTCTTTGTAGATGACATCTTGATCTTTTCTAAGGATGAAGAAGAGCATGCCCTACATCTTAGGGAAGTGTTGGAGACCCTACGAGCGCATAGCCTTAAGGCTAAATTTTCTAAGTGTCACTTCTGTAGGACGAAAGTACGGTTCTTGGGGCACATGGTTTCCAAAAAAGGGATAGCCGTGGATCCCGCGAAGGTGGTGGCCATCCAAGATTGGAAGGTCCCTAAAAATGCTACTGAAGTGAGAAGTTTCTTGGGGTTGGCTGGCTACTATAGGAAGTTTATCAAAGATTTCGCAAAGATATCAGCTCCATTGACACGCTTGACGAAGAAGAACCTAGTTTTCACATGGGACGTAGATTGTGATGATGCATTCCAACGTTTGAAGAGAGCTTTGACTTCAGCCCCAGTCTTAGTATTGCCAGACGGGAGTAAGCCGTTTACCGTTTATACTGATGCTTGTAGGACAGGACTAGGCGCAGTCTTAATGCAAGAGGGTAGGGTAATAGCCTATGGTGGAAGGCAGTTGAGAGCGCATGAGAAAAATTATCCTACATATGACCTAGAATTGGCCGCTATTGTTTTCACGCTTAAGTCTTGGCGTCATTATCTTCTTGGCGAGAAATTCGAATTATTCACTGACCACAAGTCTTTGAAATACCTATTCTCTCAAAAGGACTTGAACTTAAGGCAGCAAAGGTGGATGGATTACCGCGATCAAGGAAGGGTAATACGGGAATTTGGGTTATAGTAGATAGACTTACTAAAAGCGCCCATTTTATTCCCGTAAAGAGTAAGAGGACTGCTCCATGGCTAGCCTCCGTATACGTTCGAGAAATAGTTCATTTGCACGGTGTTCCTTCTAGCATAGTGAGCGACCGCGATCCTATTTTCACTAGCGAATTTTGGAGAAGCTTACAAGAGGCGGTAGGGACTCAGTTATGTTTGAGCACCGCATATCATCCTCAGACGGACGGCCAGACTGAGAGGGTGAATCGCATTCTAGAGGATCTGTTGAGGCTATGTATCCTAGACTTTGGGGGTACATGGGAAGAGCATCTTCCATTGGTTGAGTTCGCATATAACAATAGCTTTCAGTCCAGCATTGGTATGGCACCATTCGAAGCTCTATATGGACGACCTTGTCGTTCACCTACATGTTGGTGGGAATCTACGGATAAGATCTTACTTAGGCCCGATATGATTAGGGAGACTTCGGAGAAGATCGACTTGATTCGAAGGAGGATGAAAGCAGCACAAGATAGGCAGAAATCTTATGCGGATAAGAGGAGGACAGATCTCGAGTTTGAAGTTGGGGACATGGTCTTTGTCAAAGTGTCTCCATTACGAAACATTGTTCGCTTTGGGTCCGTTGGGAAATTAGCACCAAGGTTTGTAGGGTTGTTTCCTATTAAGGAGAGGATTGGACGGATGGCGTATATAGTGGAGTTGCCCGAGAGACTTAGTGGTGTACATGACGTATTCCATGTGTCACATTTGAGGAAGTGCTTGCACGAGACCGAAGAAGTGGTAGAGCCGAGCTTGCTTAGAGAGGTGGAGATAGAGCGTGATGCGACAATTCGACGAGCTCCTACGCGCATTCTTGGGTCGGAGATCAAGAGGTTGAGGAATCGAGAGGTCAGACTAGTCAAAGTGCAATGGGGAGATGATGAGAGCAACGCTACTTGGGAGATATAAGAGAAGATGCGTTCACGATACCCTTTTCTTTTTGAGGGTATGTCCTTTAATTTCTCCTTTATCGCTTAGCTTGTACTTATCTTATCTTTAGTATATCCTCTCGCTAGTATCTTTGACCTTTAGTTAGGATAATCCTATGGTTGAAACACGTGTTTGAGACATGTTATGTATGGTGGATGCAAGTGTTTGCTCGTGGATGCATATACACACACTATTAGGCACCAGATCGGCTCAGTCACTTCATATTGCATATTGCATATATATGGATGTATTTAGTAAAATGGATGTATAATGTTTGTATTATCATATAGTTGCTGCATTCGGGTGGATGGTTGTGCACGCATATAGAATTAATATGTATCATTAGGAATCTTTTGCATACATATTGGACGCATGGCACTATCATGAATTACACTAAGGAGGTCGACTGAATCAGTAGACTGCCTAATTTTGCATTAGATATGGACATATACACCCACTGTGCATATAAACATTAAAGCATTAGAAGTCTTTTAAGGACAATGGATGCTGGTGTTTGATGGTTGAGTAGATGGACGATTAGATGGTAGGATATACATTCTTCTTGACTTGGAGATTTCGGGGACGAAATCCTTTAAGGAGGGGAGAATGTGACACCCCGTAATTTTATAACATTAAAGCTCACAAATTAAAGTATACTTAATTTTTAGAAAAGAATTAAGTGAAATGGGTTGCGCAGAGAAGTATATATATATATATATATTGATATATATATATTGATATATATATATATATATTAAAAATTAAATAAATAAATATGCGAAAAAGTTCAAAACAGCGAATTGGGAGGGGGAATAACCGAACCGACCCATTTTTGAGGTCGACCCAAGCCCAGCTGGGTCGACTAGGGGTTAATCGAGTGTATTTGGCTGTCAACCCGTGGGCCGTTTCGCTCAAATGCAGATTTTGCATTTGATTGGTTCTCATGGTTGAGGGTTAATCTAATGGTCCTAAATAACTTCCTACACCTATAAATACATCCTAATGCTAACCCTAAACCTAATTAAAATAGAATAGTTACCGTCACCATGGAAATCAATGGAGCCGCTGCCAACTAAGAAAGAAGAAAAGCAAATTCAATTCTAATTCTCTCAACCCTAAAGCAAAGAAAAACTCTCTCTTTTCTTCTCTAAATTGTGAGTATGATGATCTTAACAAGATTATTATCATTTTAATTAGGTTGAGTTATGAATGGATTATGAGTAGATGATGTGAATTATCATATATGTTGTTGTAAACCCCTTTTGCTATCATGTATATTGTAAATCCAATGTTATGTGATGATGATATCTTACATGTTGTAAATCATGCTATGATGATGTTATGTATGTTGAAAGTTTCTATGCTAAGTTGTGATGAATCATACATGTTAAAAAGGCCATGATGTTACCATCTATGCTAGTTAGTTCATATTAATTAAATTATCATGTTTGGGTTATGTTGATCTATATGACAAGTCACATATGCAAGTTAGATTGATTAGAAAAGTTATGAACATATGCCAAGACATCTATTATGACATCTAGAGTTATGCTATGACATATGTGATATCCTATGCTAGTTCACACCATCATTATGTTGCCTAAAAACCCCATATGCAAGTTTATGTATAGATTTGGGCTATGATCATATCATATAAATTGAGACATTTAACAAGTTGACACCTTTTAATCCTTAACATGTGTAGTTTATGCAAGTTTCACCCCTATTATGATTAGATTTATTTTAATTGTCAACATGTTGTGATAATTTATCTTTGTGCTAGGTGTTAGACTATACAAGTCTAGCCTATATTATGCGTTGAATAAGCGAACGTAAAACGTGGGGTAGGGGTAATATAAAGGATTTAATAATAAAAAATTGGGGTGCAATTGATATGATTTTGCATGCCATAAGTGGATGGACATAATTGAGTCAATTATGGATATCATTAAAAGTTTACTTAATTAATAATTTGAATAGGGAATTATTAAAACTGGGGTAAAAGATTTTTAAGTGTTAATCAATGCTTAGGACACGAGGTTGGACTCGTTTGTGACGTATACCTGCCCGGACCCGCCTAGCAAATCCAGTGGTCACAAATGTCAGCACAATGTGAGAGGTCCTAGGCCTAAACTAAAACATAACGATTGTAAAGACACGAGGTTAGACTCTTTTATGGTGTAAGACTGCCCGGACCCGCCCGGCAAATCCAGCTGCCATAAATGCCAGTCTAATGTGAGAGGTCTTTATGAGGTTATGGCCTGAATGAATTAAGAAATACTTAACCAGATAAACATGTAAGGTGGGACATGGGGGTTAAGTAGGTGCCTTGGGTGGCATGAGGAATCTAGGGGGTGCCCTTAATGGCATGTGAAATATGATTAGTAAGACTTAACCAAACACATATGTAAATGACTAAGAGGGTTAAGTGGGATATACAAGTGACAAGCTTAGGTGGGTAGCTTGTAGGGGCCCATTTCGACCAGTATCCCAAACGTATCTTTGTGGGCTCGACCCAAGTCGAGGACGGGACACGCATGCTGGGTTTGACTGTAAGAGGCCAAAACGGGGAGCGGTGGCAACGCAAGTCCAACGGGTTTCGTATGCGTGTGTGGACCCGGGCTGGTAGGTAAGACGTTGTTGCATCGTGTAGGTATAAGCCGTGCATTCTCAAGTTGTATCGGGTTGCCACTTTAGGGGAGTGATACACCCCACTGTGGGGCCAGCACGGGTATCTACGAGTAGGGAGCCGATCGAAAGTGGGTAGTGGGGTACACCTAGTGGAGATAGGGGCAGACGACACCTATGTAGTCAGCTAGGGGTACGTAAGGCTATTTATAAAGTTTCTGTGTGAAGCAAGTGGGATCAAACAATAGGGTGACTGGTGTGTTGCAGTGTAGTAATGTGCGGTGCAGTGTAGTAATCATTCGTTAGTAATTAGGTATGCCTTTACCGTTATCTTTAACGTTATCTTAAACGCTATCTTTATCTTCCTAAGAGTTCATAGACATTTACTTGTCTTCCAGCTTATGCCTTAGTCTAGTTATTTTGATAATAGTATTGTTAGAATTATCATACTCTCCAGACTTTATGTCTGACCCCCTCTATTTCTATCCTTTTTCCCCCTCCAGGTCCTCAGGTTGGGCCCAGCTCTAGTGGAGTTTGATTGAATTGCTTCATCTCTCTTTGGAAAGCTTGGACCGTTGAAGTAAAGTCCAACTTGTTATCTTTTTAATGGCTATTTATGTAATGGGATTATGTATTTTGTTTTTATGAAGATGGATATTGTACTTGGTTATGATCTATTGTTTTATGATGTAACAAACATGTTTAATTTACGCTGTAATAAAATGAAGTTTTAGATTTCCAAGTACTATTTATTATCTGTCTTGTTGTAATTTTTCTGTTCTATATTCACTTATAACCTCCATGGAAGTTAATGCATTCCCTTTGTGAGTGACATTAATGGACGTGGGGTGTTACAGTGAATAAAATGTGCACACACATCCATATGCAATTATGCTGGTGTCCTAGTTGTCTTTCACTAATTAGTGCCTAGTATGTGTACATGCATCCACTAGCAAACACTTGCATCCACGTGAATCTTTTAAACATATCATGTCCTAGTGACATGTTTAAACCACATCCTACCATCCGTAGGCTTTTCCTAAGGCACTAATTCAAATGATAGGAAATGGGTAAGATTCAAATTCAAATCTGAGAAAGGATTGAGAGCGTATTGTAAAAAAGAAATGGAAAAGATGCATGAATTCTCTCCTTTGGTTCCCATGTCTCCTCATCGCTATCCTCTCTCTATTGAACCTTGACAACCTTAACCTCCTTATTCCTCAACTGCTTTACCTATGACCCCAAAATCAGTGTAGGTATTCATCTAACCGATTCCTCCTTCTCAACCTTAACCTCTACTAAGGTACTCGGCTCCGCACTACTTTAGAATCATGCAAGCACTTCTATAAATGCGAGACTGAAATACATTATGTAAACTTGATAGCCTCTCCGGTATCTGAATCCTATTGGCAATATGACCTACCCTCTCCACTATAGGAAATCACCCAACATCTCGGTGCTAACTTCCCAACTGATCCAAACCACACCACATTCCATAGGGATGATACCTTAATCAAAACCATGTCCCCTGCACTGAACTCAAGATCTGTCCTCCTCTTATCCACATTTTTTCTTGTCTTGAGATGCCTTCATCCTTTTTCAGATTAAGTCGATCTTATCTGAAGTCTCCCTAACCATCTTTTGTCCAAGTAGAAGCTTATCTGTGATCTCCTACCAACATGAAGGTTATTTGCAGGGCCGTCCATACAACGCCTTGAAGGAGCTATACCAATGCTTGTCTAATAGCTGTTGTTATAAGTAAACTCTACTAATGGAAGTTGCTCCTCCCAAGTCCCTCCGAAGTCCAAAATGCAAAACCATAATAAGTCTTCAAGAATCCAATTCACCCTCTCGGTCAGTCCATCAGTCTGAGCATGATATGCAGTGCTAAACCTAAGCGGTGCCCCTAATGCTTCATGTAGGCTACTCCAAGACTGGCAGGAAAATATGGGATCCCTGTCCCTAAAAATATGCATGGAACTTTGTAAAGTCAGACAATTTCCTACAAATATATCGAAGCCAACCAAGTTGCGGTCTTCTTACTCCTAACTGGGATGAAATGAGAGCTCTTAGCCAATCTATCCCCGATCACCTAAATACTGGTATTGCCTTTCCTCGATCAAGGCAAACCATCTATGAAATCCATTGAGACACTCTCGCACTTCCATTGTGGCACATCAAGGGGATAAAACAATCCACCAGGCTTCCTTTGCTTAGCCTTAACTCCTTGGCTCATCATGCATCTTGCCACAAAATCAACCACATCCTTCTTCATCCCCATTTAATAGAAGACCCTCTTCATATGATTATACAACCAATATCCTCTTGGATGGATGGTAATTCGAGAGTTATGGGCCTCAAATAATACCACACTCATCATATCTCCCGTGCGGTGTACACAAAGCCTACTATCACGGCATAGCCATCCTCTCTCATCAACTGAGTATCTAGAAAGTTGCCTAGAGACCTCACCTCTACCAAGTCGGTCCAAAATATCTACTAGCTGCTGATCATCACGCTGATTGGATCTAATATGTTCCAATAGGTAGGTTGCACATCAAGCGATGCTAACAATTCTGGTACATAATCCGTAGATGGTCTGAAATCAAAAGATGAGATAAACACCAAACTCTATCACTCTATGAATAAAAAGCTCAATGCCATCCTATGCCTACTCAGAACATCCACTACTACACTCCCGTTCCCTGGGGTATATGAAATCTCAAAGTCATAGGATGCTAGAAATTCCATCCAGCGCAACTGTCTCAACCTAAGGTCCTTTTGCAAAAATAAGTACTTGAGAGACTTATGGTTGGTATGCAGCTCAAATCTCTCACCCAACAAGTAATGCCTCCAGGACTTAATTGCGACAACAATAGCTGCTAGCTCCAAATCATGGGTAGGCTAATTCCTCTCATGTACCTTTCCCATAGAAAACAACCCTACCCTCCTGCATTAGGACCACGCCCAATCTATGCCGCAAGCATTAGTATAAACTGTGAATATCTTAGATCTGTCTGGAAGAGTCAACACTTGAGCATTTGTGAGTGCCTTCTTTAATCCCATAAAGGAATCCTTGCAATCCACATCCTATGATAATACCAGATTCTTCTTAGTAAGGAGTTTAAGCGGAGCTGAAATCCACATAAAGTCCTTAATAAATTTCTGACAATACCCCGCCAAACCTAGAAAGCTCCTCACCTCGGTCGCATTCTTGAGGGCCTTCAAGTTTTGCACAACAACTACCATAGTAGGATTCAACGCTATACCCTCTCTCGAAACCAAACCCCGCAAGAATCTCAGATCCTTACCCCAAGTGGCACTTTCAGAATTCTGCCTTCAAATAATGTGCACAGACCTCTCCTCAGTGCAAGACGTGCTCATCCTCCACTTTTGGGAACACAAGGATGTCATCCACAAACACCACTACAAACTTAATTAGGAACTTCCTGAATACTTAACTCATCAAATCAATAAAGTACGTTGGCCCACTGGTAGGGCTGTAAATTTTGTCCGAATGTCCGGCATCCGTTCGTGTCTGTGACCGAAATACGTCAGACCGAGTCCGTCCAATTTTCGTTTTGGACATGAGTTAGGACAACAAGATTTGTATAAGAAAACTCATGTTCGGTCCGGACTCGTCCAAATTCGTCTGAATTAATTGAATTTCGGCGTATAGTTGAGAGAAAATTTAATAAAATGTACAAAATGTAATATAAATAGTCATGTATGACAAGTCCAACAGTGTCCGTGTCCGATCAATTTTATTTATGACACGAATTAGGACAACGAAATTTGTTCGAGAAAAAGTTTGGTTCGGTCCGTGTTCTGTCCGATTTTTTTAGGACAGAAATTGAACACACCTCCGTCCGGTCCGGTCCGACCGATTTACACCCTTACCCACTGGTTTGTCCGAAGGGTATAACCAGCCACTCGAAAAAAATATCTAGAGTCCTAAAGGTAGTCTTATCCTCACTATCATCTGCAACTCGAAGCGGATGTAACCCGGTCTCTAAATTCAAATGGAAGAAAACAGATGCACCTACTCAGCGATCAAATAAATCATCTATCTAAGGTAGCGAGAGTGATTCTTCTTTGCGAGCGTGTTCAAATTTCTATAATCTGCACATAGATGGAGAGACCCATCTACTTTAGTAGTGAAAAAACTGGTGCTTCCCATTCAAATATACTCTTCTAATAAAACCTTTCTCTAACGGCTCATCTGTTGGGGATGCAGATTAAGGATCATTTTAAGTTAATCAGAATGTCATGCAAATCATATATATTAACAATCATAGATGCAGAAAATAAAAATAAAAAGCAATAAAAGGAAAGTACACATTAGGATTTTATATTGGTTCGGAGTTACCCTACATCTAGTCCCACACAACGCTAGGTTGATGTGGATTTCTTTTTAGCTAATATCCAAATTACAATCCTAGATTTTAGGAATATAGGTGCACATCCCAACTGCTTCCGAGTACAGTGAGACTCAGTTGATTTTTGGGCCACAAATTTACATCCAATTGATTTCCAGGACATAATCGCGCCCAGTCGATTTGTACGGGACACGACCACACCCTTTTCCTGATTAGTTTTGGAAGATAGACTCAAGAGGACTTGGTCTTCCGATCTTTCATTACAAAAATCCTATAACTCTTGAGTGACACTTGAATTTCAGAGATTGATTGATAGAGAACTGAAAAAGAAAGAGTTTGGTAAAATTTGCTTTGAAAATCGGTAGAGTATAAGTACAAAATTTGAGAAATTAAGAAGAATAATGGCAAGGAGATAAAGAAAGAAGAAGATGATGATTAGTTATTAAAAATTCAAAATTTGAAGCCTTTTAATTGTTTCCTACCAGCCACAACCATTCAAAAAAGATTCAAATTCAAAAGACACAACTTTTCAAAATTTTAATTTCGAAATAACGGCATATATGTCGGCACATACTTGTATTTTTTTTCAAAAAACAAAATTTTAAATCAAAGCACATAATGATTAAATAAATTATGGTAATTTCTGAGTTAAAACAAACTATATTCCTTTATATTAAAATAGAGTTTTTTTCAAGTAAAAATATATAATTAGAACATATATTATGATGATTTAAAAATGATTAAAAACTAAATATAAACTGATATAAAAATGTGTATATATATAAAACTATGAATATAAGAAATACTTTAGAATTTAATAAATATGACTATGGAAATTGAAAACATGAGTAACTTATGGAATTAGGTTTAAATCTATAAGTAATGAATACTTAAATTAGAAGCTAAAATATATTAAGAGTTAAATTATTATTTTAATATAGGAGTTAATATAATTTGGAATAAAGAGATATAGATTTAAAACAAGGAAGTTGTAACGACCTATGGGAATTTGAGCGTGAATTCCGACAATAATACAGATCTTGTATCACTTATCAGAACTCAAGTATCAAAAACACAAATAGTTATTAGAAAGAAGTTAGAGGGTGAGATAAGAAAGAAGGAAATATTAGAATAGAAAAATAAGAAGAAGAACACAATACATAATCCTAGTCTCACATCGCAACGGAACAAAATATAATACAGAAATAATCTTTATAGAGAGCTTGAAAACATACAAATTTTCAGAGTACAACAAAACATCTGGACAGTTACAAATATCTTTCCTCATATACAACACACAACGGAATAAATACAAGATACCATACGTCTGGACTTCTCCAACTCGTCTCTGAACTTCACAGCATCTAATGACTTGAATCTTCACAACCCAGGCTAACCCGAGCATTACAAAAGCCGGATCAGTCTGGTGAATAGAGTGAAAAAAACACACAAAGTTTAAAGGTGCCATGCAACTTGATTTTTAGAGTCAAAATCTTTTCAAAGAAAAGGATAATCATAAGACCAAATCCACACATAAATACAGATGGTTTTTACCTTACGATAACCCAAAACATTTTTGAAATCAATACTATTATGATATTATAATAGTGTCTAAATACAAATAGATATCAATCTAGCAGAACGCTTGCATCTCACGCTCTACATACATAGTATACAATCAAAACCGTGGGCACTTATTGGAGAATGGATTTCCATGGCAAGGTATGGGCAATCACCTTTCCAACAGTGTATCTCTAGAGAGGAATACACTGAGTTCAACAAGAACATCTTGCAACTTAGGCTAAACATGACCGGCCATTCACTTAACCTTGAATGTTCCGAATATATTGTCACCTACAGCTTTTTGTCGTGACCATCGTAATTCCTGGAAGATACATAAGTGAAAAGAAGACAAATATGAATATTCTCTAGATGGTGACAATACACCCTAATCGGGGAGACCCACATAGCCATGTGACCTACCCGATTTTTACCGTTCCCGGTTGATGAGGCTAGAAATTAAGCATTTTCTTCGGCATAGCATATCTTCATCCACTTTGAATGCCACATTTTCAGGTCCCTCAAAATCACTAATTGACGTCCACAACAATACATTATGGGTTAGCTAAAAGAAGTTTCCTTCTCCGCCTCCACTCTTGGTACGGTTGAAGAAATCAACGTACGTGACCTTTCTAGAAATACTCTATCAGACATCCATACATACACGTCATCCAGGAACAGAATGAACCGAAGGCACCCTCCACCACATCCTATATAGGTATCACCCCAAGGATTAGTAGCGAGTAGTCCTTGCAATCCGTAAATTTCGACCACGACAAAATCACAGTATATCTATAGGGATCATCCAGAGATTGTATGTAATTCTACCATTTTATGAAGATCCACGGTCTTCAATTACTCCATCTTGAATAGCATCTTCCACGTATTCGTATTTATTGTTCGAAACGGTTTTCGAAAATAATTTTGATCCTGATCTTTCTGTACTAATAATTGTATGGGCAAGATTTTGATAGTCTGTTATTTAACTATCAAATAAACAAAATAAAATGGATTTGCTGGTTGTGTACACAGCGTCACTTGGCCCTTTTTAATTAAAAATAATTTATGAATGGTTAATTAAAACTTCTAGATCTTTCAACACAGTATTCCCTTCTTATTTTAATACATAAATATTCTCAAACCATTTCTAACTAATATTTAGAAAAATATCTGATAATCATGTCCAATTATCATTCAAATCATTTGCTACAACATTACTTATTATTTATAATTGGAAAATCGATCCAACATATCGTTCGTGAAACAATTGTTATGAAATCTCCTTTTGTTTCGCTTTTTTGAAAACAATCATCGTCGCATATCCTTTTAAAATAGTTCACCCTAAACTCATTTCTTTACTTCAAAAATATCATTATATTTTCATAACTCCTTTTATTACCTTGATTATGAAAATATCATTTGATATTCTCTAGCCATTTTATTTCCGTTACTTTGGAAATATCAGTACCTATATTTCCTTTATAATGAAATCTCATCACATTTATCCACAAATAACGTCGCATTATTATTTCTCATAATAAATCGCTTCTAACATCTTTATCATTACAACTCATATCATCCTCCGATAATCCTGAAGTCGTTCAAGTTGGGGTATTTTAATTAACTCTCAGACCTTGATCAACAACGTTCTTATCTTAAGATAAATATGAACTAAAATTCAAAAACCACTATTCATTCTAATGCCAACAAGTACTCCTTCACTATTTATTTAATACACGGTTTTATAAAACCTTCTTATTTTTGAAATCTCCCTTTTAAATATACTATTATCACTAAATTTATTGATTTAGTAAATGATTAATAAAACACCAACTTTTAAACTTTAACTTCTTTAAACTATTTGCTTCATTATCTGGATTTTTATCACAAATCATATTACTCGATCCTTTACCCAATTCAATTATAGGATTCCTTTTTCTAACCCTTACCATCATTCATTCTTGGAAATCGTATTTTAAATCTCATCAATTTCACTTAATACCATTATTAAGTAACGTTAATTTAAAATTAACGCTTTAAATTCTCATCTCTTTTTATAAACTTGCTTATACAAAATTAGTTTAATATGAAACTCTTTTTCATCTTGATTTCCTTTACTTAATTCGATATTAAGTAATCTTTATTTTATGCATATCTCATTCGCTTAAAATCCGCTTATAACTTAATTTAGCACACTCAGTTTTAAAGGTAAACCCGTTGATAAACTCACTTTAAAATTCAGTTATATTCATTACTGCTTCGATTACTTAAATGAACTTCATTTAATAATAATTCCATAAATTATTACAATTTACTTCACCACTAAGTGGAATTAATATTAAATTCCTTTTCAAAATATCATTAAGTTAAACAACTATTCGTTAAATAATTGTTGATTAATTGGCTCAAACTAATTTAATTTAGAAATCAACTTCTGGTAAAATAGTTGACTTGGTCAACTCTAAAACACGATTAACTCGTTGATAAACTCTAACTCGTCTTTTCATTTAAATTAATTAATAATATAATTAATTTAAATTAACCCATCTACTTCGATTATTAATAATTAATAATCTATTTAATATAAACCAATTTTAATTGTTACTAAAAATAATAAATAATCTTAGTTGTGAATTGTTACATTAATCCTTACCCACTTGCTTAACAATTCTAGTAATATAAGAATTTTCTTTATCAATGAGTTAATAGCTAAGATGAGGCACATGCGTCGCACACAGAAGATTTTGGTAAATCATTTAACAATTAAGATAAGGCATTTGCATCGTACATGGTAGATTTCGGTAAATCATTTAACAATTAAGATGAGGCATGTGCATCGCACACAACAGATTTTGATAATAAAAAATGGTGATTGGTGGCTTAAACAATCAATACATATGTGATTGGTTTATTTCCTTTTCATAACTTCATTTTAAATAATATATTTCAAAATGTATTTTCCAATTATAAAATAAATTTCATAATTTCATTTCTATCGATTCACCTTATGCTAAACCATTCTTTATAAAAATGATGTATAATTTAGGCCATCTACTGCCCAATCTGTAACACCCCACGTCCATTAATGTCACTCTCAAAGGGAATGCATTAACTTTCATGGAGTTTTATCTGTGAATAGAACATAATATAACAAGACAGATACATATATTGGTACTTGAAAACTTTCAAAACAACATTTATTGCAGCGGAGAAATAGTTTGATTACAACAACTTCATAAACCAACAGAAAAACCAAGTACACTTAGTAACCATCTTGAAAAATTGTTTTCTGAGTACATAAAATAAAAAGCATAACCCCAACACAAGTAGCCATAAAAGAGATGAGCCGAACTTTACTTTCAGCAATCCAAGCACTTCCAAAAGAGAGAGAAAGGGATCCAAGATCAAGCTCCATTAGTACTAGGCCCAACCTGAGAACCTAGAGGAGGGAAGGGGGAGGAAGAAAAGAGGCGAAAACAAAGGGGCCAGACATAAAGTCTGGCAAGTATAATAACTCTAACAATATAATTATTAAAGTAACTAGGATAAGGCATAAACTGGTAATACAAGGTATGACCATGAAACAAGTGGGCATGACAAAGTAAACAAGAGAATATTCTGGTGTTAATCTCGTTCCTAATCACTATAGGATAATTACTATACTGCACCATTACTAGTCACCCTAAAAGTTGATTCCGCCTACTGAACATAATAATCATAATGGTAGTTTCGTGTACCCCTAGTTGTCTTCATAGGTGCCGCCTGCCCCTATCTCCACTAATTGTACCCACTACCCCCATGCGATCAGCTCCCTAATCATAGATACCCTTGCTGGTCCCACAGTGGGGTGCATCACTCCCCGAAGTGGCAACACGATACCACTAAAGATGCACGGCTTATATCTACACGATGCAACAACGTCTTACCTACCAGCCCGGACCCACGCACGCACATGACCCCGTTGGACTTGCTTTGCCACCGTTAACCCGTTTTGACCTCTTACAATCAAACCCAACAAGCATGTCCCATCCTCGATCTAACTCGAGCTCACAAAGATACTTAATGGGTTACTGGTTTGAAAAGGGTCCCCGTTTTTGACACAAGCTTTCCACGTATTCTTGGTCCTCACTAGAACTTCCCACTTAACCCCTTCTTATTCATGTCTTCTTACATGTTTTCAACTTGGTTAAGTGTTTCTAATCGTATTTCACATGCCACCAAGGCCACCCACTTAACCCCCATGTCCCACCACATGTTTATCTGGTTAAGTGTTACTTAATTTATTAGAAACGTAACCTTGTAAAGACTTCTCATATTAGACTACCGTTTGTGGTTGCTGGATTTGCCGGGCGGGTCCGGGTAGCCTTATACCGCAAACGAGCCTAACCTCATGTCTTTACAATTGTTACGCATTTAATTTGTGCCTTTGACCTCTCACATTAGACTACCGTTTGTGGTTGCTAGATTTGTCGGGCAGGTCCGGGCAGTCTTATACCACAAATGAGTCTAACCTCATGTCTTAGGCAGTTAATTATTACACATAGTTATTTAACCCCAAATTGGATTAATATCCCTATTCAAATTTGTCAATAAATTCCAAATTAATTTATGTCCATAATTGTCACCTAAATTATGTCCATAATTTCAGATATATAAATTTATACCAATAAATGTCTCAAATTAATTATATGCCTTTAAGGTCATTTTATGCAATTCACAATTATGTATGTTTAATATGTTCCCATTGTCCCCACGCTATTCGTACGTTTTAATATGACATATGTTAGACTCACAAATAGTCAAACTTATAAAAAGAAAAGCAACATCACAACACATAAAATAGATCTAAGAATCATGCCATAAGTTTGCATAGCCAATAACTTGCATAGGTAATGGATATACAAAAATTTGCATGAACTATCATGGATCTAAATATAGATGTAAACATGTAATCATGAACTTGCATACATGGATATGGTTTTCCTGTAACTTGCAAAGAAATTTCATTCAAACTAGCATATGATTCACATGCAAATCTAGCATAGGCAATGGACATATAGAATATAAATTTGCATAACCATGTGCTGCCATGGATCTAAATATAGATCTAAACATAAAGGTGTGAACTTGCATATGGATCTAAACATGTAAATTAATGTCACATGTTTTCATATAAACTAGCATATGTATCTAAATGATTCACATATGAACTTGTGTATAATCCACCTACAGACTTGCGTAAGATTCATAAACTAGCATGTGATTTAACATCGCAAACTTGGATAAGATTCGTATACTAGTAGGTGATTTAACATCCCAAACTTGCATAAGATTCATATACATATGATTTAACATCCCAAACTTGCATATGATGAATCAAGTTAAACATATACAATTCAACATATGAAATAGATTCAAAATAACAAAACAGTCAACGATAGCATCACATGATTCAAAGTAATATTCTCATAATCCCAATTATAACTTATCACAATTAAATTAATTAATTAATTTGTGAAAGAAACTTTACTCACTACAAAAGAACGGTCTTGTTTTTCTTGAATCTGTATTCTGAAACTGAAGTGCTTGCCTTTGATGTAGACTAACTTTTATCATAATTTAGATTAGATTTTGATTTTTTGCTTCTATCTTGTTTTTGAGTTGATAGAGAACGATGGCTACTCTAGGTTCTCCATTGACGACATGGTTGCTCTTGGTATGAATTAATGTGATTTTAGGTTAATTGTTAGGTTGCTTATATAGAATTTTAATTAATTTGGAGCTGTCAGATTAACCCTAAAAGCAATCAAGACCATCCAGTCAAGATAGAATAACACTTCAGCCCTAATGACTCACCAATGAGCCAAAACAGCGTAATCTTTCAGATCTGCCCGGGGGGGAGGGGGAGGGGGTAGGTCGAGCTTCAGGTTGACCCCGGTCGACCTATATGGGTAGGTCGACCCACTGGTTGACCTGGCCCTTGGGTGGGAGAATTCCCGCCCAGCCTGCTCCCATGTTTAAATTTTGAACTGTTTTTAATTTATTTAAATTCTGAATCTTCTGAAGGCCATATCTTCTTTATATGAAGTCCAATTCACGCAAACTCGGACTCTATTTCAAGCAGAATTCCGAGACGAACGCAATGGCATAATCCGTTTCCCTTAATTCCCATATTTGATATTAAGTATTCTTTAATTCGTTAATCGTAATATTTAAAATCATGGGGTGTTACATTCTCTCTTTCTTAAAGGATTTCGCCCCCGAAATCTCCAAGTTAAGGATAATGTATATCCTATCATTCAATCATCCATTGTAACGACCCAGAAAATCTGAACTAATTTAAATTTTTTATTTTAAATAACTTGGTGGAAAAATGTGGTAGAAATTAAAATTTTCATTTTTAAATAATAATAAAGCCAGTGAAAATAGTCAATTTTCAAACGATCTCTGTTTTCAACGAAACCATTTTGTTGGAACCGGAATGTTGAATTATTGCTAGGTTTCAATTTTTAGAATTTTTCCAATTAATATGTGAGCGTGGCGAAGGAAAATGTGTTTGGTCGATTTCAGTCAAATTTAATCGACTGAAAAATAGCCATTTTTCAAACAGCATCAGAATTCGACGACATTAGTTTTGTTAGGACAGTATCGTCATAACAAAGACAAATATATTTTTTCTGGATATTTCTGAGTCCGTATGTGGCCTCGGTGAATTTATTTATGCAGACAAATTAAATTAATAAATGATTTAATTATTAAATTAAATAATACAGGCAATAGACAGCCGTTTGGGCTGACGGGACCTATCCCATTGGATCGTGAATATGGGCTATTGGCTAGAGGCACCTTCTGTGGGACTGGAATTGGACCGGTTGAAAAGATAGGGATTTAATTAGGAAATTAAAATTTAAATTATATAAATAATAGGAGAATTAAACCCTAAACATTATTCACATGTCTTCTTCCAGCCGCCACCCCCCAAATCCATGGCCACCATCCTCCGAACTTCTCCTCCTAATTTCTCCTTCATCTCTTCGAATTAGAACTCACTCTTTATACCAAATCGAAGCCCTTTCCTCCCTCTTTAATCTCATATGGATAGATCATCCTCTCGTCGCCTGAAATCCAAGCACCAGCGCCCCAAGGGCGCCGCCTTTGCACCTCCGTCGGCCCCCCTAGGCTCGACCGAGCTGAGCCAAACCACCCCCCTCGTGCGCCGCCCCTAGCCCTCTGCCGTGGTCTGGTCCGATCGTCAGCAGGTGTCCCGGATCTCGAGCAATTTACAAACCTAAAATCGAATGAGAACCGAAACCCATCGGCCTGTTTAACTGAAGGAAGAAGAGAGGTTAATTTCCTAATTAATTAATTAATTAATTTAAATTGTTTTAAAACCTGATTTAACAATAATTGATTCGTTTCAACTCAGAATTTGACGATTTTGGAAGCATTGGAATCGTAACAGCGAATAGAACGTGTTGAGACTGAAATGGGGCCATTTTGGACAGTCTGAATTTTGGCCAAAATCTGCAACGACTGTGAGATTTCTTAATTTGAATAATTAAATAATTTAATTATATTTGTTATGTGAATCATTGTATGTTATTTCTGATCTGTGATGTGGTGATTGTTGTATGGTTGTTAATATTCGTGATATTATGATATAGCATGTCAGATTTAATCTATAAATTCTGATGTAATCTCTATAAAATTCTCATCTTTATTGTTTGTATTTTTATTTTTTTATTTTTATTTTTATTCCTTTATAGAAATGAAAAATTGAATCTTGTTTGTTTTACGAACAAAAATGAAATTTTGAATCTTTATTTTGTTTTTACAAAATGAAATGAAAAATTGAATCTTTATTCTGATTTACCAAAGAAGGTTCAAATCTTTATTTTTTTGATTTGCAAAATAAAACAAAAGTTGAATCTTTATTTTTTCTATTTGCAAAATAAAACAAAAGTTGAATCTTTATTTTTTCTATTTGCAAAATAAAACAAAAGTTGAATCTTTATTTTTGATTTATAAAATAAAACAAAAGTTAAAGCTTTATTTTTTTGATTTGCAAAATAAAACAAAAGTTGAATCTTTATTTTTGATTTGCAAAATAATAACAAAAGTGGAATCTTTATTTTGATTTACATAATAAGAACAAAAGATTAAATCTTTATTTTGTTTATGATTTATAAAATAAAGAAAGTTTAAATCTTTTAAATTTATTTAAAAGATAAATTAAGATTAGATATTTTATTTTGATTTACAATATAAAAAAAAGATTAGATATTTTATTTGATTTACAAATAAAGGTTAGATTTTTTATTTGATTTACAAATAAAACAAAGATGAGACCTTTTATTGTGATTCATCAAATTTATACACCAAATCATATATTGTGTTGTATGTGTGGACATTGAAATGATGATGTTGGGTATATAGAAATGGTCAGACCAAAGACAATATTATTATATTTGTGGATATTGAAATTACGACATTGGGTAAATCGAAATGGTTAGACAAAAACCATTATTGTTTGTTATCATATATTGACACCAAATTTAGTTTTAGATAGGAAATACATCCTATAGGAAAAATGTGCATTAAGGAGACAATTAGGAAACTTTACATTTTTCTAATGTAATGAAGATAATTAGAAAATTTACATTTTTCTAATGTAATAAAGATAACTAGAAAATTTACTCCTTTCTAATGTAATAAAGATAATTAGAGGATTTACATTTTTCTATGTAAAAATATAAGATTTACATTTTTCTCTGTGAAGATGAAAGATTTACCATTTTTCTTTATAACAATGGAAGGTTTACATTTTTCAATGTAAATGTAAAAGAATTTACATTTTTCATTGTAAAAGGAAAAAGGAGATAAAATATTTACATTTTATAAAAACATAAAAAGTACATCTTTATGTTATTAAAATGAATTACATTAAAAAGCGTATTTTTGTGTATTTAAAATGAATTAGATAAAAAGTTCATTTTTGTGTATTTAAAACGAATAGGATAAAAAGTACATTTTTGTGTATTTAAGATGAATTAGATAAAAAGTTCATTTTTGTGTATTTAAAACGAATAGGATAAAAAGTACATTTTTGTGTATTTAAGATGAATTAGATAAAAAGTTCATTTTTGTGTATTTAAAACGAATAGGATAAAAAGTACATTTTTGTGTATTGAAGATGAATTTGATAAAAAGTTCATTTTTATGTATTAAAAAGGAATAGGATAAGAAGTACATTTTTATGTTATAAAAATGAATTGGAGAAAAAGAACATTTCTGTGTAATTAAAGAAAGAGTACATTTTGAAATCGTCATTTTATCGCATTAGAATTGGCGAACAAAAATGTTATTTTATTGAATATAAAAATATACATTGTTGAAATCGTCATTTTTGTCACATTAGAATTGGCGAACAAAAATATTACTTTCTTAGAATAAAAGGAATGGATTTTTAAATAGGGGAAATCGCCAAATGGTTTATATATATATATATATATATATATATATATATATAAAATTTAACGAACCAAGAGCGGCAGTTCGCATATCGACAATCATAACTTCAAATGATTATTCCGAAAGATCCGACCGTTGGATTTTTCCAAAACTGGAACCGTTAGGACCACTTTGGGAAGACCTTTCCAACGATATAGATTTCATCAAAATCTGACGGTTAGATTTTAAGATATGTGTAAATCAAAATTTGGTAAAAACAGTGCTAGGGTAGCCCATTGACCCGAAGCGTCTATTTATTTCGAGCTATTTTTAATAAATAAAAATAGTGATAAATAGGTATAAATATATGTGAAATGTTTTAAACTATAATTATGCGACAATTATTTGAAAAGACTGAGTTTAACTCATTTCAAATAATTGCATAGCGATTAAATCAAAGATATAAGAAGACGATGGTTGAAGACCGACGATCTTCACATCGAATGGACAACGACTACTGATGCCTTGGACTGACTTGCTCCCTGGACGGGGTTGAAGCAGTAGTTGTCCGGACGTGTGTGTTGGTCGTGCGGATAAGCGAGCGCCTCTTTGGTGTCTCCTGGCTCGTTCAGACCCAGAACGGACTTGTAAATGGATGCATGTCTGACGTTGGAGTTCATCCCGTGTAATTAAATCGATTTGTATTAATATATGTCTGTTTGGTGGTGGAGAATCTATTCTCTGCTTAACACCCGGATATATAGTAATAGTTATCGATCGCATGGCGTGAATTGTCAATGTGGCACGCCAAGTTGCAATGATCAAGGCCTTGTTGAAAAGCAGGCCTTGTGGTCGATGATCAAAGCATAACCTGTTTAGGCATAGCTTTGTGTATAGCGTGACTTCACGAGCCTTACACCCCGGTATGAGTCAAAAACGGGATATGGACCGTAAGGAGTGCATACGTTCTTTCTAGCTAGAAGTGGTGTTTGGGCTTTGAAACGGCCCGACATTTTACTATGTGGATTATGGATTGAGGTGCCTCGTTTTTATAGGCCGGAAGTGGTCATATTATAGGTCTAAAAGGGTCGGGAAACGTATGTTCAGGAATTGCCAATCCACTACCGTTAGGTGGGGACCGACCCTACCGTTCCAAGGGTTTCCCATAGGTGTGATCCTGAGGCATTTGCTAGAGTGTCTCGAATCGGAAGAGGGTGATCCCTAGCCTCGATTTCATGACAGAAAACCAATTTCCAATATGACATCACGATCTTGATTGTAAACTTATATACGGCGACATAGTATATGGTACCTATGCCGTCTAGGATTGATATATTTATATTGAAGTATTTTAATACTGCTTAGACACTAATAATAATATTAAAATATTACTTTTCACGTATTAAGCATGTTTGATCATCATAAGGGAAAACTCTATCCTCCTGTGTGTGTTGCATTGTGTGATAGGACTTGAGTCTTATGATGATTTCATTTTTCCAAAAGTCATTTCACTATTTTATACAAACTTTATAAAATTATGCACTGGCAATCCTATGGATTAAACCCATTCCGCGTTAGAGGCGTGGTCCTGAGATTTTCCACGTTGTCAGATAATTTAGTTAAGAATTCTCATACCAGTCCCATGATTGACTTGTAGTTTGTTTCACTTTTGCAAACTCGGGTGCCCTCTTTCCACACGGGTAACCAATTGACATGTTTAGGTGATACATTCTGATTGGAGCTTGCTTGGAAGGAAGAAGAAGACCTTTCCTCTAGTCTTTACTTCTGCTTTAAGGCATTTTATCTTCTGTAGCTTTGATGTATGTAATGGAGTTTGGGACTTGTTTTCTTTTCCATTGAAACTTATTTCCCTTTTGTTGAGGCTCTTTATTTGGCTAAGTTGTATCCTGTACTGCGTACTATGATGTATTGGATATTATGATGCTGATGACACTTATTTTCGTTGCAATGGTTTATGTGTTATGATAATTATCTGAGATCTGTTTTTGTTGTGAATATGTTGTATTCCAAATGATTATCCTTACTTTCAAACCACGGAAGTTTGGGGTTATCACAGTTGGTATCAGAGCCTAAGGTTAACCTTAGTCTCGGAATATAACATATTTTGAACAATTCGTCTAGATAGAATCCACATTATTCTAAGATGAGTAGCTCATTAGAGATAGGACTAGTAATGTCCAAGAATGAGCACAGCAGAATAGCACTTATTTATCAGTCATTACATCATCATCTGCTCACCTTGTCCTTATCTTATCTTTTCTTGAAAATTCTCATTTTTGATGGTCTGACTCTTTCCTTGATGAAAGAGACTGATTTAAATGGATACTAGAGCAAGAACAGCCCGAGGCGGAGCCTGAGGTGGAGCTCGAGGCGGGGCCAGAGGAGGAGCCCGAGTAGGAGCTGGAGGGCAAGCTAGAGATGAGACCCCCATCACTCAGGAACAACATACTTCAGAGGTCGTAGCCGAACCATCTCCACCTCCACATCCCTTCGATTTGGAGAGAATGTCAAAGAAATTCAAAAACCTAGAAGGTGTACCTTTCACGGGGTGAGAGTCTGCGATTCAGGAAGAAGCATGGCTTAAAGATTGTGAAAAGATCCTAGAGGGCTTAGAACTGGAAGATCAGCGAAAGGCTACCTGGCATTATGGCAACTAAAAGAGGAAGCAGGGCATTGGTGGGATACGATCAAGATCTGCAATGATGTCGCCAATATGTCTTGGGCCAGATTTAAGGAACTTTTCAATGAGAAGTATATACCCCCACAAGCTAGAGAGCGCCTGCGCGAGCAGTTCGTTAATCTACAACAAGGGAATATGATCGTTTCCGAGTATGTGAGGAAGTTTGATGAGCTTTCACGATATGCTCCTAGTTTGATTCAAGATCCGGTAGAGAAGAATAAAAAGTTTATCAAGGGTCTGTCAAAGAAATATTTGAAACGAGTCACTGCTCATATCAAGCTTCCTTTCAATGAAGTAGTAGAGATGGCGTGCCGCTACGAGGAAAATGACGAGTCTGGACCACAGGATAGAGGGAAAAGTCAAGGCAACAACCAGAAGGAACAGGCTAACAGGAAACCGGAGGCGAGCAATTCTTCTAACGCTAAACCCCAAGGGAAGAAGAGGGATAGGAGCAAGGTGACTTGCTATAACTGCGGCAAGATTAGGCATTTTGATTACGAGTGTAGAGCACCTAAAAAGGTCAAGAGAAATGATTCAGGCCCTATTCGGAACCAGGGTCAGAGTTTCCAGAATCGTGGCCAGATTTCTCAGAATCGTGGTCAGAACCCCAGGAACACCCAGGATTGCTATAACTGCCATATGCCGGGCCACTTTGCCAGAAACTGTCCCCTGTTGAAGAAAACTGAAGTGGAACATGTTTATGAGGGAGCAGATGCATCAGCTTCTGCCGAGGGGCCAGGTAAACCCGATGTCTTAGGAGGTACGCTTAATATTAAGAACATCCCTATTACCGTCTTATTTGATACTGGTGTTGCACGAAGCTTTATTTCTAATGATGCAATTAAAAAGTTGAAACTGAAACCAAGGAAACTCAAAATTTGATTAGAGCTAATAGCCCGATAGGAGGTTCTCTTATTCTTGATCAGTATTGTAGAGTACCTGTTTCTTATTCTCGCTGCCAGTTTCCCTTTGACTTGATCGTTATGAGTTTCTCCGGTTATGACGTTATTCTCGGGATAGATTGGCTAACAAAATATGAAGTTGAAGTCAAATGTGCCGAAAGAATTGTCAAAGTTAAAACTAATCTCGGTAATGTACGTATCCCGTGCCATGGCTCAGCCACCGACAGAAAAACATTCTGGTCTTCTCTAGAAGTTACCCCTACTTCTATTGAGGATATCCCTGTCGTCAAAGATTTCGCTGATGTATTCAAAGAAGTTGAGGGCTTACGTTCGCATAGAGAAATCAACTTCAAAATTGATTTAGCTCCGAATGCAAGGCCTATCGTACATCCCATTCGAAGAATGTCGCCAAAAGAAAGAGAGGAGCTGAAAAATCAAACCAAGCAGCTTTTGTGGAAGGGTCTGATCAGGCCCAGCTTCTCAGAATGGGGAGCAACAGTGGTGTTCATCCCAAAATCAGATGGTACTCTCAGGCTATGTGTAGACTACCGTGATCTCAACAAACAAACTCTGAAAAACAAATACCCACTACCTCGTATTGATGACTTACTTGACCGCTTGCATGGAGCACTAGTATTCTCTAGGATGGAACTAGCTATAGGCTTCCATCAACTTCGCATTGCAGAAGAGTGTGTGCCTTTAACTGCTTTCAGAGGCCCGAATATCTTTTATGAATGGCTAGTAATGCCCTTCGGTCTATGTAATGCTACAGCATATTTTGTTGATCTGATGAATAGAGTGTTCAGAGATGTTTTAAATAAATTTGTGCTCATGTTCATCGATGACATCCTCATCTTTTCTAAATCCACTGCTGAGCATGAACAACATCTGAGAGAAGTCTTAGAGATTTTGCGAAGAAATGTGTTGAAAGCCAAATTTTCTAAATGCATATTCTGGCAAGAAGAGGTGAAATTCCTCGGCCATGTTGTATCAAATGAAGGCATCTCAGTAGATCCAGGAAAGATCTTAGCCATCCAAGAATGGATGCAGCCTAGAACTCCCACGGAGGTCAGAAGTTTCTTAGGACTGGCTGGCTATTATCGGAAATTTGTCAAAGATTTTTTGAAGGTAGCTTGCCCATTGACAAACCTGACCAAGAAACATAAAAAATTCAAGTGGACACCGGAATGCGAGACAGCTTTCCAAGAGCTAAATAAGAGGTTGACCAATGCCCCTGTGTTGACCATCATAGATGGCAATCAGGATTTGAAGGTTTGGACCGACGCTTCTAAGCAAGGTTGTTTCTCTTATAAACTAACATGTCAGAGATAACATTTTCTTCTAATGTCAAGCTCATTTTAACATGTTACCCCTTATTTATTTAAGGTATTGGTGTGGTGCTGACGCAAAGAGGCAGAGTAGTCGCATACGCTAGCCGCCAGCTGAAACTGCATGAGAAGAATTACGTCACGCATGACCTTGAGCTAATGGCCATTGTGTTTGCTCTTAAAATATGGAGGCATTATCTCTTGGGTGAGAAGTTTGAAATCTACACGGATCACAAATCCTTGAAACATATTTTTACCAAAAAAGATTTGAATATGAGGCAACAACGCTGGGTCGAATTTCTTGCATCATATGATCTGGATATCCTATATACTCCGGGAAAAGCCAACGTTTTACCGATGCGCTCAATAGAAAGAATGCAGAATGCAACAATCTCATTATCGCCAATCTCATTATCACTCCTACTCTGATTGATAAAGTCTCTGCTCTTCAGAAGAATGATAAATTTATTCAGAGGATTATCAAAAGAATTCAGGATGGCAAAACCACAAGTTTCCAAATTAACGACAAAGGGGTTCTGAGGCTATTAGGCCGAATCTGTGTCCCATACGACTCTAAGCTCAGAAGGGAGGTTATGGATGAATGTTATAAATCTAAGCTTAGTGTTCACCCTGGAGTGAGCAAGATGTATCACGACCTTAAACGCACATTTTGTTGGAGGTCGATGAAGAGAGATATTTCTATTTATGTTGCTAGATGTCCCACTTGTCAGCAAGTTAAAAGTGACCAACAGAAACTGGCAGGTTTGTTGCAACCGCTATGAGTTCCTGGTTGGAAGTGGGAGGAAATTTCTATGGACTTTATAGATGGGTTGCCCCGAAGCAGAAAAGGGAATGATAGCATATGGGTGATTGTGGATCGCTTAACAAAGTCTGCCCATTTCATCCATGTTCGGTCCAATAGAACAGCTCGTAGTTTGGCACAGCTTTATCTTAAAGAGATAGTCAAACTACATGGGGTTCCCAAAAGCATTGTTAGTGATCAGGATCCATTATTTACCAGCAAATTCTGCGAAGCTTTTCAAGAAGATCTTGGGACCAAGTTGAATCTGAGTTCTGCCTATCACCCTCAGACAGATGGCCAGACTGAGAGGGTGAATCGTGTTTTGGAAGACTTGTTGCGAGCTTGCATTCTTGATTATGGCGGTTCATGGGAGGACCACTTGCACTTGGTGGAGTTCTCCTATAATAATAGCTACCAAGCAAGCTTGAAGATGTCACCATTTGAATTACTTTATGGCAGACCATGCAGATCTCCAGCATGTTGGGTGGAGTCAGGCAATCGACTAGTCTTGGGCCCCGACATGGTTCGTGAAGCATCGGATAAGGTTGACTTGATTAAGAAGCGCTTGTTGACTGCTCAGAGCCGACAGAAGAGCTATGCAGACCAGCGAAGAAGAAATCTAGAATTCTCTGTGGGTGATCGAGTATACTTGAAGGTTTCTCCTTTGAGAGGCGTGATTCGTTTTGGGAAGTCGGAAAAGTTGGCCTCGAGATTCATTGGTCCATTCCCTATCTTAGAAAGGATTGGTACTCTCGCTTATAGAGTGCAGCTGCCTGACTGGTTGCCGGGGGTGCATGATGTATTTCATGTGTCTGAACTCCGCAAGCATGTTCATGATCCAGATCCGAGAGAGGATGAATTAAGTCAACATGTCCTAGGTATTGCTCCAAATCTAACAGTGAGAAAGGACCCGATTAAGATCATTGGCAAAGAAACCAAAATTTTGAGGAACAAGAGGATCAACCTAGTCAAGGTTCAATGGAGTGGGGATCCTAGAGACTGTACTTGGGAGACAAATGATAGCATCAAAAAGGCTTACCCCAAGTGCAGAGTGGATATCACCGAGTAACTCTTGTATTATGGTACGTTTACCCCAATTTACATTTTCCGTCTTTTTTCCTACTTTACTTTGTTTCCTTTTCGAGGACGAAAAACTCTTAAGTGGGGGAGATTGTAACAACCCGTAAAATCCGAACTAATTTAAATTTTTTATGTTAAATAAATTGGTGGAAAAATGTGGCAGAAATTAAAATTTTCATTTTTAAATAATGTTAAAGCCAGTGAAAATAGTCAATTTTCAAACGATCTCTGTTTTCAACAAAACCACTTTTGTTGGAACCGGAACGTTGAATTATTGCTAGGCTTCAATTTTTAGAAATTTTCGAATTAATACGTGTGCGCGGCGAAGGAAAATGTGTTTGGTCGATTTCAGTCAAATTTAATCAACTGAAAAATAGCCATTTTTCAAAAAGTCTCAGAATTCGACGAAATTAGTTTTGTTAGGACCGTATCGTCATAACAAAGACAAATATATTTTTTCTGGATTTTTCTGAGTCCGTATGTGGCCTCTGTGAATTTATTTATGCAGAAAAATTAAATTAATAAAGGATTTAATTATTAAATTAAATAATATAGGCAATAGACAGCCGTTTGGGCTGACGGGACCTGTCCCATTGGATCCGGATATGGGCTATTGGCTAGGGGCACATTCTGTTGGACTGGACTTGGATCGGTTGAAAAGATAGGGATTTAATTAGAAAATTACAATTTAAATTATATAAATAATAGGAGAATTAAACCCTAAACACTATTCACGTGTCTTCTTCCAGCCGCCACCCCCCCAAATCCATGGCCACCGTCCTCCGAACTTCTCCTCCTAATTTCTCCTTCAACTCTTCAAATTAGAACCCACTCTTTATACCAAATCGAAGCCCTTTCCTCCCTCTTTAATCTCATACTGATAGATCGTCCTCTCGTTGCCTAAATTCCGAGCACCAACGCCACAAAGGCGCCGCCTTTGCACTGCCATTGGCCCCCCAAGGCTCGACCGAGCTGAGCCAAACCATCCCCCTCATGCGCCGCGCCTAGCCCTCTGCCGTGGTCCGGTCGATCGTCAACAGGTATCCCGGTTCTTGAAACACCCCACCTCCGTTAAGGTCACTCACAAAGGGAATGCGTTAATTTTGGTGGAGGTTTATAAGTAAAAGCCACAGATAAACTCAATACAGATATAAATACACATATTTTAAATAGCGGAAACCAACAGACTTTTATTCATCAAGTGTTCAAAAACAAAACATTCCATAATTGTCTCAAAATACTTCCATCATTACAACATCATAATTGTCTTGATTATTAAAGAAGCATAAAACATAAATAAAGTGACAAAAATCCCCATAGTGATATCCAAAGCCATAGTCCGAGCAAAAGAGACCCAAATCATACATCTACGTTCTTGGAGCTTGAACAGAGCCTGACTGAGCTGAGTTGTTTCCTCCCTGTGGACCTGGGAGGGGGGGAACGAAAGAAAGAAGACGAAAAGAAAATAGGGTCAGACATAAAGCCTGAGTAAATCTAGTAACTCTTCAGTATGTGAATAAGAAAAGGGCATGATAGATATATACTGAAAATAGGATGGTGTCACAAGCTAAGGGAGTGTCGAATGTACTATCGCACCGATACTATATCTCTGCATCTATTTGAGTTTACTCTAACTGGCACCCAATGGTGAGGGTGAAGTGATCCCAACTTTATTTAAAGATCGGCTCCTACTCGCGTTAACATGTGTCATATGGCTCCCAAGAATTGTAGATACCTATGCTGGTCCCACCATGGGGTGTATCAAGACCCATGGTGGCGGCCCCGACACAAATTCTAGAAGGCATAGGTTATACTATTGGTGTCCCCAGTGCCCTGGTTGTCTGCTCTGAAGTGTGTGCACGCCCGCACTCCGTTAGACCTGCACTGTGCACCCACCGCCGTCGTTTGACCGCTTACAATCAGCCCAGTAATCGTGCCCCACCCTGCCTAGTTTCAGGGTACCATGATACCTAACTTGGGTTACTGCTGAAACGGGTCCCTCGTTACTAGGGTTTTCTAGTCAAACATGTTAAGTGGTTAAGTGTCTGTATTTACCTAACCCCCACCCATCAATTCATGTTAACATGTCGAATTTGGTTAAGTGTTATAGTCGACTTAACCCTACAACCTGTCCTTAGCCTCTTAGGAGCAGCAGACCACTCACATTAGACAGGTATTGCTATGGTTGCTGGATATGCCGGTCGGTTCCGGGCAGGTTTACACCGTAGCTCAGTCTAACCTCGGGTCTTTATTGGGCTCAATGCATAATCACCCACATTGGATAGATATTGTTGTGACTACTGGACAGCCTGGCGGTTCCGGGCAGGTTTACATCACAACTCAATCCAACCTCGGGTTAAGCATGTCGTGTTTTCTAAATTTACATATTTTATTATTTCTCAAATATATATATGTAAATGTTATATCTTTTATTTTTGGGTATAACAATTCATACCGCTTTAAATGTCATTGTCATTGGCATGTGCCAAACATGTCAACATATGTTTTCATGTTTTACACCCAACGTCATTACCCCCGTTTATACGTTCGCAACGTTATAACAAATGTTGGGCTTGACACAATTCAGCCCAACTTTATAAGCGTAAGAAAAAGGGGAAATCAAGAACATGTAATATTTGACAACATATAAGGGTGTGTGGCGCATGAACTTGCAATTTAGCGATACTAACATAAATGATGGGTCATGTGAATTTGCATTCAAATCGAAGTACAACTAAGTAGGTGACATATGAAATGGCATAGTTTAGGCTTACACAACTTGTGTTTAAATAAGTTTAACTTGGCAAAATGTCAAACGCAAAACTAGCATGATGTATATTCACCAAAAGTTCCAATTATAACATTTAATCACATAGCCTATTTCAACATGAACTTACATAGTTTTTGAAACACAAGCGATACTTAACATAGATCCAATTATACTTGCAAATAAACATGGAAATGATAACATAGGCTTTGGGTCATGTAGGCATAAAAGGTTTCAAGTCTAAATCACGTTTACATAAACTTTAGGCTATGTAGGCATAAAAGATTTCAAGTCTAAATCATGTTTACATAAACTCTAATTTAGACTAAGGGAATATACATAGATCATGCCATCGACATATACATAAAAGGATCAATTTATAATTTTTGCCACAACTTGCAAGTGCCATTGGTTTCATATACAGTTGTTCAATAGGCTTGCATCAATCAATTTATGCCACAAACATCAATACACAAGTCATGACAGAATCATCACAATACATAGAATTTTATACAATATAATAACACAATTCTATTTTCATTCACATCGAATCACATCGTAATTCTTATTCATATTCTGAAAGGTCACTATACTTACAACGAATGCAGAATGTTGAATTCTGGATTCTGAATTCTGAAATTGGAATGCGCTCCTTTGGGTAGACTAACGTTGCGTTGAAAACTTTTGATTTAAACTTTAAATCTTCTTCTTAGTTTTATTCGTCTCTAGTCTTTTCCCTTGACGGCTATGTTCAATTCCTCTCTAGCAGCATGACGACTCCTTTCTCATATTTTTGTGTGAATTTTTAGTTAAGAGTTAGGGTGTATTTATAGATTTTTAAGTTGTTTTGAGCCGTCAGATGAAGATAGGAGGAATCTAGGCCATTCAAAATTCAGAGAGCCAAATCAAGAGGTGACACGTCAGCCCTAGTGACACACAGGGCCTCAGAAATTCGAGCCAGAGCCAGACCTGGCCAGCCAGGTCGACACCCAGGCCAACACTATGGTCGACCTGGGGGGACCAGGTCGACACTATGGTCGACCTGGGGTGACCAGGTCGACACCATGGTCGACCTGGTCTCAGGGCGGGAATTTTCCCGCCCAACCCAGTTTGAACCTGAATTTCGAATTTTGAATTTAAAACTGAGTTATTTGAATTTAAATTTGATTCTGAAACCTCCGAATGCCATAACTTCTTCATACAGAGTCTGATTCGCGCAAACTCAGACTCTATCTCAAGAAGAATTCTGAGACGAACTCAATGGCGTTACCCGTTTCCCTTAATTCGTTCATTAGAATTAATTATACTTTAATTTGTGAAGCTTAGCGTTATAGAATTCACGGGGTGTTACATTCTCCCCCCTTAAAAGGATTTCGTCCCCGAAATCTTCAAGTTAGGAAGAATGTATATCCTACCATCCAACAGTCCATCAACTCAACCAACAAACACAGGCATCCACTGTCCTTAAAAGACTTCTAATGCTTCATGATCATATGCATAGTGTGTACATGTCCTTATCTAATGCAGAAATCAGGCGGTCTACTGATTCAGTTGACCTCCTTAATGTGAATTATGTAAGTGTCATGAATCCATTATGTATGCAAAATTTTCCTACTCATAATTCTACATGAGTGCACAACTATTCATACAAATGCGATAACCATATGACATCATATCAAGTTTCAACCATATACAAATGAGAATACACATATGCATATGCAATACGAAGTGATTGAGCCGATCTATAACCTAGGGTGTGTGTGTATATGCATCCACGAGCAACCACTAGCAACCATTTGCAGCCATCATCCATAACATGTTTTCAAATACATGTTTGCATCAATTTGTTTTCTACCTAAGGAGTTAGGAAAAGGACCGAGGAGATATACCTAAAGGATAGATAAAGAATAACTTTAAGGAAAAAGAGAGAGATCAAAGATGTACCCTCAAAAATAAGAGGGTAGGCCGCGCGTATTCTGTCCTCAGTTTCCCAAGTCGCGTCTTCCTCGGCGTCGCTCCACTAAACTATAAAGAGTTTGACTTCGCGGTTGCGTAGCTTTTTCACTTCCATTCCTAAGATGCGGGTTGGAACTCTCCTCACAGCTTCTTCACGTTCCACTTCGGCTTCTTCTAGAATGCTAGGTTCCACCACGTCCGCTGACTCATGCAAACACTTCCGGAGGTGAGAAACATGAAAGACGTTGTGAACTCCGGCCAGTCTCTCGGGTAGCTCTAATCCATAGGCCATCTTTCCAACCTTCTCGATGATAGGAAACGGTCCTACAAATCTTGGTGCTAGCTTTCCTGCGGATCCAAAACGAACGACGTTCCTTAAAGGTGATAAAAACCCTGTCCCCAACCTCAAACTCAAGGTCGGTCCTTCTTTTGTCGGCGTAGGATTTCTGTCTGTCTTGGGCAGTCTTCATTCTCCTACGTATCAAGTCCACTTTCTCCGAAGTCTCTCGAATCATATCTGTCCAAGTATAAGATTATCTGTAGACTCGTACCAACAAGTTGGTGATTTGCACGGTCTTCCATACAAGGCTTCGAAGGGCGTCATACCGATGGTAGCTTGGTAGCTGTTGTTATAGGCAAATTCCACTAAAGGAAGGTGATCCTCCCAAGTCCCTCAAAAGTCAAGAACGCAAAGTCTTAAAAGATCCTCAAAAACTCTATTCATCTTTTCCGTCTGGCCATCAGTTTGGGGGTGATAGGCCGTGCTCAAACATAACTGTGTGCCTTCAGCTTCTTGTAGACTCCGCCATAACTCGCTTGTGAAGATAGGGTCCTAGTCACTAACAATGATGGAGGGTATCCCATGGAGTTGAACTATTTCCTTGAGATAAAGAGATGCTAGAGATGCGGCATTCCTTCTATTCTTGATAGGTATGAAGTGGGCGCTCTTAGTAAGCCTATCCACTATTACCCAAATGCCAGTGTTGCCTTTTCTCGACCTAGGTAGTCCATCAATGGAGTCCATTGAAATGCTATCCCATTTCCACTGTAGGGCCTCTAAAGGATGAAGTAGTCCTCCAGGCTTCTTTTGTTCTGCCTTGACCCGTTGGCAGGTCATGCACTTAGAAACGAAATCTGCCACGTCTTGTTTCATGCCGTTCCAAAAGAAAGTCCTTTTTATATCCTTGTACATCTTATCGCCACCAGGGTGTATGGTCATCTTGGAATGATGTGCTTCTTTGAGAACCTTCTTTGTCAACTCCATTGCTTTTGGGACACACAATCTTCCATCTCGCCTCAGCCAACCCTTATCATCGATGGCGTACCTACTGAGGTGACTAGAAGTCTCACCCCTAATAAGTTTATCAGTCACATAAACAAGCTAAGGGTCTTCATGTTGTGCAGCCCCTATTGAGCCCAAGAGAGTAGGGCGTACTTCGAGAGATGCTAGCAAACCAGGTACAAAATCTGAGGAGGGCCTAAAGTTAAAACTGGCTATATACTCCAAGCTTTGCCTTTCCACAAAGAGAGGGCTTAAGGTCAGTTTCTTACGGCTCAACGCGTCTGCTACTACGTTGCCTTTGCCGGGAGTATAGGAAATTTCAAAGTCATACGAGGCAAGAAACTCCATCCATCTTTGCTGCCTCAAGTTAAGATCCTTCTGTGAGAAGAGATATTTCAACGATTTATGATCAGTGTATAATTCGAACTTCTCACCTAGGAGATAATGGCGCCAAGACTTAAGCACAAAGACGATGGCGGTTAACTCAAGATCGTGGGTTGGGTAGTTCTTTTCATGAACTTTTAATTGTCTTCCACCATAAGCTACTACCCTTCCTTCTTGCATTAGAACAGCGCCTAGTCCCGTTCCACATGCATCCATGTATACCGTGAATATTTTTCTTCCATCTGGCAAAGTCAGAGCTGGGGCTATTGTGAGAGCCCTTTTTAATCGTTGGAAAGCAAACTCGCAATCCAAATCCCAAGTGAACGCCAGATTCTTCTTTGTTAGCCTTGTGAGTGGGGCTGAGATTTTCGCGAAATCCCTAATAAACTTTCAGTAAAAACCATCGAGCCCAAGAAAGCTTCGAACTTCGGTTGCATTTCTTGGTGCCCTCCAATCTTGCACTACCACCACTTTTGCGGGGTCCACAGCCAACCCCTCTTTGGACACTATATGCCCTAGAAATCTTACTTCCTTTCTCCAAAAGTGACACATGGAGAATTTGGCTTTTAGTTGATGAGCTCGAAGAGTTTCCATGATTTGTTTCAGATGCTGGGCATGCTCTTCCTCATTCTTTGAGAAGATTAAGATATCATCTACGAAGACAACCACAAATTTGTTGAGGAATTCTCTGAACACCATGCTCATTAGGTCTCCAAAATAAGTAGGCGCATTTGTCAAGCCTAAAGGCATGACAAGCCACTCGAAGAAACCGTCTGGGGTTCTGAACGTCGTTTTATCAATACTTCTTCAGCTACTCTTAGCTGATGGAACCCAATTGCCAGATCAAGTTGGGAGAAGACTGTTGCACCGACAAGCTGATCAAACAAATCGTCAATTCGGGTATGAGGGTGCCTATTTTTCTTGGTCAATTTGTTTAACTCCCTATAGTCGACGCAAAGGCGAAGCGAACTGTCCGCTTTAGTTGCAAACACCACTAGAGCACCCCATTCCGAAATGCTCCGTCTAATGAACCCCTTTTCGAGAAGTTCTTTAACCTGCTTACTGAGCTCCTTTCTCTCCTTTGGAGCCATGTGTCTGACAGGTAAAGCTACAGACTTTGCATTATCCACAAGATATATGCGGAAGTCTATTTCTCGCCTTGGAGGTAGCCTTTCACCTCCTCAAAAACATCCGGATATTCCCGGACTACTCTCACTGATTGCAAATTCTCATCAGAAGCATCAAACGACTCTAGATAACTTAGCATAACAACATTCAAGGGATTACAAGAAATTTCTAGAGTGTTACCAAGACGAGTCAAGAGCCTAACTACTCTGTTCTCACAATCAAGAATGGCACTATTACTAGATAACCAGTCCATGCCTAAGATCAAACCATATCCCGAGAAGCCTAAGACAAAGGCATCACAACTAAACTGAATGCTGAGAATAGAGATTTTCAAACCCAAACAAACCATTGACAAATAAGCGGAGCCCCCAATTGGATTTGAAACTACTAAGGGATCTTCTACCATACTAGTGTCTAGATGTAGAGATTCTATTAAGGCAGAGGAAATAAAAGAGTGATGCGCCAGAGTCAAAAATTGTATGAACTGGATGATCATAAAGATAGACTACACTTTCTATAGAAATATTACTACCTCTTTCTTGTTGGGGTGCCACTAGCGCATGAACCTGACCCCCTGAAGTGGATCAAGCTCTCTGTCCCTGCCCTTTCTTCTTTGGGCAGTCCTTAGCTTGGTGCCCATTCTCTCCACAATGGAAGCAACCACCCATCTTTGCCTTCCTTTTCCGGGAGTCTTTTGATATACGGCCCACAATGCCATAGAAATTGCACCTTCTCTTCTCACAGGGCTTATTGTTCTTCCCTCCTTTCTTGAAGTCTATTTTCTTTGCTTGTAGACCTTCTTTCTTCTCTTCCACCTTAGTTTCTTTCTTGCCGTGGTCTTCCTCATGTAGCAACGCCATGTCCACCAAGCTTTCATAAGTCGCTCCTGTGGATACATGGGTCATGGCAAGGTTGTGTAGAGGCTCATTCAAACCCTTGACGAAGCGAAGTGCCTTCTTGTGTTGGGTGTTTACTAAGTCTAACCCAAATCTGGCCAGTTGATTAAATTGATTAACATATTCTCTGATTGTCATGCTCCCCTGTTTCAGAGTTAGAAACTTCTCCATTTGCAGGCTTCTTTCCGCTTGGGAGAGAAATTTCATCTCACACCTTGTCCTGAAGTCTTCCCATGTTTCCACCGCCCTCTGAGCATTGGTAACTTCCCACCAATAGGAAGCCTCATCCTTAAGCAACCATACCGTTAGTTGTATCTTTTTCCTGTCATCCACTCCAAAGATGACAAATAGATCATCAGTCTCCTTTAGCCAGCTTCTTGCCCCTACAAAAGATTATGTCCGATAAAAGTCTTTTCCACCCATTGCCTTGAAGTCTCTACATGTTTTTGCAAAGGCATTTCCACGAGGAGGTGGAGGAAGAGGAGGAACAGCGGCCACTGGAGGAGGGATGTCTGCTGGGCCCGCACCATTGGCCCTTGCTTCTAAGTACCTCCTAAACCAGCGGGGAATCGGCACTCCTTCCGGGAGGTTAAGGTCTCTAGATATGCTGAAACAGAAAGGGAAAAATTCAAAACGAAGGATAGAGAGAGATAGATAGGGAACATGACTTTGGGGGATTTTGCGTTTTCATAAATACAACACTTTTTCTTGAAAACCGCTTCTTTAAATTTTCTTTTTGAAAATAATTTCAAAAACTTTTATCTTGTCTGGTAAACCTATGCTCTGATACCAAGTGAAACACCCCACCTCCGTTAAGGTCACTGACAAAGGGAATGCCTTAATTTTGGTGGACGTTTATAAGTAAAAGCCACCGATAAACTCAAGACAGATATAAATACACATATTTTAAACAGCGGAAGCCAACAGACTTTTATTCATCAATACGTGTTCCAAAACAAAACATCCCATAATTGTCTCAAAATACTTCCATCATTACAACATCATAACTGTCTTGATTATTAAAGAAGCATAAAACATAAATAAAGTGATAAAAATCCCCATAGTGATATCCAAAGCCATAGTCCGAGCAAAAGAGACCCAAATCATACATCTACGTTCTTGGAGCTTGATCAGAGCCAGACTGAGCTGAGCTGTTTCCTCCCTGTGGACCAGGGGGGGAACGAAAGAAAGAAGACAAAAATAAAATAGGGTCAAACATAAAGCCTGAGTAAATCTAGTAACTCTTCAGTATGTCAATAAGAAAAGGGCATGATAAATATATACTGAAAATAGGATGGTGTCACAAGCTAAGGGAGTGTCGAATGTACTATCGCACCGATACTATATCTCTGCATCTATTTGAGTTTACTCTAATTGGCACCCCATGGTGAGGGTGAAGTGATCCTCAACTTTATTTAAAGATCGGCTCCTACTCGCGTTAACATGTGTCATAAGGTCCCCAAGAATTGTAGATAACTATGCTGGTCCCACCATGGGGTGTATCAAGACCCATGGTGGCGGCCCTGACACAAATTCTAGAAGGCATAGGTTATACTACTGGTGTCCGCAGTGCCCTGGTTGTCTTCTCCGAAGTGTGTGCACGCCCGCACTCCGTTAGACCTGCACTGTGCACCCACCGCCATCGTTTGACCGCTTACAATCAGCCCAGTAATCGTGCCCCACCCTGCCTAGTTTCAGGGTACCATGATACCTAACTTGGGTTACTGCTGAAACGAGTCCCTCGTTAGTAGGGTTTTCTTGTCGAACATGTTAAGTGGTTAAGTCTCTGTACTTACCTAAGCCCTACCCATCAATTCGTGTTAACATGTCGAATTTGGTTAAGTGTTATAGTTGACTTAACCCTACAACCTGTCCTTAGCCTCTTAGGAGCAGCAGACCGCTCACATTAGACAGGTATTGCTACGGTTATTGGATATACCGGTCAGTTCCAGGCAGGTTTACACCGTAGCTCAGTCTAACCTCAGGTCTTTATTGGGCTCATGGCTTAATCACCCACATTGGATAGGTACTGTTGTGACTACTGGACAGCCGGGCGGTTCCGGGCAGGTTTACATCACAACTCAATCCAACCTCGGGTTAAGCACGTCATGTTTTCTAAATTTACATATTTTATTATTTCTCAAATTATATATGTAAATGTAATATCTTTTATTTTTGGGTATAACAATTCATACCGCTTTAAATGTCATTGTCATTGGCATGTGCCAAACATGCCAACATATGTTTTCATGTTCTACACTCAACGTCATTACCCTCGTTTATACGTTCGTAACGTTATAACAAATGTTGGACTTGACACAATTCAGCCCAACTTTATAAGCGTAAGAAAAAGGGGAAATCAAGAACATGTAATATTTGACAACATATAAGGGTGTGTGGCGCATGAACTTGCAATTTAGTGATACTAACATAAATGATGGGTCATGTGAATTTGCATTCAAATCAAAGTACAACTAAGTAGGTGACATATGAAATGGCATAGTTTAGGCTTACACTACTTGTGTTTAAATATGTATAACTTGGCAAAATGTCAAACACAAAACTAGCATGATGTATATTCACCAAAAGGTCCAATTATAACATTTAATCACATAGCCTATTTCAACATGAACTTGGATAGTTTTTGAAACACAAGCGATACTTAACATAGATCCAATTATACTTGCAAATAAACATGGAAATGATAACATAGGCTTTGGGTCATGTAGGCATAAAAGGTTTCAAGTCTAAATGACGTTTACATAAACTTTAGGCCATGTAGGCATAAAAGGTTTCAAGTCTAAATCATGTTTACATAAACTCTAATTTAGACTAAGGGAATATACATAGTCCATGCCATCGACATCTACATAAAAGGATCAATTTCTAATTTTTGCCACAACTTGCAAGTGCCATTGTTTTCATATACAATTGTTCAATAGGCTTGCATCAATCAATTTATGCCACAAACGTCAATACACAAGTCATGACAGAATCATCACAATACATAGAATTTTATACAATATAATAACACAATTCTATTTTCATTCACATCGAATCACATCGCAATTCTTATTCATATTCTGAAAGGTCACTATACTTATAACGAATGCAGAATCTTGAATTCTGGATTCTAAATTCTGAAATTGGAATGCGCTCCTTTGGGTAGACTAACGTTGCGATGAAAACTTTTGATTAAAACTTTAAATCTTCTTCTTAATTTGATTCGTCTCTAGGCTTTTCCCTTGACGACTATGTTCAATTCCTCCCTAGCAGCATGACGACTCCTTTCTTTTTTATGTGAATTTTCAGTTGAGAGTTTGGGTGTATTTATAGATTTTTAAGTTGTTTTGAGCCGTTAGATGAAGATAGGAGGAATCTAGGCCATTCAAAATTCAGAGAGCCAAATCAAGAGGTGACACGTTAGCCCTAGTGACACACAGGGCCTAAGAAATTGGAGCCAGAGCCAGACCTGGCCAGCTAGGTCGACCAGCCAGGTCGACACTATGGTCGACCTGGGGGGGGGACCAGGTTGACACTATGGTCGACCTGGGGTGACCAGGTCGACACCATGGTCGACCTGGTCTCTGGGCGGGAATTTTCCCGCCCAGCCCAGTTTGAACCTGAAATTCGAATTTTGAATTTAAAACTAAGCTGTTTGAATTTAAATTTGATTCTGAAACTTCCGAAGGCCATAACTCCTTCATACGGAGTCCGATTCGTGCAAAATCGGACTCTATCTCAAGCAGAATTCCGAGACGAACGCAATGGCATAACCCTTTTCCCTTAATTCTTTCATTAGAATTAATTATACTTTAATTTGTGAAGCTTAGCATTATAAAATTCATGGGGTGTTACAGTACTCGAGCAATTTCCAACCCTAAGATCGAACGAGAACCGAAACCCATCGGCCTGTTTAACTAAAGGAAGAAGAGAGGTTAATTTCCTAGCTAATTAATTAATTAATTTAAATTGTTTTAAAACTTGATTTAACCATAATTGATTCGTTTCAACTCAGAATTTGATGATTTCGGAAGCATTGGAATCGTAACAGCGAATAGAACATGTTGAGACTTAAACGGGACCATTCTGAACAGTTTGAATTTTGGCCAAAATCTGCAACGACTGTGAGATTTCTAAATTTTAATAATTAAATAATTTAATTATATTTGTTATGTGAATCATTGTATGTTATTTCTGATCTGTGATGTGGTGATTGTTGTATGGTTGTTAATATTCGTTGTGATATTATGATATAGCATGTCATTTTTGATCTATAAATTCTGATGAAATCTCTATAAAGTTCTCATCTTTATTGTATTTATTTTTATTTATTTATTTTATTTTTTATTCCTTTATAGAAATGAAAAATTGAATCTTGTTTGTATTACGAACAAAAATGAAATTTTGAATCTTTATTTTGTTTTTACAAAATGAAATGAAAAATTGAATCTTTATTCTGATTTACCAAAGAAGGTTCAAATCTTTATTTTTTGATTTGCAAAATAAAACAAAAGTTGAATCTTTATTTTTTTTTGATTTGCAAAATAAAACAAAAGTTAAAGCTTTATTTTTTTGATTTGCAAAATAAAACAAAAGTTGAATCTTTATTTTTGATTTGCAAAATAATAAAAAAGTGGAATCTTTATTTTGATTTACATAATAAGAACAAAAGATTGAATCTTTATTTTGTTTATGATTTATAAAATAAAGAAAGTTTAAATCTTTTAAATTTTAATTAAAAGATAAATTAAGATTAGATTTTTTTTTTGATTTACAATATAAAATAAAGATTAGATATTTTATTTGATTTACAAATAAAACAAAGATGAGACCTTTTATTGTTGTTCATCAAATTTATACACCAAATCAAATATTGTGTTGTATGTGTGGACATTGAAATGATGATGTTGGGTAAATAGAAATGGTTAGACCAAAGACCATATTATTATATTTGTGGATATTGAAATTACGACGTTGGGTAAATCGAAATGGTTAGACAAAAACCATTATTTTTTCTTATCATATTTTGACACCAAATTTAGTTGAGTTAGATAGGAAATACCCCATATAGGAAAAATGTGCATTAAGGAGACAATTAGGAAAATTTACATTTTTCTAATGTAATGAATATAATTAGAAAATTGACAATTTTCTAATGTAATAAAGATAATTAGAAAATTTACATATTTCTAATGTAATAAAGATAATTAGAGGATTTACATTTTTCTATGTAAAAATATAAGATTTACATTTTTCTATGTGAAGATGAAAGATTTACCATTTTTCTTTGTAACAATGGAAGGTTTACATTTTTCAATGTAAAGGTAAAAGAATTTACATTTTTCATTGTAAAAGAAAAAGGAGATAAAATATTTACATTTTATCAAAACATAAAAAGTACATCTTTATGTTATTAAAATGAATTACATTAAAAAGTTTATTTTTGTGTATTTAAAATGAATTAGATAAAAAGTTCATTTTTGTGTATTTAAAACGAATAGGATAAAAAGTACATTTTTGTGTATTTAAGATGAATTAGACAAAAAGTTCATTTTTGTGTATTTAAAACGAATAGGATAAAAAGTACATTTTTGTGTATTTAAGATGAATTAGATAAAAAGTTCATTTTTGTGTATTTAAAACGAATAGGATAAAAAGTACATTTTTGTGTATTTAAGATGAATTAGATAAAAAGTTCATTTTTATGTATTAAAAAGGAATAGGATAAGAAGTACATTTTTATGTTATAAAAATGAATTGGAGAAAAAGAACATTTCTATGTAATTAAAGAAAGAGTACATTTTGAAATCGTCATTTTGTCGCATTAGAATTGGCGAACAAAAATGTTATTTTATTGAATATAAAAATATACATTGTTGAAATCGTCATTTTTGTCGTATTAGAATTTGGCGAACAAAAATATTGCTTTCTTAGAATAAAAGGAATGGATTTTTAAATAGGGGAAATCGCCAAATGGTTTATATATAAATATAAATATAAAATTTAACGAAACGAGAGCGGCAGTTCATGTATCGACAATCGTAACTTCAAACGATTATTCCGAAAGATCCGATCGTTGGATTTTCCCAAAACTGGAAGCGTTAGGACCACTTTGGGAAGAGCTTTCCAGTGATATAGATTTCATCAAAATCTGACGGTTAGATTTTAAGATATGTGTAAATCAAAATTTGGTAAAAACAAAGCTAGGGCCGCCCATTGACCCGAAGCGTCGTTTATTTATTTCGAGCTATTTTTAATAAATAAGAATAGCGATAAATAGTTATAAATATATGTGAAATGTTTTAAACTATAATTATGCGACAATTATTTGAAAAGACCGAGTTTAACTCATTTCAAATAATTGCACGACGATTAAATCAATGATGTAAGAAGACGATGGTTGAAGACCGACGATCTTCACATCGAATGGACGACGACTACTGATGCCTTGGACTGACTTTCTCCCAGGACGGGCTTGAAGCAGTAGTTGTACGGACGTGTGTGTTAGTCGTGCGGATAAGCGAACGCCTCTTTGGTGTCTCCTGGTTTGTTCAGACCCAAAACGGACTTGTAAATGGATGCGTGTCTAACGTTGGAGTTCATCCCATGTAATTAAATCGATTTGTATTAACATATGTCTGTTTGGTGGTGGAGAATCTATTCTCTGCTTAACACCCGGATATATAGTAATAGTTATCGATCGCATGGCGTGAATTGTCAATGTGGCACGCCAAGATGCAATGATCAAGGCCTTGTTGAAAAGCAGGCCTTGTGGTCGATGATCGAAGCATAGCCTGTTTAGTCATAGCTTTGTGTATAGCGTGACTTCGTGAGCCTCACACCCTGGTATGAGTCAAAAACGGGATATGGACCGTACAGATGCATACGTTTCTTTCTAGCTAGAAGTGGTGTTTGGGCTTTGACACGGCCCGGCATTTTACTATGTGGATTATGGATTGAGGTTCCTCGTTTTTATAGGCCGGATGTGGTCATATTATAGGTCCAAAAGGGCCGGGAAACGTATGTTTAGGAATTGCCAATCCACTACCATTTGGTGGGGATCGGCCTTACCATTCCAAGGGTTTCCCATAGGTGTGATCCTAAGGCATTTGCTAGAGTGTCTCGAATCAGAAGAGGACGATCCCTAGCCTCGATTTCATGACAGAAAACCAATTTCCAATACGACATCACGATCTTGATTGTAAATTTATATACGGTGACATAGTGTATGGTACCTATGCCGTCTAGGATTGATATATTTATATTGAAGTATTTTAATATAGCTTAGACACTAATAATAATATTAAAATATTACTTTTCACGTATTAAGCATGTTTGATCATCATAAGGGAAAACTCTATCCTCCTGTGTGCGTTGCATTGTGTGATAGGACTTGAGTCTTATGATGATTTTATTTTTCCAAAAGTCATTTCGCTTTTTTTTACAAACTTTATAAAATTATGCACTGGCAATCCTATGGAGTAAACCCATTCAGCGTTAGCGGCATGGCCCTGAGATTTGCCATGTTGTTAGTTAATTTAGTTAAGAATTCTCATACCAGTCCCATGACTGACTCGTAGTTTGTTTCACTTTTGCAAACTCGGGTGCCCTCTTTCCACACGGGCAGCCAATTGACAGGTTCAGGTGATACATTCTGATTGGAGCTTGCTTGGAAGGAAGAAGAAGACGACCTTTCCTCTAGTCTTTACTTCTGCTTTAAGACATTTTATCTTCTGTAGCTTTGATGTATGTAATGGAGTTTGGGACTTGTTTTCTTTTCCATTGAAACTTATTTCCCTTTTGTTGAGACTCTTTATTTGGTTAAGTTGTATCCTGTACTGCGTACTCTGATGTATTGGATATTATGATGCTGATGACATTTATTTCCGTTGCAATGGTTTATGTGTTATGATAATAATCTGAGATCTGTTTTTGTTGTGAATATGTTGTATTCCAAATGATTATCCTTACTTTCGAACCACGGAAGTTTGGGGTTATCACATCCATCTACTCAACCATCAAATAAAGGCATCCATTGTCCTTAGAAGATTTCTAATGCCGTATGAACATATGCAAAAAGTGTGTGTATATGCAACTTATCCAACAGGCAGTCTACTGATTCGGTTGACCTCCTTAATGCAAATCATGATAGTGTCATGCATCCATTATGCATGCAGAAGAATCCTAACGATACATATTATTTCTACATGTGTGCACAGCCATTCATCTAAATGCAGCATCGATATGATAACACAACCATTATACATCCATTAATTTAAATATGCACACACATTTATATGCAATATGAAAGTGATTGAGCCATCTAGTGCCTAATGTGTGTGTACATGCATCCACGGGCAACCATTAGCAACCACTTGCAACCACTCGCAACCGTCAATCATAACATGTTTCAAACACGTGTTTACATCCATCGGTTTCTACCTAAGGATAAAGAATAGGACCGAGGAGGTATACTTGAAAGATAGATATAAGCATGAATAAACTTATGGAAAAAGAGGTCAAGGAGGTACCTTCAAAGAGAAAAGGGTAGGCTGCATGTATTTTCCTCTCAGTTCCCCATGTCGCATCTTCCTCAACATCACTCCATTGAACTTTAACAAGCTTGATTTCACGGTTGCATAGCTTTTTGACTTCCGTACCCAAGATACAAGTTGGAACTCTTCTTACAGTCGCTTCTCATTCCACTTCTACTTCCTCTAGTATCTTCGGCTCCACCACTTTCGCAGATTCATGTAAGCACCTTCGTAGTTGGGAAACATGAAAAACATTATGAACTCCAGCCAGTCTAGGTAGCTCTACTCTATAAGCCATCGTCCCAATCCTTTTTATGATAGGAAATGGACCTACAAATCTCGATGCTGGCTTTCCTACAGTCCCAAAGCGAATGACATTCCTCAAAGGAGATACTTTAAGGAACACCCTATCTCCAACCTTAAACTCAAGGTCGGTCCTTCTTTTGTCTGCGTAGAACTTCTGTCTAACTTGTGCAGCCTTCATCTGTCTTCTTATCAAGTCCACCTTTTCTGAGGTCTCTCTAATCATGTCTGGCCCAAGTACGAGCTTGTCTGTAAACTCCGACTAACAAGTTGGTGATCGGCACGGTCTTCCATATAAAGCTTCGAAGGGCACCATTCCTATGGTGACTTGGTAGCTATTGTTGTAGGCGAATTCCACCAAAGTAAGATGATCTTACCATGTCCCTCCAAAGTCAAGAATGCATAGTCTCAAGAGGTCTTCTAATAACCTATTCACTCTTTCCGTCTGACCATCGGTTTGGGGGTGATAGGCCATGCTTAAGCATAATTGGGTGCCTACTGCCTCTTGCAAACTCTTCCGAAACATGCTCGTAAAGATAGGATCTCGATTGCTCACTATGGTGGAGGGTATCCCATGGAGTCGAACTATTTCTTTGAGATAAATGGATGCTAGGGACGAGGAAGTCCTTCTACTTTTAATAGGTATAAAGTGAGCGCTTTTAGGGAGCCTGTCCACTATTACCCAAATACTGGTATTGCCCCTTCTTGACCTAGGAAACCCATCAACAAACTCCATCGAAATGCTATCCCACTTCCACTATGGGACCTCGAGAGGACGAAGCAGTCCACCGGGCTTCTTCTGCTCCGCTTTTGACTTGCTGGTATATCAAACACTTAGCAAGAACTCAGCTACATCACTCTTCATGCCATTCCAAAAGAAAACCCTTTCAATATCTTTATACATCTTGTCTCCACCTGGGTGTATGGTCAGTTTGGAATGGTGCGCCTCTTCGAGAACCGTCTTCACTAAATCCCTTACTTGTAGGACGCATAACCTTCCATTCTGTCTCAACCAACCCCTATCATCAATGGAGTATCTATTGAGGTGACTAGAAGTCTCACCCTAACACGATTTTCATCAAATCAACCAGCTAAGGGTCTTCTTTTTGCTCGGTTCCTATTGAGTCCAAAAGAGTAGGCCGCACCTCTAGTGATGCTAACAGACCAGGCACAATTTCAGAGAAGGGTCTAAAACTAAAGTTTGCTATATACTCCAAGTTTTGCCTTTCTACAAAGAGAGGCCTCAAGGTCAGCTTCTTCCTACTTAAGGAATATGCTACCACATTGCCCTTGCCTGGGGTATAGGAAATATCAAAATCATAAGAGGCCAGAAATTCCATCCATTTTGCTGTCTTAAGTTAAGATCTTTCTACGAGAAAAGGTACTTCAATGATTTATGGTCAGTATATAATTCAAACTTCTCACCTAGGAGATAATGGCGCCAAGACTTAAGCGCAAAGACGATGGCAGCCAACTCTAGATCGTGGGTTGGATAGTTTTTCTCATGTACTTTCAACTGTCTTCCTCCATAAGCTACTACCTTCCCTTCTTGCATCAAGACAGCACCTAGTCCCATACCACATGCATCCGTGTACACGGTAAACATCTTGCTCCCATCTGGCAATGTCAGAACTGGGGCAATTGTTAGAGCCCTTTTCAAACGTTGGAAAGCAAAATCGCAATCCAAATCCCAAGCGAAAGTTAGGTTCTTCTTCGTTAATATTGTGAGTTGGGCTGAGATTTTAGCAAAGTCTTTAATGATTTTTCGGTAAAATCCTGCTAGCCCGAGAAAGCTTCGGACTTCGGTTGTATTCCGTGGAACCTTCGAATCTTGCACCGCAACTACTTTTGCGGGGTCCATAGCTAACCCCTCTTTGGATACCACATGTCCAAGAAACCTCACTCTTCTCTCCAGAAATGGCATTTGGAGAATTTGGCCTTCAACTGATGTGCACGAAGAGTATCCATGACTTCTCTTAAATGAAAAGCATGCTCTTCTTCACTCTTCGAGAAGATCAAAATGTCATCTACGAAGACCACCACAAACTTATTAAGGAATTCTCTAAACCCCCTACTCGTCAAGTCAACAAAGTAAGCGGGTGCATTTGTCAACCCGAAAGGCATGACAAGCAATTCGAAGAAACCATCTGGGGCTCTGAACGTGGTCTTATCAATGCTGTCTTCAGCCACTCTTAGCTGATGGAACCTGGTAGCCAAATCTAGTCGGGAGAAAACATACGCACCTACAAGTTAATCAAACAAGTCATCTATTCCAGGAAGTGGGTGCCTATTCTTCTTGGTCAGCTTGTTTAGCTCCATATAATCAATGCATAGGAAAAGTGAACCATCCGCTTTGGTTGTGAATACTACTGGAGCACCCCATTCAAAAATACTCTGCCTTATGAACCACTTTTCAAGTAGCTCTTTGACCTGCTTACTGAGCTCTTTTCTCTCCCTAGTATCCATGTGTCTAATGGGTCGAGCTACGGGTTTTGCATTATCAATAAGATATATGTGGAAGTCTATCTCCCTCTTTGGAGGTTAGCCGTTCACCTCTTAAAATACATCTGAGTATTCACGGACTACTCTAACAGACTGCAAGTTTTCAACAGACGCATCAAGAGATTCTAGGTAACTAAGCATAACAGAATGTATAGGGTTACAAGAGATTTCGTGTAACAACCCGTTAATTTTAACGATTTAAATTCCGATTTAAATCGATATTTTTATTTTGAAAATATTCTAATGTTTTCAATAATGGGAATTTGTAATTTGAAATACATACAGTGAGATATAGCCGCTGTGAAAATTTCATCGGAAAATTTGAATGTTTGTCGATCGCGCATTTTTCAGGGTAAAGCTGCGCATATCAGTTCAAATTTTAGCGATTTTAAAATCTGTCCGGAATTAGTTCGGACAAGCATGAAAAATATTCTACTTGTTGTCAGTAATCCAACGGTGAAATTCGTTTCGTGAAAATCGGAAGTTTTGACCTTCGTTTTCCGTCCGCATTTTTACGTTAAAGGGGTCTGTAACGCGTTTTTGAACGGAGCATCCTGGCACTGCAAATTTGATACCGTTGTATCCGTCTCGTCGCGCTGATTTCCGCAATATATTCATTTGCTAGTTTCGGTGTTCGATTCGTGGTGAAATTGTGAAAATGCTTACACAGTTCATTTTTGAAATAGAGTCATCTGAGTTCGATGTGTCCTTTTTCCGATCTTACATATTTTTCTAGACATTTTGGGTCTGTAAAACGGTCCTTTTATTTTTCTAAACCACATGTTTTTTTTTTTTTTGAAGGCTCAGTGAATGGGTTATTTTCAATGCATGCATGACTTGCTCTCCACTTTCAACTGACATTTTTAAGTTGCGTTACTTTCTTTACCAAACCAATATGTTACCATGCAAACCATTCCTCTTTCTTTATATTCCCACGTCATTTGTTTTAATGTTTCCAAAGATTGCCTTTTCTTTCTAATGCCAACTACTCCCATCCCATGCGTTCAACTTTCCATTTTACCATGCGTATATTTCTCTTAACTTTGCCCGGTTCCGATGCCACTTTTCTCAAAATTTAAAACCGACGCCTTTTAGTCCCGATGCCAAATTTTCGAAATTGTATAAATAAATAAATAAAAAGTTGCTCTGTTGCTTCCCTGAAACCACCCCACTTTTCCCTTTTGCTTGTCCATCCTGCTCCAAATTCCTCCTTCCACTTTTATCATCCTTCTCACTTAATCCCTCTTATCCTCTTCTTGTAATCCATACATTTTTTTTCTTATATATTCATGCATGCGTAGAATCATTTTGTGCATGCTTATTTATACTCATGCTATTCCCTTTCATCCAAACCACCAGCTGTTCGCCGACAACCACCAGCCGACGATCCCTGCTCATCCCTCCCGGATCTGCCTTGCTCACCCTGAAGCTCGCCAGCCGAGCCATGATCCAAACAGCCCTCGTCCCTATCGCATCCACCTCTCTTTCCATCGTGATCCGCCTCCTCCAGGCGCCTCGCCAACGTCAGCCATCACCAAACTCCACCTTGCTTTTGTCCCCAGCTACCAAGCCCCGTTGCCTCCTCCTGCCGACATCCGTGCCGCCTTGAAGCCACCGAACCCCTGTTCCGGTAACTGGCCAACCCATCAATTCGAGCCAGCTACCGTGACCATCTTTTGTGTGTGAATAAGTTTGTTTCCTTTTTATTTTCTTCTTTCTTTTGTTGTTGATCGTTTCCATGCAGGCGTTTGTAGTTGTGTATATATATATGGTGTATGTGTGTGTATTGTGGTCATTGTTTATATGTGGGCGTGAGTGTACTTGAGTGTGTAAATGTGTTTGTGTATGCTGGTGTGTGTGTGTGTGTTTGTGTATTCATGTGGGTGTATGGTTTAGAGTGTTGCTGCGTGTGTGTTGTCTGTTTTGATCTCGGTTTGTGTTGAGTAAGTGTTTAAAAATTGCGTGTATATTTATGTGTGTTTTAAACTGAGTTGTTTTGGAAAAAAAATATTACTTCTGAATATATATAGTATATGATATAATAACATGTGTATTTAAATATATATAGGTATATAATGATTTTGAAGTATTTCGTGTGTATTTGTTTTTAAATATAAATTTGTATATTTATTTATGTTGAAGAAATTATATGTACATATAAATATTGTATATAATTTTGTGTGCTTATTTATGAATGTATATTTTATATTATAACAGTTTTGATGTAATATGGGTGTATTTAGCGTTGTGTTAATTTTAAAATATTTATATAATATTTTGTGTAAAAGAGGTGTTGTGTCTATTTTGTTGAGTCATGTTTGGCGTTGAGTTCAAAACCGGTCCAAAACCCAATAACCATACCAACCCGTTGAGGAATTCTCTGACATTCTCCTATGAGATAAAATAAATATTGAGCGATCATCAAGTCGGATCCATTCTGAATCGTGCCCGTAAGCCGTCGGTTCATTCAGTGCCAGTTCGTCTACTATCTCCAATCTGTACCACGAAAGGTGAGTTTATCTCACACCTGACTTACATTTTTCATGGATGTTAGATCAATAATGAACTGTTATATGAAATGTACAGGTTGCTAGTAGAAATTTTTGATTTGATATGTATGCACATTTCATATGCGACACGATATATTCAAATGACACGTAGTTGCACTGATGATATATATGTTGTGATTTTTGCTATGTGATTGTTGATAACTCTAGTTAGGAAAAATCACTAAGGGTTGAAATGATACATACCCAAACGGACATTAGAATAGGGAAAAATCGTTATGGGTTGAAATGATAGACCTGAACGATTTTTACTGAATTTGGGATCGCGGGTTGAAATGATAGACCCGTGGAAATTTTTATAAATTGCGGGTTGAAATGACAAATATCCGTCTCACTTAACCATAGGGTAGAAAACTATATACGGACACCGTTGGTCGTATTTTTTCGAAATATTTTGATTTACGAATTTGATTTTTAAGTAATAACTTTAGATTCTTTTTTATTTTATATATTTATATTTTAAACTTAAATTTTTATTATTTTGAATTATATGTTTTAAATGATTTTTATAAGTAAATATAGAGTTAATGCTTATTCAAGTTTTTACTTATAATTTGTTTATTTTAAACTATATAATTTGATTTTATAAGTATTTTTAACTTTTATATTATTATAATAATTAATTTAAACTTATTTTCTATATTATTTAACCTTACATATGTTTGTAATCTATATTCTAATTAATTTTAGAATTTTATAAACTTATATATATATATATTTCAAAAGTTAAATTTATTTTCTTATACATATATATATTTAAAAAAATTCCTTATGTATATTTTATAAACTTTAATAATAAACCGAAAATGGATAAGTAAGAATTGCGATTTAAATTCAAGGTTTAAGATTCAGGTTTATATATTGATATTGATTAAACGAATGAACTTTTATAAGATATGGATTTGAATTTGAATTGATTTGAACTCTAAAGAGATGAACTTGAATTGTGAATTTGTTTGAATATAAAATTGACATAGAATGAACATGATAAATTTTATGGAATTAGTTTTATGAATCGTTTGGTTTGAATTTAAGAAATGAGTTAAATCGAATTTTTAAGTAACGATTTTGAATTGTATGACTTAAATTATAAGATATAATACGATTTGGTTTACGAGATTCGTTTTGAACCATATAAACTAAATTTGAACTTAAGTATTGAAATCTCAAATCTACTCAGTCGAATCTTATAAAGGAAACCAAATTATATGAGTTATTTGAATTTATACGTTATGATTTGTTTCTGTTGAAATCGTTAGTTTTGAAATGGATTGTATATATTGAATTTGAACCGAAATAGTGAAATTTTTTGAATTAACTTAAGCAAATTTTTATTAAGGTAAATTTTGAATCAATGGACTTGTTTGAACTCGGATTTTTGACGAATATAAATCAAACTGAAATATTCTCGAAGTTAAAATATTTTATTTTGATTTAAACGATAACTGCGACCTTTAAGATATGTTTTAATGTAAGTCGTTTTGAATTTGAAAGTCGTTATGTGAATATTTTTGAAATCAATGTGATTAAGCGGTACAAATGAGTAGTTTTCAAAATTGAATATATTCGAAGTTAGATATTTAAATTTTGAATTCAAATTCGAATATTAGATTTCGTATAAACTAATTTATAAGGTGATTTATAAAATAATGGCCACGGTGTGAAAAAATTGTAACGTTTGGTTGTTAAAGAGACCGGGATCGGCTATTGTCATACTCTCTGCCAATACCGAAAACCACTTTGACAACTTTGTACGCGGTGGAGTTCCAGAATGAAGGGAATGATTTGGCGAACGACTCTATTTTTGTATTTCATATTAATTACGAGACCCTGACTACCTTGAGTCAGCTTGATGTGGCTAAAACAGGAGCTATGCACGGACCAAGTGAGGTCATACCTCTTATCGAGCACACTTCTTCGATATTATTCTATTACTTTGAGATTCGATTTGGGCCCTTTTGATTATGGGAGTGTGTATCGAGGTGGGCGGTAGTTGCTACTATGCGTTACCACCAGTCCGGCTCTGCAAACGGTGAATCCACCCTGGCATTCCTTGTGTGCCTTGTCACATGCCTTATACGAGCCCACTACGATTTTGTTTTGTACTGTTTTATATGGAGTGCCCTCTGATCAACCTCCAGTTTACGGAGGAATTACGGTACTGTATCTACTATGGGAATATATAAACAGTGTAAGGGTAATCATGGTAATCCCGCTTACGCTATTTTGATATTTTTACTTTACTGATAGACACTATTGTATATAGCATAATATACTATATAATATTAGTTTGACGGATCCTTAGAGGATGGTGATCCCAAACATCCTTTGAGTTACTGATTGCATTTCATCGAACATTTCATTTGAATTGATTTACTTCCACGAGAATGTTAGTCCTGATCCGAGTTGTTTTGTTTTGCATTATTGCTCGGGTCAGATCGATTATCACAGCTTTCGAAATCCACTCTTGGAGTTTGAAGATTTTGGGTTTTTCTCACCTACATCTATTGATCAGTCGATCCAGTTTCAGCTATAATTGTCGTTCCCATTTCTTATAGTTATCATTTATTTATGTATTAGATAATCATTGTATTAGACTTCCGCTGTATTATCTTTGTAAACTCTGATGTAAATTTTTATTTAGTAGCTTCATGAACTACTATTGTATTTTGTAATTTCCGCTGCGAGGTATTATATTGCTCTGTATCTGTGTCTGTGATTCTGTGATTTATTCTATTTACCTCAGAAGCTAATAACCATTTGTTGTTTTGGACGTTTCGAGTTGACGTGTTTTGTCGATTCGGCACGGTCAAAATGGCGGGTCGTTACAAGTGGTATCAGAGCTTTGGTTTTATCAAAGCTTTAGCTTATGGGGTAAAAGCTCATTAGAGATAGGGTAGTGATACCCTAGAATGAGTGGAATTGGTCACAGAATCCTTCTTTAGAGAGAGAGTGTATTTTTAAAGTATAAATGGTTTTTAAATGGTTTTAAATGTTTTAAAAACAAATATTTTTGAATATAAAATTTCGTTTAATATTTGAATCCTTTCCTTAAATTTTCCTTTCCATTTTGAATCCATCTTCCTTTTTTAGATCTTCTTTGATAAGGTTCTTTCGTTCGTTCAGCTTTTTACTCAAATTCTATAATTTACCCTTAACAAGGTAAGAAGTAGAAAAAGAGCATAAATCTTCTAGCGAGTCTATCCCTATATGAATATTGGTTTGAAATTGAAGTTATTATAATATAAGATTTTCTTGATGCTATTTTGATATATATATTTTTAAATGACATTAGGTTTGGTAATATCTATATTTTGAATATATTTTATAGACTATATACTTTAAATAAGATTTAAAGATGAAAATTTGTAAGAATTTGATCTTATCTAGATTGAATAACATTTTGTAAAGATTTTATGTTTATATTTTCAGATTTTATATTTTATATAAGATTTAAAGATGTAGTTTTGTAAGAAAATGATTTTATCTTGATTGAAATCTATAAAGGTATAATTTATAAATGTATATATATATATAAATTTAAATTGGTTTATATAGATTCTATTCTGTTATGTATATATATCTTAAATTTATGGAATTAAACTAGTTTTATAATATTGATTACTTGGGTTCGAAAAATATTTAGGTATAGTATTGAATAATATCGTTATATATTTGATTTAATAATATTATTGCATATTTATTAAGGATTGAATTTAAATTTTAATAAATAAATAAGTGGGGGAGAGATATAATTTTCTCTACTTTAAATTTTAATGATTTATAATATATGATTTGAAAATCTAGTATATATTTTGTTTAAATATAAAAAGATGTTTTGAGTTCTTATTTGACGTTAAAATTGGCCTATCGTATACGTCTGATCAACGTATATGTTAAATCCTATACGTATTAGATAGATATAGAGTCACACTCTAGCCGCTTGAAAATGATTCTGGTGATGACTACAGCATCATCGATATCTATTTTCGGGTTTCGAAAGTGGGATGGATATATATTGCCAATCGAGGCGTCGAGTGGATACTTGAAACTATTTGGAATGTTTGAAATATTTAACTTTCGACATATACATGTACTTTCAAATTATATATATATATATGATAATAAATATGAACCATTGATTTAAATAAATTAAATTATTTAATTACTGTTTCTCTGTCTCGTTCCTTTTCGAGGACGAAAAGTGTTGAGTAGGGGAGATTGTAACAACCCGTTAATTTTAACGATTTAAATTCCGATTTAAATCGATATTTTTATTTTGAAAATATTCTAATGTTTTCAATAATGGGAATTTGTAATTTGAAATACATACAGTGAGATATAGCCACTGTGAAAATTTCATCGGAAAATTTGAATGTTTGTCGATCGCGCATTTTTCAGGGTAAAGCTGCGCATATCAGTTCAAATTTTAGCGATTTTAAAATCTGTCTGGAATTAGTTCGGACAAGCATGAAAAATATTCTACTTGTTGTCAGTAATCCAACGGTGAAATTCGTTTCGTGAAAATCGGACGTTTTGACCTTCGTTTTCCGTCCGCATTTTTACGTTAAAGGGGTCTGTAACGCGTTTTTGAACGGAGCATCCTGGCACTGCAAATTTTATACCGTTGTATCCGTCTCGTCGCGTTGATTTCCGCAATATATTCATTTTCTAGTTTCGGTGTTCGATTCGTGGTGAAATTGTGAAAATGCTTACACAGTTCATTTTTGAAATAGAGTCATCTGAGTTCGATGTGTCCTTTTTCCGATCTTACATATTTTTCTAGACATTTTGGGTCTGTAAAACGGTCCTTTTATTTTTCTAAACTACATGTTTTTTTTTTTTTGAAGGCTTAGTGAATGGGTTATTTTCAATGCATGCATGAATTGCTCTCCACTTTCAACTGACATTTTTAAGTTGCGTTACTTTCTTTACCAAACCAATATGTTACCATGCAAACCATTCCTCTTTCTTTATATTCCCACGTCATTTGTTTTAATGTTTCCAAAGATAGCCTTTTCTTTCTAATGCCAACTACTCCCATCCCATGCGTTCAACTTTCCATTTTACCATGCGTATATTTCTCTTAACTTTGCCCGGTTCCGATGCCACTTTTCTCAAAATTTAAAACCGACGCCTTTTAGTCCCGATGCCAAATTTTCGAATTTGTATAAATAAATAAATAAAAAGTTGCTCTGTTGCTTCCCTGAAACCACCCCACTTTTCCCTTTTGCTTGTCCATCCTGCTCCAAATTCCTCCTTCCACTTTTATCATCCTTCTCACTTAATCCCTCTTATCCTCTTCTTGCAATCCATACATTTTTTTTCTTATATATTCATGCATGCGTAGAATCATTTTGTGCATGCTTATTTATACTCATGCTATTCCCTTTCATCCAAACCACCAGCTGTTCGCCGACAACCACCAGCCGACGATCCCTGCTCATCCCTCCCGGATCTGCCTTGCTCACCCTGAAGCTCGCCAGCCGAGCCATGATCCAAACAGCCCTCGCCCCTATCGCATCCTCCTCTCTTTCCATCGTGATCCGCCTCCTCCAGGCGCCTCGCCAACGTCAGCCATCACCAAACTCCACCTTGCTTTTGTCCCCAGCTACCAAGCCCCGTTGCCTCCTCCTGCCGACATCCGTGCCGCCTTGAAGCCACCGAACCCCTGTTCCGGTAACTGGCCAACCCATCAATTCGAGCCGGCTAACGTGACCATCTTTTGTGTGTGAATAAGTTTGTTTCCTTTTTATTTTCTTCTTTCTTTTGTTGTTGATCGTTTCCATGCAGGCATTTGTAGTTGTGTATATATATATGGTGTATGTGTGTGTATTGTGGTCATTGTGTATATGTGGGCGTGAGTGTACTTGAGTGTGTAAATGTGTTTGTGTATGCTGGTGTGTGTGTGTGTTTGTGTATTCATGTGGGTGTATGGTTTAGAGTGTTGTTGCGTGTGTGTTGTCTGTTTTGATCTCGGTTTGTGTTGAGTAAGTGTTTAAAAATTGCGTGTATATTTATGTGTGTTTTAAACTGAGTTGTTTTGGAAAAAAAATATTACTTCTGAATATATATAGTATATGATATAATAACATGTGTATTTAAATATATATAGGTATATAATGATTTTGAAGTATTTCGTGTGTATTTGTTTTTAAATATAAATTTGTATATTTATTTATGTTGAAGAAATTATATGTACATATAAATATTGTATATAATTTTGTGTGCTTATTTATGAATGTATATTTTATATTATAACGGTTTTGATGTAATATGGGTGTATTTAGCGTTGTGTTAATTTTAAAATATTTATATAATATTTTGTGTAAAAGAGGTGTTGTGTCTATTTTGTTGAGTCATGTTTGGCGTTGAGTTCAAAACCGGTCCAAAACCCAATAACCATACCAACCCGTTGAGGAATTCTCTAACATTCTCCTATGAGATAAAATAAATATTGAGCGATCATCAAGTCGGATCCATTCTGAATCGTGCCCGTAAGTCGTCGGTTCATTCAGTGCCAGTTCGTCTACTATCTCCAATCTGTACCACGAAAGGTGAGTTTATCTCACACCTGACTTACATTTTTCATGGATGTTAGATCAATAATGAACTGTTATATGAAATGTACAGGTTGCTAGTAGAAATTTTTGATTTGATATGTATGCACATTTCATATGCGAAACGATATATTCAAATGACACGTAGTTGCACTGATGATATATATGTTGTGATTTTTGCTATGTGATTGTTGATAACCCTAGTTAGGAAAAATCACTAAGGGTTGAAATGATACATACCCAAACGGACATTAGAATAGGGAAAAATCGTTATGGGTTGAAATGATAGACCTGAACGATTTTTACTGAATTTGGGATCGCGGGATGAAATGATAGACCCGTGGAAATTTTTATAAATTGCGGGTTGAAATGACAAATATCCGTCTCACTTAACCATAGGGTAGAAAACTATATACGGACACCGTTGGTCGTATTTTTTCGAAATATTTTGATTTACGAATTTGATTTTTAAGTAATAACTTTAGATTCTTTTTTATTTTATATATTTATATATTAAACTTAAATTTTTATTATTTTGAATTATATGTTTTAAGTGATTTTTATAAGTAAATATAGAGTTAATGCTTATTCAAGTTTTTACTTATAATTTGTTTGTATTTTAAACTATATAATTTGATTTTATAAGTATTTTTAACTTTTATATTATTATAAATAATTAATTTAAACTTATTTTCTATATTATTTAACCTTACATATGTTTGTAATCTATATTCTAATTAATTTTAGAATTTTATAAACTTATATATATATATATATATTTCAAAAGTTAAATTTATTTTCTTATACATATATATATTTAAAAAAATTCCTTATGTATATTTTATAAACTTTAATAATAAACCGAAAATGGATAAGTAAGAATTGCGATTTAAATTCAAGGTTTAAGATTCAGGTTTATATATTGATATTGATTAAACGAATGAACTTTTATAAGATATGGATTTGAATTCGAATTGATTTGAACTCTAAAGAGATGAACTTGAATTGTGAATTTGTTTGAATATAAAATTGACATAGAATGAACATGATAAATTTTATGGAATTAGTTTTATGAATCGTTTGGTTTGAATTTAAGAAATGAGTTAAATCGAATTTTTAAGTAACGATTTTGAATTGTATGACTTAAATTATAAGATATAATACGATTTGGTTTACGAGATTCGTTTTGAACCATATAAACTAAATTTGAGCTTAAGTATTGAAATCTCAAATCTACTCAGTCGAATCTTATAAAGGAAACCAAATTATATGAGTTATTTGAATTTATACATTATGATTTGTTTCTGTTGAAATCGTTAGTTTTGAAATGGATTGTATATATTGAATTTGAACCGAAATAGTGAAATTTTTTGAATTAACTTAAGCAAATTTTTATTAAGGTAAATTTTGAATCAATGGACTTGTTTGAACTCGGATTTTTGACGAATATAAATCAAACTGAAATATTCTCGAAGTTAAAATATTTTATTTTGATTTAAACGATAACTGCGACCTTTAAGATATGTTTTAATGTAAGTCATTTTGAATTTGAAAGTCGTTATGTGAATATTTTTGAAATCAATGTGATTAAGCGATACAAATGAGTAGTTTTCAAAATTGAATATATTCGAAGTTAGATATTTAAATTTTGAATTCAAATTCGAATATTAGATTTCGTATAAACTAATTTATAATGTGATTTATAAAATAATGGCCACGGTGTGAAAAAATTGTAACGTTTGGTTGTTAAAGAGACCGGGATCGGCTATTGTCATACTCTCTGCCAATACCGAAAACCACTTTGACAACTTTGTACGCGGTGGAGTTCCAGAATGAAGGGAATGATTTGGCGAACGACTCTATTTTTGTATTTCATATTAATTACGAGACCCTGACTACCTTGAGTCAGCTTGATGTGGCTAAAACAAGAGCTATGCACGGACCAAGTGAGGTCATACCTCTTATCGAGCACACTTCTTCGATATTATTCTATTACTTTGAGATTCGATTTGGGCCCTTTTGATTATGGGAGTGTGTATCGAGGTGGGCGGTAGTTGTTACTATGCGTTACCACCAGTCCGGCTCTGCAAACGGTGAATCCACCCTGGCATTCCTTGTGTGCCTTGTCACATGCCTTATACGAGCCCACTACGATTTTGTTTTGTACTGTTTTATATGGAGTGCCCTCTGATCAACCTCCAGTTTACGGAGGAATTACGGTACTGTATATACTATGGGAATATATAAACAGTGTAAGGGTAATCATGGTAATCCCGCTTACGCTGTTTTGATATTTTTACTTTACTGATAGACACTATTGTATATAGCATAATATACTATATAATATTAGTTTGACGGATCCTTAGAGGATGGTGATCCCAAACATCCTTTGAGTTACTGATTGCATTTCATCGAACATTTCATTTGAATTGATTTACTTCCACGAGAATGTTAGTCCTGATCCGAGTTGTTTTGTTTTGCATTATTGCTCGGGTCAGATCGATTATCACAGCTTTCGAGATCCACTCTTGGAGTTTGAAGATTTTGGGTTTTTCTCACCTACATCTATTGATCAGTCGATCCAGTTTCAGCTATAATTGTCGTTCCCATTTCTTATAGTTATCATTTATTTATGTATTAGATAATCATTGTATTAGACTTCCGCTGTATTATCTTTGTAAACTCTGATGTAAATTTTTATTTAGTAGCTTCATGAACTACTATTGTATTTTGTAATTTCCGCTGCGAGGTATTATATTGCTCTGTACCTGTGTCTGTGATTCTGTGATTTATTCTATTTACCTCAGAAGCTAATAACCATCTGTTGTTTTGGACGTTTCGAGTTGACGTGTTTTGTCGATTCGGCACGGTCAAAATGGCGGGTCGTTACATTTCGAGAGCGTTGCCATGGCGAGTCATAAGTCTAACCACTCACTTTTCACAATCGAGGACGACACCATTACTGGATAACCAATCCATGCTTAGAATCAATCCATAGTCCGTGAAGCCAAGAATGAAGGCGTTGCATTCAAACTCAACGCTCAAAATAGACACTCTCAAATCTCGACAAATCATTGAAAGATGAGCCGAACCACCAATAGGATTTGAGACTACTATGTGATCTGTGACTAGAATAGTTTTTAGGTGCAATATTTCAACTAATGAAAAAGCCACAAATGAGTGTGAAGCATCAGAATCAAATAAAGTACGAACAGATGATCAAACAGAAAAACCAAACTTTCAACAGAAATGTTTTTAACTCTATCCTGTCCTGATGCCATGAGAGCCTGAATCTTCCCTCTTGCCTGCCTGGGCACCATAAGAGCCTGAATCTGCCCTCCAGAAGTGGACCCTATTCTTTGCCCCTGTTTCCTCGGACAGTCTTTAATTAGATGTCCTGCCTCTCCATAGTGGAAGCAACCAGTCTTCTTCTTTTTCCTGCAGTCCTTGCTTAGATGGCCTGGTGTCCCACAGTTAAAGCACTTTTTCTTTCCCTTGCCATTGTTATCCTTACCGCCTTTCTTTTTTTGCTGTTGTAATTTGTTTTGATCCCCTTTCTTCTCCAGTACCTTATTAGCATTATCACCTTTCTCCTCTTCATGCATAAGTGCCATGTCAACTAGTTTCTCAATGGTGGCCCCCATAGGAATGTGGGTCATAGCCAACCCGTGTAGCGACTCATTCAAGCCTTTAACGAACCTCAGAGCCTTCTTCTCAAGTGTGTTCACCAAGTCTAAACCAAACCTCACCAACTTATTGAACTTGTTGATGTACTCCTTTACTGATAAATTCCCCTGCTTCAATGCTAAGAATCTTTCCATGTATAAATTCTCTTCTTCTCGTGAGAGAAATTTCATCTCGAACCTATGTCTGAAATCCATCCACGTCTCTACTGGATGCTCTCCATTCGTCACCTCCCATCAAAACGTGGCATAAACTGGTAAAACAAGGTATGACCGTGAAACAAGTGGGCATGACAAAGCAAACAAGAGGAATACTCTAGCGTTAATCTCGTTCCTAATCACTATAGGATAATTACTATATTGCATCATTACTAGTCACCCTAAAAGTTGATCCTGCCTACTAAACATAATAATCATAATGGTAGTTTTGTGTACCCCTTGTTGTCTTCATAAGTGCCGCCTGCCCCTATCTCCACTAGTTGTACCCACTACCCCCATGCGATTGGCTCCCTAACTCATAGATACCCGTGCTGGTCCCACAGTGGAGTGTATCACTCCCCAACGTGGCAACCCGATACCACTATAGATGCACAGCTTATATCTACACGTTGCAACAACGTCTTACCTACCAGCCCGGGCCCACACACGCACATGACCCCATGGAATTGCGTTGCCACCGTTAATCTGTTTTGACCTCTTACAATCAAACCCGGCAAGCGTGCCTCGTCCTCGATCTAACTCGAGCTCACAAAGATACTTAATGGGTTACTGGTTTGAAAAGGGTCCCCATGTTTGACGCAAGCTTTCCACCTATGCTTGGTCCCCACTAGAACTTCCCACTTAACCCCTTCTTATTCATGTCTTCTTACATGTTTTCAACTTGGTTAAGTGTTTCTAATCATATTTCACATGCCACCCACTTAACCCCCATGTCCCACCACATGTTTATCTGGTTAAGTGTTACTTAATTTATTAGAACCGAAACCTTGTAACGACTTCTCACATTAGACTACCATTTGCGGTTGCTGGATTTGTTGGACGGGTCTGGGCAGTCTTATACCGCAAACGAGCCTAACCTCGTGCCTTTACAATTGTTACGCATTTAATTTGTGCCTTTGACCTCTCACATTAGACTACCGTTTGTGGTTGCTGAATTTGCCGGGCGGGTCCGGGCAGTCTTATACCACAAACGAGTCTAACCTCGTGTCTTAGGCGGTTAATAATTACACATAGTTATTTAACCCCAAATTGGATTAATATCCCTATTCAAATTTGTCAATAAATTCCAAATTAAGTTATGTCCATAATTGTCACCTAATTATGTCCATAATTTCAGGTATATAAATTTATACCAATTAATGTCTCAAATTAATTATATGCCTTTAAGGCCATTTTATGCCAATTCACAATTATGTATATTTAATATTTTCCCATTGTCCCCATGCTATTCGTACGTTTTATTATGACATATGTTAGACTCGCAAATAGTCTAACTTACAAAAAGAAAAGCAACATCACAACACATAAAATAGATCTAAGAATCATGACATAATTTTGCATAGCCAATAACTTGCATAGGTAATGGATATACACAAATTTGCATGAACTATAATGGATGTAAATTTAGATCTAAACATGTAATCATGAACTTGCATATATGGATATGGTTTTCCTATAACTTGCATATGAATTTCATTCAAACTAGCATATGATTCACATACAAAACTAGCATAGGCAATGGACATATAGAACATAAATTTGCATAACCAAGTACTGCCATGGGTCTAAATATAGATCTAAACACAAAGGTGTGAACTTGCATATGGATCTAAACATGTAAATTAATGTCATAAATTTGCATATAAACTATCATATGTATATACATGATTCACATATGAACTTGTGTATAATCCACCTACCGACTTGCATAAGATTCATAAACTAGCATGTGATTTAACATCCCAAACTTGCATAAGATTCATATACTAGCATGTGATTTAACATCCCAAACTTACATAAGATTCATATACATATGACTTAACATCCCAAACTTGCATATGATGAATCAAGTTAAACATATACAATTCAACATATGAAATAGATTCACAATAACAAAACTGTCAATGATAGCATCACATGATTCAAAGTCATATTCTCATAATCCCAATTATAACTTATCACAATTAAATTAATTAATTAATTTGTGAAAGAAATTATACTCAGTACAAAAGAACGGTCTTGTTTTTCTAGAATCTGTATTCTGAAACTGAATTGCTTGCCTTTGATGTAGACTAACCGTTATCCTAATTTAGATTAGAGTTTGATTTTTGCTTCTATCTTGTTTTTGAGTAGAAAGAGAACGACGACTACTCTAGGTTCCTCATTGACGGCATGGCGGCTCTTGGTATGATTTTGGGTGAATTTAGGTTGAGAGTTAGGTTGCTTATGTAGAATTTTAATTAATTTAGAGTCGTCAGATTAGCCTTAGAAGCAATCAAGGCCATCCAGTCAAGATAGAATAACACCTCAGCCCTAATGACTCAACAATGAGTCAAAACAGCGTCATCTTTCAGATCTTCCGGGGGGAGGGGGTTAGGTCAACCCCTTGGTCGGCCTATATGGGTTGGTCGACCCCCTGGTCGACCTAGCCCTTGGGCGGGAGAATTCCCGCCCAGCCTACTCCCCTATTTGAATTTCGAATTGTGTTTAATTTATTTACATTCTAAAACTTCTGAAGGCCATAACTTCTTCATACGGAGTCCAATTCATGCAAACACAGACTCTATTTCAAGTAGAATTCCGAGATGAACGCAATGGCGTAACCCGTTTCCCTTAATTCTCACATTTGAAATTAAGTATTCTTTAATTCGTTAATCTTAATATTTAAAATCACAGGGTGTTACACAGTCCTCAACTAATATTTCGCATTAGTTAATATCAAGGGTTTAACAATCAATAATCAATCCATCATTCAATTAGATTGATTAAACAGTACAGGTAATATAACAAGAAAATAAATAATAAATTTGAGGAATCCGATTGGATCCCTCTAACCTGTTCTTCCCTGTGTTCAATTGGTTAATTCAATACGACCATTTACAATCAATATGAATAAGTAATTCAACTAGTAAGGTCAATGAATAACAATTCAAGCATACAATTCAATTTTAAACGTTTATATTATTATAAACATAACCAACGAGGTAAGTTACCTTCATTGGAATAAATCGTTAAAATAATGATTTTTATTTTGATTGAATTAAATGAATTTTGAATTTAAACCGGTTTATATAGAAATATTCAGTATATATGCAAACAATTATCAAATCATTCAACCAATGGCAAACAAAGCACCCAAATGTTTAAACCCAACTTATATAAATATAAGTGGGGAACTGAGTGAGTTTAACTCACACTGATTTCCATTTATCGTCCAAACGGTTTGTTTCAGTGATTCCAAATGCATCCAAACCAGCTTTATAATGAAGTGTTCATGGTAAAGCTCCAATGCGACTGATCTTGACGAATTCTAACACATATGAGCACTTTATATAAATTATAAGTATTGGTTTAATTTAAATTTATTAAACCTTAATTAAATTTTAACTTTATTACCAACTTTCACTGTTATACTTAATCCGCCACATTTAATACAACTGGGCTATAACAGTCAATAAGGTGATTACTATGAAATTATTAGGATTCAATTGGATTAGTTGAGAATAAATGGTTACGCTGATATGGTTAGATAAATACATATTCCTTAACTATCTGTAATATTACTGGGTTATATAACCCATTCACATACACATTCACAAGCTGTAAAAGTTAATAGGATATGTTCTAGATAATGTTTTCCTAACCATATTGATATATATTACATAGATAAACATATCCTATAATATTTCTTTGTTCGAGTTTCCGTACATCTTGTAATATTATAAATGATAAGATTTAGATATACTACAGATAGTTATATCATCGTACACCAAAATTATACATACCAGTTAAACGTGATTAGGCCACATTCAATTAGGCACATTTGTTTTGTCGTTATATAATGGCATATGTTGTCATTTAAATTAGGCGGCGTACTTTATATCATTAGGCACACAAATATTTAAAATTTGGAATTTTATAAGCTCAAGTATGCGGTTAAACTAAATGGCAATGTACTGTTATAACTGCTGCACCGTTCTCATTCCCTTAGTCTCCTTCGTTCCCATACACTTCATCCTCTTTTCTTTTGTTTTGCTTTATCCCAATAGTGTATCACTTCTAGCTCCATACAACACGCCTCCATCTTCAACATTCAACGCCATTGCTTCCCCACGTCGGCACACGCACACCGAACCCCCCATCTCATGCATTTGTTGTTCCTCATACACTACACATACTTCCTTCATTGCTACCCTTCCCATGCAATGAAAACAAACACCACACTTCCACTATTAACCAAGCCTCCACATCATGCCGCTTCCACCTCCATACTACGCCCATCAGCGCCGCTGACCCCCTGACAATCACCTGAGCACCGGCCCTTGTCGAAGAATCTCCCGCCACCTCGTTTGACCTCGTCGTGACTGTCCCGCCTACCTCCTCTTCAAAACTCGAACCACCCATCATCACCACCGTAGTCCAGCACTTCACTCTCATCACACATCGATGCCCACCATCTCTGTCCGACGTCGGAGAACACCGCATGAAAAATTCGACTTTAGAACCTCCACCCATCGCACAGTGAAAGTCGCAAACTCGCCTTGCTGCCAGAGGCTCAACGCTAACACCGCCTTATTCTCTTATTGCCAGCGCTGCTAAAAAAGATCCGTCCTAAGCACGCTGATCGAATTTTCCAAAGCCAAAGACCTTGTTTGAGTCGCAAAAATGGGTGTCGCCGCCGAACTTTTGCTATAATGATCTAACTGAAATTTGTTAAGTAAATTTTTTTTTTCAATTAGCGTAAACAGTTGAGTTTTAGTTGCTGATGTTCGGCTCATTGCTGAAACAAACAAATTGGAGAGGAGGCTCTGTATATATATGCAGCGGCACCTTGGCCATCAACTAAAATTGTTTTGGAGGCATGTATTAGTGTACCTATAGAACATAGGGTAGGTCTGCGCTCTACACTAAGTACAATCAAAAGGATTTGTATTATATTTTTCTCCCTTTATTTCGATATGTGACGGTCTGTACAAATTTGAGTAGTTGGCTTACACACGTTTTTGTTTGGTCTGCAAGCATATAGGGTATATGATATGAGGTAGGTAGCTGTGCAAATTAATTTAATTTGACGTGTGCTATTTAATTTGAAATGAAATGGTAGGCTCGTGAATGGAAGGACAGGCATGTGGTGAAGAAAAGAGAAGCAATACGAGAGGCCAGAAAAGAATATACTACTGTGGAGAGATAACATGAGTTGTTCCATTAATTTTTATATGGTATGAATTGCTTGTGATTGTCTGTGAGTAGGGTGGGTAAGTTTCTTCTATTCCTTGCTCAAGAATGAAGCATATAGTTTGTATGCTGTAGGATAGCATAGGTTGAATAGAAGTAGCAGCTCTACGTGTACTTGATTTTAGGGTGGTACAATTTCCTTAAGCCCGAAGTTTTATTTCATTTATTATTTCATTTTCTTTGAGTTTAATGGTTGGGTTAGGCAACATACCATATTGAGGATAATGTAGGCACGTTCCATTTTCAGTCTGCTGTGTTCAACATTCATTATTTGTTTCAGTATAAACAATTCAATTGTTTCTCCATACACCATGTTATTTTTGTTAAATGTATTCTTGCACTGGATTTATCCACATTGAACAACATTGGATTTGTTGGTTGTAAAATTCAGTGATAACTGATGAATATGTAGGCTTTGTCTTTACCAAAAATACAAGATAAAATATGCACACGTTTGTTATTTATATGCTTATATAATATATTGATAAAAATATAATTTAAATTCCAAACAATTAAATTAATAATAATAAATTTATTATTGTTGAATATATCCAAAAAAAATATTACTTCAAATTGAACCAATACGAAAGTATAGCTCAACGTTAATATTTTCGAGTAAAATGATATCCACATATATGGAAATTCCTTATTAATTAAATTAAACAGACATTATAATTCATAAACGATTTCCATAGCGACTATTTCAAAATTTGATTTGGACATCGCTAACAATATGCATGATAAAATTTTGATTTTTCTCTTTCATTAGAATATCACCATTTAGATTCAAACATTTCTTATTTCACAGAGATTCGACTTAAAACAGATTCTGTATAATCAATTGAAGTTCAAAACTCAATATTATGAACTAGCGCATACCGCGACGCTACGCACTCATTTTATATTAAATATAAATATAAACATTCAACGCCGTTTAATTAACTAATTCGATGTTAAAAGTCCATAAATATTCCAAATAAAATATTTAAAATATATTTAAATATTCGAATTTAAATAGTCGAAAAACCAGGCCATTATTGAAGTAATTTTGACACTTTGAAAATAAATTTAAAAACAAGGAAGTAATTTTGAAATCATTTGAAAAATAGTGAGAGAAGTTTAAAATCAGAATTCAATGCTAATCAGAGTTTAAACAAAATATCTAGATAAAGTTACTCTGTATTTCTTGAACTCTTGAATTCTCGATACTGATGAATCTTGTTCCTTGAACTCTTCTACTTTGAAATATTGATTCTCTGAACTGTACAACTTTCAATAATCAGTAACTGCATAGATTCTTGTATATATATATATCTATATATATATTCCAGATAATAATGTTAGTATATATTTTATAATAATAACAATTGAAACAAGGTTGTTGTCACCAAAACCAACATCATCACCATCTGAATCCCTAACAATCTCCCTTTTTTTGGTGATGATAACCTTGGTTTATAAAATATTCATACCTGATGTCTTGAGTATCTAGTTACTCCCCTTTACTGCATTAACTCTTCTAAAACTACTAACTCCCCCTTAATCTAAGCCCTATTTTATAATTTTCCCGTTTTGTCATCAACAAAAACTATATATATTCCTAAGTAGACTAAAATACTCCCCCTAAAACTAAGACACAATTCTAAAACTAAAACTAAAATGATTTTATTTTCTAAGATAATCTAGAAAAAAATTCTAATTTCTAATACTCCTGTGTAAACAAAGAAAAGGAAACTACTATAATTGAATACAAACTTTATTATTGTGAAATGTTGTTTACAATTATACGAAATATTTAATGAGTATGTATACAAATAGGTACTTACAATTGCGAATACATGAATATACAACCTAAGTATTAATTGTTTTAAACAATTGGGCATTGTGAATTGGACACTTGGGTAATGGAGTTAGAATTCTCCATTCTGTTCAAACGCATTTCCTTCCTTTTCAAAACAAACTTCGCCGATGCAAATTACTTGGTCGTCTTCGTCCATTCCTTGATTTTCTTCCTCCACTTCCTCTTCTTCAACCTCTTCTTCTTCTTCCTTTTCTTCTTCTTCATGTTCCTCCATAGGATCATGGATTTGAATTTTGAAGGAGTCAACTTCAATAATAATTGGAATGTTTTAGTTATCCATTATGTATTTCTGAAGATTTCTAACAGTCTTCCCTTGCTTTTCTTACTCTTTTTCCATTCGAAGTTGTAAAAGTTGTATGTTAGCAACTAATTTCAGGGTATCTTTCATAATTTCCTCGAATTTGACAACCCTTTCAAGTGTAGATTGTTGAACCAAACAAGGAGTAGGTGTAGGAAACAAAAATGAGTTGGTTTGGTTACTATTTGAAGTGGAATCCATAGTTTTAGAATTTTTATTACATAGAAAATGAATGAGAAGAGAAGGATTTTCGAAGTGGAGAGTTTAACTGAGAGCAAAATTTACTTTGGAGTGAATTCAAAATTTAGAAAATATCGATTGTATGTCGACATGTAACTTTGTTTATGTCAACATATATGTTGTATTTTTGAAAATTCAAATTTTCTTATATTTTATTGTATATTCATACTATTATATTTAATTATTTTACTTCGATTAATGAAAAAATGCCTAGTTCTCTTTTTAACTTAGTAAACATTGTTTCGTTTAATGGTTTAGTTAATATATCAGTAATTTGATTTTTTGTTTTAATAAATTATAGTGAAATATTTACTTTGTTTACGTTATCTCTAAGGAAGTGATGTCTTATATCAATGTGTTTTGTTCTTGCATGATGGGTAGGATTTTTAGATAATTTATAGCACTCGTATTATCGTAGTAAATAGGCGATTTAGTTATATTTAATCCAAAATCTCTTTGAGTTTGTTGCATGTATATTATTTGAGAACAAGCCAAAGTAGCAGATATATACTCTGCTTTTGTTGCTGACAAAGAAATGATATTTTGCTTTCTACTAAACTAGGAAATCAAAGAATGACCCAAAAAGAGACAAGTTCCACTTGACCTTTTCCGGTCTGATTTACGATCGACATAGTCAACATTGCAATATGAAATTATATCAAATGAATCATTTTTAGGATAAAATAAACCAAAGTCTAATGTACGTTTAACATATCATAGAATAAGTTTTACGGCTTTTAAGTGAGTTTCCTTAGGTTGTGATTGATATCTAGAGCATAGACAAACACAATGCATTATATCGGGTCTACTCGCTGTTACATACAATAAAGAACCTATCATTCCTCTATATAATTTTTGATCAACATATTTGGAAGAGTAGTCTTTAGTTAAGGCTTCATGCCATATTTGTGGGTTTTCCTCTAGTACTAGCCATGTTAAATTATCAATTAAATCCCTAGCATATTTTTCTTGATTAATAAATATTCCATTATCTAATTGTTTAATTTGTAATCCTAAAAAGAAAGTGAGTTCTCCCATATAACCCATTTCAAACTCTTTCGTCATGATTTCTAAAAATTCTTGATTCATTTTATTGTTTGTGGATCCAAAAATTATATCATCTACATTGATTTATACTAATTGAATATCATTTTCGTTTCTTTTAATAAATAGCGAATTATCTACTTTACCATTTTCAGAATTTGATTGTAATAAATAATTTCTTAATCTATCGTACCAGGCTCTAAAAGATGTTTTAAACCATATAAGACTTTCGCTAACCTGTAAACGTGGTTTGAATTTTTTTTATCCTCGAATAATGAGGGTTGTTCAACATAGACATCTTTTTTAACGAATACATTTAAAAAAACACTTTTTTACATCTATTTGAAATAGTTTGAAATTACTATGATTAGCGAAAGCAAGTAGAATTCTAATAGCTTATAGTCTTACTACAAGGGCAAAGGTTTCGTCGTAATCCATTCCTTCTTCTTGACAATATCCTTGAGTAACTAATTGTGCTTTGTTTCTAACAACCTCACCTAGTTCATTCATTTTATTTTTATAAACCCATTTATTTACTTTACTTTTTTATCCTCTTGTCTAGGAACACATACCCGTACATCATTTCTGGTGAATTGATTCAATTCGTCTTGCATAGCAAGTATCCATGAATCATCAGACGATACTTCCTTAGGATTTTTTTGGTTCACATTGACATAAAAGCTATATTACTCATGTTATTTAATTGATTTCTAGTTCTAACTACAAATTCAATATCTCCTAGTCTTATTTTATACAAAATGATCCCTTAAAAGTCTAATTCTTTTATTAGGTTGATTAATTTCATTATTTATTCATTTAATTCATTATCATTATCACATTCATTTAATTCATTATCATTATCACATTCATCTTCATTGTGATTTTGATTTAAATCTTTATAATTTTCATCAAAAGATACATTCAGAATTTCTTCAATAGTATTTGTTTTCAAATTAAAAACTCTATATGCTTTACTTCTACTTAAATATCCAATAAAAATTCCATTATTTGATTTAGGATCAAATTTATCTAGATTTTCTTTAGTATTTAAAATAAAACATTTACTTCCAAAAATTCTAAAATAAGATACCTTTGGTTTCTTATTATAATGAAGTTTATATGGAGTTTTGTTTGTTAATGGTTTAACTAAAATTCTATTTAAAATATAACAAGCTCTTGCAACTGCTTCAGCCTAAATACTTTTTGGTGGATCATTATCAAAAAGCATAGTTCTCGCACACTCTTGAATCGTACTATTTTTACGCTCAACTACTCACGTTTTGTTGAGAAGGTCTTTAAAAAGAAAAATTATGAGTAATTATTTTTTTATTACAGAAATTCTTAAAATTTTCATTTTCAAATTCTCCATCGTAATCACTATGTCTAATATTAGTTTTCAAAGATAATACATTTTGAATTCTTTTAGCAAATTTTTTATATAGATCAAAAGCATCATTTTATGTTTGAGAAAAAGATTCCAAGTAAATCAAGAGAAGTCATCGGTAATTACATAAACATATTTACTATTGTTTATCGATTGTTTTTGAGATGGACCTATATGAAGTAATTCTAATGAATTTGAAGTAGTAAACTCATCTTTTAACTTGAGTGAACTTTTCTTAATTTCCATAATTGACAAGGGTAACATAAATTATTTAATTTAAAATTCATTTTGGGAAAGCCTCTAAATACATCTAACTTAGAATCCTATATAGGTGTTTGAAATTCAAATGACCGAATCTATTATGCCAAATCCAAGGGTCACTTGTATTAGCCAAAAGTCATAAGTTATCATCTGAAATTTTCATACTTAAGAGGTAAATATTTTTCTTTCTAATTCCTTCAAAAATTATGTTTGAATTATTATCTTCAATAAGCACTTATCTTTTTCAAATTTAATTTAATAACCTTTATCACCAAATTGACTTATACTAAATAGCTTATGTTTTAAATTTTTAACTAATAAAACATAAGAAATGGTAGGAGTTTTAGAATTACCAACATTGCCTATGCCAATCATATATCCTTCTGAGTTATCACAAAAATTAACCGTTCCTCCATCTTCATAGACTATAATAATAGGTATGTCTAGATTTCCCGTCATATGTCTAGAACAACCATATCCAATATCTTTTTATTTATTTTGATTTGCACCATTTGTCTGTCAAGTTTAGAATCATCAATGCCATGTAATACATCTATTCTTGTACAACACACCAATTTTGCAGATAACTAGATTTTTCAATTAAATTAAATGAATAATTTTGAAATAATGACGAAATGCATATTTTTGAACTAGCGTTATAAAAATCTTCAAAAATTGCCATTTAAACTTTTCAAAATTCAGATTATGAAAACTTCGAAAACCAATGCTCTGATAGCAATTGTTAGGGGCACGGGTTAAGGATCTTAACACAATCTAAACACTAGAGGGGATACTAGTGCATATAGATTTCATTAATTTCTTGAAATCTTTTTAAGTTAATCAGAATGTTATGCAAAGCATAGATTTCAACAATCACATAATTAATCATAGATGCAGAAAATAACAATAAAAAGCAGTAAAAGGAAAGTACACGCCATGATTCTATATTGGTTCAGAGTTACCCTATATCTAGTTCCACATGACGCTGGGTTGATGTGGATTTCTTTTCAACTAATATCCAAATTACAATCCATGATTTCAGGGATACCGGGGCACAACCCAGCTACTTCAGAATACAGTGAGACACAGTTGATTTTTGGGCTACAACTTTACACTCAATCGATTTCAGGACATAATCACACCACTTGATTTATATAGGACACAACCACACTCTTTTTCTTATCAGTTTTGGAGGATAGACATGATAGGACTTGATCTTGCGTTCTTTGATTACAGAAATCTTATAAATCTTGAGTAGCCCTTGAATTTCGGAGAGATTTTAACAGAGAATTGAAAGAGAAATTGTTTGATATAATTTTCTTTGAAAATCGTCAGAGTACAAGTATTGAATTTAAGAAATTAAGAAGAATAATGGCAAGTAGATGAAGGAAGAAGAATACGATGATTAGTTATTAAAAAATTCGAAATCTGAAGCCTATTTATAGATTTCTAACAGCCATAACTATCTAGAAAAGATTTGAATTCAAAAGACACAACTTTTCAAAATTTGAATTTCATACTAACGCCACATATGTCGACATACATAAAGTACATGTCGACATATACATGTATTTTTTTTCAAAAAATAATTTTAAAATCCAAGCAAATAATGATTAAATAAATTATGGTGATTTTTGAATTAAAACATACTATATTCTTTATATTAAAAACAGAGTTTTTCAAGTTAAAATATGTAACAAAACCATATATTAAGATGATTTAAAAATGATTAAGAACTAAATATAAAATAATATAAAAGTATATATATAATACTGTGAATATAAGATATATTTTTGAATTTAATAAATATAGCTAAAGAAATTTAAAACATACGTAACCTGTGAAATTTGTGTTAAATCTGTAAGTAGTGAATACTTGAATTAGAAGTTAAAATATATTAAGAGTTAAAAAATAATTTTGAAGCAAGAGTTAAAATATAGTTCAGAATAAAGAGATATAGAATTAAAATAAGGAAGTAATTTTGAAATAACTTTGAAAACAGATTTGAAAACAAGGAAGTGATGTTGAAATCATTTGAAAAATAGTGATAGAAGTTTGAAATCAAAATTCAAAACTAACTATAGTTTTAATGAATATCGGACACAATTCCTCTATATTTCTTGAACTCTTGAATTCTTGATACTCACGAGTCTTGTTTCTTGAACTCTTCTATTTTGAAATCTTGGTTCTCTGAACTGTATAGTCTTCAATAATCAATAACTACATAGATTCCCTATATACTTATTCTAGATAATTGTGTTAGTATATATTTTATTTTATAATAATAACAATTGAAACAAGGTTATTGTCATCAAAACCAAAATCATCACCCTCTCAATCCCTAACATCACCCACCTGCTTATTCAATTCCATCCTTTCTCTCGGAGCCATATGGCGGACTTGCAACGCAACATGCTTAGCATTCTCTGTCAAATAGATCCGGAAGTCGATCTCTTGTCTCAGAGGTAGCAATCTCACCTCCTTGAATACATCCAGGAAATATCTAACCATGGTTTCCAAGCTAAGATTATCAATAGAAGTATCTAGGGACTCCAAGAAGCTCAACATGACCCACCTCTACGGGTTGCAAAGTATGTCGAGGGTCTTACCATGACAAGTCATCTACCTCACTACCCTCCTCTCGCAGTGAAGATTGGCACCATAAATGGCTAGCCAATCCATCCCCAGAATAATATCGTACCCCAAAAACCCTACTACATAGGCGTCACAATCAAACTCGACACCTAATGTAGAAAGTCTTCAACCCTTAAACATCATGGACAAATGAGCCGAATCTCATATAGGGTTTGAAACTACTACTAGACCAGAAATAAGAGATAAACTAAGATGCAGATAATCGACTAACGAAGTAGAAATTAACGAATGATAAGTGCTTGAATCAAATAAGGTCATAGCTGGAAAGTCAAAAGGAGAAATTAAATCTTCAACTGTGGCCTTTCTACCTTTAGCCTAACCGTCACTGGCCTGAGAATCCTCTAATGCATGATCTGTGCTCCGAATGAACCAGCTACCTATCCTTGCCGTTGCTTATGATGACACTGCCTACTATAATGAACTGGCTGCCCACAATTAAAACAATTCCCTTTCTTGGCAATTTTTTTGCAGTCCCTCATAAAATGTCCCATCAGCTGTAGCTATGGAATTTATTTTCTTTCTTTATCTGGGATTCTACTGGCTTATAAACCGTTTTATTATTTCCCTTCTTAGGCCACCATTTCTTCTTTTCATAACTGTCTTTTGCCACCTCAACTTTACTTTCTGTGGAATCACCTTCCCCTTCCTCATGCATAAATTCCATCCCAACAAGGTTCTTGAACATGGAAATCATAGTATATGACCAATGCAAGTCCTTGTACGGGTTGATTCAGCCGCTTAGCAAATCTCAAGGCCTTCTAAAGAGCCATATTCACCAAATTTATGCTGAATCTATCAAGCTTATTGAACTAGTTAACATATTCATTCACAGAAACATCACCCTGTCTCAATCCTAGAAATTTCTTTAATTGCATGAGATTTTCCATCTGAGATAGAAATTTCCTTTCAAATCTCTTCTTAAACTCATCCCAAGTCCCAATACCATGCTCTGCCTCAGCCACCTCTCACCAATAAGAAACCTTGCCCTAGAATTGCCATGCAACCAACTGAACTCTCCTTCTATCCTCAAACTCCAAAAGTCTTAATATTCACTTGGTATCCCTGGACCAAACACGAGCCTTAACTAAAGTCTCCGAACTGAGAAAGGTCTTGCCGCCTATAGAAGTGAAATCTTTGCAAAGCTTAGAGAAATCAAACGCTAGTGGCGGGTTAGGAGGAACCACCATGGCTAGAGCAGGAGGTTGGGCATCTCCTTACCCTCTGGCTACTACTGTACTTCCACGTACCTACGGAACCAAGATGAAATGGGGATACGCTTAGGAAAGTTGGGAGTCCTAAACATGCCACGAAAGGAAAAAAGGAAAGGATTCAGAAACAAAATCAAGGGAATATTGTAATTGACCTGAGGGGATGTTTTTCAAAAACAAACTTTTTTTAAAACACTTTTCTTTTGAAAAATTTTCCTTTTAAAACAATAACATTTCTCTTATCTTGTAAACTTAAGCTCTAATACCAAATGCAACACCCCACACCCCTTAACGTCACATGTATGAGGAGTTCGTTGAGGAATATGAAGCGTATATGTATAAAATAACATTACAGAAACTAAAATTCTCAAGACAACATATGAAAACATAATGGAATTCCAATATTTATTTAAAAACAGAACATAACTGTCATTATATATTAAAATACACTTCATCATAAACCCACAACTATCTTATGAAAACGAAATATATTTAAAATCCCTCCCAACATCAAATACAAAAGCAAGAAAAATATGGAATAGTACATGACCAATTAGAAAGTAAGTCAAGCATAAATCTCCAATAAGCCAAGTTGAACCAAGACTCTATCACTCAAAGATCCTCTGCCCTGAGAACCAGGGGAGGCCTAGTTAGTTCTCTAATTATTAGCATGAGTGATAAAAGGAGAAATCTAGACATGATAGTAGTTTAAGGAACAATAACTGTAAGTAAGACAATTGAAAGATAAGAAAGGATATATTCGATTGTCGTCTCATCCGTATCCTTCAATTTCTGCACCATTTTTCATAACTCATAATTAGGATGTAACCTGATTCCATCCATCGATCGGCTCTTAAACCATAGTTGTGATAACCTATGTCAATCATGGGTCTTGGGTTTATTAGGTATGATCCATTAGCTCGAAAGGACATAGTTTTAAACACAAGCATTACAGCGTCTTATTTTCTTCAATCGACGCGATGCACGCTCACCTCCCCACTAGCATGTGTCTGTACCCACCTTGTATGGACCTCTTACTACCGAGTATAAGCATGTCCTTGCCTCCCTATGAGACTTCTATATAGTGTGATAAAAGGGATACTATTTGATATGGGTCCTCAACCAATATGCAATTTGATTCAGGTCACCCCTAGACTTGGTCCCCAATTTAGTTTATTATCATTGAACGCCTACTAATATAGACCCCTATAGAATTGTCAACGAATGCCAAGGATACCGTAGATTTATTGTTGACTGCATAGCTACTCTAGACCCCCATAAAATTGTCAACATTTGCCAATTCCACCACAGATTAATTATTTTATTTAGCCACTTATTTCCAAGTCATCCTACCTCTGCTTCCGGAATGGACCATAATTATGAGCCATTTATTTTCCCTAACTGGCCGTCGCTGCCGAAACAGACTCCTACTATATGTTTTCTTAATAGGCCACGTATATTTCCTAATCAGCTTACGCTGCCAGAATGGACTCCTATTCAAGTTTATTAATTTATTCACATTAAACTTAATGCTCATTATAAGTTTATTAATAAGCTTACTCATTTCGTATAATCTTTAGGTTGTATTAAATATCATGTTGTTAATATTTTTTATACCACCCAATCCCCATTATTTAGCGTCATCTATTCCAATTTCCAATTTCCAATTATTCAGGTTATCAGTGATTTCCCCAAAAATTACAGTTCATTTGTCCATTACTGTATTAATTCAATATGCCTTAATTAATCCTTTTTACCCAAATTCACATTTTTCCGTATGTGCGCTTTATCATCAAATTCATAACTTTTCCCAATATGCATAGAAATAAATAGGGTAAATGTTTATGGTCTTTGAAAGGCCTAAACTCAACGTGAAATAAAAAAAGATAAAGGTTTAGGCTTGTAACAACCCGTTATTTTAGACCAATTTTAAATTTTATTTTAAGTTATTTAAAGGAATTTGTGAATATAAATTGGTTATTTTTGCTAAATAAAAATTGAAAATAATTTTTATACTGTATTTGACATAAAATAAACTCAGAAAAATTATTAAATTGATTTATAACCTTCGTTTTTGAAACTGTTAAAATTTTGATTTTTAAAATCAACAAGTAGCCTTTAAAAAGTGAGATTTTGCTAGGAAGCTCAGAATTCGATGAAATAATTTTTTTTTGGGTTCGTAATGATAAATCATTGTTGAGTTCCAAAATGTGCATCGAACGGAGTCAGTGTGTGGCCGTGCGAAGCAAAGCCATTTGCTCCAAAACAAGGAGTATGTTTACAAAGGAACGTTATTGAGACGATCTCATATTTCGATTATGCTTTTTGGATTCATATCGTCGACTAATGGTTAAATCCTAAAGACCAAGATTTTTGGAGATAGCATTTGAGCGTGTAAGAAGAAAAGGTATGCTAAAATCACATTTTTAAGCAAAATTTGAGCCTATTTAAGATATTAAACGGAAAGTCAAATAGACTCGGAATTTGAAGAAACTTGATTTGCTGGATTCGTCTTAACGTGTACTATCTCGTATCCGAAATTCATGGAAAATAGAGATTGTTTGCAGTTGGATGATTCAAAGAGAAACAAGCATATAATCACTTTTCTTCCTTTCTCTCTTCATTATTTTCATTCTCTACTTCATCTTTCTTTCTCAAAACAATGGCCTCCTCCCCTTCCCCAAACCCAAGCAACCGCGCCCCCTCCCCGTTGGCTGCCACCTCCCCCACAACCACCTCCCTTCGGCGCCACCACCCCTCCTCCTCCCTCCCTCATCTCCTCTCCTTTCTCTTCTTTAAAATTACATACCCTAGGCCCAAATCACCACCACTGCCATTACGGGCCCCAACGCTATGCCACCGCCACCCTTTAGCCATGTCAGGCCCCTGCCATCGCTAGTCGGGCCATCTCCTTGGCCATGGGACCCACCATTGCCAAAAACCACTCTTTTCTCCAAAAATCCGTTTTGCACAAAACATCTTGTCCTTCTTTCCTCAATAACTTCCAATACGTGCACTTCTGGCAGAAACTCCACAATACCAAAGTCGTAGATCACAATTTTCTCTATGATTTTGATATATCACAACCGAATTTTGGAGTTTGGAGCTGCTCCGAAAACGAATTTGAAGTTTGCAGTTTTGGAGCGAAGATTCGCAATTTCTGGCGAATTGGAGCATTTTGGGAAGAAAGTCCACTATGCAAAAGTTGTCCGGAATGACACGTTTTTGCTGGTGATAGGGTTTGGTGAAGACTGGAAGTAGTATGAAAATTCTAGAGTTGGAGCTGCGAATTCTAGTGCAAAAAGCGATAAACTGCGAAAGCATGGCGAAATTTTTTCTACATTAGAAGTGTCACGACGAATTGGTTTAGCTTATGGGTGAGAACTCGCTCACCAAAATATTATTGCTAGGCTATTATGTCATGATTTGTTAGTTAAGCATTTTAGGTTGTAAGTTAGAAATTGCATCATGTAGTTATAATATCCCTTTTGGAGTTCAACACATGAACTATTCACAAATCCCTTGCGTTAGAAGCGTTGTGTGAAAATGCGATACTCGTATTTCATACTCCGTGGATGGACACTGGTGGTGGCCTTAAATGACATTTTATAGTTAAATATTTATTTATTAATGACTTTGGTGTATGCATTGCATGCTTGTGATTGATTTAAATTTATTGCTGTTGGTTGAAAACCCCACATGGGTCTTGGGATGATATTTGACTCACACATCTCCCTTGTGTGAAATTTCGGTTAGACGGTTGATTGACGGATTTATGCGAGCGTCAGTTATTTGATTGAAGCTCATATGAAAATAATATACACAATGGATCCCATTTTGTATGTTGATAGTTGTTTGTAACTATCATTGGATGAAAATGATGAATGTAATCCATATTAATTTATTTATATGGATATTGGTTGATATTGTATTCCAATCCGGAATGAACATGAATATTTTCATAATGTAATATTCAATGAGAATTAGAAGTTGATTTTGATGTCCGATTTTGGATGGACACGGAAATATAAAAAATTGCGAAGCCAAGTTAAGTATATAAGCATGTAACTCGAATGAATTTCTATATCGATTTTATTCATTTTTAAAATGAATATCGAGAAGACAGAGTTTCAAAATATAACATTTTGAAAATATTATCAATTTGAGATGATAACAAAATGCAATGTTCAAGTTTAATTTTAAATTGGTAATAGAAGTGAAATCATTTTAAAATGAATGCATAAACGTTTTATAAAACACGTTTTTAAATATAAATCAATGATATATATATATATATATATTTAAATGGTATAAATAGAACGTATCACACAGCAACCATTCGCGAATTTCAACCATTGACTTGAAACAGACGTAATGGGAGGTCCGATTGTCAGATTCACCTAAATCCGGAACTTTGGGTTCGTATCGAAAAGATCTTTCCAATGAATATATGAGATTTAAATTTGAACGGTTGATTTAAAAATATTTCCAAATCAGTTTTGAAAAGGTCGCTATGGATGCTTTTTGGGGGGCAATATTGGAAACCGACTGCTAGAGCCTTGGTAAAATTATTAAAACATATGAATAAATTATGAAAAATCATAATAAATGATTTGGAAAGATTTTAGAAGAAATATTCCACATTTGAAAAGATAAAAGGTATTTTTATCCGAATGAACTAGTTAATATCTAGAATAACAATCCAATGATTTTTAGAAATAATAAATTGGATTTGCAAATGGTTTTTAACATAACCAGAAGTTTCCAACATATAAATTGGAATTAGATGGAGAATGTGATTTTTGGTTTTGTTGTGAATGGTATTTTCATTAATACTATTCTTGAACCTATTTGTGAATGGAATGAACCTTTTGATTAAGAGTTTGAGAAGATTTACCAATTTATTTAATTAAATTGGGGTTGAATGGAATTTTGATTCATAATAATCGAATTGAGCTTCTGTGAAGGAAGGCGTTTAATATTTATGAGATTTTAAAGGATTTCTCCGTTATTCCACTTATAGTATTAGCCTGATACGAAAATTTACATCTATTATAAATGGTTCAAATTTCCATGAAGATTCCATGTAAAATTGAAGATGATTTTGGGTTTATCATGTATGGTGTTTTATATGATATTTTTCCTTTAACCCAAGTAAAGATGAGATTAATTTCCAAAGTTAAATAATCATTAAGTAATGATTTTGGAATTATATTCGAACTAGGGTTTTAATGAATCTTTAAGTAAACAAAACGAGAATGGGATATTTAGATTTGTCAAATTCAAGAAATGTATGAGAATAGAGTACATCATTTTTACTCCATGCGATAGTTAAATCTTTAATTAGATTTGAACGTTAAATGGTAATTAAATTTACCAATAACCCAGTGGGTGTTGGATATGGAGTACTACCAGTTTTGCTCCATGGGATGAATAGGTTAGGATTTGGATTAATAAAATAAATGGGTTATAGTGGTAGTTGTCCGGATGTACTTGTTGATGCTTTGAATATGCGAGGGCCTCTCTCTCGTATTGTACATATGGGACAAGGAATAAGGTGCCTCTGGTTTCGTTTAGACCCAGAACGAACTTGAAAATGGATTGTGTTTGAAAATGTATTGTGTGCTATATTCGTTGATCTCTGGTTAATATATCTGTTTGATGGAGGAGAATTTATTCTCTTGCTTAACACCCTTCTCTGAGACGTACGAGCTTAGAGGTTATATATTGGCAGAAATCAATGGTATGGATTGATAACGTGACATGCTAAAATGCACTGATCAAGGCTTTTGTTGAAAAGCAGGACCTTGTGGTTGATGATCAAAGCATAGCTTTAAGTAGCATAGCTTTGTGTGTAGCATTAATTAGCGAACCTCGCACTCTAGTGTGAGTCAAAAATGGGATAAGGGATGCAAGGAGTGCATACATTTCTTTCTAGCTAGAAGTTATGCCGACTAAAAGGCTCTAGAGAAAGAACTGATAGGACCGGGAAACGTATGTTCAGGAATAACCAATCCACAAAAGTAAGTGTGGGCCGGCCTTGTAGGATCCAAGGGTTGTCCAAACGTGTGATCCTGGATCATCTTGGTAGAGGTGATACGAATTGGTAAGGAGACCATCCCTTGCCTTGACTCATGATGGAAATCCAATTTCTAATACGACATCATGCGGTTTTAGTTGTAAACCTATATGGCGACATAATATACGGTTCCTATGCCGGCATTAATTGATACATTTATATTTGAAGTTGTTTGATACACTATGCACTTATAGTAATATCAAAATGATTTATTTTAAGACGTACCAACCATGTTTGGCTATTATAAGGGAAAATTCTATCCTCCGGCTTGCAGTTCATTGTGTAATGGGACCTGAGTCTTATAATAGCCTCATTTTTCTTAAAAAAATTGCGTTGTTTACAAATTGTTTTATTTCAAAGTATCTATGGGAGTGAAGCTGTTTCGTGACATATGGTGTGGTCTCTTGATTTACCCTATTTTAATGAAAAGGTTTAGTAACTGTTTTGAGTTCTCATACCAGTCTCATCACTGACATGGAGTTTATTATTTTCCCCTAAACTCTGAGTGCCCATATTTTCCACACAGGCAACCAGTAGTTTGGTTTTGTAGATTTCTATTTAACAGGATATTGGTTTACAGCCGGAGCTATATTCGGAAAGCTTTTTATCCGTGTATTCTTTCAGTTGTGGTAGTTGATGTATTTCCGCTGTGCATTTTATTTATACATTTTTATTTCTGCTGCTATGTATTTTATTCTCTAATAATTGTATTTTTCTATTGTGTAATATTTATTCATAATCTGGTATTATTGTACTCTAATGTAAATTGTTGTAATAGAAATGAAAATTTCTATCGTTCTGTGTTCCGATGCGTCGTGTTCTCAGAAAACCCGCGTTCTCCCGTCTCCTCGGAGGTTGGGTGAATTCGGTTCGTGTCAAGGCTCTCGCATGGCATAGACTCAAACAAAGAAAACAGATCTATAAATGAAATAGAGTAAAATATGGAAGAACATAGAATAATTCACAAAGAAAAAGGATAGAAGTAAACTGAATGATTTACAATAACTGTTAAAGTATTGAAATAAAATAAAGTAAGAATAATAAGTAATCAACAAAAATTCATTTACGGAAAATAGATATTGAAATCTGTAAATTACTGAAGAAATTAAAACTATTATACTGTCCAAATAATCCCCAATTATACTGATCTTGTAATAACAGAAGTATACAATCCAATAGGCCCTGGTAGTGTAACGACCCAGAAAATCTGAACCAATTTAAAAATTTTAAATTGGCTAAAATAATGGATTTTAAATATTTAAAATAAATATTTTAGTTAATGACGATGAAAACTGAGTTTGAATCGACATTTGAAAACGAATATAATTAATTATAATTATATATAGAATTGAAAATGGCGCGGTAGTTCGATAATTCGATTTCAAACTTCAATTGAATATACCGGGTGCAAAACAATCCGGATTTTAGTGAGACCAAAAACATTAGGATCTTATTGGTAATATCTTTCTAACGAATCTAACCAATCGGAATTTGATAGCGGGAATCAAAAGATATGTCCAGTTAAAAATTCTGAATAGTCGCTATGGAATTCAGGCCCTTAAAAATGGACATTTTGCAAACGACCTCGGATTTCGACGAAACCACTTTTGTTGGGTCCGCAGTGTCAAGTTATTGCTAGGTTTCAAATTTCATAATTTTTCGAATCAATATGTGAGCGTGGCAAAAGAAAACGCGTTTGACCAGTTTCTATTGAATTTAATCGACTGGAAATTGGCCATTTTTCAAACGGTCTCAGAATTCGACGAAACTAGTTTTGTTAGGACCGAATCGTCAATACGAAACTAGAAAATATTTTTCTGGAATTTTTCTAGTTAGTATGTGACCCCGGTAATTTGAAATGTGCGTTTAAAATTCAATATAGTGATTTAAATGTAAATTCAAAAGGAAACCGATTGTAATGATCAAACCAGCTTGCGATACATATCCCATTGTGTTCGGAATGGGGGTGAAACGCTATGGGCGACAGGCGGTGGGCCCCGTTTCGAGGTCGTGGATGAAAGTCAACCCTTTTGCAAATTTAAATTAAATAAAAAAAAAAAAAAAAAGGGTACTCTTTCTCCCCCTTTTTCCCTTCTGATTGGCCCCCCCCCGTTAGTTATAATTCGAAACAGAAGAAAAAAAAAAAGAAAAAAAAAACCAAAAACCTAAATCTAATCGGAGCCGCCCCCCCCCCCCCAACCTCGAGCCGCCGACGAACTCACGCCGCCACCCCCCATCTCGAAGCCACTCACCGCCTCCCCGCAGCCTCCGCCTCCACCTCGAGCACCCCCCGTCGAATCCAGTCGCGACACCACCGTTCGAACCAGCGAACGCCCACCTCCTCCGACGCCTTCATTTCCCCCCCCCAGAAGTGCCGCCGCCGACATCAGCATCCCCCCCCCTTCTTCGAAGCACTGTAAGTTTTTTTTAATTTGATTTATTTATTTTATTTTTGTTTTAAGTTCTGATTTTAAATACTGTGATTTGTTTAATAAGTATTAAACTGAATTTTATAAAAAGTATAAAAACCTGTTTTTGAAATAAAAAATAAATAAAATAAAACTGCATTTATAAAAAAAAAAAAAAAGAGAAAAACTGATTTTGAAAAGGAATAAAAAAAGGTAAAAACTGAATAAATTAAATAAAGTTTCTCTAGATCAATATAAATATCCTCAAATTTATGTTTATGAAAATTCTAAATATCTGAACTCCATTGTTTTAAAGGAAGAAATTTTACATAGTGGAGGCAGAGCATGGGGAATGGAGTTCAGAGAATTTGGGTTAGATTAGTGGCATATTTATAATAGAATTAGTAAGCATCGGACCATTAGACATTAGGTTTTTATTTGGGTCCACCAGATCAGTCTAGAACAAACACCAGAAATCTCTCCCATTCGGTAGAAATTGTGCCTGGCAAATAAAGTATTAAGCCACGACCTGGGTCGACCAATCCTAGAGGTGGGTCGACCCATCCTAGAGGTTGGTCTACCCAGCTTAGGATTGGGTAGTCTCAGTTTCAACGTTCGAAATATATATTTATTTATATATTTTAAATTTTAAATTTTAAATTCAAATTCTGGTTTTAGTCTTTTATTTGTAACTTATTCATTTTAAGTCCGATTTCAGCAAACCAATGTCTATCTTAACCAGAATTTCGTAACAAGTCCAATGATGCAACCCCGTTTCCTAATTCCCATTTTTTTCTAATTAATATTTACTTTATTAACATTTTATTTAAATTCCTTTACTAAAATTCTGGGTTGTTACAGCCCGAGTATGGACTATACTCGATTGGATTTTGATTGTTTTGTTACGATTTGGCAAAGTAGGTCATTTGTTTTCTGTAGGTATGGATCATGCTCTTTATGATCAAGCTCGATGAGGCCGCCGATTTTGGGTTTCTTGGATTTATCGAGTCACTGTGATTTTCTGGATATTTGGATTTCTTTGACTCGGATTTTCTCCTGTAATGCGATCCGGAGCAAATGTGGGATTTTATTGGATTTTTAACTCTGGGTTTTCTATTACAAGCTCGATCGTGATTGTGTTGATTTCTAGTCTTCGATTATTGGATTTTTATTTAGACTTCTCTCACATTATGGCTCTTTGATTCCTGGATTACTTAAAACATGTCATCCATTGAACGACATGTTTTAAAAGGACGTACATTGACCTACCTTTTACAGTCACACATTGGATTTCTAGTTATTAAAGTACTTGGGACTTGAGTACTGATTTAGATGAACTCTAAGTGGCTCAGTGTAATACGTGGAAGTCACAAACACCAGGATCTCAGAGGGATAGAATTCAGCTCAACCTCCATACTAACCCGCGGGTCAGTTCGACTTGCTTTTGAGTCGTTACATGACATGACACCAGATTTGTAACTCATCCCAACTCGTTTCGGTATGGGATCCACCTAGTTTAAGTTGGTACAACTTCTTGAAAGTAAGGAATTTGGGCTTGAGGAAATGACATAAGGGGGAAAACCATTCTCTAAGTCGGCATGACCGAATTGGTACGACCCATAATCGGGTCTGTACAGATCTAAAAGGATGCCGACCCAGATCTTCCCCACTAGCTCCATTACTGAACATGGTAAGCCCCACTACTCCCATTTCTTAGGATTTTCAGCAACTGCTGCAGGTTAGCCCAGATTACTTTTTCAATTATGAATAGGCCAAGACTTGGTCATTTCAGGGGATCAAATTTAGGAATTTTGCACTTTCATGCGAGGCATCGCTATTGCCGTAAAACGCTGTTTTTCTCTACTTTCCTTATAAGGAAATTAAATTGTATTTATAGTCCTACAGTATAAACAAAGATTAAATTGGATGGATGTAGGTAGGATTTGCCATACCACTATAATTTCGTGTGTTATTTTACTTTTTGCATGCTGTATTTGGATTATTGTGGTTATTCTACAATTTATGTTTAGACTTGAGTGTTAAACTTAGAATAACCAATTTTCCGTCAACACAAAGCTTCTTCAAATAGTTATCATAAGAATGTAATTAAAAAACCTTAAAAGTGGAAAGAAAATTATACAACAAAAATGGCACATAGATTGAATAGAGCCATTGAAACCATAGAAAACATATATGGTAAATTTAGATATGTACTAGTAATTTATGCACAACAGATTTATTTGTAGTATACTATTAATTCATAGCAAAATGAATAAAAAAATATAAAACTAAAAGATCGAAATTATATCAAAGAAACTGACAAGCATATAATATTTGGGTAATCTAACTTATGTTAGCTAAAAAAGGAAGCACAGATATTTGGTTAGATTTACTCTAGAAACAAATTTACACTGAGCACACTTCTAATGGAGTGTCAAAAGTATATGTATTCAAGGAATTTCATAAACTAATTTCCGTTAGGTATCTTAAAATAAAAAGAAAATCACATGTGCTAGATTTTAAGTTTATTATAAGTTAGCCAAAAAGGAATTAAGAAATTAATTATAGATGTGAATTCCATGTTCTGTGTTGGTTTCAAAACTGTTATATGCATCTTCTTTTAAGAGCAGACACTCTATTTTTACATAGTAACCCTTTGTGGCTATGGCTTATCATGGAAGATAGGCAGCAAGCAGTAGAAAAATATTTTGATGGGGGTGTTGTTACAGTTCCCGTTACATATGATTACAAGAAATATAAGTGCAACCATCATAAAATGTTAGGCTATGCTACTGATAACTACAAAGAAAAAAGCCATGCTTGCGTGGATTCAAAAATAAACTTAGAGCAAGGTATATACAAATTTCCCTTATGATGATCGTAAAACTATGGGAGAAGCCAAGGAGAGAATAAGTTCACATACTTCTTCAGATCCATTTTTTTTCCAACTAAATCCTTTCATGTAATGTAATTGTAACGACCCGTATTCTACGCATCATAGGATCGTAGGATATTTATTTCTTTCACATACGAAGTCGTATGGTCATGTAACTTTGGGAGACGACTATTGTGGTCGTTTCCTATTATCATGATTTTTCCCGATTTTTAAATGACCATTTTACCCCTAGTTGGCACTGTTTTGGCCATAACTTTTTATTGGAAAGGAATTTTGACCTGAAACCACTTCCATTGGCTCCGGATGATGGTTTCTCTTTCCGTAAAGTGGTCACATTAGTCAAACGGACTCACCGTTTGGGAGATATGGCTGAAACAAGTTTCAGATGGTGAAAAATAGCTTAATTGGGCTTAACCGGGTGATTAGCAACTAGGCCCAGAGGGGAATTTCGGGTTTAGAGGTATAGAAGGACTGATTAGGGTTAGGTTATCACTTTCATTTCAGTTTTGAGCCGCCACAAACCTCCTTGAGACCTTAGTAATGGCTTCCATCCTCTAAAACCACCCCAAAACACATTTTTAGTGAAGATTAAGCCTAAACTACATCAAAGCAAGGCCAAATAGCAACAAAGCAAGGTTGGAGCTGCTGCTATACATAGGAATTCGACCCAAACAGAGAGTATTTCAGATTTGGTGCGTCATTTGTGGCCAAGGTGAGTGATTTGCATAGTTTTTGCACTAATTACGGTGATTAAGGGTAATTAGTAAAGATTAGCGAATTTATACGTAAATAAATTCTGGAAAAATTCTTAAAATTCTAAAATAATGTTTTAAGGCTCTGTTAGAAATTTGGGTTAATTTCGATGTGTTTTGCTAATCGTATGCTTAAAACATGATTAAGAGGGATTATAGGAAAATGTGAGGTTTTAGCCACTTTTGATCCATTTTGGTTCATTTGAATTGTTGTTAGCTGTTTGTGGTTGTTCCGACATGTTGCTATGACTCTATGGTATGTTTTATGATTGATTAGAATAGTTAGATTGGTCTAAAATGCCGTCGAATGGCGTAGAAAGTTCGCTGGAAAGTTGCAGAAGTGTGCAGGTTCCGAACCGGTTCGGATCGGAGAAAGGGGTCGGATCGGACTTGTGAACTGACCAAGAGAATTCGAACTGGATTGGAACTTGTCACTGGAGGAGGCTTGGCGAGAAGGAAGGCCGTTTACTTGGAGTTGGAGTGGACAAGGGGATCGGATCGGAAGAATAATTGGAAGCCAGATCGGATCGACTTGGAGATGCAGGGCTCGGATCGGAAGTAAACATTTGGGAGAACTAGCAAGAGGGAAGGCCACGCGGATCAGATGGCAAGGAGGGATCGGATCGGAATACGTGAAGAAATAAGGGAGCGGATCGGAGCGCTGGAAGGAAGGACACCCGACCCGACCCGGAGGAGGACACCGACCCGACCCGAAGTGGAGCACCCGACCCGAACCGAATGAAAAGATGACAAGGAAGGAGGACCGACCCGAACCGATGAAGGTGATGACCCCGACCCGAACCGATGAAGGTGATGACTACCGAACCGAACCGAATTCTAGGACTGTTAATGCGCGACAACTCTTCTGGAGACCCACTCCAATTCGACCAAACCCGAGATGCAAAGGTAGTCCAAATGGGAAGTTAGAGCTTAATATTCATATGGGAATCAACGAGTTCGCTTCATGGTTGGGCTTTGCTGCGGGACGCGTGCCAAGGAGTTATCGACGTCTATAGCTTTGGACCACTATGGTAGGAGGTACGAAGGCGGATTCAGGGCCATTATGGCATTGGTAGAACCAAGGGCTACGACCAATGAAGTGGATCATTGAAATGTTTGGTCATGACTCCAATTGTTAGGCTTGGTCATAGCAGGGTTTCTACAAGTCGGGATTCGTCGTTACCTCAATTTGTCTAGTGTTCCAAGGTGGTAGATGTCGTATGCTTTACGCACTGAGTGAGAGATGTGAGGATGGTTGCTATGGTTGATTTGTTTGCTATCATTATGACATGCACACCCCACCCCCGTATCCTTACACTATTTATTATGGCACCTTAGAGTACTGTACGGTATGTGGTACTAACTCTTTGGTTGCAGGTCCAGGTTCAGGTATGGTTTAGTATACCTGTTATTATTCTGTTTAGATGCTTATCGCTCATACCAGGCTTTATGTCTGACCCAGAGTTTTATGTCTCCTCTTATTACTCTGGGTGCTCACACGAGCAGACTAGAGACAGGTTAGCTGGTGGAGGCTTCCACGTAATATATATATAGTATTCTCCCTGTATTGTTGAAGATCACTGCTTGGGCATTGGTGGTGCATCTTCTACTTTAGTTTTCTTTTGTTAGAGACAGTAAATTTGGAAAGTTGTAATAAGCTGTATTTGGATTTCCGCTGCTCTGATGTTGACATTGATTATTAGTTATCAGCTTATGCACTATCTCGCCTGTTTTATGTCAAGTATGTTATTATTATATTTTATCCCATGCGCTGTGAGACATTCTACAGGTTCCTTGATTAGTTCATTCTCTTCTTTTCTTTTCTCCTGACGACCGGCCCGTGCTAGTTGGGCATGTATACAGCGCACTTTCGGAGGAAATGCAGGCTGGTGCGGGGCGAGCCGTCACACTTGGTATCAGAGCTCTAGGTTGTGTAATTAACCTAGGGAAGTTATCAGGGAGAGATAATATACGTATACGAGAGAGCGTATTTGTGATTATTTTGGTTTTTTAAAAGCTATATATATACTATTAGTTGTACTAGGATGAAGTCGTACTGCACTAGCACCACTATGGAGTCGTTAATCGTTTCCTTTTTCAGATTGACGATGAGCCGATATACTAGAGGTGCTGGTAGGGGAGCCAATATTGGGAATGCTGCTGACATGAGGACGATGTTTACTGACCTCATGAGAGCGATGCTTAGAGATGTACAGAGGGAAGCTCCCAATGGTGGAAATGGTGGTGGTCCAATAGTGCAGGCGCCAAGAGTCGACTTCGCCAAGATGAATAAGGATTATACTAGTCTTGGTGGGAAGTCATTCCACGGAACGGAGTCGGCTACGGATGTTCAGGATTGGTTGGATAGTTGCGAACGTATCTTCGAGGATTTGGGTATCGAGGATGCGATGAAAAGAAAGCTAGTGTCCCGTCAGCTGCAAGGGCGGGCAATGAATTGGTGGAATGCTATAAAGGCAGCTACTCCCGAAGATCAGATTACTTGGGAGCAGTTTAAGGCTCGCTTTAGTGAGAAGTTCATTCCAGCTGCTCAGAAGTCAATGCTGTTTAAGAAATTCTTGGAGCTCAAGCAGAATGGCAGAGCTGTCTCGGAATATATTGCTGAATTTGACACTTTGTCAAAATATGGGTTATCTCTTATTGATACTGCTGAGAAAAAGAATGATAAATTCATAACTGGTTTGGATCAGTACTTGGGGGAAAGACTTATTAACCACATCGATGAGTCGTTTGAGTCGATTGTAGGGAAAGCATTAAGATCAGAAAGTCTCTACCCTAAGCCGAAGACTGAGGTTGCATCCGCAGACGAGCCAAAGCCGCAAGCAAGTGGTGGAGGCAAGGGTGGTTCCCAGAATAAGAGAAAGCAGAGTCAGACTAAGGATGGCCAGAAGAAAAAGAATAAGCAAGATGTTGAGTGCTTCAGCTGTGGTAAGAAGGGCCATTATGTTAGTAATTGTCGGGCCAAGCCAGCGGATAGGAAGTGATTCAACTGTGGCCAAATGGGACATCACCAGGACAAGTGTCCGCAACCCCCTAAAGAAAAGCAAATGGTGAAAGCCTACGCTCTTAATGCTATTCCTTCTTCGTCGAATGCCCCAACTGCGGCGGAGAAGGGAAAGAATGTCGTCATTCAAGGTATGCTTTCCGTTTATGATGTTCCTGTTAGAGTTTTGTTTGATACCGGAGCTTCCAGTTCTTTCATATCTAGTGACCTGGTAGATAGGTTGGGATTGGAGCCCGAGATTGTCGATAGACCTTTAGTGGTGACGAACCCGATTGGTGGTTCTACTAGCCTTAGCATGATTTGTCGTAATGTGGTCTTATCGAGTCATGGATGCATGTTTGTTTGTGATTGCTTTGTTTTGGGTTTTACTGGGTTTGGCATTATTTTGGGAGTAGATTGGCTCCAAAGATACGGGGTGGTGGTAGACTGTGAGGGCTTGTTGGTGACAGCTAGAGCGGATGATGGGCGGAGGATAGTGTTTGGTGGTCTACCCAGTAAGGGGGTATTGGCTAGTTTTCTAAACTCCCTCGACATTCCGCATAGTGAGTTGTCAGGTTTGCCCGTGGTTGGCCAGTATCCGGATGTTTTCGAAGAAGTGACCGGACTTCCACCACACCGAGAGATTGAGTTTCTTATTGATTTGGTAAAGGATGTCAGGCCTATAGTGATGCCACTTCGTCGTATGGCACCAAGAGAGCAGCGAGAGCTCGAGGTGCAAGTCAGCGATCTTTTGAAGAAGGGATTTATCAGAAGGAGTGTTTCTGAATGGGGAGCACCAGTTGTGTTTGCTACCAAGGCGGATGGTTCCCTTCGTTTGTGTGTAGACTACCGCGAGTTGAATAAAGTGACGAGGAAGAACAAGTATCCTCTACCGCGGATAGATGATTTGTTCGATCAGTTGAGTGGCGCAAGAGTATTTTCTCAGTTGGATCTCGCGACAGGTTTTCATCAGCTTAGAGTGGAAGCTGAGAGTATAGCTAAAACGGCATTTCGGATGCCATCTGGGTTTTATGAGTGGTTGGTCATGCCATTCGGGCTGACCAATGCCCCAGCATATTTTGTGGATCTTATGAATAGGGTATTCAGAGATCAGTTGAATAAGTTTGTCCTTGTGTTCGTTGATGATATTTTGGTCTACTCAAGGACAGAGGAAGAACACAAGGGACATTTAAGAATAGTGATGGAGGTGTTGAGAAAACACCAATTGAAAGCGAAGTTTTCGAAGTGTCACTTCTGGAAGAGGGAAGTGAGGTTCTTGGGCCATGTTGTATCAGAGAATGGTATTGCCGTGGACCCGGCAAAGGTGGCTACTGTACAGGATTGGCCTACGCCCAAGAATGCAATAGATGTAAGAAGTTTCTTGGGGTTAGCGGGATATTATCGTAAGTTTATCCATGGTTTCTCCAAGATAGCAGCACCATTGACCCAGTTGACCAAGAAGAATCAAGCTTTTGTCTGGGATGAAAGGTGCGAGAATGCATTCAAAAGTCTAAAGGACAAGTTGACAAGCGCACCAGTGTTAGTCATTCCTAAGGGGGATGAAGAGATGACGGTATACATGGATGCCTGTGGTACCGAACTGGGTGCTGTATTGATGCAAGGCGGTAGGGTTGTAGCTTACGCAAGTCGGCAATTGAAACCGCACTAGAGAAGATACCCTACCCATGATTTAGAGTTGGCAGCGATCGTGTTCGCGTTAAAGATGTGGAGACACTATCTCTTGGGAGAAAGATTTGAGCTGTTTACAGATCATAAGTCGTTAAAGTATCTCTTCTCTCAGAAAGATCTGAATCTCCGTCAGCAGAGATGGTTAGAGTTCTTGGCTTCCTATGATTTTGACATCGCATACACACCGGGAAAAGGGCAATGCGGTGGCTGATGCATTGAGTAGAAGACATGCCAGCTTAGGGGCTATGTTCCTTGAATGGAAGCAACTGGAATTTATCGCGGGGTTTGATTTCAGACCAAAGTGCGAATTGGATCCAGAAATGTTAGCAAGTTTGACGATCAGACCCACTTTGATTGAGCGGATCGGCTCTAGTCAGAGGGACGATCCTAATGTATTGGAAATCATCTCCAAATTAGAGATGGATATCGATGAGGAGATGAACAAGTATGGGCTTGATCGAGATGGATGGCTTAGAAAGAATGGAAAGCTTGTTGTACCCAATGTCAATGGATTGAGAGATGAAGTGCTTAAAGAATGTCATCACTCAAAGTTGACTATACATCCCGGTGGTAATAAAATGTATAGAGACATGAAACAGACTTACTACTGGGAAGGAATGAAAAGAGACATTGGGAAGTTTATATCCAAATGCATGAATTGCTAGCTAGTTAAAGCCGAGCAAAAGAAGCCTAGTGGTTTGTTACAGCCATTAGAAATTCCCGAATGGAAATGGGAGCAAGTCTCGATGGATTTCGTTGATGGTTTACCAAGGACTAGATCGGGACATGATAGCATTTGGGTGATTGTGGACCGATTGACCAAAAGTGCAAGATTTATACCAGTCAGATCGACCAGAACGGCAGCTAAGTTAGCAGAATTGTATATGAAGTGGGTAGTGAGATTCCATGGAGTACCTAAAAGCATTGTGAGTGACCGAGACCCGTTGTTCACTAGTGGGTTTTGGAAGAGCTTACAAGAGGCTCTAGGGTCAGAGTTACATCTCAGTACCGCATATCATCCTCAGACCGACGGTCAGACGGAGAGGGTGAACCGTATTTTGGAAGATCTCTTGAGAGCATGTATATTGGATTTTGGTGGATCGTGGGATGACCATTTGCATCTAGTAGAGTTTGCATATAATAATAGCTACCAATCCAGTATCGGTATGGCTCCATTTGAAGCTTTGTATGGAAGACCGTGCAACTCACCATCATGTTGGATAGAGACTGGCGAGAAGTTTATGCTTGGACCAGATGTGGTGAGGGAAACTTCAGATAAAATCAAGACCATTCAACAACGAATGAAGGCTGCCCAAGATAGGCAGAAGAGTTATGCTGATAAGAGGAGAAGAGACTTAAAATTCTCCGTTGGCGACTTGGTGTTTGTCAAGACTTCTCCGTTGAAGAGCGTAATACAATTTGGCAGGAGAGGCAAGTTGGCACCAAGATTTGTTGGCCCATTCCTTGTTCTTGAGCTAGTCGGGAATTTGGCATATAGAATTGACTTACCGGAGAAGATGGCGGGAGTTCACAACGTATTTCATGTTTCCCAACTAAGGAAGTTCGTTCACGACTCAGATATGACTATTTCACCTGACCAGTTAGAGGACTTCGAAGTAGAACCCGAGGCGGTTGGGAACCGCAAGCCGGCCCGTATTGTCGAGCACGACATGAAGCAACTTCGAAGGAAGGCGGTGAAGCTAGTCAAGGTACAGTGGAGCGAGGACGAGAGTGATTGTACTTGGGAGACAGAGGAGGACATTAAGAAGTCACACCCAGAACACTTTGTCTGGTAAGATTTTGACTTCGATTTAGTTTTCCGCATGCTAGGATAGGCTTGTTTGCTTGTTTTGCATGTTTGATTGTTGTACGTGGTTGTTAGGCATGCGGGATCCTTTGTATGTTTTGGGTTAAGGAATTTCGGGGACGAAATTTCTTAAGGGGGGGAGAGTGTAACGACCCGTATTCTACGCATCATAGGATCGTAGGATATTTATTTCTTTCACATACGAAGTCGTATGGTCATGTAACTTTGGGAGACGACTATTGTGGTCGTTTCCTATTTTCAAGATTTTTCCCGATTTTTAAATGACCATTTTACCCCTAGTTGGCACTGTTTTGGCCATAACTTTTGATTGGAAAGGAATTTTGACCTGAAACCACTTCCATTGGCTCCGGATGATGGTTTCTCTTTCCGTAGAGTGGTCACATTAGTCAAACGGACTCACCGTTTGGGAGATATGGCTGAAACAAGTTTCAGATGGTGAAAAATAGCTTAATTGGGCTTAACCGGGTGATTAGCAACTAGGCCCAGAGGGGAATTTCGGGTTTAGAGGTATAGGAGGACTGATTAGGGTTAGGTTATCACTTTCATTTCAGTTTTGAGCCGCCACAAACCTCCTTGATACCTTAGTAATGGCTTCCATCCTCTAAAACCACCCCAAAACACATTTTTAGTGAAGATTAAGCCTAAACTACATCAAAGCAAGGCCAAATAGCAACAAAGCAAGGTTGGAGCTGCTGCTATACATAGGAATTCGACCCAAACAGAGAGTATTTCAGATTTGGTGTGTCATTTGTGGCCAAGGTGAGTGATTTGCATAGTTTTTGCACTAATTACGGTGATTAAGGGTAATTAGTAAAGATTAGCGAATTTATACGTAAATAAATTCTGGAAAAATTCTAAAATTCTAAAATAATGTTTTAAGGCTCTGTTAGAAATTTGGGTTAATTTCGATGTGTTTTGCTAATCGTATGCTTAAAACATGATTAAGAGGGATTATAGGAAAATGTGAGGTTTTAGCCACTTTTGATCCATTTTGGTTCATTTGAATTGTTGTTAGCTGTTTGTGGTTGTTCCTACATGTTGTTATTACACTATGGTATGTTTTATGATTGATTAGAATAGTTAGATTGGTCGAAAATGCCGTCGAATGGCGTAGAAAGCTCGCTGGAAAGTTGCAGAAGTGTGCAGGTTCCGAACCGGTTCGGATCGGAGAAAGGGGTCGGATCGGACTTGTGAACTGACCAAGGGAATTCGAACTGGATTGGAACTTGTCACTGGAGGAGGCTTAGCGAGAAGGAAGGCCATTTACTTGGAGTTGGAGTGGACAAGGGGATCGGATCGGAAGAATAATTGGAAGCCAGATCGGATCGACTTGGAGATGCAGGGCTCGGATCGGAAGTAAACATTTGGGAGAACTAGCAAGAGGGAAGGCCACGCGGATCAGATGGCAAGGAGGGATCGGATCGGAATACATGAAGAAATAAGGGAGCGGATCGGAGCGCTAGAAGGAAGGACACCCGACCCGACCCGGAGGAGGACACCGACCCGACCCGAAGTGGAGCACCCGACCCGAACCGAATGGAAAGATGACAAGGAAGGACGACCGACCCGAACCGATGAAGGTGATGACCCCGACCCGAACCGATGAAGGTGATGACTACCGAACCGAACCGAATTCTAGGACTGTTAATGCGCGACAACTCTTCTGAAGACCCACTCCAATTCGACCAAACCCGAGATGCAAAGGTAGTCCAAATGGGAAGTTAGAGCTTAAGATTCAGATGGGAATCAACGAGTTCGCTTCATGGTTGGGCTTTGCTGCGGGACGCGTGCCAAGGAGTTATCGACGTCTATAGCTTTGGACCACTATGGTAGGAGGTACGAAGGCGGATTCAGGGCCATTATGGCATTGGTAGAACCAAGGGCTACAACCAATGAAGTGGGTCATTGAAATGTTTGGTCATGACTCCAAGTGTTAGGCTTGGTCACAGCAGGGTTTCTACAAGTCGGGATTCGTCGTTACCTCAATTTGTCTAGTGTTCCAAGGTGGTAGATGTCGTATGCTTTACGCACTGAGTGAGAGATGTGAGGATGGTTGCTATGGTTGATTTGTTTGCTATCATTATGACATGCACACCCCACCCCCGTATCCTTACACTATTTATTATGGCACCTTAGAGTACTGTACGGTATGTGGTACTAACTCTTTGGTTGCAGGTCTAGGTTCAGGTATGGATTAGTATACCTGTTATTATTCTGTTTAGATGCTTATCGCTCATACCAGGCTTTATGTCTGACCCAGAGTTTTATGTCTCCTCTTATTACTCTGGGTGCTCACACGAGCAGACTAGAGACAGGTTAGCTGGTGGAGGCTTCCACGTAATATATATATAGTATTCTCCCTGTATTGTTGAAGATCACTGCTTGGGCATTGGTGGTGCATCTTCTACTTTAGTTTTCTTTTGTTAGAGACAGTAAATTTGGAAAGTTGTAATAAGCTGTATTTGGATTTCCACTGCTCTGATGTTGACATTGATTATTAGTTATCAGCTTATGCACTGTCTCGCCTGTTTTATGTCAAGTATGTTATTATTATATTTTATCCCATGTGCTGTGAGACATTCTACAGGTTCCTTGATTAGTTCATTCTCTTCTTTTCTTTTCTCCTGACGACCGGCCCGTGCTAGTTGGGCATGTATACAGCGCACTTTCGGAGGAAATGCAGGCTGGTGCGGGGCGAGCCGTCACAGTAATGTTCATTTAATAAACATAGGCTTGAAAATATTATTATATTGTATTAAAAATGTTTAAGTTCGGCGTTCTATTAGAGATAACCTATATATATTTATGTATATAACAGTAACTTACGGGTGCAAATACCATACAAATTTGATATAATAGTATTTTAACAATAGGAATCATAATAATTGGTAGACTAAATATCTTCATATGACTACTCATGAACAAAATTTATGCAGGTTCTTTTTTTCTATTGAAATGTTATCCCAGTTCTTCTAGAAAAAAGCTTTAGTGAGATATGGAAATGGAGACTAGGTATTCGCCGCCGTTGTCTCTTTCTCGCTCTTTCCCATTCTTTCTCACCTCTCTTCAACTTATCGATTCCATCTCTATTTCTTCTATCCCCGTGCTTGTATCCTCACTAATAGTTAACCATTCAAACATGATTTTCTTTTGTCCTCAGATTTATTTTGCAGTTCCCCAATTTTCCTTTTCCTTAGCTTTTGATGGTTCATCGTTGGTCGTGTATAGCGTGGAGTCGCTTCTAGTTTGGGGCCTCTTGATTGATTTTTCTATCAACTGGTTTACTAATCCAGACTGTTTATGGAGGTTGTGGAATGTTTATGGTGAATACTCGATCCTCCGATTTTATTTCTGGTTTATTGACGTTTGTATGTTCCAATTTTTGTGATTTGCATCTCGCTGTGGATATGGATTTATTAGTTGTTTGTGGTTTAGATCTTCTCCTATAGTTTGTGTGGATTTTAAGGAGGTTAGTATGTTTCTTTATGGTGATGCACCTCCCTATCAAGCAACAGTGGTGGTAGCGCTGCTACAGTTGTCTGTTGATTAGTGGTTGTTGTGCTGTTGGTTTTACCTCTTCCAATGGCTATTTTATGGAATTCTTGGTGTGTGTCTTTATGGTGATGCACCTCACTATCCAGCAGCAATGGTGATAGCGCTGCTACAGGTGTCTATTGGTTAGCGGTTGCTGTGTTCTTGGTTTCCACCACTTCCCCTGGCTATTTTATGGAATTCTTGGTACGTGATTGTACATGTCATTGCCTTGCTCTGCTTGCTGGCTTGTTAGTAGTTCAATCAACTTTATCATAAGCACTAGAGTGTTTTAAGTCATTTGTATGGCCTTTATCAGCTTTATTTTGGGAGCCTCCTTATGTTATTTTGTTGATGTGAGCATTTGAATGCGAGAAAGTCTGTAATTGTATTAAGTGTCTCCTTCCAGTGTTGAGTTGATATGAGATTGCATTGGAAACTATCTAAGTCTATTTTTCCTTTCATTGTTATTGGAAGCCTGTATGTAATGGTACATCCTGTGTGGTGTTGGTCAATGGTCGGTCCGGTCCATTCTGAAAACCCTTGTGATAGTTAGATGATTTGTCTACCTCCTATAATTAACTGTATTTATTATTTGTTAGAGAAAAAAGTATTATGGACCACTATAAAAATCTATCAACCTTGCCAAATAAAAACTTTAGAAAAAATAAAATAAATCTTATTAACCCCACGGAGTGTGCTGGTGAATAAAATCTAAGCTTCACTGATAGAAATACACAGGGTTGCCTTTTCTGAATTTTGGAACTTATAGCAATTGACATTAAATGTACCTGACATTAACTGTCCACCTTTAACTAATACATTCCAAAATAGATAGAACCATACAAGACACGTCTAAAGCTTTGGATGTGTTTGATGTGAGCCAACTTTAACTAGTTAAGGATAAGTTACCAGTTTTACGATATCCTATGCAGGTTTCTCTCTCTATTTATATATATATATATATAATATTGGGTATGATCACTATTCCATTAGTGATCAATGTATCAGTATTATGATATAAAGAAACAACTCACTAAATTAAATGTTAAACAAATAGTTCAAACTAAGTTATAATTTAAATTAAATGATTATTGCATTTCACTGACTCAAGGATGAAGCATGGAAGCTCTAATTATATACCATGTCCTTTTATTTTAGAATAAATGAAAACATGTATATAAAACCACTGAATTGAAAATCAAATTACCCATCATGAATTTAGCAAATAAAATTTCCCAAAATTGGTAGTCAATGTTGTGCCCAAAATAGGTCATAGGTAGCACTTTGTGGAAGCGTATACTAGGATCTTCGTCATCCAAATCACAAAGAGATAACTTGGACTGAAATAAGTTGGAATTGGAAATAAAAAATGACTTAACAAAAGATATTCCGTTCAAACAACCACTTTATAGATTCACCAAAATTTTATTTTCAATTAATAGAACAAAGATAAAACAGACAAAATACAGTTGAATCAATAATCGAATTGAGAAAGGGAAAGAATATTAAGTTGACTAATATTGTTGGAGAGGAACAACCCTGAAGAATGACGACAAACCCTTGATCTAGAGATGATATTATGATTAAGATCCTCTAATTGAGTCACACATTGTTACAATCTTGAAGGTAGCTTATGTAGGAGAGTAGAAAACGTAGCAAAATATCCAAAATTTCCCATTAGAAATATCACAAATATATTTTGCAGAAAACCCGGCCAGAACAGATATATCCGACTCAAAACTTCTAATAGAAAAGACCAGACGTCTGAGTTGGGTCTCTCAAAATTCCAAAGATATTGCTCAAACTTTTGGTTTTATTCCCCATACGTTTGAGCTGAAACAACTCAGGATGTAACAAACCAGAAATTCAATGCTTGAATTTTCGACACAAATACATCCCGTCTCCAAACTCGAGTACTGAAAATCCAAAATGCTAGAAGAAAAGAATTTAGAGCGTGAGATAAGAAAGACAGAAATATCAGAATAGAAGAATAAGAAGAAGAACCAACACAAACAGAGTCTCACGTTGCACCAGAACAAAATATAATATAGAAATAAATCTTTATATAGATATTGAAAAATATACTTACAATCATCAGAGTACATCAACACATCTGGACAGTTATAATAATCTGTCCTCATATACAATATATAGCGGAATAATATAATATCATATGCCTGAACTCTTCCAGCTCGTCTCTTCACCATATCTGGTAACCTGAACCTGCACAACTCGGCCTAACCCGAGCATTACAAACACCTGATCGGTCTGGTAAATCAGAGTGAGAAACCCACAAAGTTTAAAGTTATCACACAACTTGATTTTAAAGTCAAAATATTTTGGAAAGAAAAGGATAATCGTAAGATCAAATGCACACATAAATATGGATAGTTTTCACCTTACGATAACCCAAAACATTTTTGAAATCAATATCTATTCTGATATTATAATAATGTCTAAATACAAATAAATAACAATCTAGCGGAACACTTGCATCTCACGCTCCACATACATAGTCTACAATCAAAACCGTGGGCTCTTATTGGAGAATGGATTTCCATGGCAAGGTATGGGAAACCACCTTTCCGACGGTGTATCTCTAGAGAAGAATACACCGAGTTTAACAAGAACATCTTACAACTCAGACTAAATATGACTAGCCATTCACTTCGCTTGAATGTTCCGAATATATTGTCACATATGGTTGGATCCAACATAACCTCTCCCGGGAGATATAGAAGCGAAAAGAAAACAATTATGAATATTATCTAGATGGTGACAATACACCCTAATGAGAATGACCCACATGGCCATACGACCTACCTAATTTTTACCATTTCCCCCACTGATGAGGCTTGAGGTTATAAATACCTTTAGAACATCTGGTTATCATTCACTTTGAATGCCGCATCGTCAGATCCGCCAGATCACTAATTGACGTCCACAAAAATATTTTGGGTGTTAATGCTACCAACAGAATTACGTTTGTAAAAAATCAATGTACACGACTCTTAAGAAAAACTCTATTAGACATCCGTACATACAAGTCATCGAGGAATTGGTTGAGCCGAAGGCACCCTCTTACCACATCCGAAGTATCAACCTATGAATCAGTAGCGAGTATTCCTTGCAATCCGAAGATTCCAGTCATGATAGAATCACTGCGAAATATCTCTAGGAGATAATCAAAGAAATTCAACAATTCATTCTTCCGCTCATGAAGATCAACGGTCTTTAATTTCTCCATCTTCAATTTGCATCTTCACGTATTTGCTGGTTCACAATGGTTTGCGAATATAAATTCAATCCCGGTCTTTTCGTACCAACAATCGCATATATCAAATTTAATATTCGCTTATTTAACTATCAAATGAATAATCATGAGAATAAAATGAGTTTACTAGTTCAGTACCAGCATTACATGGCCTTTAAATTAAAACAATTAACGATGATTAATTTAAAACTGTTAAATATTTAAAGACTATAGATATAGCTTTTCATTTCTTATCTAACATAAGATTATTTCAAAACTGTTTAATTTTAATACTTAGGAGTTATCCTATAATCATATTCAATTTTCTATTCTACTATCATTTCAAAACATTTCAACCTCATTACTCATTATCTAAAATTGGGAAAAATGATTCATCTTATTGCTCGAAAAACAATGTTACGAAATTTATCTTGTTTTATTACAAGAAAACAATAACCAACTCTTGTTCTATTAGAATATATCCATTTCCAAAACTCCACTTTTCAATTTCTTTACCTAGAAAATGCCAGTATCATTTCTCTTAAATCTCTTTATAACTTCCTTTACATAGAAAATATTAATATATTCTTGAATCTTCCCATTTCCGTTACCATGGTAACTACATTATATATTCTCAAATCCTTTTTATTTTCGTTACTTTGGAAGTCTTATTATATATTTTCAAATCTTGCAATTAACATTGCGTTATTATTTCACATATAGGAATAATAAATTATTCTTAACCTCTTTTCCATTACAAACTAATATCATCCTCGAATAATCCTGAAGTCATTCAGGTTGGGGTATTTATATACCTCTAAGACCTTAATCAACAAACATCTTATCTTAAGATATAAATGAGTTGTAATTCAAAAACCGAACATAAGTTGGAACTACATAGATATCCGACTTTCGAAACTCGAACATAAATGCTGATGATGCAGCTGCTACCATCAGAATCATCTCCGGGCGATTAGATTGTGATTCTATATCTATCCAGTATATTTGAGGCTTTATATAGACATTTGCAAGGCGTATATGCAAAATCTTCATATACTTGATTGTCTAAATCAATTTAAAATAAAATACTCAAATACGTATAATAAGATTTAATTTTCAAAACAAAATTTGTTTTCAGTTTTATTTTAAAAATAACACTCTTTGAAACTCATTCTAGGATACTACTTATTCCATCTCTAACGATTCATTCTTATTGGATATTACTAATCCAATCTCTGATGAATTCTTTTGTTTGGTTCTAGTGTGTCTTGTTCTCGAGCTCTGTGAACCAAAGCTCTGATACCACGCTGAAACGACCCAAACTCGCCCTTATGGAAAGCCCAGATTGAGTTGAGAACCCGACAAATTAGAACACGAATAGAAGAACATTTCATTGTTATTAGAACAATTTAAATCAGAGTGCAAGAATATAACAGAGTATGAATAAATAATATACATCAGAAAAATATCAGAGATTAAAATACATTACATAGCAGCGGAAAAATAATACATAACACAGCTTAAAGAAATAAACGGATACAAAGATTTCCGAATAAAGCTTCAGCTATAAATCTAGGATCCTATGAATATAATATCTGCAAAATCAAAACAACTAGCTGCCCATGTGAAAAATAGGGGCACCCAGAGTTTAGGTTAAAACAATAAAATCTAGGTCAGGCATGGGACTGGTGTAAGAACTAAAACAGTTATTTAAAACTTTACATTAAAATTTAGTAAATCAAGGGACCACACCGTATAACACGGAACGGGTTTTCTCCCAAGAATACCAGTGCATATAACAAGCAGCGCAATGCTTTTTGAAAAAATGGAGCTATTATAAGACTCGGGTCCTATCACACAATGCAACGCAAGCCAGAAGATAGAGTTTTCTCTTATAATTGCCAAACATGCTTGGTACATTTAAAACAAATCATTTTGATATCACTATACGTATGTAGTGTCAAAATCAACTTCAAATGTAAATGTATCAGTCATAGAAGGCACTGTACCATATATCATGTCGCCATACTAGGCTAATGAAAACTGAAATGTCATGTATGGAAATTGGATTTCCGTCATGAGTGAGGCAAGGGATGTACTCCTCGCCAGCTTCGAGAAACTCTAGCAAATGACACAGGGTTCCTCGCAGTGAAACCTCTCCAAGTACGGTCCATACTTATGCTAGTGGACTAATTATTCCTGAACACACCTTTCCCGGTCCTATAGGACCTATCCATCGGCTCCATAGTAACCGATATATCCGAGGCGCCTCGCAATTCATCATCCACATAGGTAAAAGTAAATAAATGTCTGGGCTCCATACCATGACACCCCCCATAGCTAGAAGGAAACGTCGTGCACTCCTTGGGTCTCTTATCCTGTTTTTGACTCAAACCGAGGTGTGAGGCTCGCGAATTAACGCTATACATAAAGCTATGCTATTTAAAGCCGTGCTTTGATCATCCACCACAAGACTCTGCTTTTTAACAGAAGCCTTGATCATTTACATCTCAGCATGCCACACTGACAATTCATGCCATGCGACTGATGTATATCAATATATAACCTCTAAGCTCGTACGTCTCGGAGAAGGGTGTTAAGAAAGATAATAAATTCTTCGCCAAAAAAATATATATTTAAAAGAGATCAATCAAAACAGAATAAAATCCAATGTCACACACATCCATTTAATAGTCCGTTCTGGGTCTGAACGAAACCGGAGGCACCTTATTCCTTGTCCTATATGTCCAGTACAGGAGAGAGGTCCTCGCATATCTTCTCGATCTCCATGTATGTCTAGGCGATCACCACTTATTACCTTGTCTTGGGTGGACAGCCCAATCAAGACATCAGTAATCATCCATACGATGCGAAGAACTCTGGTCTTCAACCACCGTCTTCACCGTCGACTTATCGTCGTATTAATTATTCAGAATGGGGTAAACCTGGTCTTTCCGAATAACTCGCGTATCTTATAAACAAGTGCTTCAAAAACAAAACATACGCCTCATTCCAATTCTGAATATTCTTTATTCAAATAATCTTGTCACAATTTTAAACCAAGTTATGGTTTTCCAAACTAGTCGGGATTAGTGCACCTTACCGAAGTAATCATTTGTTTTATTTCCCAATCCCAACCTATTCATCCCATGGACCAAAACTGGTAATACTCCATATCTAACACCACGGTGTTATTGGTAAATTTAATTACCATCTCACGTTCAAATCTAATTAAAGATTTAACTATCGCTTGTAGTAAAACTGGTGATACTCCATTCTCGATCATTTCCCAAATTTGATAATTTAAATTATCACATTCACATTTCAATCTAATTAAACATTTATTAAAACTCCACTTAGTTTTAATCTTCCAACAACCATTATTAATGATTATTTAACTTTGGGAAATCAAACATGCCGCACCGACAGTCTACACCGTACCATTTATTTCTACCGATATATAACCTCTGAGCTCGTACTTCTTAGAGAAGGGTGTTAAATAAGAAAATAAATTCTCTGCCACCAAACAGATATTTATTTAGCAGAGATTAACAATACAGTTCGAAATACAATGTAAGACATGAAATCCTATCTTTAACCGGGTTAAAGAACCAATGTCATTTAAAACATAGTTCACGATAAACCCAAAATCACATTCTAGTATAAAATCACATTCGGGCGACTAGAATGTGATTCTATATCTATCCAGTATATTAAAACATCGAATACACGTGGATCAGATGTATATGCAAAATATTTATATATTTGATTGTCCAAATTCGATTTAAAATAAATATTGAAGTACGTATAATATGGTTTAAATTTTCAAAATGAAACTTTTTTCATATTAATTTTAAAAATATCACTCTTTACATCATTCTACGATACTACTGATCCTATCTCTAACGGGTCATTCTCATTGGATATTACTAATCCAATTTCTGATCAATTCTTTCGTTCGGTTCCAATGTGTCTTTTTCTCGAGCTCTGTAAACCAATGCTCCGATACCAAATGAAGCGACCCGAAAATTCCTCATGAAGGAAAGCCCGGATTGACTTTGAGGACAAGATGAATCAGAAAACAAACAGAAGAACATTTCATTACTTATTACAATAATTTCATCAGAATACAAGAATATACAGAGTATGAATAGATATTACACATTTACTAAACATCAGAGATTTACAAGTTACAATGAAGCGTAAAATAATACAAAACACAACTGAAAAGAATATGCGGATACAGAGCTTTTCAAATATCATTCCAACTGTAAACTAGGATCTTGTGAATATAAATCTGCAAAACCAAAACTACTAGCTTCCCGTGGAATATAGGGGCACCCATAGTTTAGGTTAAAACAATAAATTCCAGGTCAGTCATATGTCTGGTGTGAGAACTAAAACATTTATTAATTTGATTTTAAAGTTAGGTAATTCAAGGGACCGCGCTGTATAACACGGAAAGGGTTTACTCCCAAGAGTACCAGTACCTAAAACCACAGCGCAATGCTAAATAAAGAACAATGAAGCTATTATAAGACTCAGGTCCCATCACACAATGCAAGGCAAGCTGGAGGATAGAGTTTTTACCTTATAATAGCTAAGAATGCTTGGTACATAAAATTGCATGTTTTGGTTTTATTATTACTATAAGTGTATGGTGTCTAAACAATTTCAATCATAAGCATCAATCATAGACGACATAAGTGCCCCACAGCACTATGTCGCTATATATAGGTTACAATTAAAACCGAAAAATGTTGCATTGGAAGTTGGATTTTCATCTGTGAATCAAGGAAAGGGATCGTCCTCACCGCTTCGAGACGCTCTAGCCCGTGTCTCAGGCAAGTACTTTGTCAAGCCTTTGGACGTCAGGGCCGGTCCACGCGGAGTGGATTAAAATGCCTGAACAGTGCGTTTCCCCGCCCTATTGGGTGTAAACTGGTCATATCCCGACCAAACTATCGGCCACAGAAAGACCGATATAACCGAGGCGCCTCACTATCCATCATCCACATAAGTAAAACGTCAGGGATTGCAAAATGCTAACACTACTCCTAGCTAGAAGGAAACGCATGCCCTCCCTGATGTCCTCTCCCATTTCTAGTTCACACCGTGGTGTGAGGCTAGCGAATCAATGCTACACAAAGTTATGCTATATTAAAACCGTGCTTTTATCATCAACCACAAGACTTTTCTTTTCAAAAGAAGCCTTGATCATTTGCATCTCAGCATGGCACACCGGTAATTCACGCTATGCAATCAATGTCTATCAACCACATAGAATGAAATCCGATGTCAGACACACATCCATTTACAAGTTCGTTGTGGGTCTGAACGAAATCAGAGGCGCCTTATTCCTCGTCTCGTATGTCCAATACAGGAGAGAGGCCCTCGCATATCCGTTCGATCTCCAAGTACGTTTGGACGATCACCACTATTACCTTGTCTTGGGTGTACAACCCAATCAAGACATCAGTAATCATCCAAATGATGTGAAGACCTCTAGTCTTCAACCACCATCTTCATCCTCGACATATTGTCGAATTAGTCATTTAGAATGGGGTAAACCCGGTCTTTCTGAATGACTCGCATATACAATAAATAATGTTATAACAACACAACATACGCCTCATTCCAATCCAAAATTTTCCTTTATTCAAATATTCTTATACTTTGGGAAAGATTCCCATTACCTTTATCGAAGATAATTTTTTTCAATTTATTCTTTAATCCTCATTTGGATTTCAATTCAAACCAAATTATGGTTTATCCAAACTAGTCGGGATTAGCGCACCTTACCGAAGTAATCATTTGTTTAATTTCCCAATCCCAACCTATTCATCCCATGAAGCAAAACTGGTAATACTTCATATCTAACACCGCGATGTTATCGGTAAAATTAATTACCATTTCACGTTCAAATCTAATTAAAGATTTAACCATTGCCTGGAGTAAAACTGGTGATACTCCATTCTCGATCATTTCAATCTAATTAAAGATTCATTAAAACTCCACTTGGTTTTAATCTTCCCAAAAATCAATACTAATGATTGTTTTACTTGGGAAATCATATCCTGTCTTTAACTGGGTTAAAGAACCAGTGTCGTTTCAAAACACGGTTCACTATAAACCCAAAATCACATTTCATTCCATTAGCCTTTAACAGTAAATTAGCAAGTGAACAATTCCCTAAGTATTAACCTCGAAGGCCGGAACTAACATCAGATTAATACCCAGGAAACCATTCAACTTAACTAATCCCCAATTAGTTTTTAATTTTCTTAATTCCGTTGGGTCTAAGAACAGTATTATTAAAGATACCATTCACGACAACCCAAAATCGCATTCCATTAACAATGGAATCTTCATGGAAAACAAATTGATAGATAATCAATATAAACTTCCATTTCCAACCGATAATATAAATGGAATAACCGCAAAGCCTTTTAAATTCCATATATATTAACCGTCTTCCTCTACAGAAGCTTACTTCAATTATTACCAAATCGAATTCCATTCAATTCCAATTTAATATGTTAAATTGGAAAACTTTACTTTGGAAAATCTCCTTTAAATCTTAAAAAAAGAATTATGAATTCCAAATCAAATTTCACTGTAAATCGGGTTAAAGAACGAATGTCGTTAAAAACACAGTTCACGATAAACCCAATTCACATTCCATTTTATTCCATTTATTAAATTTAATTGGAAACTCTAACGGTCTTAATTAAGAGATTTATTCTCTTCACATAGGGTTCAAAAATAGTGTTACTGAAGACACCATTCACGAAAAACCCAAAATCCCATTTGATATTAAATACAAGGCTCTAAATAGAAAATATATCAGCTTATATTCAATATCAAATACCACAACCAACAAATATCTTATTGGAAATAACGCTATAAATATATCTTTCAAATTTCCATAACAATATCTGTATAATCACGAAATCCAACGTCGAAATATTCCAAAGGCAATTTCGATTCAAATCCATTTCCAATTTATATATTGGGAATTCTGGTTATTTTTAAAACCATTTCAAATCCAATTTATTTATTTAAAAATAATTGGATTATAATTCTAGTTTAAAACTAGTTCATTTCAATAAAAATTTATTTTTATCTTTTCGAATATGGAATATTTCACTCCAATTCTTTCCAAATAATTTCTTATGATTTTACATTAATTGTTAAAAAAATTAATAATTTTATCAAGGCCCGTATAGTCGATTTCCATAAACGGCGATCGAACTGCACTTACAACGACCTTTTCCAAATTTGATTTGGACATAATTCCAAATCTGACCATTAGATTTAATTTTTTTTTAATATTAATTAGAAAGCACTTTTCGATACGAACCCAACGGTTCCGGTTTCAAGAGAATCCGACGGTCGGATCTCCTGTAATGTCCGTTCGAAGTCAATGGTCGAAATTCGTGAACTGCCGCAGCGCGGCGCGTTCTACTCAGGCTATTATATATAATATATAATATATATATATTTCATCGATTTACATTTAAAACGTATTTTATAAATCGTTTAAATTCGTTTTCAAAACGATTTCAATTTCATATTCAATTTCAAGTCAAAATTGAATATTCCATATCATCAACGTATAAATGATAATGTTTTCTAAACATTAGATTTTGAAATCAATTCCTTTTCGATATTCATTATAAAAATGAATAAAATCAATATAAATATCGTTCATGTCAAAATGGCGTTAATCTAATCAATACGGCTTTATATATTTATTTATATTCGTGCCCATCCCAAATCGGACATCAAAATCATATTTTGATCCTTTACAGAGTAATATTTTAAAATATTCATTATTTTAAAATATTCTTTATTTTAAAATATTCATTCCTTTCTGAACCGGAATCAGACACAGTCAATTACAATATAATTTGATTTATATGGATTTCATACACATATGTACACAACAACAACCAAACACAGTCAATCACCATCCAAGGTGCATTCTACACTCCATAAGCATTAAATATAAATATTCAACGCTTACACAGTTTGTCAATCAATCGATTGACATACAGTTAATTATTTGGACTAGTGTATGTCATATATCATCCCAATACCCGTGTGGAGTTTCAATCAACAAATAATTAATTTTATTTGTGCAGTTGGGCGATGTGTAAAATTTATCATCCCAATCAATATTAGTCAAATCGGTGTACATAAACAAATCGTCTGATTTGTTTATGAATATTTATTTTATTCATATAAACGTTAAAAATTATATTTTTAACTATAAAATATTTTAACTATAAAATATTTTATTTCATTCCACATCACACTATCAATTTTCTCAAAATAAACAAACAAACAAACAAGTCGTCCATGGTCTGTGGACAACGGGTGTCGGGTGCTGCTAAGCACCGTCAGAATCCTAGTATATATTTTAACTAGAAATAAAATCAAAGTGTGAAGTTCTCACCTTGGATTACCATTCCGTCATTCTTATTTCTGAACGGTTCAGATTTGCATATGTTTTCTACCAGTTCCATCAAACAATGTTTCACACTGTTTATAGAAAAAAAAAAATTACATTTTTAATATGATGTTTATTTTAAAAATCACATTTTTATAATGGAACTTTATATATAAAAATGATATATTTTTATCTCGATGTTTATAGTATAAAAATCTAACCTTTTCTATTCTCAAAAATAATATCTTTTCATGTTCAAAATATTATCTTTTCATAGTAAAAAATTCTGTCTTTTCATAGTTAAATATATTCAACCTTTATCGTTATAAAAATCCAATCTTATTGTTTTGTTTAAAAATCTTGTCTTTCTAACTATAAAAATCAAATCTTTGTTCTAATAAAAATATAATCTTTTCATCGCTACGTATATAAAAATCAAATTTTTATGCGAATAAAAATCGAATCTTTATACGGTATATATTTATAAATCCATTCTTTTCTTTACAACGCTAATTTATAAGAAAGATTACACCTTTAATATCGTATTATCCATATAAATAAAACTCATATTTTTACATACGATATTTAGCATTAAAAATCGAATTTTTAATGATATAAACTAATAAAAATGCAAATAAACACTCATCGGAGGAATTGGAGGTGGTCGGAGATGGTGCTACACTGACCGTCGGGGGCAGAAATGGGGCCCACAGCGGCTGTCATTGGGTTTTGGAGCGGTAGCCTTCGATTTAAGGGTGGTGGAGAGGAGGGAGAAGGGAAGAGGGGCGGAGGAGCTCGTAGTGGTCGGGGTTGAGCCAGTGGTGGCGGCGACGGGGATGTAACCGACCGGCGGTGGCAGTTTTCTGGTGGTTTAAGGGTTGGAGTTGAAGAACGGGGAGAGGAGGAGCAAGGGGAGAGAGGAAGAGGGGTGCGGCGTCGGAGGGGGGCGCTGGCGATGGACGACGTCGTTGGTGAAGGGGGAAGGCGTTTCAGTTTTTTTTTGAACCAGAGGGATCAGTTAATTTGATTTGGGGCTAGGTTTTAAGAAGGGGGAGATATTTATATTAATATAATATTATTATTAATTCCATAAAAGTTGGGTTTTGTATACAAACTCTAAATCTAGCCCAACAATTGTCGTCAATAGCTAATTACCTCCATTTCGAACACAATGGGATATGTTTCATAAGCTAGTTCGACTGTTATAATCAGTTTTCATCAAAGTTAAAATATAAATCAGTATACTCAATTTTAAACGCACATTTCAATTTACCGGGGCCACATACGGACTCTAAAAATTCTCGAAAAACTATTTCTAGCTTTGTATTGACGATGCGGTCCTAACAAAACTAATTTTGTCAAATTTGAAGACCGTTTGAAAAATGGCCATTTTCCGGTTGATCCAAATTGACTAAAACTGTCAAAACACGTTTTCTTTCACCACGCTCACATATTAATCCCAAAAATTATGAATTTTGGAATCAAGCAATAACTTGATATCCCGGATCCAACAAAAGTGGTTTCATCGAAAATGGAGATCGTTTGCAAAATTTCCATTTTTAAGGGCTATATTTTCTAGAGCAACTATTCGGAAAGTTCAATTGGGCATAACTTTTTATCCCTGCTATGAAATTTTGATTTTTCAGATTCGTTGGAAAGATATTATCAAATAGATTCTAATATTTTTGGTTTTGCCAAAATCCGGTTTATTTTGAATCCCATACATTCATTTGAAATTTGAAATCGAATTTTCAAACTACCGCGCCATTTTCAATTTCTTTTATAATTAAAAATAAACATTTATATTCTAACATCGATTCAAATAAATATATACATTCTACTTCTATTTAAAATAAATTTCTAGCCATTATTATTTTAAATAATTTATTTTAAATATTCAAAATTCACTAAAATTGCCAAAATAAAATTTTTAAATTGGTTCGGATTTTCCAGGTTATTACAATCTCCCCCAATTAAAATCTTTTCTTCCTCGAAAAGGAACGAAGGTGAAAGTTGTTTAACTAATCAACTTTCAGTTTGGCTTTCATTCTTCAACTTTTCAGTTTCTAAGAATTTTCAAATTTTCAAAAATTTGGCTAACAACCTAAATTTTCCAAAATTTTCGCCATAACCTCCTTTGTACGGGAGCACCGGGAAAATCCCCAAACCGCCACACAGGCCCTCTCTTCTCAAAAAGAAAAAGAAAAAGCCAAGCGGCTAGCCAAACGACTCATAAAATCATCCAAACCCTATAAATTATTAAACAGGTACTATTTGTTGGGCATACAATTTTATTCCTCTTCTCTAGCCTTTTTGCTATTATCTGTTCACACATATATATATGTACATGCATGCATTTCCAAACAATTTTCAATACATTTCAATATTTGGTTCAATTTGGCCTAAATTTACCTTTCTTTCACATGTTGATTTAAATAAATAATCACACAACATAATCATCAATCAATTAGTCGATTATCATTTCAAATTCATAATTTTTATAAGTTTACAAAAAATCCATTTTTGGTGCCAAATCACAACAATAGACCCTATCTAGTTTTGGTTCTCAGACCATTCAATTGGAATAATACAAATATCTCACTTTCGAAAGACGAACATAAACACTAATGATGAGATCTAAATCATCAGTAACTTCTTCGGGCTACTAGAGTGTGATTCTATATCTATCCAGTATATTAAAACTTTGAATACACGTGGATCAGACGTATATGCAAAATATTTATATACCTGATTGTCCAAATTCAATTTAAAATAAATATTCAAATACCTATAATATGGTTTAAATTTTCAAAATGAAACTTGTTTTTATATTTATTTAAAAAATATCACTCTTCGCACTCGTTCTGGGATACTACTGATCCTATCTCTAATGAGTCATTCTCATTAGATATTACTAATCCAATTTCTGATGAATTCTTTCGTTCAGTTCTAATGTGTCTTGTTCTCGAGCTCTGTAAACCAAAGCTCCAAAACCAAATGAAGCGACCTGAATCTTCCCCGTGAAGGAAAGCCCGGATTGAATTTGAGGACAAGACGAATCAGAACACAAGCAGAAGAACATTTCATTACCTATTACAACAATTTCATCAGAATAAAAGAATATACAGAGTATGAATTAATATTACACATTTACTAAACATCAGAGATTTACAAGTTAAAATGCAGTGGAAAATAATACAAAACACAACTGAAAAGAATATGGGGATACAGAGCTTTCCGAATATCATTCCAGCTGTAAAACAGGATCCTGTGAATGTTAATTTGCAAAACCAAAAACTACTAGCTGCCCGTGGAAGATAGGAGCACCCAGAGTTTAGGTTAAAACAATAAACTCCAGGTCAGTCATGTGACTGGTGTGAGAACTAAAACAGTTATTAATTTGATTTTAAAGTTAGGTAAATCAAGGGACCACGCCGTAAACCATGGAACGAGTTTACTCCTAAGAATACCAGTGCATAAAATAACAGCGCAATGCTAAATAAAGAACAATGAAGCTATTATAAGACTCAGGTCCCATCACACAATGCAACGCAAGCCGAAGGATAGAATTTTTACCTTATAATAGCCAAGAATGCTTAGTACGTAAAATTTCATGTTTTATTATTACTATAAGTGTATAGTTGTAAAACAATTTTAATCATAAGTATCAATCATAGACGGCATACGTGCCCCATACCACTATGTCGCCATACATAGGTTTACAACTAGAACCGCAAAATGTCTTATTGGAAGTTGGATTTCCATCTGTGAACCGAGGCAAGGGATCGTCCTCACCGCTTCGAGACGCTCTAGACCGTGTCTCAGGCAAGTACTCTGTCAAGCCTTTGGATCATCTGGGAAGACCCACACAGAGTGGATTAAAATGCCTGAACAATGTGTTTCCCCGCCCTATGGGGCATAAACTGGTCATATCCCGACCAAACTATCGGCCCCGGAATGACCGATATAACCAAGGCGCCTTGCTATCCATCATCCACATATGTAAAACGTCAGGGCCTGCAAAACGCTGACACCACTCCTAGCTAGAAGGAAATGCATGCCCTCCCTGATGTCCTATCCCATTTCTGGTTCACACCGGGGGGTGAGGCTCGCGAATCAACGCTACACAAAGCTAGGCTATATTAAAGCCGTGCTTTGATCATCAACCACAAGACTCTGCTTTTCAACAGAAGCCTTGATCATTTGCATCTAAGTATGCCACACAGGAAATTCACGCTATGCAACCAATGTCTATCAATCACACAGAATGAAATCCGATGTCAGACACACATCCATTTACAAGTTCGTTCTGGGTCTGAACGAAACCGGAGGCACCTTATTCCTCTTCCTGTATGTCCAATATAGGAGAGAGGCCCTCGCATATCCCGTCGATCTCTAAGTACGTCTAGACGATCACCACTTATTACCGTGTCTTGGGTGTACAGCCCAATCAAGACTTCAGTAATCATCCAAAGGATGTGAAGACCTCCGGTCTTCAACCACCGTCTTCATCCTCGACATGTCATCGAATCAGTCATTCAAAATGGGATAAACGCATTCTTTCTAAATAACTCGCGTATATAATAAACAAGTGTTATAAAAGCATAACATACGCCTCATTCCAATCCAAAATATTCCATTATTTAAATATTCTTATACTTTGGGAAAGGATCCCATCAATTTTATCAAAGATAATTTTTTTTTCAATTTATTCTTTAATCTTCTTTTGGATTTCAATTCAAACCAAATTATGGTTTATCCAAACTAGTCGGGATTAGCGCACCTTACCAAAGTAATCATTTGTTTAATTTCCCAATCCCAACCAATTCATGCCATGAAGCAAAACCGGTGATACTTCATATCTAACACCACGATGTTATTGGTAAAATTAATTACCATTTCACGTTCAAATCTAATTAAAGATTTAACCATCGTCTGGAGTAAAACTAGTGATACTCCATTCTCGGTCATTTCAATCTAATTAAAGATTCATTAAAACTACACTTGGTTTTAATCTTCCCAAAAATCAATATTACTGATTGTTTAACTTGGGAAATCATATTCTGTCTTTAACTGGGTTAAAGAACCAATGTCATTTAAAAACACGTTCACTATAAAACCAAAATCATATTCCATTCCATCAGCCTTTAACCGTAAATTAGCAAGTGAACAATTCCCTAAGTATTAACCCTGAAGGCCAAAACCAACATCAGATCAATACCCAGGAAACCATTCAACTTAACTAATCCCCAGTAAGTTTCTTATTTTCTTAACTCTGTTGGGTCTAAGAAAAGAATTATTAAAGATACCATTCACGACAACCCAAAATCACATTCCATTAACAATGGAATCTTCATGGAAAACAAAACGATATATATATATATATGATGGATATACACTTCCATATCAAACCGATAATATAAATGGAATAACAAGAAGGCCTTTTAAATTCCGTATATATTAACCGTCTTCCTTTATAGAAGCTTACTTCGATTATTACCAAATCGAATTCCATTAATTTCCAATTTAATATGTTAAATTGGAAAACTTTACTTCGGAAAATCTCCTTTAAATCTTAACAAAAGGTTTATAAATTCTAAATCACATTTCACTGTAAATCGGGTTAAAGAACGATTGTCATTAAAAACATAGTTCACGATAAACCCAATTCACATTCCATTTTATTCCAATTATTAAATATAATTGGAAACTATAACAATCTTAATTAACAGATTTATTCTCTTCATATAGGGTTCAAAAACAGTGTTATTGAAGACACCATTCACGGCAAATCCAAAATCCCATTTGATATTAAATACCAGGCTCTGAATAGAAAATATATCAGCTTATATTCAATATCAAATACCACAACCAACAAATATCGTATAGGAAATAACGATATAAATATATCTTTCAAATTTCCATAACAATATCTGTATAATCACGAAATCCAACATCAAAATATTCCGAAGACAATTTCAATTCAAATCCATTTCCAATTTATATATTGGGAATTATGGTTATTTTTAAAACCATTTCAAATCCAGTTTATTTATTTTAAAAATAATTGGATTATAATTCTATTCAAAACTAGTTTATTTCGATAAAAATCTATTTTTATCTTTTCAAATATGGAAATTTTCACCTCAATTCTTTCCAAATCATTTCTTATGATTCTACACTAATTATTAATATATTTAATAATTTTATCAAGGGTCGTACAGTCGATTTCCATAAACGGCCATCGAGCTGCACTTACAACGACCTTTTCCAAATTTGACATAATTCCAAATCCGGCCATTAGATTTCAAATCTGTAATATTTTTTAGAAAGCTCTTTTCGATATGAACCCAACGGTTCCAGTTTTAGGAGAATCCGACAGTCGGATCTCCCATAATGTCCGTTCGAAGCCAATGGTTGAAATTCGCGAACTGCCGCAGCGCGGTGCATTCTATTCAGGCATATATATATATATATATATATATATATATATATATTATACTTCTTTGATTTCCATTTAAAACGTATTTTATAAATCATTTTAAGTTCGTTTTCAAAACGATTTCAACTTCATATTCAATTTCAAGTCAAAATTGAATATTGTATATCATCAATATATAAATGATAATATTTTCAAACCGTTAGATTTTGAAATCAATTCCTTTTCGAAGTTCATTATAAAAATGAATAAAATCGATATAAATATCATTCACGTCAAAATGGCGTTAATCTAATCAATATGGCTTTATATATTTATATATATTCGTGTCCATCCCAAATCGGACATCAAAATCATATTTTGATCCTTTACTGAATATTATTTTAAAATATTCATTATTTTGAAATATTCATTCCTTTCTGAACTGGAAGCAGACACAGTCAATTACCATATAATTTGATTTATAAGGATTTCATACACACATCTACACACAAACACAATCAACCATCATCCAAGGTGCATTCTACACTACATAAGCATTAAATATAAATATTCAACACCTACGCAGCTTGTTAATCAATCGATTGACATACAGCTAATTATTGGGACTAGTGTATGCCATATATCATCACAATACCCGTGTGGGGTTTCAATCAACAAATAATTAATTTTATTTGTGTAGTTGGGCGATGCGTAAAATTTATCGTCCCAATCAATATCAGTTAAATCAGTGTACATAAAGAAATCGTCCGATTCGTTTATGAATATTTATTTTATTCATATACACGTTAAAAATATAATTTTTAACTATAAATTATTTTTAACTATAAAATATTTATAACTATAAAATATTTTATTCCATTCCACATCACACAATCAATTTTCTCAACATAAACAAACAAACAAACAAGTCGTCCATGGTCTGTGGACAACGGGTGTCGGGTGCTACTAAGCACCGTTTACATCCTTGTATATATTTTAACTAGAAATAAAATTAAAGTGAGAAGTTCTCACCTTGGATTTCCACTCATCATTCTTATTTCTGAACGGTTCAGATTTGCATATGTTTTCTACCAGTTCCATCACACAATGTTTGACGTTGTTCATAGAAATCTTTTTGCATTTTTAATGTGATGTTTATTTTAAAAATCACATTTTTATAATGGCACTTCATATATAAAAATCATATACTTTTATCTCGATGTTTACAGTATTAAAATCTAACCTTTTTTATTCTCAAAAATATTATCTTTTCATATTCAAAATATTATCTTTTCATAGTCAAAAATTCTATCTTTTCGTAGTTAAAAATATTCAATCTTTATCATTATAAAAATCCAATCTTATTGTTTTATTTAAAAATCATGTCTTTCTAACTATAAAAATCAAATCTTTGTTCTAATAAAAATATAATCTTTTCATCGCTACGTATATAAAAATCAAATTTTTATGCGAATAAAAATCGAATCTTTATACGGTATATATATGTATGTATATATATATATCCATTCTTTTCTTTACAACGCTAATTTATAAGAAAGATTACACCTTTCATATCGTGCTATCCATACAAATAAAACTCATATTTTTACGTATGATATTTACCATTAAAAATCGCATTTTAATGATATAAACTATAAAAAAATGCAAATAGACGCTCATCGGAGGAATCGGAGGTGGCGTAGGGTCTAAAGGCGATCGGGGATTGTGCTACACAGACCATCGGTGGCAGAAATGGGGCCCACAGCGGCTGTCATTGGGTTTTGGAGTGGCAGCCTTCGATTTAATGGTGGTGTAGAGGAGAGAGAAGGGAAGAGGAGCTCGCGGTGGTCGGGGTTGAGCCAGTGGTGGCGGCCTCGGGCTGTAACCGACTAGAGGTGGCAGTTTTCTGGTGGTTTGAGGGTGGAGTTGAAGAAGGGGGAGAGAGGAAGAGGGGTGCGGCGTCGGAGGGGGGGCGCTGGCGATGGACGACGTCGGTGGTGAAGGGAGGAGGCGTCGCGGTTTTTGTTTGAACTGGAGGGATCGGCTGATTTGATTTGGGGCTAGGTTTTAAGAAGGGGGAGATATTTATATTAATATAATATTATATTTAATTCCATAAAGTTAAGGTTTTGTATACAAACTCTAAATCGAGCCCAACGACTGTCGTCAGTAGCTAATTATCCCCATTCCGAACACAGTGAGATATGTTTCATAGGCCATATTGACTGTTACGATCAGTTTTCATCAATATTAAAATATAAATAAGTATATTCAATTTTAAACGCACATTTCGATTTACTGGGGCCACATACCGGAATCTAAAAATTCCCGAAAAATTATTTCTAGTTTCGTATTGATGATAAAGTATTAAAAAAACTAATTTCGTCAAATTTGAAGACCGTTTGAAAAATGTCCATTTTTTGGTCGATCCAAATTGACTGAAATTGTCGAAACACGTTTTCTTTCGCCATGCTCACATATTAAGCCCAAAAATTATGAATTTTGGAATCTATCAAAAACTTGACATCCCATATCCAATAAAAGTGGTTTCATCGAAAACGGAGGTCGTTTGCAAAATTTCCATTTCTAAGGGCTATATTTTCCATAGCGACTATTCTGAAATTTCAAATGGGCATAACTTTTTATCCCCGCTAAGAAATTTTGTTTTTTCAGATTCATTGGAAAGATATTTTCAAATAGATTCTAATATTTTTGGGTTTGCCAAAATCTGGTTTATTTTGAATCCTGTATATTCATTTGAAATTTGAAATCGAATTTTCAAACTACCACGCCATTTTCAATTCCTTTTATAATTAAAAATAAATATTTATATTCTAACATCGATTCAAATAAATATATACATTCTAATTCTGTTTAAAATAAATTTCTAGCCATTATTATTTAAAATAATTTATTTTAAATTAAAGCCCCGCCTCTATACCCACTATCGTCCAGTTCATTTTAGGGAAATGTCGTAGACCATAATGGAGAATGAGGTTTGTGAAGAGCCACCGATTGTATGATTAATCCATGTGAGGAATGCACATCGAATTCCGATAACGATTAAAATTTCGACATGACCATTCGGCACATAGGGCGACTACACAACGACTATATGTAATCTGGAAAGCATTATAAAATAGACAACAACAATGTAAACAAGGTATATCTCACAGCCAGACATAGAACAATCATATCACAAAGGCGGAATAGATATGATTAAACCAAAAATGTGTATACAAGCTAGTGGTCAACAAAGATCCACTAATCCCAAAATATTAGTACATGCACCAAGATCGACAAAAGAATATGTACACAACGATAGATAATGTCATAGGTACAAAAGTACATAAAGCTGCGGGGACAGAGTAACAAGCTGAAAGCGGAAGATCAATCCTGCGAGGAGTCCCAAAGGAGTACCTAAATGACTCGCCCTGACCCGAGTATTATTTATAAGAAAATAAACAATAAACAGATTAGTCTAGCCATACTTATCAAACAAATTGAGATAGCAAGAGATATAACATAGGATAGCATGAACATGGCGTGTCGACACAATCATGAAATGACAATGGAATGTCAGCACACAAATATCTCTAAATAATCTCCTAGCTAATACAGAATGCAACACTCAAATAATAGCACACAACATGAAATGACAATGAAATGCCAAATACACATCAAATTGATGACTATCGTATCAAATTAAATCATGAATCATAAATCATTTCTCAAATTGACGCACTTCACGTCAAAGTAATCATAAATCATCAAAGTCATCATAAATCATCAAGACATCATAAATCATCAAGACATCATAAAGGGGCATACCTGCTCATAGATGAGATACGATCTCTAGGTAGTGAACCCATTTGTTTGAGCCGAAGCTCCCCACGAAGCCGGGTCGTGACCCCTGTAGAGAGAAAACACATAAATTGTGAAATCCCTAGAAAACATCATAAAGAGGGGCAGATCTGTTCATGGATGGGATACGATCTCTAGGTAGCGAACCTATAAGTTTGAATCGAAGCTCCCCACGAAGCCGGGTCATGACCCCGGAAGAGAGAAAACACATAATCGTGAAATCCCTAGAAAACATCATAAATCATAGAAAGTTGGATCGAAGTCCCCCAGGTGAAATCCAAGAATCGTAAATCCCACACGGGCGATCGAGGACCACAAAACATAAATCATCAAAGGACCGCATCGGTTCGATGAGTATAAATTACAACGAGATAGTTAATACAAGAAAATAGCTAAATGTCCCATAACCACTTGTTATTCTAAAATATTTACAAACCCATTGTTGATTCATACTAAAAACAATAAGAATCATTACAACGTGTTCAAACGTACGAGTCCAAGAGTTATTCGCCAAAGTAAACGTATAAGGGGTCATAGTCCTCGGTTTTACTATGGTAAATAAACTAAATTTCTCGTTCGATCGATAGGATAAGGAATCGTATATAAATCAATAGAGTCAGAACCGAGTTTAGAACCGAATTTATTTTAAAATGATTTGAATTTAAAAACTGATTAGACTTTGGTTCGATGCCCATTGACAATATAAAACCCCATTATCCATTATGGTTCAATTATTCATGAAAACCATCACCATAGCGAATAGAACACAACATCATGAAACATAAACTCACATCACAAAAACATACAGGAGATTAAGGGATTACGATTGTAATTTCAATCATCGAATGAATCGAAATCCCAAACTAGCACTCGAAGGTTTTAAACTACATCGAAATAGACCCGAAGGATATCGAGTCGACAATTCACGTTTTAGAGGCGTGAATCATCTTAACAAGAGTATCGAATAAATTCGATACACAAAAAAGAGCGCACGGGATTTAGAATGATCACTTATTCAATTCACATCCTAAACAATGTGAATAGACCCAAAAAATCAACGTTGGAAGAATTACTTGGGAATCAAAGATGGTGAATCGAGCTGCTGGAATCTGTGAATTCGTGAAGCTGAAGCTCACAAACGAAGTCCGAATGGGCTGAGCTCCGGCCGGGAAAGAGCCTGGATGGGCCTAAACTGTTGATCGTGGTCTCTACCGGTCAACAAAAGATTTTCAGTGACAGACGTCTGTCACCCCAAGGAAGACGTCTGTTGTCAGGAAAACTGTTTCCCGGGAGTTTAGACAGACGTCTGACCTATTTTGGTCAGACGTCTGAGCTGAAACGTTTAAGAATTTTGCTTCTCAAACATTGAAAGACTTCTGTCCCCCTCTCGGACAGACGTCTGAGCTGAAACCTGGGCTATTTTGCTTAAGGAATAAGGTGCAAACGGCCCACGAGCGAGCTCGGATCAATGGTGATGTTACGTGATGATTTCTAAGTGAAATTAAGCATCTAAGGCTTAACGAAACATCTTTATAACACTAATAAACATGCACACACTCATATGAACATGAGATTGCTATGATTTCGATTATATATTCGAAAATGAATTAATTCTCTAACCAAGGCAATCAAATGTGATTCAAGCGACTTGTGAAGAGTTATATCTTTGTCGGGGGACAATGGAGCTTCACAACATCACCAAATCAACTCAAAATGTATGCATAAGATCGTGTAAAATATCCTACTTATAATTTCAACTCAATGGAACATAAACATATGGAATCGGTTAAGTTACACTAACATAACCAATTTACTAGCACATGCAAACACATATGAATAACTAAAATTACACTTTTACAAGCTATTGGCTTGTGGCATAGATGTGAGTTCAAAAAGAACTCACCTTTGATTTCAAACAATGAAGAACAATCTCTAATTCGAGCAAGAACCCACGTTTTTCATTAGAAACAAAGGATCAACCCAAAAGCAAGCTAGAGCAACCTCTCTTCAAGCAACACACAAGAATCTCCAATCTAAGATCATATAAATGAATTTCCTAAGAATTAGGTCATAGTAATTCACAAAATAGAAGAGGGGATGAGTAGAGAGGGTAGAGAGAGTGATTACCTTTCTTCTCTTTGAATTTGCATATGAACTCTTGTTGAATTGGATTCCTAAATCAATTTAGGGTTTAGGGAATTTTAATTTCCCTTTCCCTAAGCCCATTTTCTATTTTGAAGAGAAGGAGGAAAATGAATGAAGGAGGAAGGGCTAAGAGGGGTTATATGATGAGCTTGGCAAGATCAACAAAGACCCAACCCAAAGTGCTAAATTTCCGAATCTCTGAATATATCGATGCTTATAGTCAAAAAGGTCGTAAACGACGTTTTGAAATCAATGGAAGTGGTCCCGAGTCCTAATTTTATCATTAGTAAAAAACGACATTTTAAGTGACACATAAGATATGATTATATATTCAAATCTATTATCATCGAATGAGCGGGTTATTACAGACTTCCCCCTTAAAAGAATTGTGTCCCCGCAATTCCTTAAGAATGAAGTAATAAGTAACAACAAAAAATAATACCACAGAGTGGTACCACAAGAACTGACATGAAATGAAAAGATCACACCAACGGCTAAGTGAGATCCCAATTTCTTCTCGCATGATCATAAAAGCTAGAGTTCAATCTCGGACTTCATTACCCATGAAGGTAGTCATCCCAAACCGGTAAAATAATTCCAGAAAAATTCATAAGCACTATGAATTCAAATAGACTCGCCTTTCTTCGTATGATTCTCAAGGGAATGAGAATTAATAGAATACACCAAAACCAAGAGAATCTAATTTGGAATTTTAAGAAACAACGGGACTGCGTCCTACAGACGCAAGATATCAATAGTAGATATTTCTCTTAGGATATGAAATGGTAATTTCCGATGGTTGACTACTCCATCACCAAACTCAATCACGACGATGTAGAGAACATCGAACCCGAGCAATTTAGTCGTGCGACAAGATGGCTGACACCAACAAAAGCACAACATAGTGATTCCAACGAATTTAGCTAAGGAAACCAATTTTCGAAAGAATAATTAATTTTAATATCAATGATTCAAGGTTGGTAACGGAATAATAACCATCTAGAAACTGATAAACAAATATTGGTAACGGAATACCAATAAACTACAAGTCGATAATCAAATATTGGTAACGGAATACCAATGAATTGGAAATCGATAACAAATCTTGGTAACATAATACCAATGAACTACACGGGGAAATCGATTTCTAACTAGGTACTAAATCTCATTTAGTAACCATAAGGACGAATCATTAGGAATTATACGAAATTCCCAATATTTAGAAGCTTGACTATCGATTTTAGAAAATCAGAAATATCGAGAAGATGATGGATAAGTAGTGCACAACTTACCACTTAAGAACAACATGATTTAAGATAATTTTCCACCAAAAATCTCAAATCGCAAAAACATTGGTAATTAATCAAAGAAGCAATAGACAATTTCTCTAACAAGATGAGATTAAACCAAAGAGGTCATAATCCCTAAAGATTTGATTGACAAGGGTTAACAAACGTGCGGAAACAATTGTCAATCCAAATGATTCAAACAAACAAAGGAGGAATATCAAAAGAGCTCATCCTTTTAATATTCCTTTCTAAGGACAACGCAAGGCTAAGTCCATAAGTGAATTGACTATAGCACTTCCGAATGATTGACTAGATCATAGATTCGAAGAAAGTAGTTATTGAGTTTGTCGTGGATCGCAAAAACTCAAATTTCCCTCCACCCATGGGATTCCCACTCTCTCGAGCGATCGTTCACTAGAGAAAATAACGAGACTCATGGAATCACAAGAATAATAAAATCTCTTTAGAAAATCGAAACAAGGGTTGGGAATTAGGCGAGATTCCCAATCACTAAGAATTTCCGAGAATCAAAGGACTGAAACCCAGAAACAAGAGACATAAATAAACAAACAAGTGGTGATTGTTCCTGGAGTTATTTAATTACTCAAAGAAAAGATTCAAGATAATTTCTAATTAAAAATCTTGAACCACTCAAATTTGTGGAATTGCTCCAAGGAAATCTAGAAATAAAATATCTAGAAAAATAACAAACGATTACGAAAAATCGCAAAAACCCCAAAATACTATTATTTTGATTAACTTCTTAGGAGTGAATTTTAATTTTAGGAATCATTTCGAATGTCAGATTGTCACATAATGGTGTTTAGGAATTCCGAACTATAACATGGCGTCCCATATCTCGTTCGATATCCTTAACGCACCCGATGGACAAGTTAACACAAGAAAGTCCTCACAATTTCTAACATTCACGCAGATCTCGCGAAAATATAAAAATTCAATAAATTATTCGGGATGGCATAAAGGAAATAAAATTCCTTTATGAACTTATGAATAAAACACAAATGATATCTTTTGATAATGAAGAACACGACCGACGTATATCAAAAGAACATAAATGAAATAATCTATAAACAAGGTAAATGACATTAAGAAATTAATGACACGTACCTTGACTTCAAGAAGAGGGATCACAAGAAGCGGGATGCTTTCCCTCATTCTTGATCTTGAGTTTGGAACGCAACGAGGTAACACAATTGTATCGTTGCACATTTGTTGAGTTAATTTAGCATAAATGATTGGTGACTCGCACCGGCACAACGAGGTAACAAATGAGTTGTTTTAGCCCGAAGGCTTGGTGATCTCACACCAAACTAAAATCATATAGCTGAAAACAAGGGAGCAAATTTATTCATAAAGACATGGTATCTTCATACCGAACGACAAGTGATCAATAGACCATGCTAGGTACGTAACGACGTACGAAATAATCTTAACTAGAAATCAAGAAATATCAGGATCAAAGGCGCATACAACGTGCGTAACGACGCACGGGCAAGATATCCAATAATCAATCAACTACAAGGATCATAAATGATCAACAAGATAAGTATGATACACAATAGATCAAACAGAAATCGATTAGCGACTCAAGTCAAATAATAAACAGAAGCACCACTAGAGCACACGGGCCCTAGATGGACTATAGAAATCAACCCGGAAGAGAATGAGTCAATAACTATTCTACAAGACTAAAAACAAGACACTTGAGACATAATCACCCCTCCAGTTGGAGGTACACTGGGTGAACCGACACTTGCACGGCTACAACCAACTATTTTGCTTCTTTAAGGAAAAAGAAGGAAAAAAATAGTCTCAAGTTGAGTTCAAACTACGCGAATTCAATAAAAATGGAATCGTATAGGAAGATAGGCTATGACGGGTCTTAAGACTCTAAATAAAACCCTAAAGCACAATTCTTGAGAGAGGCTTAAGATAATACCATCTTCATATTATCTTATACTGTTTCGGAAAGTTGCTCTGATACCAACTGTAACGCCCCGCCTCTATACCCACTATCGTCCAGTTCATTTCAGGGAAATGTCGTAGACCATAATGGAGAATGAGGTTTGTGAAGAGCGACCAATTGTATGATTACTCCATGTGAGGAATGCACATCGAATTCTGATACCGATTAAAATTTCGACATGACCATTCGACACACAGGGCAACTACACAACGGCTATACGTAATCCGGAAAGCAGTATAAAACAAACAACAAAATATAAACATGGTATGTCTCATAGCCAAACACAGAACAATCATATCACAAAGGCAGAATAGATATGATTAAACCAAGAATGTGTACACAAGCTAGTGGTCAACAAAGATCCACTAATCCCGAAATATTAGATACATGCACCAAGATCTGCAAAAGAATATGTACACAACGATAGATAATGTCATAGGTACAAAAGTACATAAAGCTGCAGAGACAGAGTAGCAAGCTGAAAGCGGAAGATCAATCCTACGAGGAGTCCCAGAGGAGTACCTAAATGACTCGGCCTGACCCGAGTATTATTTATAAGAAAATAAACAATAAACGGATCAGTCTAGCTGTACTTATTAAACAAACCAAGATAACAAGAGATATAAGAACATGGAATGTTGATACAATCAGGAAATGACAATGGAATATCAGCACACAAATATCTCTAAATAATCTCCGAGATAATATAGAATGCAACATTCAAATAATAGCACACAATAGGAAATGACAGCGGAATGCCAAATACACATCAAATTGATGACCGTCATATCAAAGTAAATCATGAATCATAAATCATAAATCATTTCTCAAATTGACGCGCTTCACGTCAAAGTAGTCATAAATCATCAAAGTCATCATAAATCATCAAGACATCATAAATCATTAAGACATCATAAAGGGGCAGACCTGTTCATAGATGAGATATAATCTCTAGGTAGCGAACCCATTTGTTTGAGCCGAAGCTCCCCACGAAGCCGGGTCGTGACCCCGGTAGAGAGAAAACATATAAATTGTGAAATCCTTAGAAAACATCATAAAGAGGGGGCAGGTCTGTTCATAGATGAGATACGATCTCTAGGTAGCGAACCCATAATTTTGAACCAAAGCTCCCCACGAAGTCGGGTCGTGACCCCGGAAGAGAGAAAACACATAATCGTGAAATCCCTAGAAAACATCATAAATCATAGAAAATCATAGAAAGTTGGATCGAAGTCCCACAGGTGAAATCCAAGAATTGTAAATCCCATTCGGGCGATCGAGGACCACAAAAAATAAATCATCAAAGGACCGCATTGGTCCGGTGAGTATAAATTACACCGAGATAGTTAATATAAGAAAATAGCTAAATGTCCCATAACCACTCGCTATTCTCAAATATTTACAAACCCGTAGTGGATTCATACTAAAAACAACAAGAATCATCACAACGTGTTCGAACGTACGAGTCCAAGAGTTATTCACCAAAGTAAACATATAAGGGGTCATAGTCCTCAGTTTTACTATGGTAAATAAACTAAATTTCTCGTCTGATCGATAGGATAAGGAATTGTATATAAATCAATAGATTCAGAACCGGGTTTAGAACCAAAATTATTTTAAAATGATTTGAATTTAAAAACTGATTAAACGTTGGTTCGATGCCATCCATTATTGTTCAATTATTCATGAAAACCGTCACTGTTGCGAATGGAACACAACATCATGAAACATAAACTCACATCACAAAAACATATAGGAAATTAAGGGATTACGATTGTAATTTCAATCATCGAATGAATCAAAATCCTAAACTAGCACCCAAAGGTTTTAAACTACATCGGAATAGACCCGAAGGATATCGAGTCGACAATTCACGTTTAAGAGGCGCGAATCATCTTAACAAGAGTATCGAATAAATTCAATATACAAAATAGAGCGCACGGGCTTTAGAATGATCACTTATTCAATTCACATCCTAAACAATGTGAATAGACCAAAAAAATCAACGTTGGAAGAATCACTTGAGAATCAAAGACGATGAATCGAGCTGCTGGAATATGTGAATTCGTGAAGCTGAAATTCACAAACGAAGTCCGAACGGGTCGAGCTCCGACCGGGAAAGAGCCTGGATGGGCCTAACTGTTGACTGTGGTCTCCACCAGTCAATAGCAGATTTTCAGTGACAGACGTCTGTCACCCCAAGGACAGACGTCTGTTGTCAGGAAAACTGTTTCCCGAGAGTTTGGACAGATGTCTGACCTATTTTGGACAGATGTCTGAGCTGAAACATTTAAGAATTTTACTTCTCAAAAATTGACAGCCTTCTGTCCCCCTTCCGGGCAGACATCTGAGCTGAAACCTGGGCTATTTTGCTTAAGGAATAAGGTGCAAACGGCCCACGAGCGAGCTCGGATCAATGATGATGTTACGTGATGATTTCTAAGTGAAATTAAGAATCTAATGCTTAACGAAACATCTAATAACACTAATAAACATGCACACACACATACGAACATGAGATTGCTATGATTTCGATTATATATTCGAAAATGAACTAATTCTCTAACCAAGGCAATCAAATGTGATTCAAGCGACTTGTGAAGACTTAGAACTTTGTCGGGGGACAATGGAGCTACACAACATCACCAAATTAACTCAAAATATATGAATAAGATCGTGTAAACAATCCTACTTATAATATCAACTCAATGGAACATAAACATATGGAATCGGCTATGATACACTGCCAATTCACTAGCACATGCAAATACATATGAATCACTAAATTACACTTTTACAAGCTATTAACTTGTGGCATAGATGTGAGTTCGAAAAGAACTCACCTTTGATTTCAAACAATGAAAAACAAGCTCCAATTCGAGAAAGAACCCACTTTTCTATTTTGAAGAGAAGTAGGAAAATGAATGGAGGAAGGGCTAAGAGGGGTTATATGATGAGCTTGGCAAGCTCAACTATGACCCAAACCAAAGTGCCAAATTTCCGAATCTCTAAACACATCGATGCTTATAGTCAAAAAGGTCATAAACGATGTTTTGTACTCAATGGAAGTGGTCCCGAGTCCTAATTTTATCATTTGTGAAAAACGACATTTTGAGTGACACATAAGATACGATGATATATTTAAATAAAATATTTAAATCTATTATCATCGAATGAGTGGTTTGTTACATTAAATATTCAAAATTCACTCAAATTGTCAAAATAAAAATTTTAAATTGGTTCTGATTTTCCGAGTTATTATATATATATCTTCCAAATTCCTCAACAATACCCGTATAACCACGGAATCCAATATCGAAATATTATGAAGATTATTTCCATTTCAATTTATCCATTGGAAAATTCTGGTTTTTTTAAAACCCATTTACAAATCCAATTTATTTATTAAAAAATCATTTGGATTATTATTATAGTTAATAACTAGTTAATTTATATAAAAATATCTTTAGTCTTTCCAAACTTTGAATTTTTCATCCAAACTCTTTCCAAATCATTTATTATGATTTTACACAATTTTTCATCTTTTTAATAATTTTATTAAGGCCTGTACAGTCGGTTTCCAATAACGGCCACCGAACTGCATCCATAACTACCTTTTCTGAAATTGATTTGGACATATTTTAAAATCCAAATGTTAGATTTCAAATCTCTTATATTTTGGAAAGATCTTTTCGATACGAACCCAACAGTTCCAGTTTTAGGAGAATCCGACACTTGGATCTCCCACTACATCAATTTGAAGTTAATGGTCGAAATTCGCAAACAGTCGCAGCGCAGCGCGTTCTATTCCAGGCCATTTAATATATATAATATATATTTCGTCGATCTCCATTTAAAACGTATTTTATAAATTCGTTTGTAAATTCATTTCAAAACGATTTCAATTTCATTTCAAATTTCAAATCAAAATTGAATATCCCTTAATATATTCATTTTAAATTCATTTTAAAATGATTTCGATTTCACTTCAATTTTCAAATCAAAATTGAATATTTCTTAATATTCGTTTTAAATTCATTTTAAAACGATTTCAATTTCATTTCAATTTTCATATCAAAATTGAATATTCCTTAATATATTCGCTTTAAATTCATTTTAAAACGATTTCAATTTCATTTCAGTTTTCAAATCAAAATTAAATATTCCTTATCATTATAATATTAAATTGATAATATTTTCAAAATATCGGATTTGGAATTCAATTTTTGATATTCATTATTAAGTGAATAAAATCGACTAGAAAATCCCGTTCGTGTTAAAATGACGTTTAACTACTTAACGCAGCTTTACATTTCACTATTTTCATGTCCAACTAAAATTGGACATCAAAATCATATTTTTATTATTCACTGAATATTATTTCAAAATATTCGTTATTTTAAAATATTACTTACTTTAAAAATTCTTTATTTTCTGAATTGGAATGCGACTCAATCAATTACCATATAATATCAGTTATAAGAATTTCATACATCGCATGCATACAACAATAATGATAAATAATCATTCAACATTCAAACATCATCTAGAGTGCAATTTACAATTGTCTAAGCATTAAAATAAATAAACTCATCACAGCCTGTCAACCCATCGATTGACATACCACTAATTATTGGGATCAGTGTACGGAAATATCATCCTAATACCTGTGTGGGGTTTTTCAAACAACAAATACTAATTATTATTTGTGCAAATGTGTAAAAATTATCGTCGTAATCCATATCAGACGAATAGGTGTACGTAAACATACCGTCTTGATTTGTAAATGAAAATTTATTCTAATTTCATTTCATGATAATTTTATATAAATAATTTTATATACAGTAATCTCAATCACAATCCAAACAAACAACCATGGTTTGTACAATAAATAGTGTTAGGGGTTTCTAAGCCCCGTCTGCATCCTAGTATATAATTAACTCTAAAATAATTACAGTGAGAAGGATTTCTCACTTTGGCGGTTTCTAACTGATGGTTTCAGCATTGTTTGGGTTTGAATTTGCCAAAAATTGTAATGAGGTCCAAATTGGACACGGTTAGTCTTGTTGTGAAGCTCTCGTCTCAACGATCCCAACAGATCCTATTTTACGCGATTTGGAGTTCGTATGAGAAAGACATGATTTTTTATACATTGGAATAATTTAAACTTGAAATTAATTTAATTAATTAACAATTAACATAACCTCACCCCTTAATTCTCTATACCTCGTCATCTTCTTCTTCTGGTAAGCGCGAACCTAACCTCGTCTTGAGAAACCCACCACCGCTCCCTCCTCCTTGAACATGACGTCGATCAGATGGTGGCACAAGATGCGTCATGCTCCGCTCCACCGTTGGCCTCGACTTGGGCCAGCTCGCAGCCTCCATTCACCCTCAATCTGTAACGACCCGGCTTTTCACCCAGTTTTTCGCTTGTAATTAAACCAACTTAAACCGTTCATAAAGACGGATTGTTAGGGGAACTTACACATTTGCACAAAATAAAAATAACTTCTCCATTATCGTTAAAATAATATTGCATCAGTGTTGCAAGAGGTACATCAGAGTACATATGTTCCAAAGTGGAAAAGATACTAAACTCAGCGGAAGAATGCGAATGCTCCAAGACATAATAGCTCTAGCTAAAACCAGAATCCTGCTCCAACTAACTCCAAGGCTAAATCTGCGGACCAAACTACTAGGTTACCTATGTAAAAATTATGGGCACCCAGAGTTTAGGTGTAAGAACAATAAACTCGAGGTCAGTCATGGGACTGGTGTGAGAACTCAAAACAATTGTTTTTAGGGTTTATTTTAAAGTTAGGTAATTCACTAGACCACGCGCTAATGTGGAATAGGTTTGCTCCATGTGAATACCAATGCATAGAAATTCGCAATGACTATTTAAAAAATGAAACTAACATAAGGTCTCGCGGCACACACACAATGCAAACGCACACATGGGCGAGGTTTCTCCTTATGCAGTCAAAAATGCTTGATACGTAAAATCCTCTTTCAATACTATAATATTGTGAAAAATCCATTCGATAGTAAATGTATCAATCCTAGCCAGCATAGGTACAATATACCATACTGACGTATGGTATACAATCAAAATCGTACAGGATCGTAGCGGAGATTGGGTTTCCAACAATGACCAGGCAAAGGAACTTCCTTTCGAAACGAATTTTGAACACCTCTAGAGAGATGTCCGAGGATCAACAGTGATGCTCCTCATGCCAACATAAGGCTGGGTTACCTCTTAACTGGGTAGTTTAGAGTACGCCTGTGTATGTCATCTCCCGGTCATAACCGAGCTTTCCGAGCTCGCGCCAACAACAACCACAAAAGTAGATGCTTTTACCACATGGGTTAATACCTGGGATCCATACCAAAGTACACCTTTTATCTAGAAGGAGACAACACCCCATAACCCTTCCTCGTTTCTTCCTATTTTGGCCATTTACTGGGGTGTGAGGCTTGTCGAGATCCCGATATACACAAAGCTACATTTAAATAAGCCATGCTTTGATCATCCAAAGTTCACCACATAACTTAAGTATGCCACATTGTCCACTCACAATGCATCACTGATTTCTATCGATATATAACCTCTAAGCTCATGCATCTTAGAGAAGGGTGTTAAGCAAGAGAATAAATTCTCCGCCAATAAACAAATATATATTTAACAGAGATCAGTGCTACGCAGTCAATTGCAATGTTAGACACATAATCCCTAAATATCCGTTCTGGGTCTGAACAAAACAACAATCCAAAATTCCTTCACATATGTTTGGGCTTTTTGCCACTTAGCTTATATAAATCCATCTGCAAATATGAGCTACCCATTTTATACATTTTGCAAGTCGTCCTTACGATATGAAGGGTCCCAATCTTCAATGTTGTCTTCAATGTCTTCAATTTCTCCACAACGTCGTATTATTACTTGGAATGGTTTTCAGACATACATCCGATCCCTGTCTTCCCAAATAATAAGCGTAATTTTTAAAACACAATTATGGAACACACAGGCTTTCAACCAAATCTCCTTCCAACTTAGATTTTGTTAAATTAAATTTCTTTAAACCCATTCTCAAATTATCTTTAACAAAATCCATATTTAACCCTTCTTCTTTAAAACACATCCCTTAAATCAAAGATAATCTAGCCCCAAAGCCTTAATTAATTTTCTATTTGATAACTCGTTTTCAAAACCCGGTTTCCTTTGAAAATCCTTTAATCCGTATTTCAACCATAGTTTCCAATTAAATCGATTTTCCAACATTCAATTCTTAAATCTTAACTAAAAGATTATACCTGGTTCCCACTTTCTTATTTTTAGTTTTCTCGAATCAAAGATTTGATTGAATCCCAATTTATGACATGAATTTCCACAACTTGATCTCATTGCGTTTCAAGAATGACATTGTTGAAGATATGATTCACGACAAAACTCAAAAAAATCGATACTGAACATAAGTTACATAGAGATTGTATCTATTTATATTCGATATCTCTTCTTATAATAAACAAATACTATAAGTGGAATAACGATGTAATAAAATATCTTCCAAATTCATCAAACAATATATGTTTACACCAAAGAATTTCATATCAAATATCCGAAGATTCTTTCTATCCAGCTTATCCCAATCAAATTGGGAAACCCATATCTTAATTATAAGATTTATCCAACTCTTTGACATTAGATCTGGATAGAAATACCATCAACTTATCCTCAATATTAATCTTCGTATCCAATTCACACTATAAGCGGAATAACAGTGAACTACTTGTTGAATTCCTCAAATGATAAGAGTCATTATTTGCCGAATTAATATCAAACATCCGAAGATTTATCTCCAACCATATCCAATTATTTAAAATTGAAACCCCGTATCAATATCAATTTAAGTTCCATATAAAATATTTCTAATAATTTTAAACCTTTGAAAACATTCCACAAATAATTACTTATAGTTTGGAAAATAGTTTGCGGGTTAAAACTTCAAAATAGATTATTTTCGTAGGAAGAGTTACAATAGCATTTCAAAAGTGTTACAAAAGCGTTACAAAACAGTTATCCTAACTATTTTGATCAAAATATCGTTTATCTTAGCCAAAACTTAAACTTTACAATTCAAAACACCTTTTCATAATTTGCAATGATTTTACATTTTTTTCCATATTTTTAAACATTTAAAAATATCGTTTACAGTTATGGTCAACAATTGTCCTTACAACGACCTTTTCCAAAAAGGTTTCAAACATAACTTAAAAATTATAACTCAAATTTAAAATCTGCTTTCGCTCATTTAAAAGTTCTTGTTAATGGAAATCAAATAAAAAAAATTCCATTTTATGGAAATCTGATTTAGATTGCAAAGGTTATAAGCGTTTAAAATTTGCATCTAAAATACATAAATTGCCGTTATGCGACAAGCTCTATTTTGACCATAATAATATTTGTTCTATGATACTTCAAAATATCTTAGAAAAATATTATGTCCTTATATAACCCTTTTAAAATCATTTAAATTTACTTTCCAAATTATTTTGGATCTAAAATACAACTTTTATTTTTTTACTTAATAAATCAAATTCCAATTCATTTCTAAATTCAAACGACTTCAAATTAACCATCCCATTCGTCGGATCAGTAAGGGATAGCCAGGGAGAGCAGGAACCTTTATTTCCAAAACCCAAGCCTAGACACTATCCTCTCTGTCATCCTAGAATGTTCCGATATTTATTTATTCATTTAAAGGACTTTATCAATATATATGAATTCATACATATGGTCTTTCCAAATAATTAACCTTCAAATTCAATAATGATATTGCTTCGAATTACGAAGTAGATTAGTCGATCGCCCTTGTGATACCATAATTGTTCTGTTATAGTGTGTGCAAAACAACATCAACAACCATTTAAACATCCATAGCAACCATCATCAACAAAATTAAATAAATCATAACTGTGCACAAGCGTTATAACACTAACACTTAATATTGTGTGTGGTCTAAACCATGCATCCATCATCCATCACAACAAACATGAACCATCATTAACCACTTATAATTCACCACTATATTTAAATTAGTCTAACCACTAATTAAATATATAAATTTTGGTTGAAGAGTTCTCACCAAATAGCTTTCCAAATTTCCTGGTAGACGATCCTAGCTGAGCGAACTGTTGGACAGTATTTCGACGTAGTGTCTTATTCACCAAAATATATATACTAATCTCTCCCTCTCTCTTCCTCTATCATAAGAGGAGGAGGATGATGACTAACTTTGGCAAGGTGGTAGTGGAAAAGAGGAAGACTTATGCCATGCAAACAATGGCCATAAGCTTAAGGAGGAAGATAGGAAAAATGAAAATGGATGATAAAAAGTGAAGTAAAGGGCTCCTTATATAGGAAAGGAGGATTTAGGAGGTAAAGACACATAAGGGGACAAGTGGAAACCATGCATGAAAGCATACATGCAAAAATACAAGTGTTCGTACACTTGTCTTAAGAAGAGAAGGTGAACTTTTGATAGCATTTTCCCTTAAATGCTATGAAAACTATGGGCAACACTTAATTCTAACGCTACTAATTCATGTTATGGTTTGTCAAATCTGATCGAACGACAAATAATGTTAATAAATCCAAACTTATTAACATTCATTCTCATTTATATTTCAAGTAAATCTATATATAACTTATCAAAATTATTAAATATTATAAACCATATATATTTATGCCAAATTCAAATTTAAATTCAAATTGAGTAATGAAATTAAAATTTTAAAGTGGTTACAAATTCTGGATCGTTACACAATCCCTCTTCGAACCTGGCGACTTTGCAGCGCCGCCTCATCCACCTCATCGAACCAAAATCAGCGATACCCATATAGATTTATAGAGGGTTAAAAGCTTTATAATTTTCCCTTTCGAAGTTCGTGAAATTATTGTATAGATTTTGAGAAATTTGGGGGGAATCGTTCGAACGGTTTTGGCCTTTAAAAAAAAGCTATCGGTGGCTTTAGTTATGGCTATGGTTAGGCTTTTTATTATTTATATATTAAATTTTCAATATTATTTTATTTCCAGAAATAGAGATTTTGCATTCAAACTCCAAACTGAACCCAACGACTATCGTCCTAGCCAGATACCCCCATTCCAGACACAATGGGATATGTTTTATATGCTAGTTCTATCATTTTGATCAGTTTTCATTTAAACTAAAATATAAATCAATGTATATTGAATTTAAACGTACATTTTAATTTACCGGGGCCACATACTGACTCCAAAAATTCCAGAAAAAAAAATCTAGCTACATTTTGACGATACGGTCCTAAAAAAACTAATTTCTTCAAATTTGGAGACCATTTGAAAAATGACTATTTTTACGGGCTATATATTATATTAAATTCCATAGCGACTATTTTAAATTTAAACTGGACATAACTTTCAATTCTCGTTATTAAATCTGGATTTCTCACATTCGATAGAAAAATATAACTAAACAAATTCAAATGTTTCCGGTTTTACTAAAATACAATTTATTTTGAATCATGTACATTCATTTGAAATTTAAAATCGAATTTTCAAACTACCACGCTATTTCAAGCTCGTTTTATAATTAAAATAAATATATACGTTCAAACTTCGATTTAAATAAATTTTTAGTCGTTATTATTTAAAATAAGTCATTTTAAATATTCAAAATCCACTAAAATAGCTTAAATAATAATTTTAAATTGGTTCTGAAAATTCAAGTTATTACAATCTCCCCCACTTAAAATTTTTTTCGTCCTCGAAAAGGAACGGAGTTGAAAGTTGTTTAACTTACCAACTCAACTTCCATTCTTCAACTTTTCAGTTTCTAAGAATTTTTTTAATTTCTCAAAAATTTGGCTAACACCATAAAATTTCGGCATAACCTCCTTTGTACGAGGAGACTTTTAAAATCGGAACTTGCCTCATAGGGCCCTCATCAATCCAAAAGAAAAAGAAAAAGCCAAACGGCTCATAAAATCATCAAAACCCAATAAACACGATAAACATATACCTATTTGTCGGGTATACAATTTGATTCCTCTTCTTAGCTTCCCTGCTATGAACTGTTCTCACATACATATGTACATGTATGCAGTTTCAATCAATTTTCAATTTAGTGCAATATTTGATTCAATTTGGCTTAATTCATCTTTCATTCACATGTTAGTTTAAATTAATAATTACACAACATAATCATTAACAAGTTAGTTGATTTGCTTTGCAATCATATATCTTGAATATATATACTCAAAATCCAATCTTTAGTGCCGAATCACAAGAATAAACCTTATCTAATTTTGGTTCTCACACCAGTCAATTAGAAATATATAGATATCCCAATTTCGAAACTCGAACATAAATGCTAATGATGCAGATGTTATCATCAGAATCGTCTCCGGGCAATTAGAGTGTGATTATATATCTATCCAGTATATTTGAGGCTTTGAATACAAGTTTGCAAGGCGTATATGCAAAATCTTCATATACTTGATTGTCCAAATCAATTTAAAATAAAATACTCAAATACATATAATAAGATTTAAATTTTCAAAACATAATTTTTTTCATTTTTATTTTAAAAATAACACCCTTTGAAACTCATTCTAGGATACTATTGATCCCATCTCTAACGAGTCATTCTTATTGGATATTACTAATCCAATCTTTGAAGAATTCTTTTGTTTGGTTCTAGTGTGTCTTGTTCTCGAGCTCTGTAAACCAAAGCTCTGATACCACGCTGAAACAACCAAAACTCTCCCTTAGGGAAAGCCCGGATTGAGTTGAGAAAACGACAAATTAGAACACAAATAGAAGAACATTTCATTGTTATTAGAACAATTTACATCAGAGTGCAAGAATATAACAGAGTATGAATTAATAATATACATCAGAAAAATATCAGAGATTAAAATACATTACATAGCAGCGGAAAAATAATACATAACATAGCTTAAAGAAATACACGGATATAGAGCTTTCCAAATATAGCTTCAGCTATAAATCCAGGATCTTGTGAATATAATATCTGAAAAACCAAAACTACTAGCTTCCCGTGATGAAAATAGGAGCACCTAAAGTTTAGGTTAAAACAATAAACTCAGGGTCAGTCATGGGACTGGAGTGAGAACTAAAACAGTTATTTAAAACTTTACTTTAAAATTTAGTAAATCAAAGGTCCATGCTGTATAATATGTAACGAGTTTTCTCCTAAGAATACCAGTGCATATAACAAACAACACAATGCTTTTTGGAAAGATGAAGCTATTATAAGACTTAGGCCCCATCGCACAATGCAACGCAAGCTGGAGGATAGAGATTTCCCTTATAATAACTGTAACGACCCGCATTCTACGCATCATAGAATCGTAGAATATTTATTTCTTTCACATACGAAGTCGTATGGTCATGTAACTTTGGGAGACGACTACTGGGGTCATTTCCCATGTTCATGAATTTTTCCGATTTTTAAATGACCATTTTACCCCTAGTTATCACTGTTTTGGCCATAACTTTTGACTGGAAAGGAATTTTGACCTGAAACCACTTCCATTGGCTCCGGATGATGGTTTCTCTTTCCGTAGAGTGGTCACATTAGCCAAACGGACTCACCGTTTGGGAGATATGGCTGAAACAAGTTTCAGATGGTGAAAAACAGCTTAATTGGGCTTAAGCGGGTGATTAGCAGCTAGGCCCAAGGGGAATTTCGGGTTTAGAGGGATATAGGTGCTGATTAGGGTTAGAAAACATTTCTTTAGACATTTTCCAGCCGCCACTTTCATTTCCCTTAACCTAGCCATGGCCTCCACTCTCTAAATCTCTCTAAATCACCCAAAAATCACTTCCTAATCAAGGATTAAGGCTTAGAGGCATCAAATCAAGGGGGATTAGCACAAGGACTGAGGTAGGGCTGCTGTTATATATTGGAATTCGTGCAAATCAGAGGTTCACTTCAGATTTGGAAGTTTTATTGTGGCAAAGGTGAGCGATTTGCATAGTTTTTGCACTAATTACGGTAATTAAGGGTAATTAGTGAAGATTAGCGAATTCGGACACTAATAAATTCTGGAAAAATGTTTAGAAATTCGAAAATAATATTTTATGCCTCTGTTAGAAATTTGGTTCGATTTGATCAAGTTTTGTTAACCATATGATCAGTTTTACTTAAACATGCTTAAGGGAAAATAAGGAGCTTTGGCCACTTTTGATCCATTTTGATTCATTTGAGTGATTGTTTGCTGTTGTGGTTGCTATTACATGTTGCTATGACTCTATGGTGTGTTTTGTGATTGCTTAGAAGTGCTAGTTTGGTTAAAAACGCTGTCGAATGGCGAGAAACTGTCGTTGGAACGAAGTGCAGGAATTTATCCGGATCGGATCGCCCCTATGCCCACGAACCGACCCGCCTGCTCGAACCGCGCCACGTGCCAGAGCTCGGAGCCACGAAGGGAAGACCACGATCCAGATGGGTAGCCCGACCCGAACCAGTGGGTTGCCACGAACTGATAAGCCCGAACCGATCCGACAAGGCGCCACGAGCTGACGAGGTGCGATCCACATGGTGCGACTTGGAGATTCCGACCCGACCCGTGTAGTCACTTTCAAACCGAACCGAGCACCACAAGACGACCCGAACCGGAGTTGTGCACTGGAGGGGCCGCCACGACCTGAGGATCACGATCCGATGGAGATGGGGAACTTGAACCGACCCGACCTGAGGAAGGCTTCCACGATCCGACCCGAGCGTGAAGGATGGTCCGAACCGATCCGAGGTTGATGGCTACGAGCTGGTGACTGCGAACCGAACCAAGAGGTTACGAACAGAATGAAGACCGATCCGGAGGGTAATGACAGAAACCCGAGAAGCAAAGGAAGCCCAAATGAGAAGTTAGAGCTCAAGATTCAGATGGGAATCAACGAGTTCGCTTCATGGTTGGGTTTTGCTGCGGGACGCGTGCCAAGGAGTTATCGACGTCTATAGCTTTGGACCACTATGGTAGGAGGTACGAAGGCGGATTCAGGGCCATTATGGCATCGGTAGAACCAAGGGCTACGACCAATGAAGTGGGTCATTGAAATGTTTGGTCACGACTCCAAGTGTTTGGCTTGGTCACAGCAGGGTTTCTACAAGTCGGGATTCGTCGTTGCCTCAGTTTGTCTAGTGTTCCAAAGTGGTAGATATCGTATGCTTTACGCACTGAGTGAGAGATGTGAGGATGGTTGCTATGGATGATTTGTTTGCTATCATTGTGACATACACACCCCACCCCCGTATTCTTTACACTATTCGTTATGGCACCTTAGAGTATTGTACGGTATGTGGTACTAACTCTTTGGTTGCAGGTCCAGGTTCAGGTATGGTTTAGTATACCTGTTATTATTCTGTTTAGATGCTTATCGCTCATACCAGGCTTTATGTCTGACCCAGAGTTTTATGTCTTCTCTTATTACTCTGGGTGCTCACACGAGCAGACTAGAGACAGGTTAGCTGGTGATGCACGGGTAGATGATCCGGAGACGAGCAGGAGGCTTCCACGTAATATATATAGTATTCTCCCTGTGTTGTTGAAGATCACTGCTTGGGCATTGTTGGTGTATCTTCTACTTCAACTTTATTTTGTTTAGAGATAGTAAATTTGGAAAATTTTAATAAGCTGTACTTGGATTTCCGCTGCTTTGATGATTGATGTTGATTTTAGTTATCAGCTTATGCACTGTCTCGCCTGTTTTATGTCAAGTATGTTATTATTATATTTTATCCCATGCGCTGTGAGACATTCTACAGGTTCCTTGATTAGTTCATTCTCTTCTTTCTTTTCTTATGACGATCGTTCCGTGCCAATTGGACATGTGTACAGCGCACACTTGGAGGAAGTGTCGGTTGGTGCGGGGCGGGCCGTCACACTTGGTATCAGAGCTCTAGGTTGCGTAGTTAACCAAGGAAAGTTATCAGGGAGAGATAATATACGTATACGAGAGAGCGTATTTGTGATTATTTTGGTTTTTAAAAGCTATATATATATATACTATTAGTAGTATATGGATGAAGTCGTACTGCACTAGCACCACTATGGAATCGTTAATCGTTTCCTTTTTCAGATTGACGATGAGCCGATATACTAGAGGTGCTGGTAGAGGAGCCAATAATGGGAATGCTGCTGACATGAGGACGATGTTTACTGACCTCATGAGAGAGATGCTTAGAGATGTACAGAGGGCAGCTCCCAATGGTGGAAATGGTGGTGGTCCAATAGTGCAGGCGCCAAGAGTCGACTTCGCCAAGCTGAATAAGTATTATCCTAGCCTTGGTGGGAAGTCGTTCCACGGAACGGAGTCGGCCACGGATGTTCAAGATTGGTTGGATAGTTGCGAACGTATCTTTGAAGATTTGGGTATCGAGGATGCAATGAAGAGAAAGTTAGCGTCCCGCCAGCTGCAAGGGCGGGCAATGAATTGGTGGAATGCTATAAAAGCAGCCACTCCCGAAGATCAGATTACTTGGGAGCAGTTTAAAGCTCGCTTTAGCGAGAAGTTCATTCCAGCTGCTCAGAAGTCAGTGCTGTTTAAGAAATTCTTGGAACTCAAGCAGAATGGCAGGGCTGTCTCGGAGTACATTGCTGAATTCGACACTTTGTCGAAGTATGGGTTATCTCTTATTGATACTGCCGAGAAGAAGAATGAGAAATTCATAACTGGTTTGGATCAGTACTTAGGGGAAAAGCTTATTAACCACATCGATGAGACGTTTGAGTCGATTGTGGGGAAAGCATTAAGATCAGAAAGTCTCTACCCTAAGTCGAGGACTGAGGTTGCATCTGCAGAAGAACCAAAACCACAAGCAAGTGGTGGAGGCAAGGGTGGTTCCCAGAATAAGAGAAAGCAGAACCAAGCTAAGGATGGCCAGAAGAAAAAGAATAAGCAAGATGTGGAGTGCTTCAGCTGTGGTAAGAAGGGACATTATGCTAGTAATTGTCGGGCCAAGCCAGCGGATAGGAAGTGCTTCAACTGTGGCCAAATGGGACATCACAAGGACAAGTGTCCACAGCCCCCTAAGGAAAAGCAAATGGTGAAAGCATATGCTCTTAATGCTATTCCTTCTTCGTCGAATGCCCCAACTGCGGCGGGGAAGGGAAAGAATGTCGTCATACAAGGTATGCTTTCTGTTTATGATGTTCCTGTTAGAGTTTTGTTTGATACCGGAGCTTCCAGTTCTTTCATATCCAGTGACCTGGTAGATAGGTTGGGATTGGAGCCCGAGATTGTCGATAGACCTTTAGTAGTGACGAACCCGGTTGGTGGTTCGACTAGCCTTAGCATGATTTGTCGTAATGTGGTCTTATCGAGTCATGGATGCATGTTTGTTTGTGATTGCTTTGTTTTGGGCTTTACTGGGTTTGGCATTATTTTGGGAGTAGATTGGCTCCAAAGATACGGGGTGGTGGTAGACTGTGAGGGCTTGTTGGTGACAGCTAGAGCGGATGATGGGCGGAGGATAGTGTTTGGTGGTCTACCCAGTGAGGGGGTATTGGCTAGTTTTCTAAACTCCCTCGACATTCCGCATAGTGAGTTGTCAGGTTTGCCCGTGGTTGGCCAGTATCCGGATGTTTTCGAGGAAGTGACCGGACTTCCACCACACCGAGAGATTGAGTTTCGTATTGATTTGGTAAAGGATGCCAGGCCTATAGTGATGCCACTTCGTCGTATGGCACCAAGGGAGCAGCGAGAGCTCGAGGTGCAAGTCAGTGATCTTTTGAAGAAGGATTTATCAGAAGGAGTGTTTCTGAATGGGGAGCACCAGTTGTGTTTGCTTCCAAGGCGGATGGTTCCCTTCGTTTGTGTGTAGACTACCGCGAGTTGAATAAAGTGACGAGGAAGAACAAGTATCCTCTACCGCGGATAGATGATTTTTTCGATCAGTTGAGTGGCGCGAGAGTATTTTCTCAGTTGGATCTCGTGACAGGTTTTCATCAGCTTAGAGTGGGAGCTGAGAGTATAGCTAAAACGGCATTTCGGACGCCGTCTGGGTTTTATGAGTGGTTGGTCATGCCATTCGGGCTGACCAATGCCCCAGCATATTTTGTGGATCTTATGAATAGGGTATTCAGAGATCAGTTGAATAAGTTTGTCCTTGTGTTCGTTGATGATATTTTGGTCTACTCAAGGACAGAGGAAGAACACAAGGGACATTTAAGAGTAGTGATGGAGGTGTTGAGAAAACACCAATTGAAAGCAAAGTTTTCTAAGTGTCACTTCTGGAAGAGGGAAGTGAGGTTCTTGGGCCATGTTGTATCAGAGAATGGTATTGCCGTAGACCCGGCAAAGGTGGCTACGGTACAGGATTGGCCTACGCCCAAGAATGCAACAGATGTAAGAAGTTTCTTGGGGTTAGCGGGATATTATCGTAAATTTATCCAAGGTTTCTCCAAGATAGCAGCACCATTGACCCAGTTGACCAAGAAGAAACAAGCTTTTGTCTGGGATGAAAGGTGCAAGAATGCATTCAAAAGTCTCAAGGACAAGTTGACAAGCGCACCAGTGTTAGTCATTCCTAAGGGGGATGAAGAGATGACGGTATACACGGATGCCTGTGGTACCGGACTGGGTGCTGTATTGATGCAAGGCGGTAGGGTTGTAGCTTACGCAAGTCGGCAATTGAAACCACACGAGAGAAGATACCCTACCCATGATTTAGAATTGGCAGCAATCGTGTTCGCGTTAAAGATGTGGAGACACTATCTCTTGGGAGAAAGATTTGAGCTGTTTACAGATCATAAGTCGTTAAAGTATCTCTTCTCTCAGAAAGATCTGAATCTCCGTCAGCAGAGATGGTTAGAGTTCTTAGCTTCCTATGATTTTGACATCGCATACACACCAGGAAAGGGCAATGCGGTGGCTGATGCATTGAGTAGAAGACATGCCAGCTTAGGGGCTATGTTCCTTGAATGGAAGCAACTGGAGTTTATCGCGGGGTTTGATTTCAGACCAAAGTGCGAATTGGATCCAGAAATGTTAGCAAGTTTGACGATCATACCCACTTTGATTGAACAGATCGGCTCTAGTCAGAGGGACGATCCTAACCTATTGGAAATCATCTCCAAGTTAGAGATGGGTATCGATGAGGAGATGAACAAGTATGGGCTTGATCGAGAAAGATGGCTTAGAAAGAATGGAAAGCTTGTTGTACCCAATGTCAATGGATTGAGAGATGAAGTGATTAGAGAATGTCATCACTCAAAGCTAACTATACACCCCGGTGGTAATAAGATGTATAGAGATATGAAGCAGACTTACTACTGGGAAGGGATGAAAAGAGACGTTGGGAAGTTTATATCCAAGTGCATGAATTGCCAGCTAGTTAAAGCCGAGCAAAAGAAGCCTAGTGGGTTGTTACAACCATTAGAAACTCCCGAATGGAAATGGGAGTAGGTCTCGATGGATTTCATCGATGGTTTACCAAGGACTAGATCGGGACATGATAGCATTTGGGTGATTGTGGACCGATTGACCAAAAGTGCAAGATTTATACCAGTCAAATCGACCAGAACGGCAGCTAAGTTAGCAGAATTATATATGAAGTGGGTAGTGAGATTCCATGGAGTACCTAAAAGCATTGTGAGTGACCGAGACCCGTTGTTCACTAGTGGGTTTTGGAAGAGCTTACAAGAGGCTCTAGGGTCAGAGTTACATCTCAGTACCGCATATCATCCTCAGACCGACGGTCAGACAGAGAGGGTGAATCGTATTTTGGAAGATCTCTTGAGAGCATGTATATTGGATTTTGGTGGATCATGGGATGACCATTTGCATCTAGTAGAGTTTGCATATAATAATAGCTACCAATCCAGTATCGGTATGGCTCCGTTTGAAGCTTTGTACGGAAGACCATGCAACTCACCATCATGTTGGATAGAGACTGGCGAGAAGTTTATGCTTGGACCAGATGTGGTGAGGGAAACTTCAGATAAAATCAAGACCATTCAACAACGAATGAAGGCTGCACAAGATAGGCAGAAGAGTTATGCCGATAAAAGGAGAAGAGACTTAAAATTCTCCGTTGGCGACTTGTTTGTCAAGATTTCTCCGTTGAAGAGCGTAATACGATTTGGCAGGAGAGGCAAGTTGGCACCAAGATTTGTTGGCCCATTCCCTGTTCTTGAGCTAGTCGGGAATTTGGCATATAGAATTGACTTACCGGAGAAGATGGCAGGAGTTCATAACGTATTTCATGTTTCCCAACTAAGGAGGTTCGTTCACGACTCAGATATGACTATTTCACCTGGTCAGTTAGAGGACTTCGAAGTAGAACCCGAAGCGGTTGGGAACCGCAAGCCGGCCCGTATTGTCGAGCACGACATGAAGCAACTTCGATGGAAGGCGGTGAAGTTAGTCAAGGTTCAGTGGGGCGAGGACGAGAATGATTGTACTTGGGAGACAGAGGAGGACATTAGGAAGGCACACCCAAAACTCTTTGCCTGGTAAGATTTTGATTTCGATTTAGTTTTCCGCATGCTAGGATAGGCTTGCTTGCTTGTTTTGCATGTTTGATTGTTGTATGTGGTTAGTAGGCATGCGGGATCCTTTGTATGTTTTGGGTTAAGGAATTTCGGGGGCGAAATTTCTTAAGGGGGGGAGAGTGTAACGACCCGCATTCTACGCATCATAGAATCGTAGAATATTTATTTCTTTCACATACGAAGTCGTATGGTCATGTAACTTTGGGAGATGACTATTGGGGTCATATCCCATGTTCATTATTTTTCCCGATTTTTAAATGACCATTTTACCCCTAGTTATCACTGTTTTGGCCATAACTTTTGACTGGAAAGGAATTTTGACCTGAAACCACTTCCGTTGGCTCCGGATGATGGTTTCCCTTTCCGTAGAGTGGTCACATTAGCCATACGGACTCACCGTTTGGGAGATATGGCTGAAACAAGTTTCAGATGGTGAAAAACAGCTTAATTGGGCTTAAGCGGGTGATTAGCAGCTAGGCCCAAGGGGAATTTCGGGTTTAGAGGGATATAGGTGCTGATTAGGGTTAGAAAACATTTCTTTAGACATTTTCCAGCCGCCACTTTCATTTCCCTTAACCTAGCCATGGCCTCCACTCTCTAAATCTCTCTAAATCACCCAAAAATCACTTCCTAATCAAGGATTAAGGCTTAGAGGCATCAAATCAAGGGGGATTAGCACAAGGACTGAGGTAGGGCTGCTGTTATATATTGGAATTCGTGCAAATCAGAGGTTCACTTCAGATTTGGAAGTTTTATTGTGGCAAAGGTGAGCGATTTGCATAGTTTTTGCACTAATTACGGTAATTAAGGGTAATTAGTGAAGATTAGCGAATTCGGACACTAATAAATTCTGGAAAAATGTTTAGAAATTCGAAAATAATATTTTATGCCTCTGTTAGAAATTTGGTTCGATTTGATCAAGTTTTGTTAACCCTATGATCAGTTTTACTTAAACATGCTTAAGGGAAAATAAGGAGCTTTGGCCACTTTTGATCCATTTTGATTCATTTGAGTGATTGTTTGCTGTTGTGGTTGCTATTACATGTTGCTATGACTCTATGGTGTGTTTTGTGATTGCTTAGAAGTGTTAGTTTGGTTAAAAACGCAGTCGAATGGCGAGAAACTGTCGCTGGAACGAAGTGCAGGAATTTATCCGGATCGGATCGCCCTTATGCCCACGAACCAACCCGCCTGCTCGAACCGCGCCACGTGCCAGAGCTCGGAGCAACGAAGGGAAGACCACGATCCAGATGGGTAGCCCGACCCGAACCAGTGGGTTGCCACGAACTGATAAGCCCGAACCGATCCGACAAGGCGCCACGAGCTGACGAGGTGCGATCCACATGGTAAGACTTGGAGATTCCGACCCGACCCGTGTAGTCACTTTCAAACCGAACCGAGCACCACAAGACGACCCGAACCGGAGTTGTGCACTGGAGGGGCCGCCACGACCTGAGGATCACGATCCGATGGAGATGGGGAACTTGAACCGACCCGACCTGAGGAAGGCTTCCACGATCCGACCCGAGCGTGAAGGATGGTCCGAACCGATCCGAGGTTGATGGCTACGAGCTGGTGACTGCGAACCGAACCAGGAGGTTACAAACAGAATGAAGACCGATCCGGAGGGTAATGACAGAAACCCGAGAAGCAAAGGAAGCCCAAATGAGAAGTTAGAGCTCAAGATTCAAGTGGGAATCAACGAGTTCGCTTCATGGTTGGGTTTTGCTGCGGGACGCGTGCCAAGGAGTTATCGACGTCTATAGCTTTGGACCACTATGGTAGGAGGTACGAAGGCGGATTCAGGGCCATTATGGCATCGGTAGAACCAAGGGCTACGACTAATGAAGTGGGTCATTGAAATGTTTGGTCATGACTCCAAGTGTTTGGCTTGGTCACAGCAGGGTTTCTACAAGTCGGGATTCGTCGTTGCCTCAGTTTGTCTAGTGTTCCAAAGTGGTAGATATCGTATGCTTTACGCACTGAGTGAGAGATGTGAGGATGGTTGCTATGGATGATTTGTTTGCTATCATTGTGACATACACACCCCACCCCCGTATTCTTTACACTATTCGTTATGGCACCTTAGAGTATTGTACGGTATGTGGTACTAACTCTTTGGTTGCAGGTCCAGGTTCAGGTATGGTTTAGTATACCTGTTATTATTCTGTTTAGATGCTTATCGCTCATACCAGGCTTTATGTCTGACCCAGAGTTTAATGTCTCCTCTTATTACTCTGGGTGCTCACACGAGCAGACTAGAGACAGGTTAGCTGGTGATGCACGGGTAGATGATCCGGAGACGAGCAGGAGGCTTCCACGTAATATATATAATATTCTCCCTGTGTTGTTGAAGATCACTGCTTGGGCATTGTTGGTGTATCTTCTACTTCAGCTTTCTTTTGTTTAGAGACAGTAAATTTGGAAAATTTTAATAAGCTGTACTTGGATTTCCGCTGCTTTGATGATTGATGTTGATTTTAGTTATCAGCTTATGCACTGTCTCGCCTGTTTTATGTCAAGTATGTTATTATTATATTTTATCCCATGCGCTGTGAGACATTCTACAGGTTCCTTGATTAGTTCATTCTCTTCTTTCTTTTCTTATGACGATCGTTCCGTGCCAATTGGACATGTGTACAGCGCACACTTGGAGGAAGTGTCGGTTGGTGCGGGGCGGGCCGTCACAATACCCAAACATGCTTGGTACGTTTAAAACAAATCATTTCGCAATCACTATACGTACATAGTGTCAAATCAACTTCTAATATAAATGTATCAATCATATACGACATGGGTACAATATATCATGTCGCCATACTAGGCTCTGCAATCAAAAGAGAAATGTCACGTATTGGAAATTGGATTTCTGTCATGAGTTGAGGCAGGGGATGTACTCCTCGCCGGCTCCGAGACACTCTAGTAAATGCCTCTGGGTTCCTTGCTGTGAACCCTTGGATCCTCCAAGGCCGGTCCACACTTATGTCAGTGGATTAGGTATTCTCGAACACACGTTTCTCGATCCTACAGAACCTATCCACCGGCTCCGTAGTAACCAATATATCCGAGGCGCCTTGCAATCCATCATCCACATAGGTAAAAATAAATAAATGTCTAGGCTCCATACCATGACACCACCCATAGCTAAAAGAAAGTGTTGTGCACTCCTTGGGTCCCTAATCCTGTTTTTGACTCATACCGAGGTGTGAGGCTCGCAAATTAACGGAATATACAAAGCTATGATATATAAAGTCGTGCTTTGATCATCAATCATAAGACTTTGCTTTTCAACAGAAGCCTCGATCATTTGCATCTCAGCATGCCATTCTGACAATTCACACCATGAGAATGACGTCTATCAATATATAACTTCTAAGCTCGTACGTCTCAGAGAAGGGTGTTAAGCAAGAGAATAAATTCTCCGCCACCAAACAGATATATATTTAATAGATATCAATCAACATAGAATAAAATCTAATGTCAGACACACATCCATTTACTAGTCCGTTCTGAGTCTGAACGAAACTAGAGGCACCTTATTGCTCATCCCATATGTCCAATACAGGAGAGAGGTCTCGCATATCCGGTCGATCTCCAAGTACGTCTAGATGATCACACTTATTACCTTGTCTTGGGTGTACAGCCCAATCAAGACATCGTTAATCATCCAAACGATGTGAAGAACTCCGGTCTTCAACGACCGCCTTCATTGTTGACTTATCGTCGTATTAATTATTCAGAATGGGATAAACATGGTCTTTCCAAATAACTCGCGTATCTTATAAACAAGTGCTATAAAAACACAACATACGCCTTATTCCAATTATGAATATTCTTTTATTCAAATATTCTTTTCACAATTTTAAACCAAGTTAAGGTCTTCCAAATTAGTCGGAATAAGCGCACCTTACCAAAGTAATCATTTGTTTTATTTCCCAATCCCAGCCTATTCATCCAATTGATAAAAAATGGTAATACTCCATATCTAAAACCTTGGTGTTATCGGTAAATTTAACTACCATCTCACGTTCAAATCTAATTAAAGATTTAACTATCACTTAGAGTAAAACTGGTGATACTCCATTCTTGATCATTTCCCAAATTTGATAATTTAAATTATCACATTCCCATTTCAATCTAATTAAAGATTTATTAAAACTTCACTTAGTTTTATTCATCCAACAATCATTATTAATGATTACTTAACTTTAGGAAATCAAACATGTTGCGTCGACAATCTACACCGTACCATTTATTTCTGCCGATATATAACCTCTGGGCTCGTATGTCTCAGAGAAGGGTGTTAAGGAAGAGAATAAATTATCAGCCACCAAACAGATATATATTTAGCAGAGATTAACAATACAGTTCGAAATACAATGTTGGTCGTGAAATCCTGTTTTTAACTGGGTTAAAGAATCAATGTCATTTAAAACACAATTCACGATAAACCCAAAATCACATTCCATTAATTATGGAATCTTCACGGAAAAATTGATCAACGTATAATCGATATCAATTTCTGTATTCGACTAATAATATAAATGAATGAGGACAAAGCCTTTTTAAATTCCATATATATTAAAAGTCTTCCTCCACAGAAGCTCACTTTGATTATTACCAAATCAAATTCCATTCAATTCCAATTTAATATATTAAATTGGAAATCTTTACTTTGGAAAATTTCCATTAAATCTTAATAAAAAGATTTATAAATTCCAAATCATATTTCACTGTTAATCGGGTTAAAGAACATATGTCATTAAAAACACAGTTGACAATAAACCCAATTCACATTCCATTTTATTCCAATTTGAAACTCTAATAATCTTAATTAGAAGATTTATTCTTTTCACATAGGTTTCAAGAACTGTGTTATTTAAGACACCATTGCACGACAAACCCAAAATCCAATTTGATATTAGATACAAGGCTCTAAATAGAAATTATATCGGCTTATTTTCAATATCAAATTCTAAAACCAACAAATATCGTATTGGTAGTAACAATATATATATATATATATATATATATACATATATATATATATATATCTTCCAAATTCCTCAACAATATTCCTATAATCACGGAATCCAATATCGAAATATTCCGAAGAATATTTCGATTCCAATTTATTCATCGTAAAATTCTGGTTATTTTAAAACCCATTTACAAATCCAATTTATTTATTTAAAAATTATTTGGATTATTATTCTAGTTAATAACTAGTTCATTTAGATAAAAATATCTTTTGTCTTTCCAAACTTGGAATATTTCACCCAAACACTTTCCAAATCATTTATTACGATTTTACATTATTTTTCCATATTTTTAATAATTTTATTAAGGCCCGTACATTTGGTTTCCAATAACGGCCACCGAACTGCATCCATAGCGACCGTTTTTGAAATTGATTTGGACAAGTTTTAAAATCCGACCATTAGATTTCAAATCTCTTATATTCATTTGAAATCTTTTTTAAATACGAACCCAACGGTTTTGGTTTTAGGAGAATCCGACAGTAGGATCTCCAGTAACATCAATTTGAAATTAATGGTCGAAATTCGCGAACAGTCACTGCGTGGTGCATTCAATTAGGGCCATTTAACATATATATAATATATATTATATATATTTCGTCGATCTCCATTTAAAACGTATTTTATAAATTCGTTTATAAATTCATTTCAAAACGATTACAATTTCATTTCAATTTTCAAATCAAAATTGAATATTCCTTAATATATTCGTTTTATATTCATTTTAAAATGATTTCAATTTCATTTCAATTTTCAAATCAAAATTGAATATTCCTTGATATATTCATTTTAAATTCGTTTTAAAACGATTTCAATTTCATTTCAATTTTTAAATCAAAATTGAATATTCCTTAATATATTCGTTTTAAATTCATTTTAAAATGATTTCAATTTCGTTCCAATTTTCAAATCAAAATTGAATATTCCTTATCATTATAATATTAAAATGATAATATTTTCAAAATACTGGATTTTGAATTCTCTTTTTGATATTCATTGTAAAATGAATAAAATCGACAGAAAATCCGTTCGTGTTAAAATGGCGTTTAACTACTTAACACGGCTTCACATTTCACTATTTTTGTGTCCAACCAGAATCGGACATCAAAATCATATTTTGATTATTTACTGAATATTATTTTAAAATATTTGTTATTTTAAAATATTCCTTACTTTAAAATATATTTTTTATTTTCTGAATCAGAATGCGACTCAATCAATTAACATATAATCTTAGTTATATGGATTTCATACATCGCATGTATACGACAATAATGATAAATAATCATTCAACATTCAAACATCATGCAGAGTGCAATTTACAACTGTATAAGCATTAAAATAAATAAATAATGCTCATCACAGCCTGTCAACCCATCGATTGACATACCACTAATTATTGGGATCAGTGTATGGAAATATCATCCCAATACCCGTATGGGATTTTCAAACAACAAATACTGATTATTATTTGTGCAGTTGGGCGATGTGTAAAAATTATCGTCCCAGTCCATATCAGATAAATAAGTGTACTAAACAAACCGTCTTGTTTTGTAAATGAACATTTATTCTAATTTCATTTGATGATAATTTTATATAAATAAGATTATATACAACAATCTCAATCACCATCCAAACAAACAACCATTGTTTGTACAATAAATAAAGTCGGGGGCTTCTAAACCCCGTCTGCATCCTAGTAAATATTTAACTATAAAATAATTAGAGTGAGAAGGAGTACTCACTTTGGGTTCCATTCGCCAGTCTTCAACTGACGATTTCGACACCGTTTAGGTTTGATTTTGCCAAAAAATTGTAATAAGCTCCAAATTGGACCCGCTTAGTCTTGTTGTAAAACTCTCATCCCCACGATCCCAATGGATCCTGTTTCACGTGATTTGGAGTTCATATGAGAAAGGTATGATTTTTTATACACAGGAATAATTTAAACTTGAAATTAATTTAATTAATTAACAATTAACATAACCTTACCCCTTAATTCTCTATACCCCATCATCTTCTTCTTCTGGTAAGCGCGAACACAACCTCGACTTGAGAAACCAACCACCGCTCCCTCCTCCATGAACCTGACATCGATCAGAAGGTGGCACAAGATGCGCCGTGCCCCGCTCCACCGTCGGCCTCGACTTGGGCCAGATCGCAGCCTTCGTTCGCTCTCAACCCTATTCGAGACCGATGACTTTGCAGCACTGCCTCGTCGAACCAAAACCGGCGATACCCATATAGATTTGTAGAGGGTAAAAAGCTTTATAGTTTTCCCTTTTGGAGTTCATGAAATTATAGTTTAGATTTTGAGAAATTTGGTGGGAAACATTCGAACGATTTTGGCCTTCAAAACAAAACTGATGGTGGCTTTAGTTATGGGTAGGTTTAGGTTTTTTTATTTATATATAAGTCTTTCAATATTATTTTATTTCCAAAAATAGAGATTTTGCATTCAAACTCCAAACTGAACCCAACGATTGTCGTCCCTAGCCAAATACACCCATTCCAGACACAATGGGATATGTTTTGTAAGCCTATTCTATCGTTTTAATCAATTTTCATTTAAATTAAAATATAAATCAATGTATATTTAATTTGAACGTACATTTTAATTTACCAGGACCACATACTGACTCCAAAAATTCCAGAAAAATAAATCTAGCTATGTTTTGATGATACGGTCCAAACAAAACTAATTTCGTCGAATTTGGGGATCATTTGTAAAATGGCTATTTTCAAGGGCTATATATTATATTAAATTTCATAGCGACTATTTTAAATTTTAAACTGGAATAACTTTCAATTCTCGTTATGAAATCTGGATTTTTCACATTTGTTAGAAAGATATAATTGAGCAGATTCAAATATTTCTGATTTGACTGAAATTTGATTTATTTTGAATCCTGTACATTCGTTTGAAATTTTAAATCGAATTTTCAAACTACCACGCTATTTCAATCTTGTTTCATAATTAAAATAAATTTATATGTTCCAACTTTGATATAAATAAATTTTTAGTCATTATTGTTTAAAATAAATCATTTTAACTATTCAAAATCCATTAAAATAGCGAAAATAAAATTTTTAAATTGGTTCTGAAAATCAGGGTTGTTACACAAATGAAATTTCTCTAGATCAGGTGATAATACCCTGAATGCGACTGACCCACTAAGCCATGCTACCTGCCCCATTCCTATCATTTCCTGGTTGATGAGGATTGAGGTCACAATTTCCTTCCAGAACATTTGGCCGCCATTTACTTTGAATGCCACTTTGTCAGATCCATTCATATATGTTGTCTTGAGACTAGACAAACCAAAGGCACTATCCCATTAATCCTTTCTGGGCATTTTTTACCTAGGATTGACAGAATAGCCCTTCCACTTTACCCCGTCTTCAATTATCTTCAACATAAGTTGATTCGTAATGCTTATGCCTATATGGAGTGGTTTCAAATATTAAACCTGATCTCGATCTCTCTGTATTGACAGCGGAGGTATAAAATAAATCAAAACTTTGATGGCTTGTGATTTAACTATCAAAGGAACATCCATACAATCAACGATCCTATATTCCAAATGGAATTTCTACCGATCAACCATCAAACAATATTGGCCCCTTCTAAATCATTTTCTTATTAAATTATCATTTCCCAACTTCCCATATCTTTCCAGATATTTCTCAAAACCCATGTTAGCCTCTTATGGTTATTAGAAAACATTTCCAAATATTATGAACTCTTATTTTCCCATATTTCAGAAAATATACGTTATTTATGCCGGAAAATATTTCCATCTCTTCACATTTCTTATTTTCTATATTTAGAAAATATACGTTATTAATATTGGAAAACATTTCCAACTCCCATTTCTAAACTTCTCATTAATCAAATCATTTTAGCTTCTGTACTTAGAAAACATCTCTGATTTACTTTGGAAAACACTTCCAAAATCCTTTTATTTGGTTAAATCGTTATTATATAATAAACATCATTACTACATCTTAACGTATTAATCATTTATTAACTGTATCACAAACCAATCTCGATACCGAACCTTGATCATTCCTTCATCAATCATGAAGTCAATCAAGTTTGGTATAATTACCTCTCAGATCTTAACTGAACAACATTTTAAACTTCGAAATAGTCAACACTCACAACTTCATTTGCCAATAAAAACATTGCCTATAAATTTCTCGGATTCAGTTTAAGAATCTATTTCTTTAACATTGATTATGACGATAGCGTTATAATCCCTGTTTCCAAAATATTAAATTTCAAAAATGTGACTTTATTCATTAAACTTAAATAAATAAATAAATAAATATCTAAATTAATAGATAAATAAACAATTAAATCTTGATTTAAAATGGAAAGTAAAAAGTGCTTTCCAAAATTCGATATATTAGAATTTCAATAAATAACTCTCTTTCGAATATTCTATATTCGATTAATATTATGAACTTCGAAATATTCTATCATTTCAGTTTAACTCAAATTTCACTTATAACTATACCCATTTGAAAATTGTTTGCTTTCAAATTGTTTACTCATTTCCAAATATAATTATCATTCCTTAATAGGAATCTAGACTCGTTTATCGGCTCAATCAGATTGATATTCGAAAATACCCATTCAGATTCAAATCGAGTTACATTATACTCTCCATCATATTTATAAATTCCATTTATAAAACTACTTCTAACTCCTTCCCCTTTATATAAAACAACTCAAATTTTCTTTTAAAATATATTTACAAACTATACATTTCGTAACATCTGAAATTAAGTCTATTTGATTGCTACAAATTCTCTTCTCGTTTAATAACATTAACTTTAAAAATAATAATATTAAATTATCTCAAAACATAAAATTCTATTTAAATCGCCATAAATAGTGAAATATTATTCTTAACATATTTTATTTAATTTATAGATTCACACTTGATTGAGTTTTAAATACCTTTTTTGAAATAAATTGTTTAACATGATTCGACATAGTCGAATTCTAAATATAAATCTATTGAACTTATCTCAATTTATCTTATATACTAAACTTTGGAATAAAACCCATTGTTTCCGTTTGAAAACGATTTCTTATATCACTTCTTATACAGACTTCCATTTGAGTTCATTTTCCCCTAACTCAAATTTATTTTGTAACCACTGGGTTTAAATCCCACCTCAAATATTATTGTCAACACCGATTCCCACATTTTCTTATATAAATTCAGCTTGAATTTATATTTAATTCATCCTATGATAAATATTTTATTAAATGTATAAACATCGTTATAATCAACTTCTTGTTTAGTCCAAGTAAACAAGTTTGTATTTCCAGCCCATTCGGTCTATTTTGGAAATAAATTCCCATTTTAAATCTTAGATTTATTTTCTATATTCGAAAATATTTTTTATGGTATTTAAATACCAAAATTCTAGAGCCACTGATGTTCAAACACAAGATCAATCACATGATATATATCACAACATATACCGCAATAAATGAAAACATAATAATATAAATGTTGAGGAATCCAGTTGGATTCCTCCAACTTGTTTTTCCTGCATCTACAGATGTTAATCAACATATATATCATCAATTTCGCTTCAATATATGATATTTGGTAAACATAATCAATATTCAACCAACAGTTAAATATATATATAACGAATCAATCATTTCAGCCAATTTATCAACCATTCATCCAAATAACCATCACACAATATAAAATTTTGATATATAAATTTAAAACTTGTTTATATAAAAATATAAATGCGCCAGAGTTAGTGAGTTTACTCATATTGTTTTGCAGTTGACGGTTCTGCTTTTGTTTCATTTTAAAATCATATAGACAATTGGTTTTATCACAAAGTTCCAATAGCTCAGTTCTCAGCTAGATTATTGCCAACATTGCTACGATCCAACACGACCGGTTTAGTTCAATTCTGATACGGCATCTAAAACTTATCAATGATTTAGTATGAATGATTCTAATTAATAACAATTTAATAATTATAAATTAGTTTCTAATTACTTTTCAGTGTTCAAGTCAATTGGTCAACCCTTCCTCCAGCTCTTTGTTCAAAACTAAACAGAATCATCGAGCTTTTACTCGTCATCCTCACTGCGTGAATTATTCACCTAAAATATGTGATTTGGTATAAATGATAAACTATAATTAGCTTAACTTAAATTTTAAAATTAATAAAATTAATTACATCCTAAATCCGTCGTCACAGACCAATTTCAGCGTTTCTTCCTGCACATCCAATACCTGTTCTGAAACTTTTCTCCACTAATGACATGCTTCTGTTCACCCAAACCCTTTCAGCACTTCAGCGTTCACAAAATCGAAGTCACCAATGTTTTCCATTTTTGCATTCCCTTCAGTTCCACATCATCTTTACACAACTCGATCAGTCCCCTTTATTATGCTTTCCAGTAGTCACCACGCATGCCAGAAAAGATAAAGAAAACCTCGACACTTACATTCCCTAATTCCTTCCAAGCAAAATCAAATAAACCTCCTCCATGTAACATTTTTCTTCCCGTTCCTTCATAGATACCTGCCGACTCAGCCACCATCTTCACCAATCATGACTCTCTTCATCTGTTTCCCACACCACAATTTAGGACTTTGGTCTCCACAAACTGCTTCTACCCGAACCCATCTGCACACACACAGTTGTGACGACCCCAAACCCCGTACTGACGGTGGCAAGGGTAATCTTTGGAATATAACACATAAACAGATAATAGCAGAATAGAATTAAATAAATACACCAGATAAAGAACAAATAATACACTGGATAAATGTAATCATCAGATTTACACAGTATACAGGATCATACTTAGTACAAATACATTTCAGCTATACATAAATGTCTACAGCCGAAAACAACATAACATGTACAATAGGAGCTGAACAACATAAAAAGAGATAAATGATAGAATCCATCTTCAGCTCCAGCTATCCAGAAAGAGCCTGCTAAAACCTGAATACAAGGCTGCCCGTGTAGAAATAAGGGCACCCGAGTTTGCAAGTGAAACAAACTACGAGTCAGTCATGGGACTGGTATGAGAAATCTACTCAACACATTATATAATTTGGCTAATCATAGGACCACGCCACTTTCGCGGAACGGGTTCACTCCATTGGATTGCCAGTGCTCAAAACAAGTAAATCTTTTAAACATCACAATGCTTTTTATAAAATGAAGCCATTATAAGACTCAGTTCCTATCACACAATGCAATGCAAACCGGAGGATAAAGTTTTACCTTATAATGGCCAAAATATGTTTGATACGAATGAACAAAAGAATTTGATATTATTGCCGGTGTTTATATGTTTCAAAAACAATTTCAAATCATAACTATCAATCATAGACGTCATGGGTACCATATATCATGTCGCCATATATATATACAATCAAAACCGCACGATGTCGTATTGGGGAATTAGATTTCCGTCATGAACCAAGGCAAAAGATAGTCCTTACCGAATTCGAGACTGCCCATCCCGAGCCTCAGGACCCAGACACATGTGAGCCCTTGGATCGTCAGGGCCGGTCCATCGACGTGGATTAAAATGCCTGAACACTGCGTTTCCCCACTCTTTGGGGCGTAAATGAGCCAACAATGACTCCATCTGCCCCGGATAGACCGGTATAACTGAGGCGCCTCGCAACAACAACAACCAAATAGGTGAAAATAATATAAATGTCAGCCAATTTAAGCACTGACACCACCTCTAGCAAGGAAGAAACGCATGTCCTCCCTGATGTCCTCTCCTGTTTCTGGTTCTCGTGAATTCACGTTATACACAAAGCTATGCCACACAGGCCATGCTTTGATCATCAACCACAAGACTTTGATTTTCAACAGAAGCCTTGATCACTGCATCTTAGCATGCCACACAGGCAATTCACACCATGCAACTGATGGCTATAAATCACACAGATTGAAATCCATTGTCAGACACACAGTCCATTTACAAGTCTGTTCTGGGTCGGAACGAAACCGGAGGCACTATATACCTCGAATACCCATCGATCTCCACGTATGTCTGGACGATCACCACTCATTATCCATATTTCGGGATGCCTCCCAATCAGGACATCAGTTACCATCCAACCGAGGTGAAGATCTCTGGTCTTCAAACACCGTCTTCATCGTTGACTTCTTATCGTCGATTCAGTTATTCAGAATAGGATAAACCCTGTCTTTCTGAGAAACTCGTGTATATAATTAAAAGTGCTACACAAACACAACATACACTTCATTCCAATTCATTATTCACTAACCGTAAATTAGTAAGAGAATGATTTCCCAAATATTAACCCCGAAGGCCGAAACCAACATCAGATCAAAACCCAGGAAACCATCCGACTTAGCTAACCACCAGTTAGTTTATAAATTTCACATTCAACCATCAAATATTCAATAAACCAGGTAAATTCAGTTTATTTCCATTCCATATCATTTATAATATTTTATAACGATTTATCGCTATTTTAATTTATTTATTTATAGCCAATTCATTCAAACGACGCTTCGGGCCATAACGCGGCTGTGGCGCTGTTTTTCTTTAGATTTGATTTACACATATCTGAAAATCTAACCAATGGATCTTCACAAATTTTATATCATTAGAAAGATCTTTTCAAAACGAATCCAACGATTCCAGTTTTGGGAAAATCCGACGGTCGGATCTCCCGGTACACTCGTTTGAAGTTTCGATTTCAAAATACGAACTGCAACATCGTTATTCGATTTAATTTAATTATATATATATATAATTGATTCTGGCGCTATTTTTCTTCATATTTGAATTAAAAATTCCAGACAATCCAACCGTTGGATTTTCACAAAGTGGGTATAGTTGGAAAGAGATTTCCAAGACGAACCCAATGGTTATGGTTTCGGGAAAATCCGATGGTCGGATCTCCCGCACTAATCGTTTGAAATCACAGTTTCAAAACATGAACTGCAGCTTCGTTATTCGATATATTTCAATTATATATATATAATCGATTCTTCGATTTCAAAACTATTTTCTTTTCATACATTCGATAAAAATGACATTTTTATCCAACAGACATTTATTTCGACACTTCACTATTTTTAACGATTCATGTATATGGTAAAAATGTGATATTTATTGCAAAACAATTTATTTCAAAAAACGACTATTTTATATAGTTCATATAGACGATAAAAATATGATTTTTAGTATAAAACAATTTATTTCAAAACACGAATACCATTCAACGCATGAATTTCTATTCAACGAATGAATTTTTATTCAACACATGAAGGTTTTCTATAGTTCGTATAT